>OU426987.1:33570706-35970706 GCA_911387755.1 Chrysotoxum bicinctum
CATTTATAAAATTAAATTTTATGCTTATGAACATTTTTTCTCTAAAAATATTTTTGAAATTCTCAGTCTTTTACATAAGAGCCAGTTCGTGCGACCCAGTCGTGCATCGTGTATAAAGAGTATAAAGAGTGTGGCAAAGGGTAGAATTTCTGAGCTTTACAGTACGTCCGTAGTTGGGCTCAAGGGACAACTAATAAGCCTTTCTTGAAGTGCGAGCATTGCGGTTGAATTGTTTAAGAGAGGAATGTGAGAACTGGCTTACACACTTGTATGAAATATCATTTGTAAAGCTCTTTCTCGGATTATATCCAAAAGACTCAAGTGGGTTATCAACGCACCTGCCCAAATATATGAATTGTTCTCGAGCTTTTGTAGAAAATAGGCCTTATATATTATAGACAAATAAAAATGGCTGAAAAATTTCTAGCAACGTCGGAAGAAATCTAAATAACACTTAGCAGCGTTTTCGATGTCATTCGACACAAGATGGTCTCTGATGCACATACCGAAAACTGAGAACTGTTGTATTTTTGCCGCGACATTTATGGTTTCTCATTTGACAATGATATCGAGATCAGAATTTAATGAACTTAATCCACATTAGAGGAACGAAGACCTGAATCTAAAAACTAATATGAAAAGCTGAAAGTACTGTCATCAGCAAAACAATTCAATGGATACAAGATTTCAGAGAAAAGATTTATTGATGAATATAAGAAAGAGATCCGGAGACAAAACGGAGCCCTGTGGCACTCCAGCATTTTTTTTTAAATTTCGGACTTACCTAGATACACCTTCTATTGAGTGGTTAGATAGATAGTTAATAATTAATCCATCATAAAAGAGAGTCATCAAAACCGAAAGCACGTTTTTTCGATAGGAGAGCTTAATGCCAGTATCTTTCAAATGCTTTTGAAATATCAAGTGCAATAATCTTATTTTCTTTAAAATGATGTTAGGATTTGTGTCCCAGTTCTGTGTTCTATCCACTTGGAAAGAGACCAGTAGAGTAGGATAGATGTAAATTCTTACGCATTAGTTTTGCCAGCGTTGAAGAACGCCTCTTCACAATAATTCGGGGGATATTATCCGGGAAAGCGGATCTGTGTATGTATATCGAAATTTTCAGTACAATCAATATAAGTCAATCTTCAGTTTCTTTGACTCACAAATATTAGCTTATTGATCACCAAATCGGTAGTCTTAAATGTGGCTACCAAACTTTGAAGAGTCGACTATGAAGGCCCACGACGTGTACCTTGAAATGGACGTAATGAACTCAACTTACGAACACTCATTTTGATAAAATGTTTTTTCAAAAATAGTAAACGCATACCAACTAGCATTTAATGTTAAACTCCTTGCATCCTCCTATTAGCGCAATGCAGCAGAGAAAGCCCATTAATTTTATTAAATAAATAAAACAACAAGCAAACAATTTATGATTAATAAATTAAATGTTGTGGTTAATTATTATAACCATAAAGGACCTGCCCTAAAAAACCGCAGTTGTTATTTTTGATAATTTAGAAGTTAATTCAAAAATAAATAGCTAACTATTTAAATAAAGCTGGTTGCGGTAGGAGGATTTACCTCGAAATTAATGTAAGTTAAAACACACACATATAAATAGGGATTTGCGGTGAAGCCAAAACCCTGAAGTTTTATATTCACAGGATATCCCATTACTCTTTAGAACAAGAAGAGAACTATTATTATAATGTTATCAATGTTTTTATACAAATGCAAATAAGGTATCTCTTAGTGGTTAAATTTCAATGGGATACATGTTAGTCTGTGTAAAGGACAAAACTTACATCATAATAATTAATCCAATTTGAATAATAGTATCCTTTTTTAATGAATGAGAATTTTCGAGAACATTACGTAACTAAAATTGGAAAAGGTTCCTTTACAACGAGATTCATAAGAAATTCTCTTACAAATTTGACAAAGGAGAATCATTGATGGTTAACATGGAAACTTTAAGTCTTAAATTACTCGTTATGTGTGTAAATATTTTTCTTAATGGAAAAATGTTTTCAGTAAAAATTCTAAGAAGCCATTAAGGGGACTTGGGAAATGGAAATTCACTATTAAAGTCGTTATGATATTTTCATCCGAATAAAGATTCAGTAAAAGGAATACGATCGAAGAACCTGCAGTTCCCTAGAATTGAATTCAATTTGAAGTAACTTTGACTTTCTTACAAGATTAAGTTTCACGGCGAGATTCTTTAGCAGATTTGTTTTTTCAAATTACAAATATTGCTTAAAGGGATTATTAGAACATCAGGCTAAGAAAGGTTATTTTTTTTTACTTTGGTTATTTTCGAGTTCTTTCGCTCAATAATATTGGCAGTTTGCCTACGCTACTTTTTTTTTCTCTTTTACTCAATTTAATTACTCAATCAAATTAATTACCTCAGCTCTCTCCAACTTTTCCCCAGTTGTGCTGATTCCTCTTCGACCGTTCTTCGCCAAGTACTTCTGGGTCGGCCCAATCCTCTACCGTCTCTACTGGTTGTCCAGAAATATCTGTTTGAGTAGATGAGGAAGTTCCAAGGCTGATCCTTTTATTTTTTGCCGTATTGATCTTAAGCCCGATGGTTTCGGCTTCTCTCTCCACCCTTGTTGTCATTTGATGGAGATCCATGATCCTATGAAAGAGTAAGCACACATCATCCGCGTAGTCTAGATGTTTCAGGTGTGATAGCAGATTCCACTGAATTCCTCCATTTAAAGTCGACAAGGCTGCATGCAGGATGCAGCACATCACTTATTACCAACAGGAACAGTATTGGTGATAGTATACAACCTTGTCTAACGCCACTTTCGATTTCAAACTCCTCTGACAACCTTCCTTTATGCAGAATATGACATTTGGATCCTTCATATGTAGCCTTGATTACAGCGATCAATTTATCGGGAATGCCCCTCCTGCGCAAGGCAAATCAAATAAATTCTCTATTGACACTGTCAAACGCTTTTTCGAAATCGATGAACAGCAGGTGAAGTGGTGATCGATATTCAACGCACTGTTCGATGATGATCCGCAAGGTGTTGATGTGATCCACGCAGGAAGATCCAGTGCGGAAACCTGCTTGTTCGGCGTCAAGCGTGTCTTCTAGGTGGTCTTTTATTCGACCTAGGACGATTTTTGCTATAACCTTCGCTACAGCAGGCAGCACGCAGATTCCCCTACAGTTTTCGCACTGCGTAAGGTCTCCTTTCTTTGAAATCTTGACAATCATCCCCTTTTTCCACTCCTCAGGAAAACTTTCTGTTTCCCAAGCTCTTTCTATAAGTGGGTGCAGGACCTCAGATAATGTTGTTGGTGCTACTCGTAAGAGCTCTGCGGGAATACCGTCAAGTCCAACCGCTTTGTTGTTCTTCAGTGCTCTGATTGCGGTTAATATTTCTTTTCTACTGGGGGGTACAGTGCGTATTCGGGAATTTGTTACTACGGATGGCTCATTGGGTGTTAGGTTGACTTCGCTGGTGAAAACGCGATTTAAAACCGCTGAAAAGTGTTCCTTCCACCTTTTGATCTGGTCGTCATCCGAAACTAGCAGTGATCCGTCTATGCCCTTTACGAGGTGTTGCTTAGAGCTTTGGACACCTGTTAGCTCTTTGATAGTTCTGTAGACGGTCCTACTTTCGCACCTACTTTCGGCCTCTTCTGCTTCTGATGGCAATGCATTGATATAGTTACGCTTGTCACGTCGCACGCTACGGTGAACTTCTCTCATCTTCATGCAGTACACAGACTCTAGCTCGATTCTGCCTGCTGCTGACGTGGCTGCAATACGAGCTTTGAGCTGTTTTCTTTCTTCGATCCTGGCCCAAGTTTCTTAGGAAAGCCAGACACTATTTCTTCCTTGCGACCGACCGACTATACTTTCAGCACCTGATATGAAAACATTTTTCACAGCAAACCAATGGTTTTCGATGGACGTGGGTGGTGGTGCTACTGATTGTTCTCAAGTTGGTCCCCTAGTTGTTGGTGAACTGCGGGATCCTTGAGACTATCGGTGTTGAACTCGGGCATTCGGGTTTTTCCTTGGGATCTCCGAACTGCAGCTGTTCGTAATCTTACGGTAGCAACCATCAGATGGTGGTTCCGGGCACTTCCCATGTCTGCACTTCTTCTGTTTCGGACGTCCTGGAGACTGCTTCTTAATAGCCGACTGGTCGCAAAGTGATCAATTTGGTTGGAAGTTGCTTGTCTGTCCGTCGAAACCCAACTGATTTTGTGGCACGTCTTGTGATCAAACATGGTTCCTCCTATAACAAGGCGGTTAGCGTTACAAAAATCGACAAAACGTTCGCCATTGTCGTTCCGGTTTCCAACACCATGCCTTCCCATTACATGCCTGAGCCCATCATTGTCATTGCCAACCTTGGCATTCAAGTCTCCCATTACCAATATGATGTCTCCAAGTGGTGTACTATCATAAGCTGCACTCAGTCGGTTATAAAAGGCCTCCTTCTCCTCGACAGAGGAGAGCTCCGTTGGGGCGTAACACTGTATGATGGTGACGCGGCGTAGTCCGGAATCTAGCTTTCATGATCCTGTCATCTAACGGCTCGCTCTCAGGAAATTAAGCTCTTCAGAGCTATTTTAAAAAGCAGCAATCCAACGCCAGATTCACGGTTACTTCCAGGTGCCTTTCCGGAGTAGAGTAGTACAGTGTTACGGGTTGGAGGCTTATATTTCCCCGAGCCCAACCATCTCACTTCACTGATCCCTAAGATGCCCATCTTATACCGCATGAACTCACTCTCTAATTGGAAGAATCTGGCATTTTGAGGACCTTCACTTCCGTTATCGAGAAGCATCTTCACATTCCAGAAACCAATCTTTGGCTGGGTACAATAACCAAAAGTCGTCAACGTGTTATCGTTCCTCATCCGAGGCGTAGTGTCGGTTTCGTTAGCGGGTAATTGTTTCAGTTACGAAGAATGCTAACCTCTGTTACCTTTCCTAGAAAGCTAGGCCCTTCGCACTTGTAGTTTTTGCCTATTTACGTATATAAAGATACGCAAATAGTTGCCCGTGGACCACCACGAGGAGGTAAAACAAGCACTTCACCGTGACTGATTGTTGCGCTACTGGCCCAGACCAAGTTTTGAGCAGTCAATAGTTTCCCGATCAGGCACGGTGCAGGTCTCCAAAAACTTTAAGATGGCGTACCAAAATTTTTTAAGCCTATAAAAGCTTATTTTTTTAGGAAACCACTACAACGATTTATAAT
Organism: Chrysotoxum bicinctum; assembly: GCA_911387755.1. Lineage (NCBI taxonomy): Eukaryota > Metazoa > Arthropoda > Insecta > Diptera > Syrphidae > Chrysotoxum > Chrysotoxum bicinctum. Next base: position 33,575,964 of record OU426987.1, read on the forward strand.
TTTTGTTCTTGCATAAACTAATATTTGCTTGAATCACCTGACATCCTGTTTTTAGCTCTAACTATTAAAAGAGGTTTATTCATTTCAAAAACGAATGTTATGCTTATGAACTAGCCACAGAATTCAAGTGAAATTATTTTACAAAGCACTTAAAAAAAATAAGAAACAAAGCAAAACTACATCTTTATCACAAACAAACACAAAAAGCTTCCTCTATACCGTCTCAGGTCTCAGCACTTTGTTGTCCTTGCAACAGCAAACCCAGAATACATCTTCAGTACCAAAAACTGACAAAAATGTGATTGACAAATTATAGTTTTTCTTGAGAAAATTTCATTTGAATTAAATTTCTCCATTTATAGTACAACTTACAATATCCCTAAATAACAGATCGATACCTAAACATAGATGGACGAAACTTGTAAGAATCGACTTATACCCACTTGGAAATCCAATGTTGTATAAAACTGTACTTATGTATATTTTTAACGTGAAACCAAACGAAGATGGATGACAGAAGCAAAGCAGCTCCATCGTACTTTTCTTCAAAACGACAAACATTTCCTTCGTTTAATATCATAAAAGTTTTCCTATTTACCTTTCGGATAGAAAATGCAAAAAACTAAAGGGAAACATCTTCCCCAAAGCAATTTAATTCTTCTTATATCATTCCTTTGGAGCCCTAAGCACACTGGTCTTAGCACAAAAAAAAAGTAAAAAAAAAAAAAAACTAAAAAACGAGGGGTCCTTGAGTTGGAAGAAATGTTTTAATCTACTTCGTCTTGCCTTTTCACGCAGCTCGTCTATAATGCAGGTTTTATTCCTAATGTAGTTACATTACGTCAAGTCCTGCCAATATCTCGTCCTTTCGAGTATCTCATTTCACAAATAAGCTACAAATAAAAGAGGACACAAAAATAAAACAATACCTACCTAGCACATGGAAGAAAAAAAACTAGTTAGGATCCTGATACTTCTGCTGTCCGGTGGAATCTTCTTGATTCTTCAAAAAACAAAACGAAACAAAAATAAGAAAAAAATAGAACTGTACCAAAGAAGAAGATGTAAATATCCTCGAGGGATTGTTTGTGTCATTATGGAAAAGGATTGAAGAGTACCTTGCCGCTGCTGTGTAGAAACATCCATATATACGGCATTCCTGCAGAACTACCTTCGCAAAGCTATTATTTTTGTCGAAAGGTAAAACTTTACGATTAAAGTAATTGTCTGCCTCTGCTTTCTGTTTCAGTTGCTATCTGTCCTGGCAGCAAGGACGCACATAGAACACATCCTGTAAGCTAATACCCCGGAGCTGAGCTGATGTAAGTTGACAGCATCTTTTCCTTATTTTAAATAATTCATTCCAAGGTGAATGGTAAATGAGCTGATGGTAGCCATATTGTGACAATAAACTATTACGCATCTCTCAGAGGGCTCAGTCTCAGGATGTATGTAGAGGCACTCTGCATATGTACCCATATCCTAATGTCCCTAATTAATGGAAGGTTCGATGTAGTAAACAAAAGAGTAGATTGGATCTTACTCGAAACGACGGAAAATGATTTGCAAATGAGAGTATCTCTGTGTATGCATGAAATTATTTCAAAAGGATTTTGCCGTAGTGTTTTCCGGAAACACAGCTAAAGGGATTTGGTCCAGCGAAGCAGCTGATGGAGCATATCAGGAGGAAGTCGATATAGCTCTCTACGCAATGGGGCATGGTGATTGTATTTAAAAGAGGTTCCCCATCCAAAGATAAGCCAAGAGGTTCAACATAGGCTCCAGTGAACATCAAGGTCCTTGCCTTTTGTTGATTTTTTTTTTGTTTTGGTTTGTTTTGTTTTGAGTTATGGCCTTGGCAGTTTGCTGTGAAAGTTACAAGGCAGGAAATGGCTTTAGTTCTTACTATCTCTGGCCCTTAAAATGTTGAGGGCTAATAATTGTTCGTTTTGGTTTATTAGGTTTCAGTCATCTTCGTTCATATTTCATAAATATGAATAAGAGAGGGGTTGGGATGGGATTAATTTTAAAGAATGCCAAGCTGGCTGACCTCCTATTTTACTGCTGAATACGAGTTATTGGTATGGAAATTTATAGGCAGATATACTCGTAAAATTGAAGAGACTTGGTATGGTTTACTTTCTAATGGTCAGTAAAACTGGAAAGAAAAACAAAAAATTATTTCATGAGGAATTAAAATAATTGCTATCGTAAATTTTGAACACAAAAAATTAGCAAAGTTTTTATTTTAGTGTTGTGATGAGGATTTTATTTTGATAAACACTCGAAGGATTTGATAAGCTAAGTGGTCAAGAACTCTGTATTTTGATAAAATGAAGCACGAATTTGTTTTCTTAAATTTTTATTTACATTGGAAACATTAAGGCGCCTCAAAAAGTGTTTGCCTATGGTATCAATGGATTGACATCCGATTTAAGTACTTTCCATTGATAGTAAGAACTATTTTTCCCATTCCCCCAACATTTCTTCAGATTAAGAATTTTATTTTTCAATTTGTTTTATATACAATTTGACTTAAAACTAACTTATTACTAAATGAAATCATGTTGGCTCAACAATAGGGGCCCAACGTTCTTCATTTGGCTTTACATAATGCTATTTGCTTACAATATCATATTAATTATTTCTTAATCTAATTCATGATTTTTTTAATACTAACTAAATAATAATTTTTGATGAGTGGGCGTTTTATCCCCTGTAGTATTGATTGTTGTTCTTCTCGTAAAAGGGTGCGTTGTCGTTATGGATGATGTCTTCAAATTGATCGTCAGTGATGGCTCGGGTGTATAGATACTTGTCACGAGGCTCTAGTTCATGCTGGAGAAGTTGTTGCACTTCTGTGTTGGGATGATCTTCTAGGTTCCTGATGAATTTTCCGGAGAGCTGCAGTAAATACTTGTCCAATGGTATTAATTTTGCTTCTTTATACAGATTCATTGTTGGTATATATTTCTTCGACAGTGTGTTACGGTACAGTCCAGTGCAAATGCGGAGCATCTTTCTTTCAAAAAGCTTCATCTTTTTCATTGCTGTAGGTGAAATAGTAAACCAGATGGGAAAGGCGTAGGTCAGAACGGGTCGGATAAGTTGTTTGTACACAAGCAGCTTGGTTTTCTTACTTAGTCCACTTCGCCTCCTGAGAAGCGGATGGACCAAATGCAGAGAATAGTTGGCTCTCTTCAACATCAAGTCTGCATGCCTTTTGAATTTGAATTTATTGGAAAAGTTGATTCCTAAGTACTTCGTTGATGATTTGGCTGTCACTTCAGTGTTGTCTGGGAGCTTTATTTTGATTGCATCACAGCGTGTTGCAAACGCTCGCCTTCGAATGACAGTCACTGGTGTTCGGAAGCAGATGAGTTCAGTCTTTTCGCTGTTTATCCTCAGTCCCCATTTGACATAGTATTCCCATACGTTTTTAATGTGCTCTTGCACTCTCCTGGCAGCGATTTCTGGTGAAAAAGCGGTGGCGTATGTGATTGAGTTGTCTGCATAAAGCTTCGTCTTTGTACCTGATATGTTGGCTGGTATAAATGTATAAATGTTGAACAGCAGTGGTCCAAGTTTTGATCCTTGAGGAACTCCAGCGTTAATTCCTTTGGTTGATGACACATGTTTTTCTACCTGTACATAAAAAAGTCTATGGGTTAGGAAATTTTGGATTATTCTTACCAAGTAATTAGCAAGTCCAAGTTCCGAGAGTTTGAATAGTAATCCTTTTATCCAAACGCTGTCGAAAGCTTTTTCGATGTCCAGCAAACACGCTACAGTGGTTTCCTTTTTGTTGAGTCCAATTGTAACATCAGTATGCAGTCCCAGTAATGGATGTATGGTAGAATGTTTATTTCGAAAGCCATACTGAAACTCCGGTATGACATCTCTTTCTCTGCAGAAAACGTTGAGTTTCTTCAATATCAATGCCTCCTCCAGTATCTTACTCATGCAGCTGAGCAAAGAAATAGGCCGATATCCTTCCACATTTGCGCGGTTGTTCTTCTTCGGGACAGGGACCACTTTTGCGGTTTTCCAGGCTGCAGGGAAATAGCTGTTGTTCAGGCAGTTATTGAAGATTATAGTCAACAGAAGAACAGCAAGATTTGGTAACTTTTTAAGAAATCTTGTCGCTTCCTGCTGATTTTTTGGAGTTTTCAGTGTAGATAATGTCAGCTACTTCTTCAGGAGAAGTGAAAACATTTGTCAGCGTCGGCTCCGATGATGGGTTTTCCTCGTTGAACAGGGTCACGGTTTCGGTGGTTGCTGATATCTCTTGAAAGCGAGTTTCTACATCTTCGATAAAGTCAGGAAGGTGTACGGGAGGGCGATCTTTGAAACTATCATGAAAGTGATTTGTAAATGCTTCAGCTTTCTCTGCAGAAGTTGTTAAAACTTCTTGTCCGTGAAGGATGGTGTCTGGAATTGAGTTCGCTTTTCCAACAATCAGATTGATCTTTTTAAACGTGTCAGGTCCAGGTTTGATATCTTCGAGGCTCTTCCTGAAATCCTTTTCCTGATGATGTTTTACTGCCTGGTTGAACATTGTGTTAGTGCACTGAAGTTCTGAGTGTAGCCGACGGTATTCGACACTTTCCCTGTCCTGTGGAATATTCTTTGTAGGCTTTTGCGGAGTCTTTGCCGGTGAGCATATATTAATTGTATATGTTGGGGTAAGTTTGCATATTTATCTCTGCTGGTGCGGGGTGTTTTCTGCCTGTCCAAAGCATTGTTGACAACTGTTTCAAATTGAGCAATGGTGTTATCAATCTCATTGTTGTTGAGATTGTTGACGCTGGAGACTTCTGGTAGGCGTTCTTCAACTTCTGAACGGAATCTTATCCAGTTCAGTTTTTCGTATTGGATTTGGAATTCGGGAATACGACGTTCAGTTGTAATCCTGTAATTCAATCTGACTCTCATCTCAACCGCCAGATGGTCCGAGTCACTATCGTGTGCAACACAAGTAAAGTTTTGGAACTCGGGAAGGATGTTCGTAAAATGGGACGTCACTAAAAAGAAGTCTAGCAACGACGGAGTTCTTGGAAATGTGGGCCTATGTTGTGATATAACCACCAATGAGTGAAGCTCAGGGTTGTCTTGCAGCCAACATTTCTTCACTTCTCACCCGATATGTCAAAAAGACGAAACAACCGGTGTCAAATTTCATTGCATGTTCATTCAATGTTTTAAACAAATCCCCATTACGTTAGTGATGAACGATTGAATTTTATTGTATGCTCCGGAAAATGAATTTTCAGGGAAATCGGTTGACATTTGCAACGAAATATTATCGGTACGTCAAAATACGTCTCTTATCTGTCAAACCAGATAATGCCAAATACATCAAAATATAGATCGTCTTCTATCTGTCAAGCCATGAACTGGTTTATTAATTTCTGACAGACGGAGTGAGATAAAGTACAGAAAAGTCAAACAAAGTCGGAGGACAGTGTGACCACTGTCTAAAGTATAAAATTGACCTCAAGACGCTGTTGCGGTAAAATTTACCACAACAAGTTTCACCCATACCTATTCAGTCTTTCCCAATCCATTTTCAACATTCCTTTTTATTGCGGCTCCGCGCTCGATCCAAAATGCTGTAGAGCTCAGTTGAAACCTGGTATCCATCAGCTAGAGTTCTGCTCTTAAGCACTATTTTGGAAACTAGGTCTTCGAATTTGCAATACAAAGTTCAATGATTGGAGGTCACAAAATCCATGCATATATGACGGATGAGTCACAACGGCACCGACATACAGGTACATACAGTTGTCGACAGATTGTCCACAAGATATGTGGGTGTGCGACCAGAAACGTATTTAAGGATTTGGCGCCCTGGGCTGATAAATTTTGACGCCCTTTTTTCTTAGGCTTTCTTTCTGTAAGCGCTGCCGCTCATTTTTTTTTTTTACACAATGGCAATTTTACACACTGTTAAAGCCTAAGATAAGCTGTATTTAATTTTAACACACACCAATAATTCACAAGGAAAAAAAGTACACAACCACTTTAAAGAAGACAAAAATTTTCAGCTAATGTTTCTTCTACTAAAAGTGTATATACATATGTATAATGTACGGTCAAAATCAATTTTTTTAACTAAAAGAATCAATTACACAACAAAAATATGATTTGTTTGGGACAACACGATGGAAAAGAAACTATAGATTTTATAAACAAAAAATAGAAAACGCTTCTAGTTTGCACAGCTTATAAATCGGAGTGTTCAGAAATTCCTTTGCTGACAACTACAATTTCTTAACTAAATTTGTTCTTTGGCATCGATTTTAAGAAATACCTAATGTCAACGGCAACACTGACATCGACCTAACTACAACTATATGACGTACGTTGACGATGGGGCAGTGTCCACCAAGCGTTTAAGGAGTAGAGATCGTTCCTACCAACGTCGCAGTAATTCTTGTCGTGTCAGTTAATGAAAGTGTTTTATATTTAATAAACTTGATTTTAAACATTGTCTATTCGGTCTTTTACTTTTGACACTAAGTATTTACACGCTTCAGTAACTTACGGTAAAAAGAGTTAACATTTATATTAAATACCAATACCAAAAAACTCTTTGCATCTTTGCACTTTATGTAAATGCAGAATTTATAATTTGAGGATACCGTTATGTCACTCTACACGATAAATATGTAAATGTTAGTCAAAAAAGTTATTGTGAAACAACTACATGAAAAGAAGACCTTTTTAAAACGAAGAACAGGGTGTCCAACAAAAAAAAATAATTTGTAGGTAATACCTATATAAAATTTCTATTAAAACGTAGGAGTCGAATTATTCTCCTTTTTTCACACTGCTTAAAAACGATTTTTTGAAGTAAAACTTTTTTAGGAGCGATATGGCAATAACTTGAAAATTATTCGGATAAATTTTGGAAGAGAAAAACTGGTCTATCTAAACCAAATGCGTGTATAGAACCAATTTCAGACAGCCAATGGAACGTTTTTTGATCATTCAGCCTGTCTAGAACATAACACACGCTCCAATGGAAAAGACATTAATATCTACATCGCTGCAATTCAATTAATCGCTTTGTCAACGTATCACCCTTTGTTTCAAAAGCAACCACTCTTAAGACGCCCATAAGCACCACAGATCCGCACGCACCGGTGAAGGTGTACTGAAATGCGTGCTGTGTGTATGAGCTGGTGTGTGCACCGATTTCTCCTGTGAATCTCGGTGCGAGCAAAATCAAAATGTTTTGATTTTTGGTGTCGGCCGTTTTGTCGATGTGTGCACATTTACAGTTTGTTTAAATTGCTTCTGAACACACCTAAAACAATAACAATTCGTGCAAAAAACTAAGTAAACAGACCTTTTTTGACATCTGAAAGTATGCAAGAGGCATATGAAGTTAGAACGATACTAAAGAGATAAAATAGGTATTCGACGATTTTAACTTTAGTGAAATGTTAGAGATAGCATGATGCTAAATCTGATTAAAATTAGCAAAATCGTCTTTTTAACCTAGTATTATACTAAAATAGTTTTAACATCTTACTAATTCTATTATAATTTTGCGCCAAAGTTATTAAAATAATACTTAACTTTTGTTTATCCATCATTATTAACTATCGTCCAAAAAACAATCATTATATTGTTTCTTAATTCGTTCAAAACTATTGACGAAGGGAAAAGTATTTGTATATAGGAACAGGAGTCAGCTAAAATTAAAAAAAAAATGAGGCATGATTTGCTATGTAGGTATATAAAAAGAATAAAATTTTGTGTGTGACCTTATATCTAATCCGGTTTGATGGATTTTTATATTTTTGTAGATGGTTAAGAAACAAAAAATTAAGATCCGTCCAGCCAAAGTTTTTCTAGCCCATTATTTTAGAGCTACAAAGCAACTTTTTTTTTTTGATAATGTTTTTGTTCTTTGGAATTTGTTCCAAAGAATGGGTACATGTCTGTAAATATTTGTATTATGAATTTTCATTATAAAAAATCGTTTATAAAAATTAAGAATAGTATTGGTAGAAAAAGTGAGTGACATGATAAAGTGAACTCTCACAGTCGGACACTCACGGCACTGAGTCATGCTTGAAAAATTCAAAAAAACTTATTTTTTTAAATCTTTGTATTTTTTGTTTATCCTTCAAAAATATTGCAAATTAGACAACTGTTAGGGGCGACTTGCCCTCTTTTGCCTGTATGTTTTGAAAGTTCAATCGCTTCAAAAAAAATTTTATAAAATGGCCGCCCCTAGCAGCCTTGCCGCCCTGGGCTGTAGTCCTTTTAGCCGTAGGGTAAATACGCCCCTGTGTGTGACAGATGGTCCACACAGGATTACAAAAAATGAAGACCTTGACCCATGTTCAACGACATGTGTGATTCCAAGTTCACACCAACATAAATTTAATATGGCCTTCTGCCCAATTTTAAGTATCTGGCACACCAAGTAAAATCACGTTGCGATGTTTTTCCCTCTCCCCTTAATTATCTGTGCGAAAGTCTACGGGCTGAGAATATTTTAAATTTCACGTAAACCATCGGATCCTGTCTCACTATGTTTGTTGGGAAAATGGCATGGGATCCCATCTAAAAGAGTGCTTTCTTCAAGTGTTTGGGTTTAGCCGGTTGGGCTGGGGACTTTATTCGCGATCTTTAATAATTTTTCCTTTTACTTTTTAACCCGTTTGAAATTGACGGATAAGAGCTGAACTCGTCCATTAAGCCAAGGTTGGTGTTGAAATCACCAATTTGAAAGAGACCATATATGCGTGGCTGGATTCAACAGCGGCATGCACCCCAGCGAAAAAGCCGGGTGTTGCAGTTAGACCGTGACAGAATACCAACACGGACTAAAGGTCAGAGTAGGATGGCATATATGTCGGGACCGAATGGATGAGGGAAGTTCGCCTTTTTGACAGACACTTTTTAGAAAGCTACGAAAAAATATTGAGTCGAGAAAAAATATATTGGTTGTGGATTTGAGTCAATTTTGTTTGTAAGATGAATCCCAGTTGGTTAATACTAGAAGAAAAATCAAAGTGCAACTTTTTTTTGTGGTGACAAGAAGGCATTCTTTTCGAGGAGATAGAGCCAGGGTGAGAGTGGAAGAGACAGGATCCGCTGAAAAAAAGCTAAGTACATATACTTCTTTTATAGTACCAGTTGTGCTTAGGAAAACTTTTATTCGTTTTGCTTAGTGGGTGTTAAGTTGCCTCAAATTAACTCCGTTTAGGATTTCGCTTCCCGAGATTGCGGGACTTGCGACCGTTGTAAAGATTCCGTTGCTGTGCGGGAATTTTTCCCAACGTGATTTTTCTTTGTTTCCCGTTGTGGCGTTTACGATGAAGCTACGATAACACGCTGTTTGATCTTGCAATTTTTGTTTTTCAATTATTTTGTGATAAACTTTTCCAATTTATCTCGTATTGGTTTTCAGTCTACTCTAAATAAGTTAAAGGTAATTTGTGTTTCATTATTTTATCAATTAAAATCTTAGGATTCTTAATATAAGTGATAAAAGTTTTTTTTTTTTTTTCAAATCATTCGCCAATCACTATGTCACGACCAACCACGCGACAAGCGACAACAGATGGTTCATCTGACAGCACAATTGCAAATGATGATGAACTATGGAAGAATTTGGAACTTCAATTTAAACTACAATCCAAACAAATTAAGTCACTAATTGAGAGCAGTAAAAAGGAGTTATCCGCAAAAATTGACCAAGCTCTTGGGAATTTAAATGATCGATTCTCCGACATCGATAAAATAATAACCACAATGACACAAAGAATTGAAAGCCTAGAACAACAAACTATTCCTGCAAACGTAAGCAACGAAAACCCACATGTACCTACGAGTATGTTAATGGATAAAATTGATTTTCTGGAACGTGAAAGTGTGTCTGCTGATGCTGTTCTCAACGGGGTTCCCAAAACAGATAAAGAGGACTTGCAAGGTATGCTCAATAAACTTTGCACATCACTTGAATGCACTCCAACCCCCGTGCTGAAAGACATATTCCGTATCAAGTCAAAAGGTGCCTCTGAAGACACTCCCATTATCATTAAATTTAACACCAAAAAAGATAAAAACATGCTACTGAGATCAATTAATCAACGATATAAATCAACAAAACAAACTTTATGTCTTCGCGATATTGACATGAATTCTGATAGTCGTATTTATCTAAACGAAAGTTTGACCACACGTAATCATTTGATTTTTCGTGAGGCTTATCAATTTAAACGCCAAAAGAAGGTATCATCTGTTTACACACGTAATGGCCAGGTATATGTTCGTCTCACCCCCCAAAGTAAATTAATTTTGATAACTACCAACGAACTCTTGAAAACAACAATTGCATCCAGCGAGCGAGATACTGATCACAACAGGGGCACCGTTGACACAACGATCTCTGATGATGATTCATCTCAACACATTGGGTGATCCACGCATAATTATTTTTTTCTATGATCAGCTTTTTCTGAACTTATCACAGTCTTTAAATTTTCTTTTAGTTATTGAGTTATTATTTATATTAATTTTTTGTGAAGGCAACTTATTTTCTAAAGTATTATCTATTAGCAATTATTTTAATTTTCTTAATCTGTTCTCTAAATTTATCCTACTTTTTGCGCAACATCATTGTAAGCCTCTGTGCAGTATGTCTTTTTTTTATTATAATTCTATATTATTGCTTTATTATTTTCATTTATGAATATAATTAATGGTGGAAATGGAATTCATGGTGGTGGTGCTCTTGATAACACTCATTTAATGTTAAAGATATTGTGTAGTCAGAAGAAAGGTTTGAACGTGTGTCATATAAATGCTCAAAGCCTTAATGCAAAGATAGATGAATTTCCTGTGCTTAAAACACCAGGTACTCGACTCTCTGCACCCGAATACAGACCTATTTCAATTTTGCCTTATTTTTCAAAAGTCATGGAAAAACTTTTACACTTTCAGCTCTCCGGTTTCTTGAGAACAAATAATCTTATTTGTAATAAACAATCTGGTTTCAGGCCCAAACATAGCTGTGTATCTGCATTGATAAAAGTATCTGATGATATACGAATTTCAGTCCGTAAGGACTTAGTAACCTTTTTAACGCTGTTGGACTTCTCTAAAGCCTTCGATACCGTAGACCATTTGCTTTTGGTATCGAAACTTAAAAGTTTATTTCGTTTTATTGATAGTTCAGCTAATTTAATAAAATCTTATTTGTGCGGTAGGAAGCAATCAGTGTTTTTGAGTGATCATTCTAGATCACAGTTTAAAAATATATTAAGCGGAGTTCCTCAGGGATCTATATTGGGTCCACTGCTTTTTACAATATTTATAAATGATTTACCTTTAAGTATTAAAGAAGCAAATATGCATATGTATGCTGATGATGTGCAGCTTTATTTTTCTTGCAAACTAGGTTTAATTGAGGATGGTGTCTTAAGGCTTAATTCTGATCTGCAAAGTATAGTAGTATGGGCTGAAAGAAATAGCTTACAACTTAATCCTAAAAAATCTAAGTGTTTAGTTGTTTATAAAAATAAACTTGACTTAAGCTACTTTCCAGTTGTAACTCTTGGAAATATTCCTTTACAATATCTCGATAAAACCAAAAACTTAGGGATCTGGTTCAACAGTACGCTTAGATGGGATGATCATTGTTATGACTGTTATAGGGAAAGTGTACGGGTGCCTTAGGAGCCTCTCCTTGTCAAAACATTATACACCCTTCCTCACGAAACTGAGGCTAGTAAGAGCACTTTTAGTTCCCATTATAACATACGGTTGCCAAATTACTTTTTGCAGTTCTGCAGACACTAAAATAAAACTGAAAGTTGCATTTAACAATATATGCCGTTATGTTTATGATCTTAAGCGCTACGATCATGTTTCAGCCTACACACAAAACATACTTGGTTGTGGCTTAGATACATTTATAAAATTTTGTTGTTTAAAACTACTTCATACAATTATTATAACGAAAGAACCGACATATCTCTATGAAAAAATTCGTTTTACTATGTCTTCACGTTCATTAGTACTTTTGCAACCTACTTTTAATTCTTTATCTTCTGAACGACAGTTTTTTGTGGGTACCATTCGACTATGGAATTCTTTACCCCTTAATATAAGAAGACAGTATTGTGCACGCGGTTTCAATGAGGTTTTGCTTTCGCATTTAAGTGGTGAGTAAATTATTTATAATTTATGGATTATTTCAAATTTTTAAATATAATTTTGTATGAAAAAGTTGCCTAGAATAAAGTTAATTTTATAATTGAATTAATCTTCCAGCTTTATTGTATAATTTTCTTCCAAATTGTATACTTTTACAACCATAAAGATTTAACAATCGAATGTAAAAGATTTGTATTTACAATAAATGAAATGAAATGAAAACCACTGTTCTTATTTCTTTTTACATTTTTCATCTTTTCCAACGCATATTTTTTTTGTAAATTAGCCAATTGCCAAATACGTTCGTAAATTTTTCTGAAAAAATTCTGGGTTTTATACCTATATTCATAAAGGTTTCCCAGATAAGTTAAAAATAAAACTTCTATTAAATCCTATTCAGGTAAAATTAAAACTTTCTTTTATTTTTCTTGGAAAGGAACTTATTTTTCAGCTATAGTTGGTTAAAAGGTTTGTGATTTCCTATTTAGTTCATAGCTGAAACAAAAAAATTACTGGCGCCCATTTTAATTTTGGTACACCCTATGTTACAATTTATTTTAATTAATTTTTTAAATCCTTTTCTTACCGATCCCCCAAATAATATAACCCACCGTTTGCTGAACCCACTCCATCGCTAAGCTATCTATAGGTGGCAGCATGCTTTTATATGCTCGCTGTTGCGAAATCACTAAAACTTAAGGCACCCACCATCGATTTGACAGTTGTCATTAATTTTTTTTTCTCTCGAACGCCGCGCGCCGACCGTCTCGTTTCGCGTATTTGATTATTTAATTAATTCGTTTAGTTAATTATTCTATCTGTTTTGTGTTTTTGCGGATTGTAGTTCCGCCTTCATAAATCTTAACATTCATCCCCATCCTAGATTCGCGTTTAGAAAATTTCGGTAACAATAATGATTACACAATTCTTTTTTTCATCTATTTCGTCTCTTTGACATTTTTGGTGTGCGTCTGTGAGATGCAGAATTGTAGTAGAATAAAGCTACGTTTCTACACCCCTCACTCAAATTGTCAACGGAAAAAAGAATCCAGCAATCAAACTCCAAATAATATGTTTGACAAGCACGATTGATTTCGGTAATATGAACACTTCATACAGCGGCTTGTCAAGCATGCTGCATGAATTTCAAAATGTTTTGACAAGCATATTTGAGAATGTAAACGCATGCTGGTGCTGGTGGAACCTGAAGCAAATTTCATTTAAGAAACATAAAAATAGAGTTTAATAAGCAAGAGCCGTAATTCAAATGGAATTTAAAAGATTAATATTATATTATTATTATATTATAAGATTCTACAGACATAGACTATAAAAATCAAGTTAATTTCCTCGTCTAAAATATCATCAATGCTCTGCGTTGGTCAAAATTCTAAATGAAAAGTGATGCGTCACATAATGTTTGACAAATGTGAAGGCTAATGTTTTTCATCCATCAAATATTTAACATGCCGTGCTTGTCAAACAAATTTGAGAATGTGAACGCCCCCATTAAAGTTGTATTATTTCGTATCAGATAACATCTCTGCTTAAATATACATACATACATAAGTCTAATAAACATTACGTTACGTAGTGGAGTCCGGTGGTGCTTTCGTTTTCTAAAAATATTTAACTTTTGAAATAAATATGATCGTTCCTTTACTTTGAAATTCTCTGATTTTTTATTGATACTCGTATAAAACAAAACTAAAATGCACAGAAAATGTTTTCAATATTTAGCCCCCCTATTACGGTTTGCGAATCGGACGTTCGTGAGATTTTTTCATTAGCGAACTAACACATTCGACATACTACGGTTGGCGAACTTTACAAATCGAGTTCGAAATTTGATTGTTTATTAAAAATATCAAATATAGACATTTAAGTCGAATCAAAGGTTCTCGATTCGCCAACCGTAATACTAATTTATCACACTCACATGTTTATTTGTCCGACTCGCCAGCGGTAATAAGGGGTAAAAAACAATGTTGATATTACAGATTAATCTCGAGGACGAACTGATGAACATTCCTAGTAAGGTGGTATCAAGAATGAACTGATTGACGGGAAGAATGCAACTGACTACTTCGAGAGATTATTCCTTATGAAAAAAGCGGTAGAATAAGGAAATACATGAAAAAGAAATATTCCGACGGTATTCAGGAAATGGGAATGATTCCATGATAGCTCTGTTTCCTATCAGTTTGGACGCTCTGTTCTAAATTCTATCCAACATTTAGTAGCGTTTTTGGCGGTCTCGAGAATGTGGTCATTTCAACGAAGTTTGTCGTTGACGCACATACCGAGTTCGGAGCGGTTTACGGCTTCTTCGATGCAAGTGCAATTCAATGACAATGTCAGGGCATAACAGGTATATTTTCCTTCAACGACAATAGACGACATTGAGTTTTCGAAGCATTAATCTTCACTCGATTTTTGAAACCCCATTTAAAATGCTGTAAAGATCGGACTATATAATGAGCTCATCGAAGGAGATGGACGTGACGTGAGCTCATTAAGAACGAGAGTAGGAGAAGCTGAGAATAGAGTTGTCGGCAAAACTATGAATGGGATTCAAAATTTCAGACAAGGGATCATTTACAAGCATGATTAATGGAGAACAAACGGAGCCTTGGGGAACACCAGCAACTGCAATAATCCCCAAAACGAGCTAAAGGTTTGTGCGACTGTTCGGCGGTGAGATATACCATCAGATCACCAGTGGATCGATTATTGCGAAAGCAGTATTGCCAGTTATTAAAAAGTTTTTGGCCTTGAAGATATTTATTGAGCTGATAATTTATAAGCGATTTTATAACCTAGGTCGGTCGATGTCCTCGTGCCGTACTGTGCTTCCGTTCGTTTTTTTTTTTTTTGCCCCCGTCTGTCCCCGTCGCAGACGCGCCACAAAACACAACAATTTAATCAAACAAAAATTTTTTAATAAATACCTACAAACAAACCAAAAAAATTACCCAAACCCAAAATATACATAAAAGAAACAAATAGCCACAATAAAACAAGAACAAAAAAAAAAAAAAAACTCGAAGGAATAAATTACAACAAAAAATACCTATGTCAGTAGCACGGTAAGTGACATTTTCCCTCCCTTCCTTTTTTTCCTACAGTTGTGTGGCTTAGTGGGTGCATGCAATGAGCTGAGCTTATATAAGCTCTCTCATGTGTTTGCATTTGCTAGGTCATACGATAACAGATGTATAGAGGATTACTGATTGATTGTTAGGGTTCGGATCAATTCAACGTCACTACTAAAGGCATAACACTTTTAGTGATGTTGCGTTGAGAAGGCTTTTTAATTAATCTTATTCAGTGATTTTTTCTCTTAGATTTCGTCTGTTTTGGTTTTAGTTTTTTTGTTATATTGTAATGGCTGGTAATTTTAGAGTTGATTATTGCAATATTCGCGGGCTGAGAGCGAATTTTCTGGCTGCGTATATCCACACTGTTTCCAACAGGCCTGCTGTTTTGGCACTGAGTGAAACCCAAGTGGGTGAGGATTCCGATCCTGCTGAATTCTTTATTCATGGGTATAGCTTGGTGCCATTATTCTTTTCCCACCATGGTCTCGCCATATATATTAGGAATGATGTTGCTTATCAGCTCTTACCATAATATGGTCGCTGCACCAACTCCTTTTTCAATTTTATGTGGTTTAAATTTTCCATTAATAAGCACATCATTCACTATTGCTTTCTTTATAGAAGCCCAAATTTGGATAGAGTTTCAACTTCTCACGAATTTGATGCTCTGTCCGACTCCATCCAAAGAATTGTTTCCCTAGATCCTCGCACTGAAATCGTTATTACGGGTGATTTCAATGTTCACAATTCTTCTTGGCTTCTTCATTCGAGCCAGACAACACCCGAAGGAATGTGTGTTGAGATTTTTGCTGAGTTTAACCACCTTACTCAGCTTGTCAACGAGCCAACTCGAATATCGGACGTTAATGGCCGAGCGGAAAATACTCTTGACTTGTTTCTTACCTCTGACCCTGATAAATACACAATAAGTGTATTGACGCCTCTAGGCACATCTGACAATAGTGTTATATCTGCAAATTTCTCGTGTCAAACAAATCCAGTTAGAGAAAGAGCTCCTAGAAGAACCGTATGGCAGTACGAGAAAGCCAACTGGAACGGTTTGAATAACTTTTTCAGGATCTTTAACTGGTCACTATGCTTCCTCGATAGTGACGTAGATTCCAGCGCAGATATGATAACTAACATAATTCTTTTGGGAATGAGAAATTTTATCCCGAATAGGGTTAAAAGTATCAGACCCAAGGATAAATCATGGTTTGATTTGAGCTGTAAAGAGGTTATCAAGGAAAAAGAGGTAAGCTTCCGGTGTTTTAGAGTTATCAGCTCAAGAAATATCTTGAAGAACGAAAGCTTCTTAATGACCGGCAGTAAGGCTTTCGTAGCAATAGGTCCACTGGTGATTTGATTGTTTATCTAACCGAAAAGTGGAACAAATCTTTACATTGTTTCGGAGAAAGTAAGATTATTGCACTCGATATTTCAAAGGCATTTGATAAAGTCTGGCATCTAGCTCTTTTATCGAAAATGCGTGCTTTCGGCATCGACGAATCCCTACTTCTTTGGATTAGAAATTTTCTTTCGAACCGTTCAATACAAGTTGTACTTGACGGATTCAAGTCTGAAACCCACAATATAAATGCTGGTGTGCCCCAGGGCTCCGTTTTGTCCCAACCCTCTTCCTCATTTTTATTAATGATCTCCTGTCTGTAACTTCTAATCCAATTAACTGTTTCGCTGACGATAGTACTCTTAGCTTTTCATATTCGTTTTCAGACTCACATCCCTCCTCTTCGGATGTGGAACTGCAACGACAAAATATGATAAGCTCATTAAATCACGACCTAAACAGCATTGTACAATGGGGAATAAGAAACCGCGTCGAATTTAATGCTTCGAAAACTCAATGCTGTCTTGTATCGTTAAAGCGTGATATACCCCCCTTGCCACTATCTATGAGTGGCACTTGCATCAAAGAAACTGAACATCTCGATATTCTCGGTATGTGCATCACGAACCACCTTTTGTGGAACGATCACATACGCGATGTTGCCAAGAATGCCGCAAGATGTTTGGGTTTTCTGAGACGGTGCAAGAAATTCTTCTCTCCTTCTGATCTGGCTACAATCTATAAAACCTACATACGTCCAAAACTTGAGTATAACTCCCATCTATGGGCTGGTGCTCCAGTAACTTACTTAAGTCTCTTGGACAGTATTCAAAGAAGAGCTTTTAAAATGATTGGTGACAACAACATAATTGGCTCATTAACGTCACTCCAACATCGTCGTAATGTTTCTTGCCTCACCCTTTTTTACCGTTATTTTAACGGACTTTGCTCTAGTGAAATAGCCAGTTGCATTCCTCCCCTTAAACAATTCAACCGTAATACTCGCACTTCTAGGAATGCCCATCAATTTACCCTCGAGCCCAACTTCGGTCGTACTGTGAAGTACAGAGATTCGTTTTTTAGCCGTACTACGCGAATGTGGAATTCCTTACCACGCTCTGTCTTTCCCAGTCATTACAATGTTCAAGAATTCAAAACCAATGTACACCGACACCTCCTTTCTAACCCCTCCCTTTTTTCCTAATGCTCACGCTGTGTCTCTGACATATTAAGGGTATACAAAAAACCTTTGAGTGTGTGCTAATTATAAAAAAAAAAAAAAAAAAGGAATGCAGGTTATGAAAGTGTAATTGGTCGGTAGGAGGTGAGGGATGAATGGTCACCTGTTTTAGGAACAGGCTGGACAAATGCTGGTTTTCGTCTTCTAAGGAAGATTCCAGAACAGCAGGAGCGATAGATTAGTGAGAAAGAAGAATTGGGGCTTACCAGCAGACCCGCGCATTCGCTTGTATAAAGATCTCGAAGGGTTTTTGCAACTGCCCATGTGTGGAAATATACCTGTTCCGTAGAATGAGTTACGTTCTCAAGACATCAATATTACTGTCAGGCAACGTCGGGCTAGGAGCATCATGAGCTGTAAGCACATTTTCCTTATCTAAAGAGTTAGTTATCGGGTTGTCGTTGTAGATGAGCGTTGGCACCGAAGATGAAGTTGAAATTTTTTGCGTTTTTGACAAATAATCAGAAATTTCTACTGCCCTTAAGACATTGCAGGATTTTTCGCCTAATTTCTGGTTATGCAATAATTTGGATCTTTTTTATAACAGCGTTTCAATAGTTTCTGAATTGTTTATACTTTTTCCTATTTTTTTTTTTTTTTTGTTTATACTTTTTCCTATTTATCATCTTTCCCTCATTTAAACATGCATACACAATTACAGAGTAAATAATTGAAAATTAAATAATTTTCAATAAAACACAATTTCCGCTCTGTCATTCTTTCATCTTATTTTATTTTCGTTTCATCGTCAAGATTTGCACAGGACAAATTTGTTTTCCCATTAATCAGTGTCCATGGACGAACAAAAAATTGAACACAGATCTACCTGTGTAGATATACTTTCCTACAAAATCTTTGTTTCATTTACTTCTGGGTATATTTTGAGCTTCTTTTGTCAATGATAAAATGATTCAACAACTCCTATAAAAACCACTTAAGATTTGCAAATCAAATTCCACGGCTGGCCGGGTCTATTGGTAGATCTCCTTCCACCGCTCATCATACCGCGACCCTCCAACCCAACACCGAGAGGCATATTACAATTCTCACTAACTAAATAATGAGACTATGATGGTAAGATGGCGAAATCCGCCAGCGGAAAACCAATATTTGAATACAAACTAGAACATCCGTTAAGCGTCTTCTCCAAATTCGACGGAAGGACAAAAGCGAAAAGCAACACTAAATGAAAATTCTCCAAACAAACCAACCAACGAACGTTTCGAATTAATTCCATACCGTTTACTCCGAAGGCGCATCTCCAACGGCATGGGTACGAGTATAGCTTGGATTTTAGCTACTTCGGACTCACTACTCGCACTAATCCAAACAAAATGTATACAATTAAACGATATTTCCGAGGATGCTTACTTCTTTTTAGTAGTTGTGGTCGTTTTAGTACTTTTCTTCCTCGAGCAAAGAAATGGAATTCATTAGCAAAAACGCTTTCGTCCGTCTCATCCAATGGTCTTCTAGGTCTAGGTAGGAGAGGAAAAAGAGAGAAAATTCCTTGACATCCTTATTTTGCTTTTCAAGATTTGCATTCGTTGAATATGTAGGAGGGTGGCGTCCTTTGCAAGGAATTTAATACAGTCCATTGCAGGGTAATCAATTTGTCCTTTAAAGGTGGTTTTCTTCTTGTGGTTCACCGGACGTTGGAAATTCAAATTTACATGCGATAGATACTCCAAGTTACTTTGCTCACTCAAAGGATATCCATTTAACTGCCGCAGCCCGCCCTGCCCCTCATGTTTATCAAAAGTTTTTGACGTGAACGAAACTCCATTCCATATCATCGGAATAATAACGTAAAGGTAAGCATTAAAATCTGTCTTCACTTCAGCCAGAGAGAGAGGAATACACACACAAGGAACAAATTATTTTTCATAAGTTTGCCGAAGAAATACTTTGGCAAACCATACCATATATAAGTCGTTCTCAAAGGACTTGCCGCATAGATTGGTTGTGAAAATTCCTTGAAATCACACATGAACCGATGAATAAAAAGCAAAAAAAGAACAGAGACATCCTTCAGGCTCTTGCCTTTGACAAGTACTCAAGGGGGCTTCGCAGAGGCAAAGACGAATATGTGCACTTTTACCATCCATCCCTTTAAACTTTGTAACGCACAGGAATTCTGCTACTCAACTTTTATCAGATAGGAGTGAGTGTGGGGATGTGGATATCGTATGTTTGGGTGTGTGGCCTATCAAAGGCATTTTATCAAATGGAAAATGTCTACCGTCAACGTTCTCAATTTAGAATTATATAGAAAGTAAGTCATTTGGAAACGAGCGCTTCAGGATTTCCAAAAAAACTTCTTACTGCAAATTGGACGACACGATTTGGTTGAAGAAGTACTCATTGAAAGAAGCCTATTCATATTTCTTTTTTACCAAAATTTAATTTTCAGAGTAAAAGTTATAAAGAAATATGGTAGATAAAAAGTACCCCAGGAGCAATAAGTTCTTATAAATTTATTTAAAATTTGAAACCCTAAAAAGTACGAATTTTTTTCAAACAGATATAATCAAAAGGCAAACTTCAAATTAAAATTCTTAATGATTTTCCGAAATATTTTATCCTACATTTACCCTACATTTTTTTAAGTGAAATTTTTAGGCAGAAAATAACAAATTTATTAACTACAGACCCAATTTGGACTAGGAGTCAACATACTTGGACCTTGAGCAAGAAGCTTCACGACCCAGCTCTGTCCTTAGGTATAGCTGTCTCCAGTTCCGCACGCCAAGCTGATTGAGGTCCTCTCTCACTTGTGTGCGTGCGTCACGTGAGTCGCGGTCTTGCTCTTCAGCACCGACGGACATCCAACGGAATGCCATTAGATTGAATGAATGAATGAATAAATTGGGGTATAAAAACACTGCGACCTAAAAATCTATTGTGTCCCCCATCTAGAACTGGATGAGGCTGGCTCATTACAACAGTTCTTCCTCCAAATCTGCTCCTTTGAGGAATCGAAGTATTTGGAGTATTTTAAGGGATGATAATTCGCTCTCCTTTATGTGGTGCTTGCCCAGATACCTGCGCCTTTGATGCACGAGTGCATCACATTTCCCCAGTATGTGGTCAGGTGTCTCTTCGTTAGTGTTGCAGAATCTGCAAGTCGCGTTGCTCACCAAGCCAAGGATGTTGAGGTGTCTTCTCAACTTACAGTGGCCTGTGAGAAGCCCCGTGATTTTCCTGAGGTTGTTCCTACTTAAGCTAATGCAGGTTAGAAAACGCTCTCGGTTGTAGTCCCCGAGTAAGAGTTTTGCCTGTCTTAGCTTAGGGAGTTCTTTCCAGATCTTTGATCTTTTTGTCTCCTCTTCTGTTTTGATTTTGTTTTTGATCACGTTTTCTCCTATTCCGCAGTAGGGCTCTGGCCCTGTAAGGGGTGTCGATGCACCTATTTTTGCTAAGGAGTCTGCCACTTCGTTGCCCTGGACACCAACTTGGCCTGGTACCCAATGAAGCGTGACAGTGTTATTCTTGCCCAGTTTATTAAGCTTAATCACACATTCCCAAACAAGTTTGGAGCTGATGGTGTAGGGCATGTTCTCATTGCTCCTGTTATGCATATATGTACATGCAAGCCTTTGCAATTTGTCTAGTGATTTCCTAGTTGTGTTTAGTTCGGTTCTTTTATGCCAAGCAATTGCCCCATAGGTAATGATGGGTCTTACCAACATGGTGTACATCCATCTTATGATGTTTGGTTTGCAGCCCCATGATTTACCTGCAAGTCTCTTGCATATCATAAGGGCCTTTGTGGCTTTCCCGACAGTTATTTCGACATGCTTGTTCCAGAGGAGTTTGCTATCTAGTGTAACTCCTAAATATTTGACCTCCCTCTGGGTTTCGATTACATCTCCCGCCAACCGAATGGGTTTCATGCGAGGTAAAAGTCTTTTACTGGTAAATGGTATCTACTATCGTTGTTTTGGTAGGGTTGATGTTAAGTCCCACAGATATACACCATTTCTTGGTTATAGACAGCCCTCTCTGGACTATATCACAGAGAGTTTCTTCGTACTTCCCCAGTGCCGTTATAACGATGTCATCAGCAAAGCCAATACATCGAATCCCTTGGGAGGTTAGACTTTCTAGTAATTCATCAACTACAAGACTCCACAGCAAGGGTGACAATACCCCTCCCTGCGGACAGCCTCTTGTTGTGATGACTTTCTGGACGTTTAGTCCTGCGTATGCTTCCGCCGTTCTTGTACTTATCCATCTGACTATAGTGCTAGGAACACTCTTCCTTTCTAGAGCCGAATGAACTGCTTCGTGAGAGGTGTTGTCGTAGGGTTCACCTTTGCTCCTCGTTTTCAGTGAAGCTACCATCGGCGTAACGAAGTGCCAAAGAGGTTAATGTGTTATCTTTGGCTAGAGCCTTGTGTAATCTTGCTGCTGCAGGTGTCGACGAAATGCCCTCACAGAAATTTGCAAAACTATTTCTCTTAGCTCTCCTTATTTCCCCATTATATTTGGTCAACTCTGCAGAGTAGTTATGCCACTCCACAGTACTCTTTGCTTTATTGAAGAGCTTTCTTACCTTGGATCTTACTTTTGACAGATTATTGTTCCACCATGGAGCATCCTTCTGCCTTTTAATGGGTTTAAGGGGACAACTGAGTTCATAAGCCTCATTTATGGCCCGCTAAATTCATTAACTAACCCCCATTTTCACAGTGAGAGTTTAAACTTAAGTTCTGCTGAACCTGAACTGGAGTTTAAATTTGAAGTTCAACTCGTCCGGTTTCACAGTCTTATCTGAACTTCAGTTCATTAAACGTAGTTTAAGTAAATTATTTTCTCTTTCTATCTGACTCAAAGAAAAAACAATCAAGGAAAGTTTGCTTTGTTTCAGTTGTGACCTATGACAGGAAACAAAAATTAAAAATGAAAATAAATTATATTTTCAAATGTTTGAATAGGTTTTCGAACTGAGATTTAAACGGCAGAATAGTGTCGTTTAACTTAAACTACAGAATGATCTCTGTTCAAGGACTGTGAAACCAAATTTATTGTTGAACTGAAGTTTAAACCAAAAGTGGGGTTTAAACGTCCACTGTGAAACTGGGGGTAAGTGTTCTAACTCAAGGTTACTATTTGTCGTTTCTTGTGGACCTATTCGTTCAAGACTAGTCTTTAGGACGCTTTCTGTTGACAGAGAACACCTCTGGCAGGAATCCTAAGAAAACAAACTGGAACCTGTACAAAAGCCATTAGATTACCAATGGAACGATTGCTGCGAAAGCCGTATTGCCGTTTATTAAGAAGCTTTCGGTCTTCGAGGAATATCTTGAGCTGAAGACTGAGCAGAAATTGCATGACCTTGGAAAGAAGGTATATTAGATCAATTGGTCGATAGGAGGAGAGAGAGGAATAGTCGTGTTTCCTAAGGGACAGGGCACTCACTTTGGAAATGAGTTTTCAATATTTTACAACGTTGTTCAAGCGTAAAGCGACTCATTTCGATACTCGGAGGAACCTGGGATGGACCATCTAGTGCTTTCTTTTTAAATCATAGGTTATTTTGACACTGATAGCTGTTTTCCGCTCGAAAATTTGACAGAAAGTCATTTCTATATCTCCGCGGAATGAAATGAGTCGCTTTACGCTTAAGCAACGTTGGGAAATATTGAAAACTTATTTCCCAAGTGAGTGCTGTTTGTGAAACAAGTTCTTGAGACTTGTATGATAGTGGACATGGACAACACTCATGGTCCCCTTCGTCGTACGTTACGCATAGACGAGAATGTGGCTGCTGTAGCCGAGAGTGTGAGATCTCATCAGCTCAACATTTCACGCACTAGCCTGAGAAGAATTCTTCACAAAGATCTCGGATTATTCACTTACAAGGTCTAATTGACAGGTGCACGACCATCCACTTCGTCATCGCTTCGCAGTTTGGGCCTTAGAGCAGCTTGAATTGGATAAAGATTTTGGACGAAAAATCATCTTTTCTGACGAGGCGCATTTTAATTGCCGCGTCTGGGGCTCGGAAAACCCGCACGTTATTGTCCAGACGCCCAATGCATCCATAGAGAGTGACAGTTTGTTGCGGATTGTGAAGTGCTGCTGGCATCATTGGACCATATTTCTTCAAAAATGTGGCCGTGAACAACGTTTAAGAAAGATGGTGCACCACCACACAGCCCATGCCACAATCGATCTTTTGCGTACAATCGTGTTATCAGCAGTCTTGGAGATGTCAATTGGCCGGTTTGCAGCTGCGTTTGGCTCATTTGGACTTTTTTGTGGGGAACCGTGAAAGATCGATGTTATGCTGGAAACGATTCAAGCACTTAAGACCAATATCATCCAAGCAATCCGTGAGCTATAGCCTGAAAGCATCAACAAGGTCTTGGAATATTGGAGTGTTTGCTCTTAGGTACTAATGAGGCCATAATACATGGAAAACATTTAATTTTGTGCATTTTATTGCATGTTTAATAAAAGCCTTGTATTTGCCCCCCTAAATTCTAGTTTTGAAGCGTAGGTGTTCTGCTTGCTGCTGTGTTGTTGTTGTTTTTTGAGAGTAGAAGCTCCAATGAGTGGTTCAAGAAAAGAGTTCTTCCCAATTAAAGAGGCAAAGCCAAGCGACCGTCTGTGACGTCCCACTTGTCTATTGCTAGCGGATAGGGGTAAGGAACAGCGGAGGAAAAGAGCCAGGCGACCAAATAAATGTTCAGCCTGTCTACAACCATGAGATGACTCGACGAAAACAATTTGTTAAAAAATAAAAAAGATTTGTTTCTCCAACTTTACGTTGTATGATAAAACGATTTCGTTTTATTCAACAGACTGCAAGGATTTTTCAAGGTTCAAGGTTTCAAGGTTTTTTATTGAACTTTATATATATACAATTTGGAAAACTTAAACTTAAGGGTAGATAATATGACTATGACGATAAAATTTTGTTGGCACATAGGGGGCCTAACTTAAGCTTTGAAATTTTGCTAAAATTAAAGCATTTATAATATACATACATGACTTGTTATTTTTATTAAAATGATGGCATGGTTTATTTTTTCTCGGGTTGTTCAGTCCCGGTTGTCCAGTTGGTGGGTTTGTTGGGGTTTTGTTTTCTGATATTTTCAGCCACGGTGATATGCTGACTCAGTGTCAGCGTAGAAACGAACTGCTGCTTCGTTGTCGGCTGGGATCCTTTCTATCATATCCACTGCACTAAGGTATCTAGGCTCTGGATGTCGTTCCTGGGTGGTCATCCTTCTCATCAGCGGGTTTGGGTGGTTGGTGGTGCTAGATATGAGCTTCTTCGCTAATTGCACGAGAAACTGGTCCAGTGGCTTGATTTTGGCTTCTTCGTAGACTCTTTCGTTGCTGAAGTGCTTCTTTCGCTGTCGATCGAAGATAAGTCCGGTGCTTATCCTTAGAATCTTCCTTTCGAAGATTTGGAGCTTCAGCATTGCTGTCTTCGAGATGGTGTACCATGCAGGAAAATTGTAACTGATGACGGGTCTGATGAGCTGCTTGTATATTAGTAGCTTCACTGGCTGGCTTAGTCCGGTTCTTCTGGCTAGCAACGGGTGCAAGCGGTGAAACGCGAAGTTGGCCTTCCTTAGAACCTGCCTAGAGTGCGGGTTGAAATTGAACAGCTCGTTGAAGTTTACTCCGAGGTACTTAGCATGTCTTTTGGCTGCTATCACGGTCAGGTTTCTGCAAGTGGCTGCTGAACGACTTCGGTTGCCTTTGGTGGTGGGTCTCCTGAAACACACAAGCTCCGATTTGGTAGTGTTTATTCGGATACCCCACTTTTTGTAGTACTCGTAGAGTTTGGAGATGTGGGCTTCCACTCTCCGAGCTGCAATTTTTGGCGCTATCGACGAGGAATAGATCAGCGAGTCGTCAGCGAAAAGCAAGTTCTCGCAGTCAGTTGGCACGGGTTGATCAGACGTCATCAGGTTATATAGGAAGGGACCCAGCTTTGATCCTTGGGCGACTCCGGCTTTGATGGATTTGATTGAAGACTTGCAGCTGTCTAGCTGAACGAAGAATTTCCTGAAAGAGAAAGAGAAAAGAAAATAATATCTTTATTAGTGGCGGAGGTAACTCAAGTACTCGAAGCTTATGGATAAGAGCTTCTATCCATACGCTGTCAAATGCTTTCTCGACATCCAGAAAGCATCCTACGGTGGCATGATGGCTGTTGAGTGCTGAGGAGACGTCAGACTGGAACTTTAGTAATGGATGCAGTGTTGAATGCCCTTCCCGAAAACCAAACTGCATGTCTGGGATGATGTTTTTTTTTCATTGCAGTACTTCTTGAGCCTCCTTAGGATGACTTCTTTCAGAATTTTGCTGATATTGTTGAGGAGGGATATAGGCCTGTAGTTGGAAACCAGGTTGCTAGCGCCTTTCTTCGGGATTGCCACGATTTTTGCCGTTTTCCACTTATTAGGGAAGTAGCAGTTGTTGACGTTTTTCCTAGACAGCTACTTATTTCGCTGAATGCGTTTGGTCCTGGTTTTATGGCCTGTCTCTTCTGGAATCGTATGTTGTTGTGGTGTTGGATCGAGTTGCGGAACATTATGTTTACACATTGGAGTTCGCTTTTCACTGCCTGGTAGTCGTTGTTGGTTGTGTTGAGCTCTCTTTGGTGTATGCTTTGAAGCCGTTTCCTTAACCTTTGCCTGTGGGAATAGAGATTCCGCACATACTCCGGGAGGTGTCTTGGGCACTTTTTGGGCTTCAACGGCATTGATCACAGCTGACTCCAGGTTGTCGATGGCACTGTCTATTTCCTCATTTCTTAAGTTCCTGTTGGATGGTGGCACTGAGACGTTGTCTTCTATGTCCCTCTGGAGTTTCTCGGTATCAAGCCTCCTGTAGTTGACGCAGTTCTCAGGTGGGACTGTTGTTAATAGAACAGGTTGGCTCAGGTTAATGGAGAGCTTTACTACTTCATGGTCTGAGTCACTGGGTAAGGTTGAACAGGTATAGTTGCTGATTCCTGGAATTAAATAAATAGGATTTTACAATTTCTTGGGTCTTTTATACTAAATTTCAGAAGCACATTACAATTTATTTTCTTATACAAAATATGTGTTGTTTTTAAGTTTAATTGACACATTTAAAATTTACTTGAATATTTAAATATGTGCTGATTATAATTTTAATTATGTGATTTTGTAATTTAATGATATTTAAGATATGTAAATAATGTTTGTAAATAATTCAATGTATGTAATTCAGTTAATTTTTTTATAATTTGAGGTACATATATGTTTGTGTGAATAAGTCAGTGTGTGTTTGTAGTAGTGTTTGTAGTTTTGTAAAAAATGTCTGCTACAGTTTATTATATCAGAACAGCCTTCGACAATTTTCATCATAATCATATTTTGTTCAAGCTTTTATCTTTGGTTTTCCTTAACTTTCGTTCAATGGATTAGTTCGTATTTAAAAGAGAAAGATGTACAAAGATGTCACTCTGGTTCACTACTCGTAAAAGTTGCTATCAATGACGTTTTGTTTTTATATTAAATTCCTCTAAGGAATTTATTTACACCGATGATTTTACTTGTGAATCATCAAAAAAGGTCAGATTTCATTTCATTTTCATTTTTCATTTATTTCATATAAAACTATTTTACATCATACTTCGAGATCAATCTCATGAATAGTATCAAATTAAGATAACAATAAGTTATGTGCGCGAATAAATGATTTAGCCGTTCGTATAAATTTTTACAAAAATAAGTTCTAGAATTAATAAATAAAAAAATTAAACATAAAATGTCGGTTGTATTGTCCTCAGGGTGTTCATTCCTGGTTGTCAGTGACAATGGATAGGAGCAATGATTTTACCAGACGCATCTTCATGTTAGAGCTCAACAAACTTGAAGACATTCTAAGACTCCTTAGTTTACCGTAAATTCCTCTAATGGAATCCAGCGTAGCGTCACAACAACTCATTTTACTGTTTATTATAAAGCCGAGATATTTAACTCGATCAACATCATAAGGTAAGATAAAGCCATTCAAATTAAGACAGGGGACATCACATACTGATATTTCGCTTCTTGTACACACCATTCCAAATAGTTTCAACGGGTTTAATCTTATTTTATTTAACTCCCCTGAATATGTAATAGATCTTCACTTACTCGGGCTACGCAGTCTTTTAACAATCCCGGTCTCCTAGACATGTAAATTGTTACGTCATCTGCATAAATATGGACATTACAATTTACAATAAAATCAGGAAGATCATTCACGAGTATGTAGACACAGTAAAGAAAAGGACCTTAAACCGATCTTTGTGGGACACCTGCGTTGACAAGAAATGGTTTACAACTCCCGAGTTCAGTTTCAGATTCACAACTATGCTTCTTTTTAAACCCTGATTGCCATATTGAGAGGCAATTTTTTCTGTCCAAATTTTCTTGTATCTGTTCATCCAATCTTTTTTCTAAAGTCTTCGACAGAAATGATAAAAAACCGAAGGGCTTTTTGGGTTAGGATTTTTTGGGATTGGAAAAACTTTGACATTTTTCCATTGTTCAGGAAATTGACAACTGTAGATACAGTAATTGAATATATGCACCAGGAAAGGGAGGAGGACTTGAAGGATTAATTTTATAAATTTCGTTGACATATCATCGGGTCCCACTGCGTTTGACTTGACTGAGCGGACTGCTATCTCAACATCCAAATCACTTAGACACCTAAATTCAAAAGAGTCGTCAGAGGAGAACTCACCTAGTTCAAAGGATACCGCCTCAGAAGGATACCGCCTCAGCCGAGCTGCGCCAAAAAATCACGCAGGCTGTTGCAGACATCAACTCATGGAGATTCACGCGTCTTGTAAACCGATCTAAATCTATAATTGTGCTTGCGCCCACTCTAGGACAAACATAATTTTTATGAATAAGAAAAGTTCATGAACTTAAAACAGCCAGTAAGCAAAAGCAACGACTTTTGTGAAAAAGAGACGTTTGTAGAATGTGTTATTTTGCAATAAAAAGTTACTTTTTGATTACTTTTTTTTTAATATAAACAATTTCAGAAAGCATTATGTCATTTTGGGAAAGTTATGATGATCTTTTCACATAACTACACATTCAAAAATGCATTGCAAAATGAGCAATTTTAATGTTTTTCAAAAGATGATTATTCAAAAATAGAGCCCAAAATTAAAAATCCGCTCCGACGATCCTCTAGGTCTCTTCATTGCCTTTGAAATGACGTTAAAATATTATAAGTTTTCCACTTCAATTTCTCACAAACCTTGCACAACTTTAGCAGTTTTGTGAAATTTAACCGGAATATTAAAATTAAATAATAAAAATATAAAAAAATTAAAAAAGTGGCTCGACCATTCTCAAGATAAAATGTAATTCTTTCATATGCAATTTACTTTATTCCAATACGTCTTGTATTGACTTCACAAACCTTGCACGAATTTTCCCAATTTCACGTTTTGCTCAATATTGCCGTTGGAGACAAACAATTTGTACATTTGTTATAGCTAATGTAAATAAACTTTTGACGTAATTTTTGTTGAAAAATTGAATTTCATTTAAAATTCAAACCAAATAATAGAAATGAATCACTATCTGATAGCCCGTGGTACTCTGAACCTGGTAATAGTTACTTATAAATTACTGTTCACACCCCTCAAACTTAAACTTAGACACGAGGAAGCCTAGAGTGCATTCAAAGTTTTTTTTAAGAATTATCTTAAGACCGTGTTACTTGAGAAAAACATTTTTGTTTCCGTTATTTATGAAATATCCTCAAAAATGTTATACCATTTTGAAATGAGAATAGAACACGCCAACTTTCAAGGTAACACTTTAAAAGATAATACATTTATAACAAAAGCTCGAAAATTACTAAGTGGACTGTCTTACAACTAAAACAGAATCTTACGGCAGTGTTACAGGGTGACCATTTTTTCAATTTTTTTCGAATACCTAACGGGTGATTTTTTAAGAGGTTGAGAACTTTTTTTAAAAAAAAAACGCATAAAATTTGCAAAATCTCATCGATTCTTTATTTGAAACGTTAGATTGGTCCATGACATTTACTTTTTGAAGATAATTTCATTTAAATGTTGACCGCGGCTGCGTCTTAGGTGGTCCATTCGGAAAGTCCAATTTTGGGTAACTTTTTCGAGCATTTCGGCCGGAATAGCCCGAATTTCTTCGGAAATGTTGTCTTCCAAAGCTGGAATAGTTGCTGGCTTATTTGTGTAGACTTTAGACTTGACGTAGCCCCACAAAAAATAGTCTAAAAGCGTCAAATCGCATGATCTTGGTGGCCAACTTACCGGTCCATTCCTTGAGATGAATTGTTCTCCGAAGTTTTCCCTCAAAATGGCCATAGAATCGCGAGCTGTGTGGCATGTAGCGCGATCTTGTTGAAACCACATGTCAACCAAGTTCAGTTCTTCCATTTTTGGCAACAAAAAGTTTGTTAGCATTGAACGATAGCGATCGCCATTCACCGTAACGTTGCGTCCAACAGCATCTTTGAAAAAATACGGTCCAATGATTCCACCAGCGTACAAACCACACCAAACAGTGCATTTTTCGGGATGCATGGGCAGTTCTTGAACGGCTTCTGGTTGCTCTTCACTCCAAATGCGGCAATTTTGCTTATTTACGTAGCCATTCAACCAGAAATGAGCCTCATCGCTGAACAAAATTTGTCGATAAAAAAGCGGATTTTCTGCCAACTTTTCTAGGGCCCATTCACTGAAAATTCGACGTTGTGGCAGATCGTTCGGCTTCAGTTCTTGCACGAGCTGTATTTTATACGGTTTTACACCAAGATCTTTGCGTAAAATCTTCCATGTGGTCGAATAACACAAACCCAATTGCTGCGAACGGCGACGAATCGACATTTCACGGTCTTCAGCAACACTCTCAGAAACAGACGCAATATTCTCTTCTGTACGCACTGTACGCATTCGTGTGGTTGGTTTAATGTCCAATAAAGTAAACTGAGTGCGAAACTTGGTCACAATCGCATTAATTGTTTGCTCACTTGGTCGATTATGTAGACCATAAATCGGACGTAAAGCGCGAAACACATTTCGAACCGAACACTGATTTCGGTAATAAAATTCAATGATTTGCAAGCGTTGCTCGTTAGTAAGTCTATTCATGATGAAATGTCAAAGCATACTGAGCATCTTTCTCTTTGACACCATGTCTGAAATCCCGCGTGATCTGTCAAATACTAATGCATGAAAATCCTAACCTCAAAAAAATCACCCTTTATAACTTACAAAATACATGGCTACGATTTTTTTAATTATTTTTTCTGATAACTGTCACCACCTACCCTATCACTCGTTTTCGTGTCGACGTTGACTTTTGGGACACCCTGTATATTGGATATTTGAAAGTATTGGCGTCAAGCTCTCTTATCAAAAACCAGTGCATTTTGTATTGGTTAATCTCTTCTTTAAAGAATAAGAAATTACCATTCAAACCGCTTAATACAATTTGAATTAGCCGGTTTTAAGTCTGATATTAACAAAATAAATGTTGGTGTACTGCAGGGCTCTGTTTAGTCTCCAACTTTCTTTTTCATATTCATTAATGATCTTTTGTCTGAAACTCCTAATCCATTAATTTGTTTTGCCAATAACTACAGTACTTTAAGCTTCTCATATTCGTTTCAAGATGCATTTCCTTGGTCTTCGGATGTGGATTAAGAGCGCCAGCATATAATAAGCTAATTGAAATCAATATTGAAAGCATTGTGAAATGGAGAATTTAATGCTTCAAAAACTCAATGCTTTTTCCTGCCTTTGAAGCCGATAGAAATCAAGCAGAAACATTTGGATCTCTAGAAAATTTTACCAATTTTTCTTGACTTTAATTATTTTATCGTTATTTTTATAAGCAATGTTCTAGTGAAAAAGCCTGTTATATTCTTCCCTTAGATAATTCAACCGTAATACTCGCGCTTCAGGCGATTCCCGCAGTTCTTGATCCCGATTTTGGATATACTGTTATACAATCAGAGTTTCCTGCTTTAGTAGCACAACGAGAATGTGGAATGTCTTTCCCAGATCGTTTTTTTCGTCCCTTTTAAATATCCAGAAGATTCTGTTTAATTCTTTGCCATTTTCCTAAGGCTCGCACTGTGTTTTATTTCAAAGGGTAGTCAAAGCCCCTTTTGTACTCGCACATTACAAAAAAAAAAAAATCAGTAAACTTTTTCACCAATTAAATTTAAAGTAATTCCCCTTATTGGTGAAGTTATTTCCAAGGCTATGAAGAAAGATTTATTATTTTCGGCATAATTAATCTACCCATGTTTAGGTTCGGAAGAAGTGCAATGCTTTTTTACCATAGTCGTAGTAAGGTGGTTAAATTTTACAGAAAATTTACAAAACATTATCTATTTAAAAAATCCAGTAGGTAAAATCTCAATTGAAATCCTTCACGCGTTTATGCCCGACTCACAGAAACAAGTTGACCACAACAAAAGCCCAACTTTCTTAACTTCTCATTTATCATTATATCCAGTTTCATCAAAACGTCAACATATTTTCATAAAGAAGCCAGTAAGCGACCCACGAAGTAAAGATTAGACTTCCAAAACTATTGCTGTTGAAATTCTAACCCACAACTGCCAAGCAAAGTTTTCTATTTCACCTGAAAATCTTTGATGAAATGGGATATCTTTATGTTTAAAATTTTACCACCTTCATTCTCGTTAGTCTCTTAATATAATTAAATTGGTTTCTTTGCCGATTTCAACTCACCTAACAACAACCATTATCACCTAATTTCAAGTGGTTTTCCGATACTCTAACTCGTATCATACAAACTAGTTAAACCAAGACAAACTTTCCGCATTAAGCTATGATACCTTTCAAAAGAATTCCCCAAATTAACTTACAGAATCTTAAGCTAACCCAAAATCAGACAAAATTATTCAAATACCATTACACTAATTAATTGCTCTAACTAAAACAACAAACTCCTAAGCTAAATCCTTATCAAATAAACCCACAAAATCACATCTCTCTTACATTTCACAAAAACCAAAAACCACATTCAGTCATTATTTGTATTCAAGCAAATTTATTTTTGGTTTCGAGAAGGAAGTTCTTGTATCTTTTTGGCGCAATCTACGAGTAGCATCACAAGAAAATTCTCTTTCTTCGACACGAATAAACGTTCCAATTGGTAACTTTATGTTCAGCAAAGTTTCCTCTAACTAAAAGGTCATTTATTTCGTTTAGCTACGAGTAGTGAAGTTCCTTTGGAAGCATGTGTGTTTGATTTGTATGAAAACTTTTGACCTATCAGTTTTCATCATCCCCTGAAGTATGACACGTAATTGAAGAGCCGAATACCTCCTGCGCACCGTATGGAGTCGGACTGGTGGTGGAGTTTCTCTGTTTACTGTTAATTAATAAACAACACAAACTGTGATAGGACTTAACTTTGACGGGTTGATTTCCACTTTAGAATATCAATTTGGTTTCTTGTGTATGGCACAAGATGGTCCTAACGAAACTTATTGGATTTCCTCTGCCAAATCAGGAACTTGATCGATTGATTTATTGTTCTAATTGCGAGTCGTTAGCATAATTCAAACTGATAAAATGTGTTTCTGTAGGGAAGGTATTGGTTTCCGTGATAAAACAAATTTTGGGTTTTTAATCAATCTTCACATTTCGGTGATGACGAAGTCCGTCGGCCTTTGCGTAGGTGCTGTTGTGTGTGTTTTGGCAGATGCGATAGGATGGATGGGGCTTGCTAAAAGAGGAAAACTCTTATTTCTACTATGGAGACTGTTCTCTGAATAGTTTTTCTGTCTGAGGAAGACTTAGGCAAATAGTATCGAGTTTCGAGAAGTCAGAGAGAAACTGGCAAAACTGTATCATATTTATTGGCACACATGTTCCTATAGAAGAAAAAAACGAAGCTTATAAAAGAAGTTCCTCCAAGATTCTTACCAAAACAAACGAGCAATGCCCTAAACATGAAATACAAATTCAGTTCTTATCTCCAAAATTTGGTGAGAGGTCATAATTGGCCGAAATATAAGAGCACAAAGCTAAGCAGGTACCACTTTCTGAAGCGAACTCAGGCTCATCGATTTTGCAGCGGGAAAAAAATATGGTGGTAAACGGTCACGCCTGAACATTCACAGAATCCACATGGGCAGTCAAACGTGCGATTGTTGCACGACAATCACCTATCATCTTATAAGGTCGTTGATTCAGGACAAGAAAAATTTTCACCCAATCAACAATTACGCTGACAAAATTCAGTGTTAGACGAATTCGATCGGAAATGACCGAATAAGCGTATGCTTAATGCCAACCCCTTGAGTTTGTGAGAAATCTTGTGACTGTTGATATGAACCCGTAAGATCAATACCATCCACTATAACAACCCATAAGAAACGCTGCGTTCGAAATATTTTTCTTCTATCAAGCATCTCCCAGAAACCCCTGGTTTGACTCCAAGTATGCTGAGGTAAACAATGCTAAAACAGAGGCCTTCTGTGCGAGTGTGGCTCCACAGGAAAACAAGAGCGTCTCACAAGCTCCACACAGACCGAAGTAGGGATGAGTTCTGGAGTCAAAAATTTCCAACAATAACTTCAAGTCGAGGAAATGCGGAGATGTTGTTGTTAGTGTTTTGACGGAAGTTTTGCACTATTCTTATTAGAACGAGGTTTAAGAAGACACATCATAGAGTGTCCTCTGGGCTAAGAACTTTTGAGAAGGTCTTTGTTAACTTCTATGGCGTGCATTCTCCATAAGTACCATGTTGAAGAAGATGAGTTTGGTAACTATGCCAAAGCTAGAAATTGATGTATATAGTTTATCTCAATAGTTGCTATGATTCTCGACCTTAAAATCGATAAAAAGGTATCGAATTCTGAGTTTTGTCCAAGATTATTATTTAATCGATAATGGACTATTTTGGTCTAAGCCCATACTGATATGGACCTTTCATGTCGTTAACGAAACGCTTCAGGGGCAAAAAAGATATTGAAGTCAAAATAAATTAAACTAATATCTTTGTAGCTCAATCGAGGATCACGCACTGCCAACTCCGAAACAAGTCAACAGTACATGTACAGTGTACACAAACCTGCCGATTTCAAGAGCATGATATCAAGTCCTCCAGCTTGAACAGCTTTATTGGACCTAACATAAGATATAGCTATTAAGATTGGATGGAAGGAATTTTTATTGATCTACGTGGTTAATATTTAATGGTACTACCTCCTCAACAAGAAACTTCGATTCACGCTCGCAGGTATAAACTTTGCAGCCACAATTTTGCAATACTCTCAGCACCGACACTATGTTCCCTTTATCGTCTTTGTAGCTTTACGTTAAATTTCGGAGCTTCATTTCTGCTATGAAATTCCTCCTTCATTTTGTGGTTCTCGGACCGCATCGTTTCGGTGTTTATCTCACCTCCCTCTCAAGAAAATCTCCCAATATTCGATCCAGCGCTGCCTTATAAAATTCTTTTGTGTAGACCACTGTGCTTGCGGGCTTCCCGGCCTTCCCTTGGAGTTCCGTTTTGTTGCTCATGTAAAAAGAAGCACTACAGAATTGGCATTTCTGTTAAGATCTCGGTAGTGCTTCCACACATTCTCAATACTTGTTAGTGGTGAGATAGGACTTTTTAAAAGATTACTAGCTACTCGATCGAACAGAAGAAGATTTTAACCGTTTCACGTAGAAAATCCTTACAATATTTTATTGTTTTGGATTCGATCGGGATATCCGTAATATTTACTCTGCAACAACGGGGAATGATGCGAGCTAATGTTGGTCTCTCGGAAAGCTCAGACATTTTTGAAACTAGTAGTCATATAAGGTGTTCACTAAGTAGTTCAGACTGACTGGAACTGTAGACACCATACCATTGATTCCCTCTTGAGATTTCTTCTGCTGCCACCAGGATAAAAAGAGAAGTGCCTAGGTGTCAACACTTCATACCCATCTCACGTTTGCTGTCATCAAGAGCCTTTTACAGGAGTTCAAATGACGATTTGGGAAAATATTGAATCAACAAACATATCCAGTAATTCAATCCTGCAAATCAAAGGATGAATCCGGCGAATAAACTTATGAAGCATGTAAATCAACGGATTAATCCGGAAAAGTACTGGACTATTCCGATAAATTAACGAACAAATCCTGCAAATTATCTTAGTCAACAGAATATGAATTTAAAATCAACAGACGAACCAGCCAATTCAATCAAATGAATTGACAAAACTGTGGAATCCTGAAATTAAAGGAAGAATTCAGAAATTCCAGGAAATCAAGGCTAAAAAAAAACTGGTGAATAAACTGACAAATCCGAGGAATCAATGGATGAATCAGCGAATTGCTAAACAAATACCAACCAAACCAACGAATAAATTCAGCATATCAATGGAAGAATCCCATGAATTAATTGAAGAATCTAAGAAACAAGCATATGAGGCTGTCAAATCAAGAAGCAAATTCTCGAGATCAACGTTAAATCCGGGAAATCAATGAATGAATTCGGCAATTCGATTGTATACTGCAAATTAACGAGTGAATGGACGATTTCATGACATCAAGGCTAAATAAATTTACCAATTAGGGATACCAAAAATATTGATAAAAGGTACGGAGATTTCTACGGAACTCTGATTCGCCACTCACACTCCTTAAATGTCTTAGAATTGAGTTCTACAGTCGAATGGCGCT
This sequence comes from Chrysotoxum bicinctum, assembly GCA_911387755.1. Lineage (NCBI taxonomy): Eukaryota > Metazoa > Arthropoda > Insecta > Diptera > Syrphidae > Chrysotoxum > Chrysotoxum bicinctum. The sequence continues at coordinate 33,612,554 of OU426987.1, forward strand.
AACGAAAACCTGGGTTCATTTGTATAAAGGAAGAAAAGATAAGGCCCTATGAATAGAACCCTGAGGGACTGCTGTAGTGGTCGAAAGGAAACTTGATATATTATTACCAACAGAAACAGCTTGTTTCCTATCCCGAAGATAGGGTGACAACAAAAGAACTGGCGAAGATGACAAACAATACAATGAAGACAGTTTGTAACAAATATTATCATGGTCAACCGTGTCAAATACTTTTGAAAAGTCAAGAAGTACAAGGAACGTGACATGATTTTCATCCAAGGCGAGTCTGCTATCTTTAAAAACCTTAATGATAGTGGTGGTACAATTATGCATGAATCCAAGCTGCTAAGGTGAGAGAATATTTTGTGCTCTAAGATGGACATTAAGTTTTTGTTTCTGTATTATCCTTTCAAAAATTTTGACAAGAAAGGCAACACAGACACAGTTCGGAATTCATTTCCACTCGGGTTTTTAGGAATAGGTATGATTTTGGGTAGCTCTTATTGAGATGTAAATAAGCCTGTCATTATTATGATATTAAAGGTATGCGTGATGTAAGGCAAAATAGCAGGTCTCTGACATTTATTGACGACTCCGCGTTTAGCTTAGCAACATCGCATAAAGTCCCTAAATTAAACTTTAGAAAGACCGATTAATATCGCTTTCAACGTTGCGCCGCGATAAAATATAGGAATTGCTAGCTTAGCTATTCAAAGCAGGTGGGGATGACTTGGTAGGGAGCATGCACCAACTCATCTCAAAAATTTGGTCGGATGAAAGTATGCCCAATGAATGGAACCTCGGCATAGTGTGCCCCATTCACAAGAAAGGAGATGCCCTGACATGTGCCATTTACAGAGGTATAAGTCTCCTCAACGTCGCATACAAAATCCTGTCGTCTGTACTGTGTGAGCGCCTAAAACCGTTTGTCAACGAGCTGATCGGCCCCTATCCGTGTGATTTTAGGCCCGGCAAATCTACAATGCATCAGATGTTCACACTTCGACAGATTTTGGAAAAAACCCAGGAGTTCCAAAGCGATACACACCACCTTTTTATCGATTTCAAAATCGCGTATGATAGCGTGGACAGAGAACAACTATATAGAGCCATGTCTCATCTCGGAATCCCTGCCAAGCTCGTCCGCTTGTGCAGGATGACGATGAAGAAATCTCGCTGCTCCGTCAAGGTCGGTAAGAACACCACCGAACCTTTTGATGTCAAGAAAGGTATGAGGCAAGGCGACGCGCTATCATGCAACCTATTTAACATCGCTCTTGAAGCAATTGTACGAAACTCAAACGTCAAAAATAGAGGTACAATTTTTCAAAAGTAAGTTCAACTGCTTGCTTATGCGGATGATATTGATACTCGTATTATTGGGAGGACGAAGTGAGCTGTAATCGGTGCGTTTGCAAGTATTGAACTGGAGGCGGCGAAAATGGGTTTGGCTGTTAATGAGGACAAGACGAAGTATATGCAATCATCGAGAAAGGAATCTCAACATCGTCGACTCGGGCAAAACGTCACGATGGATAGGTATAACTTCGAAGTCGTGAAAGACTTTGTCTACCTGGGCTCCTTTATAACATCGCAAAACGACATCAGTGCAGAGATCAAGCGAAGAATTACTCTTGCCGAGCTAGCTGAAGGGGCTTGTTGGTTGAGGCCGTAGTCCGCCCTGGGCTGTGAGCGCCATCTAAAGTAAAGTAAGTAAATAAACCAAAAAATCCGGTAAATTAAAGAATGAATTCCCTTAACTACCGGATGAATCTGAGAAATCAACGAACGTTAAAATTTAAGATTCAGTATTATGTCGGTCACGATCACGATATCAGTTTAGTATAGCCCGCTGGTCTCCTCTAGGCTTTTTATATTGTTTAGAGAGATGCACTTGGTTATTTCCATATTTCTCGTTATTAGCTTAACCGATTTTGTTGAAAAAATAGTACCTATTGCATACTATCGTTTTATATTTTTTAACAAACAAACTCATGAAAAATTCATTTGTTTGTACTTTTGCCTTTTGTGGAAGATTTCTGTGTTACCTCGAAACCAATACTTGCTTCATAAAAAAATTTATGAATTTGAATATGATGCAAATTTTTATCATTTTTCACTTTCATAAATCTCAACGGATGCTGTTGCATCGTGTTGGACGGTTTATTTGTTTCAATGGAAACTTTCGATTCAAATTAAAAAAATTCTTTATTATCCTTCAGCTTATGCATATGTATCATTGAAACCCATTTCTCAAATTTTATCACGAATTTATGCAAATATGTTTATTTCAAAAACATAATCATTATTTCCCTAATTCAAATTATCCAATTCAAAAATCTAATTCTAAATTCAATAGCGCACCTTAATAGCAGAAGCTGTTGTTTCTAATTTAAATTCATTGCACACTCCTTGAGAGTCCAGATGGATAATTTTCCATGCCAATATTTTCAAACCCCTTGCAAACACACACACAAAATGATTTAGATCGATATAATGACATTCGAAATTCAAGTTCTGCACTAAACCCATAAATATAGTTCTTATGCATGCGCGCGTGAGAAATGTTCAAGCTCTTCCAAATGGTTCACAAATTTTTGCAATGACATGACTGAAATATATGTATACTCCTCTTGTAGGTCTAGGACCAAAAGGATTCATTCATTCTGCACGCCATTTCGCTGTTGTTTCACTCAACGCTCGACGAGAGTGAGTCTGATGTAGAATTTAATTAATTCGTTCAAGTTTTCCTTAAAACACACTTTATAATCCCGTCTGACTGACAGTTAAAGTAAAGAGTTGTTCTCTAGTCGTCATAAGGACCACACATCACACCATACCATCCACACATCAAGAATTTCCGTAAATCAATGTTTTGAGTGTCGAAAAGGATATCGGCTGACGCAGACGACCGACAATGGTTGCAGTTTACATGCATAGAGCATAGAAGTTCAGTGTGCAAATCAAATTCCATGGACGTTTGGGGTGTAATTGTACTAAGCCGGATTCCGGATAGCCGCTTAACTTGCTCTTTATGAGGATGAGTATGCAAATGGTGATGACATCGCATCGTAATAGGGATAGGTGAAGATGTGGGGAGACTTTTTGTAGAAGATTGATTGTCTAGCCAATCATGTGAATGGTTAACAATTTCTTCAAACTTAAACACTTAGGTACCATTTTAGCCTTTAAATAAATAAAGGTTTTTGTCTTCGTAATAAAATTTTTCTTCTTAAATATTATATGTTCTTAATGTGGTCTAAGGGTTCACAACGAAACGTAGCAGCTATATCAAAAAAGATGGACGACTGCACAAACTAAATTTTAAAAATCATTAGAGGAATCTTATTAATAAATTATTATTTTATATATGAAACTCCTTTAAAATATTTCTAAAAAAATTGGTATTTATCTAATAGTATTATTAAATTAAAATTATTTAATAATATATATTTGGGGGTACATATTACTTCAAAAAAAAAAAAAAACAAAAAAATAAGGAAAAATCGTTGAGTCGTTTTAAGATTTCAAATTAAAAAAAAATGTTTTGTCAAAATTACAATGATATATTGTTTTAAATTTTCTCAAGCAGAAGTTACTGTATATTAAATTTGATCGAAATCGGTAGAAAAGTTAATGAGAAAGTGGATCTCCTAATTCTATCTGTCTATCTGCTCGACTACATTCTACACGGTTCGGCCGATTTTCATTAAACTTGGTAGATAGCATTTTTATTAATTCACCCGACACCTTTCTTTTCTTTTTTAACGAACAAAAATAACGGTACCTGATATAGAAATTTTAGAAAATAATATTTTTTATCAAAAACTATTCAAAAAAATCATTTTAGTTATTGCTAGCTAAAAACAAAAAGTTCCAGGAAAGGTACACATAGAACCATTTTTGTGTGTTCCTTTTTTCGAAAATAGTACTAAATACTGAGGGGTGGGGGGGGGGGGGGGGGAGGTCCTCCTCCCACCGGCAAGTTTGTTTGATTTTATAAGCTTAATTCAAGCTCTTTTAAGACTAACATACAATTCTTAAATCTCAGCTTAAGTCTGAAATTGGAGAGTTTAAGATGGCGGGAATTTAAGGTAACAATCTAGGAACACTAGGGGAATTTAAAAAGGGAAAATTTGTTGGAATGTTTGCTACAGTTAAAAGTCGAATGAATTAAGCATACTTTTTGTCATACGTAGCATACGGCTCAAAGGTTCATTACTTCCATAACTTGTACGGTGAAAGTTAATATTAAAGAGTGGGACCGATATTGGGTTCATTTTTAGAGATATTTTTTGAAGAAGCGATGGACTGGCAGTATTGCCGGTTAAAAGCGGGTGTACAAAGACAACATTACATTTAAAGATAATACTCTCAATTGTTCTGCCATATATCACGCATATTTTCAACACCATACTTAAAACAGGGAAATTCCCTTCCGATTGGAAATTAGCGAAAGTCCTACCCATACCCAAAAATGCTAAATATAATGATTTTAGGCCGATTTCAATTTTAGCTTTCCTTTCGAAGGTTTTTGAAAGGAGCTTGAAAAATCAAATGGGCGATTTTCTTAAGACGCATTATCTTCTTAGTGCATGTCAGAGTGGCTTTCGAGAGAAACACAGCTGTGTCACTGCTTTGCTAGATGTATTTGAGGACCTTCGTCAAGCACTGGATGAAAATAAAGTAAATTTTTTAATTCTCCTAGGTTTTTCAAAGTCATTCGATACAGTTGTACACGAGAAACTTACAGATAAGCTTTGCCAGCCTTATAACTTCTCGCCTGATGCTGTAAAACTTTTATCTTCCTATTTATCCTACTATAGAATGCAAACAGTTGAAATAGGTGAAAAAATAATCCAATTTTCGTCTTACTACTAGTGGAGTTCCACAAGGATCCGTTCTTGGGCCATTACTTTTTTCGCTTTACGTCAATGATATTCCATCCATCATTGATGACTGCTATATGTATGCTGACGATGTACAAATGTTCCTCGGCTGCGGTCTTGGTCTTTCAATGAGAGAAAATGGTGTTTGCCGTGTGAATGAGGACCTTGAAAAACTGGCACTAATGGAATGGCTTTAAGTCCATCAAAATCTAAGTTCTTGGTTTTATCTAAAAAATTTTTAGATTTAACCTATTTCCCTCAAGTAACTTTAAATAAAACAACAGTGACATATAAAAGTGACATGATAAAATAAATTCTAAGGCCCGATGGAAGGTGTTAACGAGATAGCATGGCATTTGTTAACATTTAGCACAAGAAAGTTTTTTTGACACCAAACTGAGAAACTATTTAAATCATTTTGAAGCAGGACTAAATGGGAGGGCGAAGAAATGAACCTTTAAATTTTCTTATCATTGGCATAAATTGAAATTAAAGAGTTTTTAATTACAAAGCTTACGTCATTTGTGGTCAAAATGAAAACCAAAGTTTCTTAATGCATTTTACAAGATGTGAGAATTTAGTAAAGTTACTCCCCGCACAAATCTTCAAACCTGGTCCTCGAAAATCGTATTTTTCTCGAAAACGACACCTGGAATTTTAATTATTTTTTTTTCTCTGAATAAATTTTTACGATCTGTAATTATTAAAAGAAAAATAAATTTTAAAATTAAGATATTACTACAATAGAACCATTTTGTCAAATTTTGAACGGATTTTAATGAAATTTTTTACAAAGAAGCTTCTATAAAGTTTAGTTATTTATTTATTTATTTGAATCAAGCTAATTAATATCTAGCGTACAAAAATATTACTTAGAATTAAGAATTTATAAATTATACAATATTATAGAATATTTTTTTAAAACCATTATTTGATACAAGACAAAAATTTATTAATAAATTATGATTGACGTTATACAAATTAAACATGTTATTCAATGGTGAATTCTGCTCATAGTTGGTACGATAGTATTTTATGTAAATTGGGTCACGAAAACCTCTTAGATTACGAGTTGGAATATTAAAATTAACGCGACACAAAAGGTTTAAAGCATCGATATTACCATCAATAAGATTAACAATAAAAACAAAACATAAATAAGAACGTCTGCGCTCCAGACTGGGTAAATCTATGAGTTTTAAACGGCTGCTATATGAAGGAAGATTCAATGGATTCTGCCAGCCTAAGCCTCTAAGAGCAAATTTTAGGAATCTTTTTTTGAATTTGTTCAATTCTTATTTTGTGACAACTGTAGTAGGGAGTCCATACCTGGCAAGCATACTCTATAATGGGTCTGACAAATGTGGTAAATAGTTGTTTGATAACATAAGGATCAGAAAACTGACGTGATTCCCTTTTAATCCAACCTAATATTGAATTGGCTTTATTACATGCCATATTGATATGCTGTGTGAATTCGAGTTTCTTATCGAACAATACACCAAGGATAGATACATCATTTACATTTAATAGATTTACGCCATTGAAACTATAGTCAAAAGATAAAACGGACAATTTTCTTGTAAAATTTATAATCTTACACTTATCGATATTTAACAACAAATAATTACGTGCACACCAATTATAGAAAGCATTTAGATCAATTTGAAGCTTTTCACAGTCAAGATTGCTAGAAATAGTTTTAAATATGTTAACATCGTCTGCATACATAAGACAATTAGAGTACTTTAAAACTGAAGGAAGATCATTTACAAACAATATAAAAAGAACTGGACCCAAATGGCTACCCTGGGGAACACCAGAATTTACGACAAAACTATTTGAATGGTAGCCGTTAAACTTCACTGAATAGGATCTGTCAAGTAAGTAAATAAGATTTTAGCAAAGCAATGAATTTTACGCTGAACCCCAGCCTACTCAGTTTATTAAGCAAAACTCTATGCGACAGTTTGTCAAATGCCTTACTAAAATCTGTAAGAACACAATCCGTCTGTTTTTTGTTTTTAAAGGAATCGACACAAAACTCCGCTTACTCCATAAGTAGGGTGACAGTCGAGGACGGATATGGGGTAGATTTTCGTTTGCTGTTAATAAAGTTCCAAAAGGATTTAGGATCCATTTTTAAATTTTTGTATGTAAAAAAGATACTTAATACTTGATTCTCTGTTGAAAATATTTCTGGCCTTACAATAAATATTAAAATCGGTAACTAGTCCAGTTTGTTTGTATTTAAACCATAGTTTATATCCACGGTTTTTTTAATTTTCCCACTTCACTATCATACCAGCTAGGAGCAAGCGATTTTGATTTAATATATATATTAAAGGAACAGATGCTAAAAAACAATCAAATATTTTGTCATAAAATTTCAAAACCATTGAAATAATATCTGAACAAGAGCAAAGGCATGACCAGTCAATTAAAGATAGCAAGTTATTTAATTTAGTATAATCAGTTTTTTTAAAGTTAAATTTAAAAACATTGTCAGGATCTTGATTATTCATTTCAAAGTTTTGAATAGATATGGTAAGTGCTGGGTGATGAGAGTCTTCGTTCACTAGAGGATCAGTTGATCTGTCAAGTGAAATACCGGCATCAATTGTTGTGTAAATTAAGTCGAGGATCTTGGCGTTAGAGTTTTTGATGTCGTTTATGTGACGTCAAGTGACGTTAGACTGTAAAGAGTTTGAGAATCATCCATTGATAGATTTCCTGTTGGAACCATTGCGTATGTATCGGGACAACGTTTCCAAGATACATTGGTTAGATTAAAATCGCCAAGGCAGATAACTTCATCATTATAACTCATTATCTCAAAAATGTAGTTCAAAAAAGAGAAGGCTTCATTGTAAGTATTAACTGGGCTCCCAGGAACAATGTACATAGTTACAAGATAGATAGTTTTGTGTAAAAGAATCATCTTTACACATAGGAACTCTTCGTTCAAACAAACAGGAACATTAACTAGTGCCGTCACAAAACAAGATTTAACAGCAATAAGGATCCCACCGCCGACAGTATTGATACTCGGATCGGAGTGTCTATCTTGTCTATATACATTAAACGAAAAATCAAAAAGTTCCGAGTCATTTATCTCGCCAAACAGCCATGTTTCAGTCAAAGATATGACATCGTGAGAAGAATTTGAAGAGCTGTAGTAGACCTTATTAGTCTTTGTCCGTAGACCTCTTACATTTTGATAGAGTATATCAATTAGTTGCGACGACGCACGGTGTGTTGGTCTTGTCAAAGTCTTTCGAAAAGGAGTATTCATATTATTTCGCTTAACGAACTCGTGGATGATAATGTTTTCCGGCCAGAAATGCTTATCCAATAAACGGGTGAATATTTCATGTGGAACGAATAGTTTGAAAGATGAGTAGTCAATTCCTTTTGTTGGTAACTGCTCAATTTTGAATTTGATGTTGGTGAAATGAGAATCAACATAATGCAGATATGTATATCATTGTAGGTAGTGTTAGCGTCGAAATTTGATAGAAAAATGCATTTAAATCTCTCAGCGGCTCTTAATTTAATTGCAGGTAATATATCACCATTTGGTAAAGCTACTGACGATACAAACGTAGAAGACGGGGGCACTGAAGTTGTGGAGAACTTTGAAAGAAGTAGGTATTAGAAGCCGGTAAAAAAAATGTAGATGATATTGATGCGAATGACGAAGGGGGTGGTGACGAAATTGTTGGTGAAGATGTTAAAGATGTCATAGACGTTGAAGGTGAACATGTTTTAAGTGGATTCATAATATATGAAGATGAAGTAAATAAAGATGGTGAAGATGAAGAAGTCATAAAAGAAGATGTTGCATATGTAGATGTTAAAGGTGTAGATGGTGTCGTAGATGAAGAAGTAGTAGATGTGGACGTTTTAGGTGAAAAAGCTGTTGATAAAGATGAAGTTGTCGAAGATGACGGAGTAGTTGATGTTGAAGTCGCAAGTGAAGGTATCGTTGTCAAAGATGTAGTTAATGAAGATGTCTTAGAAGAACACGTAGTAGATATAGATGTTAAAGGTAATGGAGTCGTTGATAAAGAAGATGAAGATGTAGTTGAATATTTGTACATATAGACGGTGAAGGTAATGGTATTATAGTTGAAGGAGTTGAAAAGGATAAAGATGTCTTAGGTGAAAGTTTGAAAAACATTGCATTTAAAAACTTCAAAAAAGATGTTGACAATTTTCTTAAACTCCAAAAAAAACTTATCATAATCGGTTGTACCGTTTTTGAGAAAATCAAAAACAAAAAAATGATTCAGAGGGGGGGGGGGGGGGTCATATTAAAAACCATTTTTCGGAAATTTTTGCTCAACCAATACCTAATTAAAATTTTTTAAATGTTTTTTTTTTTAATACAAACAGTTTTTGAGAAAAAAAAAAAATTATAAGATTTCGAAAAAATCGTATAAGCAAAGAACATGTCATTAAAAGTGATATCTACCAAGTTGAAAGAAAATCGGCCGAGCCGCTTAGGCTGTAGTCGAACTCACAGACAGAATTTTGAGAACCACTTTTTTCGTCTTCGCTATCATCGTAATGTCAACTTTGATCCAAATCTCGAGTCCGATTTTTTTTTAGCGAATGCATAACTTGCCTTAGGTATACGAGTAGTACCTATTTATAAGTCGCAAGAAAAAAAGATTGAACATTATTATTAATATAGAATACCCTTTAACTAAAGTTTAGTTTAGTTAGTATCATGCATCCCGGATTATGGATATCAAAGTATCCACCCACAATACCTACAATCTCTCATACTTATGTTTCGTTTATTCACCCACTTCCAGAATCAGCTGTTGGCTTCTAATTTTAATACGATGAGATGCATTACTCCGAAATAAATCTTAGCAGGATCCCGGAAATTGAACCATAAATCGGAATTTGGTTGGCGTTTGATTAGAAGCAATTTGCAAAGTTAAAAAAAAAAATTCTAACGAGAGTGCTTTAAATCAAGCATAATTTTTAGAAAAAAAAAAAATATTACTCAGGAAATGCCTACCCCTATATGCCAGGCCATAAAATATATATTTACATTTTTCTTTGATGAAAATATTGTCTTTAAAATGTGTATCTTAGGAAAGTAAAGAAATCAAGAGAAGAGGTTTATTTCACGATAAAAAAAAACTGTTTATCCATGCCATGAAATTGTTTATGAAGTTCAAATAATTTGAATCAAGGAAGTATTTAAATTTTGATTAAATTTTAAATAAGAAGTCGATTGAAGAGGAAAAAAAGTCGATTGAAGAGAAAAAAAAAACCTTCAAACCAATGAATGAATGAGTCTGAATTCAATCAGATTTATTACAGCACTGAAGAAAGTATATACAGTTTAATTAAAAAGTCGTTGTATAATGCAAGTGTAATTGTAAATAAAGTGTAGTGTATAATTGCAATACGAAATTGCCATAAATACATTTTCAACAGTTTTTCCTTAATTAAAGTGGTTGCAAGTGAGAGCAAGTGAAGTCAAAATTTTCAAAATTCACCGTTACTTCGCTTTAAAAAGCGATACATTTCGTAAAAATAGCTAGTTTTGGTGAATCGATTTTGGTGTAGGACTTCTGCGAAGGTTTTAGAAGAACTCTTCTTTGAGACTTTAACATTTTTACAAATTTTACCAACTTCGGGATTCGTCGACTATTGTATCCCTGAACAGCCCTTGTTTTTCTTATAGGAGCCCTGAACACAGATACAGCTGAAGGAGTTTCCTAAACATGCATTCCTAAGTTTGCATTCATTTAAGAAAATCACTGTTAAGGTCTAAAAAATTTGAGAAAATAGTAGTTCAAAAATTAACACGAATTTTATTATTTCAGAGCAGTGAAGTTGCTATATTATATATTTTTATACAATTGCAGTAGCTCATCTACTCGGTTACATTAACCCACCGCATCATTTGGAATAAGTAGTCTATCTTCTCAGTAGTAGTAACTTATCTTATGTAGGGAATTGATTCGGATGCTTCAGTAACTTAGAATGTTAGATAAGTCAATATAATTATTCGTTCAACTTTATATACTCACTCGATTGTAATAATAACCAATACATTCTGTTATTTTTAGAACTCTATTGCAGTAGGAAATAAATTCGGTTGCATTTACGAAGTTAATAATGTTATAATTTAAATAAATAATTAAACTTGGTGGTGCAACAGCTCGAAGAGAACCAAGACCTAGTGACTAACAACTCTCAACCATTTCTGTGTACATGTTACCAGGAATGGAGGGGATCTAGGAATTTCTGCCGATTCCGAACGGCTAATCAGCAGCACTTTTCATGAAAGGGGATACTCTTAGAAGATTTGTCAATGCCTGGCATGAGCCAGAACACCCCTGAAAAACACTCTAAAATGGCTATGGATACCCTTATAATTTTATAGTGCAGCACAGTAAGAGCATTTAGTTAAAAAGGAGAGGAATTAATAGGAGATATCCATACACATTGGTCTTGAAAGCTGAATGTAATATATACTACCTTCAAATTTAATAGGACGTTTCAAGCAAGGCTCAAGGGTAAAGTGATAAGTATTCCTAAATGGCACTGGCTATTTCATTTAGGCATTGTAAATGGAAAAACTATAGGACAATAACAATAAAAGACAGAAGACGTTACTACGCGGTGTTCAGGTTAAACAAAAGTTTTCGTAATGGATGTGTTTCCCTTAAATTTAAGAGTTTGTTCCGCAGCAACTTCAAATGGGCAATGGGGGCAACAGTCTATAACAGAATTCGCAGAATTTTACTCCCGGTGAGTTGACTTGATTCGCATCCGCTGTAAAACTCAATTATGAAATTCGTCGGATGAACTACATTGTCGATTCCTAAAATTACCTTATCATTTATGAACTTTCGTATCGACACTGTCAGCTACAAACATTTATTAAACTGGCCTAGGCTGTGATAATACGAGTAGTATCGCTTTCGATCAACGAAATCAAGCATCGTTGAGAGCAGCGTTGCCGCCGAAAAAAAAATTTTCGTGCCACACTCTTTGAAAAAACGTGCCATTTGTGATATTTTCGTGCCATATGAAAAAAAGAACTCAAGTTATTAAATCTTATTTAAATACTATTACAAACAAATAACAAACAAAAAATCACTTCCTCTTCCTCTATTCGTGTAGGTATAGGTATTTTCCAGAAACAGGAGTTTTTGGCAAGTTCATAATAATAATAAGTAATAAAGCTTTGTTTAAATAAGTTTAATAAATAAATTAGCTGAAGGTTTGAAATTTTGACAATTATTAGGCTTAATAGTAGTACCCCTTGGCATAATGGTTAGTGCGTTGGACTGTCATGCGGAAGGTCTCGAGTTCGATTCTCAGCCGCTGCAAGAAAGTTTTTTTCAGGCGTGTACTGCCTCTTGCGAGGAATTGACAAATTCTCCAAGAGTATCTCTTGTCATGGAAAGTGCTGCTCATTAGCCGTTCGGAATCGGTTGTAAGTCACTAGGTCCTGGTTCACTCCGAGCTGTTGCACCACCAAATTTAATTTGTTTTGTATGACAGTCTGTTTTTGTTGTTTGTTTTAATATTATTTAGCCTTGAAAACACTCGCTCTGCTGATGCACTTCCGTGAGGCAAGCTAAGATGAATCAACATAAATTTTGAAATGTTAATGAACATTCCTTCGTCAATATTGTTTTTGAATTTGTACAACTTATCCTAGAACATTTTTGAATCTTCAAGAAAAATACTTTCGGCTAATCCAATCTCAAAAATTTTTTTATTTCGCCACAAAGAACATCTTTCTCGCACTCTAATAGATGAGAAGATTCTGATACCAAAATATAGAAGTGTGGAAAAATACTTTGTATGTTTGAATTATTTTTTAAAAAGGTTAATGAAAAAAAAACGTGCCATATTGAAACTTTTCGTGCCACCGTGCCACGAGAAAATTTCCGTGTCAAAATGGCACGATCGTGCCACATCGGCAACGCTGGTTGAGAGTGGTTAGTACGAAGATGGGGAACGGTTCTCTTTTTTTTTTTTTTTTGTAGATTATTTCAGGCACTCTGGTTGCGTTGCTATTTGTGCGTTTTCTAATAAAATTTGTTAAACACCTTAGCATTCAGTTTGATAAGCTTTTGACTTAAATTTTTGTACTCTCCATTTTCGTTTAATCAAAAATTCAAATCAGATTCGTCTCGAAATTGATGCGAATGTAAAATGATAGAAATTGTATGGAGTGCGAATGGATTGCGAATTCTGTAATACCATATAAGTTGAACAACATGTCAGTGGTGCAGGCATTGTTACCGACATTCGTTCAACTTTCATTCGTCGGATTCAGTAATAGCCAAAGTTTGGAAATGAATTGAAACTGTCATCTTTAGCTCATTCGCCGAATTCTGTAATCATCATCATCATCGGCTCGACAACCGGGTTCCGGTCCTGGCCTCTTTCAACAAGTCTCTCCACCTATCCCGGTCTCTAGCCGACGCCATCCAGTTGCGCACCCCAAGGCTTCGGGCGTCCTGGTCTACGCCATCTCTCCAGCGCAAGCATGGTCTACCACGCTGTCGTCTACCATAAAATGTACCACAAAGAACTTTCCGAGCAGGTGCCCCTTCGCTCATGCGAGCTAGGTGCCCTGCCCACCGGAGTTTACCGAGCTTAATTTTTGTCACGGTATCTGCTTCAAGGTAGATTGCGTACAGTTCATGATTGTACCGTCTCCGGAATCGTCCTTCCTCACATACGGGGCCAACAATTCTCCTTAAGACTTTTCTCTCGAACGCAGCTAAGAGGTCGGAGTGCCTTTTGCTAAGCACCCAAGTCTCGGATCCATATGTGTGTACTGGCAGGACCATGGTCCTGTACAGCAGTAGTTTTGAAGTTATGGTGAGATTTCTGGATTTGAAGAGCTTTGACAGACTATAGTAGGCTCTGTTAGATTTGAGAAGCCGCCCGCGTATTTCTTCTTCTATATTGTTATCGGCTGCTACTATTGACCCAAGGTATTTAAAGGATTGCACCACTTCAAATTCGTGCTCCGCTACCTTGATTGTTTGACCAACTGTTCCTCTCGCATTCGACGCCACCATGTACTTTGTTTTACCTTCACTAATGTGCAGCCCCAGATTTTGTGCCGCCTGCTCGATCTGGATGAAGGAATCGTGTACAGCTTGTTCGGTTCTTCCGATGATGTCGATGTCGTTTGCGTAAGCCAGTAACTGGCTGGACCTGTTGACGATGGTCCCTCTTGTTGCCGTTCCAGAGTCACGCATTGCTTTCTCCAACGCCAGGTTGAAGAGGAGGCAGGCCAAACCGTCCCCTTGTCGGAGTCCATTAAAGATGTTGATTGGTCTGGATAGCAATCCGGCTATTTTTACTTGGCTTGTAACGTTGGTCATGGTCAACCTATGGTACATAGTCGTGTCAATTTATTTGGGATGCCGAATTCTCTCATGGCTTTGTAAAGTTCTATCCTGGCTATGCTATCATAGGCGGCCTTAAAGTCTATAAACAGATGGTATGTTGGGATGTTAAATTCTAGACATTTTTCCATCGCCTGCCTAAGGGTAAACATCTGATCAGTTGTTGATTTGCCTGGAATGAAACCACACTGATATTGTCCGATGACGGATTTAGCGTATGGGGTTATCCGGTCTTGTAGGATAGAGGAGAGTATCTTATAGGCGGTACTCAACAACGTGATACCTCTATAATTGCTGCACGTTGTGACATCTCCCTTCTTATGTATGGGGCATATTAAACCTTTTCGCCAGTCTTCTGGCATTTCTTCCTGCTCCCATACGTGTACTATAATATCATGAATTGCTTGACGTAAGGCTGGCCCGCCGTGATGGAATAATTCGGCTGGTATGCCATCGGCTCCCGGGGCTTTGTTCTGTTTAAGCCGACCTATAGCCTTCTCAACCTCTTCTATGCTTGGTGGCGGCGACATAGAGTATTCTTCTTGAAGTAGTGGAGCCTCCACTTCTGCAGTGAGCTGACCATTTAGCAATTCATTAAAGTACACTTCCCATCGCTCCAGTATGCTTTCAGGATCGGTGATCAGATTTCCCTCTCCGTCCTTGCAGTATGTGCAGCGTGGTGTGTACTGCGTCATGTTTCGGACGGATTGGTAGAACTTCCGCCCCTGGTGCGGACCTCGCTCTCGGCTATTTTCTATTTCACAGATTAGGTTCTTCTCCCAGGCTGATTTTTTTTGTCTGTGTAGCCGTTTTTCTATTCTTCTGAGCTCTTTATATTCCTCTTCGCGTGCCCGCGTTCTATGAGATTGTTGCATTGCTCGGTACGCAACATTCTTACGTTCAGTCGCTAGCTTGCATTCATCATCAAACCAGTCGTTCCGATTTTTACGACTGCTGCCTAAGATGGAGTTGGCAGTACTAATGACAATATTCTTAAGGCGTGTCCACTTCTCATTTACGCCCAGCATACTGGCTCCAGGACTTACTCTCCCTAAATCAAGTGATTCTAGGGCGAGTCCTAACGCATTACCAAAGGTGTTACTGGTGTTTTCATTGCACAGGGCAGCCGTGTTGATTCGAACCTGATCCGCGGATAAAATGCGTCTTCGCGAGGCAATCCGCCCTCGGAAAACCATACCAACAAGGTAGTGATCCGAGTCGATGTTGGCACCTCGGTACGTTCGTACCGTCATCAAGTTCGAGTAGTGGCGACGGTCTATCAACACGTGGTCTATTTGGTTACGAGTGACTCCATCAGGTGATACTCAGGTGGCTTTGTAGATATCTCTACGCGGGAACCTGGTACTCGCAACGACCATGTTTTTCGATGCTGCCAATTCTAAGACTCGAAGTCCATTGTCATTAGTGTTCTCATGCAAACTATGGGTGCCTGCGTAATGCCTGAATACCGGCTCCCGACCTATTTTTGCGTTCAAATCCCCAAGGATGATTTGAACATCAAACCTTGGACAGGCATTGAGGGCCCTCTCGACTTGTTCGTAGTAAGTCTCTTTTTCTTCGTCTGAGTGAACGTTAATGAGGCTGATGTTCGTAAATTTTCCTCGCACGCGAAGGGTGCATAGCCTTTCGCTTATAGCGTTAAAGCCGATGATGGTAGACTTCATTTTTTCGCTGACTAGGAAGCCTACCCCGAGCAAATGGTGTTTTGTATGACAGCTATAGTATATGTCATATTCTTTCTTCTGTAGAAGACCATTCCCTGTCCATCTGATTTCTTGAAGAGCTGTTATGTCAGCTTTATATTTTGACAGGGCATCGGCTAGCTGCTGAGCAGCTCGAGCTCTATAGAGCGATCGTACGTTCCATAAGAAAATTCGTAAATCGTTTTTCAGTTTTCGTTGCGTGGGTTGTCGTCGTGTGATCAGTCCGTTTCCGAGGCTTGTTGTCGGTCTCGTAATTCATAAAGTTTTACGGGACAGGGAATTAACCTGTCGCCAACCTGAGGAACCAGCCTGATCATATTAGCCAAACCTTTTTTAAAGGCTTGTTTCTAGCGGCCGCCACGGAGAGGCTATGATCAGACTTCCACCTGTCCCGAATAGTTACGGCACGTGCATGTTTTCGTATGCTACATGTTGTTCCCCTATTCGTCTGATGGCTGACCGCCATTTGGCAATTTATGCCTTACAATAATAGAGTATTTTGTGAGAACTATCAAAGCCACAAGTCAATCTTATCATCGAAATCGAAATTAAAATTGAATAGGAGCAGTATTAAATCATTTCAGTGAAATGAAAATGATTGAATGATCGTTCGATTGAAATTATCGGATCATTTTCGTAATCGATTGTTGAACGATTCGATCATTTGAAATGAACGATTTACACAGCTCTAGTGAAAGCCTTAGGCTCTCTAAAAGTCCGCATGGCTTCTAATTTATTGTTTAACAGAAATTCCAGGTTTCCGTCAAACGGTCCGTCTGTGCATTTACACATAAAATTAAAGCCTAGGCCGATTTGATTTAAATTTGGTGCAGAGCATTATCATTTCTATTAAATAAAAATTACATACGTGAAAGAAATAAAAGATCTGATATCCTTAAAAAATACAGACCTGGCTCACATTTCCTCAATACCGAATTCTTTTCCTCAAAAAGAGCTTAAGCCCACTTTTTTTGACCATTTTTTGATATAATAAAAAAAGAAAAAATGTATCGTAATTCTCTCACATCAATTAACCCTTGAGCCCTTCTTCGGACCACGGCGACGTACTGTTAAATTCAGAGATTCTTTCTTATGCGTACTACACGAATGTAGAACGCTTTACATTCAAAACCAGTATGCATCGGTATCTCCATTAACCACCATATAACTTTCCAGCAGCAATATGCTCAATCGTTTCCCTTCAATGGTAATGCGGGCTCTAGTGGCACTTTTGCCCATGGATAAGGAGATTTTTCAGTTTCCTCTTTCACCCGTAAAATAATTCCGGCTTTAAATTTTTATTTTTAAACGAACATTTTGCCCCTCAAAACGCCTATAAACTATCGGAAGTATAAGCAAAATAAACACACCGAAGGAGCTGCCGGGCAAATAAAAATTCGAAATCAATCCTGTTTCGAGTTCCATTTAATTTCAGTGATTATTTTATGAGTCGACCCTCGGGGCGCCAGGATAAAGAACTCAAATTACTTTTCCAGAAACAGCAAAAAAAAAGAAAATGGATGAAAAACTACAATAACCAACAATATTTTATTGTTATTTTCGGTTCAAGTAAACCAGTGCTGTGACACGTTCATGGGGACTTTTTTCTGGACGAACAGATACCCGTTGCATACAAAAAGTCTGGCTTCCTGCGCTCCACTCTGCCCGCGACCACCTGTAATTCCGACGAAAATAATAAACTTTTCAAGTTATTTGTGTTTTTTTGTTTTTTCTACCCAACTTTATCGTGGTGCACCAGGGCCACCATGCACCGCCCCGCGCCGCAGGCATGGCGCGAGCGAGAATGAGGTTACGTGGGAGGATATATTATATATGGAGCAAGAGTTTCGTCCTTTAGCTCTGCTGTTGCTGCTGCTGGGGTGACTTAAGCCACAGTCGTTTGTCTGTGCTATGTGCTACCGCCACTGGTGGTTTCACTCGTGTCCGGAATGAATCTTCTCATTTTTTGCCCCAAATTGATCGGGAGGACTCCAAGGATACGAGGATACGACAAATAAAGAACACAAACAAAAAAAAAAACTCCAAGGAACCGAGAGGAAAATTTATATAAAAGTAGCAAACATTTTTAATGTATCTACTCTCGGCAGGGATCGGTTTTGGTCCCACAGGAAGATGAGCTTCATACAATGGAAATGAATATAAATTTCATCTCTTGCTGATAGTTTAAGGCATCACCAATGCCCTTGCCACAACGATACCGCCGTCGTCGCCGCCGCGCCGCGGCGCTTCCACCACTATTTTGTGGTGGGGTGTTGCACCATAGCTACCCCTGCTGCCCGGAAATGAGGTAGAACCGACCGGACCGACTGCGAGCTAACGAAAAATAAATTAAATAAAAAAATGATAGTAGTGTGGAAGTGAAAATACCCCTATTGCAGGAGAAAGACTTGAAGAAAACAGAGCCATAATAATAATTAAAGTACGAATGAGATTAGGAGTTTTGGGAAGGTATCTTTTGAAGAATTTATGGGTGTTTATTGTTGGAGTGAGAGCGACAGACACACACACAATTTAAATAAGCGAGAGGTTGAAATATGTAAATTACATTCCGTCTTCGTTAAATTTACTTTTTTTTTGTTGGTTCTTGTGGCAATGACCGTTATTTTAATTAAAAAAATAAAGTAGGTATCTCAATTTAGGCTCCACGAAAATGAATGAATTCAGTACGAAAAAAAGGAACCTTTTAAGATTTTTTTTTTTTAAATACACACCTTCGTCTGATTAAATTAGATGCGAGACCCTTGGGGATCCCTGATGGTTGCTTTTGGCTAATTTTTACTCGTCGTCTGTTTTAAATAAAAAAAACTTATTCTGAGTGCGTAGAATTGCTCTTTAGGGCAAAATTTGGTTACGTGGACAAACAGAAATTTTGAGGTTTTAATGGAATTGGCCAATAAGGCCGTGCGCCGTACGATGTCTATGAGTCATTCGATATTAGATGGCTTAATGTACCTAGAGTGGCTGAAGTCTTAACAGAACACCTGAACAAGTGGCTCTCCGCTGAGCACTAATCTCCAGCAGACACACTCTATTAGCGGTTACAGTATCATGATAAAATTGAAGGAGGAGTCGAAATAACCGTAGGCTACCAAAAACCCCAAAGAATGAACCCTGGTTTAATGATGAATTCGGTTAGCTTAAATAAGTGACAGAAGACGTAGATGTGAGTCGATCCAGGACAAGAGAGGAGAAGAATATTTTTGGTAGAAGGAAGATGGCATAAGCAGCCTTCCAGTTCAAGGAGATCGAAGAGCCTCACGATCGAAGCAACATCCTGAAATTTATAAAAAAAGCTTAGCAACTCACCGCTGGAATCAAGACCGGAACGCAGTACTATGTGGTTTCCTACTCGGCAGCTAAATCTTAAAAAACGATGAAAATCCGCAAAAAAAAACTAAAGAATTTCGAGTCAAGATTTTTGTCATCACCTTTTCATTGAATTCGAAGTCGAACATGAAAGCATTCATCCTCAGGAGCACTATTTGAAGATGAATGAACTCGGGATTCCATGAAAACTGATTCACACGTGAGAACTTTCAAGGAAGATAATCCTGGCCCACATCCTAGTACTAGTGACTTGTTCACCAATTCTGAAGAAGTGCGGGCTGCCAACATCAATATAGAAAACTCCAAAAAGTCAGCAGGACCTTATGGAATCTTATTTTGTATTGAAAAAGCTGTCTAATCTTTTCATTGCTTGCTGGAACTGAAACTGATTGATTAAGTGCCAAAGAAGACCCACGGACAGAAAAAGTAAAGATACAGACCAACTTTGGCCTTGAAATAACTACTGCTGATAAAGGTGAAATATTGATGTCGGAAAGGAGTTTAATACCAAAATACCAGTACGGATTCTGAGCAAGGCAATAAACAATACCTCCGACGACGTCACTAAGGAACTGAATAAAAAAAAAACCAACCGTGCCAATCCTTAAAGATATTGAGAATGTCTTAAACAGCGTATGTATAAAAGGGAGCACTTTCAAGTTGATCAGACTAGGGTCCCAGGATATTTGTTAAATATCAAAGGGCACGGTAGTGCCCAGCCAAGTTCTGGCACTACACCCTTTTTACAGGAACAACCTCAGGCGACTTTTGACCCCTCCCTAACTTCAGTACCAATGAAGTCAGAAGCTTAAATTTCCGAATATATGCTAAGCTAAAGCTAGTCTGGCACAGGCGCCTTACCAAATTTCAATTTTCTAGCATAAGCGGATCCTGAGATATAAGGCCTCAAAAATCACAAAAACCGTAACTGACTGACTGACTGACAAATCATCAAAATTATGGAGCACTTCACGACATCATAGAATCTTGTAATTTTGCACAACGGTAGGTTTTGTCATACAAGCAGAGGAAAAAATTTGAAGTTTTCTATTCAGAGGGCGTGGTATCCGCCCACTTTCTCCGAAATGGTGTTGGTTGAATGGAGCACTTCCGACTGCTGTAAAACGATGAAATTTGGTGAACCGGTAAGGCTTAAAATGCATATAAAAGAACAACAATAAACACTGCGGTTTTCCCTTCAGGGGGCGTGGTATCCACCCACTTTCTGAGAAAATGTTTAATTTATATGGGGCACTTCCGATTGCTGTAGAATGATGGAATTTGGTAGAGCGGTAAAGTTTAATGTACATTCAAAGCAAAAAAAAAGAAAATCTAAGATTTTTCATTCGAAGTGTCTTTTTATTGTCATTTTGAAAATTCATCACATTTCTTAGAACTAGAGTGGTCGATTTGACACTTAATAGGAACGAAATCCACTTTACTAAAGTGGTCTTTGTTCCCATTAAGTGAGAACTATGTCCACTTTCTTATGGGAAATCAGTACACTCGAAAGTATAAATTGAGGATGAATTTCCAACAACAAAAACTTATTGATTTTATGTTAGTTAATTACTTATTGTTACGGAAATAAAGTCGACTATGAAAAAAGGTAAAATTCGACATTATTTCCAATATAAAATGGAAATAAAGTCGTTTCTACCTTATTTATCTCTACCTTAATTCATGGCACCGTTGATTTAGCAGACCCAAAATCAAAATATCTTCTTTTTGGCAAACATTTGTTGCACATTTGAAATTTTTCGAAAAGTTGAACAACAACTCTTCCCATAAATGTCTGTTTGATCCTAGGGTGCGTCTTCTGATTGGGCTTCCAATAGCAACTCGTAAATGTTCTTTCTTTATTGGAGATGACGTTCTTCCTGGAGGTAAAAAAAAACAAACAAAACATAGGGACCTTAAGCCAATTATGCTTGGTACATGCACTGTTGCAGTACTTTTTTTCGTAATATTATGATACGAATTAGGGTTGAACAATTTTTTTATATTAAACAGAATATATAAATCTCGACTTTAGATGTTGGAATCCAACAACACAATTTAATAAAAAAACGAATTAAGAAATATTTTTGCACAAGACCGGTGTGCCCGCGATTTTAACTGAAACGAGGAAGAGAGAAATTGGTGATCTCACAGAACGGGGTCGCGTTCAATTAAACTGCGACTTGGCAGACATTTAATTTGCTACGAGTACTTCACCGATTTGTTCAGTGATGGTTGGGTTGGGTTCTTTTTATAAAGAATTTTATTGATCGAGCGTTTGATTTGTGTTCAATTAATACAATGTTGAAAAAAAAAGTATTCAACAAAAAATATTAAACTATTGGAACATACAATGGCGTAATTTTGTTTACTATGAAATAATAACAAAATATACAAAAAGAACTACAACTATAGAATGCCACAAAGACCATAAAGCAAAGACTCTTTAGGATAGCTCCCGAACAAGCAACAGAATTTAAACTAGTCGAGAGTCCCGGAATTTTGGGAGACAAAGATCGTAGCGAAGGTTTACTCTTTGCCAATTCTCCATACTATTAAGCGGGAAAAGACACTTTGTTGACAGAATTAGCACAGTATAACAATTTATTAATATTTAGATTAAATATTCAGATCCTGACTCCACCAATCTTCGCCCAACTATGACTATATTCGCTCTGGCAGAAATGTTTTCCCCACACTCTTGCCTTTTCCCAAACTCTCCAATTCTGGAGTTTGTAGCGGATAGGCATTTAACAAAATACAATAAAATTTTAAGATTCGATTCACTAATCGCAATATCAAATTGCTCGTGTGTACGTGCTCCGTTTCCGAACACAACAACTTTTCCGAACACAACTTTTCTGAAAGTAAGACTGCTTTTACACGAAAGCGATTTTTAATCTTTGATTCTCTTTTGACTTCCTTTCGATTGCATGAATGCTTTTAAACACTGCGATTTTTAATGAAAGTTAACTTTTCTTCTATTGAAAAGGAGTCATCTCTCCGCACTCTTTACTCTAGTGAGTAGATCGAAGTTCACTGAGCGAACGCCAAATAGAAATGAAACATACCTGACAAGTAAAGAAAACCACAAAGAAGAAAGGACGATAACTCTGCAATTTTTCCAACCCCAGCAATTTTGTGTACCCCCGCCACCACACTCGTCTCTCTCCTACGGGCTTAAAAATCGCAAGGTAATATTGCTTCGTTTAAAAGCAGTATAACAACTTTTCCGAACGCGACCAAAAATGAAACCAACTTCAAGTCAGTATGTCCCCTATTACACGTTGCCTCATGAGACATGTCTCATTTTTGACTTTCCTTTTAAAGCTATTACACGTTGACTCATGTCTCATGAGACTCATGTCTCAAATTTGACTGTTGTTCGTATTTTGTAATGCACAACACAACATAAAACGAATTTGAGAAAAAGAAACGTCAAAATGAGACTACTAAAAATCAGCCCGGTACTCACCGGGAATATTTTTTTGCATCTCATTTCCTCATATCTGCTTTCTTTTTCGCACTAACGTGAGCCTCGTCTCGTGAGACATCGTGTAATAGGGGACTATATAATGAAGCAAATTTTTGTAACTCAGTCTAGTGCTAGTCTAGTTTGCAAATTTACAATAGATCGTGCTGGTGCTAACCAAATCGTTCGCCTCAAAAATCGTATTTTATATGATAAGTTTAAAGTCGAATTTATTAAAAAGTCTAATAAAATTTTAAAGCGCGTTTTGTTTTTTCACAAAAGTTTACCTTCCGGATAGCCGCATGACCATTCGGCGATAAGTTCCTAACAAGATTTTTACTTTTTGCTCTCAGAACTCAACATTCAGATTTCCAAATAATAATTTTTCGTTTTCGTTTTCGCTTTCTCAACTCTACTCTTTCGCAGAATTTTACAAAATACCCTTGAATGGTGGACTTGGATCAACCACGCCATCACTTATTATCTTGTCATTTCTATCAGATCGTCCGTGCGTGTGGTATTCGGTCACAGTCTCACTGCAGCATCTTTCCCATCGGCTGAGGTTTGCGCTGTAGTCGAACCATACGACCGACGCATGCGATCTCTTTCCAAAAGTGGCTCAATGAACGAATTCAGTCTCCCTCCCGTCAGTGGCGTAGATAGCTTTTCGCTATGGGGGGATGGATCTAGTTCGCGCATTTTTACTTGCGACTTGTAGGTACTATAAGGCAAGTTATGCATTCGTAAAAAAAATCGAACTCGAGATTTTGATCAAAGTTGACATTACGATGATAGCGAACACTAAAAAAGTGGGTCCCGCAATTCTGTCTGTCTGTCGGTTCGACTACAGCCTCAACGGCTCGGCCTATTTTCTTGAAACTTGGTAGATATCATTTTTATTTTTCCCCCACACATTTTTTTCTTTTTTTTTTTGAAGACCAAAAATAACGGTACCTGCTATACGAATTTTTTTCGTAATTTTGTAAATATTTTTTTTTTCTCAAAAACTGCTCGACAGATTTACAAAAAAAAAAAGATACAAAAAAATTTTATTTAGTTAAAAATACTTAGGTAATGGTTGAAAAAATTTTTCCGAAAAATGGTTATTGAGGGTACCCCCAAAGAACTATTTTTTTAGTTTTTTATTTTCTCAAAAACGGTACAAGGGATTTTGATATTTTTTTTTTGCTAAAGCTCCCCAAAAATTTAAATAGAATTGTCTATTCAATTTTTTTTTTTCAAAACTTAATATTTCGAAAACCTTATACTAGATTTTTTTTTAAATTTATAAATAAAAGTTTATCAACATAATCTACAAGACGCAAAAAAAAAAAGTTTTATTTTACCTAAAAATAAAGGTACCCACCATACAAATGTCAAACGAAAACGGCGCCTAGAATTTTGATACAAATTTTTATGTTTCAATTAATTTTACCGATCTTCTAAAAAGTCTAAAAACTATTACATTTTAAAACTTAGAAAAAAAATTTTTTTTTGAATTTTTGAAAAAAAAAATCTTTTTTTTTTGGAAAATTCGATATTTCAAAAACGTCTCAATATTTTTTTTGGAAATATAATTTTTATTCGTACAGTAATAAAAATTTAAAGTTAGCATACCAAATTTTATTCTTAAAAATGTGTTTGTGTGGAT
The DNA here is from genome assembly GCA_911387755.1 of Chrysotoxum bicinctum. Taxonomy (NCBI): domain Eukaryota; kingdom Metazoa; phylum Arthropoda; class Insecta; order Diptera; family Syrphidae; genus Chrysotoxum; species Chrysotoxum bicinctum. The sequence goes on from OU426987.1 coordinate 33,637,051, forward strand.
AAGTGTGCTGCGTGTTTGGGGTGGTTTCTTACACCAACTTAACAATGTGCCACACGGTGCGAAGAAATCTAAATAATTTTCTTTTTTTGTGTCGGTGTAGGCTTTTGTGCTATGTGATGGAAATGGAAAGCTGGATGGAAGCTCTTTTTCTTGCACGTTTACCTATTATCAATTGGTGGGAGACGTACAAAAAAAATTTCAGAGTGCGTTTCTTTAACTTATTTGGTTAATGACTGGTTATGTTGAACAATTATCGATCCCAATGGGGGGGATATATCCCCCCCTCCCTATCTACGCCACTGCCTCCCGTTAATTCTCTATTGGTATAAAGAGGTAAACTACAAATTATCAATTTATATGTACCTAAGTCCCCAACTAGTGTCGCCGAAATAAAAAAAAAAGAGTCGCTAGATCGACCTTAAAAATCCGCTAGATATGCTAAGATTTTGAAAAAAGTCATTAGAAAAAATGTTCAGTACAAATATAAAAAAACATATTCAATTTTAACAAGCAATAATTTATTTTCTATAGTAAAAAAAACTTATAAGCCAGTATCAGCGTGCGTCCTGCTCGCAGAGTTGAAAGATCTTTATTTTTCTTTGAAAATTGGATAAGTTGATTTTTCGAAATCAGTTCCTCATGTCTCCTATGTTTTTTAGTGGAGCAGTGCTTCTTTAAATCTGAAACTTTGGTGTATCGAAATGCATCATTGTTGAAGCACTGCAGTCGATGTATTTGTAAATATAAAACTTATATAAAGACTTAATGAGGGATAAGTTGGGAAAGAATTTGTATAACGAAGGTATAGTCAGTTGCTAACGAGATGGGACCGAGAGAAGGTCGTGAAAGAATAAAAATAAAGTGGTGTTTTATAACTTTTCCACTTTAAAATCGTTGTTTTATTTCTTGGTTTTGTGACGAAATTTTTAGCACTAAGAGATGGTCAAGGCAAGCCTTTTCTCTCTATGGAATTAGTCCACTGGTTCTGGTAATTAGGTAACTGTGCTACAATACATTTGGCATAAATCTAAATGTGATATAAGGAACAAAAAGCTTTTGTTGGATAGACACAAGAGGTTTTATTCAGGTTTTAAACTCTGAATCATTTTCCCGTGTTTGTCTATATTTTTGTGCAAACATTTTCTTTTTCTTTAGTCATAAATTGGAAGGAACTAGTTAAATAAATAAAATGTTTACCCCTTGCTCAAAGTTTTATTTCACGGCTTGCAGGGAAAAATTTTAATTTCTGTAGAAAATCTGCCAAATCGTAATAAGATTCACATTTTTAAAAAAAAAGTTAAGTTTACTCCCAAAATCTCCACTTCAGCTGACTCAACAAAAACAATTAGTTTCGGTTGAAGTAAATGTGGACAGTTTTTGCATTTTTTAGTGGCACATTTTTTCAGAGAAGTAAAAAAATATGAAGCTGAAGATCGCTGCATCCAAATTTATGTTTTCATTTAGGATAGCATATCTCGATAAGTATCAAAGATATTGGAATATTTTAAACGCCAAAATGTTGGGCGCAAATTTTCCTAGGGGCGATGTCAGTTACTTTTTTTTAAATTGGATCCCGTTATATTTTATTTTAGTGAGTTTTAAAACTTTTAAGACAAAAAAAATTTAAGGAGAGGATATAGACCGCAATAATTTTTTTAGAAATAAAATAAATATGACACAATGTAGAATATACGTTTCTCTAGGGGCGATGTTTCTCCTTTTTTTATTTTTTTTTATTAAGCTTATTTAACCATGAAATTAAAAAAAAAAAAAAACAAAAAGTTTGGACCCTTATAACTTTGGATTGAATTAGAATTAAATTTAGAATTTCCAAACTCTAGGGGCGATGTTTTTTCTTTTTCTTATTTTTTTGTTTATTAAATTTTTTTTAACATGAAAGTTAAAAAAAAAAGTTTAGACCCTTATAACTTTGGATCAACTAACCGTAGGTATAAGAACGGTACATAAAAAAATTAGAATTTCCAAACTCTAAAGGCGATGTCGTTTCTTTTCTTTTATTTCATGTTCTTGAGTCATTTGTGTTCTAGGAAACTTGGTGCCAGTGCCATACTTTTAAACGGTGTTCAGAATTTGGATGTCTGAACTACTTGAAAAAAACTGAGGAAGAGTTACAAGATGTATATTTTCTCTTCAGTTGCGACTGTTGTTCTAGATGGCTGGCATTACAAGAGGAATAAAACTTGAATCAACGTTAGAACTAAACCTAGTATAATTTTGTTTTAGCTAAACTAATAGCTCAACACCATCCTTTTTTGTTTTAGCTAAACTAAAAGCAATAAATATTTTTTAATTCAAATTTGTTAAACATATCTCATAATATCTATCTAATTATTATTATAGTTATTCTATAAAGTATATTCATTCTGGAATTTTCTTTTTCTTTGTCTTTACTGAAATTTTGTTTTTGTTTGTATAACAATTAATCTTTTTCTTTATATAATTCCAATTTTGTATAATTATTATCAGAATTATTAAAACTTGAATCGAAAAAATAAAAATTCATATGAAGTAAATATTATAATTTTGATATTATACAATTATTAATATAATGCAATAAAAAATATAAAAATATTACAAATAACCAACATCTTAACTAACTAACACAAAACGTAGATATCTATTTTCCTTTTTGTTGTAATTTGTTGCTAGACAACAAATGACTCAAGAATATGAAATAAAACAAAAAGAAAAAACATCGCCTTTAGAGTTTAGAAATTCTAATTTTTGTATGTACCGTTATTATACCTACGATTAGTTGATCCAAAGTTATAAGGGTCTAAACTTTTTTTTTTTAACTTTCATGTTAAAAAAAAATTTAATAAACAAAAAAATAAAAAAAAGAAAAAACATCGTCTCTAGAGTTTGGAAATTCTAATTTTTTTATGTACCGTTTTTTTACCTACCATTAGTTAATCCAAAGTTATAAGGGTCCAAACTTTTTGTTTTTTTTTTTTCAATTTCATGGTTAAATAATGGTTAAATAAGCTTAATAAAAAAAATAAAAAAAAGGAGAAACAGCGCCCCTAGAGAAACGTATATTCTACATTGTGTCATATTTATTTTATTTCTAAAAAAATTATTGCGGTCTATATCCTCTCCTTAAATTTTTTTTGTCTTAAAAGTTTTAAAACTCACTAAAATAAAATATAACGGGATCTAATTTAAAAAAAAGTAACTGACATCGCCCCTAGGAAAATTTGCGCCCAACATTTTGGCGTTTAAAATATTCTAATATATTTGATACTTATCGAGATATGCTATCCTAAATGAAAACATAAATTTGGAAGCAGCGATCTTCAGCTTCATAAAAAAATATTAAATTTTGTTTTTTTTTTTACTTTTGAAAACGGGTATTTTACATATAATAAAATACATGATATTCTACTTGTTATGAATTAATAAATGTATAAGGACCCAAAAACGATTTAAGGCAGTGTTAACATTTACCCTTTCCTTCTCTACATTTCCCCCATACTTTTCAAAATTCTGGGGTAAATGTGGACAGCTAACTTTTGTTCTGCTAGGAGATCGCCTATCTATGGGGTTAAAGTAAACAGACATGAATTTCATTTGAACTATGCACGACTGAAATTCTCAACGAAATTCAAACAATAACTGAAAGATATTACATGCACCGGTGTCGCCACATTTCATATTTTGATTTTTGTTTTGTCTGGGGTGCTACGATTTATTTTAAAACGTGAAAATAACGGCCGTTAAATTTACCCCAAACCGACCGATATGGGAAATTGTGGACATTATCACGAAATCATCCAGTTTGGAATTTGAATTAAGTTCAAAAATATGGATCACCACATTCATCCCACACCATCTACACTGCGCCAAGCTAGGCAGCTTCTTGATTGGTACTGAAAAAGTAGCCAATCCAATTTATTAGTAAGCAAAGCTTAGATATTCAAGATTCTCGTATGTTGTCTCAGACAGCTTTTGTCCTTAATCTGATTTTATTGATATTGATTTTATCAAAAAAAAAAAAAAAAAAAAGGATTACCTGCTACAATTTGCGCTCTTTGGTGGTAAGCTTTAAAAACGTTACTTCTCATGGAAGCACAGATATGCCATTAATTGTTAAAGATGGTTTAAATCTGTGCTGCAGAATAATTTAAAAATCAAACTAATGAACAAATGGAAACCTAAAAAAAAACAAAGGACATAGTAACATTATACAAATTGGAATTTCATAACAGAAAAGGATGAAATACAACATGTTGACCATCACATGGGTCCTTGCAAGGACAACAGAATACCAAATATGTACTCTACTCACTGCCAGAGGAACAATGCAAAGCACAATCACACATACGAATACGTACCTATGCAAGATTCTATGCAAACATTATCATGTGCATATATGTAGTGTCATACATTTTCACAAAAAAAAGGACGAACAATGAAAATTATCTGCAAAAAGTCCAAACCGAATAAAACTTTTCCACTCAATTTGAAATCCCAAAATTATATTCATTCAATCCCGTCCCGAAGCCTTGCCTCTCTGTGTGCCCGTACATCTGCAGATCCTCATCCTGGCTGGCATTCTTAAACATTATTATTGTTGTTGAAACTCATTATGAGCCGTCCAAATGCATCCAATGGACTGTCCTACTTTTGCAACTGGATAACAAGCCAGGATATGCGGTTATTGTCCATTCTTTCAAGTCTATTTATCATCGCAGACGACAAGGGCCGAAACAGACTGAAGCAGGTCGTACGAGTATGTGTCATTTTAGCCGGTTTTTTTTTTGTTGTTATACACAGTTGCTTGTTTGTGAATGTTTGCTATGCATTCGATAAGCAAAATGCCAGCCCAGGTTGTGTTGGGAGTTGCAGCAATGTTGTGTAAGGAGCTTTTAAGGAGATCTTAATAAGAGTCACTTTGTGGTGTTGTGGATATGGTGTTGAACGAAAACGGGAACAACAAAAAAAAAAAAAAAATTGCAAATAAGTTTATAACTTATCAGCACCACACGGTCGGCATAAGCCTTGAATAGAGTCCGCGCCAAGGACATAGCTTGAAGATAGTACCTACTTGTTTTGCACAGTTCATCTGTGGCAAAGTGTGGGTGTGAATTATCTGGGAAAAGTTTAAGTTGCTCTCCGGTGCGGTGGTGTAGATGATGATTCTGTGTGGATGAGGTTTTTGTTTTTGAGGTAACGGCAATGCGGAGCCTGCAGATTTATAACTAACTGTTCTACGTGTACCTATGCATATATTTTCGTTTATTGTAAAGGTTTTGTAAGTTCTTAGTTTATCGGTGTGCTGAGGCGATTATTTGAATTATATCAAGCTAAATTTATTTGGCAGGACATCAAAAATTCGGATTTATTATAATTTTTGTGCAAAACATAATGTAAAAGTGATAACAACTGTGGAATTTTGTGACCGATGTTTTTTGTTTAAATAAAAACCCTACAACTTGTAACATGTAAACGAGATTTATAGTTATAAACACAATGTAAAGTTAATTGGCGCCCAACAGTTAAAGTTAGAGAAAAAGACAGATACAGTTACGACTAAGACCCCATCAGTATTTCCATGGTCCATGGTCCTTTTAATTCGGACTTGTCAAAAGTTTTGTATCAAATAAGGTTCACATTCGTACAATTTTCGTTTTCTAAGCATCGTCAGTGGCTCGAAACATTTTTGTTAATTCCATTATCCTAATATTAAGGACAATAGAAGAGGCGTTTAAGTTAAAAAGGTTACAGGCATGGCTAAGAATCTTTTCTACGCCATAGTTAGATATTCAAGAATAAAATACGTCTGTATATCTTTGTTTCTCAGCTGATTTTGCATGACGACAATTTTATATCGCAACTATTATAAAGGTCGAAGTTTTCTCATTTTTACATATCTTAAATATTCAAATATTCTAGGTACATACTGTTTAGCGTTTCGATTCTTGTAAGCATTTAATGATAATCATTATCAGAGTATCTCATGATTCTTATATTACTTGTAAGTTTCATCAACTTTCTAAATTTATATGTTCTTTTTTTTTTTGATCTTGTACTTATAACTTACTAGCCGACCCAGCTCTCGAAATTCAAGTGCCAATTTATTTATTAAATTCATTATCATTCAATAAAATACAGAGGATTTATGATTTTTTTAAATTGTTGAATGTAATGAGAAGTACCTACAAAGCACTTAATCCTGGAGTCCAAAGGAAAACAGTTAATGTCAAACAAACATTCAAACCTATACACATTTTTGACACATTAACAATTTTTGTCTCGATTCTTTCATGTCATTGTCCTTCAGCTGTTATTATGACCATAATATTGGAATCGAATCCACGTCGCTGGAGTGACGTCAACCTGTGAATTTTGTGTTACATCTAAAACTTTCACTCTCATCATTTTTTCATATCGCGGCAATTAAAAAAAAAGGTTGTGTAGAAGTAAAACTGTTTTTCCCTCAGCCTCCATAAGATTCTACCCTTCAAGCGTACAAACATTTTGTATTCTAAAAGCATGTCGCTGATAGCGTGTCCTTTTGACATGTCACTGACAGCTGCATGGAACATTTTTTACCCTAAGCGCCAGAAAAGAAGTTTTACTTCAAAAATATTTATCATTCTATTGGGACTCGAACCCACGTCGTTGCAGTGACGTTCTTCCATCTCGAAAAACACAAAAAGTAAAAGTTGAAATGGTTCTAAATTTCACTTTTTGAAAACACTAACACAGAAATTGCCCGATAGATGATAAAAAGTTAAAATGGTTCTAACTTTTACTAAACTTAAACTGTATGACAGTATAGTGTAAATGTATGCTCTATTCAGTAACAGATGTCGCTAGTCAATTTGCCATTTACAATTGTTTTTGTTTTTGTTATCCAGGCAATTTTTATTCATTGTTTTAAGCAATTTCGGTGTAGTATATTTAAATAATTTTGGCATTCGGCACATCTATGCGAAAAATTCTTTCATTTAATATGTAATTTATGCCCCTTCAGTTTTTGTGGGCCGCGAAAAGTGTACCACAAAAAACATGTTCGCCGTTTTATTATATGATTTATTTGTCAATTTTATTTATTTATTTATTTATTTATTCATCTACGAGTTTTAAGCTCAACAGATTACATTCAAATAAATTAAAATGACAATTAGTGAAATTAACTATCATAGATACTACAATTTATAAAAATAAGTTATTAACATTTTTTTTAAAGTATCTCTGGAGCATGGTGGATCAATATGACTATTAATTTCATTCATAGATTCAAAAATCCTCTCTCCCTCCCGAAAATCAGTATATTCTTTTCCTTTAAAATTCATAGAACTCTAAACTCCAAGCAATATCCGTTTTGAATGAATAACGAACCAGAATTGTTTCGGATAATTTTTAGATTAAACTCAACATTCATGACACAAAAGTGCGAGAATTGACAGAGAATATAAGCTGGAGACACCCAAGGATCGAAGCTAGAACCTTTCTTATATAGCTTGATGATATCTGATCATTGATCAACTTCTGACAACCGATTGCAAGGATCTGCTTTTAGCGGATGATTTTCTAATATTAACCTCATCGATAGCGTCAACCATAGCAGCCCGGAAAGTAGAAGCCCACTTCACCAGACTCTTCTGGTAGCACATAAAATGAAGAATCCCAATCAACACAACCAAATCGAAACTTGTGTGCTTGAGGAGACCCGTCACCAAAAGCACTCGTTACTGCTCTACAGAAACCTGCCGAAATCAGGTCCTGAAGCTTTCTCAGTCCTCACTGATGAACGTTAGCAGCCGAAAATAACGTTAAGTAACTCGGAGACAACTTCAACAAGCTGTTTAAATTCAACCGATAGCTCAAGAGCAGTGCCGAAGTAGTCCAACTTTGCATTCCATCGTTTGCACCCCTTACTCAAAAAAAGGACCGGATTAAGTCAGTCAACGAAAACTGCTTTTGTACTTAGACTGCAGCTACTTAAAGTAGTTATCAGGTATAGTATAGTAGGCACTACAGCAACAAGAGAGTCTACGAATAAGTCAAAGTTAAGCCAATGGACCAGTTTCTTGTGCTATCGGCAAGGAAAATCATTTTAAAAACTGTTAAGCACACTTTTTCACTAACGAAAATGATGACCACCCAGGAACGATATCCTACCTGGGCGCTATGGATTATTAGAAATAATCCCCTCGGACAACGGAGATGCAGTTTCATTCTGCCTTTCACCATGGCTAAACAACGAAAGCTAATCACCCCAACCTTCTCAATTCAACAACCAGGACGGAACAATCTGAGGACAACCAAGACAACAGCTTTTAATAATTTTTGTTTACCATATTATTTTTGTTGTAATTTTTATTAGCTAGATCCCTTAGGTTTTTCGGATAGAGCACTCTAAAATAACTCCGCTTCTATGACTGCATATAGTTATGTTACAAAAATATACTCATTTAAACGGTAACGACTTAAGTGTGCTTGGCGGAAATCGAAAAAGCTTTTTGACATTATTTTAATATAAGAACTACTACCCAAACTGTCAGAACTTGCACTTCCTAATCAATTGGTAAGTATAATCAAACATTTCCTAACCCATAGACTTTTTTTATGTACAGGTAGCAGAACCCGGATCATCAATCTAGCGAATCAACGCTGGAGTGTATCAAGGATATAAAATTTGAAACCCTGCTGTTCACGATTTATGCTGTTCTTCAATCAGAAAAAAAAACATCATGTTACAAAAATCCTATAGCAATACTCAAGGGTACCGTGCTTATTGGATGGTAAAGTGGCTGTATTCTAACGGTACCTCTTTAAAACCAGGTCGAATCAAGGAGTCCCGTACACCTTAGGATATTATGCGAAGCTCTGATATGGTGGACCCGATTAAATAATCTTTAAAAAGTTCAACACTCTTCGGGATGTCACCACGAGTGAGTATGCAGATCGCATGGAGAGAGACCTCCGTAAAGATAATCCGATATCAGGGTTTATGTAAGTTTCTGAAGAGGAAGCCTCACAGTTGCTTACAAAACCGGGCAGTTAAAGGAGAAGCGTCGAATTTTAGCCATGGGAGTATACCTACCAGACTAATGAAGGATTCAAGTCCAAGTACATCAGGGGCTAGTACCAGGAAGAATACTTCAAGTGGTAGTCGAAGATGTAAAAAAAGACACAGAAGATACTGATGATGGGAAATTACCATTACCTGGTTGCTTCTGCTAAACGTATGCATCACCAAAGAAAGTACCAACAAGACTTAACCCCAGTGCTGGTCCGCTTCCGGAATTGAGAAAGCCAGGTGGTCGACTCATAAATGAAGGGACTATGTAAGTGGTGCAGCTAACGAAATAGAATCTCTGGTTCCTTGTAAAGGGGATGTCCCCGCAGGAAGCCAGGAAAAAGGTGGATGAGAGGAAGACAGGTTCAGACCTCCGAAAAGGCTGGCAGAGGGTAAGTGACCAACTATTTCCCCTCAAGCGAAATGCCACGAAAGCTCGGCTTCATTACCAGCAACACCAGTAATGAAACCCGATTCACCTAGGCCACAAGTGTAGCCAGGGGGCTCAGAAGGGACTACCCTCAGGTGGCTTTTAGCGCTAATGAATTGTTATCTTTGGAAGAATCCATAATTGAGGAAGTTTCACTTGTGGAAGCACAAACTGAAATTCGGCACTTCAGTACAGGTCTGCTTTTAGTTGATTGTACTGGCCAAGAAACAGCATATTGGCTGAGGGAAAAAACAACCGAAACCAAGCACTTAAAAAGGCATGGAATTGACATCTTACATGGGTTACGAAATCCCTAAGATGCAAACAAAAACGATCTTCCTTCCAAGATGGGACGGAATAAAAGGAAAATAATTCTATGCTATAGCTACTGACCTTAGCAAAGCTTTAGACAAAATATCACATAATATAATATTATTTAAGCTAAAACAACTCGGCTTAACAACTTTGATAATTTTATGGATTGAATCCATCCGTGTATATCAACCTCCATCTGTACAATGTCTGGAGTTCCACATGGTAGCCACCTAGGACCACTTATTTTCGTTTTGACTACGTCAGCCCTTAGTAAAACCTCACTTAGATATGCCCTCCTGCGCTACCCCTCCTGATATTTACACAATTCCGGGTCACTATAAACTAAGAACATACGTGAGTATTTCTGGCCTAGGAAATGGCCCCACATGCCGATTATGCAGTACTTAGACAAAACGCCGGAACACGTACTAGGCAGTTGCGAGGCACTAATGCATAAAAAAAAGCAAGCATCTGGGACGCTGCCAGGTAGAAGAGAGAGAGTCTGAATGTACTCCAAATAATCAAATCAAAGAGATTAACTTGCAGGAACAGCGGTGAAGTTGGCAACTCATCTAACTTCGGATGGGGGCACAACAGATCCTTAGGTCGGAGTGCAAACCCCGTCTCAAAATTCATAAAACACTATTCTTTTTGGATTCTTCTCTTCATTGATTTAGTTTTGGTTGGGTTTAGTTCTTTACTTTTATACATTTGTCTATTTTTATTCCGAAAGTTTTAGTTTTAAAACAACTTTGATAACTTTTGTTCAATAAAAAGGTACGTCTGAGTTTGCTTTTAATAAAACAAAACTTTCAACTTTCGAGCTATATTAATTTCCAATCAAGAAACGAGACTTGCCCTTAAAAGTCTTTATTCTAATGTTTTCACCATTATCTTTAAAGAAAAACTTGTATACCTACATTCTTTTCTCAATTGTGTGGCTGCAAACTATTCAAATTAACTGCCTTCCAAGCGACTGAAAATAATCGAGTTGGTTTTAAAAAAGTTCTCCATCAACTCCTATCTTTTCGAAGAATTTTCTTAAATTTATTGAAATTGTTTAAACTTTTATTTGAACATCATCAGTTTAATAAAGTGTACAACCTCCTTCAAGATCCTCTTCCTCTTCAAAACACCTTATACACCTTGGCACCCAAAAAGCATTCTTCCTTTTGATACGAGTGTCCTTTTCTTCAAATTAAATGCTTAAATTCACTTACCAAAATGCTCCATCGTGCCGAAGACATTTCTCTCTAAAATTTCTTGCATTTTCCACAAAAGACTAAGGGACCATCTAGTATGCCTGTTGAGTATACCCAAAGATTAAATTCACTTCCGAATCTTATCGTCAGACCACTTCAAGTCCTTGTCTGTTTTTTGGGGAGTGCATATCATCGAAAATCACCTAACACCCCTCCCCAGCGATCTCGTAAGCAACCAAGGGGTAGGTACTTTAAGACAAACCAAAAATAAACCGAAACTTTCAATTCTCCTCTTCCACGTTAAGGAAGACAAACGACCTTATATCGAACGTTACCACAGAACGTCATGGTGCAGAGAGGTACACACATAAATCCTTAAGAATTTCCAAGATGCACACAGTCATGGGGTATATGTACATAGGTGGCACACTAACATACTCCTACTTAAAGAACCAAGAGGACCAAAACCTCACGTACCACTCCAACGACGACGGCTATAGAGGGAAAGTCTTTTATCCCTGGGATGTCACCATTTGAGACGTTAAGGTAAACGGGAAGAACGTTTCGTCGAAACTTCTTCGTCATATTCGTGCAGCCATCGTGGAAGGCAAGATGAGTTTTCTGTCAAAAAGTTTACCGTAGTCATAGTCATAGTCATCGTTCGTCGTTCGTCGTTCATCGTTTCTCGTCGTTCAAAACTTCTCTCGTTTAAGTCATAAGTTTCCTTGCAAAAGAACCGTTGTACTATGTTCTTGGAAAGTATTCGCTGCTCGTACGTACAGTTCTCTAAACATTACTCAAAACTATGCTACTTTAGGAAAAATGTGTCGTCCCTCTTTATAAGCCTTTGGGGTTTAAATTACTTTTTTTTGACATCCCTCCCTTTGCTGAAGCTGAAATGAGACGTGAAAGTATCTATATAAACAGCATGCGAGTATCCTTGGATACCATTTGGATAACACAGTTCCAACTTTCGACCCGAGGACCAGTGACGAGAGCAAATAATGACACAGATAAGGAGATGAAAATTTGTTTGACACAAGCAAAACGGGTGCCATCTTGACGAGCGAGTTTGGATTTCAGTTTTAACTTCGTACCCATCGGCAGTCGCGGTAATGCATTACTCGTACCATATAGAAGGCCAACTTTTCCAATAGTCATCAGCTGGTGCTTTCTTCGAGTGAGATTTAAATTATTTTCCACCCCCTCCTTTTTATTTTGTTTTTTTCTATCAAGGATAATTAAGTGCAATTGCTACTCTCATTTTGTCTATCCATCGCCAAATGAAGCGAAAATAGTTTTTGAATCCTTGCCAAATGATTGTCACAAAAGCAGATTGCGGTGGAGGAATTCGGCTCATCCTCGCAATATCCTTTCTATTATATTTGCCATTTTGGATGTGAATACAAAATAAAAACAGCAAAACCTTTATGCTAATACCAACAAATTAGGAACTTTTAAATCTACATTTTGTATTAAGCGGACGGGAGTGGTGGTGGGTGGAATCGAGATTGGCGAATGATTATTAGAAAAGAGGAGCTTGCGTTTTGGACATGAAAAAGGACTGGTAATGGTGGGTCAGGACGAAGAGAGTTAGGACATCAGGACCCAGCTTATGAGCGCTTAATTCAGTGGAAATATTTCCACACAGCAACTTTTCATTGGAACTTGCCTTCCGGTTGGTAAAGGGAGTTTCTTTTTTCTTCGTTTTGTTCTTCTGTTTTCCAAAAACGATTCCTATACATTTGGGTTGGAAAGTCAGACTATTTCTTTTTGTAGTTGTGTTTTTTTGAATTTTGAACTGCTGCCATTGAGCAAAGAACTACTAAGCACATAAATGAAGTTGTAGAATATGTGCGTAGCCTTATACATATATATGTTCGGTTGTTTGTAGTCCAAAGTCAAGAAAGGAAACTCATGAAATTTGCATAGAAAATGTAGTCCTGATGGTTGGAAAAGGAGCGGCTAAATAGCTTCAAGGAGGACTTTTATGTGTTTGCCGGAAACAAAATACTATTTCCGTTTGGTATTTGAACTTAAATTAAAATGTAAGAGAAGAACTAGGAAGTCATTTTGTAGAGATTCACATTTTTTTTAAATCGTAAGTTAAGATTGATGTTTGTCCTGGATTCGTGGTAAGGGGTACTTTATTTTCTTTACAAAAGGACAAGTTTTGTATTTAAAAAAAAAACATAACCAAATGGTACTTATGTTTAAATGATTCCGAGACGGTTCCTGAGCAGCCTGGGTTAAATTGAAGTCGATTGTCTTGAATAGAGAAATTATGAAACTGAACGTAAATATTTCGAAGACTTGTCACTTTTTCGTGAGAGGCAGTTCCCCTATTTTTACTTGCGACTTATAGGTACTATAAGGCAAGTTCGACTACAGGCTAAACAGCTCGGCCGATTTTCTTTAAACTTGGTAGATATCATTTTTAATTTCCTCCCACCCACAGTTTTTTTTTTTTTTAAGACCAAAAATAACGGTACCTGCCATACGAATTTTTTTTTTCAAAATTTTATAAACATTTTTTTTCTCAAAAACTGTTCGACAGATTTTAAAACTAAAATTACAAAAAAAAATTCATTTCATTAGAGCTAGATATTGGCCGAAAAGTTTTTTCCCAAAACTGGTTATTGAGGGACTGAGGGTACCCCCCATGGAATCATTTTTTTTGTTTTTGATTTTCTCAAAAACGGTACAACCGATTTTGATCATTTTTTTTGCTAAAGCTTCCCAAAAACATAAATAGAATTGTGTACTCAAATTTTCAAAAAAAAATGTTTGGATTTTTAAAAAAAACTTCAAAATTTTTTTTTCAAAACTCAATATTTCAAAAACTCCATGCTAGTTTTTTTTTAAACTTTATAAATTAAAGTTTCTCAATATAGTCTAAAAGATGTGTGAAAAAAATTTTGTTTTACCTAAAAATAAAGGTTTTCAAAAATCGTATTTTTCTCGAAAACGGCACCTAGAATTTTGATAAAAATTTTTTTCTTTCAATTAATTTTTACGATCTTTAATTTAATAAAAAAAATTGAAATTAAGATATTACAGCTTGTACCTACCATAGAACCATTTTTTCGAATTTTGAATTTCTCATTATCCACATAACGGATCTTAATGAAAATTTTTATAGAGAAGCTTCTAAAAAGTCTAAAACACACTACATTTCAAAACTTTAAAATAAATATTTTTTGAATTTTTGAAAAAAAAAAAAAATCAATTTTTTCTTTTTTTGAAAATTCGATATCTCAGAAACGACTCAATATTTTTTTTAAATTTAATTTTTATTCGAACAATAATAAAAACTTTAAATTGGGGACCAAAATTTTTTCTTAATAAGCTTTTAAAAAGTTTGTACATAAAAGCTTTTTTTAAGAAACCACTACAACGACTTATAATTTTTGTTCTTGTATACACTTGTAGCATTCTGTTTTTGTCTTTTACTACTAAAAGAATTTAAAAAAAATAATTTTATCCTTATGAACAGTTTTCTTTAATAACATCTGTTTTTAAAATTCCTAGTCTATTACATAGGAGCAAGTTCGGGCGACCCAGTCGTGCATTTTATTTTTTAGGCTGTGGCACCCAGACCTCTAACTTCACTATCCAACTTATTAACTATTACACCATTGGGAACGACTTTCTACACGTGTGCACAAAAAATAAAAACACCTTGGTCCAAAATAACTGCAACTGGGAGAGGACTGAATTCTACAAACTGAATTCTACAGGTTGGAACGAGATTCCAATTTCATTGACTACCTCTTGCATTCTTGAATGACAGAAAATCTTGGTCTCAAAAAATGGAATCTGGCAACGACCCTAGAAATATGAATTTCATCAACCACGAGATTTTGACAAACTGAGCGACCTACTATATTCTCTTAACTCCACGAACTTGATGCTAATTGGTGACTTCAATGGCCGTATAGGTCTTGGTCAGAATAATTTTGTTTCAGGTACAAACTCACTATTATTGAATTTACATCGTCAGTCCAAAGACAAGTTGAGTAACAGTAAAGGAAGTAAAGTACTTGAACTATCAGATTCATTTGACTGCAAAGTTTTAAATGGAAGTGTTGATGGTGATCTATGTGGTGAATATACGTTTATAAGAGGGACAGCATACTCAGTTATAGATTACTGCTTTGTCGCAGGAAAGTGGCATGATCTAATCTCTGACTTTCGTGTGGGACAACAGACATTTTCAGACCATATGCCACTAGAGATTCAACTTAAAGTGGCACATAATGAAAAAACTACAGCTAACGAGCTAAGGTTAAGGTTACTACCAAAACTATTCTGGAAGGAGAAAAGGTCAAATTCCTACCGCCACAATTTAAAAATTGAACTAACTAATCTTCTTAGAATTGAAACTGCACCAAAAATCGAACAACTTTCAGGAGTTATCAAAAAATCCGTAAAAAACCTATCATACTATACAATAAAACTGAAATAAAGATACACAAATGGTTTGACAATGACTGCTCGATGGCAAGACGGAAGCTAGAAAATACAACACTCCTGCTTTTAAGACACTTTACGCTGAGGCAAACAAAGAATTTAAAAGAACTTGTCAGCTAAAAAAGCTGGAATATGATCTTCAGAATATCTTAACGATAAATAATTGTAGATCGTCATTTGAATTTTTGAAAGCAGTAAATTAGTAAATGGAAGCAAAAATTACATTGCAACAGGTCTTCGGGCACAGGAGTTACGTACACACTTCAAAACGTTGCTTAATATTGAACCGACATACGGATACCTTAAAATTCATTACGCAGAACCGCGAGTAATTGATGATCTTCTAGATGAACCCTTTGAACTATCAGAATTGATTCAAGTAATAAACAATTTGTGCAGGTCACCATAACTAAACCAACATTTTTTTTATTAGATTCGTGCCCTTGCAATTTTTAGTAACTAAATAAAATTTGAAAAAAAAGAACACGTATACACCACAGTGACAAAATAAGGAATAAACACACATTTTTTCATTCATGGGAGCACTTCACTTCAAATAATTGTTTTTAAATTTAATTCCTTGTGCAATTTTACACAAAAATAAGTTCGCTTCAAGTTCGCGTCTAAACCTATTCGCTTGACGTCTGAATATATTCACTTCGAAAGAATGGATAAAGAATTGATCTGAATTCTTTCACACGAGCCTCGAATTTTTCGCTTTCTGGTTGCAAGCACACTTAACATCCGCAAATTGGTCTTTCTTACAACAACTTTCATCCGAACAACTTATCAAGGTAAACTTTATCTTTGAAACCTCTCTAAGTTTAATTTTTAATTGAGCTGAACAAAAGTTAAGAGTTCTTGTAACTAATAATTTATTATTAAACATGTTTATTTAATAGATCCGGAAAATAGAATTTTTCTTTTAACTTATAAATATGCGCGTTTCAAGAAATAAAATTAACAAAAGAAGTAAGGAATACTTTTGTTTCTGTTGCTTATATTTTTTTTATAAATATATATATATATATATATATCTTTACAAAGAAAAAGAAATCGCCAGTTTTCAAGAAAAATTCCTGCTTTTGCGATCGATAATACACATAACTAAACTCAAGAGACAGACATTTGAGTCCATCAAAATCGAGCCCACGCAAAAATCAAATTTCAATTAAAGAAAACCACAATTGAAAAAAAAGCGAACAAATTACGAAAACCAAGGCGAGCAAAAGAAAGGTATGATTTTATAATAAATATTTTGTTTTGTGGAATATGTCTACAGCCGTGTTGAAGAATCAAAAGACTCTACATCAAAGCTCAAGTCTAACCTCAAACACAAAAGTAACACCGGCCTTTCTAAGCTCATGACGACACGTTCCTTTTACCAAGGAACTGTCGTCACAATAATCCCTCGATCCAAAAAGAAAATTCAAGAAACGATCATCAAAACCAAAAGTTGCATCATTAAAACAAAAGAAAACAAAAAAAAAACGAAAACCAAGTTTAATAGTGAATTTAATTACCTACTTAAAAAGAAAAAAACAAAATTTTTTTAATCATATCTTTAAATCATAAAGTTATAAGTCACTACTTATAAAATCAATTAATGTGAAGCGATATTAATATAACTAAAAAAAAAAAACAGAAATAGGTAAAATAGAATAAACAAAACCTTAAAAAAAAAGAAAAAGAAGAAGTTAAAAAAAAAAAAAAGAATAAGAAGAAGTAAAACTCATGTAAATCGTTCAAATTAAGAATAAAATTCTACCAACAGTGTATAGACGAAGCCAATAGAATTATCAACGCTGGCTGCAACGACAACTTAAGACATCACGTTTAAGTAAGTCGGTAAGTGCACGGTTAAAAATCCTGGCGTTAAATTTAATATTTTTTGGGTTGCATATATGACCAGTCCAAAATGGTATTTAAATGTAATGCTTTGAATATATTTGATTTTCAAACTCAGTAGAAGACATATTGGCCCTTAGTAATAGACATCCATAGAATCGGTTTTAAAGTCACTTTTTGTTAGATGTAGAAAAGTTGCTTTTAAAATTTCGTAGTAACAGATCAAATTTACAAAAGTCTTATTTATACCAATAATTGTGACTCATTTTCATAATTTCGTTATTGTGAACTGATACACAAACAGATTTCTATTAACCAGATTCGTAAAGTTCTATTGTGATTCTATTATTTTAAATTTAACTTAGTTACAGGAAAGCCGCTTTTAAGTATTTATACTTGAAATTTGTTTTATTTTTACGAATGTTTGGTTAAAATCGAACTTAGGCTAGATTCGGTTCTATTACTCAGGGCCATTGAATTTCAATACCGTTTTGTATTAAAAACCAAGTTCGAATTATTAAATAGTAACACACATAAGTATTAGTATTTAAACAAAAAAATAAAATGTATCACTTCTTGTATTGGTTTTAAATGCATTTATGTTAGAATTTAATACGCTGCATATTGAAAACATATATTTTTTCATTTAAATTGAATATTTTCTTACTCGTTTTGAGCCCAAAGAGAGTTTGAATGTAATACAAGATTATTAAATTTTAATACTATTTAAGGTTTCATTGGATTACTTTTGAACCCACATAGTATTGAAAACTAATACTTATTTATTAAATTTCAATACTATTTATAAGATTTGATTGGATTACTTTTGAACCCACATAGTATTGAAAATTAATAGCAGATACTCAGCTCCCGCCGTCACTAACGCCCTTCGAGAAGAATCCTTTAGCGTACTTATCCAAAATGTATACCGCTGTGCTTGTTTTTATAAGTGCTTTTAATCCCTGTAAAATTAGGAAAATTTTATTTATATAGGTACATTAAATTTACTATTGAAAAAGTTACTTACTTCTTTGTGTAAAAGAAGAGAGCTCCCAATTGCTGCTTCTTGTTTTTTCAAATTTTCACTTATTTGATAAGGAGGCTCTCCATCAGCAGTGTCAAGAACCTCAAGAAAGCAGGCACAGCCTGAATACTGCCGCACCATATCGCACAAGGAATCCACTCAAATCAGCACACCGACCGTCTCGATCTTTCAAAGTAAATCAGTTCACCAGTTCTTCGTTTTCCAAGACTAAAACAAAAACAAATCTTAAATAAATATATGGCACTTAAACTTGCTATTTATTACTTACTTGAAAGGAGGATAATCTTCATTTGAAACAATTAAGAATTCAGATGATTCATGCGTCTGATTTTTAAATGATTGTATTTTTTCCACGTTTTTCACTTTAATGTAAATCCCAACTTAATTTTCCATTAGGAACTCCATGTTGCCGACCGACGCCGCCGACGTGTTGAAACAAACTAACGGAGTTTTCTTTCGACAAAATTATACTCAATATTAAAAATCAATACCTACATATGTATTAAAATCTAATATTAATGTATTCAAAATTAATACCTCGATATTCAATTCAAGTACGAGTTAAAAAGTATTTCTTGAGCATTGAGTCCAGAGTTTCGGGCTAAATACAAAATTTATTGAATTTCAATACAATCAAATATTAAATTCCAATACTTTATTTTATTATACAGTTTCTACATAAATGTAATACTGAAATATTAAAGATAAGTATTGTTGTGTATTAGAATGTACTGTTCTATAATTGTAATACAGCCGAGAGTTTCGCGCTAAATACAAAATTTATTCAATTTTAATACAATAAAATATTAGATTTCAATACATTATCTTATTATGGTCACTTTTAACCAGATATTTTACTAAAATCAAATAACAAATTAATTGAAATATAAGTTTTCAATAATAATGGTAATAGATTATAATATAGAAATATTATATTTTAGTATTTGAAGATTAAATTTTAGTGGAAAAGTATTAAAAAAAACATTTTAGTGGCATATGTACTGAGTTTTAATACCAAATTATTACAAAAAATGTTTAATAAAGTTGGAATATTAAAAACAAATTATTCATGTATTGCATACGGCTGTAATACAAGGGCCGTATTAAAAAACATCCCAGAATTTTTAACCGTGTGATAAAGCTTTATTCACTTGTTTAAATTGAACGATTATTCTTATTAAAAACTAAATTTTGATTGCTTAATTTATATAATTACTTCTATTTAAATACCTATCTTTATTCTTATTTTCTATTAATAATTAATACAATCTATTGAACATTTTTGAAATTCGAGAGCGAGAAATAATATATTTATCCATGAAGATCTATATCTAGGTGATTTAAATTTCTCTTATCCACTAATATTATTCTCACTCAAGCTCAAAAAAAAAAAAATTGAAGATCAATAATAGAGTAATGAATTTTAGACAGCGCAAAAGTATTTCCATTAACTAAACCTAGTTAGTTTAGGAAAAAGAGATTTATTTGTGATACTCTTGAATTTTTCTGGAATTCGATTTTATTTTTTTTATACACTTACAGTGGGTTGCCAAATTAATAGGGACATCTTAAATTTTTAATAATTTTTATATTTTAGCTTTCTTTTGAGCATTTGTTTTAGTTCTAAGTGTGCGTGGTGATTTTTATTTCACAGGCTACGTGTTTAACGGTTATTTTAAGTTGACGGCAGATATTCAATATGGTCTTATTCGGAGAATACCCGGTTTTATTCGAGGAAAAACCAGTATTATTCTGAAAGGTGTTTTTTTCTGATAGTTGTTTGTGGATATTGTTTGAACTTTGTTTTGATTGAAACGTTAGTAATGTAATTTATTTTGTTTAAAACAAAGCTTTTCTTAAAAAAAGAATAATAATTTTTTAATGATTTTGGGCATTTTTCCGAAACAGAATGGTTCGAGGATTGGATAACACTCCAAGAAAAAAAAACCGAAATAAGAACATTATTACCTCATTCGAGTCATTTCCAAAGAGAAATAGCTACTATTACGGGTGTTTCTAAGTCTGTTGTTAACAAAATAAGATTTTTGGATCATAGTCCTGTTAAGAAACCACGGCTCACAGAGACAATGGTAAAAAAAAACGTTTGTCTTGGGCTCGAAATTTTGGCTGATAAGAGCAGTTTCGTTCGGCGGCGTGCGTCCCAGTGAGAATTGCCATCCTGATTGCATCGTAGAAATAGTAAAACATTCTGTTAAAGTTATGGAGCGGTCAGTCATCAGCACAAGAGGTGTTGGACGTCTCCAAATTGTCAAGGGAATCATGAGACAGGACCAATATAAGGACATTCTGCAAACTCGTCTCATACCCCAGTAAAAAGAATGGTTCTCTAACAACGAACCATATCTTTTCATGCATGACTCAGCCCCGTGCCATTAAGTTAAGAGTGCAACAAAATATCTAAATGGCCAAAACATACCAGTTTTATCCTGACCAGGCAATTCCCCTGACATGAACCCCAAAGAAAACCTGTGGAGGATCACTAAAATGAAAATTGCCAAAGAAAATATTACAACAAAAATAACACTTAAAGAAAAACTAATAGAGGTCTGGCACCACTACCCTGCAATTAAAGAATGCGCTAAAAAGTGCATTGATAGCATACCGAAACGTATTCAAGCAGTTATTGAGGCAAAAGGCAAAGTTACAAAATATTGAGTTTTTGTAATTTTCTTACTTCTTTTTGATTTCGAAATATTTTTAAAGATTATTAACTAAAAAAAACTATTTAACTACTTATTTTTATGTAATAATATCTTATCTTTATAAAAAATATCTATTTATCAAAATACACAAACGATTTTCAATAATTTGATACGGAAACATACAATTTTCTTAAAATCCATGACTGTCCCTATTAATTTGGCAACCCACTGTACATAATGTTTGATAATACGATGAGCCGCGTTGCCAATAGTTTATATAATTAGTTTAGTTAAATTAAGAGAACACAAGTGTGTAATTGAAATGTAAATATATATACATATGATTTTAAAAGCTTTGAGTTCACTTATATAAAATGAAGTGAGTTTTGTTTTTATTGTACTTAAGGGAGTATGAGTGATGATGCATGCGGACGACAAGATAAGAGAAAGCGTTC
This sequence comes from Chrysotoxum bicinctum, assembly GCA_911387755.1. Lineage (NCBI taxonomy): Eukaryota > Metazoa > Arthropoda > Insecta > Diptera > Syrphidae > Chrysotoxum > Chrysotoxum bicinctum. The sequence continues at coordinate 33,658,534 of OU426987.1, forward strand.
ATTCGTAACGTAGTTCTTTTTTTTTTGTAAGGGGTTATTGATAATATTCCGAGAGTAGTTCAATAACATAGGTATTTTGACTCAACTTCGAGTTAAGATCGTGGGAGGGATACACTCTAGATCCCCAGAAAAGACCAAGGGGATCCAATGTATATATATATATATAAAAAAAGGAAACTTAAGTCATTCATTTTTATATGAATTTTGGATTTGTACATAGGCATGATTAAAGTTAACGGTAGTTCAATGGCAGATACAACAACCCACCCCACCGACTAGCTAGTTGAAGGTGTGAGCGAGCATGCCGACCAGTACTATGCTAATTGAGCGCTTATTTTTCGAGTTGTCGTTTATCTTAAGTTATCCTGTGGTCTTAGGAAGGCGATGACACGGAACTTGGAAAATGAGAACAGCATAACCGTTACAAATTCCAAGAAAAATAAAGCACCAGGAGAAGATGGAATTCCTTTTGAGTTTTACAAAAACTGTACCACCGAGTTCTCAATAGCCCTATTAAATGAATTCAATCGTCTTTTCGAGTGTCCCGACTTTCCACAAAGCTTTAAAAGATCTATTATATTTCCACTTCACAAAAAGGGCAACTACTTGGATCCAGCAAACTACAGAGGTATTTCTTTCATCAATACGGTCTGCAAGTTATTTACTGCTCTTATTTGCAAAAGACTTGCAAATTGGGTTCAATGTAAAAACAGCTTGCATGAGTTTCAAGCTGGGTTTAGGAAAAATTACTCAACTATTGATCATATCTTCGCTTTGATAAATATTGCTCAAACGTATAAGCAAAAAAATAAGAAACTTTACGCCATTTTGATTCTGTCCCACGTAAAGCACTCTTTTATAAGCTATACAAAATTGGTATAAGTAGGTAGCAAAATTGTTAACATTATAAAGCTGCTGTATGGGATGGAGATAGTTTGTCAGATGAATTCGAAACGACGATGGGTGTAAAACAAGGTTGTATTTTAAGTGCACTTCTTTTTATACTATTTATAAATGACATAACAGATGATATTGGTGGTGGGGTTGAAGTTAATCATGTAGTGATTCCAGGCCTATTTATGCAGACGATATTGTCTTTCTAGCTGGGTCAGTCACAAGTTTGCAACTTATGATAAACAGAATTGAAAATTATTGTAAAGTCTGGAATTTATCTGTGAACCTTGAAAAAACGAAAATATTAATATTCAGAAATGGCGGTGGAAGGTTCTCTAGAAATGAAGTCTGGTATTACCAAAGGCATCCTATTGAATTTATAAGAGAATACAAGTATCTTGGAATTCTGATAACATCTAACCTTAATATGGAAAAACATTTGAAAACTAAACTATCAGAAGCGAAAAGGGCTGTAAGTTCAGTCTGGAATACTTGTATTCTGAGCAAATTTATAGCCCATTGCTCTAAGCAACAAATTATAAGTACGACTGCCCAATCTATACTTTTATATGCTGCACAAATCTGGGGATATGGAAATTTTGAGACCGTAGAAAAATTTCAACGCTTCTCCATAAAACGCATATTCAGCTTACCTAACAATACACCGAACTATATGATTCACCTGGAGACAGGTTGTTCGCCTCTTATCTTGGAAACGCTCAAATTACATTTCAAATACTTACTAAAAGTGATGGGAATGGAAGAGGAACGTCTTCCAAAAATTATCCTAAGACATATCATACTTATTTACTTAACCGGCTCCCGATCCATGGAGGGTCTCTGCCTGAGTTATTGCGGTCTTCCATCGGTTGCGATCCTTTGCGAGCTCCCTCCAGTCGTCGGGACCAAGCGCTCTTGCGTCTATAACCGCCTGGTCCCTGTAGCGGAGGTTCGGTCTTCCTCGTCGTCTCAAACCCGGGGGCTGGGATTCGAAGATTTTCTTGGCTGGAGCGTTGTTGTCCATTCGCTCGATATGACCGAGCCAGTGTAGTCGACGTGTTTTGGCTTTTTGGACTACATCCACATCTTGGTACAGCTCGTATAATTCACGATTGAATCTTCTCCTCCATTCGCCCTCTTTGCATATAGGACCAAATATCCGCCGAACAATTTTTCTCTCAAAAGTGCCCGGTATCAATTCCCCTTTTTTACTTATCGTCCAGCACTCGGCGCCGTAGAGTAGAACTGGTAAAATTAGCGTTTTGTACAGCGTGCACTTTGTCTTTCGAGAAAGGAGTTTTGAACCCATTTGTTTGGCCAAACCGAAGTAGCAGCGGTTTGCTAGGGTAATTCTTCGTCGAATTTCCACTAAGGTGTCATTCGTGGGATTGATGTTCGTTCCGAGGTAGGTGAACTCCTTGACTACCTCGAAATTACTGCTACCAACAGTGACGTTTTGTCCTAGGCGATGGACAGATGCGGCTTTGTTTGTTGATAGCATATACTTTGTTTTGTCCTCATTAACTTCAAGACCAACGCGTTTCGCCTGTTGATCAATAACTGTGAACGCTTCTAGTACAGCTCGCTTGGAGCGGCCGATGATATCGATGTCGTCCGCATATCCAAGCAGTTGGAAAGACCTGTTGAAAATAGTGCCTTCCAGGTTAACACCACTCTTGCGCACTATCTGCTCCAGGACTAGGTTGAAGAAATCACATGATAGCGCATCTCCTTGTCTGAACCCTGTGCACGTCTGGAATAGCTCGGATGAGCTGTTACCCATTTGCACGTTGCATCGCGTATTTTGTAACGTCGTGCGGCATAGCTGGATCAGTTTTTTCGGGATCCCGAGTTCTGACATTGCCAATAGAAGCTCTTGGCGATTTATGCTATCATATGCGGCTTTAAAGTCGATGAAAAGATGGTGGGTCTCGACTTGAAATTCGTTGGTCTTTTCCAGGATTTGCCTCAATGTGAAGATTTGGTCTATCGTTGATCTGCCTGGCCTGAAGCCACACTGGTACGTGCCGATTATAGTGTTGCAGAAAGGTTTTAGACGCTCACATAGTACGGTGGATAGGATCTTGTAGGCAACATTAAGCAGGGATATGCCCCTGTAGTTTTTGAAGGACATAGGATCGCCTTTTTTGTAGATTGGGCATATGGAGCTATTTGACCAGTTCGTCGGGCATGCTTTCCTCCTCCCACACTTGGTTGATGAGCTGATGCATGCACCCTATCAGGACATCTCCTCCATACTTAAAGAGTTCCGCAGGTAGGCCATCCGAGCCTGCGGATTTATTATTCTTAAGCTTCTGTATGGCTTTCTTAACCTCTTCAGTACTGGGTAGTGGGACTGGATCTTCATTGACTGGTCTTATGCTTCTTTGCTCCCCTGTGTTTTCGTCTAAATAATGCCCATTAAGCAGCTGCTGGAAATGCTATTTAAACACGTCTACAATTCCCTGTGCTTCGGTGACTAGGTTCCCTTCGCTGTTTCGAAGAGCTTGCGTGCCGGTCCTATAACCTGATGCCAGTTGTTTGGCTGTTTTATAGAACCGGCGGGTGTTTGTGGTGGTGCTAGACTCCTCGAGATACCTGAGCTGAGAAGCTGCGGCTGCTCTTTTCTTTCTGCGCAGGGTTTTTTTCTCTTTCCTTCTCTTTTCACGGTACTCCTCTTTTGCTGCTCTTGTTTTCCATTGCAGGATTTGCATTCGTGCATTTTCCGTTTGTATTCGTGCATTTTCCGTCTCCTGCTTCAGTACCGCGCATTCATTATCATACCACGGGTTCTTTTTCCTAGGTGGTTGATAGCCTATGGTGGACTCGGCTACCTCCTTACTGATGTCGCGGTACTGGCTCCACTGGTTGTTGACGCTTGTGGCTGGCGGTACGGCAGAGAGTTTCCCGGTCAATTGCTCACTGTAGTCTCTGGCTTTCTCAGGTGTGCTAAGGCATGCAATATTGAATTTCTTCCTTTGGGCGATCCTCATTTTCTTTTCGTTGGACAGTCGGGCTCTGAACTTTGTCACAACAAGAAAGTGGTCAGAGTCCACGTTTGCACCTCGGAAAGTTCGCACGTCCAAGATGTTCGACGCGTGCCTTGCGTCAATTAGCACGTGGTCGATTTGGTTGGCGGTTCGACCATCTGGGGAATCTAGTGCTTCTTATCACCGTATTCCGAGCTGCAGAAAAGTCGATTAGTCGGAAGCCGTTATCTGTTGGCTGTGCTTTCCAACTAATCCGCCAAAGATATTTTCCTTCCCGACTTTAGCATTGAAATCTCCGAGCACGACTTTGATATCGTACTCCGGACAGGCTCCGTAGGCTCCGTCCAGGAGGTCGTAAAACTCCTCCTTGTTAGATTCCTCAGCTTCATCGGTAGGGGCGTGTGCACATATTAGGTTGATGTTTTGAAAAGTAGCTTTGATGCGGATCACAGCCAGGCGATCACTAATCGGCTTAAAATCGATGACTTTTGATCTGAGTCGATTTCCCACGACGAATCCGCATCCTAACATGTCCATTCTTTGATGACAGCTGTAATAAATGTCGCAATCTTTTCTTTTCGCTATTCCTGATCCTATCCATCGTATCTCCTGTAGGGCCATGGGTTTAGTGTTGCAATTGTTTCCTTGATCAACACTCGCACTTACAAGTTAAGCAAGTCATGACATAAAGCCAAGACCAGTATCCGGCGGTTACCAACGAGGAGTAATTGTAAGCACTTGATGTGTAGGAAAAGATACAGCTCGAAGCCCCCAGTTCCTACTAGCTATTCTGAACGGTGATCATGGATGTAATTAAGTTTTTAGATATACCATAAAAAAAAGCTCTTGCATACAGGCATCGTATTCGTGATTCGTGAAGGAGATTTTTAAACATCAAAAGTAAACATATTTAGAATTAACGTTTATTTTACTTTCATCAATTTGTATCACATTTAAATTAATTATTAAAAATAATGTTAAACAATAAAAAGAAAAAAAAAATGTCAATCTGGTAGACGGCTTCCTGCCAAAAACTTAAGACTTTCTAATCAAAATCAAATATTGTAAAATATTGTATTACATTGTTTAAACAAAGTTAAATAAAAAGTCAATTAAACTAAACTAAAACTACTTTGGTACTCTTTGCTTGATGTTGGGCGCACTTTTTCCTCCTATCTTGCAGCTTCTATACTCTACCTTAAGAAGTGTTTTTTCGGTCTAATATTTGAAGGAGACTTTGACCAAGTTTCGAAAGACCCTTTTTTCTTACTTGATACTAAATAAGATTCATCTTTTTAACACCAGGTTAGTAGTTTCTTTTTGAAACACTTAGCAGTGATTTTACTGTTTCTGAGCAAGTTTTCTTTAGGAATCCCACATACTTTGTATTGTATTGTCTTCTTTCGAAATTTGTTGATCATTTGATATGGATAGTTTTGCATCTTTAAAATAAATCTCTTACCTTTTTCTATATTATACCACGTGATTCTCTCCGAAATGTTTGTTTGTTTGATTTCCTACATCGCATCCATTAAATATTGTACCAGGAGAAGACGCAGTTAGCTGGGTGAAAGTCCTTCACTTTCACTCAAGTCTTCATGAAATATGATACCAAATGGTGCGTGTGTGCGCCCTTAGTGCTTAACGTAGTCAAGCAATTCCAAATTTATTCTTTTCAGCAAATGTTAAATATATCTTATGTGCTCTTTTCATTTTATCAAAAGTATATAGGTACTTAAAACTAACTCGAGAAACCAATTATTATTTTATTACAAACAAAAGAACCACCTTCAGGCTACAGAAGGTTTTAAATTCAACGTTATACCACGATGAGCACTCAAAAAACGAATAACCCATTCATTAAAAATGAAAGCCGTAAAATGTGTTTCTTTGTGAGTGACTTAACGTTTAAGGTTCTTAACTTTTCAAGGAGATACCTGCTATCCTTTCGAAGAGAAGTAATAAGACTCGTATAAAAACCTTACCTTGAAGTGTAAAAACTTCACAATAATTGCAAGCTATTTCACCAACAAAATGAATGACCCCCATAATCTGCGAAATACTTTCATTAAAATCCCTTTTTTTACTTCAGTGATTATGCATCATCTGAAATCAAATCTTCTCACAACTTTGGTGGTATCCTTCAAATGCTTCTCATTAGAAAATGAACGCTTGTAAATACCTTTAGGATAGTCTCACCTTAATTCCTTAACCAACTACGAGTACCTACCCTTATTTTTGGTTGGATTGGTGTTTATTTTTTTTCTTCTTAACTTTGCCTTTAATCTTTCGGCTGAAATTCCCTATGTATAGAGTAGCGCAATTTTGTAGTCTTAATTAGTAGGTAGAAGGACGACTTTTTTCCCTCTTCGGCCTACCCTACTCTAGCATCTAAATGATTCATTTTTTTTGGCCCATGAATACCGTTAACAGTTACCACCACTGCGCCACCACTATGCCATGATGGTGGTGTAAATCGGATGCTTTTTATGCGACATTAAAAATTCAACATCGCAACACAGCAGGGAATTAAACACCAAATAGCTTTTTGCTTCACAAAATAATTGCTACTGGCAAACCCACCAAAAACAAAAAACCCAAAACGAAAAAAAGGACGAAGGACATTTTTATTTAAATAAAATATTTCTATATTTTCGGCTTCCTTGTCCCAGTGTTATTATTTTGCAGTCCCGACTCAATGTATGTCTCATTGTGTCCTATGTTCATTAGTGGAACACTCGCCCAACTATACAATAACAACAACAACAACAACACGAACGCGAAAAGTCTTATTAAATGTTGCTTCACGCTAAATAAAACCGCAAAATGCGCCCATGATGGCTTAAACTAGAAGCCAAACCTTATGAAGCTGGAACCCACTTGGCTTAGGCTCTTGGTGGTTTTGTTGTGCCTTTCAGTCATTTGCACATTGTGTTCTGGATTTCTGAGTTTCACTTCTGAGTTATTTTTTTCGTTTTGTCTTTTTGTGAGCAGCCTGGGAATTTGGTCTGTCCCGCAGAGGAGTTCTTTCAAAACTTAAACAGATAATTTGAATATATTTTCCAGTGGAGCATTCTAAGGCAGGATGCGGAGGATCCTTGAGAACATGTGCTGCATAGGCTTTGATGATGGTTTTTTTTTATTTAGATATGGCGGGCGTAAGGAGGATGTGTTGCTGCGACGAAGAGGTAGGTAGGTGTTCGAGTGTTAATAGGAATTAATTAGCAGTTTCTGCGTGCGGCAGAGAGGAAATTTTGTGCGCCACTATTACGATGAATTTTAATGAGCTGGAATGAATCTTATCACTCGTAAAATTTAAGGATGCACACGTTATATGGAAAATAAGATTTTTTCTATGCTCCTTCGAGTGCTTTTATGTGTATAGTTTCAAGTATTTTTTTTCTTAACTTCATTTTCAAAATTAGGTCAAAGACGCGTAATGATGCATAAAAGTTTTTTTTTGTGCTTTGTTGTTAGATATTTCAAAGAGTAGATGGAAAGAATAAAGTAGGTCAATTATAATATTATTTTCACTATAGGGACGCGTTGATGTTAAAAATCATCGTTTGACATCGTTAATCGGTGGAACGCATCCGAGAGAACCAATTTTTGATGATTCTAACAAAGTTTTACTTTAAGGACACTGATGGTCGTTTGTAGCATTCTCTCAAATCCCTATGGCAGAAAGTAGGATTGTGATATCATTTGTGTGCACCATCGTGCTCGAACCATATGTTGTTTACAGCCACATTTAATTCGGGGCAAAACAGAATTGATTATTATCATCGGTCGATAGCACTCTCCATTGATGGTGATGTCAAAGACATCTTCGTTTTCGAAGTAGTACGGTATCTACTGATACCGCCGTAAACATACTAGTCGCTATATAAAAACCCATTGTCTAAAATATTGTTTATTCAGCCATCCCAATGTTTGTGCAAAAACGTACATGAGAACTTGCCGGGAGTATTCTGGACTCCCACTATCTATTTTCTAATTAGTGTCAATGAGTTAGTTAATCAAAGTCAATGAACTCGTATTTTATTTTATTGATACGATGATTTTGCACCGAGCTTGTGAAAATTGAGGACACAAGTCGTTTGTAGATTGTTGGAGCCTTGAGAAAAAACCCACAAGAATATGTTTAACGGGATCAAATCGCACGGTTTCCGTGGCAAGTTTATATCACCGTCTGCGTGAGAAATACATTCCCTTGTCGCTCGTGCAGAGTGTTCATTGTGAAATCATCCGTGAGCGCCATCCTGTTAGAACCACAAGTCGTTCAAATCCATATCATCCAATTTGGTGCGAAAACAAAACTGAATAGCGCTCTCCGTTGATGGTGATAGCAATGTCAACTTCGTTTTCGAAGAAGTATTGACTGATGATACCACCAAAAATCTACTTGTCCCTATTTATTTTTAAAATTGTTTATTAGTCGTCCGATCGTGCATAGGAACTTGGTTCTTGCCGAGAGTACTCTGTACTCCCGCCATCTTTTTCTTCATTTATTTATAGGTATGTGGGTACAAATGGCGCCCACTGGCAGTCTATCTCTATGGCTCATTTAGCGCTGAAGTGCGCCGTTTTGATACTTTAACTCCTGTGAAATTGTGGATGGTATTTAATCTTAATTTTCGAAGTTTATCGATGTCGTCTAAATTTAACCTAGCAGAGGAAATGGAGGACTGTTTCCCTTTCCCGCTGGTTCCTACAGCAAGTATTGGTTGGAATGACTAACTTCGCTCCGTACTCTAATATTGGCCAGTGTCCGCTATGGGTAGCTACGATCCTGGCTATGTCTTGCCTGTGTCTGCATATCAGATCAAGTGTTCTGGGCTTATTATATGTGGACAAAATCTTTTTTAGATACAATGCAGTTAGTTAAACTGCTCCACCTATGGTTCGCCAAGAAATATTGAGAGCATATTGCCCTTAATAATTTGGAGCGGGATGTTGACTCTTTCCGAAATTGAGTTACGAAGGGCTGATCGTAGTCTGGCTAGCTCGTCCGCCCGTTCATTCCCATCAATGTGAAAATGACCAAACCAAGTAAGAGTGACATTATGGTTAATATTGAAGCTAACAAGTTCATCCAAGCATTGCTGGACCAATTTGAAGGATGATATACTAGAATTAATGGCTTTAACAGCCGCCTGGCTGTCTGTAATATTCCGGTTCTGGTTTGGAACTTCAAGTTGAAAAACACTACCAAAGTCGGGTAGCCTAAACGACTAAGATATATCCAAGGTCACAGAGAAGTTTCCTGAACCAACACCACACTCCATCTTTGAGATATCAGTAAAGATAGTTGCAGTCTTTCGTCACAACATCATCAGCCCATTCCTTTCTAGATTAAAATCTTTACCCATTTTAGGGTGCAGTAATCAGTGGGAGTTGAAAAGTTCTGTATTGGATTCAACTGTTTAATATTGATGTGGCCATAAGGTTTGGCAATCCAAAATTTCGCAAAGATTGTGAAGCTTGTTTTGTTTCCAGCTGAGTTAGGTCAGCGCGTGTCCAGGGTCAACCGAAGAAAGCAGTAAAACTCGGCCCAATAGAGAGTTCAAAACTCCAGTTCCAATTTGTATTTATTCAATGTGTATAAGTAGATTAACAAAATATTTCATATAACTTTGCAATGCTTACGATCTTACAATAAGCTAGCATAGTATTTCATATACTTTAACAATATTCATGGCCTTACAATAAGATAACAAAGTATTTCCATATACACTAACGGCGGTATCGGAGAGGAGACTCACACAGCGAAGATTGGGATAGAGTCCCTTGTCTTAACTACGGCGGCGGATACTTAGACACACAGCGAAGGTTGGGATAGAGTCCCAAGTCTAAGGCTTTCGGAGAGGGTTAGACAGCGAAGATTGGGATAGAGTCTCTAGTCTGAGTGGAGGAGGAGAGCGGAGGGGGTATCGGCGGAAGCCAAAAGTTTCGAAGCTACTACCTTACCTGGTATATGCATGCGACCAGCAGTGTGCTTCTTAGTGAGATACTCTTTACCTTTTACACTAAATTGGTACAAAAGTACACGGCGGCAAGAAGAATCTGATTTTCGAATTTCGATTGAATTTCTCACTCTTACTTGTCGATCTGGCGGCCAAAACCAAATGTGGATTGTAAATCTAACGAAAGAAATTTATTTGCTGACGTCGTCGCTAACCATCTGTGTGTGTCCCCTTTTGCATATTTGCGTGGGCGCTATGAGGTATGCAATACTTTCTGGTCATTTCATCCGAAATAGTAATTAAAGTAGAATTTCGGCGTTCTGTCTTCTTTGGGTGGTAAACGGTGTAATTAGGTTAAATGGTGCAACTTCGTTACAAGATACAGGAAAACGCTTAAGGCATCAGTTGGGCAAGACTTTAGAAATTCCGGTGGCCAACGGTAGCAGTTCTTTGTACATTCTTGAGTTTATCAATGTAATATTCTTTGGTAAGGGGGGTCACCACACAATGGAACCATACGTGGAGATTGGTGAACCACTGTTGTGTTGTAGTATATAACATCAGTTCATTTTTGCTTTGGTTAACACCTTGTCCACAACTCGTGGCCTAGTTACTAACTTTCTTTAAAGCCATTTATGTGAGTTCACTACGCAACCGCCTTTAATCCACTAACTTTCTAACTTAACGAGAATTTTATTCGTGACTAGAAGTCACAGAAAAGGGGACAGGACTCCATCCTGGAGTGTTCGTCTGCTAACGTACTTGGTAATTGGTCCACTTTACATTACCTAACGTATCCAGAATCCTTTAGTCTCTGATCATGGATATAAGCCACTTTCTTATGTATTCTTCTAGACCCAGCTCGATGAGTGTTGCCATAATGGGCTTGGGAAGGACGTTGTTGAAAGCCCCTACTACATCCAAAAGAGTAGCTAGGGTTATTTCTTTAAGTGTAATAGTTTTCTCAATTTTGTACGCACTACCTCATGGGCCGATTCTGTGGACTTGCCCTCAAGTTTTGAAGAGGAGATCCATTAAGAATGTCTCTAATATGGATGTCGAGAATGGGCTCTAAGGTCTTATGCATAAAAGAAGTCAGACTAACTGGCTGGAAATCCTTCGCGTATTCATGGCCCCGCCTAACGACTTTCGGGATAAAAACTACTCTTACTTGTCTCGAGGACTCGGGTTCATGGTTTAAAAAGAGGCATCCTTTGAAAATTATGTCCAGGCATGGAATTGCCACATCTTGCGTTTTTTGTAGCGTAATTGGCGGTATACGATTCAGACCTGGACTTATATGGAGAGAAAGTTAATTGCCCATGCAATTTTCTCCCTTGTTATAACTGTGTTGATTTGCATTGTATGAGCCTTTACCATGTTGGGGGTCTAAGAGTTTCGGGGCCGTACTCACAGCCCGGAAAGTGTGTCGCCTTTAGTAGCTCTAAGAATTCATCCGAAAAAAACTGTCTACAGGCTTTTTTAATTTAATTTACTTATACTCGGTGCGTGGGTCAGTTAGTTTATCATCGTTAATCAACTTGAATTTTATTTTTTTAATAAGATTTTACACTAAGCCCATTTTCAGAATTAACTTATGTGAGGATTACAAATAAAATAGTTTCCTGGCCCGTTCTAGTAAGAAGTTCAACTTTGGAGATAAGGTTAGCCCACAAAATCCTCAAGATAGCGATCTATTCACGATCGTTTGAAGCTTTCTTGTGATAACGGATGTGATTTTTCAAGTGCTGTATCCATATATAGCAGAACAGATTCAAACATTTTAGGGAAACAGTCGCAATTTGGTCTTTAAGCTTATAAATTTGTTTCTCCATCCATATTTTAGGCAGCATTTTGAACGCAGACTTTGTTGTCAGGCTTAAGAGCTTCACTATCAGTAGAGCCAATGCTCCCAAGCTATTCAAAATCTGTACCATTTCTACCGGTTGTCAGCAATATCCATTAATTTAGATTTAGAAATTGCAAGGTTGGTCCTTTTTGGACAAAATGGAAATGATCTTGAGCGCCACAATTTCAGCTTTTCTTTCGTTTTTACACTTGTTGTTATTTGATGGAGATTCATGTGTAAAATCGTTTACTTTTCGCCTTTAATATTAAAAATATCACAATTAAATTATCACACGGAAACGGTTAAATAAAATTAAGGTTGCCGTTCAATATGAAAAACTTATGATTTCTGCTTAAATAATAATAAATTGACATACAAACCAAATAAGAAACAATAATATGTACAATTCTTTGTATTAATTTAATTATTAAGAATATACAAATAAAACAGAAATGTAAAATAAATGCCAATCAGCGCAATTTATAATTGTTGTATATTTTCTCAATTGAATAATGTCACTCACAATATTTACCTTCGAATTGAGATCTGTGCTTTTTCAATCTGTCTTTACAGCAACGTTCGTTATAATTTTGTTGTTATTTTTTTTTTGTATAAACAAAATTAAAATAAAACACTTTACTTACAGGTGCGTGACAGGGTAAAATAAACATTACATACAATTACACAATAAAAGAATTGAAAACACAAAGTTGTTTCATAAAATTGAAATAAAATTGAGGCAGCTATGCCATGTTCCTTTCTGCAGGGTGTTCGAAAAAATTAACAGCAGCACCAATCTTTACATCTTTTTGGAGAAAGTAACATAATTGACTTGATATTTCAAAAAGCGCTTGATAACTTTTGGCATCAAGTCTTCTTCTCGAGACAACATTTTTTTGATTGGAATCTAGGAATCACTTCTTCGTTGAACAGGAAATAATCTTTGGCAAAATTAATTCTGGTATGCCTCAAGGCTCCGTTTTGTCTCTGAATTTCTTATTTTCATTTAGTAATGATATTTTGTTCAAAACTTCTAATTCATTAAGCTGTTCATATTCGTTTGTAGATCGACATTCTTGTATATTTAGAGGAACAAACGTCTTACCTGACCACTTACTAAAATTGCGAACAGCGAAGAAGAAGATTTTCAGTGTTAAACGTCTTAGGCTACTTAGGGTTGACAAAGTTTACAAAGATCAAGAAAAGTTCTGGGCTGTTGGGACCACATATACTAACAATAAGTCGCCACAGTATCGGGAACGGGATGTTATTAAATTGGCTGTAAATGCCAGGCTACTAATCACCCCTGAGAATGTGTTCAACTAAAACAAAGGAGAGAAACCTTGACAGGTTACAGCCTCCTTGCTCAATGAGATCGAAAGGTCCCACTATTGAACACGCCTAGGTTTTATAAGAAAGCTTAGCAAATTGTTTATGGCTTTAAGACCGGAACACAGGCTCTTCAAAAACGCGAGAGTAACTCACAGGAAATGTGTAAATGAGTTCGAGCAGCATTTCTAGAAACTGCTAGTTAAGATTTGTATGTGCCAGTTTAAGAGAGAGAAGATAAACCACTTCCAGTAAGTGAAACAGCCAGTTCCACCACACAGTATAGAAGTTGATATTTTGGTAGGGTACAGGCATCAAATCAGTAACCAAATACGATCGGAAGAGAGGATGCCCAGTTATTGGACGATCAGCTCCAATTCCCCATTTATGAAAACGATTTTTATATTCAAACATTTAAAAAAAATTGGTACGCCAACTTTAAGTTTTTGTCATTGTACGAATGAGAGTTAAATTTCCAAGGAAAATATTTCGCCGTTCTTGAGTTATCGAATTTTCCAAAAAAAAATGACTTTTTTTTCCAAAAATAAAAAAATATTTTTTTTTAAGTTTTGAAATGCAATGTTTTTTAAACTTTTTAGTAGCTTCTTTATAAAAAATTTCATTAAAATCCGTTAGGCCGATAATGAGAAATTCAAAATTCGAAAAAATCGTTGTATGGTAGGTAAAGTCAGTAATATCTAGATTTCAATTTTTTTGTTGAATTTTAGATCGTTTAAATTGATCAAAAGAAAAAAAATTTTAGCAAAATTCTCGGAACCTTTTTCGAGAAAAATACGATTTTCGAAAACCATTTTCTAACTTTTGTATGGAAGATACCGTTAGTTTTAGATAAAACAAGTTTTTTTTTCTCAAACCTTGTAGATTATGTTAAGAAACTTTTATTTGTCAAGTTTGAAAAAAAAAATCGAGCATGGGGTTTTCGAAATATTGAGTTTCCAAAAAAAAAAATTTGAAATTTTTTTTTAAAATCCAAGAAATAAAAAAATTAAAGTTTGAATATGCAAAAATATTGAAACTTTGAAGGAGCCTTAGCATAAAAAAAAATTATTTAAATCGGCTGTACCGTTTTCGAGAAAATCAAAAACAAAAAAAAAGACCCAGGGGGGCTACCAAAAATAACAATTTTTTGGAAATTTTTTTTCAACCATTATCTAGTTTTAACTAAATCAAATTTTTCAATTTTTTTTTTTTAAATTCGGTGGGACAGTTTTTGATAAAAAAAAATATTTATAAAATTTCGAAAAAAAACCGTATGACAGGTACCGTTATTTTTGGTCTTAAAAAAAAAAGAAAAGAAAGTGTGGGGGAAAAATTAAAACTCATATCTACCAAGTTTGAAGAAAATCGGTCGAGCCGTTTAGGCTGTAGTCCAACCGACAGACAGAGGAGAGACAGACAGAATTGCGAGACCCACTTTTTTGGTCTTCGCTATCATCGTAATGTCAACTTTGATCAAAATCTCGAGTTCGATTTTTTTCCGAATGCATAACTTGCCTTATAGTACCTATAAGTCGCAACTAAAAATTGATCTTTTCGTAAAAAAAAAATCTTATAAGAATAAAAGCGATACTAAAAGAGATATTGTTTTATTTTCAGAGCAGTAAAATTGAACAGAAGTCAAGCTATACTAAATACATAGTTTGATTTCCTTAAAGTATTGAAATTCCGTATTCTACCCGAATGTATTCGGGTTTGTTTTGCTTTTGGGATTATGACATTCGAGATTCTAGCATTTGGGATTTTGTTTTATTAATTAACTTGCACTCAAGGGGATATGAATAACCTTTATATGTTAGGCAACACAATGCAAACATTAGAGAAAGTGGAAAGGCTTAAAGGAAAGGAGGTACCGTTGCGATTCGAAATTTTAATTTTCTGGAATTATGTCCCCATATCTCAGGATCTCTATATGGTGATGACCGAACTTGGGTACCCGGGAAAACTGATCGAGCTATGTCGGGTGACATTTTAATATATACATTGCATTGTACACGGAATTATTAGGTGTTCCAAGATATTACCAATACGCATAGAGCTTCGACAAGAAGATGCGTTATCTTTTGATTTCTTCAGTGGAGGTTCTTTCACAGCAATTATTTCAAAAAATCTGCATGCTATTGGGTTATGTAAATGATATCGATGTCCAATCATTCATATGAGTTATATTTATCGCACTTCAAGTTTGAACAGATAATTATTTTCCAATATTTGCATGGTGAAATCGTTTTTACGGGCGATTTCAATGTTCACAATTTTTCGTGGCTACGTTTTTCTGGCCAGACAACATATGATAGAAGGTATGCCGAGATTTTTGAGAGTTGAACAACCTGAATCGGCTCGTTAACGAGCCTACTCGGATTCCTGATATTGCAGGTTAATCTGCGAACACCATAGACTTGTTTCTTACCTCAGACACTGATAAGTACACTTTTAGTGTATTATTGCCCCTAAGCACATCAAACCATTATGTCATATCTGAAACTTTCTCGTGTCAACAAAACCCACTTAGAGAAAATATTTCCAAGAGAACTGTTTGGTAACACGAGACACAAACTGGAACGGTCGTATCGATTTCTTCCCGGACTTTGACTGGTCACTTTGCTTCATCGATAATGACTCTGTATTATTTTCGAAATGAATAGGGAAAAATCTTTCAAACCAAAAGAAGATTCTTGGTTTGATTCAAGCTGTAAGGAGGTTATTAGGGTCAGAGAAGTAAGTTTGCGGTGTTATGAAGCCTAGTGAGGAAAAGCGGAATTAACTTAAGCAAGATAAAAAAGGACTCATAATCGACGAACACAATTTTAATATGATTTTCAGAATTAAGTCAAAAAATACTACAATGTCCCAAAGGTAGCACACATTTTTGGTCATTTGTAAAACATGTACAAAATAATAATTCACCTTCGGTTCCTATGCTCGTTTTCAATGGTACTCCTATTGTCAGCTCAGAAGAAAAAGCGAATTTGCTTGCAGCTTGCTTGTTCGATAATATATAATTCGACACTGCCAGAAAGTGTCATGACTTCTTCTTTACTTGAGCGCAAAAATTATTTTATGGGACAAATTTTCTTTCGTGATTTTACAGTTGCAAGAGTGCTTACGCAATGGTTTTACCAGCATTGAAGAACACTTCTTCATAATAATGGAAAAGGGATACTATCCGGGCCAGCAGATTTGTATACATCGCGAGGACTCTCGAAGAAGTGTTCTTCAACGCTGGTAAAACTATTGCGTAAGCTTTTCTCTGTCCTATTCTACTAGTCTCCCTCCGAGTGGATGGAAAACAGTATTTGTTCAGCCTGTCCAGTAATTTTCGCCAAATTGCACTTTCTACCCTTATCTCTAAGGTCATGAAAACGCCGATATATTATCAGCTCAAGAAATATGTTAAAGAATAAAATCTTCTCAATGATGGTCAATATGGCTTTCGTAGCAATAGGTCCTCTTGTGATATATCTGACCGAATAGTGACACAAATCGTTTTGGAGAAAGTAAAATTATTAAGATTATTGCACTTGGCATTTCAAAAGCATTTGATAGATTTTGTCATCAAGCTCTTTTGTCGGAAATGCGCGGGTGAATTTGGTATTGATGAATTTCTTTTTCGTTCGGTAAGACCGCCCAATACAAGTTGTGTTGAATGGCTTTAAGTCAAAAATTCATAAAATGAATGCTGGTGAGCCACAGGGCTGCGTTTTGTCTCCGACTCTCTTTCTTGTCTTGTATTTATCAAAGATCTTTTAAATTCTGATCTCGATAGCATTTTCACATGGCGACAAAACACAGCGTAAGATATAACGCTTCAGAACTATGCTGACGTTAAAACGGAACCTACTGCCATGCCTGTTTCCATGAGCTGCACTTACACGGATTTTATTTCTTGGTATGCGCATCACAGACCTTTTTGTGTGGAATGACACCCTTGGGTCTCTTGGATAGAATCCAAAAAAGAGCTTTAAAAATTATAGGTGACAGATTAATAACAGAAACATTTTAGTACCGCCGCCAAGTTTCTTGTCTCTTATTATTTTACTGTTATTTTCATTAAAAGCGTTCCATTATAATAGCCAGTTGCAATTCTCGCCTTAAATAACATAACCGTAATAAAGGGTTTTTCAACAGAAACGCTACAAAAGTAGAGCGAAAGGGACAGCAAACGACGCCATATTTCTTGCCGCTCTTTTGACATTTCTCTTCAGTAGGGTTTGTCATTTCATGATGAAAAGATATACGAGCGAACAACGAGTCGAAATTATTTACTACCGAAATTCGGAGTCAGTGGTCTCAACGTTAAGAGCGCTAAGTCCAATTTATGGTCGTCATAATCATCCTAGCAGATCAACAATTGAGCGTCTAGTCGTCTAGTGAAAAAATTTGAATCCACAGTCACAGTACAAAATGTTCCCGTGCCAGTGAGTCAAAGAAGTGCCCGTAGTGTCGAGAATATTGCTGCCGCTAAGGCTTCAGTTGCAGAAAGCCCAAATGTGTCTCTCACACGTCGTTCTCAAGCGTTGGGCATCTCTGTGACGTCGTTGTGGCGAATTTTGCCTACATCCTTACAAGATTAAATTGACGCAAGAACTGAAGCCGCTTGACCACCAGAAGCGTCGTATGTTCGTGAATTGGGCTGAGCAACAACTTAAAAATGATTCGGATTTTCATCGAAAAATCATCTTCAGCGATGAGGCTCATTTCTGGCTGAATGGCTTCGTCAATTAACAAAATATGCTTTATTGGTGAGGCAGCAATCCACAAATTAAGGTTTGGTGTGGTTTATGGGCCGGCGGCGCGGCGGCCTCATTGGGCCGTACTTCTTTCGTGATGATCAAGACCGGCACGTTACTGTGAATGGGGATCGCTACCGTTCAATGATAACCGAATATTTTTAGCCCCAATTGGATGATATGGACTTGGAGGACATGTGGTTCCAACAGGACGGCGCCGCAAGCCACACAGCGAATATCACAATCAATTTATTGGAAACCAAGTTTGGAGAACGTGTTATCTCACGAAATGGTCCAGTCGCTTGGCCGCCTCGGTCGTGCGATTTGACGCCATTAGACTATTTCCTGTGGGGCTTCGTCTATAGTCTATAGTCTATGCCAACAAGCCAGCGACGCACGATTGATGAACTTCGTACGAATATCGAACGTGAAATTGCAGCAGTATCGGTCGATTTATGCTTGAAAACCGTCGAAAATTGGGTTCAGCGTCTGAACTTCTGCAAGCGTGCCCGTGGTGGCCATGCAAAAGAAATCGAGTTCCATACATAATGGCATTGAACGTTTTTTCACAGGAATAAAGAATTTCATTGATATCCAAAACCGTTTTTGTTTTAATTAAAAAGGTTTTCAAGGTTTTTTATTGAATATATACAATTGTGAAATTTAAGGATAATATGTATAAGGTAGAAATTTGTTGGCACATAGGGGGCCTAACTTATAAAATGACTTAAATTAAAAAAATTATAACATTTATAATGTACATGGTATCAAAATTAGCATTAACATAAATTGTATTGGTCTTTGACTCGGGTTGTTCAGTCCCGGTTGTCCAGTTGGTGGGTTTGATAGGGGTTGTTTGTTTAATATTTTCAGCCACGGTGATATGCTGATTCGGCGTCAGCGTAGAAACGAACTGTTGGTTCGTTGTCGGCTGAGATCCTTTCTATCATATCCACAGCACTAAGGTATCTAGGCGCTGGATGTCGTTCCTGGGTGGTCATCCTTCTCATCAGCGGGTTTGGGTGGTTGGTGGTGCTAGATATAAGCTTCTTCGCTAATTGCACGAGAAACTGGTCCAGTGGCTTGATTTTTGCTTCTTCGTAGACTCTTTCGTTGCTGAAGTGCTTCTTTCGCTGTCGATCGAAGATAAGTCTGGTGCCTATCCTCCGGTTCTTCTGGCTAGAAACGGGTGCAAGCGGTGAAACGCGAAGTTGGCCTTCTTTAGTACCTGCCTAGAGTGCGGGTTGAAATTGAACAGCTCGTTGAAGTTTACTCCGATGTATTTAGCATTTCTTTTGGCTGCTATCGTTGACCCATCGGGGAGCTTCACGGTCAGGTTTCTGCAAGTGGCTGTTGAAGGATATCGGTTGCCATTGGTGCTGGGTCTCCTGAAACACACAAGCTCCGATTTGGCAGTGTTTATTTGGATACCCCACTTTTTGTAGTACTCGTAGAGTTTGGAGACGTGAGCTTCCACTCTCAGGTTATATAGGAAGGGACCCAGCTTTGATCCTTGGGCGACTCCGGCTTTGATGGATTTGATAGAAGACTTGCAGCTGTCCAGCTGAACGAAGAATTTCCTAAAAGAGAGAAAAGAAAATAATAGCTTTATTAGTGGCGAAGGTAACCCAAGTACTCGAAGCTTATGGATAAGGGCTTCTATCCATACGCTGTCGAATGCTTTCTCGACATCCAGAAAGCATCCTACGGTGGCACGATGGCTGTTGAGTGCTGAGGAGACGTCAGACTGGAACTTTATTAATGGATGCAGTGTTGAATGCCCTTCCTGAAAGCCAAACTGCATGTCTGGGATGATGTTGTGTTCATTGCAGTACTTCTTGAGCCTCCTTAGAATGACTTCTTCCAGAATTTTGCTGACATTATTGAGGAGGGATATAGGCCTGTAGTTGGAAACCAGGTTTCTAGCGCCTTTCTTCGGGATTGCCACGATTTTTGCCGTTTTCCACTTATTGGGGAAGTAGCAGTCGTTGATGCAGTTGTTTATGATGATTGTGAGTAATATCATCATTGCATGTGGAAGCCTTTTGATGATGTAGTTGGAGACTCCATCCGGCCCTGTCGACTTCTTTGGTTTGGAATTGACGATGATTTCCACAATTTCCTCTGGTTGGCATAGTTGGGGGTTGTCCGTTGGGCAACTAGCTGGATGTTGGTCGTCAAACACCACTCCTTCCATATTTGGCTGCAAAGTTAGCTGGACAGATGTCCTGATTTCATCCAGGAACACCGGGTCCGATGATGGGCTAGGTGTGAAGTTTTCCTCGAAGTGATTCGCGAAAACTTCCACTTTGTCTGGTGTTGTTTTCACCTCAGTGCTGTTGTTGATGATGACTTCAGGCATTGATTGGGTTTTCCCTAGACAGTTCTTTATTTTGCTGAATGTGTTTGGTCCTGGTTTTATAGCCTGTAGTCTCTTTTGGAATCGAATGTTGTTGTGGTGTTGGATTGAGTTCCGGAACATAATGGTTACACACTGGAGTTCGCTTTTCACTGCCTGGTAGTCGTTGTTGGTTGAGTTGAGCTCTCTTTGGTGTATTCTCTGAAGCCGTTTTGTTAACCTTTGTCTGCGGGGATAGAGATTCCGCACATACTCCGGGAGGTGTTCGTACCTATCTTTGGACGTCTTGGGAACTTTTTGGTCTTCAAGGGCATTGATGACAGCTGACTCTAGGTTGTCGATGGCAATGTCAATTTCCTCATTTCTTAAGTTCCTGTTGGAGGGTGGTATTGAGACGTTGCTCTCGATATCAAGCCTCCTGTAGTTGACGTAGTTCTCAGGTGGGACTGTTGTTAATAGAACAGGTTGGCTGAGGTTAATGGAGAGCTTTACTGCTTCATGGTCTGAGTCACTGGGTAAGGGTAAACAGGTGTAGTTGCTGATTCCTGGAATTAAATAAATAAAATATGATGTTAGTAAGAAAAAATCTAGAGTCGATAGAGTCCTAGTAAAGGTAGGTTTTGGTTGTGACACAACAACCAAGGAGTGTTCTTCGCTGTTGACATTTACCCAGTCCATGATCGCCTTTCCTTCAGGGTCAATAGGTGTCCAGCCATTGATGATGCCTCGCATTAAAGTTGCCGCCAATGAGTCCATAGGTAGTCTGCTTTAGAGTCCGGTTAAAAATGTGCAGGTCGTTTTTAATATTTCCAGCGGTGGATTTACACTTGAAGTAAACACTGATCACTGTCAAGGTTTTTCCTCTTCCTAGTCGTATCTGGATGGCGGTGGTTTCACTGGTTTGTAGTCCTGTAATGACGGTTTCACTGGTGTTGGGTGACATCTTATTCCTAACAAAGATGGCCGTCCCTCTTCGGTTTTCCGTTTTGTCCTGCCGGTAGGTTTTGTACCC
This sequence comes from Chrysotoxum bicinctum, assembly GCA_911387755.1. NCBI lineage: Eukaryota > Metazoa > Arthropoda > Insecta > Diptera > Syrphidae > Chrysotoxum > Chrysotoxum bicinctum. The sequence goes on from OU426987.1 coordinate 33,679,681, forward strand.
GGTGATGTTTATATTATTCCTCCTTGTCACGTTTTGTTTAAAAAAAAAAAACTTTTGTAGAGTGCTCTTATTAAAAAACCCGATACCAATATCACCTCTTGCTTGGCGACACAACGGATTTGGCCAATGCTGGATCTGAAGCAATCCAATATCTTTAAACAACTCGCTCATATGCTCCTTAATAGGTGTTATCACAGGACACTGTTTGATTGGCAAATACGCAACGTGGCTTGGAATTTATTCTAACGATTTCTGCAGAAACTGCATGGACGAAAAAGAGGAGGAATCGATCCCTCTCCTTCTCTGAAGTATTGTCTCGCTATATCCCAAAGACGTAGACTCCATCTGGAAGATTTCTACTACAGTGATCTTAGTGATCTGGCAAATATAGATATAGGCAATAAAGATTTAACGATTAGATTTAATGTGGTATCACAATGCACCAACTCATGGTCTAAAAAATGACGGCTCTCCTGCTGACAGCCCAGTCAACCTAGCCTAAAGTAACCAACTGTTTGAAAAATGGCAATAATATATTTTCTTAATGTTCTATTAGGAACTTCAGTTAAAGGTCAATAAATAACACAGACAAATAACCTGAAACTTTGAAAGAGGATACCACAGAGCCACGATGTAAGGAAGAGGGCGTCATTTCAAATAAATGTCCCTGAAAAGGTCACTGTTCATCCTACGAAAAGATTTGCAAAGAATTCCTAGAAAAGTCTAATAAAGATGTACGTATATCATCTAAGAATTTCTTATTAAATCCAATGAATCTGAGATGATTTTCATTTTTAGGAACACCCTGCATGCATACTAGTGCGACGAGATGCGGTATTTGCACTCGGAAGTTCGATTCCGCATGGCATCATGTCCTCGACGCGCCATAGTCATCGACCATTGACTGTCTTGTGTCTGGTCATCTGATCATCATCACCATTGTCATCCGAGGACGATTCTCATTATGCTGCTGCTGGTCCATTATCTTTTTCATATTCATTAGTCCATCCATGATGTGTTTGCTCGTTTGCCCTCCGGATTAAAGTCCTTGTCGCATTGCTTTCACGTTGTAAGCATTCCCACCAAAATATTAATAACTTACTTCTTTTTTTTCTTCGCTTTTCAAAGGTGATTCATCCTCGACAAAAAAAAAACTAATAAACCATCATGACATTTCCAATAAGTTGAGCTTCAATATTTGTACTCATTATTCGCTCTCGCATCGTTTCCATTTTCCATGACTCGCTTCTTTCTAGCGAACTAAATGGTATATTGCACGTATTCCTGTGCAAGTAACATCACTTTTAATTTCCCCAGTGAAATTCGTCCTTGTGGCACTATGACATCCTGTCAAACTGGTCAGTGTCACTGTCAATAGAGCAGAATCTAGCAAAAGAGAAGGACAATTCAGACAAGTAGATTTTCTGGAAGCCGAAGCATGTCCTTGTCGCACGGATAATTTGCTTGACACTACCATTGTCTCGGTCCTTCCCATCCCTCCGCTATATGGCACAATGTTCATTTAAATGCTGGGACTTTGCAGGAGGATTTCCATGAATGGAAATTATCCCCCATAATCTTCACAGAAGGAGCAGCAAATCTCTTTCTTTAGAGATAATTGTGTGCAACTTCCTGACATCATCTCATCTTTTCTTTGTCTTAACTTCATGCCAGGATAACGGTCAGTTGCTGTACTGTATGTTTCATATTATTTAACCAAAATCGTATCTTTATTGTTTCCAGAAACATGATTATACATTTTCAAGAACTCCCGATATCGGGTTGATGGTCGTTGCCAAAGAAAAATATCTACATACAAGCTCAGGATGCGTTGGCGTCATCGTCGTTTATCCAATGAACTGTGAGATCTTGCAAAAGTTTATTGGAATTTCGATAAAAGAAAATCTATTCACTGCTTTGTAATCGATGGGGAAGAGAAGAAGTTTTTTAGCAATCCTTGGGATTAAATTGACTGCACCGGAAAGGAGCTATATTCAATAGTCCGATAGGAGCGATGGAAGGAAGACAGGGCTTTAATTTATTAAAGGAGTACAAAGTCCTTTGTCTTGTTTGAGATGAATCGAAGTGGAATTCTCTTAGGCTAGACGAAGAAGAATGGAATATTAGATTATCTCAGCTTTTTATTGTTGCATAATGTTCTTCGAGAGGGATTTAGTTTAGGTCAGGAGTCAGGTTCTTCAAATCCTTATCTATAAGGGATTTGTATACTTGGACACATTTTATATTCTTCGAACTTACTCTCGAGGAGGAGAAAAGGTAATATTTATTTTCGAGCAAGGAATTGCATGAATTTGCAATAAAGATGATTTCAGTAACTTAAGAGGACGACCTATAATTCAAGTTACTTGGTTCTGTAAAAGGGTGATTCTACAGGGATTTCTATTAGGGACGGGTACATGCTTGAAATAAATAAAATGAATTTTCTCATATATGTATATGAATGACCTATCAACGATAGATAATCATGTGTGGAATTTGGCATCGTTTAAGTGACAGCCACACAGTGGTCGAGGTGGAAAAAACCTTTGTGAGGCCCTTCCTATGTTGAACACTTACATAGCACCAGCGATGGGGAAATAAAGGTGGTGAGAAAGGAGGTCTCGATGAACATTGGTCTTGATCTTATTCCATAATCGTGTTGTACGACTAAAAAACTAATCTGTATTTGATGCTACGTCCAAAATAAGGCTTGAAGATGAACTGATGAGCATTCTTAGTGAAACAGGTATTACGGGTTAACTGAGTGAGGGGAGGAATGCAAGTGGCTACTCCAAGGGAGCGTTGCCTGTGAAAGAAACGATTAAACAAGGAAAGACATGAAATATTTCGTCGATGTTCAACAGATAGGGATAAATGCATATTAGCTCTGTTTCCTATCGTTTCCTATCAACAGAGCGTTAAGTTCTGGAGTCAACCAGTATTTGAAAAGAAGTTTGGGCTGTAACCTGCCAAAATATGGAAGTTGTACCCGAGTTTTGGACGTATTAACGCCTCATAAATGGTAGCCAGATCAGATGGCGTGAACAATTTCTTAGATCAATAAAGAAATCGTAAGTGGTCTCAAAAATGTGGTAATTTCAACGAAGATCGTCGCTTTTTGGTTTCTTCGATGCAAGTGCATTCAAGTCAAATGGCATTATGGGTACATATTGCTTCAACGACAATAGACAGCATTGAGTTTTCGATTCATTATTTATACCCAATTTAACCATGCCGTAAATATCGGAGTAGAGCTAATCATATGATACCATTGCAATTCCACCTCTAAAGAAGAGGGACGTGAATTTGGGAACGAGTATGAGAAGCTGAAAGTAGAGTCGTCGGCAAAACAATAAATTTTACTTTCTCCAAAACAATGAAAAGATCTGTTCCACTTTTTCGGGAGATATGCCAGCAGGCTTTCGATCTTATAAACTTCCCTTGCAATATTTTGTATGAGTTATCCGACTGCAAGAATGGGTTTGGAGTAAAATTTCCTTCCAGCAGGCATTAGAATTCAAACTATGAAGATAAGAGCCTTTATGTATTTTGGAAAATTTCTTGATATCACCGATTTTGTTATTTTAAATAGTCTTTAAATTTTTATTTGCGACTTACAGTACGGCAAGTTATCCATTTGTAAAAAAATCGAACTCGAGATTTTGATCAAGGTTGACATAACGATGATAGAGAAAATGAAAAAACTGGGTCTCGCAAATCTGTCTGTTTGTTGGAATCGGTCGATTTTTCTTAAACTTGGTAGATATTGTTTTTGACTTTTCTCCCCAAACTTTTTTAAAAAAAAAAAAAACCTAAAATAACGGTACCTGCCATACGATTTTATTTCACGAAATCCTATAAAATATTTGTTTTCTCAAGAACTGCTAGACAGAAAAATCAAAAATTTCATTTAGTTAATGCTAGGTCATGTTGGAATTTTTTTTTGAAAATTGGTTATTAATGGTAGCCCGTCTGGAACAATTTTTTGTTTTTTGATTTTTCAAAAAACGGTTCAACCGATTTTGATTATATTTTTTATGCTAACGTTCCCCAACAGTTTGGATAGTAAAATTGTTTGGGTTTAAAAAAATTCAATTTTTTTAAATTCAATATTTCGAAAACGTTCTTCCCATTTTTTTGTTTAACTTAAAAGATACAATTTTTTTAATACAATCTAAGAGATGTGAGAATCAATCTGCAATCTACGAGACATGAGAAACAAAATGTAATTTTATCGAAAAATAACAGTACCCACCATACAAATGCTTAAAAATGGTTTTCGAAAATCGTATTGTTCTCGAAAACGGCACCTAGAACTTTGATATTTTTTTTGATTAATTCTCACGATCTATAATTTAATACAAAAAATTGAAACTAAGATAGCACTGACTTTACCTACGATTAAACCATTTTTAATTTTTAGTTTAAATGAAAAATTTTACTGAGGAGCTTCTAAAAAGTGTAATAAAAAGTTGAGTTTTAAAACTAAAAAAAAAATATTTTTTTTTTAAATTAAATATCTCTAAAACGGATCAATATTAAAACTTAAAAACAAAATTTTTTCTCAAAAATGTTTTAAAAATTTTGTACATAAAAGCTTTTAAAAACACCGCTTCAACCACTTATAAAATATTTTCTTGCATAAATTTGTATTTCCTTAAGGAATATCGTAGGTACAGTCAGGAAATAAAGGAAAATCACATGGCATTCTGTTTTTATCTCTTGATTCTAAAGGAGTTTAAAAAATGAATTTTATGAACAGTTTTCTCTAATAAGATTCTTGTTTAAAATTCTTAGCCTATAAGTTAAGTGCAAGTTCGTGCTACCCAGTCGTGCATTTTATTTATTTTAGCATTCGTACATATGAACCTTGAAATATGTCATGTGATTGAAGCAATAAATATTAGCAAGAACAAAAGTTATAAGTCCTTGTAGTGGTTTCTTAACAAAATGAGCTTATATATGTATATCCAAAATTTTTAAAACACTTTTAGGAAAAAATGTTGATACGTCAAAAAAAAAATATTCAGCCGTTTTTGAGATATCGAGTTTTCCAAAAAAATTGATTTTTTTTTATGTCAAAAAATATTTTACTTAAAGTTTTGAAATGCAATGTTTTTCAAACTTTTTAGAAACTTCGTTATATAAAATGTCATTAAAATCCGTTATGCCAATAATAAGGAATTCAAAATTTGAAAAAATGCTTCTATCAGCCAATATCTTAAATTTAAAATTTGTTTTTTATAAATAATAGATTGTAAGAATTAATCGAACGAAAAAATTTTATCAAAATTCAAAGAAACTATTTTTTAACATTTGAAGGGTGGGTAGGGTACCATTAATTTTAGGTGAAATAATTTTTTTTTCTCAGATCTTTTAGATTATATTAAGAAACATTTATTTTTCAAGTTTTAAAAAAATCGAGCACGGGGCTTACCAAAATATTGAAATTTGGTTTGAAAATCGATTTTTTTTAATTTGAATATCTACACAATAAAATTTATTATAAAATTCGGGTGAACCGTCTCAAAAACAAAAACAATGGTTCCAAGAGGGATATTATTAACTGAATTTTTTTTTTTTTAAACATTTCAACCTTATCTAGCTTTAACTTAATACATTTTGTTGGATTTTTTTTTAATATGTAGCAGTTTAAAAAAAATATTTTTTAAAATTTCGAAAAAATAGTATGGCAGGTACCGCTATTTAAGGTCTTAAAAAAAAAAAGAAATCAATCGTGTGGGGGAAATTAGAATAACACAAAAAATAGTTTAAATAAATGAGATATCCATTTCTTCAAATTGATCATGAAGAATATGAATTTGGTCAAGTGAAATTGCTTATCCTCATTCTCATTTGTTAGCATTCTCCGTTGATGGTGATGGCAACCGTGATTGTTTTCGAACTAGTATGAACTGTGATGCACCCAGTTTAAAATCTACATCAAATTGTGACTTTCTGAACCTTGAAGCTCATGTAGAATACACTGAAAATAAAATCTAGGTATATATGACAAAAATGTAGGTTGATTTGACAAAAATTTTGTCAATAGACGTCCAACAACAAGTTTTATCAAATTGACAAAAATTATAGAATTTTGTTAAGGTAACAAAAATATTTTGTTGTATCCACAAAATTATTTTGTTATGCTAACAGATTAATTTGTTGAACTAACAAAAATATTTTGTCAATTTGACAAAATTTCGTAAAATTTACAAAATTAGTCTGAATTTGAACAAATTCCCCTAGATTAATATAATTTGCATTGCGTTCCTGCTGTAAATTTTATTTGTGTTGATAATCATCGACTAACATATTGCGTCTTAGAAGGGTACGACAGCATCTAACTGATGAGCCCAACTGTCGTACCTGGGCGAAACGCATTTGGACTAGAGGTCACAATAAGCTTTCAATTGATTTATTCAATATAGTCCACGAAAAACAAAAACAAAAACTATAAACAATTTTTTTTTTTATATTTTTTGTTTTAACTTCTTCTTCTTAAAATTAGTTTGTCATATTAACAATTCTTTTGTTGTATTAACAACATTTTTTTTTTCATGTTAAAAATTTGTTTTTTTTTATTATTATCGGATTAACAATTTTTTTTTCTTAAATTAACAATTTTTTTTTTTGTTAAATTAACAAAATTGTTTTGTTAGATTAACAAATTGTTTTGTTATATTTTGTTAAATTAACAAAATATTTTGTCAATTCAACAAAATATTTTGTAAATTCAACAAAATATTTTGTCAATTCAACAAAATGTTTTGTCAATTCAACAAAACATTTTGTCAATTCAACAAAATAGTTTGTCAATTTTACAAATTTCTTTGTTAAATCCACAAAATTAATTTTGTCAAAATATTTTTTTTTGGGATTTAAGTCCACAAAAATTGGCGTTTCGTCCCTACGATCTCACGTGCAACCATCTGTGAGGGCGTATGGACAATACGCAATTTTTGTTAAGTTCAGTTAATCTTACATCGATTTTTTGACAAAAACGAAATGTGAACTATATCATACACAAAATAATTTTTTTGGTTTCCTTACAAAATTGTTTTATCTGTCTGATAATATTATTTTATCAATATTACAAAATAATTCAACCCCAAAACAAAATATTTGTTATTTTAACAAAAATGTTTTCATTTTTTGTTAAATTGACAAAAAAAAATTAACAAAAACTTTGTGATATTGACAAACATTTACAAAACAGATTTTTTGTAGATACAACAAACATTTTGTTAACATCACAAAAAAGTTTGTCGATGTGACAAAAATCTCTGTTTTATTTTGTTATATTAACAAAACTTGGTTTGTTAAACTGACAATTTTATTTGTAGTGCATATTTTGTTAAACTGACAAAAAATCATGCTGGATTATAAAAAATTTGTGAAATCAACAAAATCATTCTTTCGTATTGACAAAAATTTTATCAAAACGATAAAATTATTTTGTTAATGGTCAACAAAACGTTTTTGTCAATATTACCTAGGAATTTATTTTCAGTGTAGGATTGTCCCTAATCCAGGAATTTCGTCTGTTGACATACCTGCTTATCAAAATTTGGCAAGTCTTGCTCGACATTGGTAATTACCGTAATATTTTGTTAGTTATTTAATTTTTGAAAAATAAAAGAACAACACATAAAACAACTTCGCGCGACACGCCCTCAACTAAGGTTAAGGGTAAGCAAAGCAAACGTGAGGTTAGGTTAATGGGCTGACAGTTGATCTTGTTACAAATATACAAGCGTTGCTAGAAATCCAATTTGCGTGCTAGTTCTTGCCGCAAGAAGTCTCAAAATGCAAGGAAAGGTCTTGTTAAAACGTTTCTGCTAAAAGCAATTTCCGAGTTATCACATAAGCGAGTGCATGCGAAAGGACTTAATGCGAAACTTGCCACAAGTGATTTGTTGCTTTGTGGGGACGGGTGAAATATTTGCTATTTTCAATTTAGTTTCATTTCTTCTTTTATCGAAAATAGATTTAAAATTTAAAATAAGGAGGAGGAATTTTTTTCCAATAATATTCCCTTTGAGCTGAAAACGGAGTTGAGGCAATCAGTTATTATGGAAACCATCATATGGATATCGCAGTATTCGCGACAGCGAAAATCATCTGATCGAAGAGCAATTTCGGTGCAACTGGCTTCGGAACGTGTTGCTGATAATCTTTACTACACACCACTGATAAGAAATTTTCGAACAAAAGGAGACGAATTTTTCCGAAATTTTGCACACGCGTTGCAAGCAGAAAAATGAAGCAATATTTCAAAAAGTTTCTTCTTTTCCAAAGAAACATAAGTCGCTTGATAAAAAAACATTCCTTCGCTTGCAGGCAAATGAAAACCTTCCGTAAATATATACCTAGAACGGTAAGTGCTCGAAGCAAGTTATTTGTAGTGATTTGCTATCCAGTATATGCCTAATTGAACTAGTCTCCACACCATATAAGTGTTTATGGGGCAAGCATTTGTAGGCAAGGAAATCAATTTCAGCAAACGCTTGCACCCAAGCACTTTTCCGGTTATCAAACCATGCAAACTTTGATTGAAGAAAACATTTTTATTGCCTCGAGCATTTTCCTTGCATGGTTTGAAGGCATTTCTTAGGTATCCCTATTCAAAAAATTGCATATTTAAAAGGTCCGGTGACTGATAACCCTAGAGTATGTCTCCGTACTTGTTGATAAATTTATTGAGAAAAGCTATTCTCAGCTTCTTCATTGAAACTTTTCCTTTTCTGTATTGCATGGCCATATTTTGCTGAAATTGTCTTCTCTTGTCGAATCCGAGAAGTAGCTGCAGTTGCGAATTGCGATACGAAGGAATTATTATTTAAAAACATACGTCAGGAGTAATTGTCTCTCCTTTGTTGGGACTTCACACTTCTGCTTTTGGAAAATAAAAAAGTTGGTGATGCTTTTTCTTCGTGACAGAGGTAAACTCGTCGGTGTCCAGGGTTCTTCCCAAAGAAGCAACAAACTTGGATTTGGAGGGTCTAAGCTCCGAATGAAATAACGTATTTTGGCTTACCTCTCAATCAGTTTATTTCGCGGTTTTGTATTTCTCACATGGTATTTCAAATAATTTTTATTTACAATATTACTACTTTTCTTAAAATAATAACACATTATTTCATATATACCTAATACAATATTCAAGCCTAAGTAACTAACAGAGTATTTCATATAAAGTGTCCCCAGCACGCAACTTGGGGAACAAAACGGTCGGAAACTCTTTGCAGAGAACCTTGTCCAGCGCTATACTTTAAGAAAAACACGAAGGAAAGAAACGTTCGTGATCCTTATCGGAAGTCCTATGTCCCTAGCCCTAAATCTAGGGAAATAAACGGGTGGAGTGGAACTCTAAAAACGAAAACCTGTCCAATGAGCTACCTTGAAGAGGAGATCAGAGCTCAGAGGAAAAAAAACGGGTTGGATTAGTAAATAATATATAATACTCCTAGTCCTAATAATAATAATTAAGCTTGCCCCACTCTAGCTTATACCTTACTATTTTATAAAAAATTCAGATCAGCTTCACCATTGCAGCGATGCCTCTGTCACTGAAACGCCTTATAAAAGGTTTTTATTTTTGTTTGCGGCCCGATCTTAAACTCTATTTATACACTAGATTGGTGTCCACACAGGATGAGAATAAAAGACGATTTTGTCATTTTCCCAACCTCGACTTATCAAATCTGCAGCTAAGAGTCAGTGTTAACTAAAAAAAATAAATGACAAAATTGTATTTGATTCCAAGTGAGTAGTGATCACATGACTCCGGGTGCATACTGCATGTGTAATATGATTATTTAATAAAGCGGTATGTAGGTGTCGTAGCCCTATACTCGGTAATGTGATAAGGATATTTATCTTGTTCTGTTCATTAACATAGCATTCGATGTTAAAATGTAATTCGACATCGACAGTAAGTAAATACGTTCGTGACATATGAAGTGCTCCAGAATTGTTCTCGTTAAGTTTTCTTGGAAATAATAATGATTTTCTTTGAGAAACTGCATGATTTGAATTTTTGTATGAAATGAAACTTTAGTTAATTTTTCAAAATATCGTGCACTGTTGTCCTGAGGAACAAATCCTTGCAATGGGATGATTCGGCTTACATGCTCGGCTAAATTTTAGTTTGACTGAACTTGAACACAATCTTCGCCTTAATGCTTTCCTTAGGTAGGCCCTTTATTAATTAAAACTATTTACTTAAATATCTATTTCTTACTTAAATTGCAATTAGTTTAGCCAAGCTCAAATAAATAATCACTCATAAACCATGAGTTATAAACTTGTCCATTTGCTCCCCCTCATTCGCCTACATTTTGTAGACATAAATCACAATCTATCGTCTACATACATACATTGTGTTGTGTTTCTTAATAATGTGTATGGTTTGTACATGGTATTATTTGGGCTTGGGTTAAATATAAAATTTACATCACCCATAGCTATATGAAAATGAAATGTCAACTTATGCTTTATTTAACTTTCAGACGGCAATCCTTTAAGGGTAGAAATTTTATTGAGTGCGGTCCAGTTCTATTTCAAGATGAATTATTTTGCCTTTCTTATTTTCCTTCCGTTTCATCCACTGTTCAATCAACTTCCTGCTGTGTATATGACCACAATATTTTGGTTTTAAATTTACTTTCAAATATTCAATCGAAGAAGAAGATTAATATAATTTTTTTTAGAATGGGGTAGCTATGTGAGGGCGTCAGTTAAATTTAAATATACTATATGTAAAATACATACACATAAATATTTAAAATAGAAACTAAAATTTTGATTTATTGAGTAAGAAATATGGCATTCTCATAAGAGTAGGTTGTATTTTTTAAAGACCTTTCTTTATGTCATAAGCAACCAACTTTTCAGTAAGTAGAGTAAAGTCGGGTTATATGACACTGATTTCAAAGTTTCCCTGTAACAATAAATAGCTTTTGTGCTATTGTTGGGGCTCAGAGCGTGGTACTTCTGGACCGCAGTTAGTATGCTTCTCCAACTGGCTCGATCTCTAGTAATCTGTCAACAATTTTTCTCCAAGTCTTGGAATATTTTATTGCACTTGGTCACACCCTCCAAAAATAAGGCGTACCTTAGTCGAATTTTCTACTATGGTAATGAAGACTTTTCTTTCGTACTAGAGCGTAGATGTTGACTCACTCTTAACCATTTACAAAAACATCAACGGATCTCTCATCTACCGTTGTAACTTGGTATTTAGGCCTCACAAGTCAATTGCTTTCTTCGTTATACTTTGATTATTATGTTACGGTAAAATTTACCGCAACAATGACTGGCCTTCGTTTCCTTCCTTTCCTTCTTTTCTTTGGTTGCGGCTGCAAAATTCTGACGAGGTTGAGGGCAACCATGGTGCCATCAACCATTGGTGCACTTAGTCAGCATTTTGCAAAAGTGACAAATACAGGTTTCGAGTAAAAGGGTTCCCGAGATTCATTGATTACTTTGGCATGTAGACGGACGGTCTCATGTAACTAAACGAGTGCCAGCGGATGAGCTGAAGAGGTAACAAGTCAGGCGGACTCTTACCTATCCTCAAAACAACACAACATCCTAAATTTTAATTGCTATAACAATTTGTAAGCGTAAGGGTCCCTAACGATTAGAGTAACTTTTAGATTCTTTTCCTAAAGATATTAATTAATCGATTACAAAAAGGTCCACTTCGAATTTAGTTCGCGTGTTAAATTTATGCTTTCCTCTTTCATCTTAATATTATTTAGGAACAATGACTTCGCTCTTCGAACCACTCGCGAGTATTTAAGGGTAACTAGGGGAATGCCTAGAAAAGGGCTTTTCCGCGGATTTATTCTTTTTTATTTTTCTCGAGAAATTTAGTTAATAATAGTCTGAACTCGACCATTTAGATTCGGCAAGTTTTGGAAAGACACCCAACAACTTGCTGAGTCCGTGAATGTGTGCGTGAGAGAAAAGTTTCGTTTGAGATTCAACAACGGTGGTTTTCTGCGAAACGAAAAAGGTTTCCAGGAAGCCGGTGTCCGTGACCGATGATCGCGAAAACGATTGGCTGGATGTGTGTATGTGTGAGTGACTGGAATGGTCGAGGGAGGAAAGAAAAGGATTTTAAGCTAGGAAAGTTCTCTCTTTGGAGAGCTTACCAGGCGATAAGGTGAAAACAAAAAGATTATAGAAAGGATTCGAGAAAGTGAAAAAGAAATAAATCGAGGAAAAGAGGATTGAACTTAAAAAGGCACGAAAATCGAGGACAAAAATTTGGGAAGAAAAAGGATAGTGATTCGAGGAGCGACATCAGGACATAGGAGAAGTTAGAGGAACTTATATCGAGAAATTAAAAGATAAGTAATACGGACATCTTGTCCAAATACAGTTTCGTGTATTTAAAAATATTCGGTGGACCTTTGTTTCTTCTTTTTTTTTATTCGTGACCAATTTTAATTTGTTTATTCGGGTATATTTTAGTTTTAATCGTTAGAGGCTTAATAGCGTTTTCAATTGCATTCGAGTTCATTTGTATTTTTATTTCTTTGAAAAAATTTTGGGTTTTTATCCAGGGTTCGCCCACGGTTTCCCAAATAAAATTTATTTTTCAATTCCCCAGTGGAAATCATAAAAACGGTCTTTCATTTCACAAAATTATTTGCTTCCACTTATTCATTAGTTTTGGAATTTTACTAATTGTCTTTCGAACAAAAATTCCTGGCGCCCACTTTTTATTACAGTACCCCACTGTACTTGTAATAAAAATATTCTTTCGCTTCATTAAATTGATTATATTGATAATCAATTTAAATCCCCCTATCGCGAATTCTTCCACCTCCACTGAACAGTGGCGGCTGTACCTTAAGTGCGCTCGTGCGCTGAACCACCAATTCAAAAGATTTAAAAATTACAAAATATTACTGCATCTTTATTTTTAGATTCCCATATTAATATTTATTTTTTAAACATACAAGAACACAAACAGATATTTCCAATTATGACGAAACAATGTAAGCGCTTTGCTTTACTATTAAGACTTACTTTCCCTGCAAGTAAAAATTCTCGTGCGCTTCGGCTAGCGCACGAGGACTGCTAATATAACTTGTATGAGTTTCAAGCAAGTATCCCTGACGCGTGAGACAAAAGATATTTCATTGAAGTGTATCGAGAAATTAGCCTGCTCTCGTGCAGCGCACGAGAACCGAAGATTAACTACAGCAACAGCAACCGATGTTTGACTAGAATGCGCTGCGCCTGCGAATATGTAATGTTGTTTCGCTCTATCCGTGACTGGTTAAATAGTGTAGGTTTGTGGGAGTTAGGTTAGTAATTGTTTTTTATTTTGGTTTTGGTTCGATTCTGTACTGTGTACGTACAGTGTGTGGTGTGGGATAAAATTAACAGTGATTAGGTATATTAAAGACAGTAATAAATCTTTTTAAAATAAAGTTACCTGAATCCACGATTTGACGCATTTAAGTGAAACAATAAAAAACATGATTCCTTGCTAAATGTAATAAACGTGTCAGTTTTATACATGGTTGAAATTCTTCGAGCAATTATACAAAATAATAAAAAATCGACATATACATGTAAATTGTTGTTTTTTTTGCGATTTCTAATCTTAATACCTATACTTAGTGAGCAATTAAAGTGCACCACCTGTTCAACAACCCACCAGCCGCCACTGCCACTGAACCCAGCCCAGCTGAGCAGCCGCGGTGGTAGCTTTTATCAACGAGCTACGAGTTGCACTTTTTGTTGTTCTCTCTTAGTTTTTTGTTTGATTTGACCTAGGTATCTGTCAAAACGAGATTATAATACGCGTACGATCGGGTCGAGTTGTTTCGGTTTGTTTTGTTTTTTTTTTAAATTTTATTCGAGTTCGATTAATTTTTTATTATTATTAATCAAACTAATAATAATAACAATATTGATATAAAAAAAAGGTCGGATACCATTATCGTCGCGAGAAAAAGTACAACAATTATACTCTTAAAGTGTTTGTCAAACTTACAGTTGTTTCCAAATATTGTAATGCGGGGCTAGTTGGAGCACTTTTTAATTGAAGAAGTCTCATAATAAACAAATTATTAAATTTACAACTATTTGCCTATGATCTATGACCTTTAAAATTTTTAGGCACAGTGTGAGCTTTAACGATAAATTGGAGAGGATTTAAAAGGATACTGTTGCGCATTGATTTTGAACGTCTGAATAATATAATGGGAAAGAAATAGAGAGTCGGGTTTAGTATTCTACATTCACGTAGTGCGGCTAAAGAAAGAATCTCTGAATTTAACAGTACATCCAAGGTTGGGTATCATTGAACTTACCGCACGGTACGAGAATCAATGCAAATAAACTTTTTCATTGAAGGAAACAGAGACAAAATTGCAAAAGATTAAAACAAACATTTATTGTTTCAGCAGCTGTTATAATTCACTTATTATTTTTACATCAAACAACATCAAATAATCCTATAGGATTAAACTCAAATTAAGATAAAATTCCTTTTCATCCCTATTTTTCTTAGAAGGACATTACAGGATTTATTATTATAATAATATTATTAACATTATTACCTTTGATAAATCCTTATATATAAGGTGACCCATGACCTTAGAAAGAAAGGATGTTAGTATAATTGGACGATATTTAAGGGGGGGGGGGGGGGGAGATTCGCCTTTTTGAAGGACAAGCTGGACAAATGCAGTTTTCCATCCACTCTGAAAGAGACTAATAGTTTAGAACAGATGAAAAATCTTATGAAATAGTTTTCCCAACAAATAGTTTTCTCATGCAAAAATTGGAGGGGTATAATTTAAATTTAATTTTAATTTTGGTGGGGGCAATACCCCCATTTATTAGGGTTAATACAAGCTAATTCTTAATCTTACTTAAGTATAGCTCTTAAATCTAGGGTTGGGAATTGGAAGGATGATTAAGACGGAGTTTCAGGCAGGATGAACTGAGTTTAAAGTCGAAGCAGATAATAATACCATTAATCCTCCGAAGCATGTGAGTAAAAGGTTCGTTGGAGCCGTAAGAGGTACGGTGAGTAGGCAGATAGAAGAGACGAGGATTTATTATATTACGGGAATTAGTGTTGAAAGAGATGGAATTGTAGAGAGTTGTGCAATCAACAGACCCTAAAAGAAGAGAATGTCGCTTATTGTTCTTCGTTCTTCCAGGGTATTTAAGTTGATTAACAGAAGTCGGTCTTGATACGGGGGTATAAGAGGGTTATTCCAAGACAGACCACGAAGTTCAAAACGTAGGAAACGACGTTGAATGACAGGCGTATTCAAGAAGCGGGCGAACAAAGGTTATGTATTTATAAAGAAGTGGTCACGTAGGGGTCAGAGAATTCTTTGGACCAACGTTTCACAAAGCATAGTGTAGAGTTGGCTTTAAGTATAATCTCGTCAATATGTGTGAGAAAGCTGAGTTCTCTATCACATAAAACACCAAGGTCTCGAATTGACTCAGCGGTGGATATGGGCTGATAATGAAGAAGGTACCGACGAGGAGTAGATCGGATGCGTTTTCTTCAAAAAGTTATTAATTGACATTTGGAAATATTTAGTTCTGAGCAATTTTTCAGGCACCAGACCGAGAAACTAATGAGATCAAGTTGTAAGAGAGAGGCATAATGATTTGAAGAAAATGAAAAAATGAAAACATTTTTGTTAAAATGACAAATATTTTGTTTTGGGGTTGAATTATTTTGTAATATTAATAAAATAATATTATCAGATAGATACATAAGACTATTTTGTAAGGAAACCAAAACAATTCGTTTGTGTATGATATAGTTCACACTTGGTTTTTGTAAAAAAATCGATGTAAGATTAACTGCACTTAACAAAAATTGCGTATTGTCCATATGCCCTCACAGATGGTTGCATGTGAGATCGTAGCGACGAAACGCCAATTATTTTTGGTGGACTTAAATCCCAAAAAAAAACTATTTTGACAAAATTAATTTTGTTTTTTGTGGATTCAACAAAAGAAATTTGTAAAATTGACAAAATATTTTGTTGAATTGACAAAATATTTTGTTAATTTAACAAAATATAACAAGAAATTTTTGTTAATTTAACAAAATATTTTGTTAATGTAACAAAACAATTTTGTTTATTTAACAAAACAATTTTTCTAATTTAACAAAACAATTTTGTTAATTTAACAAAACAATTTTGTTAATTTAATAAAAAAAAAATTGTTAATCCGATAATAATAAAAAAACAATAACACTAACAAAAAAATTGTTAATACAACAAAAGAATTGTTAATATGACAAATTAATTTTGTAAATTCTACGAAATTTTGTCATATTGACAAAATATTTTTGTTATTTCAACAAATTTATCTGTTAGCATAATAAAATAATTTTGTGGATACAACAAAATATTTTTTGTTACCTCAACAAAATTCTATAATTTTTGTCAATTTGATAAAACTTTTTGTTGGACGTATATTGAAAAAATTTTTGTCAAATCAACATAGATTTTTATCATATATACCTAGATTTTATTTTCAGTGTAAATCCAATGAATGGTTTTGAGGCTCAACTCAGTGGCGTAGCGTGAGTGAGGCTGAGGGGGCGGCAAATTTTCGCCGGTAAAACGGGTAGTAGAGATCATATGTTTCATGACAGAACGTTTGTTGAAATTTGCCACCTACCCTGTGATTCGCCGCTGACGCTTTCGCTTGATTTCCGTGAATTCGTAAACGGTGAGTAAGGCCATAAGGTAAGGGTGCATTCAATTATTCAAAACTCTCGCGAAAATGAAAGGGAGAGTTCTGAAAAATATATATAATATGACCGCTGGCAGCCATGCAGTCATTCAACTTCCTCACTTTTCTTGGCTTTTGGTCTACAGTGCTACCTGAACTAGATGACGCACAGATTTACCTGCAGCAACGAGGACTGAGTGTGGATAAGTATGCTCAGAAACTCCGCGCTTTAAAAGCTCTCCTATTATTGCAGATCAGAGACTCTCTGCGAAAAACTCGGAATCGAACTGAAAACGAGAATAATTCGCAGGAAAAAACGCATGCATGGCGATGAATCCACAGATGCAGCTTTGTGTCACGAGCAGGAACTCCGTCGAGAGGTGTTCGCATCATTTGACAAGATCATTCAAGAAATGACGACTCGATTAAAGCAAGTTCAAGAAATAGCGGACAAGTTCGGATTTTTGACGCCAGCAAAGCTTATGGACAGCAAGTACGAGTGTGATCGACAAGGACGAGTTTCAGATGGAGCGGAAGCGTCTCCAGCAGTTTGTCGCCAGTTCTGAATCAGAGGAAGATATAAGGGGCAAAGGACCACTGGAGCTCCTCCAGTGCATTAAAAACCTGAATCTGGGAATTTCGGTTCCAAATATAATCACCTTGATTCGTTTTTATTTGACTTTGGCAATTATTGTCGCTAATTGTGAGCTAATCAAAAATTATCGCAGATCCACCATGAGCTCTACTAGACTATCAAACTTAACTATATTGTCGAGTGAACTAGAATTGGCTCCAAATATTGGTTTTGACAAAGTTATTTCTGACTTCGCTGCTCGTAAGGCCTGTAGAATCCCTTTGTGAAACCGCTGGTCCTATATTTTACCTTCAACAAAAGATACGTCATTGCCTGTGAAATGATGTCTCGAAATTAAATTTAATTAAGTATTGAATGAGGGCGACAAAATGGGTCTCCAGCCGCGGGCGCCGAGATGGCACGCTACGCGATCGCCACTGGCTCAGCCCCATCTTTTGAAAAAATTCTACTGCAGGTGCAGATTTACTTAAAAAAGTCGAAGTGTTAATTTTCCACACAACAACAATATTTTTAGATTCATACCCTTAAAGGATCCAAGTTCTAAAAAAGTCTCCTTTCATACACAATATGTAGCTCATTACTCAATGGTCAATTTGAAAAAATAAACTTGAAATATCAAAATAATCTCTTTCTATAATTTTGAATATGAACTCTTGAACACACAAAATTTAAGTTCAACACAAAAAAATAAAATTGAAAGCCAATTTGTAAAAGGTTCACAAGCTGCCTAAAAGTGAATGTGAGTAAAATAATTTTCGTGGGAGAATATTCTGTGGTCACAAACCATAACCGCTAAAGTCGACTTTAGACGAAATTGAGATTTTGATGCCATTAGATTCAGCGTACTCAAATCTATTTTGTGTTTTTTTTTCAGCTTTCTATCTTTAAAAATGTGGCCACAATTTCAAAAAAACATAACAGCTAAAGTCACTTTTTTTAGTTGAGACTAAGGAAAAACAACCAAACTAAAAAAAATCAAATTTATTATCTAAAGTGGACTTAAGATAATTTTTTTGTAAGATTTATAACAAGGAATAAAAACCTAACTTGACTTTAGTTGTTTTTCCATATTCAATTTATACAATAATCACATTTTCTTATCGGGGAAAAATAGCCAAACTTGAGTTTAGCTGTTTTTCCGTGCGAATTTTGTATACTTTGTTAATTTTTTAAAAGGGAATAACGACTAAACTTCAGTTTAGTTGTTATTCCAAAAGGAGGAATGAATAAAAAGACTTTCCTATCTGCAGTTTAGCGCTTATTCCAAAATTAAATTCTGATGCACGAAGGACTTAAATTGATTTTAGCTCTTTTTCCCCGTCAGTGGTTCAGTTTGTGAAAATCTAATCTCGAGTTTGGTTGTTCTTCCGTAGCAAAGGTTATAAAATAGTGTTTCTTAAATTAACTTTAGTTCTTTTTCCATATTAAAAGAAAGAATAAGTGTTGTCTAAACTAGACTTTAGTGTTATATGTTCTGCGTTTTTAAACGATCATTGTTATTCTTTGTGCTATTTTCTTGTGTTGTCCCTTGTGTTTTCATAAATATTTTTTTGAATAAAAACTAAACACTAATTATGTTGTCTCGATCGCAAAAACTTTTGGCATTGGCGCGAATGCTTAAAGAAAAAGCAAGAACAGAAGGTAAGAGTGATTTAATTTTTATTTAGCCCGAATATCCTTTGGAAGATGCCTGTTTTTATAAGTTGTGATATTATGCAATTACTCGCATTTATTTGAGAGTAATTAAGCTTGCCATAAAAATTACGAATCTAAATTACGGCCTACGACCTCATAATTTATTATCTTGCGTAGACAGCCGACTTTTCAGATGTCTGCTGTCGCGTCGATCGCGTTAACACCGAGAACTTTTTCTTCAAAAGTTTTTTTTTGTATTGTGGACACATGCGTCGTTACTCAGAGGATAGGTCGTAGGCCGAAGCAAGAAAGTTTGTTACGAAAAGTAGACGTTGCCGTAGAATATCGAACAACCCTTACGTTGTTGGAATTTATATTTTTTAGCAGTTTAGTTTTCTTTTCTTTTTTAACTGTAATGGGTTTGGTATTTGAATGTCCTTTTTTACAGAAAAAGAGGCTCATTCAAGAAAGGATTTTGTGATGCAAAGAACTTCTACACCAGAACCAAATAAAGATATTGGTAAAGCGATGTATATTTTACTATTTTTAAGAAGTGTCGATTTTTTTTTTTTGATTTGCACAGAAAACATTGAATCAAGTTCGCCTACATTTCCTGAATCTCCTGAAACAAATTGTACAAAAAAGTCAATATACCAATGGCCACAAAAAAATGCAACTTATCAATATTCGAATTCGACCCACGAAATTAAAGAAAAGAATGATTACTTTCCTGATATCTCTAATGAAACTAAATCCTCGATGAACGGCTTTGACTTCAATATAGATGTATTCAAAAGTAAGAACACTATTTTTTTTTTAGGATACATTTTCAGTTTTAATTATTTTAGACAATTCAAATGAGTTCAACGATGAAAATAGAATCGCAATATCTCCATCAGCTACTATCACTTATGAGGATTTGCCAGAATGGGAAAATTCTGATGATTCTATAAAAGATCCTGACTTTATAATAAATAACACTGTTACTTCCTCTGATTCGCAGCCAGAAAATGAGAAGAGCGACGTTTTCGATGTACCGTTCAACAACGACGATCTACAATTGACAATCAAGAATAAAAAACGCTTTCGACAAACATTGAGGAACACTGGAAAGTCGTATAAAACACTTTCGGGAAAAGTTAAACATGCAAGAGCCCCAAAACCTTTTGGAAAGTGTCGAAGCAACTGCCAAGACAAAATTTCGTTCGAGCAGATAAAACAACTATTCAACCAGTATTGGGCCTTGGGAACCTATGACCAGAGAATTTTATACATAGGAAATCTTCTAACTATAGAAAGTAAAAAATGTAATACTCTGTCTAACGCAATACAAAGAAAGCGACGCCGTGAAACCTCAGTTAAGTACTATTTAGAATATGACGGCAAGCGTACACAAGTTTGCCGAGCACATTTTACGATATGTTTTTCTGAAACGGAAAGTTTCATTAAGAACGTAATAGCGAAAAAAGTTTCAAGTCCAAGCAAACCGTTTAAAAATTGTCGTGGTAAGAGGATACCTGTGAACAAACTAACAATGGATCAAGAAGAAGAAGTGCGCAACCACATACAAAAGTTCCCATCGTATGAAAGCCATTATAGCCGTCGCCACACAACCCAAAAATATATTCATGGCAGTTTAAATCTTTCCATAATGCATCGGATGTTCAGTGATGAAGTTTGTAATCCTGTAAGTCTTACCAAATATTCAGAAATATTTAAGACACTGAATTTAAAATTCAAAGCTCCCAAACTAGACACGTGTGCAACTTGTGATGGATTTGCATCTAAGATAAAAATAGCCCAGGATCAAAAAGAAAAACAAGTTTTGGTAGAGCAGAAACAAATTCATGTGAAAAAAGGAGACTTTGGCTTTGAACAAAAAAGGGTCGATAAGGAAAATGCTAAGCAAAACAACGATATGGGTGCGTTCGCGTTTGACCTACAACAGTGCCTACCAACACCATTCCTGAGAAACTCAGTTAGTTTTTATAAAAGGCAGCTGTGGACTTTCAATCTCACAATTCATGATTTGAAAACGAATGATTCGGGTTGTTTTATGTGGCACGAGGCAATTGCGCGGCGGGGTGGAAATGAGATTGCTTCATGCGTTTTCAAACACCTACAATCTTTGCCTTCTTCAGTCACTAAAATAACGTTTTACAGTGACTCATGCTCCGGACAAAATAAGAACTCGTTTGTTTCTGCTAT
Source organism: Chrysotoxum bicinctum (assembly GCA_911387755.1). Lineage (NCBI taxonomy): Eukaryota > Metazoa > Arthropoda > Insecta > Diptera > Syrphidae > Chrysotoxum > Chrysotoxum bicinctum. Next base: position 33,700,868 of record OU426987.1, read on the forward strand.
GTTCCTTCTGTTCATTAAAGAAAATCCTTCATTGGAGTATATAGATCATAAATTTTTGGAACCTGGCCACACCCACCTCGAATGTGATTCTGATCATGCATTAATTGAACGAAAAAAGAAGAAATCCAATGTTGAAATTAGTGTGCCAAGGGACTGGTATCAGTTCATCGGAAGTATAAATTCAAAAATAAAAGTTGTTGAAATGAAAGAAACTGATTTCTTCAACTTTAGTGAAATTTCAAAATCAAATTTCAATTGGAAACGATGTAATTCAGAAGGCCAGAAATTTATATGGAACTCAGTACGGTGGATACGCTATACAAACAACTATAACCAAATTTTGTATAAAACAAACTTAAATCCTGAAGAACCATTTAACCTTTTACCGTTAGTCAAACGAGGAGCATCAACACTAACATTGGGTCACTTAAAAAATATTGACGACCTACCAGTCTTATCATCAGATAAGAAAAAAGATCTTATGGACTTATTGCAATTTATAAATCCAGATTTCCATCCATTTTATAAAAGCCTTAAAACTAGCTGTACCGAACTCAATATTCATCCAGATTTAAGAAGTGACGATGAAGATTGAAAAAAAATTATTTTTGGTTTTTTACTTTATGTTTAGTGTTTTTTTTACTAATTAACATTGCATGAATTAAAGTTTGTTGTTTTTTTGTAATTTTAATCGTTTAAGTTTTAAGATAAATAAAATGTATTCTATCTCAAGGTGCAATGCTGTTTTATTCTTTGCTGAAAACTATCTAAAGTCGATATATTTTTCATTATATGTTTAGGAATAAGAACTAAAGTCGACATAGGAACTGGATAATTTAACACAGTTGAAAAGGAAAAACAGCTAAATTAGACTTTAGACCAAAACAAAAGAATTTTTTAAAATGGAAAAACAACTAAACTCTAGATAGGATTTATTATGATTAAAGACCTAAAAGGCCCTAACGACTAAAGTGTTAGTTTTGTCAATAAAATTGTTTAAAGTTATTTTTTTAAAAAAAATTAATTTTGAGCTAAAACAGAGTAAAATTTTCTTTATTCTACTTTTTGTTTCCACACGATCGGAGTTTCCAATTGCCCACTAGAGACATTTGTAATTTCAGGGGTTTACGAAAAACTTTAAACTGCTCTCCTGAAAAATGAGTAAAACAGACTTTAGCGGTTTTTCCTTGTGGCCACAGTTTATTATTGTTTTTACCACTGCACATTAGAAATACGAGTAGACTTACATATACAACTCAATGGTCCTCCGAAATTCAGCTATGCAGCAATTTATTGAAGCAGGTGCATCAAAATTCTGTAAAAAACGAATAGATGCGGTGCTCGGTCGGTGGAATAGAATTTTGAAGAGTTTTTTTATGACTATTTAATTGAAAGATTCTAGGTCAAAATATATACTAGACGCTTTTAGGCAAAAGGAACAAAAAGTAGCTCTGACGAGTGTAAAACAGAAAAATATAAAATAAAATCTGCATCAATGAAAACGCGGAAATATTTCAAATCGAATCGAATTGGCAATTGAATCTCAATTCCGACAGAATGTTTGTGAATTCATTGGGCTTTGGACTCTTAAAAATGAATAAAGTGCAAATTTATTTGTATAAATGGAAAACTCTTTGGTTCAAAGTTGTTCGGTGTGAGTGGTTATTTCGATAGTCAAAATTTTCATTAAAAAAAAAAACAAATTTCAATGTACACAGATACTTTGGAAAAAATCGAAACCCTGATTTCCCAGCTTTCCAATTTGTTTCTGCTTTTCACCATAGGAATAGTTGAAATTGCGCAAATTGATATGTGTGATAAGGAACCTATTAATGAAAATCCATTCTGAAGGAAAGTTCACAAGGACATGCATATGGCTTGTTACGGTAAAAATTCACCGCAACAATCTTCATTCTTTCTATTTCCTTTTCCTTGCGTCCTTCCAATTTTCTTTTTTAATTACACAGGTGTTCGTTTTGCGATAGTGCGAGAGAGCAGGGCGACCATGGTCCATCAGCCAGTGGTTCTCTCTCTCAGTATCGTAAAACAAACAAATCGTGGACGAGTACTGACAGACGGGCGGTCTGTTTCATGGGTTTCAATTTGAAAACGTTGAAGACACTTGGTCTTTAAACGTAGATGTCGCTCTTAAAGGATAACGGCCGAGTGCCCTACCTAAAACTAAAAACTAAAAATTAACTAATTTGTAAAAGATGGAACGTTAAGTGTGAGTTCTCAAACCCCCCCTTGTCTGAGTTCGAAGCCAATCACGACCTATTGAGTAGATGTATTTAACTTGATCGATTTCTCTTTCTTTTGCTTTCCTCTCAAATTATTATTATTGTTAAAAGTCCGGTGGGAACTAATGTGCGCGAATCCTTATTAATTCTACTTAAGGTTTTAAAGATTTTTTTCTATCAGCGCAAAAACTGTGGGGATAATTGTGAACTAACCAAAGGAAACGTCGTGACCTGGAAGGAAATTCCAGCGGGCGGCGAATTCCATGGAAAGTTCGAGAGAAATTGAAGGGAAGAGAATTTGTGAGTAAGCAGGATCGCCATATTTCGACACAAAAGGCTCTTCTGCAAACTTGCGGAGATTGGCTGTCGATGACGTGATCGAAATCCGCGATACCGAATTGGCTGAAAGCACGAGGTTATGGGGCGAAATTTTGAGCGGCTATCCAGGAGAAAAATCTTGGAAGTCACTCTGATCTTGATCGAGAAAGTAGATAGTTGGTGAAAGAAAATTTTTAAAACAGAAGTGGAATTAGAAGAAAGAAATTTTGTTTAAAAAAAAAAAAAAACAAAAAAAAAAATAAGTAGAAATTAAAAGGATAGAGAGAAAAAAAATAATAGTGGAAGTGAAGAAAATACAGAGGACGGAAAGAGGAAAAGTTATTGGAGACTAAATAAAGGAAGAGGAAAGGAAGAAAGAGGAAAACGAGGAAAACATATCAGAAGGGATATTGTCGAGGAAAAAAAAAAGCTAAGTACCTTTTTAGTGCTTGTCTTTAGAGTAAAATTGTCTTTTTTTTTATTATTTTGTTTTGATTGGTTTTTAACGGCTTTACGTTGTTCCGAAAATCGCGGAAATCGCGACCCATTAATATCCGTTGTGCTTCTGGGAACCAGACCTTAACGGTCCATCTTATTGTTAAAATCTCTTTGTATTTGCTTGAAAAGATCCTGGGTTTTAATCCTTCAAGTAAGGTTTCCCAGGCAAATAAATCTTTAAAAATTCAAAAAATTATCTTTGATTTTCATTTTTCATCTCCGCTTATCATTGTCGTTAATTTTTCTTCGCAAAGGTTTGCATTTTCCTTTTTCTTATTTCAGGAAAACATTGCTGGCGCCCTTTTTATTACGCAGTAAGTACGCCACTGGGGCGATTAAACGTAATAAATTAAATTTTTTTTATATCAATTTGATATTAATCATATCACCAAAAAAAAATCCCTATCAAATTTTCCAACCCCATTGTGAACCCACCCCAACTGCTCTAGCCGTGGTGACAGCATTCTCTTCGTTTTACGCGGACACCTGCCGTTAAAGCTCAGTTCCATGGTTGGCCTACCCATACTAACGGAGTCAAATTAAGCGTTGACCACCGCCCTGAAGTAGCATTTAACCACTGCAGTAGCAATTCTGCGAACATATTAAGGCATGCTCACACCCATTTCTGTGGATCAAGGCCTATCTTACGCCTCTTGCATCCAAGATAAATCTTGGACACCAATTAGACAAACAATTACCTAAGGGATATTTGCACAAAACCGGTGTGCCCGACACAGGATTACGATTGAATATTGAAATGAGGAGAAGAATATGGTGATCTGTCAGATCGTGGTCGCGTTCAATTAAACTGCAACTCGGCAGCAATTTAAGGTGCTACCTCACCTGTTCGGGCATCGGTGGATGTGTTCGTTTATTAGAGAATTTTATTGATAGAGTGCCTAATCTGCGATCAATTAATGAAATGTAGAAAAGTAGCAAAAAAAAACTATCAAAAAAAAAAAAACTATCAAACGATTAGAAGTATAGGGACGTGCTTCTATTTACTATGGGCGCCATGAAGTTTTTTGCTTATGCGTGGTGAAAACTTACCGAAACCTAAATGAACCAAAAGATAGTTCCAAACTGAATTAATAACACATAAATTTATCGTAATGAAGAAGGCATAATGAATGTATTCAGCGCATCTCCATCCAATACTTCTAAGTTAAAAACAAAACAAAAACTCAATTAAACGCGATCAGAGCCCTCGTCCCGAACCGACCCAGACTAAAATGGAGAGGAAGAAAATCTTGGATGGATGCACTTCGCCATTTACGAGTATCAATGGTAAATGGTTAGCAATAATTCAATTTCACGGAAAAATTAACATCAACTAATACCGTAGACATTCGGGCGGATTTTAAGGACCCTTAGGTCCAGCTTCCAAAACCATTTTCTTTTCGCTTACAAGACACTAATTTAATGTTGGGCTCTCGGCCATTCTCGTCGTTTGGCTCTTAGCCGTATTTGGATGATGACGTTATACACGTAGGTGATATTGACGGATCGTGACCATCTGTCACGAGTTTTGTGTTATATGGTGCACCAGTCACGTGTTTTTGTATTGCGTGGACTACCTGTTACACATCTGGCGTCGGACAAAGACCATTTGCCTCTGTCTTTATATGTGTTTAACACCTGCTTTTATTATTTTTCCACGATGCTTTTGAAGTATGCTTCTGGTTAATGGCACAGGTTCACTCTATACTCTACTAGCATTTTGAAGCCGCAATCGGAAAGGAAAGATCGAAGAGTGGAAAGGATAACAAATAGACTGGTGAAACTTGTTTTGGTAAAATTTACTGCAACACTACCTCATAGCTAGTCTGAGGCAGAGAACCCAAGCGTCTTGCGACACAAGAAACCACACTACCATCTGACCCAGAATATAGCTTCCAGGAGAGCTTCGCAACCGTGGAAATCACTTCTAGATAAAAGCCTAGCAACGACCAATGTGCACGTCTAACAATCGACCAAGGTAGCTATTATCCAAATTTCCACTTCCAGATTGACGTAGCTTATACAGACACGTAATCGAGAATAACCAAAGCACTCCCAGCTCCACACAGCATCTCACCACAGGTCATGCCATCGAGCCAACGACTCAGGATATAAAACGCTATAGCCATGGCAAGAAACATGGAGAGAGCCCATAACTGATGAAAAGTGAGTCAGGATGAAACCAAAACAGACCCCTCCCGCTCAAAGGCGAGTGCTACAATTTCTTTTATGGCCAATTTCTTATGGCCTAAATTAAAGCGCATGGACCTAGACAGCATGTGGTTAATGCAGGACGGTGCCTTGTGCCACACAGCGAATGCTACGATTGACATTTTGCATGAATGATTTGAAGGTAACTCCCGCAGAGCTAACGTGAACAAGCCACCAATGTAACGTTATTTTCTGGAATGATTTCTTGAAGTCACAGGTCAGAATGAATATAACACATGCCATCGCTCAATTTCAGCTAAGTATATGCGGAAGAGTCATTGAAAATTAGACCACTCAGATCCGTGCCACCGCAGGCAGGAAGCCGCTTCTGCCAAATGAACATTATCATATGCCACATACATAAGGTCATACATGGGCGTCTTAAAAAAACAGACTTTTTCTGATACCTTACGTACAGCTTGTTTTATTCTATTTTAACATCTACTCGCCCTTATTGAAAAATACTTTGTTGACAAAAACTGATTCACCTACTAGCGAAAACTAAGACCTATAGTGAATTTTAATTTCAAGCACTTCTGTGTGCGTGTTTGTCGGTAGGAATAGAGAAAACTTATAATTTTTTTGACAAATCCGAATGACTAGAAAAGAGCACTTCATCATTATGAGTGACACCCTTGGAGAATTTGATACTTTCTCGCAATAGGAATTACCCCTGGAAAAAAATACTAAAAGCAAGATGTCTCTGTGTCTATTTACCAACTCCTTTTGCATCCGTTACTATTGCGTTGATTTTATTATTCGTTGAAAATAAATATCTGTATTTGAAAAATTAAACAATTGGAAGACATTTGTAGCTTCATAAACAGGATACAGGGATTACTTTTTACAGAAATGCAACTTCTGCGCAGGGCTTACTAAATGATCTATCGATTTACACTTTACAAGGTCATCCGAAGTCTATGGAAGAAGCGGTAAAGCTCACTGAAGTCTATCTATACATGAATACAAAAACCGAAACCTTCGAGAGCTGAGTCGAAATGTTCACTATTTCCATAATTACCCTTTTGCATCAATTAACAAACCTGCATTTTTTTCATATTGTCAATGCTAACTATGTAAGGCCTCAATAGTTCTACCGTTATAATTGAGGTGTATTGGACAGATTCGGTCCGAGTTCCGTCAACTTTCTTCTTGAAAAGCCAATTTTCGTTTTCAATCTTAGATTATATGCTGCAATTCTAAATTCAAAATTTTTGGCGCACTTCGGGATTTAGACGTCTATCGAAATAAGAATTGCGTTTAGTGTGGATGTTGGGAAGGTTTCTATAGTAACGGATGCAGTACAAAGACGTATTTTAGCTACAATAAGACTTTGTTTCAGACGTTAAATCTTCAACTAATATAGTACCATGGATCTATCTGATGTAATATTCCCTGCCTATAATATGAGTCCCAGTTGATTTTATGACGGGTCTAGTGCTTAACCTGTAACGTTATTGGTGTTCCTAACCCACTAAATTGCGATCTTATGCATCTTCATTGAACTCCTTTGAACCACAGGATTCTCAAAGATCCTCCAAGAAGGTGGATTAGGTTGTCCAGTCGGCAGAGTGCTGGTAGGCACGCTAGCGAAGGCCATTAGGCTTGCTCGGCGGTGGGGTGGGGTCTTGCAAACGCCACTGGACTGCCGTTTACTTTTAAACGTGCCTAAATGAATAAGTTAATAAAAAGAAATACCAAAAGCTGCTAAAAAAAATCACTACTTCTATCAACAAACACTTCTTTTCGGAACTATAAGATGGACTTAGTTCCTGAGTGTGACCCTCCCACTGTTTTCTACGCTAGGTAGAAACACTATGGTTACCGCACCACTCACAATTATCCACGATAACCCCTAAAGCGAAGTCAAATTTAGATTTAAATCTGACTCATCTCTTCACCGTCTGAACTACCCCTCTTCATTCCACTTTGCTAAGCCCACTTTCGAGCTTACTCACACGACATTATGTATGACAATAACACGCAAAATTTCATGGAAAATCTAACATGGTAAATTTTATTCAAAAAGTAAATATAAAATGAAATCTAAGATTATAGTTTTTTTATGATCTAATTAAAATCATTTAAAGTTGAATTCACATTTCTTAGTAATAAATTATAATATTACTTGTTAAACGTTAAATAAAAATTGCATAAAAAGGACAAAAAAAAAAAAATGAATCAAGGCTAAATCATATTAAAGGGTTCATTGACCCCTATGTACGTCTGTCATGAATTTTCACTTAGATATTTATGTATAAAAAAAATAAATACTGCAATTAACGATCGATATCACTTAATGTCTTCAGTATTTATGTACGTAGCATTAAAAAAATAAAAACTGCATTTATCTTTTTGTCTGTTAAATGTATGTTAACAGTCTGTTAAAGTATTCAATTATTGTTACTGACCTAGCTCAATAATTTTCCTATGAGTTCAATGAACTTTTGCTCGATTCATCCATATGATAACAGAGTTAGATAAAAACTTACTCGTAATTAATAGGACTCACCGCAATCTTTCCTCCAGCGAAGTGGTGCGCTCGACTTGGTGGTGGGGTAAGACGAAGATTTGAGTTTCTTCTTCTTAAACTCTATAACGCTATTTGCTAAATTTAAAAAAAAAACAAAGGTTTAACATATGAATGTATACAAGAGCTTCAGGAATGAGGTGAAATTTATACTTAACTTGAGTGACTACGATTTGAGAGTTTCGTACATATCATGTAAAATTATAAAAAAAAATATCAAGATCATATCTCTATTTCTCTAATGATGTTAGTTGAACTCCGGATTTCGATGATGCAAGATGTTTATGCGGATGATGATGATGGTCTATGTTGGATGGTACTTTTTTTTTTTCTGAGGTAGGTATCAGGTAGGTAGCTTAACAGGTAAGACTATGCATTTCTATGTAACGGGTATGCACGGTGGATACGTAATCTTCCAAGCGTAATTTTGCAAAATGTAGCGGGATGATACGGTTATACTCGTATCAGACGCTGGTGTGTATATGTGGAAAGCTACGCAAAATCGTGGTCGAGCTGCCACTCCTACAGTTCACTTAGGGCTCTTATAAAGGAGATGCCTGCCCAACTTTGGTTTCCAAAATCTATCTGGGTCGTCAATCTGTGAGGGCTTAATAAAAGCTCCTTGTGGTTTTAAAGAGTCGCTGGCTGGTCTAACGTGTATCGACGACGATATACGTGGCCCCGGGGACACGATCGAAGGCACCAGCCAGCAGACACAAGTAGCACAGAGTTACTTAACGAAGTCTTTAAGAATTCTAAATCGGTATCTGACATCTTCTATAAGACGGATTTAAGTTCCTATTAAGTAGAGAAAAGGCGCAAGTGGGCGGTCCGATAGAAGGAAATAAGAAGATAAATTGAGTCTTAAAATGGTCTTAAATCGGGATATCATTCTTCTTAAATACTTCATTACTCCTTCTTAAATAGTTCCTTACATCTTCTTAAATACTTCTTAACTCCTTCTTAAAGAGCTACGGAAATTCTTAAAAAAATTATTAGAAACAATAAAAATAATTTTTTTTTATTATCTGTTTGTTTTTTTTTATTATTGTTGATTATATTCTAGTCTTTATGTGAATTTTTGCTGGAATGAAAGAATTTTAAAAGTTAGTTTTTTTAATTTACCTCTGTGCTTCCACTGAGATTCGAACCCGAGTCCTCTCGCTTGCCGTGCTTGTGCTCTACCTATTGTGCCACTGTGACACTTAAAATATCTTGTCTCAAAGTGCTACTCAAATAACTCTCTCGTGTTTTTAATATTATACTCTTTAAGAAGACTTAAATACGTATTAAAGAATTTGAAAAATACCGATTTAATACCAAAATAAAAAAGGAATGTTTTTAGAAGGATTAAAGAAGGAATTAAGTAACAAAAAAACCGATTTAAGAAATGCCCATTTAAGAAGTATTTAAGAATGCTTTAAGTAGAAGTTAACACACCAAGTTAAGTTCTTTAAAACAATACCTAATAAAGATCATATTAAGATGGAATTAAGTAGGCATAAATTTACATACCTAATAAAGAAGGAATAAAGTATGAATTAAGAAATGTGATACCGAAATTATACCATTTTGTGCTACTTGTGGAAGTTCTATGACCTAGCGTATAAAATATTACCGGGTTCCTAACACCATAATTAAAATTAAATTTCGCCACACAAAAAAAAACATTTTTCAATAAGTTACCTTTCGAGATTTTGTTCAACTTTTGCCGGCTTCGACTAGTCAAAAGGATCTCTACTCCACGTGTTGAAATTTTCTAGTGATGGGTAGTATAAATAAATTTATAACAGATTCCTGAATTTGGCTCAGATCTTAGGTTGGGATTTTTTTTGCGGCGTTTATTAGAAGGCGTCTTTCTACAGCCACAGGCGCAACCGGTGTGGCGGTGGCCACAGACCAAGGAGCGGACGGACTTACTCTGTTTTATTTTTCGTAGCCCAAGAGCAAACGGACGAGGCTTTATATAAAAACAATTATGTATATACCTAAAGTAATAAAAAGATATTACATTACGTAAAAAAAATCACAAAAAAAATTATATTTGCTTCTCAAAGCGCCTTACGATTTCTGGACTTTTCTCCCAAATCTCCTCGAGCTTACGAAGCTCGCGTTTTCACTCGCTTAATACGAAATAATTCGTGGATGCGAGTTACCGGAATTATATAAATTATTTAATTTAAATATGTTAAATAAAATTATTGAGAAAACCTCAATTAAATTTCCAAGTGAGTAGATTGGGTTTTTTCTTAGCGTTTGCAATCGATCTTGGCAGGTCTTCACAGGCTGACGGTCTTGGTGGAAAAAGGAAGTAGGATAGTCATGTCGAATCGAGCATGTGGACTTGGTATGACGTGAGATTGAAACGATATTCTGACAACCCAAAATTGGAACGAAATTTAACGAAACTATTAAGTGGCAGAGTTCAGCATGTATACATAGTTAATAATAAAACCTAATTTGAAATTAAAAAAAAATTCTGTGAGGTAGTGGCCCATACAAACCAAAATCGCCAATAGCTTTCGTTACATGTCGTACATTTCTTGGTGATTGATGGCAAAAGAGCAACATTTGGGGGAACAAGACCAATCTATGAATGGATGGATTATGTATTGCGGGGTATTGCACTCCGACCTAGAGATCTATTGTGCCCTCACCTGAATCTAGATGAGCTTGCTCATCTTATAGTTCTTCTTTCAAATCCCAATTTTCATATTTGGGGCACCTTTAGAGAGGATGGATCGCTCCCGCTCCGCTGAGCACGGGCTCAGCCTAGCCACGAAGAAAACTGAGATAGTTCTTCTCACAAGGAAGTGGATTCCCACACAAATCGACTTCCAAATTGGGTGCAAAGTGATAAGAAGCAGCATGGCGGTGAAGTACCTGGGATTGAGACTCGACACAAAGCTTACCTTCTGGCAACAAATAAAGGCAGCAATGGTAAGAGCCTCAAACACAACCGCTTCGCTGAGCAGACTGATGGCGAACGTGGAGGGGCCAACGGCTAGTAAACAAAGGTTACTAACGGAAACAACACATTCCATCCTTCTGTACAGTAGCGAAATCTGGGCGGACGCACTTAAGCAGGAAAAGTACCGGAAACAGATGGCGGCAGTGCAAGGACGCGGAGCTCTACTGAACGGTGTCGGAACCAGCCGCCCTTGTAGTCGCTGGAGTGACCCCTATCGATCTTCTAGCTACGGAAAGGAAGAACGTCTACGACAAAAAGGCGGAAATCAGAGTGGATTTGGCATCCGAGGAAGCTAAACAGCTGATTAAACAGAAGTGGCAAGAGCGTTGGAGCTCGGAAAGCAGAGGCCGATAAACGGCGAGGCTGATCAGCAATGTGGCTGAGTAGAAAGACCGGAAACACAGTGAGGTTAACTATTACGTCACCCAGTTACTCACCGGAGACGGATACTTCAACTACTTTCTCCAGATAATCGGCAAAACGAGCAGCCAAGCCTACTAGTACGGGGACTCTCAAGAAGATGACCTGCAACATACCTTCTTTGCCTGCACCAGATGGGAACCTGAAAGAGAAGAACTGGAGAGAAACATCGGCATCATCACTCCAGACAACATTGTCGAAAAGATGCTGGCCAGCGAACAGAACTGGAACTAGATCTGCACCTACGCCAACGGGGGTGATCGTCGAGACACGTTTGGAGGTTTTGCTGGTATGCCGTAATATGGTGCGTCAAGCATTCCTCCAAAAGTAAAAAAAAAATGGTGCATGAGTGGATAACATTTTCGTAGTATGTGGTCTGGTGATTCCTCATACATATTGCAGAATCTACATGAGGCACTGCTTACCATACCAAGTCACCCGAGGTGTCTTCTAAGTTTACAGTGTCCATTTGGGATACCTTTTATTATTTGCAGGTTATTCCTACTTAAGCTTATGCAGATTATGGAATGTTTCTGATGGTTGTAATTGCCCAGTAGAAGTTTCGCTTGCCTAAGCTTTGCTGGTGAACTGCCCCATCGGTTTCGTTTTATTCTAGGCCCAAAGATTCCTGCACCAGTCCGTTCATTGTCCTCGATCCACAGTGTACCACTTAATCGTATTGGGATTTCAAGAAGGTTTGTTACTGTGGACCTGCTGACTAAGTCCCTTTCCCTGAAACCAATAATTTTGACTGTCCCAGTTCTTTCCTTTGAGAATCTCATGATATCTCCTATTGCCGCACTTCCGATGACCTCATGGAAAGAGGATAGTTAGAGGACAACCTCAATAGCTCCTGTAGGGCAGGTTCTCAATACCAACCTATAGAAAACTTTTATCAAATTGATAAAAATTACAGAATTTTGTTGAGGTAACAAAAAATATTTTGTTGTATCCATAAAATTATTTTGTTACGCTAACAGATTAATTTGTTGAAAAAACAAAAATATTTTGTCAATATGACAAAATTTCGTAGAATTTACAAAATGAATTTGTCATATTAATAATTCTTTTGTTGTATTAACAATTTTTTTATTATTGCTAAAAATTTGTTTTTTTTTTTTATTATTAACGGATTAACAAATTTTTTTTTGTTAAATTAACAAAATTGTTTTTTTTAAATTCACCAAACCTTTTTGTTATATTTTGATTAACAAAATATTTTGTCAATTCATAAAAAAAATATTTTGTCAATTCAACAAAATATTTTGTCAATTTTACAAATTTCTTTTGTTGAATCCACAAAAAACAAAATTAATTTTGTCAAAATAGTTTTTTTTTTTTGGGATTTAAGTCCACAAAAATTGGCGTTTCGTCCCTACGATCTCACAAGCATAGCTGGGCATTAACTCGTTAATCCGTTAATCGTTAATTAACGAAGTTAACATTTTGATTAACGGATTAACTTTTAAGTTAACTTTTAAAAATGTTAACGGACACGTTAAATCCGTTAATCCAGGTTAAGTCCGTTAATCGTTAATCCAATGCCTACTATTTACCGCGCGACGCGAAAAACAGGTTCAGACAAGTATGAGACAAGTGCCGTGCGGCGCGTTGATCAACTGCGTTTTCGATATTGTTGCTCAACCAGTTGATGAACGAGTTGATACCTTCATACATTTAACCAAGGATCACTCGGTGGGGAACGCGTTGAACGCACCACGATAAACAAAAAACTCAAACGTCAAACCTGAAATAATTTTGACTTCAGTTCGGTACATACATACATTTATTGTCGACGCACGCCTTCGCCTTAAAATAAAATATTCTTAAATTTGTTCCGTATGAGTATGATTTCCTCTAAGAAAAAAAAAGTGGCTGCCACATTAATAATATTAGAAAATGAACGACAAAGGAAGAAAAAACAGCCAAGAGGATTCTGGGTAGATCATTTTTTCTTAAGTCGCGAACAAAATTGTTTTTTCAATGAAATATATGAGAAATTAAAATCGATTGATCCCACCGCGCCCGTGAATTCGAATTCAAAGTTTAGGCAATTGCATTTTCGAAGAAATTTGAGACCAAGCCAATTCCCTGGCATCTCGATTTTTATAAGAGGGGCTCTTAATGTCCCATATATTGGGCTTTTCCTTAATTGCTGAAATCATTTGCAAAATTAATTCCGTGGTCCACTCTGATTGTTTATCACCTTCCATGACGAAAAACCAAAATAAAGTACAGTTTGCAAGTTGCAACAACTGCAAGTTCATGACAACGCAATACTTCAACCACGTAGACACATTTCACTGCAGCCAACGCAACGCAACGCAACACAATATTACGTGAAGAAATCCCAAAAAAATTTAAAAGTTGATCAACGCGTTGAACAAATAATGTGCAACACATTATCTTGAAAATGTTCAAGTTGCTCAACGTGTTGATCGAACATTTTCAAGGAGCAACACGAGCTCGTACACTACCCGTACAATTATTGCGCAATTCCTTGAGCAACGGCCAACAACTAGATCCAACCCGTTGGTTGAACAGAATTGAAGGCACCGTACATTAGAGTTAAATGCGTTGAATTCGAAATTTGTGCGTTGATCGTCTAGTGGACGACCGGCATTACTTAGCACCGGTGCTCAGAGTAAAAAAATATATAAAAAATGCAATTTTTATCACATGTTAACGGATTAACGATTAACGTTAACTTGCGTTAATTCTTCCGAAATTTAACGCTTTAACGTTTAACGAAGCTAACTTTTTTAGTAGCGGATTAACGATTAACGAAGTTAACTGTTTGATTAACGGTGCCCAGCTATGCTCACAAGCAACCATCTGTGAAGGCCTATGAACAATACAGAATTTTTGTTAAGTTCAGTTAATCTTTCATCGATTTTTTGACAAAAACCAAATGTGAACTATATCATACACAAAACAAATGTCATGATCAAAAAAATATACGCGCAGAATTTCTTGGTTTCCTTATACAAAATAGTTTTCTCTATGTGATACCTAATATTATTTTATCAATATTACAAAATAACTCAATCCCAAAACAAAATATTTAACATTTTAATAAAAACGTTTTCATTTTTTGTTAAATTGACGAAAAAAAATGAACAAAAACTTTGTGATATTGACTAACATTAACAAAACCGATTTTTTTAGATACAACAAGCATTTTGTTAGCATCACAACAAAGTTTTTTGGATGTGACAAAAATCTTTGTTTTATTAACGGAACTTGGTTTGTTAACCTGACAACATTATTTGTAGTGCAAAAAATCATGCTGAATTATAAACATTTTGTGAAATCAACAAAATCATTCTTTCGTATTGACAAAAATTTAATCAAAACGATAAAATTGTTTTGTTGAAGGTCAACAAAACATTTTTATCAATATGAGCTAGGAATTTATTTTCAGTGTAGGTAATTATGAGTCTAACCTTCACGATTAACACCCATGAATTACCTGCAAGTCTGTTTTCTTAGTGTCTACAGTTTCTTGTAAGATATTAGTGAGTTCAAACAGTGCGCTTTCCGTAGACTTACCCGCTCAGCAGGCATATTGGCGTTAATTGGAAGCCTTTTTAATAAAACTTCTGATCTTATGAATTTGTCAACTATTTTTTCCATGGTTCCCAGTACAAAGGATGTTAAGCTTATGGGCCTGTAAGACTGAGTGTGTTGTTTTTTTTGTTGTTCAAAATTCAGGATCGAAGATTACATTAGCTCTTCTCCATAGACTTGGTTATCCATATGACTTGTTGAAGCCTGATGCCCGCAAGGAGAAATTTAGGGACGTGATAGATTTGAGGATCTCAGTAAGTAGTTAACAAATATAATAATTTTTATTAAAAAATGTTGCCAAGCCTGAACTTGTAGCGAACGAATAACGCATCGCAATCAGAACTCTAATGCTCTTCAAACAAGTCCCCTCAGCTCATCTAATCAATTTCATCCTAATGCAGTTTTTTTTACATATTAATTAATTAAACTGTATAGCATTTTCAACAGTTCACATAATTATTTATAACCCTATAAAAGCAGCCTTCAGCTAAATGTTCAAACTCAACAATATTCAAATCCTTTTGTTTCATGATTGAAATATGCAACTCTACTGAGAGAATTGAAATATTTATCTAACGTATTTTGAAGTCCGAATAAAATGTTATCTTAATCAAATGAATATGAATGAAATGAGAATTATATAAAATCTAAATATTTCTGTTCACTACAAAAAACCACACTACTGGGATTTATTTTAAAATCAGTCTCAATTGCAATGAAATACCCCGAGGCAACTATCAATGTCGGTTGAAAGGTAAATTTACATTTCAATTTACTTTTCCTCCTAATTTATTGAAAATATTGATAATAGTACAATATTGAAATTCTTCGAACAGACACAATTGAAAATAAATTCATTCCATTAACTTAGTTAGCAAAAAATCCTTGCGGCAAATCGGAGTCTTTTATTGATGAATTTTCCGCAAACAAAAATAAATTAATAAACTTGAAAATGTGTGGATAAAATTTAATTCAATTCCTAGCAAAAATGCAATTTCCCATCCATTTCCCATGATTACCAATACTTGTATGATTATAATTCTGAAAAATTCCCTTCGAAAAAGCAGTCAATTGCAGACTTCCAAAAAACAAGTTCTTCTATTGGAGGAAATTAAATTAATTCCTGGTATTGCGTTTCATTAAAATTCAGTCATGTTACAGGTCACTGTGGAAATCTTCTATACCTTTTTACTTTTCAATAGGTATAGATTTAGGACACATTGGTCTTATTTAGCCAGCCATTTCCAGGCTGTTCTTTGTCACTATTCCAAGAAATAATTATGTATGTGCAAATGTGAACTGTTTCTGACAGTATTTTCTGAAGAGTGTAACGTTTATTTTTTTTAAAGCTATTGTTCAAAATATTTACGGGACGTAGACGTAGAGTGAAGTATGATCCAGTACCTCTCACTTTGATGGCATCTTTCATCAAAACTTGACAAATTTTGCAGAAGCTGAAGTATTCAGTCATACTGCTTACAATTGCAAGTACATATTAGGTGCGTTTTATTATTCACAAATCTATCTGGATCCGGATCTGGATCTTCCCTTGAAAATAAAACGATACGGATCTTAGTGACAATAGTGTTATAAGTCCGTCTCTTTTTATCCTTGGGTTTGTAAATTTTAAATTATTTCCTGTCTTTTTTCTTTACACTATAGCTTACACTACCTTACCATAAAAAGCCATCTACTCGCCAGTGTAATAACGGATTTTTGGATCTTTGAAATAGATCCCGATAGAAAACAGGATCCCAAATTGTTTTTGTAATACATGTTAAAACTTAATCCATATACGGATCCAGATAGATTTGTGAATAATAAAACGCACCTATTGATGAAGAGATGGTGCGTGATTTCCGAACTGGCGAGTTTTTGGCTTTCAGTATTGGGATCCATTTGAGTAAAACGCTTAGTACAAACCGGGAGCTCTATACGTGTAATAGAGAAGTAAGAACACCGAGACACAGACTTCTCAATTAAATATTACGCCAGGACGGAAGCATTCCGTGGCAAGAGATGGATATTGGTGGACTGCTAAGGGCAGAACACTTCATTCAACTTGGACGATGATGGCCAAAACTCACCCTTAGCCGAACTAAATGGGTGTGATTTTTTTTTATATAAAATTTTAGGCGTACTAAAGGTAATTGCCTTTGACTACCCTTAAAATATTGAAGCACAACGAGCGTTATTACTATCTTATTATAGTATGAGAGGATTTAAAAGGATAAGCGCATGCATATTGGCTTTGAATGTTGAAATATTGATTAGGGAAAAATATTCCAAGAGCCAGAATTCCCAAAGAAAATTCAAAGTTCATTTTTAATGGCGACTTTAAATTTAATGGAGTGTTAATGAATTGATACCTAAATTTCTACCTATAAAGTTGAATCAACCAAATTTCCAATTAGTCTAATACTTATATTTTTGTTGTTTTTCACAATTTATTTATGTAACTTCCACGACTAGACCTTTATCCCGGGGTACCAATAAAAACTAAAAACAAAACTACATAAAGTATTTAATCGTTTGCCAGTGAATAAATTAACACCTATCCATGCACACATCCCGTCCGAACAACACCTAAATGCTCCACTGCATATGCCAGCCATAACTGCCACACTTCCAGCTACCCCTCCGCTGCAATTAAAAACATCACTTTCAAATTCAATCCGATTGCCAAACACCGGGCTAGCACTTAACAGCTGCAGATATTAATAAAAATTATAATTATTGAAACTACACAATTCAGGCTTGGCGCTTGCTGCTTAAACGCACCGCATTTATCGGACGGAATTATTGTTCACGCTATTTTCTGCATGTGACCGGGTATTGAATCGTTAAATTGCATTTTAATTATTCATAATTTTTTAGCATTTCAGTTGTGTTGAATTTAATATTCGATACATAATTCTGTGTGTGTGTGAGTTTAGCTTGATTTTGTATTGTCCTGCATATAATAATATAGTATACAGTTACTTCAGTTTTACACTGATGACTGCATTCGAATTGAAATGGTTTCTAATTTGACCGGATGGTCGTTTTCCATAAAACATACGTTATAGTATCCCCCACAATTGAATGAACGAGTACAGTATGTCCTTGAGCATGGTCGTCCTCGTCATCATCCTGGCAATAATGGAAATGATTAGAACGTGTGTGCTCCTTTTGTGTGTGTGAGAGAGTGCATTCAAAAACACATAAATAGAATTTAATCTCTAAGAGCTTATAAATGGAATTATTACCATAATGCAGAGCCAGATTTCAAGTTGTTGCATTAAGTATATGGAAATTGGTTCTATACGAAATGGAGAAGGATAAACGGCAGCATTTAATAATGCGATTAATAAAATGATTATTCGAAACTTATTTCGTATGGCTTCGTGAACTGGAAAGTTTTTTTTTTTTTCTAATGAATATTTAACACTGTTATAAGTTTGGTTTAGCAAAGAAATTTTTGACTTGCATAGATTTTGAATTGAATTATCACTCACTTTTTCGGTGAATTCCTTTTTCTTCTTCCTGAAAATTCAAATCAGTTGATTGAGCTGAACTCCGTACAGTAGCAAATTTTCTGTTTAATCTGTGATAAACTATTGAATTTGAACAAATATAACTAAAAACGATTAGAAATTAAATAAATGATAACAACTCAAAAAAATTCGGTAAAAAAAAACAACACTTTATTGAAAATACTTAAAATAAAAAATAATTCGGAGCACAAAGTATGAAAGAAAGGAACAAAAAAGTCTCCGTACATTTATTTTTGTTGTTGATTTCCTTAAAAAAAAGTAAAACATTTAACTTAACGTAACAAAAAAACAACACTTCTTAATATCTACTAGGGCCTCCTTTATTTTTAATGACTTTCGTTAGTCAGTTTTTCATAGAATGGGTAAGGTCTTAAGTCGTATCCGGCGAAATTCTGTTCCATTCTTAAAGTAGGATTGTTTTCAGGTCGGCTTTGCTGCTAATTGTGTGCTCCCGAATTTTATTTTCCCAGTGGTCCCACAGATGCTCCATTTAGTTGTGGTCTGAATATTGAGCGGGATGTTTAACCTTTGTCTTAACGTTGTATAACAACCATTCCTTAATCAGCATCGAAGTGTTTTAGGGATCGTTCATCTTATTGGAAGACAAAATTGATGGCGAGACCCAGTTTTCCAGCACTTTCATTGAGTTTTTCTTGAAGTATTTCCAAATATCCATATTGGTCCATGGTATTTTCTATAAAAACCAGGTTTCCACGCCCGAAGAAGCCATACACCCCTACACTATAAAATTGCAGCCGCCATGCTTTATACCAGGGATTAAATTTTTGGAATACAGAGCAGTGCCTGGCTTTCCCAAGAGCATACGACGACCATCTGAGCCAAAGATGTAAAATTTACTTAGGTCCGTAAATATAATCTGATCCCAAAACGAATTGTCCTTACCCAAGTGTTCCATAACGTATTGCAGCCTGGCTTAGGTAGGTAGAGACGGTAGTCGCCAGCCCTGGGCCCGCGACTCAATTAGCCCTGGGGTGCGCCGTTTTGATACCATTAACTCGTGTCAACCTAATAAGGATTTAGTACGGAAGAATATGGCTTTTATATACTTTAGCGGAGTATTGCTAAAACCATTTTGTCGCATTCAGAAAGATAATCAGATCTTTGATTTTCTTCTCCGAAAGTTCGCTGGGGTCATCGAGGAAGGCTTTCCCAAAGGAAGTCATCCTGTAATTTGCTAAGGCGGGGCAATCGCAGAGAAAATGAACCACAGTTTCTTTTTCTTGTGGATCTCCACAACTACGGCAGTGTGCGTTGTAGGGGATGCCTAGCTTTCTTGCATGTTCACCTATGGGCCAGTGCCCAGTGCATATTGCTGTGATCCTGGCTATGTCGCGCCTGGGTCTTCATATTAGATCGTTGGAACGTGAGTTGTTGTAAGTAGGCCATATCTTTCTTGATATGACACAGTTTGTGAGACTGCTCCACCTACGGTTGGATTCATTGAGAAAAATCGAGAAGATTTTTCTCTTCATAGCACCAAGAGGAATATTTACGTTTTCCGCTAGTGAGCTATGTAAGGCCGAGCCTTGCCGAACTAAAGCGTCAGCCTGTTCATTACCCTCTATGTCACTGTGACCTGGAACCCAAATGAGAGTGACCTGGAGGTCAATGTTCAGACTCGCCAGTTCGTCCCGACATTGCTAGACAAGTACTGAGGTTGATGTAGATGATTTAATGGCCTTAATGGCCGCCTGGCTATCTGAGCAGATAGCTATATTTCTGAATTGGTTTTGGTTAGATTGGAGCAACTTGCATGTTGCATGCCTCCTTGATTGCTAGTATTTCAGCTTGAAATACACTCGCAAAGTCTGGTAGTCTGAAGGACTTGGAGATGTTAAAGGACTCAGAAAAATTCCTGAACCAACACCGCACTCCATCTTAGATCCATCAGTGAAGATTATCGAATCGAAATCCTTTGTGACAACATTATTTTTCCAATCCTCTCTGGTGGGAAAAATGGCCTGGCTTTCTTATTCGCTTTTCGAATGTATGGCTTCTTCCGGCTAACTCCACCATAAAATCCATTTCTGGTCAACAGATTTCGTATTGTCTGGGGACACACATCAGGTCCTTCGATCTTTTATAATTTACCTGCAAGAACGGGTGCACTATGCTTGGAATCCTCTGCAACACTCCTAAGTATTCTCTTTTCCATACGACGATCAAGTTTTTTTGACCGTCCAGGTCTTTTTTGGTTGCAATTGTTTTTGTTTTATAAAATTGTTGTAACACGTACTGAATTGAAGAATGCGGTCTTTTCACAATTTTCGCGATTTCACCCAGAGACTTTCCTTTATTCCTCAAGTCGATAGTAATTTTCGTGTTAGCCAAGAAAATTTGCTTATTTTTAGTTGACATTTTTATTTCCTTGGGACAAAAGAATGTTTCGAACTAAAATATTATTTATGTAAAACACTTAAACTTACAAAAACACAACGCCTAATCACACCCTCTACATTTGCCAACTATTGCAAAAAATGTGGCCTGTACGGAAACTTTTTTGTCGCCATTTGACAGACTCGGCCGATCATAATGATCAATAACGGTATCCTTCATGAATAAAAATTCTTTGGATTCATCAGCGATTCCATGACTTTGGAAAGAAAACGTAAGGGTAGTTGGAAGTTAGGAGGAAGGGTCGCCTTTTTTAGGAACAAACTGTACAAATGCTGTTTTCCATTTTCTAGGGAAGATTCCAGAACAGTAAGAGCTATGGAATAGTTCACGCAATGATTTTTTCTTGCCAGCGAGGAAGAACAACTCTTCAGAAGAATTGGGAGTTAACCATCAGGACCAACGGATTTGTTTATATCAAGATCTCAAAGGGCGGAAATATACCTCTCCCACTTAATGATTTATGTTCTCAAGGGGCAATAGGAGGGGCAATGTTTGCTCTCTGGCAACATAAAGCCAGCAGCATAATGAGCTGCAAGTTCATTTGCCTTATCTGAAGAGATAGTTATTGGATTGTCGTTTGTTGATGAGGGTCGCAACCGAAGAAAGTGACGGTTTTTTTACGTTCTTGACGAATGGCCTGGAAGCTGGAAATTCTTTTGCCTTTGTGACTTTGCAGGATGATTTGCCATAAGAATTTATCTTTTCAAAACAGCGTTGCAATTGTTTCCGATGTTTTTGTGACTTACTTATGCTTTTTCCGTTTTTACGTTGGTTTGGCTTTGAAAAGCGGAAACTAACTTCTCTCAGCCTGCTAGCTTATTAACACTTTTATTGAACCAAGATTTTTCTTTAGTATTTAGGTACACTCTTAATTCTGCTAGGAATTAAAGTACGCTTCCAAAGATCACATTATCATGTGCCCCAGCCATGCATTTAAATTTTAACATTATCACACCAAGCTTTTTTCATCAAAGTTTAAAAAAATTAATAAGAAGCCAACGGGTCTTATAGAACCAAGCCTATTTTTCTGTCAAGTCCGCAAACCTAAATGTTGTATATACATTAGTAAGATAGTTAGTAAGAGAAAATGATTTTCGTCTGTCCGTTTTTTTACTAACTTAACGGCATTATTCAAGCGGAGAACTATCGATAGCACTATAAATTATAATCGATATATTGCACATTGTAAATAATCGATAGTTTTTAACATCCATCGATTATTATCGATTGTCATTCAAACTTTAAAATTCCTTAAACTAAAATTATATAATAAACACCCTGAAGGTACTTATTTTTAGAACTTTTCATAAAAATTTTTTTTTCGCAGAAATGCAGGTTTGGTAAACAGTAGAGCATTTAGTAGCTTCTGATATTTTTAAAATCGAACAGTCTTAAGCAAACGTTCGCGATCAAATATACTACGTTTACATCCTTGAGTTGAAACTCGTGTCGGCGCTTTGAAAACCTGTATTGAGCTGAAATAAAAAGCTTCGTTCAAGTCCATCTCCTTTGCTGAAAAAAATCAGGTTCAAATTGGTTACGAAAAAAACTGCGGTCCTGCACTTAACTAGATATCGATTGTATTAGATAATCGATAAAATCGAAAATATACAGTTTCTTATTTTGAGCGGTCAAATGTTTTCGATTCTATTGATTCAAAAAAGGAATGGAACTCCACATACTCGATTGTATGGTGGAAGCCTTGCGTCAGCATAAGTATTCGATAGTGATGAAAAGTTTTATATTCGCTGTCGATCAACGATCAACGATCATCGGCAGCGATAATCGATTGTACTCCAGCTCTACGGCAACATATTTTAATAAATTTGAAACTCACCTTTGGTAGCCACAAAAACATTGTTCCCTAATGCACATATTATGAAAAGTTGTACTTTAAGGAATACTGTGGGCGTTAAGCACCCCTTAGCACCTTCTCGTGGTTACGACTCCAACTTAAATGCATTCAAATCAATAATATTAACGGTGATACAATCTGAATTTGATAATTTAATTAAATAACTACATTATTGCCATAATTTTGCATTTGGTCATAATATTTTATGAAATATTATATGGAAGCTTACAATGGAAGTTACATTCAATTTGCTATCCTTATGTAATGAAGCTGCAAACATTGAATAAATCAAATAAATTATAATTCTATGGACCGGGTAGTTTGACTGAAAAATTACACTTGACACTAAGTGCGATGGCGTGTCAATGCACTCTCGATTACACAAGTCTACCCATGTTTAATTGGTATTTAATTAAATTTACAGCTCATTAACGACGATTTATCCATTTGACACTCTTAGCAGCCTAGAGATTCAATGTTGGCACCTGCATCACAGTCACAGGAAACTGTTGAGCATGAATTGGGTCAAGAAAACGGATGTACACAAAATGAATTGAGAATAAAATGAATTAAATTCTCAATTTGACAAGTTCGTGTTTGAACTCTAATATGGAGGCCACACTTGACAGTTATAATAAAGGAAGGGACGACCAAAGGTAAAGCATATATGGATCTTGTCAAACAGGGTTTGGAAAATTGCTTGGATCATTGAAACCAAATGCTAAATTAGACTTAGGAATAGAGTCATCTTTTTTGTATATGGGAAAGAAAGTTAAGCTCTCAGTTTCATAAAAAAACAGCGAATCGTGTGAACAGTAGATACTCGTCTGTCTATAAGGGAAAGGCGTGAAATAATTGAATTCCGTAACCTTGCGCTACAAGCTTAAAATCTTTCGATATCCTTTTGAATAATAGAAGAGTCATGTATCAAGGAAATTATCTTGAAATGCTTATTACCGTTGGCGTTATGTGATAAACAAAAATGTTTGATGTTTATTTCTATGTCGGTAGTTATAAGAAAGAAGAATAGCGGACCTAAAGGGCTACCTTGGGGGACACCAGAAATAGTTTTTATTTATTTTGTTTTATTGAAAATACTATTTACAATTTGGTTTACACCTAATAAGATTCTGCAAATGTATGAAAATTTACATTATGAGCCATAGGGGGCCTAACTATGTATATACAGTGCCTTAAGCTTAATTATTTTTTATATAAAATGCACATGACGGAAAATGAAAATTTTAAAAGCTCCGTTGACTGTATCGTCTTCAGTGTGTTCATTCCTGGTTGTCAGTGGTGATTTTTGTGGGTTGTGGGTAAGGATGGCGTTTAGCCGCGGTGGTAGGCTGACCCAATGTCAGAGTTGAATGTGTCCATGATTACGTTGTCATACAGAGTTTCCATCACACTGAGGTACCTCAGTTCGGGATGTCGTTGTTCTATAGTCATCCTTCTCATTAGCTGATTCGGGTAATAGATGATGTTCCGCAATAGTTTCTTCGTTGAATTAACTAGATATTAGTCCTGTGGGACTAAATTCCCTTCTGTATAGAGATGCTCATTCCCTGTAGTGTTTCTGTCGTTGACGGTCAAAGTAGAGTCCAGTGCAGATCCTCAGCATCTTCCTTTTAAATAGTTGAAGTTCCTTCATATCTGTCTTCTAGATGGAAAACCAGACTGGGAAGGAATGGCTGATCACTGGTTGCAGGAGCTGCTTGTATATTAATATCTTTGCCAGTTGGCAAAGACCAGATCTTCTTTTCAGCAATGGGTGGAAACGGCTGAAGGACACCAGAAATAGCTACAAAATAATAATGCAGATCTGAAACCAATAAAGTGTTAATAAATATTTTTCTTTCATCTTACCAAAATGAGATCAAAGAGCAGAAAAGACACTTTAAAAAGTATGAGACTATTGGTAGTTTTTTCAAAGGAGTAGATAAAAGTGAGGGCGCATTTTCTTAGAACTATGGCAGGAAAACCATCAGGACCAGAATTGTTCATCAAATTGATATAAGTAATTTATTTTTAATAAGATAGGGGTAGCCCTTACAAGACAATGTCTAAATGGTTTGCAGGAGATTTTTAGTAAGTCATTAAAGTATTCAGTCAGATACAAAAAAGTGGCAAGTGAGATTGCCCCGAACTCGGCTTCTTTTTTTTTTAACTTTCTCTTAAGCTAAAAATATTTTTAATTTCTAAGAGTTAAATAATACAAAAAAAATTATAAAAACATTATATGTTTATATGAAATAGTGTAGGAGCATTCAATTACCAAAGGTAAGAGGCGAATGCACCATTAAGTTAGAAATCATATTTAAAATATTTAAATATTATTGAAAGGAATCAATATGAAAACACATAATGCTTAAAAAATAAAAATTATAAATAAGTTAATAATAATTTCAACTTTAATTAAGTACAAATTCTGTGCAATAAGAGAAGATTGAAACAGAAAAATGTATTAAAAGTAAGGTTATTCAAATTATAATATTTATAAAAGTATCAATTTCATTGTGATTTAAGTTGAATAGTAAAGATTTAACAGTTTTTAAGAACACCAATTTTATCCTCTCGTATCTGATTTTTAGATAAATTATTAAACAAGCGAGGTGCGATTAATGCATAGAAATGAGAGAAGTGCATTTTTTTTAAACAATTGGTAGAGTGACCATAATATTTAGATAATTTACACGTAAATGTAAAAATGTTTTCAGAACTTTATAATAATATAAATGCTTAAGAGACAGAATATCAAGATTTTGAAGGAACTCGAAGCTATGAGTTTTGCGGGGTACAAAAAGCGATTTAACAAAAATTAGAAATAATAAAGGCCCCAAAACAGAACCCTGTGCGATACCTAGATTTAAATATCTATCCGCGCTCAAAGTAACACCAATCTTAACTTTTCGTTTACGATTATTAAGGTAAGAAGCAAACCAATGAAACACAAAACCACGAAATCCCGCCTTATAAGGCTTATCCAGTAGCAGACTTTGGTCTACCATGTCAAAAAACGCCTTTGTTATACATATCAATGAATAAGGAAGCCGGAATTTCAGATTCATTTAAGCTTGAATAAATTTCGCCACAAAGTTTTAATAATGCGTCTTCAGTTGATCTACCTTTCCTAAAATTAAATTGCGAATTACTAAAAAAAATTGTGTTTTTCTAAAAACGAAAGCATTCTAAATTTCATTCCTCTTTTCAAAAACTTTAGAGAATACTGATAACAGCGAAATAGGTCGGTAATTGCTACGGTTTGTTTCTTCACCTTTTATATACAACGGAATAACAATTGCTAACTTTAGAGAAACTGAAAAAATTCCTTTTTTAATGCTGAGATTGAATATGTTGCTTCAGACACCAGAAATAAAGTATGAAATATTTTATTAAATTTTAGTTGAAATCATATTATCTGGCGTTGAATTAGATATTTTATCAAATTTGGGCACCAAACGCTGAAGAGTGGAAGGATCACCAAGTCTACCAAAATATTATTTTAATAATAAATGATGTTCAGTGGTGTTACTTGCCACTCAGACTTGGCATCAGTAAATGAATATTAAACGACGGATTTGGCAGATGTCATGAAAACAAAATAATCGCAACACTTCTCAAAATTCTACACACGTCAATTTTGAACACTCTTGACGTTTATTATGTATGGTTTTAAGTCTGACATTAATAACATAATTGCTGGTGTGCCGCAGGGCTCCATTTTGTCTCCTACTCTGTTTCTCATATTTATCAATGATCTTTTATAGGGCCTATTTTCTTCTAAGGTTCGAGTATAATTCCCATATTTGGGCAGGTGCTCCAATAACCTATTGAGTGTCAAGTACCGTTTCTTCAAATGTATAGTTAAATTAAGAAATTCTTTCTTTAGCCACACTACACAAATGTGGAATGTTTTTCCCTACTCAATATTTCAACATTCAAAGTCAATATGCGCTTATCCTTTTAAATCCTCTCATACTATAGGATAGTAATAACGCTCGCAATGTGCTTCAATATTTTAAGGGTGGTCAAAGGGATTACCTTTAGTACGCCTAAAATTTTATATCACACCCATTTAGTTCGGCTAAGGGTGATTTTTGGCCATCATCGTCCAAGTTTAATGGACTGTTCTACCCTTAGCGGTCTACGAATATCCATCTCTTGCCACAGAATGCTTCCGTCCTGGCGTAATATTTAACTGAGAAGTCTGTGTCTCGGTGTTCTTACTTCTCTATTACCCGTAGAGCTCCCGGTTTGTGCTAAGCGTTTTACTTAAATGGATCCTAATATTGAAAGCACACTAAGATCACGCACCATCTCTTCATCAATACTTGCAATTGTAAGCAGTATGACTGAATACTTCAGCTTCTGCAAAATTTGTCGAGTTTTGATGAAAGATGCCATCAAAGTGAGAGGTAGATACTGGATCATACTTCACTCTACGTCTACGTCCCGTAAATATTTTGAACAATAGCTTTAAAAAAATTAAACGTTACACTCTTCAGAAAATACTGTCAGGAACAGTTCACATTTGCACAAACATAATTATTTCTTGGAATAGTGACAAAGAACAGCCTGGAAATGGCTGGTTAAATAGGACCAATGCGTTCTAAATCTATACCTATTGAAAAGTAAAAATGTATAGAAGATTTCCACAGTGACCTCCCGGGTAGAAAATTATCTAGGAAACACTATCGAATAGCGTGGCCCTAGCTAGATTGGCCATTATATAGTAAATCCTATGCTGGACCTAGACAGATGCAAGCCTGGCGGATCTTGACTAATTTATGCTTATCCTGGCTTTATATTGAACCTGGCTAGAACTACCTATTTATTGGCTTTTCCAGGAGTATCTTAGACTGGGCCTAGATATTTTTAACTTGATGTAGCCTAGATATGAAACTTTTTCTTGGCGATATCTTGGCTATAGATAGTATCGCCTCTTTATTGGCATTCTAACAAATAAACTACAAGGGACCTGGATGGTTTTTACTTGGTGTAGCCTGGATAAGGAATTGTATCTGGGCGTTATATTGGCCTTAGCTAGTCTCGCCTCTTTATAGGCATTCTCAGATGTTACTTATACTGGGGCAAGATAGTTTATACTTGATGTATCCTAGATGTGCCTATACATATGTCTCTATAAAAGGCTATCCATTATCCTTCTAAAAACATAACTTTTTTGTTTTGGTCCTAAATCGGTATTTTTCAGATTCTTTAATACTTACGTATTTAAGTCTTTTAAACAGTATAATTAAAAGAGAGTTATTTGAGTAGCACTTTGAGACACGATATTTTATATATCACAGTGGCGCAATAGGTAGCGCACAAGCACGGCAAGCGAGAGGACTCGGGTTCGAATCTCAGTGGAGGTAAATTAAAAAAAAAAGAAAATTCTTTCATTTCAGCAAAAAATCAATTAAAGAGTCGAATATAGGGAGGTAAAGAAAAAATAAAAAATAATCAACAATAAATTAAAAAAAAAAAATTTTTTTTTTGTTTCTAATAATTTTTTAAGAATTGCCTTAGCTCTTGTGCTACTTGTGAAGACCCATCTAGGGCCCATATAGGAACATCTAGCAAGGCCCATTATATACAGAGCATTAACAAATTAGCGAGGGACAAGCTAGATACTGCTCGGTAGGGCCATGATTGAAACTAAGAAAAACTAGCTGGGGCCTTGGCATTATCGAGTCGAAAATTCTACCCGGGCTGTAACATGACTGAATTTTAATGAAACGCAATACCAGGAATTAATTTAATTTCCTCCAATAGAAGAACTTGGTTTTTGGAAGTCTGCAATTGACTGCTTTTTCGAAGGGAATTTTTCAGAATTATAATCATAGAAGTATTAGTAATCATGGGAAATGGATAGGATATTGCATTTTTGCTAGGAATTGAATTAAATTTTATCCACACATTTTCAAGTTTATTAATTTATTTTTGTTTGCGGAAAATTCATCAATAAAAAACTCCGATTTTCCGCAAGGATTTTTTGCTAACTAAGTTCATTAACTTGAATTTATTTTCAATTGTGTCTGTTCGAAGAATTTCAATATTGTACTATTATCAATATTTTCAATAAATTAGGAGGAAAAGTAAATTGAAATGTAAATTTACCTTTCAACCAACGCATTGATAGTTGCCTCGGGGTATTTCATTGCAATTGAGGCTGATTTTAAAATAAATCCCAGTAGTGTGTTTTTTTGTAGTGAACAGAAATATTTAGATTTTATATTATTTTCATTTCATTCATATTCATTTGATTAAGATAACATTTTATTCGGACTTCAAAATACGTTAGATAATTATTTCAATTCTCCCAGTAGAGTAACATACTTTATTCAATCATGGAACAAAAGGATTTTAATATTAATGTTCAGTTTGAACATTTAGCTGAAGGCTGGTTTTATAGGGTTATAAATAATTATGTGAACTGTTGAAAAACAGCTCAATCAATTAATATGTATAAAAAAAAAACTGCACTACGATGGAATCAGAGAGCATTAGCTTCTGATTGCGATGGGTTCTTCGTTGGCTACTGGTCAGGCTGGATTTTTCCTTGCGGGCATTAGATTTCCGCAAGTCATATGCATAACCAAGTCTATAGAGAAGAGCTAAGATATTCTACATTCTCGAATTTGGGAAAAAGATACAACATAGTCTTTCAGACCCTTAACATCCCTTGTACTGGGAACCTTGGAAAAAATAGTTGACAACTTCATAAGATCAGAAGTTTCATTACAAAGGCCTCCAATGCACGCCAACATGCCTACTGAGCGGGGAGATCCACAAAAACCGTCCTGTTTGAACTCATTAATATGTTACAAAAAACTGTGGACAGTAACGCCGCACCTCCATTAGCAATATTTATTTCTGACACTATATCTGAAGTTTATATTTCTTTAACTCTGTGGGCAAATTATGTCGTGATTATTCATTCCTCGCCATAATCTCACCAGGTTAGTCACGTCGTTTGATTTTAGCGATAAACGCAGTGGAAAAACTGGAAGAGGCAAAACGGGAAGAATACAAAAGAAAGCACAGGTTTTGGGTCAATCCATTTTTGAGCAAAAGAGATTTGCACGACCTTGAAGAACATTTGCTCCAAGACATAATTGAGTAGTCCCACAAGCATGAAAAGTCTCTGACTGCCCTAACTAATTTTAAAAAAAAAATTAATCAAAATGCTTACTATCTTCAATGTTTAATTCTTTTAATGTTAATTTTGGCCTGCAAACAACCAAACAACATTATGTATGTACTTCAACAGACAGTTAGATGTCAGAAAAATTACATCTTGGCTTAACAAGACATAATTTCTATACGAAGTGAAAACATAACATGAGTTTGTCAATGAAATGAAGGAATGTTACATGAAAATGTGGGAATTAATGTCAAGACTCGACGTCTTGTGAGAAATTTGTATCTAGTGAAGTCACAAGTCACGAAACGTCAAAATTTATATCTGCATTTATTTCTTCTACGAAGACAAGAAATAAATAGAAAAAATTATGTCTAAAAATAACAAAAATCGAGACATAAGGGGGCTCCACAAGAAATATTGGCTACATGACACATTTTTTGCAATCATTTATTTCAAGTGGAGGCTCAGTGTAAGGAAACAGCTTTGTATTCATTCTTAGATACAGAGGGAGCATTTGATAATGTCACAGTAAATAAAGCCCTAAGTAAGGAAGATGTGTACCCAATACCAAAACTAGGTGGATAAGTGAAATGCTGGGCACTAGAACAGTGGAGGCAATAGCTTGAACAAATACAAAGAGGGTGTCCACAGCGAGGGGTACCCTTGTTTGGAGTTTAATAGTGGATGAACTGGTAGTAATTTTCACATCTCAAGGTAAACGCTGCATCGGTTTCGCTGAATATATCGTTATTACAGCCCTAGGGAAGTTTGAAAAAAAACCTCTAACTATTACAATCGAATAGTGTCTATCTGTAGGGTTATGAATCAATCCTACAAAGGCAATAATACCAAAAAAAAAAAGACCCCTAACACACCTTAAACCTCTTCGTTAGTTGGCGAAAAAATAGTAGATAACAGGGAAACAAGGAAAATATTTAGGAATCATACTAGATAGTAAACTCATCTGGAAGAAACACGTAGAATATAAGGTCGGGAAAGCCACAAAGGCCCTTATGATATGCAAGAGACTTGCATCAGGTAATTCATGGGCGGGTAAACCATATATCCTCAGGTGGATGTTCATTATGATGGTTAGACCCTTAATTACCTATGATGCGGTTGCATGGCACAAAAAAACCGAATTGCAAACAACTATGAAAAGTCCAAAGGCTCGCTTGTTTATGCCTTACTAGAGCAATGAGAACTTGCCCTACTGCAGCTATCTTCTGCCATTACCTACATGTAGTAGAGAGCCATTATAAGATTTTTCAAGGTAGAAACTGGGTCCGGCAAACGTCATTCCTAGAGATGGTACAATATGGTTATAAAACACAACTTTGTAAAAAAAAATTAAACAAAGTTAACTTGCAAAAAAGATTGGGTAGGCAAAACAGAAAACTACACACTCAAAACTTAATGCCACTAAGTAGTATATGGATAATTACAGAAAAATTTCGATATCTTAATACCCATTCTGGTCAACATCCTAAATGGTTGTATCACTCTGGCTCACATTCCTTTGTCATGGAGAGAAGTCAATGTTATTTTCATCCACAAAGCTGGCAAACCTAGCCATGTTAATCCTAAAGATCTAAGACTTATTATCCTTTCATCATTCCTTCTTAAAACATTTGAGCGCCTGATTGAAATCCATTTGAGGGCAAACATTGATAAGTCCTTACTATCCAATGCTCAACATGTCTATTGTTTAAGAACGCCAAACAAGTTGTGGCGCACCCTAAATAAAATTGCACTCAATTACTTTAACTCAAGTTATGTTAATCTTTATTCAATACTCTTGCTCATAAACATTTCTTCTCTTGTTTGAATTCGCCTTTATTAACTGTTATCTATCATGATCAACTGCGAGCAATATGAATTTTTAAGTCAGTGATCAGTCAGCTACGAGAAAGATAACATCAATTAAATCAATAAAACTGTTGTACATCATAAACATTTAACACTTTATTCTTTTTTATATTTGGAAGACACAAAAACATATATTTGGTGTACATTACACAAACAAAACACATAACACATACAAAAATATATAACGGATAAGTACTATCATTAGAATTACCAAACAAGGTAAAGGCCAACAAACTTCGAGAAATATCTCTATAGGGTAAGCTCCTCATCTAGCTCTGGATGGAGGCACTATAGATCTTTAGCTCGTTGTGCAAATCCCTTCTCAATATTCATTCATTCAACTAACCAGTTATATTCCTCCCCTTTATAAGTTCACCCGTGATTCCCGGCTTCGCTAGGACTACTCATCAGCTCACCGCCCTTGAGCCTAATTTTGGTCGTATCGTCAAATATAGAGATTCGTTTTTTAGTCGTACAACACGATTATGGATTATGGAACTTACCCGGCACCGATTTCTCTTGTCATTTCAATTTTAAAACATTCAAAACCAATGTTCATCGACATCTCCTTTCTAAACCCGCCCTCGTATTGTGTTTAACAATATAAGGGTATGCAGGATGATGCATTTACGGTTTCTGAAGATGCATCTCAATCTTTCCAACTCTACCCCAGCTATAATGATTTCTCTTTCACCGTTCTTCATCAAGTGCTTCGCGTCTGCTAATCTGTGTGAGAATATTCTATTGCTTCTCTTGACTGCCTGTTGGCCACTCTAGGTCCTGCAAAAATGATCTAAAATTCAAAAATCAAATCTTTTTATAAAATAGAAGAGTAGTTGGAGTCTGCACCAAAATAATTGCTGCCCAAAGTCAAAAATTAAAAAAAATGGCGGACGCTTGGATTTTAGTCTATGTTTTTCTACTTTTTTCGCTCTTCTGAGGGCTGTACAAAAAAAAGTTTGTAATGTATCAGCCTGATTTTGGTCCAGACTACAATAAATTTAATAGGCTTTAAAACAAAAAAAAAATATGACGATCCGTCAAGTAGTTTTAAAGTAATCGTGGCCAACAGTTGGAAAAACGTCATGGCTCATGTGTCGATACCTGGTGGTTCATGTCTCATGTGTCTAAGTGTCGACATGTGTCAACACCTGGTGGCCCATTTGGTACCTCTGCTTACCACGGTATGGATATACATATAGGCGCCAAATTCAAAAATATTTATGTAAAACATACTTACTTACTTACTTAGGTCCACAGACCTTTTATGTCCGTGGGGGGCCCCTAGTGGGGCATAGGGCATCCACAACGCCAGCTCGCCATCGTGTTCGGTTCCTGGATATGAGTCGCAGCTCCCTCCAACTCTTGCCTAGTGGGACTGACTCCTCCTCGACTGTCCTTCTCCATGAGCTTCTCGGTCGTCCAAATCTTCTTCCTTCTTGAGTGAGCGGATTCCACTGCATTGCATGCGCCGCAATACAGTTGTCGCCTTTTTGATCGGACACACGACAGATCCACTGCCACTTTCGACGTCTATAATAGAGTGAATAGGTTCCTGGCCCGTTTTCCTGAGGAGCTCTTCGTTTGATATACGATTGGGCCAGAAAATCCTAAGGATGTTTCGTAGACATCTATTAATGAACGTTTGCAGCTTCTTAGTGACACCTACTGTTACTTTCCAAGTGCTTCAACCGTAAAGATCCACGACGGTGGATCGAAACGGCCGTAGCTTGGTTCTTAAGCTTAGATCGTTATTCCTCCATATATTTCGAAGCATACCGAAACCAACCTTTGCCTTCCCGATTTGACTGCTGATGTCCTGTTCGGTACCACCCTCGGTAGAGATGATAAAGGGTTTTCCAATAAGAGGTGTTATTTTGAATAGCCCGCTATTTCGGTAGCTGTCACTTTTGAAGCTGTCATTTTTTGACATTTGACAAGTAGAAACTACGCTATTAATAAAAATGGAACGATACACGCTTCAACAACGCATTGGAATTATTAAAATTGGGTCCTTGAAATGCATGAAAATGAACCGGAATTTCATCGAAAAATCATCTTGACTGATGAGGCCCATTTCCACCTCGGAGGCTACGTCAACAAGCAAAACTGTCGCATCTGGGGCTCGGAAAACCCAAGAGTTATTGTTGAAAAGCCTCTCCATCCTCAACGCGTGACTGTTTGGTGCGGTTTATGGTCCCGCGGGGTCATTGGACCTTACTTTTTCGAAAATGAGGCTGGAGCAACAGTTACGGTCAATGGATTGCGCTATCGAGAGATGATTAATGATTTTTTATGACCTGAATTGGATGGTATTGATCTGGACAACGTTTACTTTCAACAAGATGGTGCTAGGTGCCACACAAGCAATGAAACCATCGATCTTTTACGGGAAAAGTTTCCGGACCGTGTTATCTCTCGAAGAGGTGATCACAATTGGCCACCGAGATCTTGTGATTTAACACCTTGCGACTTCTTCCTTTGGGGCCACGTGAAAGATAAGGTCTACGCCAACAGCCCAGCGTCGATTCAAGACCTCAAAGATGAAATTCGTGAGGCTATCGAGGACATAGGGCAGCCACTTTGCGATTTGGTTATGGACAATTTCATGAAAAGGATATGGTCCTGTAAGCGTGGTCTTGGCGGCCATTTGGCTGATGTTGTGTTCCATTATTAACGGCATACCTTCCTCTTTATAATGAAATAAACATCCGATCATTTATCTCCAAAAATGCCATTTTGCTTTGAATATCAAAATAACACCTCTTATTGGAAAACCCTTTACTTCCAAGGTATTGGAAGCTCTGTACTTTCTCTACCCGTTGTTGATAAAAATATTTATGAGAGAAGATGACGTGGTTCCAAGGCTGATCATCTTTATTTTGCCGGAGTTGATTTTCGGCCCTACGATTTCTGCTTCTCTCTCCACCCCTGTTGTCATTTGGTGGAGATCCATGATCCTATGAGAGAGCAAGCATACGTCGTCCGCATAGTCAAGATGTTTCATGTGAGACGTCAGAGTCCATCGAATTCCTCCGTTCCCCGTCAAGGCCGCTAGCAGGACATAGCTTATCACCAACAGAAACTATATTGGAGACAGAATGCAGCCTTGTCTGACTCTACTTTGGACTTCAAGCTCTTCTGACAGCCTCCCTTTGTGCAAAACGTGACATTTGGATCCATCATAAGTTGCCTTAATAATAGCTATTAATTTATCCGGAATACCCCTCCTGCGTAAAGCATGCCAAATAAATTCTCTATTTACGCTATCGAAAGCCTTCTCAAAGTCGATGAATAGCAGGTGGAGTGGTGATCGATATTCGACGCACTGCTCAATTATGATCCTTAAAGTATTTTTGCTAATATTTGTGCAACGGCAGGCAGGACGCAAATCCCCCTCCAGTTTTCGCACTGTGTTGAGTCTCCTTTTTTAGGGAGCTTGACTATCATTCCCTTTTTCCACTCATTCGGAAATCCTTCGGAGACCCAAGCGTTCTTTATGAGTGGATGCAGGAATTCGCTCGATGTCGTTGGCGCCGCTTGTAGAAGCTCTGCAGGAATGCCATCAAGTCGCTTTGTTGGTCTTCAGTGCTTTGATTGCGTTGCGGATCTCATCTCTACTGGGGGTGCAGTGTGGAATCGGGAATTTGTTGTTCCTGTCGGCTCAGCAGGTATCAGTTGCGCATTGCTGTCGGTAACTCGGTTTAATACCGACGCAAAATGGTCCTTCCACCTTCTCAGCTGATCCTCATCCCAACTAAGTAGCGAGCCGTCTGAGTCTTGGTGTTGTGTTGTAGTTGAGTGTTGTTTGGGACTGCGAACACCAACCAGTTCCTTAGTAATGCTGTAGACGGTTCTACTGTCGCATCTGTTAGCAGCATCTTCTGCTTGTTGGGCCAAAGCGTTGATGTGATTACGCTTGTCACGTCTTACACTGCGGTGAATCTTTCTCTTTCTCATGCGGTACTGGGATTCTAGCTCTCTTTTTTCTACTCCAGTTGCAGCTGCAATACCGGCCTTAAGTTTTAGCCGTTCGCCAATCCGTATCCAGGTTTCTTCAGAAGCCAAGCGTTATTGTTTCCCCTCTCTCGGCCTACTATTCTTTCAGCACCTGATATAGGAACATTTTTAACAGCATTCCAGTGGTTTTCAATGGATTCAGGTTCCGTGCTGCTGATTTTTATCATTCCGTGTGAAAGGTGGTCTCTGAATTGTTGGCGTATTGAGAGGTCCTTTAGTCTGTCGACCATGAACCTGGGTAAGCGGGTTATGCCTTTGGATCTCCGAGTTGCATTCCAAACATCCAGGAGACTGCTTCTAAAGCGCCGAATAATCGCGAAGTGATCAATTTGATTCGAAGAAGCTTGCCTGTCCGTCGACACCCAACTTATTTCGTGGCACGTCTTGTGCTCAAACATGGTGCCGCCAATGACGAGTCCGTTAGTATTGCAGAAGTCAATGAACCGCTCACCGTTATCATTGCAATTCCCAACTCCATGGTTTCCCATCATATGTTTGAGTCCATCGTTGTTGCTGCCAACTTTAGCATTCAAATCTCTTATAACCATTTTTATATCTCCGCGCGGTGTGTTGTTGTAAGCGGCTCCTAGCCGACTGTAGAAGCATTCTTTCTCCTCACCGGATGCGAGCTCCGTTGGGGCGTAACATTCTATAATGGTGACGGGACGTACTCTTGTCCGGCATCGTGCCTTTATTATTCTTTCTCCAAGAGGCTCCCATGAAATGAGACTACTGACAGCTGTTTTGGTTAGCAGCAGTCCAACCCCAGCTTCACGTGTGCTTCCTGGAGCTTTTCCGGAGTAGAGCAGTACAGTGTTACGCGATGGTGACTTGAACTTGCCCGAGCCCATCCAACGTATTTCGCTAAGACCTAAGATATCCAGCCTATACCGCATGAACTCCTTCTCTAGTTGGAGGAATCTGGCGTTGTGGGGACCTTCAGTGCCATCATCGAGGAGTGTCCTCACATTCCTGAAACCAATCTTTGTCCTAATTCGATAGTCATCAACATATTATTATTAGTTATCCGAGGCGTTATTTCCGTTTCGGTAGCAAGATGGTTTTCAGCTACGGAGAGTGCTAGCCTCCGTAACCTATCCTAACGAGTTAGGAGAGATTTTCGCGCTTTCCAATTTTAGCTAATTCGTGTGGATACACAAATCATTGCCCGGGGACCACCACGAGGAGGTAAAGGAAGCACTTCGACGTGACTAAAAGTTGCGCTGCTGGACTTTGCCAGGTTAAAGACACTCAACAGTTTCCCGATTATGCACGCCGCAGGTCCCTAAAAAAAGGTAGGTGTCGTTTTTGTTCTATAAATTAAAAAAAAAAGTATTCGGACAAACCACATATTTTACTAGAAAAAAAATGGAAAAAAATGCATTTTTGATCGCCGAAAAAGGGAACCTCCCCTTCAATGGTTTAACTCAGCATAAATATGTACCCACCTTTCTTCGGGTGTTGTCTGGCCAGAATGTCGAAGCCAAGAAAAATTATGAACACTGAAATCGCCCGTACTAACGATTTCAGTGCGATGAAAATCGCTATTATGTTTACATTATTCAAAAAATATTGTATTTGCCTTTGTTAGAGTTTATTTCGTTTGCCTTTACGAAAGGTAAGCAAATAAATATTTGTCGACCTTCATTATGGATACCTTCCGTGTGTCAATAAAGGTATTTTTCCGTGTGGAATCGAAACCCAAAATAGCTATCTATATTTGTTTTTCATCCGGAAGCAGATGCTAAAAAAATGTAATATGCCATCGCTTCATACAATATCCTTTTACCCGAACGCTGTTCATTTCCTTTTTGGTTCTGTTGGTGGAAAATTTCCACCCCGGGAACAGTTTTGCTATAGCCACCTAGTCCGATATACAGGTAACATTTAAAGAATAAATTAATTATATTTTAAACACTAACTTTTTGCCGCGCATATTAATTTTAACACACACACATTCCAACTCGCAAAATTATAAGCTATCATTATACACCATCAGCCATGTGCATACGAAGTAGTAGAAGCTAAAAAAGTAAAATTAATTTTCCCAACCCAGGATGTGTATAGTGTACGATTGTTTACTTTTTCGCGACAAACCAAAGAGGACTTACCTTTCACGTGTTCTGTTCTTAGCGTCACTCTGTCATATATTCATTTATTTATGATATTAATTAGCACAAAAAACAATAATAAATATGAAAAAATGTCCTTTTTCGCTCAAAGGACTGCCTGGTACAAAAGTTTGTTTTTATTTATAAGACAAAACAAAATATTAACAAAGTAAGAAGGATGCACGGCGCGGCGGTGGCGGCGGGCGAAAAAAAGGACTCTCGGGACAGGGACTAAGAACATATCTACAATACAACACAGCCAGCACCAGGGACTGGCAGGAACAATGAAAATTACGCAAACACCCATAAGAACCAGGCCATCTGTGTAAACTGTGCTCGCAGAGTAACAATAATGCCGTATGTAGGTATGGGTAAGTGTTTGTCAGGATTCGCGTTGTGTCGTTTCGTTTGTTTACATTTTCCGTTGCGCCCCTTTTGACGTGTGGTGTGGTTGGGTTGCACTCTTTGGCAGAGTTGGTGTGCCAGAGAGTCAGTATGACAGAGCCGGAATATAGGGCACAGGGAATCCTTTAAGCTTTCACTGGCGAAAATTATCCTCATATTTTCAAATTTTAAGGAAATGCATCACATTTAATCGCACCTTGTGGTAAGGTGGAGTGTGGCTGGCTGCCGAGTGCCGTGCCGGGGGTGTGAGGCATGATGGGATGGAAGGACATTTTTACGCTCCAATACGGTTGGTTGTGACGTTAATTAAAAATACATAGGAACGGCACAACACAAAAATACTTGATTTTCACGTATCATTATGGTAGTAGTAGTTGCGGACGTGGAGGACATGAGTGCATCAGTTAAGGATTCAGCTATGAAGCTGTTAAAATGGAAAGTGCTTGTTTCAAGCTCAGGGCACCCACACCCGCACTCGAGCATCCTTTTGCATGCAGGCAGGTAAGAGGTGTACCAGCATAAATCATATATGCGAATGAGATGGGTATTGATAAATATATGTATAGTGCCATGCAGCACGGATGTTCGTAATTTAGTTGTCAGTTGTTTCGTGCGTGGAGCATGCGGGAGACATGGCTAGAGGTAGAGGCTGGCGGCGGTGGATGGCTATACCGGGGATGCGGTGGGGCAAAAGTCAGTTGAGCATGCATTTTCATGAGGCATTGATGTATAATTTAAAAAAAATATGACAGCTGCAGGCAGTCACAAGACTATGCAGCAGCTTGTGTATATGCATTGTGTGTCGTGTTGTGTTGAAACTTGAGATTGTAAATTAATGATATTCTGTAGATGAGATGAGTATATGAAAACTGAATGCCAAAAGGATGTCAATGGCGCAGGCAAAATTTTCATTTACCATGAAGATGGTCCATAAAATGGATAATTGCCAACCTTGTCACCAAGAAAGCACTTAAAATGTATTTTTTTTTTTGTGTATTCGCAGATTAATATCAAAACTTCAGTAAAGCGGCAGCAGACTTTTCTGAAGATGAGTGGGCAGATATAAGGAGGTTTTTTAAAACGTTTCATCATCAGAAGAAGAAGTGCAATTTTATGCTGCGTGTGTCATGAAGTTTAAATAATCATTTTAATGGGTTTTAAATACCTTATTGATTCTGAGAAATCGTCTGGAAACATCTCGAGAGTATTTTTGTGCGTGTACAAAATTAATCAATTTTAGTGAGAATCTGTTTCTCGTTTGAAAGTGTTTACTGAGAAAGAGCTTCACTCAGACTGCCTGGATGACTGAGCATACACTTAGCGGAGCAATGGAATATTGTGTGTGGTACAAAGGACCGAAAAGAGGAGGTTAAAATCCTTGGAACTCGTGGAGCAGGCCACCCAAGGTACTGTTGTTCAATAAAGCTGTTGGGGTCTTCATACAGTTTTTTCTATAATGCTTTTAAATTCAGTGAGCAGTAAATGGATCAGCATTCAGCACAGACTAAGAGTGCCTGTGCTTATATTAGGTGGGAAACAATTTCACAAAATTTAAGGTATTAATTCTCTATCTCGCTGACAAGTAACTAAACTCCGATCTTGACCTGTCTTCAAATATAAAAATTATTAAATTAAATTAGAAGCCAACGGCTCGTAGGGACCCTCCTGGAGTCTCACGACGCACAAACATTCCTGTGTGCATGTTGCCGCAACATTCGAGTAGATCTACAATTTTCTACAGATTTAAAGAAGGTAAGATTAGATAAGACTTTTCATGACAACATACGAGTACATACCTACTCTTGTAGGATTTGTTCCATTCTCGCTAAAGGCATAACCCCTAAAGAATATTTTTTATTTTTTTTTTTCGGCAGTAGCTATTCTGTAGCGTACCCAAACGATAATGTAAAGATCGTCAGCGCATGCGTGTATTGGGAAGAACTTTTGAAAACGTGTTCTTTTATTGATGACAATAGAGTTTTGCATTGTCTAAAACCTTCCATGGCAACAAAGGTTACTATCGGAGAGATAAGGTCTGCTTGATGGAGCATCAATCGTTATCCAGCACAATAGGTTGAATTTTAAAGAACTGCCAAAATTAGACTCTCGTCTTGATGATATCATATTCGAACCGAAAAAGGTAGTGAGTATCAATTTCAAATTCCTGCAGTGTTTCCAAGATTTGCCGTAATGAAAATATTTGGTAGATAGTGGACGTTTTTTTCCTAGATCCACAGTGATATGAATTTATCAGTTCCTTGACAACAGCTTCAGGAGATGTCCCTTTAGTTAAATTTTAGTTCTGAGATACTTCTTTAATCGTTGAATTAATTTAATGACTACTCATTCCGCACGCTTTCCTTCGACCATATTGTTGTGAACAGAGCTTTATACTACTACAGCGCAGTGGTACCACTTTACTTCAATTGAAGTAGATCTACTTCTTTTTTTCAAAATATTTTAAAATCTACTTCCTACTTCGCACCATCAGCAAAATACTGAAATCTACTTCATTTTAAAAATCTCTGTTTCAATCTACTTCAATTTTACAAAAAAAAGGCCAAATCTACTTCTTTTTTTCTATTTCACTCTAGGTAGTATGTATCAAGAGAATTACAAAAAAATGTCTTATGAAAATTTCGCTTGCGTGTGTTTCATTAATAAATTAATTCTTTATAGCTATACAAATTTCTTTAAAATTAATTATTGAAAATTTTAAATATTTAATAATATACGTTTAAGGAAAAAATGTTTTGTTTTCAAAATCAAAGAAGGTCATTTATGAAAACTTTGATCGAAATCGGTAGTCAGAAATGAGAAAGTAGAAAATCAAAAAATGGATCTATGACAGGTAAAATTTTTTTTACCAAAATGTGGACTGCATTGTTGGTATGGTCTGAACATAATTTTTTTTTAAACCATTAGAGCCGTCTTCGAAATAAATTATGATATTTCATAATGACTGTATGAAAGGAACCGAGCTAAGAAAAAAAAAAAAAAAAAAAACATTTCACTTTCTCATTTAGGCTGCAGGTTGAGGTACAGACCTGGAAATGCAGACAGACGGAATTTCTATTTTTTCGTGTTGTAATGTCAATTGATGAAAATCTCGAGTTCTAATTTTTCAAAAAGCAAGCAAAAAGTCATTTTCAAATCTACTTCGATTTTTCTCAATTTACTTCACTTTTTTCTTCAAATCTGCTTCGACTTTTTTTCCGGAAGTGGTAACGCTGCTACAGCGCCGTCTATTGGAAAACTGCATATCTAAAAACAAAACAAAAGAAACAAAAAGCTCTTTTCCAATGTCAAATGTATTTCCCCTTATTCCAATCATCTAGAAAATTCCAAGACGAGAAGCTGCGCGAATTTTCGAGAACAACTAACATGAGTATATAAGGGAGTGCTCGCGGTGAGCACGGGACAGTTGATTTTTGATTACGGAAGTTTGCAAAACTCTGCTTATTGGATTGTCTAAAACAAGTGTGATTTTAATTTGAATAAAGTATTTGAGTTGGTTATAAATAAAGATTTACTGTTTTGAATTGGAAAGTGTGAATAAAGAAGAGATACTAAAAAGAGTAATAAGTTTTATTTAACGAACCTAGTAAAACTATTACAATATTTTGTAGATGATATAGAGCACACTTCTAACAAAGTAGTCTTAATCAACTACAGGAGCCAAATATTTGATGATGCACCTGAAACCAGTTTCTTGTAAAAATAGAGTATGCGCCAGTACTCAAGCTGGACAATATGTAGACACCTTTATTACAGCACGGGAATAGGAGAGAAATAAGTTAGGTACCTTGATAGCTTTGCTATGAACACCCGATTCTGTGAAAGTTTTTCAAGAACACCGAAGAATAAAAAATCCCCACCAAAGCATCATCGAAAACTTAACATCCTGTGGCAGTTTTTATCCCCAGATATATTTCCCTTTTTTGAACGAGCCACCATAACCCAGCTGCGTTTTCATGGGACCACCTCTTCAGCTGACCGTTCATTGAAAGAATTCAATTATGTATATTAGTATGTAGCTGGGAAATCCGGTAGCTTTTGGCTGTTTGAATTTTTTAGCCGAATTCCTATCACCACGACGGAACGAATCAAACGCATAGAAGCCAGCGATCCTATCATATCTAATATTGGTACTTTTGAGAATGATAATAGTGCCTATTCGACAAACTAATAGTGCCAATTTGAATTTTCAAAGAAACATCTTAGTCCGTTAATGATATAAATCAAGTCACCAACCATAAGGGGTCCACAAAATTTATATACAATCCAAACATTGATTGATCAGATGAAGGCTCAAGTAAATAAATTAACCTAGTGACTTATGTATATCTCGCAACCATTCTCCTGTGTGCATGTTAGAAATCTGCCAAGTCGGAGCGTTTAAGATGAGCCGCACTTTTCATGGCAAGAGAAACTTTTGGAGGATTTTTCATTTCCTCGTAAAAGACAACAGACCTCTGAAAGAGAGTCGACCCCAGACCTTATGCATGGCAGTTCAATGCACTAACCATTTTTATGCCAAGAAGTGTTTACGTTGGAATCTTCTTGCTAAGAACGCTGAACCATTCAAACCAGCAGCTGAATGAAGATGTTGTGCCTTCTGGAACCGAGTAGAAAGTTTGTCCCACATTCTTCAATTTTGCCCAACTATCTATTGACAAAAAAAATGGTGGGCATAGCTACATTCAAATTAAACTTGTTACAGGGCGGGTGAAAAAGACTGGCGATCAAAGATCGAGCCAAAGTTTCAGGGAAACTGAATGACGCACCATTTTTTTTTACTGAGAAACTGATACTAGTTGCTCCACTATTGATCGAAGAGTACGTGATCAGCTCGGATTCATCAATGACATGATGCTTTGTGTGCCTCTCGTCAAACTACATTATCTGACCGGTAATATGCATCATCAAACCAAAAGATCCTTTGAGGTGTGCGGTCTTCAAAAACCCAGCACAACAGAGGCGGCGTCCCTGATCGATTTTTGGTAATACTAACGTTGGTTCACAATACTAAATGCTCTTGACAAAGAATTTTTCAAAGAGAGTATAAGAGACTCCATTAGCAAAAGATCTCATGATTTCTTCTACGACATTTACTAAGACTATGATGTGATCCAGATATCTGGAACTAGTTAGTGGTTTTCGAGTCAGCGTTGAAGTCTGGAAATGGAACATTCGGACATCCTAGGAAGTTCTAGATATTACTCTAGTCTCTGATACCATTCACCAAACTATTATAGAATTGAAAGTGTCCAGAGAACATTGGTTCTCCGACCACAATTAATTTATCCAATTCAGCCTAAATGACGAATCTCCTTGTCGGAAAACTGACTGGACTTGAAAGTCTAGTCAAACATGAACTTCTAAGTCCTCCCTCCCTCCCTCTCAAATAAACGAACTTGACAGTAAAGTCTAGAATTTCACTAGCACTCTGATAAAATCCTTGACAATTTACTATCGTCCACTCACACACGTTAGGGGAAAAGGAAGCCCCGCTGGCGCTGGTGTAACGATTATTAAAGGCAGATAAAGCCATTTAATCCAGCAAAAAGAATTATAAATGCGAAATTTCTCAAGCTTTGGACGATTATTGGCTTTATAAATAACAGCTAGGTCAGAAGGTGTGAAAAACTTCGTGCGTCGTCGAAGAAAACAACTTAGCAGCTTTTTTAGTGGTTTGGAATATATGATCGTTCCACACAAGGTACTATGTGATGCACATACCGAGAACTGAAAACTGGTCTCTTCTCATAGATAGCGGCATGCGGAAAGAGTTCTGCTTAAGCAACTTGAGTTTTTGAAGCATTACATTCTATGCGATTTTTGGTTTCCCATTTGACAATGCTATTAAAATCAGAATTTAATAAGCTTATCATAAATGTTGTCATTCTAAATCCACATCCAAAGGACAAGGACGTGAATCTCGAAAAGCATATAGGAGGTGAGAGTACTTTTGTCAGTAAAACAAGTAAATGGATGAGAAATTCCAGACAGAAGATCATTGATAAATATGAAAAGAAAGTAAGAGATAAAACGGAGCCCTGTGGCACACCAGAATTTATGTT
Source organism: Chrysotoxum bicinctum (assembly GCA_911387755.1). Classification (NCBI taxonomy): domain Eukaryota; kingdom Metazoa; phylum Arthropoda; class Insecta; order Diptera; family Syrphidae; genus Chrysotoxum; species Chrysotoxum bicinctum. The sequence continues at coordinate 33,745,073 of OU426987.1, forward strand.
ATGAATTGCAGACTTAAGCTTAGTGTACACGATTGGTAGTTCTTACAATATTGTCAGATCTTACAATGTCTGACAATTATCTACCAATGAGCTAACAATTAAGTTGTGTGTGTACATGGTTGGTAGAAAATCTACCAATCTCTTACAATTTATTGTCAGAAGTTGGCTGACAATTTATTTCCAGATATCTGCCTAAATACCTACCAATTAATTGTAAGAGATTGGTAGATTTTCTACCAACCGTGTACACACACAACTACCCGGGTAGAATTTTCGATTCGATAATGCCAAGGCCCCAGCTAGTTTTTCTTAGTTTCAATCATGGCCCTACCGAGCAGTATCTAGCTTGTCCCTCGCTAATTTGTTAATGCTCTGTATATAATGGGCCTTGCTAGATGTTCCTATATGCCTATATAGATATATATATATATATATATATAAAGATGGGTCTTCACAAGTAGCACAAGAGCTACGGCAATTCTTAAAAAATTATTAGAAACAAAAAAAAAAATTTTTTTTTTATTATTGTTTATTTTCATTTTTTCTTTGCCTCCCTATATTTGACTCTTTAAGTGATTTTTTGCTGGAATGAAATAATTTTTTTTTTTTTAATTTACCTCCACTGAGATTTGAACCCGAGTCCTCTCGCTTGCCGTGCTTGTGTGCTTTTTTTTTTTTTTTTTTTTTTTTATAATTCATTTTTATTTCATTCAATCTTAAAACTATCTTAAAGCTAGACAAAAATTCATAAAAACTAGCCTAATTATCCAATAACTTAAAACTAACTTACTGGCCCTATGCGGGCGCTCTAAGCTAAACTCTATCTTAAATCTAATGCCTTTCGGCCTAAAAAAAAACTATTTTTAATTCAAAAAAAACTATATCTATTTTTTTTTTTGTTTTCTCGAGAAAATTTAAAAAACTCGGATTCATTATCTTTTTATATTTTTTATATAAAACTTACAGACTAAAGTAAAACTAATTAAAAACTACCTAAACCAACTTAAACTACTTAAAATAAACTAAAACTAAACTAAATCTAAACTAAAACTACTTAAAGACTAGAACAGCCACAGCAGCAGATTTTTTTTTTTTTTTTTTTTTTTTTTTTTTCTTTTATATAAATACATTGGAAGAATGTACTTAATTTTTTTTTTTTTTTTTTTTTTTTTTTTTTTGTGCCACCCTGACTGTTCCTACCTAAGAATACCCTTAAAACTATGTAAGTCGGCCAAGACAACTTGTCAACTATCGCTATCAATAGACAACCACCAAAACTGGTTCTCCTGTCGTAATGTGCTTGTGTGCTACTTATTGCGCCACTGTGATATATAAAATATCGTGTCTCAAAGTGCTACTCAAATAAATTTCTTTTAATTATACTGTTTAAAAGACTTAAATACGTATTAAAGAATCTGAAAAATACCGATTTAGGACCAAAACAAAAAAGTTATGTTTTTAGAAGGATAATGGATTGCCTTTTATAGAGACATATGTATAGGCACATCTAGGATACATCAAGTAAAAACTATATAGCCCCAGTATAAGTAAAATCTGAGAACGCCTATAAAGAGGCGACACTAGCTAAGGCCAATATAACGCCCAGATACAATTCCTTATCCAGGCTACACCAAGTAAAAACTATCCAGGTCCCTTGTAGTTTATTTGTTACAATGCCAATAAAGAGGCGATACTATCTATAGCCAAGATATCGCCAATAAAAAGTTTCATATCTAGGCTACATCAAGTTAAAAATATCTAGGCCCAGTCTAAGATACTCCTGGAAAAGCCAATAAATAGGCAGTTCTAGCCAGGTTCAATATAAAGCCAGGATAAGCATAAATTAGTCAAGATCCGCCAGGCTTGCATCTGTCTAGGCCCAGCATAGGATTTACTATATAATGGCCAATCTAGCTAGGGCCACGCTATTCGATAGTGTTTCCTAGATAATTTTCTACCCGGGTAATTGTCAGTTTTTGTTGGTTATGGAAACTGCTTCATTTGAAACTTGTCTGACAATGAAAAAAAATTGTATGATGCTAAAATACGTACATCTTACAATTTCTTCATTGTCAAAAACGTCAGACAACGATGAAATTTGGCAGGCCTGACAGTAAATTGTGTGTGTAACATGATTATGAAATACCTTACAATTTATTGTCTTACAATTGATTGTCAGATACATTCTCTGACAATTAATTGGTAGACTACACGATTGTCAGCTAGCGTACACATGATTGTCAGATTTCTTACAATTAATTGTCAGACAATGATCTAACAATTAATTGTCAGACAAATTTTCTGACAATTAATTGTAAGACTACACTGTTGTAAGACATTGTAAGCATGTTTTTCATTGACAGATCTGACAATATTGCAAGATCTACCAATCGTGTACACTTAGCTTTAGAACCGTCCAACACAGATTGTATTGAGTAGTTCAAAAGGTAGTTTCTAATCCAATAAAGAAGCGATCAATTGATACCAAATGCACGCATTTTTGCTAAGAAAGCTTGACATCAAACTTTATGAAATGCTTTTGAAATATCAAGAGCATTGATCCTCATGCATTGATCATAGCAATACTTTAAGGATCATAATTTAGCAGTGCGTCAAATATCGATCACCACTTCACCTGCTATTCATTGACTTTGAGAAGGCTTTCGATAGCATCCATAGAGAATTTATTTGGCTTGCTTTACGCAGAAGGGGTATCCCGGATAAATTAATAGCTATTATTAAGGCAACTTATGATGGATCCAAATGTCACGTTTTGCACGAAGGGAGGCTGTTAGAAGAGTTTGAAGTCCAAAGTGGAGTCAGACAGGGCCGCATTCTGTCACCAATATTATTTCTGTTGGTGATAAGCGATGTCCTTCGAGCGGCCTTCGATGGACTCTGACCTGTCACCTGAAATATCTTGACTATGCGGACGACGTATGCTTGCTTGGAGCGGGTGGCACCGAACAGGACATCAGCAGTTGAATCGGGAAGGCAAAGGCTACTTTCGGTATGCTTAGAAATATATGGAGGAATAACCCTCTAAGCTTAAGAACCAAGCTACGGCCGTTTCGATCCACCGTCTAATCCGTCTTACTTTACGGTTGCAGCACTTGGAAAGTAACAGTAGGTGTCACTAAGAAGCTGTTTAAGATCTATTACATTATTTATCCGAAACACAAATTATATTTCAACTTTAATATTACATAACTGGCAATACCTTTTATAACTCTATTTTCACTTTGTTCCTATTATCTGAAATCAATCAGTGAACCGATTTATTTGAGCTTTTTTTGCACTACTGCAAAGAAAGAGATCAAAACACCTGTTAAGTGTCTCTCACTCATCTTGAATTTAGGTTTTTTCCCAGAGAATTTAATAACCTTTTAAATGAATGCAATTCTTTCGTAGTTCATGAAGAAAAACAAAAAGAAAACTGCAATTTATTGAGAGAACAATGGTGCGTCTAATCATGTGAACCGCACTGTACAAAGAATTGTGTACATTGAAATCTAAGTTGAGTACTGCTCAAAGCTCAAAAAAGCTTTGGAGCAATTTACAATTTACGATCTATTGGTGTTGGTAAAATCAATTCGGTCGTTAATATTCCTGATGTAAATGTCCTTAATAATGCATTTATTTCGGGTCATATCGAGAGTCCGCGTTTTGTCCCTGATGATAGCCTTTCTTTCTTTTTTGACTTCGACTTTGAAGTTGTATCTGAAATTGATGTTGTAAATACCATACATTCCCTTAAGTCTAATGCTGTTGGTGAAGATGGTATTCCCATTCGTTTTGTAAAAATAATCTTGATGCATTTCGCGACCCTAGAACAACAAGGTTCTAAGTACACCAAAGTGTGTTTTGAGAAAAACACATCTGAATATTTGAAGTCTTTTATTGGGATACTGTTTAAAAAAATTAATTTTTTTTTTTTATAACCCGATGAATATGCACACAATCTATAAAATTTTTACTTTAAAACCTAATAAAACCAGATTTTTAACCCTTAAATTTGACTTTAAAAATCATCATAGGACTTTGCTGCTCAACGATGCGACACTATATTCTAGAACAATAAGGTTCTATGTAGCACTTAGAACCTTGTTAACTTATATTTTCATATTTCTTTTCACATAGAACCTTGTGAACTTGGTTTCTTTTTTTGAATTTAGTGAAACAAAGTTCTAAGTGGAAGTTAGAACCTTTTTAAATAAATCTCAAATCGAAAATATACAGATAGAACTCTGTAGCTCTGAATATTTTGTGAAACAAGGTTCTAAGTGGCAGTTAGAACTTTATTGATTAAATCTCAAATGGAAAATATGCAGATAGAACTCTGTAGCCCTGTCTATCATGGAAATGGAAAGAGATAGAGCAAAATGGATTGCGGGAATCGAAAGAGCACCCTAAATTTATCCAGATTTGATATAAAACTCATTTTTTTCAAAATTGTCGGTTAGAACCTTGTTGTTCTAAGGTCGCGATTTATTGAGCTGTCTTACGCACATTATAAATTTCTGTATAACGTCATCAACTTTTCCTGATATTTGAAAGTTAGCAAGAGTCATTCCAATTCCGAAAAAAACTCAACCTCTGTCGGTAAAAGACTTTCGCCCTATTAGTATTTTACCCTGTCTTTCGAAAGTCTTTGAGAAAATAATTGCTAACCAAATCTCATCCTATCTCAATGAACATTGTTTGTTATCTCCAATTCAATCTGGCTTTTTAGAACATCATAGTTGCTCTACAGCTATGATAAAAATTATCGATGACATAAGAGTTAAATTTGATATGGATTACTTAACGGTTCTTTGTTTGCTGGATTTTTCAAAGGCATTTGATCGTGTAGATCATATGGTTCTTTGTAAGAAACTTAGATTGTATTTTGGCTTTAGTGAAAGATCAGTGCGTCTGATAAATAACTATTTATTTAATCGCCAACAAAGGGTTGTTTATGATGGCAATTACTCTCTTTTCGGAACATTATCTTCGGGAGTACCCCAAGGATCGATTCTGGGATTTGCATATTTATTAATGACCTTCCCAAAGTATGTTCTAACGTTTCAATTAATCTATATGCGGATGATGCACAAATATACTTGTCACGACCTATTGGACTTATTGAAGATCTAATTGCCAGAGTTAACGAAGATTTGTGTAATATCCACAACTGGTCAATTTGTAATGGGCTCAACCTGAATCCAGATAAATCACAACTTATATGTATCTCAAAAACACCTTACAATACTGATGAAATACCGTTTGTGTTCCTAAACAACATGGAAATCAAGTTTGTTGATGTTTTATCCAATCTTGGTTTTAAACTTAATCGCTCTTTGTCTGGAACCGACCACATTAATCTTGTCATAGGGCGGATTTACGCTGGGTTACGTAAACTTAGTGTCTCTTCTAACTTTACTCCAGTTGCTACTAAACTTAGACTTATTAAAACTTTATTTTTGCCTATAATTGCTCATTGTACAGTTGTATATTGTAAACTCGACTCCCATTCTCAGCATAAGCTACTAGTTGCTTTTAATGACATGATAAGGTATGTGTATGGGTTGCGTCGGTAGGAGCACATATCACACTATCATAAATTGATCCTTGGTTGCACATTTCTGCAATTTCTGGACATAAGATGCTGTCTTTGTATGCATAAAATCATTCAGGAAAAACTGCCACTATATTTGTATGAAAAACTGATATTTGCCCAGTCAACGAGAACTCTCAATCTTATTATACCCCACTTCGCTTATTTAAACACCTCGCGTCTATTCTTTATTCATGTGACCAAACTTTGGAATGCCCTACCCACAGCTATAAGAAAATTCAAAACCGTTGCATTGTTGCACTTGTCATCTTCATAGCAATAACTACTTCTTTTCTTCTGAACTTCCTGTCTTGTATTTAGGCTCAGTAATTCTCTTATTCTACTTTTCATCTTTCTTTTTACCCTTCTTTTCTTTTTATTTTTTCTTTTCCTATTCCCTTTTTCTCTTATTATTTATCGTTGAACTCTTTTTACCATCTATCTATTTTAGATAATATGCAATTTTAATGTTAAATATTATTAATTCAAAGAATTATTATTATTTTAGAATCTATTATACTTTGCATTATTATCATATATTATTATTATGTATAATAAATTTATAATTCACTTATCCTTAATTTTATGTACTGTAAAAGACTACGTCTTATTTGTACAATGTAAACTAAATAAAAATTGAAAATTGAATTGAAATTGAATTGAATTGACCGTAACAACGACATAAATCCGATATTCAAAAAAATTATTCTAGATCAATATCGGTATAACACATTTTATAACTCCTAACTTATGCATGTGACATTCAACTGACATTGAATCATAAACAATATTGGGAATAAATTGTGCATATTTTTAGAAAAAAAAAGAAAACCCTTTTCAATATTTAAATATTGTGAAATAATAATCCTTCAACGTAATTCTTTCCTTCATCAAAAAATATTTTCACCAAAAACAAAAATACACCAAAAATAATAATCCTCGTAAAATGAAGAAACCCTGCTGTCAAAATCCTCTTAAGAACGCACATTCATATTTAATCTTGGGTGCATGATAAATTCATTTTCCCATTTATTTTCGGTGGTCAAAGCAATATCCATCCTTGGCGAAAGTAATTATACCAACTCATCCGGCACCCTCAACTCAACTCAACACAATCTGCCGGGTGCGAGAACTCTATTCAAGCTCAAGCTCTCTTCTTGAGGAACATTCAATGCCGTCGACGTGGTCGTCATCATCATCATAATCATCATCATCATCGTCAGAACTCAGAATGGAAGCCATAGCAAACGGATGGGAAAATCCAGAAGCAATCTACTCCTAGGGAAAATATTCCATCGTCAAGTCGAACGCATTTATTTCTGGTATTTGCTCCGTTTGTAATTAGTGTTGACTACTGCAAGCATTCATGGGGCATATCAATGGATTTCAGCAGTTTATTCCCCATTGAACCGAAAAAAGGAAGAAACAGTTTTAGGAGTTGCGAACATACACTTAATATCCTTTCGTTGCGGCATAGGGTGTGTCTCATTCTTGCCACTTTCCTACTTGGTCTTAATGCTCATTAAGAATAATAAATCGAAGGGAATAATTGAATTAGCATTTGCGGTATTAACCCAAAGAACTTGTGTGTGGTTTAATCCTATAAGTCAGTGCTGGAAAACCCAAGAGAAATTGAACTAAATTTGGGCATTAAAATCAATTTTAAAAATTGAAAAATTATCATCGTAAGGTTTTTCTACTAAAATCGAAATTTTGTAAAAATTCTTTGACAAATTCCAATGAAAACTATTTAGTCGAATTCTGACTCGCGTCATTCCGTTCGTTGATATGTGCATCTGTTCTTCCGTATATCTGTTCGTCTAGGTACGTTCGCAAGTCTTTACAGCATCGAGCTAGACAGAGAATTTGTTTACGGTTTCCTAGAGAAAAAATTCCAATTTTGTATTCAGCTGATCTAGAACGGACAATCGTCAATATTTTTTTTTATTTTTTCGAGAAACACTTCACCGATTTTCATTAAACTTCTTTTAATATCCTCTATTGTAATAAATCTGGAGTTTTAATTTTGGGCAAAATTTGCATAATTTGTTTGATATTGGATTATTCTAGCATTATAATTTCGTTTATGGCACTAATAATTGTGCATTTTTCAAATGGATTGGTTTTCGCGGAATCCTAAATCATTAGGCGTAAAGCCGATGAAAGGTGGTGGTGACATCCGTTGATGTCTTCCAAAGTTTGTTTCACAGTGAAGGTTTTGTCTATCTTCAATCTGCCGGGCTCAAGGTCAAACCAGATTTAGTATTGAAGAATGGCTTTAGCCGCGGACATATTCCATTGAATAATATCTTCAAATATGCGAAGGGATATGCCTTGATAGTTCTTGTAGGAATATGTTGCTGATATTCTAGTCATCAGGAATTCTACCTTTCACCGTAGATGGAAAGCTCTGCTGGTGATCATTTGAATCCCTAGCTCTTATTCTTCTTAAGCATTCTTGGTCTTTTACCTTTACTGAATGCTGGAATTGAACGGCAGGAGTAGCATTGAGTTTTTGAAGCATTAAATTTGAAGCATTTAAATTCTCGAGATCAAAATTTAATGAGCTTATTGCCCGTTGCTGCTCTAAGTTCACATCCGAAAAAATAAGGACGTGTATATGGGAACGAATATTAGAAGCTGAAAGTACTGCCGATGTCGTCATCAAAAACTTTAAGGGATTAGAAATTTCAGAAAAAAGATAATTGATGAATATGAGTAAAAGAGTTGGAGACAAAACCGAGCCCTATGGCATACCATCAAGTATAAAGATCTGTTCAACTGTTCGGTGAGATAAACCATGAGATCACCAGTGGACCTACCAAAGCTTTTCATTAAGAATCTTTCGTTCCTCAAGATATTTCTTGAGCTGAAAATTGATCAGCGTTTCCATGACCTTGGAAGAAAGGCACGAAAGTGCAATGGGCGATAGTAAGAGCGGGAGGAAGATTTTTTAGGGAAAGGCTGGACAAAAGCTGTTTTCCATCCAATCGAAAAGAGACCAGTAGGGTAGGAGAAGCTTACGCAATAGTTTCGCCAGAGTTGAAGAACACCTCTTCACAACAATTCTATTCAATTTATTGATTATAAACTAAATAAATGTATTACATTATTTTTTCTTAACAATATGATTGACATGGCGTTAATGCCGTCTTCCAGATTGACGATTTTATTTACATAAACAATTATAATTTTGATTTTGTATTTTCGAAACTATGAGGTTAGGTTAGTTTAGGTTAGGAGAGGCGTGCACAGCACAGAGGTCCATTGTGATCCCCTATTAATAAAAGCAGAGATGCTCCGAAACTAATGTCTTATGTAGACTGGTTCATTTGTGAACCAGCCTGTGCTTACTATAAATTTTCTCATGTTTGCCATTGAGACCTGCGTTAGATCGTCCAGTTCTCCAACAAACCTGTTTCCAAAGTAACGGAGGCGATTTGTTTGGAGGTTCGGACAGTCGCAGAGCAGATGCTTAATGGTTTCAATCTCCTCGACCTCCTGACAGCTCCTACAAAAATCGGGTACGAATGCACCCATTCTAGTAGCCATTGTGCTACTGGCGCAATGACCCGTTAGTATTAGTACACCTATCATGATTCTAATATTCACAATTGCAGGTTCAACTCCAACTTCTTCCAGAGCGGATTTAATGGACTCCGTGTTTTCAACGCTCCTTCGATGTCCAAAAATGTTTTTTTTTATAATATAGATGTGTAGCACGATGTTCTGAGAGTAAAGGTGGTTTTCTCAGATTTTGTATCTCCAGGGATGGCGGCTAAAGTAGAGCGGAGAAATGCCGTGTCTTATTTCTATGGCCCTTATAATTCACATTATTTTATTCGTATTCATCCTTGTTGGGCATACTAGTTTAACTCAATCACATGTTGTTAGTGTTATGCCTGAACAACATGTAATGAGTAAACCAGCAACCCATTGATGACAATTTGTACAAGGTTTTAATGGAATTAAAACAATATAGACGACGGCAGGGATCGAACCTGTGATCATGAGGTTGACAGGCGAGCACACAACCATCGCACCACGGCCTCGGTATGTTCTTTGTGCTCGAGACTTTTCCCAATTTGTGAGACAACCTCATGCAACGCAGTCTCCACTGACTTACCTTTAAGGTTAGGTAAGCATGTTAGTAGTTGCATAGATTGGATTGAGAAGGTCCCTAACATGCAGACCAATAATTCTCTCCAGTATCTTGAGGAGGAACGAAGACAGACTCACCGGTCTGTAGTCTTTTGCAGTCGAGTTTGTCGGTTTTCCAGTTTTTTTGAATAAAGACTACTTTAACTTTTCACCAGCTGATAGGGACGTATCTCCATTTAATACAACTTTTAAAGATCAACCTAAGCATGGGGTAGAGCATGTTGAAAAAATACCGGAATAATCTCATCTGGTCCAGCTGATTTATAGGGTTTGAATGAGTTTTGTGCCCACATAATCTTCTGCTCTATGATAACCTGTTTCAATTCTGGTATTGATTGTAAAAAATCTAAGGGTTGTGCAAAGCCTGATCCCTCATTACTCTTACAGTCTGGGAAATGCGTTTCAAGTGTTTCTTGGCTGGAGTTTTTTATCCTAGGGCTGTGCCAATCGTTCATTTTGAAAGACCGAATCAATCATTGATTGATTGGTTCAAGCATTCGTTCTTTTCAATCAATCGTTCATTCAATCATTTTTTAACCATCCGTTTCGTTCCGAATGAGATATAGACCGACACCAAGTGTTGTCAATCATTCATTGAACTAAAATATTTTTTTTTCCAATCGTTTCGTTCTGACCGATACCGAAACAATGTGAAAATGAAAGCAAGTTTGGCTTTTTCTACTTCGTTGCTACGTTCACGCCCTCTTCTATTGTATATAAAATGTACATTGAGAACAAGTTGAATGAATGAAAACATAACTTTTTTTCGTTCGTTTCGTTCATCGGTTTCAGTGGTAAGAGATTGACATTAGGATTGATTGATTGGGTCTACTTTGATTGCAATCAATCAATATTCACACATGTTTTAGATTTTAGGTATAACTATTTTTATGGTACTGTGATCCTTTTTCTTCGTGGTTGAGGTAAAAAACTCGTCGGTGTCCAGGGTTCTTCCCAAAGAAGCAACAAACTTGGGTTTGGAGGGTCTAAAGCTCCGAATGAAATAATGTATTTTAATACTCCAAAACTTTCAATTAATTTATTTCGTGGCTTCGTATTCCTAACATGGTATTTCATATACTGTTATTAACATTATTTATTTTCTTAAAATAAATAACACGGTATTCCATGTATTCTCTAAAAAGAGAACCTGTCCAATGAGCTGCCTTGAAGAGGAGATCAAAGGAAAGAAACGGGTTGGTTTAGTAAATAATAATACTCTTAATAATAACAATAATAAATATTCCCCAACTCTAGCTAATACTCCTAATAATACTAAAGCTTGCCCTACTCTAGCTAATACCCTACTATTTTATAAAAAATTAAAAACATTTAGAGCAGTTTCACCATTACGGCAATCGGGCAATGCCTATCTGTCACCGAAACGCCTTTCAAAGGTTTTTGATCTTAAACTCTCTATGTCTATACACTAGATTGGTGTCTACACTGGACGAGAATAAAAGACGATTTTGTCATTTTCCCAACGTCCGCTTATTAAATCTACGGCTAAGAGTCAGTGTGAATTAAAAGAAATAAACGACAAAATTCTACGTGTATCAAAGTGGGTATTGATCAAATGACTCCAGATACACACTGGATACGTGTAATATGATTATATGTAATAATAAGGTGGTATGTAGGTGTCGTAGCGTTTTGCTCGGTAATATAATTAGGGTTTGTTGGTGTCGTAGCGTTTTGCTCGGTAATGAGATTAAATTGTTGAGGAATTGTAACGCTTCGTTACAGTACATAGCTCGTTTGCAGTATCTTATAAGATTTTCGCAGCTACCATATCCATTAAGGATATTAAACTTTTCTCTTAAGTTCATTGAATTCTCCATAACGTGTAATCTTCTTATTTCTTGTGATAACGGACATTAGCGATGAAGTGATGGGTGTCTTCCAGTGTTGTTCCATGTAGACAAAAAATGTAGACTACACGATTGTCTACGTGTAGACAATTCAACGTATACAATTCCTGATTGTCTACATGCCAATGTCAACAATGTAGACAACGTAGACATTAAATTTTTCTTATTATGTTTCGTCTAATAAATCAGAGCTCGAGCCAAAATCATTGTCATCAATCAAAACAATCATAGAGACATCGCCGGATTAAGATGTCACAGGTGATTGGGATTGCTTACAGGCATTGCTTTCGTAAATGAATGTGAAGGCATTATTATTAAGATATGAATATGCTTTTTTTTAACAAATTTTTATTTACCTGTGCAGTATTTTGTAGATTTTTGTTGCACACTGTATAATATGCTACAAATTTGTTATTGTTTTCTATTAAAAGAAAACCTAGGTGATGGAAACCTTTATTTTTTCGTCGACCAATATTTGAATAAAAACTCAAATTAACACCTGAAATTTTCTTAAATGAAGTAAACAATGTGACAGAGAAATCAAGAATGACAGATCGGCTGGCATGCTTTGTCTACATTGTCGACACTATAGTCGACATTGTCTACATTGTCGACACCATAGTCGACATTGTCTACATTGTCTACATTGTCGACACAATTGTCTACGCATTAATGTAGACAATCAAAGTCGACACGTAGAGGAACAACACTGGTGTCTTCCTTCACGTTCATATTACAAATGGTGCAATTACCAAGTAGATCTTGCCTGTATGGTATGATGTTAAGATTTAGCATCTTTATCAAGGAATATTACTCGAATGCAAGTGATTCGAAAAGAATCCTTACAATTGATGGTCGGGATTCTTTTATATATTGTGCAGGTTCTACTTGTCTTTGCTTTCCCAAAGAAATATAATTTTTCATCGAATAGTTCAAGGTGATTGCTAAAAGACTCGCACTAAATATAGGGATTGTCTGCTGGTAGAATAAGCTGAATGTTGTGTCTTTCTGAAATCTCTTATAATGTGATAAATGGTTGTGATCTTCTCCGAAGCCAATGTATTAAAAACTTTTTTTTTAATTCTTTCGTCTTCCATTTTCATAACCTTAACAATGTACTCGCAAATTGCTTTTAAATTCGATGTGTAAATATGTGAAAATCCAAACTCAATATGGTGTTGTGATAGGTATTTTAAATAGCCTTTTGAAAAAATATCTTTTCAATATCTTCAGATATTTCGAAACCAAAGACGAAGTGGCTAGAAAAAACAAATTTGGTAATTCTTTTGACTTTTTCTCACATTATCTTAACAATTCAATAGTTCTAATGACCTTACTCTTACTCGTAAGTCTACAATTCGTTTTGATATTTTAGCCGTGAACCACAAGGGCAAGTTGGTGCATCCTGTCGTAAGATAGTATTCTTCTAAAGTTTAACTAAAGTCAGTTTTCAATGAGTTACACCGAAGACACATTCTTTAGGTCTTTTGCTAGGCAGGGATATCATTTAGGGCAGGTTTCAGCCGACAGTAGCTCCAATTCCTTTAAATGCTCAGGCAAAAAAAAAAAGATTATTAGTTTTCTTTAAAATTCTAAGAAATGACAGTCATATGTCTTACATTTCTTACTATAGTGTCCGTATAAATATTCCTGGAAATACATAACTTTTCCACAGAAAATCAAATTAATATTTCAAAAGATACGCAAACTATTGGTTTCCCATCACTGATTTGGATGAACTTTGATGGGAAAACCTGAAGATTGTGGAGGAGTATCTATGATTTTGTAATTTAAATGCACTAGGAGGAACTTGATGAGTGGCAATTGAAATTTATTTTCATTTAAAAACTAATTCCACATAATATGCGGAGTTTGATTTAATATAATTAAAAGGATTATTATTTATTCCGTTTGAGCATTGGTAAAAGCTTTTAAGTAAAGAAGATATTTTTAATTCAAATTTAATCAGCTTTTGATGGCTATTCTAATTAAGTGATTCACTAACCCTTTGTTATTGGAATATTAATTTTAGTTAAAGAATTTTTTGAAAATTATTTTTACCTAATATGACATCCACGAGTCGAACGCCAAAAGACAAACTGATTCGGTGGCCCAATTAGCGCCATTTTGTTAATATTAGTCGTTTAACGTTTGCATAAAAGTGAGAAATAAATGAGGGATTTGTGGAAATAACTCCTAGTTGATCAACGTCTGCTTCTTATTTCAACAATAGGCGTTTTTCTTCTAAGATCAGAGCAGTAAACTTAGCTGTCCAAAAAAAAGATCTTGGCCCGTATCGCGTAAGAGTAAAGTGATCACTGAATTAATTGTAGTTTTGACAATCGCTCTCTCTATATTTCTCTATTGATATGATAGAAGCAGCTATAGTCAAAATGGCAATCAAAAAATTGATAATCAACTATCACCTTAGCCGATTCCACCCCTGTGTTTCGTTTTTAGCTCAGACCAATCAGAGCGCATATCATGTGTTTCATTTATCAATAAGAGCTTGCTCGCAGTGTTCTATACGTCGATCAAAGACGAGGTTAGATTTCGTTATGTTCTCTTTTATTCATTTTCAATATGATATACCCATAGCTGGGCACCGTTAATCAAACAGTTAACATCGTTAATCGTTAATCCGCTACTAAAAAAGTTAGCTTCGTTAAACGTTAAAGCGTTAAATTTCGGAAGAATTAACGCAAGTTAACGTTAATCGTTAATCCGTTAACATGTGATAAAAATTGCATTTTTTATATTTTTTTACTCTGAGCACCGGCGCTAGTTAATTCCGGTCGTCCACTAGGCGATCAACGTACAAATTTCGAATTCAACGCATTCAACTCTAATGTACGGTGCCTTCAATTCTGTTCAACCAACGGGTTGGATCTAGTTATTGGCCGTTGCTCAACGAATTGCGCAACAAGTGTACGGGTAGTGTACGAGCTCGTGTTGCTCCTTGAAAATGTTCGATCTTGAGCCACATTTTCAAGATAATGTGTTGCACATTATTTGTTCAACGCGTTGATCAACTTTTTAATTTTCTTTGGGATTTCTTGACGTAGTATTGTGTTGCGTAGCCTTGGCTGCAGTGAAATGTGTCTACGTGGTTGAACTATTGCGTTGCCATGAACTTGCAGTTGTTGCAACTTGCAAACTGTAGTTTATTTTGGTTTTTCGTCATGGAAGGTGATAAAAAATCAGAGTGGACCACGGAATTAATTTTGCAAATGATTTCAGCAATTGAAAAGCCCAATATAGGGGACATTTAGACCCCCTCTTATAAAAATCGAGATGCCAGGGAATTAGCTTGGTCTCAAATTTCCTCGAAAATGCAATTGCTTAAACTTTGAATTTGAATTCACGGGCGCGGTGGGATCAATCGATTTTAATTTCTCATATATTATTTCATTGAATAAACAATTTTCTTCGCGACTCAAGAAAAAATCATCTACCCAGAATCGTCTTGGCTGTTTTTTCTTCCTTTGTCGTTCATTTTCTAATATTATTAATGCGATAGTCACTTTTTTTTTCTTAGAGGAAATCATACTCATACGGAACAAATTTAAGAATATTTTAAAGCGAAGGCGTGCGTCGACAATAAATGTACATATATGTACCGAACTGAAGTCAAAATTATTTCAGGTTGGTTTGACGTTTGAGTTTTTTGTTTATCGTGTTGTGTTCAACGCGTTCCCCAACGAGTGTTCCTTAGTTAAGTGTACGAAGGTATCAACTCGGTCATCAACTGGTTGAGCAACAATATCGAAAACGCAGTTGATCAACTCGAAAAACTTTTTTTTCTGTCAAAATCGAACAAGTTTATAAACTAGTGTACGAGGTTATTCAACATTTGAATAAGTTGGTCAACTAGGTGTACGGAGCTACTCAACACTGGAATAAGTTTTAAGAGTTGATCAACTAGGTGTGCGGGGTTAATCAACAAATGGGAAAGTCTGTCAATTATGTGTACGGGGTTCCAAACGCATTTTGTTCAACTTTAGTTGCTCAACGTGAATTACGTAAGTTGCTGCACTAGTGTAAGAGATTGTAAATTCGTTTATCCAACGAAAGTTGGTTGAACTTATCGCGCACATAGTGCACGACGGACATAATGAAATGATCACACGAAACGAATCTCTTCGCAGTGTTCTCAATTGCACGCGCCGTCAAAATATAATACGTACGCTGTTTTTGTTTCACCCGCAGCACGCGCCACACGGCACTTGTCTCATACTTGTCTGAACCTATTTTTCGCACCGCGCGGTAAATAGTAGGCATTGGATTAACGATTAACGGACTTAAGGTGGATTAACAGATTTAACTTGTCCGTTAACATTTTTAAAAGTTAACTTAAAAGTTAATCCGTTAATCAAAATTTTAACTTCGTTAATTAACGATTAACGGATTAACGAGTTAATGCCCAGCTATGGATATACCATACATACATATTTATATTATTACATATTACATATATACTTAAGTATTTTAGGAGTTGCCAGAAGGGCAATATAATATCTATGTATAACAATAATAAATTATAAATATAACATCTCCCCTTTTGAAAAGGGCTTCAAAATTTATAAGGTTGAACCGAAAATATTTGGCTTTCTTTTTTCTCTACCGTAGCGCGTTACATAACCCGATCGATTTGTGGAAGTCGCATTGTTTGGTTTTTCGATTTCCTTAACTTCAAGTGTTGATTGTTGTGAAGTTCTCATGTTTTTATTTGAAACCGTATCTGATCGATCTGCAGTAATGCGTGTAGCGGTTCGATCATAAATTAAAGGAGGATGGAAGGACCTTCTTATATGTTTTTTTATTTATTTATTTATTTATTTATTTCGTCAATCAAGTTACAAAAACTTTATAAAGACTATATATATACATAATTTAAACTAACGAATAAATAACATATTTACAAAGTATAAAAATAATAATATTATAATGAATTCAATATATGTATCTCTTTTAATATTTATCCTACTTTTATTAAAATCAATGACAAGATCAAGATCATTCAAAGCAATACAAGAGCTAGTAATTGGATTATGTTTGGCGTAACTTGTACTATGATACGGAACATATACGAGATTTCCATCTCTAGGTCGCAAAATACGGGAAGGTGCATAAATATAGTACATTGAAAGCAGCATCGAACAGTTAATATTTGAATTGAGGATATCAAAAGCGAAAAGAGCAGAATATAGTTTCCTTCTGAGTACTAGGGGCTTTAAATCAATAAAGGCACATCTGATCTCATAAGACGGAAGATTTGCATTTCTAAATGTTTTGCGCAAAGCAAATTTAGTAAATCTTTTCTGAATTTTTTCAATACGAAGAATGCTTGTTTGAGTATATGGATTCCAAATAACACAACAATACTCTAGCAGAGGTCTAACAATAGATAAAAACAGAGTCTTAAGGGTGTAAGGATCTTCAAAAGACTTTGAATTCCTCATTATGAAACCCAACATCGAATTTGCTCTGGAGATTACTTGGTCAATTTGAAGCGAAAAATTCATTTTAGAATCAAAGATAACTCCAAGGTCCTTTTGACTCATTAATCTTTGTAGGTTTTGACCATCAAGTTTGTAATCAAAACAAAAAGGATTGAGTAATCTTGCATAAGTTACAACACTACATTTATTATTATTGAAAAATAATCCATTTAGATTACACCAGTGAACAATATTATTAAGATCATTTTGAATTTTACACGCATCTAGTGGAGATTTAATGCAACTAAAAATCTTGAGGTCATCGGCATATAATAAGTACTTTGAATATGAAATATAACTAGGCAAATCATTTATGAAAAGAATGAAAAGGAGCGGTCCAAGATGGCTGCCCTGTGGTACACCGGAAAAATTTATGATTTCATTTGACAGCACATTACCAATTTTGACATATTGTTTTCGTCCAACTAAATAACTATGTATCCATTTAAGAAGTGTGGAGTGAAATCCAAATAATTGAAGTTTTTTCACTAGAACATTGTGTTGTACCCGATCAAAAGCTTTCGAAAAATCAGTGTAAATAACGTCAACTTGATAACGGTTTTCTAAATTACAAAGACAGTAATTAGTGAATAAAGCTAAATTAGTTGTTGTCGATCGTCCACTCATAAACCCATGTTGGTTTTCAGATATATGATTTTTAATCAAATTATAGAGTTTGTTCTTTACTATTGCTTCAAATACTTTAGGTATCAGCTGAAGTTTAGCAATTGGTCTGTAATTTTCAACAGCCGATTTCGATCCCGACTTGTGCAGAGGAGTTATCAAGGAATGTTTCCAAGTATCCAAAAATACACCTTGTCTTAGAGACAAATTGAATATATAACAGAGTGGAGCAGTTAGATGCAATTTACAGTTCTTTAAAAGAAGCGGTGGTATATTATCTGGTGCAACAGAAAAACTGTTATCAAGAGATGATAGTGCTTCCAAAACATCATCAATAGATAAATACAGACAACCAGTCTCAATACAAGAGTTATAGCTATTAACCATTTGAACATAATTAATGTTTAACTCAATAAAATTTGATTGAAAAAAAGACGCAAAGTTGTTACAGATTACATTTAGATTATCAGAAGAGACGCCATTATACGACACGTTAGCTGGAATCCCAAGAGATTTACGTTTTGTATTTAGGAATGACCAAAAACATTTAGAATTATTTTTGATCTTCGACTCAAGAGACCAAATATATTGCTTATAAGTAAACTTTTTCAAAAATTCATATTCTTTTCGAGTTTGATAAAATTTTTTACGAAAAACATCCGAAATCTTACTTTTTTTATGAAGCTTATTCATAACATTTTTCAATCTCAATAGACTTTTGTTAAACCAAACTGGCCTTTTCGAATTTTTTGAATAATTAATAGGAACGAAATTTAAAATAGCAGAATCTAAAATGTTCCGAAACATAGTAAAAGCTAGCTCTAGATCATTACAGTTAAAAAGAAGTTGCCAGTCAACTGATTCTAAATAATTATTCATAGATATAAAATCAGCATTTTTAAAATTATGTTTCTGCTCTGTATTACAAGATTGTGATTCTATTAAAACAGACAAATTAAAAGTAATTTCAAGTGCCTTATGATGAATACTATTATCGAGCAAATTAAAACTAGCTTCATCTAAGTAAGCTTCAAGATTCTTATCAATAAAAACCAAATCTAAAATACGGCCAATGGAATTGCAAACGCTGTTTATCTGGTACATATTTAAAGCAGTTAAACCATCAATTAAATTATACTCGAAATCTTTAGATACATTCACCCTTATTGTAGCAGGCGTTTCGCTTGAACGACAAATCTCATTTTCAAAAATTTGTATTATGAATGGCGTTTTAGAGTCGTTTGTCATTATTTTTCGAGTCGTAACGCCATACTCTGAGTGGAACGTAAGTTTTCGTATGAGAAATGTCACTCATCTGTATTATAACTGTCGTTTTACTCGCCTTCTACGACTCTCAGAACGCAATTTTTTGTCGAATACAAATTTTCAAACGACTCACTGTCGAAATTGATTAAAGATGTAAGTTTTACATGTTAGTATTGTGTAATTTGTAATTTTTGTTATATTTGTTTTATTTAAGGGTGAAAATAAATAGCCCAGAACAGATGAAGTGTACCACTGAAACTCTTCTTGTACTTGCAGCTCCCGCGTTAGGTCTTGCAGTTGAAACTGATGCAGTTTCTCAAAGATATTTATGAAAACATTTCGAGAAGGAAGTCGTCTGTTAGGGTAAAGTTTCTGGTATCTTCGTTGTGCTCTTCTCGAATTTCCATTGCACAACCCATACACGAATAAAATGTCTGCGTATTCTTCTCTCGTAAGTAAAGGCATTTCAAAAAGCGCTCTTATCAAACTAGATAATCTGATGAATGAGTTTTGAGTTTTTCTATTCTTTTATACTACTTATTTAGTTAATTTACCCACTAAACAGTCATCCCCAAAATTTAACTTTCCCTGTGAAGGGTTAAGGCGATTAGGATTTTGACAGCAAGTCAGATAGGCATAAGTACACTTTTTACCCTTTTTATAATAGACTAAGAGCCCACAGCAATTCTTGGGTGTGATTGATAGCAAAAATAATTAGCATAATTAGATAGGCCTTTAGTAGTTATTTACAAATGTGAACGTCTTGCATGCTCTAGTGGGAGCAATAGTGCATAAGAGTGCATCAGATACGCAGTTCTTTCCAAAGTCTAAAAAATTGTCATAAATTGTCAAAAATTTGCCATAACTTCAAAATGAAGAGCTAAGTGCCCTGATTGCAAATATCGAGGTCCAAGACGTTTTGAAGGCGGTCTTCTTCGTGCAAGAAGTACGCTATTCTTATCGCGTCTTGCAGGCAGAAGGCTGTCTGCAAAACGTCTTAGACTTCAATACTTGCAATCAGGGGGCTTAACTCTTCATTTTGGCAAAGTTGTTATGACAATTATTTAGACTTGGAACTGCATATATGATGGACTTTTATGCACTATAGCTCCCACTAGAGCATGCAAGACGTTCACATTTGTAAATAACTACTAAAGGCCTATTTAATTATGCTAATTAGCAATAAAAGTAGGTACAAAACACAACTTTCGATTTTTTACCTGTTTTAGATCTTCCCAAGTATCATAAAATGTTTGGGTGCACTTATTAATGATTTTTGTTGTATTATTGTTTTCTTCATCAGGTAAAAATAAGAAAACTTTATGTTTTTACCTCAAAGTCAAAATTTTGCTCTGGCAACCCTAAAACATATCAGCTCAATTTAAACGTAGGCTTAAAGGCTAGTATTTCTACTCAAAATAAAATCTAAAATAAAAAATCTCTTACTGACAGAGAAATTGACCTTAACATGGGTCAGGGTACACAAAGTTAGCCTTTTTTACATCGTCAAAAAGTGATGTCAAAGTTGAAAATCAGAATTTACCGTAGAACAATTTTTTTCTTAGAATATGATCAAGAATCACATCACAAAGTATGGCGCACGAATTACAGGACACTGTGTATTGAAAAAAAAACTCAAATTGTTTTGAAATATCTGTTTGTCAATGACAGATTTTTATGTGGAACTCATGTTGATTCAAAACGCCTGGCGTTTAAGTATCGTAATACCGACTCTTAAACGCCTCAAAAGTGACTCGACAGAAGAAGTGACGAGTGTCGTTCAAGTGAAACGCCTATTATAATAAGGGTGATTATAAGGAAATATTTGATTATCATCTTTTGAAAATAACCATTTAATATCAGGTAAATTAAAATCTCCAATAATAATAAAGTACGAATTTTCGTCAACATTTTTCACAATATTTTCTATATTTTTCATGTGAGCATTATATATAGAATATTCAGATGAAGGCGGAATATAAGAGACAAAAAAATAAATATGAATAGTTCTTGAATCTGGGTTCCCAAGAATCCCCCTTTTTGAAGACTACATTTTCGTCCTTACTAAAGTTTACCTCACTTGTTTTCCTTCCCAAATTATGAGCTTGAGTGTATTTCATTTGATGCTCCTAAGATTTTTGGTAGATGTTTGATATTATCTTAGGCTGTAACGCTTCAATACTTATGGGAAGTTTGGTCCTTAAATTTCTGCTCATTAAAATTTCCGAAGGTGAATAACCTAAAGTTGAAAGAGGAGTTGACCTATATTCTTACAGAGCAGTGTTACTATCAATGCCCTATTCACTTGCTTTTCGAAGTATCTGCTTTGCAATATGAACTCCTTTTTCGGCTAAACCATTTGATCGTGCATAACGAGGGCTTGAGAAACTAAAATTAAAATTCCAACTTTTAGCAAAACTTTTCAACCCATAGGAATTGAACGGTTAGTTATCCGAAACCACCACTGCCGGAATTCCATGGGTACTAAGAATCTTTTTAAGTGCGATTATAACACTGCTTCCAGTTTTGTTTAAATTAGATTTAATTTCCAACCATTTAGACAAATAATCTACTAAAATCAAATAAGATCTACCTCCAAAGTCAAGTAAATCACAACCAATTTTTTGAAAAGGATGAGTGGGAATAGGATGTGGGATTAAATTATGGTGGCTATTGCTAGCTCTGAACTTTTCACAAGTTCGACATTTAAAAACTACATTTTCGATGTCTCGATTCATCATAGGCCAATATAAAATTCGTTTAGCCCGTGCTTTAGTTTTGCTAACACCTATATTCTATGAGTTCAGAATATAATGACCGAGCAGATTCAGTGAAAAAGCTGAGCGCGGCTAACTTCACTTTTTGTGTGACAAGAAAGACGGCGAAAAAAAAAAACAAACAAACAAATAAAAATGGAGATCATCGCCTTTGACAGGTCAGTGCTATGGTGTGTTGCATAAATAAATCTGAGAGTTCTGATTAATCTCAGCTCAGAGCGTACTCCACATGCTCCAGCTCTGCTCAGATTTAAAAATGAAAACGCCTAATATGTCAATCATGTCCTTGTTGAATAAAACATGTATTGGTTCTGACCGCTCCAGGTCTTCGGGAGATCTTCCTGTTACATGTTTCTATGTGAAATCCGCATGGCATGATGTTTCCATTGGAGGTTGACATCTCCTCAGAAAAGCGGATGTGGAATATAAGTGTGGTATAAGTATAAGGTATGTTTTGGGCAATCAATTGGGAGACCGATCTAAGAAGGCTCATTGAATTGCGCAATCATCTGTGTTTGAAACCATTTATAAGAAAGCAATCGAATTGAGTAACTGTCTGGTAATTGCGCAACCCTTGGCTCAGTTAAAAAAAAAACCCTAGTCTTTTGGCTCGTGGTCTCAGAAATTTGACGGAATACACCTTACAGAAACTACCGAAGTTTTGATTCATGTCGTTGCATTGTGTCTTTGATCTTCAGTTTGGAAAATTCGTTAAAGTTGTCAAAAATGGCATTTTCAAGTTAATGTGCTGTCATTCTGGCCAGAGCAGGGCATTTTCAAAGGAATCTAAGACGACAGTGTGTTTTAGAAGAATACTCATCTCCACGTATGTTCCGCTATTGGACAGTCCCACGAAACAGCTATCCCGGCTGTGCTTTCTCTTGATGCTATTAGATCAATGTACAGAACTTAATTCAAAGAGCTAATATCATTTTTAAATATAGGATTTTCCAATTGGCGGGGGGAGATTTTAGTGTTTTATGGTGATTCACTTGTTTCTTACTACTGATGTCAGATCATCAAATAACACGATTGAACAGCACGTAAAAATAATAATTTTTTATTATTAAACTGAAAGTTTGGTAGTGCAAACGCTGTGCACGTTGCAACCATTTCACGGTAGACATGATTGCCTTTCAAAGTCGATTCGTCAAAGTCTGGTGTCCAAATTTGAGACGATCTCATCAATCATCCAACATTCGTACGTCAAAGGAACTTAAGATCGTTGAAGAACATCGGCGCAGTCCTCTCCGTGCACTAGAACTCGGCCTTTTGTAGACTTAAGCTTGGCAAATTTTGCGTCTGAACTTGGGTCTATACCCGTAGATAATCCGACTGACGCAGGAGCTCAAAGTTTATGACCAAAGACAACGCCATTTGTTCGCTGACTATGACTAGACTTCGGAGAGTTTTGAAGGGGACCCCAATTTTGACCGAAAAGTCATCTTTAGTGACGAGGCGCATTTTTGGATGAATGGCTGTGTTAACACGATGCTCACCAGGTGACAATGCATCGCCAAAACCTTACGATGGCGTCATTAGTCTGTACTTTTTTCATAATCGTATCGTGAAGACCTATTGTTTGCGTTAGTGACATGCACAGCTTGGTGCGTTGAACTATGATGGAGGCGACCCAGAAATGAAGCCATCAGAATTTCGATGGTCTATTCTCATCGAATCACTATTCTTCGGTCCCAAAGTATCAAATTAAGAAAAAAAAAAGTTATTAACTATGGATCTTAAGCGTTCGCCACCGAGAGTTGTCGTTCTGCATGCGGCATTTTCGAAAAAAAATATAATATCTAATTACGCTTCCAGCGTAATATCCACACCATATGGTGACTTTCAACGAGCTTAACAGCTCTTCGTGGGTTATATGCGGATTTTCGGTGTCCCAGAAGCGATCACTTTATGGAAATGGCCTTCTTGGCCCATGAAGATTTAAGACAATAATTGGTCGAACTTCAGGATGACTTGAGCGTAGAATACACTCCACATGAACACCTTCAAGTATTTCATAAATATTCTCTGTAAATATCACCGATTTGTGCACTTGATCATTTGATTGATATTCCAGGTTCCACTGCGACATCTTCAACCACAGCTGCGATATTCTTAGCAGGGCGGCTGTTCCGGGCAGGCTAGATTAAGCAGCACCAAGTTATCCTTTACTCTTAGCCGTGTGGCTTATCGCTCTCGTGATGCCCAGTCCAGTTGGTGGTGGTCGACCGGGAAATAGTTATTTCGCATTCTTTGAGAGTATGGCGCTTTCGGTAGATAAAAATCAAAGTAGAATTGAAATGTACCGCCACTCTTGTAAAAAATAGAATCTTCTGATATAGTACCAACTCTTCGCAGGGAAAACCATTCCGTAAGCAATTTTATCGCTTCTACTGTTCTGGAGTCTTCCCTCGAAATAAAAGGCAACCCTTTCTCCCCCTAGTCCTATCGACCAAATGCACTAACGTCCCTTCTTTCTAAGATCATGGAATTGCTGATCAATCGTCACCTCAAAAAAATACCTCAAAGACCGAGAGCTTCAAAGAAAAAACTCAAATGGTCTTCGCTCTAAGAAAACAATGTTTGGTACTGCTGCTGTTGTCGAAGGCGAACTTACACTAGAGTCTGTTCCTCCAATGCAGTTTCTGCATCTTTCTCGTTTGCATAGCAATGTGACTAAAGATAATGTGTTGGACTATGCTGCGAATAAATTAAACATCCCAAAGACCCGTTTGCGTTGCTCGAAGCTTATTAAAAAAGAAGTGGATACTTCCTCACTTCGCTACGTCAATTTCAAATTAGGGATTCCTGCAAACTATTTTGATGCAGCCTTAGATCCATCAATTTGGCCTGTTAATTTGCAAATTAAAAGATTTATAAATTTTCCGAAGAGGGGCGACACTTCCAAGGTGAAATAATAAAAACCTCACAACCTAGAGTGAATTTGTCTGAAGTTCGTGTATACTTTCAAAACGCTGGTGGCCTGCGGACTAAAACAAACCAGCTTTTCTTAGCTTCTTCGATCCATGAATTTGATGTAATTATCATTGTGGAAACATGGCTTAACTCAAATTTTATGTCATCGGAGCTTTTTAACTCTTCTTTCAACGTTTATCGAAAAGATCGTTCCATTACAACAGGATGGGTTCGAGGTGGAGGCGTTTTGATTGCCGTCCGAACAACTTTTAACAGTACTCAACGAAATCTATCGAATGACGGTGATGAAATTGAGCAACTTTGTGTTAGTGTAAGTTCCAAAGATTCTGCTGATAGTAAAGATTTATTTTTTATTGTAAGTTATATTCGTCCCACTAGTGGAGTAGAAGTTTATAATGAACATCTTTCTAATGTTCAAGCAATTGTTAATGAATTAACGACCAACCAATTCCCATGTGTCCTTGGCGATTTCAATTTGGGTGACATCGTCTGGCGGTATATGGAAGATGATCATGTTTTAATACCTTTTAATACAATTAAAGATGTAGAAATGTTGGTCGTTGACTCATTATCTGCTATGGGTCTTTTTCAAATAAATAATGTACAAAATAGTATAGGGAGAATATTAGATCTAGTATTTATCAGCAATGATCTAAAATACTCTCTAGTTATGTCTAATTTTCCTTTGATAAACAATTCCATTCATCATAAGGCTGTATGTATATCTTTTGAATATTATGATTATGCAAAAAATTTAATCAAAAACCACAAATTATATAATTTTGCAAAGGCTGATTTCATTGGACTTAATAGTTTTTATAATAATGTAAATTGGGAGAGTTTTATAGACGGCAAGTCATTAGAAGATATGTTTACGCAATTTAAACACCTATTATTTGAAGGTATAGAACTTTTTGTTCCTATCCTAAGAAGTAAAAAAAACTTTTAAGCTTCCATGGTTTAACCCTAGGATAAAGAATTTAGAAAATGCAAAAAATAAGGCATTCAAGCGTTTTAAACTATCAAAACTCTCTGCTGATCGTGAAAGGTTTTTTCAATTAAGGAAAGAATTTGACTTTCTTAACAAGTTTTTGTATAGACATTATTTGCTTAACACCGAAGCCAATATAAAAAATAATTCGTAATCCTTTTGGGTATTTATGAACTCTAAAAGAAAAGGTTCATCTTTTCCACAATGTATGGAGTATGACAGCAATAAGTCTAGCGACATTAAATCCTCTTGTGATCTCTTTGCGCACTATTTTAAAACTTCATATAATAGTGATACAATTAAAAATATTGATGATTTATACCCGGATACTATTCCTCAAATTGATTTCTCGTTAACTAAATTAACAGAGCAAGAAATTCTCATAAGTTTAAATGACCTTGATACTACTAAAAAGGCTGGTTTTGACTCAATCCCACCTATCCTGTTATCAAAATGTTCTGCTTCTCTTTGTTGTGTTTTGACAAATATCTTTACAAATCTCTGTCAACAGGCATTTTTCTAGAGGAATGGAAGATATCTTTTATAGATCCAATTTATAAAAACGGACTTAAGCACTTAGTGAACAATTACAGGCCCATTTCAAAGCTTTCAGCTATTCCCAAGCTCTTCGAAAAGGTAGTAACTGATCGTCTTTATTATTCGGCTAAGGAATTTTTATCCCCTTACCAACATGGGTTTGTAAAGGGTAAATCAACTTGTTCAAACCTAAGCCTTTTCAATAACTTTTGTATGAATTCATTAGAGAATTGGAAACAAGTTGATGTCTTATACACCGACTTTGTCAAGGCGTACACCATGGTCTCCTCTTGCAAAAGCTAAAAAGATTAGGTATGAACATAGCTTTTATAAATTGGTTAAATTTCTATTTATCAAATAGAAAGCAAGTCGTCAAAATATATGATTGCTCCTCTATATTTATAGACGTCATATCAGGTCTTCCGCAAGTAAGTCATTTGGGGCCACTCCTTTTCATTTTATTTACAAATGATCTGCCCTCAGTATTAAAGTACTGTAAGTGTTTAATGTACGCCGACGATGTGAAACTTTTTCTGGCTCCATCTTCACCATTGGATTGTTCACTTCTGCAGATAGATATCAATAATTTTCTTGATTGATGCAATTACAATCACCTTAAACTCAACTTTTCTAAGTGCAAAATATTTAGTGCATCGAGATCATCATCTCTTATAATCAATGATTATAATTTCTGTAATGTCAACCTGCAAAGAGTCAATACCATCAAGGACCTGGGTGTGCATTTTGATCAAAAACTTGATTTTCGATCGCATGTGGACTATGCTGTCTCCAAAGGTAATTCTATGCTAGGTTTCTTAATACGCAACTCGATTGACTTTAAAGATTCGTATACATCAAAGACCATATTTATGGCTTTAGTTTTACCTATTCTAGAATACTGCTGTGTTGTGTGGTCCCCTTTCTATGACAATAATCACCCCTATTACAGAATTCGGCGAATGAGCTAAATTAACAATTTCAATTCATTTCCAAACTTTTGCTATTACTGAATCCGACGAATGAAAGTTGAACGAATGTCGGTAACAATCCCTGCAGCACTGACATTTTGTTCAACTTATATGGTATTACAGATTTCGCAATCCATTCGCACTCCATACAATTTCTATCATTTTACATTCGCACCAATTTCGAGACGAATCTGAAGTGAATTTTTGATTAAACGAAAATAAACAATGGAGAGTACAAAAATTTAAGTCAAAAGCTTATCATACTGAATGCTAACTAAAGTGTTTGTTTAACAAACTTTAATAAAAAACGCACAAATAGCAACGCAACCAGAGAGCAAGAAATCTAAAAAAAAAAAAAAAAAGAGCACACGCGGTTGGTTCTGAACCGTCCTCCATCTTCGTACTAACCACTCTCAACGATGCTTGATTTCGTTGATCGAAAACGATACTATTATCACAGCCTAGGCCAGTTGAATAAATGTTTGTTGCTGACAGTGTCGATACGAAAGTTCATAAATGATAAGGTAATTTTAGAAATCCACAATGTAGTTCATCCGACGAATTTCATAATTGAGTTTTACAGCGGATGCGAATCACGTCAACTCACCGGGAGTAAAATTCTGCGAATTCTGTAATCGACATGAATATATTAAGAATAGAAAGAATTCAAAAAAGATTCATCAGGTATGCATTGAGAAAAGGGACTTATTAAAAAAGAAATGCTTGCAATTATGTATGTAAATAATTAACTTATAAATGCTTAATAAAACTACACCTTTAAAATTATAATAAAGTTTCATGTGATAATATGTAATTATGTACTTTTTAAGAACCCAAGTGCCTGTACTTGTATATACCTTAGATTTAGTTAGCTAATTTTTGTAATCAGCAGATCTTTGATCAATTGATGGAAATAAATAAATAAATAAGCTTCATAATAACCAGCAAACGGGCTTTCCCAGCAATCGTTCCACTATTGATCTGATGGCATATCTCACCAAAAAAGTGAAACAGATCTTTACGTTGCTTTGGAGAAATAAAGATTATTGGGCTTGATATTTCTAAGTCATTTGATAGTATCAATAGAACCCTTACTGTTTGAATTAGAAACCACCTTCTGGACCGTTCAATATATGCTGTATTAAATGGTTTGAAGTATGATGGATCTTCACAAAATAAATGCTGTTGTTCCCCAGGGCTTCATTGCTTCTACGACTCTCTTCATCATTTCAAATTTCAACGATACAGCATGGTAATATCATTAAACTCCGATCTTTACATCAATAATTCGAAAACTCAATCATTTCTATTGTCGTTGAAGCAGAATGCACCTCCTATGTCATTGTTCTTGAAAGGCACTTGCATTGAAGAAGCTCAAAAAATCTCAATTGTCGGTATGTGTGATAAGCCAAATCTTCTTTGGAATGACCACATTCTCGATACCTCCAAAACACTTTTAAATCCATAGGATTTCTATATATAACGGTGTAAGACAGTTTCACCTCTTCTGATCGAGCAATTAATAAGGCACAAATATCATCTTTGCGAAGGTAAGATTCAAGAATAGACTGCTAGAAACTGATAGGAAACAGAACTATCATCGAATCATTCCTACCTTTTGAACTTGCACACCGTCGAAATGTTTCATATTTTCTCTTGACTTGTCACATCTTTGGCAAAATTGCTCACTCAAAGTAGCCAATTTTGTTTATTCCTGCAATCAGTTTTAGCCGTGATACCTGTTTCACTAGGAATACTCTTTTTAAATGATCAATAAATGTATATTAGTAATTGGTCAGTACTTGAAACAAAAGATAATATTTATTTTAGGCAAGACAGTTGAAAAATGTATTTCAACTTATTTCGGTAAGCGTGGGTACCATGCGATTATAATCATTAAAATCAAGTGTTCCACAAGGAAACCTTTATGGGCCAATATTGTTTAATTTTTTATCAAACAAAAAAAGTAAAATCAACACAATTGATACCTTACCAATCCAGCAGTGTTAGCTTCTTGAGATGTAAAGAATAAACATTTTAAATGAAAACATTGTACCTTATAGCACCACTACAGAGTCTGGACTCCCTTAGAAAGTTATAACTCCTCTCCAACCTACAAAGTTGGTGTTAGCATACTCAAGCTCTTGTTGTATCATTGAAAAACATCAAACTACCAAAACTTAAACTTGCAAGAAACAAAAAAAATACCGTTTTCATGAAAAGTGTTTTGAAGAAAATAAAAAAGTCATTTTGTCGAATTACCATCTCAAGTTCTTCTGTCACCCAACTTTTCGCCTCGCAGACTACCTATAACAATTCTTGAAAAAAGGATAAACGAAGTTTTTCTCCTTTTTTTGTTGATATTTTTGTCTTTCTCCATTAAATCATTCTTTGCTACCAGCACCACCTGACCTCAAGGATCTCCAGCTATAAGTTTTTCGCCATTCATTTGGACTTGTACAGCTTTGTCAATGTGAAATAATTTCGCGTGAAAGTTTTTGCATTTTTGAATTTTTGTATATTTTTTCCTATTTTAAATTTATTTTAAACGAAAACTGTCCTTCTACTGCAGAATATTGTGCTTTAAGAAGTTTCACTGAAACTCTGATGCAGATGCAGTGTATCGGTTGTTGTTTGCACTTGGAAAACTTTTTGATTCCATTAGGTGGCTGATGGAAATCCTTGTGTGCAAGCAGAATGCCATAGGAACGTCTTTGCTCCGCATACAGTCTAAGTCAGCACTTTTATGGTTTATCCCCAAAGCGAAGGAAGAGAAATCGTTTCTTTGCTTAGCTGTGTTTGTATTTTTTTTTTTTATTATTTTTGTTCCATATCCTGCGTGTGTATTGGTATAGATTATGTCCTTGTCACATGAATTTAAGGAGAATTTTTCATTTCACCCATTTACTGATGATGATGAATGGAGAAATACGTTTTCATGTAAATTTCTCCCAAGGAGTTATGTTTTTCAGTTGGATACGGTTTTTTTTTTTTTTTTAATTTCCAATTCAAATTTTAGGAGAGAAACTGTAATATTGTGGAAAATGTACAAAGCAGTATTTTTTCGTCATCTTTGTATAAATTTAGTAGAAAGACCTTTCTTATTCTTTGATGCTTAGGAATTTTTTTTTTGTTTATTTGATCGTAAGCTTTATTTGGTTTTTCATCTTTTTTGTGTGCTTTTTCTTGTAACTGAGTTTGAGTGCATTTTCCTGACAGGACATTTGCATTGTTGTGTTTTATGCTAAAGTAATGGAATTGCTTTTTCTGTTTATTCTTATTTCCACGAAGCGAATGTCATTTTGTCGTGTTCTGTTCTGTATGATTGGTCATTTTTCTTTGAAGATTATTTATTTATTTTTCCTTTTGTTGTGAGAATGGTGCTTTTTTTTTTACAATACTCTTGACGTTTTGCGTTCCCTGGATAAATTCCATCACATTTCGTCATAGATGAGATATAAAAAATAAAAAAGTTATACAAGGACGAGAAACAATTCTTGGGGGAATTCAGATTTGGAATCTTTTTTTTTTATTTTTCGCGCAGTAAATGGATATTGGCTAGTCTTGAAATGTGCGAGCTTTTAGAAAAGTTGGAGAGGATTTAAAAGGATATACCGATTGGTTTTGAACTGGAGCTGGAGACAAACATTTCGTTTAGTGAAGCATTCCAAATTTGTGTAGTGCGGCTAAAGAAAGAATCTCTGAATTTGACAGTACTTAATTTTAAAAATTGGTTAATTTTAATTTAATTCTCGCTGTTTATGGTTCCCCTTCTAACAATCCTCTTTATATCATAGCACAGCGAAGCCGCCACCGGACAACACGAAAGCTATGGGAAGCCGGAGAGTACGGGTAAAGACCAGCAACCCAGAAGGCAGAAGCGAAATACCCAGGAACCATGCCGCCGCCGCTACAGAAACATCCGCTGCCGTCACTCTACCCCGTAAAACTAAAGAGGGGCATGCCAGACGCAAGCCGAGTAATACCGTTGAAACCAAGACTCCAGTTAGAGGTAAAGAAGCCCAAGCAATATCCTCAACCGCCGCCGCCGCTTTAGCCGCTATGACATCAACCGCCGCGCCGGCCGCCAGTAAAATCACAGGTACGACCCGACAAGGAGCCAACGAGGATCCATACGCCTGCCCTCCGTCGACATCCACCGCCGCCGCACACCAACATCTAACAGTAGGGGATCTCAAGCTTAATTTATTTATTTAAGCTTAATTCAAGGGCGACCCATTCGCCGGAATTGACATACGCCGGCACCCGCAGTATGACCAGCGACGCAGACGACAGCGATTCTCATTACAACGGCGACAGGGA
Organism: Chrysotoxum bicinctum; assembly: GCA_911387755.1. Classification (NCBI taxonomy): domain Eukaryota; kingdom Metazoa; phylum Arthropoda; class Insecta; order Diptera; family Syrphidae; genus Chrysotoxum; species Chrysotoxum bicinctum. Next base: position 33,776,625 of record OU426987.1, read on the forward strand.
CGGGTAGATATGCGAATCATTAAACCTGGTGTGGCCATCCTCACCCATCCCAGGACAGGCGCCAGGAAGAGGATCACGTTCGAGCCATGAACGCGCTACCCGATATAAGAAGAATGAATTTTATTTAAGTTTTTTTATTTTTTTTAAGTTTTCATGAAATTTTGTTTTAAGTTCATATACATACTCATACTCACTGGAATGAATTTTTTTTTAAGTTGGGTTTAAGTTTTTTTTTAGTTCAAGTTTTCATGGAAGTTTTTGTTTAAGTTCATATTATGTACATTCTCACTTGAAATATTTTGCTTTAGTTTTTTTTAATAAATGGTAACCCTGAAATACAAAAAAAAGAAGAGAGAAGGAAAAAAAAGATTAAATGTTGTTTTTCAGCATCCACGAACTCTAAGACGAGAGGGTTCTCGTCTCCGAAGGAGGAGGGGTATGTAACGAAGCGTTCCATGCTGCTCTACTCTATACTACATACGTCTGCATAAACAGCGAGAATCGTAATTAATACTAAGAATTATGCTTCGCCCGGATAAGATTCACACACACCATAGGCTTATGACGTCACACAAAAAGCAAACAATAATATTTTTCGTTCGTCACCTATATAATTCACATTCAGTTTTCACTGAAAAACTATCAAGAGGACCTACTCGGGTGAACGAAAATCACCTCTCCTCGCTCATACATACAGTCAGGCGGCACAGTAGATTGATTGAATAAATCTTTTGAAGTCCAGTCGTAGACAAGACGTATAGACGAGTTGGTCATTTAGCTTCCCTTGCTTTTTGCGGAGCTTCCCCCCACCAGTGGTAAGGGGTTTCGTACCAAGACAAGTTAGGAAGGTGAGATTGTCCAGCTATTTCTTATTAAGGCTTCCGCCCACCAGCGGTAAGGGGTCTTAATTCGAAGTTTAATGTCCTAATTGCCACCAGGGGCTTCGGTACCTGCTGATCTACCAGAGCGTTTAGCCTGCTGTTTTGTGCCACCAGGGGCCTTGAACCTGTTGATCTACCAGAGCGTTAGCCTGCTGTTTTGTGCCACCAGGGGCCTTGAACCTGCTGATCTACCAGAGCTTTAGCCTGCTGTTTTGTGCCACCAGGGGCCTTGAACCTGCTGATCTACCAGAGCGTTAGCCTGCTGTTTTGTGCCACCAGGGGCCTTGAACCTGCTGATCTACCAGAGCTTTAGCCTGCTGTTTTGTGCCACCAGGGGCCTTGAACCTGCTGATCTACCAGAGCGTTAGCCTGCTGTTTTGTGCCACCAGGGGCCTTGAACCTGCTGATCTACCAGAGCGTTTAGCCTGCTGTTTTGTGCCACCAGGGACCTTGAACCTGCTGATATACCAGAGCGTTTAGCCTGCTGTTTTGTGCCACCAGGGGCCTTGAACCTGCTGATCTACCAGAGCGTTAGCCTGCTGTTTTGTGCCACCAGGGGCCTCGAACCTGCTGATCTACCAGAGCGTTTAGCCTGCTGTTTTGTGCCACTAGGGGCGTTATACCTACAAGATCCCGTCAGGAACCCGACATCTGAATGAAAGGGCCCGTTTGAGGCCGAATTACCAGAAGCCAGAATACCCGTAATGAAGTACCAGATCCAGATCATCAGCAGGCAGTATAACTGATGCGAGACAGCTAGACTAGAAGCCAGAAGTATTGATGCCCGTGAACCGTTCAATTACCCGAATTTAGTGAAATATTAATATCAGAATATTGTATGTTATAGATTTAAGAGTTATTTCCAATAAAGATTTTGTAATAAGGTTTACCTTTAAATCTGGAGTTTCGTGTTTTCTTCAGGACGACCTTGGCAAGACCGACGAGCAGAACCTCGGCTGGAAAGCAAAAAGCACATCACAAATTTAATGATCATATCAAACCATGCCATCTTAATTTCACATCCGAACGACAAGGACTTGAATCTTGAAAATAATATGAGAGCTGAGAGTACTGTCGTCAGCAAAACAAGTTAATGGATAAGGAGTTTCAGATAAAAGATCATTTATTAATATGAGAAAGAGAGTTGGAGACAAAACGGAGCCCTGTGGCACACCAGAATTTATTTCATGAATATCAGAATTCCGTACAATTTGTATTGAGGTAAATTTTGACACCAGTCCTGTGGCCCAATTAGCGCTGAAATGTGCAATTTTGATATTATAACTCGTAAGATCCTGTGAGTGCAATTGGTTTGAGAAATTATGGATATTCTCACGGAGTCATCAAGTTTGGATTAAGTTTAAAAATATGGATCTCTTTTCCAGCCGGACCACCATACTCATCCAACCCCATATCTACACTATACTAAACTAGGCAGCTTGTTGACTGATCATCCTGCTCCCCACACCTATAGCCACCGTCAAAGCTCTCAGTCTGCTGACGTTTACTTACTAGCTCGTGATCTACGCAGGGCACGGAACAGAAGTAAACGAAGTTCATCTTAGAACAATTTCGTCGCGTTGAGAAAAGTCATCAATTCTTTGATATTCATTTCTGAAATTTCGTCCATGTCTTCGAAAAATGCCCTACCTTATGATTGTGCTCTAAACTCGACCAGAGCAGGGCATTTGAAGTGGAAATGGAGGACCGTTTTCTTTTCCCGCTGCTTCCCACAGCTATGACAGTGAGTGTTGTGAGAAATGCCTAACTTCGCTGCTTGCTCTTCTATTGACCAGTGTCAGCAACGTGTAGCTAAGATCATGGCTGTGGGCCAAATCTATCAAGACACATTGAGAGCATATTGCTCTTCATAGCTGCGAGTGGAATTTTTTTCCGCAATTAAGTTATGAAGGACTGATCCTTGCCTGGTCATCTCGTCCGCCCGTTCATTCCCATCAATGCCACAATGACTAGGAACGCAGGTAAGAGCGATATTCTGGTTAATATTGAGTCTGGCTCTGGCGAGTTCATTCCGGCATTGCTGGACCAATGTGGAGTATGATGTAATAGAATTAATGGCTTCAACAGCCAACTGACTGCCTCTGATAATAACCTTATGCCGGTTCTTGTTTGAGCGCCTTGCATGATTCCCTGATAGCCAGAAATTCAGCTTGACCTATATTTCTAATTTCAAAAAGATTTATCAATACCAAATGCACGCTTTTTCGACAAGTGGGCTTGGTGTCAAACTCTATTAAATGATGTAAAAATTTGTGCAACTGTTCGGTGAAATGAACCATCAGATCGCCAATACTGAAAAGCTTTCGTTCATCAAGATATTTCTGGAGCTGATAAAATTTATTAAAAGTGTTTCGATGAACGTGGAAAAAATGACGTAAGTGCAATTGGATGATAGTTAGAAAAGGAAGAATATTTGCCTTTTTGGGACAGGCTGGGAAAATGCTTGAATAAAGACCAGTAGAATAGGGGAGATTGAAAAGCCTACGTAGTGGTTTTTCTAACGTTGAAGACCAACTATAGGGTCCAGCAGATTTTTGTACATCCAGATCCTTCCGTAACGAGGTCAAAAGAAGATTTGTCCAATAAAATCGTCTACTCATTCAAGTATAGGTGAAGTTAGGATACTTTCTTGGAGTTGTCTTTGAAGAAAATTAGATTTTTTTAGTAAGTTGGAAAGAGGAGTGTCATTGAGGATGTCTACGAAGTAGTACTTTGGACATTTTTTACAAGAAAAAAAACAAAAATTTTGACCACCTTTGGGATATTGTAGTCTCATTTTCCTGAATTAACATAAATTGAGCAGACAATAATTTTTGAAAAATTGATATGCTGTTAAAAAGAAAAAAATATCTATTTTATTTCAATGTGTTTATAAATTAAATTTCTACGCAAAATGATTTTAGAATTTTTTTTTCTTAAAAAATGTTCAAAAAAAAAATTCTAAGAAAATCTTAATGAATTGCTTAAAATTATATGGCTAGAAATAACTTTTGTGAATTATTAATAAAAGAGTTAAAAAAAACTATAATTAACTTTATTCAGAAAATAACAGAGAAAGTTGACTGAACACCATGATGGTGAATCTAGAAGAGTTATCTAGTTGCTGTAACAGAGATTGAGATGGCGATCTTGGTCGCATCGAAAATTGTTCAATGTTTATGTTATCCGATGTGAAGTGGTTGCTGTTGTTGTAGATGCTTAATATCGAGATTATTAACTATTTCAAAGAAGAAGTTAAAGATTTCCAGCGCTGAATTTGATCGAAAATCATTTTTTTTTTCGGTTTTGAGTTTTTTTTTTTTTAATTTACTTAAGCGTTGAACAACAATTTTTTCAATAAGTTTAAGCAAAAAAACTATTTCATAACATTAAAATAAAAGAAAACATAAGCTTCTTAATTGAGATGAACTCAATTAGGATTTCCCATTAGGTATTTTTAATCTTTAAGAAATCATTTGTCAAATTAGCTATCATTTATTAAGTCTGTTTTGCCAAATCAACGTAGAGAGTTAAAGTGTTCAAAAACATGTGCAAATGATTAAATTATTTGATGAAAGTTTAAATGTTCAAAAAATCATTTTCAGCCACGAGGTCCATTTCTAGATGAATGGGTATGTCAACAAGTTAAATTGTCCAATTCGGGCCGATTAGAACCAACACAAGATCCATTAAGTCATTAAATCAACAGACTTTTTCAATTTTACCAGAAATGGGGCATCCAACTCAACACTTCCAAATCGGAACTTGTCTGCTTCAGGAGACCTTCAACTGGTAGAGGCATTCCCACCATAGTGGCAAAGCCAAGTGTCAAGTACCTGGGAGTGCATTTCAACGAGTTGCTAAGTTAAACCTGCACTCAAGAAATGTTTTGAAAAAGGCCAGCTGGGCCTTAAGCCATTTCCACCCATTGCAACTTCTTTTGGACCGTATTTGCTGGACACCTCCGACTTGGCATGTAGTTCCAATAGGACGTGTTGCAATCTGCCACACAAAAATAATAGATTTTTTTTTTTTTTCAAAAATTTAAACAATATTTTTTTCGAAATGCAATGTTTTTTAAACTTCTTAGAAGCTTCTCTTTACAAAATTTCATTAAAATCCGTTACATCAATAGTGAGAATTTCAGAAATCGAAAAAATCGGTTCTATATGGTAGGTAATATCTTAATTTCAAATTTTTTTTATTGAATTATAGATCGTAAAAATTAATTGAAAGAAAAAAAAAGTTAATCAAAATTCTAGGTGCCATTTTCAAGAAAAATAAGATTTTCGAACAAAGATTTTTTAACATTTTTTGTATGTTGGGTACCGTTATTTTTAAATAAAATAATTTGTAAAAATAAATAAATAATGTGATTGTAATAAGAAAACTTTTAACTGTAAACTTTAAAAAAACATCGAACATGGGTTTTCGAAATATTGAGTTTTTAAATAAAAAAAAATAATTTTTATTCTTAAAACTCAAACAGAAATTAAATGCACAATACTATTCAAACTTTTGGGCAGCCTAAGCATAAGGAAAATGATCAAAATCTGTTTTAGAGGTTTTGAGAAAATCGGAAACAAAAAAAAATTGGTACCATTAATAACCATATTTTTTTTTTAATTTTTTTTTAACTTAGCTTAAAGTAAATGAAATTTTTAATTTAAAAAAATCTGTGGAACAGTTTAAAAAAAAAATAATAAAAAGCACCGTTATTTTTAGTTTGAAAAAAAAAATAAAATAAAATGCACGACTGGGTCGCACGAACTTGTTACTATGTTATAGACTAAGAATTTCAAAAATTAATGTTATTAGAGAGCATAAATTTAATTTTTTAAATGACTAAAACAACTTCTTTAGTAGTTGGAGGTAAAAATAGGATGCCATGTGATTTAAGCAAAAAAATATAGGTTTATGCAAGAACAAAAATTATAAGTCTTTGTAGAGGGTTCTTAAAAAAATAAACTTTTATATACAAAATTTTAAAAACATTTTTAAGAAAAAAGTTTGGTACGTCAATTTAAAGTTTTTATTATTGTTCGAATAAAAATTAAATTTACAAAAAAAATGTTGAGCTGTTTTCGAGATATTGAATTTTCTAAAAAAAAATTGATTTTTTTTTTCAAAATTCAAATTTTTCATAAAGTTTTGAAACTTTTTAGAAGCTTCTCTCTAAAAAAATTTCATTAAAATCCGTTATGCTGATAGTAAGAAATTCAAAATTTAAAAAAATCGTTCTATGGTAGGTACAGTCAGTAATATCTTGTTTTCAAAATATTTTTTATTTAATTATAGATCTTAAAAATTAATCAAAAGAAAAAAGTTTAGGCAAAATTCTCGGAACCGTTTTCGAGAAAAATACGATTTTCGAAAATCAATTTTTACTATTTGTATGGAGGTTACCGTTAGTTTTAGGTAAAATACATTTTTTTTTACTACACTTTGATCTTAGCCATAAGGCCGAGAAGCGGTCAGCCATCAGACGAATAGGGGGAACAACATGTAGCATACGAAAACATTCACGTGCCGTAACTATTCGGGACTGGTGGAAATGTGATCATAGCCTCTCTGCGGCGGCCGCTAGAAACAAGCCTTTTAAAAAAGGTTTGGCTAATATGATCAGGCTGGTTCCTCAGGTTGGCGACAGGTTAATTCCCTGTCCCGTAAAACTAAAAGAATTACGAGACCGACAACAAGCCTCGGAAACGGACTGATCTCACGACGACAACCCACGCAAAGAAAAAGGAAAAACGATTTACGAATTTTCTTATGGAACGTACGATCGCTCTACAGAGCTCGAGCTGCTCAGCAGCTAGCCGATGCCCTGTCAAAGTATAAAGCTGACATAACAGCTCTTCAAGAAATCAGATGGACAGGGAATGGTGTTTTACAGAAGAAAGAATATGACATATACTACAGCTGTCATACAAAACACCATGTGCTCGGGGTAGGCTTCCTAGTCAGCGAAAAAATGAAGTCTACTATCATCGGCTTTAACGCTATAAGCGAAAGGCTATGCACCCTTCGCATGCGAGGCAAATTTACGAACATCAGCCTCATTAACGTTCACGGACCTACGGAGGAGTCCTCAGACGAAGAAAAAGAGACTTACTACGAACAAGTCGAGAGGGCCCTCAATGCCTGTCCAAGGTATGATGTTAAAATCATCCTTGGGGATTTGAACGCAAAAATAGGTCGTTAGCCGGTATTCAGGCATTACGCAGGCACCCATAGTTTGCATGAGAACACTAATGACAATGGACTTCGAGTCTTGGCAGCATCGAAAAACATGGTCGTTGCGAGTACCAGGTTCCCGCGTAAAGATATCTACAAAGCCACCTGGGTATCACCTGATGGAGTCACTCGTAACCAAATAGACCACGTGTTGATAGACCGTCGCCATTACTCGAACTTGATGACGGTACGAACGTACCGAGGTGCCAATATCGACTCGGATCACTATCTTGTTGGTATGGTTTTCCGAGGGCGGATTGCCTTGCGAAGACGCATTGCATCCGCCGATCAGGTTCGAATCAACACGGCTGCCCTGCGCAATGAAAACACCAGTAACACCTTTGGTAATGCGTTAGGACTCGCCCTAAAAACACCTGACTTAGGGAGAGTAATTCCTGGAGCCAGTATGCTGGGCGTAAATGAAAAGTGGACACGTCTTAAAAATACTGTCATTAGTACTGCCAACTCCATCTTAGGCAGCAGTCGTAAAAATCGGAACGACTGGTTTGATGATGAATGCAAGCTAGCGACTGAACGTAAGAATGTTACGTACCGAGCAATGCAACAATCTCATAGAACGCGGGCACGCGAAGAGGAATATAAAGAGCTCAGAAGAACAGAAAAACGGCTTCACAGACAAAAGAAATCAGCCTGGGAGAAGAACCTAATCTGTGAAATAGAAAATAGCCGATAGCGAGGTCCGCACCAGGCGCGGAAGTTCTACCAATCCGTCCGAAACATGACGCAGTACACACCACGCTGCACATACTGCAAGGACGGAGAGGGAAATCTGATCACCGATCCTGAAAGCATACTGGAGCGATGGGAAGTGTACTTCAATGAATTGCAAAATGGTCAGCTCACTGCAGAAGTGGAGGCTCCATTACTTCAATAAGAATACCCTATGTTGCCGCCACCAAGCATAGAAGAGGTTGAGAAGGCTATAGGCCGGCTTAAACAGAACAAATCCCCGGGAGCCGATGGCATACCAGCCGATTTATTTCATCACGGCGGGCCAGCCTTACGTCAAGCAATTCATGATATTATAGTGCACGTATGGGAGCAGGAAGAAATGCCAGAAGAGATGTCACAACGTGCAGCAATTATAGAGGTATCACGTTGTTGAGTACCGCCTATAAGATACTCTCCTCTATCCTACAAGACCGGATAACCCCATACGCTAAAACCGTCATCGGACAATATCAGTGTGGTTTCATTCCAGGCAAATCAAAAACTGATCAGATCTTTACCCTTAGGCAGGCGATGGAAAAATGTCTAGAATTTAACATCCCAACATACCATCTGTTTATAGACTTTAAGGCCGCCTATGATAGCATAGCCAGGGTAGAACTTTACAAAGCCATGAGAGAATTCGGCATCCCAAATAAATTGACACGACTATGTAGGTTGACCATGACCAACGTAACAAGCCAAGTAAAAATAGCCGGATTGCTATCCAGACCAATCAACATCTTTAATGGACTCCGACAAGGGGATGGTTTGGCCTGCCTCCTCTTCAACCTGGCGTTGGAGAAAGCAATCCGTGACTCTGGCACGGCAACAAGAGGGACCATCGTCAACAGGTCCAGCCAGTTACTTGCTTACGCAGACGACATTGACATCATCGGAAGATCCGAACAAGCTGTACACGATTCCTTCACCCAGATCGAGCAGGCGGCACAAAATCTGAGGCTGCACATTAGTGAAGGTAAAACAAAGTACATGGTGGCGTCGAATGCGAGAGGAACAGTTGGTCAAACAATCAAGGTAGTGGAGCACGAATTTGAAGTGGTGCAATCCTTTAAATACCTTGGGTCAATAGTAGCAGCCGATAACAATATAGAAGAAGAAATACGCGGGCGGCTTCTCAAATCCAGCAGAGCCTACTATAGTCTGTCAAAGCTCTTCAAATCCAGAAATCTCACAATAACTTCAAAACTGCTGCTGTACAGGACCATGGTCCTGCCAGTACTCACATATGGAACCGAGACTTGGGTGCTTAGCAAAAGGCACTCCGACCTCTTAGCTGCGTTCGAGAGAAAAGTCTTAAGGAGAATTGTTGGCCCCATATGTGAGGAAGGACGTTTCCGGAGACGGTACAATCATGAATTGTACGCAATCTACCTAGAAGCAGATATCGTGACAAAAATTAAGCTCGGTAGACTCCGGTGGGCAGGGCACCTAGCTCGCATGAGCGAAGAGGAACCTGCTCTTTTTTTAAATCAAAAAAAAAAAAATTGAAAATTTGAATAATATTGAAACTTTTGGGGAGCCTTAACATAAAAAAATTATAAAAATCGGTTGGACCGTTTTTGAGAAAATCAAAAATAAAAAAAAATAGTTCCAAAGGGGGTACCAAAAATAATAATTGTTTGGAAAATCTATGTAACTGAATGCAATCAGCTGACACAAAAAATAACATCAGAATTTAGTACAGTACAGTATTATTTTATAATGTTTTTACAGCTACTCCAGTTGCAACTCTCTGCTCTTCCAATTACACTATAAGTAAGGGCCTAGTTTTCAAACTACATGAAATCTTGTATGAAGGTGCATCACAATAGTCTTCTTAATTTCCAAAATTATAAGTTCTATACTTTCTTTAGGTGTCTACACACTTATTTTTTTTATGGCTGTAATAATAAAATATACGAAGCAATAAATTCGAAAATACTAGGTTTCAACTTATACCAACAAAATCTCCCAGAACTTCAGACTGCAAAATTATAAATTAAATAATTACACATTAAATTACTAAAACTTCTTCTCTGTAAAAATAAAATATCAACGCTTTTCCGAGATTACATACCCCACATGTCCTTGTTGGGAAAATGTTTGCCAGTCACATGACAAAGGAGTGGGTTACATACTCAGCAGTTCAAAGCCAATTTGCAGTCCAATTTCTGAAAATCGATTTGCAAAACAAATTCTAGCTTACTAAATTTTCATTTTCGCCATTATCCTTTTAAAAAAACAAACATTCTCGGTGTGGTTTCTTTTTAAAAAAAAAACAAAACATTACCACTCACTTTGTGAAATGCGTATTTACTCGTAATAATAAAAACTTCCATAATTGGTTTTCTGATTACAAAACCTTTAGCTTGCATGTTTCAAACAGGAGTGTGAGTCATTCCAATAGGAGTCCTTACAAAATGAATTTACAACTAACTGTAAGGCAGTCCTTCTGAACCTTGCATCCATCTTAGATATTGCTATTGGTAACAAATTGCATGGAGAAAAACCAAAAACACATACAATACAAAATTCAGGAAGTTAAGCGTTCGGACTGACCAGCACATTTAAAACAAATTGAAATTTTAACTAAAAGGACCTCTCTGTGCTGTGTGTAATTTTAGTCGAAAACACTCAGTTAAGTGCTTTACGTTGTCATGGTTTTTAAATGATTTTTGTGTTGAAAGTTTTTGAGAGAGAAACAATCCCAAAACTAGAGGGTTAGTCCGTTATGAATAAACTTATCACTTTGGAATTTTTAATATAAATTATTTTCGAAACTTAATGAATTTTAAGGAGAATTTCAAGGACGAAAGACATAAAATGTTAGAATATATAGCATCTAATTGGATTTTTAATTCAAGTTCATTGGATTTTCTTTTAAAGATTGTTAATTACTTTTTAATTATCTTGAAACGGTATCTGTATTCTGTAGTCTCTGCAAGGGCGTCAAGTACAGGTTCGTTTTCGAACTGTGTGTGAAGCGGGCTTGACCAATTTGATTTTGAAGAGCGGCATGTTCCCCGCCCGAATGAGCAATTGAAATTCTTTTTTGACAGCACAGCAGTTAGTTTTTCAGTTGTGAACAGGCGTGTTCGCTGGACAGGGCAGGTCCTTCATCGCAATGACATGCAATGTCAAAGAGTTTGATGATGATGTCCCAGGTGCTGTAGGGCATATGATGTTGAGAAATGTCCATATGATGTCGGCAAACGTCAAGTTTCGATTATTGAGTTGTGAAAAAGGTACATGACTCGATATCACTGAGAAATTGGCTCGAGATTCGACTAGGCACGATCTCTTTTTATCAACCATTAAATCATGGTATGGATAAACTACCAAGCGAATTAGTGGTAAGGACCAAGATTGAGCTCATTGTATGAGTTTTTGATATACATTACAGGGAAAGCCATTGAAGGCGAATAGTTGCAAAGAAGTTGGAAAACGAAATGTGTCACTTGGGAAATATTGAAAACTTATTTCCAAAGTGAGTGCTGTGTAGCCCAAACAGTGGGTTGTTTGTGCGGAAGTTTGTGCAAAAATTTCGTGAAAAATCACCTTTTCTGACTTTTTTTTTACTGAAATTGAAGATATGGACTTGGACGACCTTTGGTTCATGCAGAATGATGCGAAGTTAAAGAAAGCGGTGCGGAATACCGCAAGAAAAAGGCTAAAAGAGAAGCAGATGCGAAGAAGTCTCAAGATGCATTACTGAAATATTTTATTCTAGCTCTCGTTCGAAAGCCACGTTAACGTTCTTGGCGGCATCCAGCAGCAGCGGAAGTGATTCCAATGTAAGTATATGATTCCTCCATCTAGAATCGTGCGTGGCCTAGAATTGTCCTCCGGCGAATATTCATGGGAATGCATAACTTATTCTACAGGCAGAAGAAGAAGGCGTGGCTACCGTCGAAGTTGGAAGTCGCTCTGGTCCCACCACATAGCAGGGTCAAGACGAAGTCAACTCACCAGAAGTACCTCAAGCATCTAGTCACAAGCCTGCAGAAGAAGTGAACCTCGATGTTGCCAAAGAAGACATAATTGAAATCGAGTCTTCTGCTCTTGCCGAAGCCAAAGATGTGAATCTCGACGATGTAGGTTGCTGGCCTTCTACTATGACCGATGAAGTCAGAACGCTTCTAGTACGTCGCGGATCTGGCTCAGTACAGCACATCGATTCCAAATTTGTCGATGTTGTTCGCTCAGGGACAAAGGCGGTACCCGAAAACATCTAACCAGAGAGTGGTTCTACAAACCATTATCTAACGGTGAAAAGGGTCTCCGAACATGGATGGAACATGGAACTTTGAAGCAATCCTTGTATTGTTTCTGTTGGAAGCTGTTTGGCAATTCCGGCTCGAACTTCGCATCTGAAGAAGAATTCAACAAATGGTGGAAGCTAAATCCAAGAATCGGAGACCATGAGAACAGCCTGGGCCATGAGCAGAGCTTCTTGAAATGGAAGGAGTTGGAAGTTCGCCTGAACCGTAAAGCAACCATCGATCAGAAACCACAAGAAGTTTTCGAAAGTGAGGAGAAGAAAGAAGAAGTGGAGGGATGTACTGTACCGGTTTTTAAATATTATATAGTTCTTAGCCAAAGAGAATCTGGCCTTCAGAGGACATCGAGAGGACTTTCGTGGAGATGATAATGGCAATCGCGGGAACTTTCTGGAGTTAGTGCACATCCTAGCTAAATATGACCCTCTTCTAATAGAACACCTGACAAAGATAAAGCTGTGAGCAAGAGTCTGAGTTTCGTATCTATCTCCAGAAGCCCAGAATGAATTGATTAAATTACTGGGACAGCAAGTTCGATCCCCCATTATCCGTCGCATTCAATAAGCTAAACATTATTGCGTAATCTTCGACAGTACACCAGAAATCTCCCACAAAGACCAAATGAGCCAGGCTCGGCGATACGTACATATCGAAGGAGAAAAGGTCGCCATGGTAGAATCTTTCATAGAATTCTTCGAACCAAAAGGAAAAAATGCAGAAGATCTCAGCAACGATATAATCGCGAAGATAACATCAGACGGACTGGACATACAGAACTTGGGAGGACAGGCTTATGACAACGCTGCCACAATGTCAATTAGTGTCGCTGGTTGTAAGAGAAGTTTTTCGAAGTTGAAGCTAATCAAAAATTATCTCAGATCCACTATGAGCTCCACTAGACTATCAAATTTGGCTATATTGTCGATTGAACAAGAATTGGCTGCAAATATTGATTTTGACAAAGTTATTTCTGACTTTGCTGCTCGTAAGGCCTGTAGAATCCGTTTGTGAAACCGCTGATCCTATTTTACCTTCAACACCTCCCCGACGCCGACGGGTTTCACCTTGTGGTTGTGGGGAGGCTTATGTCTATTCTCAGGCTGCTCGGCCAGCTGGAGATTTAGACAACTAAGAAAACCCAAGGGAGAAGAAGGTTTAAAACGGTGTGTGATGGTTAAATCTCCGGCTACTTGCGTGGCTGGAGATTTCTAAGGTTTTACTGTGTCATGAATGGTTGAATTGGTAAGGTCTCCGGCTACTTGCGTGGCTGGAGACTTTTTAGGTTTTACTGGTTTATGACGGTAGTTAACTAGTAAGGTCTCCGGCTGCTTGCGTGGCGGAGATTTTTAAGGTTATAAAAAAGGTTTAAAAAGGGTAAGTCTCCGGTTACTTGCGTAACTCGAGATCTTATTTGCAGTAGCATATAATAATGGGTCCGTCGTCGCAGTTCTTTAGATCAAAGACTAGGAGTGTCTTTCCTAGTTTGCCGTAAGGTGAGCAAAAGACTAGGAGCGTCTTTCCTAGTTTGCCGTAAGGTGAGCAGAAGACTAGGAGCGTCTTTCCTAGTTTGCCGTAAGGTAATCAAAAGACTAGGAGCGTCTTCCCTAGTTTGCCGTAAGGTGAGCAAAAGACTAGGAACGTCTTTCCTAGTTCGTCGCATGGCGAACGAAGACCAAAAGGAAGCACACTTAGTTGTTGGTTACTACCCCGGCCGACTTCTTGGTGTTTGTATCCTAAGGGTAGGCAGGGCCAGAGTTTTGGAAGAACTCATCTGGAAGTGACCTCGGTTGGAAGCTCCACCGGTAGCTATATTCTGGTACCATGGGAGATAGTGCCCATTTGAGTTAAGTTTTGAGTTTTACCCTCTGATCATACCCTATCTATGAGGTAGGCCCCCCAGTGGGAACATCATGGTGGCTTGGTTTATTCTGAATGCGGAGAAACACGGTTTTCAAGATTCCTTTCTTGAATTCAAGAGGTGTTAGATAGACCTCGCCTCCAAAGCAAGGGGTGTGCATATGCTGCAACATATCACAACTTTGCGACCGAGATAGCTTGCTATGTCGGGGTTAATGGTCAGGACCCAATCTGACTCCAATGGAGGTAGGCCTCCCATGGGATTGAGCCATAATAGGCAGGTGCTTACGTTTAGCCAAAAGACGATCTTTATCTTTAACAAAAGATACCTCATTGCCTGTGAAAAGATGTCTCGAAATTTAATTTTAATTAAGTATTGAATGAAGGCGTCAAAATGGGTCTCCCGCCCCGGGCACCGAGATGGCACGCTATGCCACTGGCTATATCCCAAAACCATCGACAATGTTATGTTCCATAATTAATAGCAATGTTTGTTCTTACTAATAAAGCTATAATACATGAAAAACATTTAATTTTGTTAATTTTATTTCATTTTGAAATAGAAACTTTTATTTGGCCCATTCTTATTTTATTGGATGTTAAAATCAAATAGGTATTCCAATTTGAAATTTCAATGTTAATTATGTTTTCTAGACATCATCAAAACGTATATTATGTGACGGTTTTCTGGCATCGTTTGTATACGTAAAAACCCTCCATATATTTTTAAAAGCTTTTAAATCTAGATCTTGACTACCGATATGTACATATGTGTTTGGTTAACCATGTGACTCTTACCTAGCAAAGAGGTTTTAAAAGCCGTTTTTGAAAAATCAAGCTTTAATTTAATAAAATTAATTTTATAACCATATTTACTACATTCCCATTCCACAAGTACCTACTAAACTCCTTTCAGTGGTTAAATTCCTCCTTGAGTAGGTGGGTAAGCCCAACAAATCTTTTTCCTAAGGAAAAATAAATGTCTACGTAAAATTCAACTCTATTGTCCATGAAAATTTTGAACGCATGGATAAACCCATTTTGTATAAATTGTACATTTTTCACTGTTATATTTTTTTTTCTAATCTACCTTTGCTAAGACGAAAAATATAAAAACAAAATACCATTTTTATTTTCATTCCCGTTTAATTGGGAACAAATAAATATAGGACAATCCTGCAAATCTTTTATCTTCAAATCCTGCGAATTTACCTTTTTTTTTTGTTGTTGTTGCTTTGTTGCCTCTTTTATTTCGTCTCATTCTATATAATTCCCAATGTAACGCTTCATGCAACAACAAACACTGATGAAATTATTCAACCATTTTCAAATTCCTTAATATACGGATAAAAAATAAACAAGGACGACAAAAGGACATGAAAAACCAAAACAAATTGCAATAAAACAGCCATAACACGAAATCAATCTTCTAGTACTTCAAGTCGGTACCAGTACTTCAATACGGGTATAAAGACACAAAACAAAAAAGAAGCTAACAAATGTCATCCTGAAAAGCCGACAAGTCCAAAGTAGATAGAAAAAAAAAACCGAGACATTTGAGTGATTTTATTTTTTTGAAATGAAGGAATGAATCCCGTGCTTAAGATTTAGGATCCTTCCTTGTTAGATGTATCCAAAAAAAAGTCATGAAAATAAAAGTCAAATAGCCTCATAACAGCTACAACTTCATTGACGGAAATTCAAAGTGGATTTTAGAATTCGGAGTTTTAAACTTCTTAATGCTGAAAATTTTTCTTGGGATTAGTGACTCTGTTTTTAAAGGATCAAGGATGCCATAAAGTACAGGAATAGGGAATCATTCCTTAGACTAAAATGCAATTAGACAACAATTCAAGTGAAAGAGATAAACCGAATTTTCTTAACAGTTCTTGAGCAAAAAGGTGTAAGCTCTATTATTTCGAGAAAAAGATTTCGTAGGTACATTTGACGAAGTAACTTCGTAACACTTTCCGACTAAATGAAAAACCCAAATTTGTCCGGCTCACTAAAAAAGGTGAATCGTTCGCCGTCCGTTTCAAATTACCAACCAATTAGACTAACGTCTTTTCTTTCCAAAGACAATCAACTTTAAAAATATCTTAGGGAGTAACAAAAGGGTCTTAGGTTCGATTCCCAGACGCGGCGAAAATGATTTTCAGGGATGTACTGGCTCTTGAGAAGCAATGACAAATCCTACAAGGGTATATGAAAAGTGCTACTCATTAGACTTTTGGATTCAGCATACAAATTATAGATCCACACCGTTCCTGCTCTTAAGAGTCGTTGAGAGTCGTTAGTACTTAGCCTCTCTATGAGCCGTAATGGCTTCATAATTATTCACTGATTTTTAAATTTAATAAAAAACAAATTTTTGTGAAAAATTATTAAAGTATTACTTTATTTAAATTTATGGTGGCGGAACTTCAATCCTAGAACTTAGGTAATTGATTTATTTCAATCCAAGTTAATTACTTAATAATTTACCGAATTACGAAACTTACGTTTGCCGCGACAAGAAAAACACAATATAAAATCAGAAACCACAAGCTGTCAAACGAAAACCAGGGACTAAAAATTTTACAAAGAGAATAAAATTATCCCAACGATAAAATATAGCAAAAAAAGCTAACGGTGAAACGTAAAGTCAAGAATAAGCAAAAGCGAAAATGGGCCGTTACCGGGTACAAACCGTGTCCCACAATTAACTGCGATAAATCTGAAAATCACTGCAAATTACTACGAGTATGTACTTATATTTTTACTTGTGGTTTAGGTACTATGGGGCAAATTCTGCATTTGAAAAAAAAAATAACGAATCCGAGATTTTGATCAAAGTTGACATTACGATGATAGAACACGAAAAAAAAGTCTGTCCGGCAATTCCGTCTGTCTGTCTGTATGTCTGTAAGTCTGAACCTCTCCCTACAGCCGAAGCCACTGAAGCTATACAGGAGAAATTCAAAGCTTTTTCTGTTGGCTCTAGAACTAACAGTACCTATCATACAGCCGTTATGGTAAGTCTTATTTATCCCTAAAACGTCTTTAACGATTTTAATATAAATATTATTATAGGCATTAAATATCTTGTGCTGAAAAAAAAATTGAAAAAAGAAATGCTGTTAACGGTACCTGCTATAGAACCGGTATTTTTGATTTTCGACCTCCTCATTAACGGCTCTAACGTTTTGGACCAATATTTTTGTACAACAGTTCCTTGGAATTTAAAATACCTGATAGTTAAAAAAATTAATGATTAGTTTTTGAAATTATTTTCTAAAATCTATATTATTATACGGCATCCCAAAATTGTTTCTAGAAAAAGTCTAAGGAAAACAAAATATGTAATATAGTAAAAACTACTTAATTTACTATTGATTTTCGAAAGTTAAAAAAAATCTCAACATTTTTCAGACTTTGATAAAAAAAATTCTGTTTTTTTTTTCGATTCCTTAATCCTCATTATTATCGGCCTAATGGATTTCCATGAATTTTTTTTATAAAGAAAAGCTTAAAAAAAAAATTGAATGTAAGAACTTTAAGGAAAATACTTTTGGATTAAGAAAAAAATAATTTGCAAATTTGATACGCAAATTTGATAATGCAATACGCTTATGAGAACTTTAAAAGTGAAAGATTTAGGTGTTCATTTTGACTCAAAATTTTCATTCTCTCTTCATGTTGATACGGTTGTTGCTAGAGCTAACTCAATGTTAGGATTCATAAAAAAAAAAATCTTCTGATTTTACGGACCCTTATACACTAGTTTCTCTTTATACTTCCTTGGTAAGACCAAGTCTTGAATATGCGGGTATCATCTGGAACCCTTACCAACAAACTTTCTCCGATAGAATTCAAAGGGTTCAGAATCGATTCACAAAATATGTATTTTATAAATTGCGATGGAATTTTAGCCCTACCTCTCAAGCCAGGCAAAGCCTTTTGGGGTTACAAGATCTCAAGTCCAGAAGAACTATTCAGGATATTGTTTTTGAGCGAGATATTCTTTGTTATCATATTAAGTGCTCTTTGTTACTTGCCATCGTTCATATTTATGGCCCAACTCGACCATTAAGGGAAAGACACCTTCTTTTTGAGCCAAGGAATAGAACAAACTACGGTATGAATGAACCAATTTCAAGGTCAATTAGAGAGTTCAATAATGTTTATGACCATATAGATTTGATTCTCTCAAGAGAAAGATTTAAAAATATACTGTTTTACTTATTCTTAAGAACTTGATATCTGGTATTGTTGTTAAACTTTTATTATTATTATTTATTATTATTTATATTTATATTATATTATTTTCTATATTATATTTACATTATTTTTCTTATATTAATATTGTTATTATTATTAGTATATTATTATTACTTATATATTGAAATGTAGATGAAATAAATAAATAAATATCTCGAAAACGAGCCAATTACTTTTTTTTAGTTTAATAATTATTTGCACGATGATAAAAACGACAAAGTTGATTAAACAAATTTTTTCCTAAAAGTGTTTTAAAAATTTTGTATATGAAAACTTATTGTTTTACAAACCTTTCAACGTTTTATAATTTTTACTTGCGACTTATAGGTACTATAAGGCAAGTTATGCATTCGGAAAAAAAATCGAACTCGAGATTTTGATCAAAGTTGACATTAGGATGATAGCGAAGACCAAAAAAGTGAGTCTCGCATTCTGTCTGTCGGTTCGACTACAACCTAAACGGCACGGCCGATTTTCTTGAAACTTTGGTAGATATGGGTTTTGATTCCCCCCCCAACGTTTTTTTTTTAAGACCAAAAATAACGGTACCTACCATACGTTTTTTTTCGAAATTTTTTTAAATATTTTATTTTCTCAAAAACTGTCCACACAGATTTAAAAAAAAAAAAATTGAAAAATTTCATTTAGTTAAAACTAGGTACTGGTTGAAAAAAAAAAATTACAAAAATTGTTATTTTTGGAAGTCCCCCTGGGTCCATTTTTTTGTTTTTGATTTTCTCGAAAACAGTACAGATTTAAACCATTTTTTTATGCTAAAGGTCCTCCTAAGTTTAAATATTTTTACATATTCAAATTTTCAAGTTCTTATTTTTTTGATTTAAAAAAAAAAAAATCAAAATTTTTTTTTGGAAACTCAATATTTCGAAAGCCCCAAGATCAATTTTTTTCAAACTTGACAAATAAAAGTTTCTCAACATAACCTACAAGGTTTGAGAAAAACAATTTGTTTTATCTAAAACTAACGGTATTTTCCATACTTTTGGTTAATTTTTACGATCTATAATTTAATTAAAAACAAATTTGAAATCTAGATATTATCTACTGACTATACCTACCATAGAACGATTTTTTCGAATTTTGAATTTCTCATTATCGGCATAACGGATTTTAACGAATTTTTTTTATAAAGAAGCTCCTTAAAAGTTTAAAAAACATTGCATTTCAAAAACTTAAAAAAAAATATTTTTTTCAATTTTTAGAAAAACAAGTCGTTTTTTTTTTGGAAAATTTGATATCTCAAGAACTTCTTAGTATTTTTCTTGGAAATTTAACTCTTATTCGTACAATAATAAAAACTTAAAGTTGGCGTACCAAAATTTTTTCTTAAATTTTTTTTCAAAAATTTTGTACATAAAAGCTTATTTTTTTAAAGAACCACTACAAGGACTTATAATTTTTGTTCTTGCATAAATTCGTATTTGCATAGCGTTCTGTTTTTATCTCTTACTACTAAGAGAATTTTAAAAATTCATTTTATTCTTATGAATAGTTTTCTTTAATAACTTTCGTTTTTAAAATTCAAGTCTATTACATAGGAGCAAGTTCGTGCGACCCAGTCGTGCATTTTATTTTAACTGTCCGCAATGGGACAATGTATTTTTGATGAGCCGCGACATTGGCGCCCTCTGTAATTCGGCCAAAGTTCGAAAATTTAAAAAAAAAAATTGTTTGCTCTCGACACATGTATTCATTATTTAAAAAAATGTGTTATTATTACCTAATAAAGTTTCCGAGAAAAAAATTCCTAAAAATCGTGCGTTTTTTTGAGTTCTAGACCGTACTACCATAAGCACTCTACCATAAATCGACTGCTGGGACTTCATAGTCACTTTACATTTGGACTCAACAAAAATGAAACGGCAGTATCGTGCTTGCTCGACAATAGGGTGAAGTGAAAAATTTTGTTTTCTTATTTCGAGTTCTACATAGGCAGGCGTGGTGCCATTTGGACTCTAAATCATGGAAAAAAAGTTTCAGACCGATCAAAATAATTTTCAAGGGTGTGTAAGTCAGTTGAAAATTTTGAAAATGCATTTTTTTATATTTTTTTTTATTTTATTATTTTTTTTTTATTTTTTAATCTTTGGTCTGTTAATATAAGCAAATAAAAAAAATCCAACCCCTTCTATTTACTAACCTGCTCAAATATCGGTGGCTTCAAAAAAAATTAATTACATTTTTGAAAGGCTTAAAATAAATTTAATTTAATTTCGGCCGTGTAATTTAATTTCTCTTTATTTGATATGTTTGACTGTTAAGAATAGCTAATTTTCACTTCAGTGGAAATAAAAAATAAATTAAGTACTTGAGCAAATACATATATATTTGTAATTCAATTTAATAAGACCGGCTCAAAATTTATTTTAAATATAATCCAAATCACCAATGTCCAACACTTCTCTTTAAATTTTTTATTTTTTCGGAATTTCTTCAAATCGAAATGGCTGCTACTAGACGCAACAAAGTAAAAGATTTGATTTTTGGGAAGCCAGAACCATTTAAAGGAAACTACTTGCCAACTTTTGAAGATGTTATTTAAATACCTTAATCGAACATAAGAATACAAAGAAAAAACAACCAACCATTTTAGAGGTACGAGTACGAGTATCTACGAGTAAGAGAGAGTAGCTGAAAAATTGGTTGAGATATGGAATAAGGCTTCTTTACCAATTGTTTCTGAAACATCTATTCTAAGAAAAATTCGTCAATATTACGAAAAATATAAAAAGCAGATCAAACACTATAAATTAAAGGAAAAACGAAATAAGCTAGAAGATTTTAAATTAAAATTGTAACCATTTTTAATTCAATCCGAGACACATTTTGATATATTTATGCTCTTGCCAGTGTGAATCACTTCACCATTGTTCCTGTGACTCAGAAAGAAAAGTTCCTGTTAAAGAGCAACATTTTGTAATTGATCAAGGAACTTCCAGAAAGTTGTTCATCGGTAAAATTGACTGGAGTACTACTCGAGCACTCGAGCACTACTAAAGAAAGCAAGACAGAGCGGAAAATTTTAATTTAAAAAGAATATCCAATTGTGCGAAACCCGAAGCTTTAAACAACATGGACTTTACAGAAACCTTAACTGATTCAGAGGCAACTGACAGTGACAGCGACTTTCTGATTACTCCAGTTAAAAAGTCATTGTGCCCTGGTTATTTGGCACAACACTTTGCACTACTAATTAAATTGAAAAGTTTTCTTTTTATTTAATAATTAAATAATTTCTTTATTTTAACTTTAATTAATACTACAAGGGAATGAATTCTCGACTGAAAAGGTAAAGTATCTTAAGTCGACTTAAGATGTTTCGCGTTTTTTTGTTGATCCTTAGAGCCATTCTAAAAGGCTACAGTTCTGTGTTATCGGCTTCCTTCTTCTCACTCCTGTGCTTTTTTGTAGACAAAAACAACTTTATCTTATGTTCAAAAGACACATCTCTACACGCGGTAAAATATCTTAAGTCCACATAAGATTGTGTGTTCTGCTTAATTTTAAAACCTAAAATAGACTTAAGATTATATTGGCTAAAGACTTTTTTATTATTGTGAAATAGTAAATCATATTAAGTTGACTTAAGATAATTTCGCGCGTGCAAACAGGAACAAAAGTCATCCTTAAGTCGACATAAGATAAAATCCTTAAAAAAATTCCAAAAAAGTGTGAAAACGCAAATCATCTTATGTGAACATAATATGAATTTTTAAATTTAAAACTGAAATTTTTCGCTCCCTAAGTAGTCGTAGGATATTTTACCGTTTGCAAACCTAAAACAATTTCCGTAATAACAAGGACATAAGATATTTTTAAGCGTATTTTGTTTCTAGATTGCCTTTTGTGCGACCGTTTTTCTTATTTTTTCATTTAGTGTTTCAGACAGTTTTGTTTCATACGCGATTTAAAAATTATTACAAATGAAACACATACGTATACAACAAAAAAGAGTTGAATTGCACGAATTAAAAATACATTTTATAAAAATAAAACATGGATTTAATGAGATAAAAATGTTCAAATGTATGAAATTGCCGTCTGATTTCCAGAAAACTAAGAATTTATTCACACAAAGCTCAAAAATATTTTTATTATTAAAAGAATTTTTATGCCAGAAATTTCTTCAAAGCTTTTCAAGAATACAATTTGGGATACAAATTTTAAGTAATTACGTAGTAGTATTGGCGAATAGTTCTAAAAAGACTGGCGCAAAATGTCAAACAACCTATTATTTTTAATTTCTTTGTATGATACTACTTAACAATTTGCTAACTTTAAAGTAGTTTACTAACTCATTATTAGTTTAAAACATTTTGCAACTAGTATCGTACTAAGGGAATTCTTAATAAATTGCTTCTGAACACACCGAAAATATTGACAGTTCGTGCAAAAAACTAAGTAAACAAACCTTTTGTGGCGTTTCTAAAAGCACGATATTCTTACGATGATTTTAACTTTAATAAAAGGGTAGATATAGATATAATATGACGCTATATTCGAATAAAATTTACTAAATCCTAGATTTAACTTAGTACTAATTCAATTTAAATTTTGTGCCATTGATTTTAGGAAATAATTTCAAAAAATAATCGTTTCACTTGTTTTGAAGATATTGATTTTTCAAAAAACAAAATTAGATTTTTTTTTCAAAAGATCCAATAAATATTTTTGCGAATGTTCTTATATAAAATATTATTTTAAGCTTCGGAGGCTCCTGCTAAAAAAATGGTTTAAATCGTTAGAACTGTTAATGAGAAAGTCGAAAATAAAAAGAAAAAGGTTGTGTGTACTGACGTACGCGCGGTAGAAGTAAAACTTCCTTACATGTCGCTGTCTTTGACTGATAGCGTGTCGTTTTGACACGTCACTGACAGCTGCATAGACATTTTTTTACCTCCAACGCCGGAAAAGAAGTTTTACTTAAAAAAAAAAAACGGTTCTATCACAGGTACCGTTCATAACATGTTATTCAGCCGTTTTCGAGATAAATAAGATCTTACACTACGGGTGCGATACCGTTAGTTTCGGAGGTAAAAACAATTTCCAATTTCTCCTATCTCCCCTTGGGTCTCTTAGGTAAATTTTTTCCAATAGTTTTTTGTTATTATTAATTTGACTTTTAAAAATATATTTTCATGTAACATTTTTTACAATGATCAATGATTTTTTTTAAATAATTTAATAATTTATTTTATATTTATATATTATATTTTTTAAATAAATTATTTGAATAAAACTAAACTGTTTCTATTCTGTGAACCAAATGTGATTTTATAGCCTTTTTTTAAAGAAATTCAAGTCTTTATTAGTTATTTTTTTTTTATTATTAAAGCTCTATAGAACAAATGTGACTCTTTTTCATATACGACTTAAATAAAAACCACCAAATATCTTCTTAAATCTCTTTTTTCCCACTTTTGCACACGCAACTCATCTTAAATGGACATAAGAATTGAAAACGTCCTTCGAAAACGCAAGGCAAAATATCTTATGTCAACTTAAGATTTTGGAAATTAATATAAAATTCAATTTATAGAAAAGCCAAACTATCTTAAGTCATATTTTTCCTCATAACGACCAAAATATTACAAATATCTTTTTGAAAATAATTTCAAAAAAAAGATCATAAAATTTTACATATAAATGCTTTGTTGAATAAAGTATATATTTGAAAGATTTTTTGGGATACAGCTTTGAGGGGTTTTTTCGCTCTCCTGAAAAATCATCAAAATTGACTTAAGATACTTTACCTTTTCAGTCGAGAATTATATTTTAAAGACATCTATTGTCGTCGACGCCAAGGTACAAACTCAAACTAATAAAAAGGAAATGCCCTGGCGGCAATTAGTTTCTGCACAGTAAGAAACAAGAATATTAGGCAGGGATGTAGTGCAATATAAGTTGCTCGTGTAGACGCTACATTACTCCCCGCCGTACAAAATTTTATATATTAATTTAAAATTGAAGTTTTTATATAATGCATTCGTTATTATTTAGATTTTACTGACATTATTCTATATTGTTATTCAAGTAAAAATTTTATATGTTTATGAAATTATATAATAACAAAGTTTTTTTTATATTTCTTGTACAGTGAGCTTTTGGCAGAAAGCCTTACAATAATTTGGTTTTGTTTACATTTTAATGCAAATTGAAAGTTACTTGTTTGGTTTTTTTCTGGGAATTATTGTCTTTTGCGTAAAAAGCTGGTTTGAGTCGATCAATAGATATTACTTGCTCTTTATCTATGAGCACTGAAAAAGTTTTTTCAAAACGATTAATTATTTCGAATGGGCCTTTGTACGGTGGGTTTAGACTTCCGCGATTCACCTCCTCCCGAACGAAAACATATTTGCAGGTTTTTAAATCCTTTGGAACGAAAATATATTTTTGCTCGCGATTTCTACTAGGACACGGCCGTGTTAGCGATATGGCTTGAGTTATTTCTCTCGCTGTTGATGAATTTAAAATCGAGTTCCGCGGTTTGGGTTCAATTAGTTCTGCGGGTAGACGTAAGTTTTGTCCGTACAAAAGTTGAGCTGGTGTAACATTTATGTCATCGATTATTGAAGACCGAATACCGAGAAGAGTCCAAGGCAAATTTAAAAACCAATTTTGTTTATCTTCGTGAGACCGTAAAGCTTCTTTAAGCTGTCGGTGAAAACGTTCAACTAAGCCATTTGCTTGTGGATGGTACGTTGTAGTTCGGATCCGTTTTGTACCGAGGATTTCTGAAAGTTCTTTGAAAGTGCTTGACTCAAATTGAGTTCCTTGATCTGTAGTGATCGTTTGGGGCACTCCAAATCTTGAAACCCAGTTTTGTACAAAAGCGGATACGACTGTGGAAGCGTTCATATTTTTGATTGGAATGGCCTCTGGCCACGAAGAAAAACGATCTTTGACTGTAAGTAAATAAGTGAAACCCTGTGATGGTGGAAGAGGACCAACTAAATCCATGTGGATATGTGAAAATTTACTTTCAGGAACGGGGAAAAATCCATGTTCGGAAACGGTATGTCTTGAAATTTTAGATTTTTGACAAGAGATGCAACACTTTGTCCATCACCATTCATCTTAGGCCAAAAGTACTTTGCTGTTATTATTTTACGCATTGCTTTTGAGCCTAGTACCAAATCAAATGCGATTAAAACTACCTAGTTTGGGGAATGCGGATTGCTTGTGATCAAACTGGAGTATCAGATAGGAGTGCTGCTATAATTGCAAGTAGTGTCTTGAGAGAAGTTGGCATTATAGATATCCAAAGAAGATCAATCAAAGGTCATAGATCGATCAAAAATAAGGCCCTTGGGATCTGGGGCCTATTGCACCATCTTACAAAATTGTGATTACAAGCATTTTTTTAACAAATTTGTAAAAATCGAGTTTTTTTCATATGTAATTTTTATTAATCACAAATTTGTACTTGTAATTTGTAGTTGGTGCAATAGGCCCCTGGAGTACGACAGAATCTACAAATGGTACTCGACTTGAGAGCCTGTATTTTGATGATCGAAAAGATCTCATGAAAATTTTGTCAAAAGAAAATCGATAAAGATAAGATTACTGTCGAGGAACATTATTCTCTTGTTCAAGAATCAGGTTCACACTATAGGGGACATATTTCTAGAAGTGATGGGAAAGCAAAAATTATTTGTGAGTCTATATGAACTTTTTTAGTGAGAGTGAGGTTTCCTTAGATAATATTGTTGCTGTTGGGTGTGACGGAACAGTTGCAAATACGGGATCAAAGGGCGGTGTTATTAAATTGATGGAGGAAGCTTTACAAAACCTTTGCAATGGAACATTTGTTTGCTTCATTGCAACGAGCCTAATCTTCGACATTTATTACAAAGTTTGGATGGTCACACAACAGGCCCATATGGCTTCTCAGGCCCTACTGGGAAAAAGTTGGAATTTTGTGAGAAGACGAGTCTAGTAAATTTTAAACCAGTAACAGAAATAACTGATACGTTACATGATATTAACAACATAGAGACTTAAGCTGTGACCAAACATATGTGAAGCCCTTGCCACGGGAAACTGCTCAATATCTTTACTCTCCAGAAATCACTGGCTGACTGCTGCAAACAGGATTATGAGGTTTTACATAGGAATCAAGAATCCTAAACTAAAGCAAATTTTGTTGGTCGGAGTTTTGCTCCAGTGGGGTTTTCTATCAAGAGTCATCCTTCGTGTAAGGATGGTGCACGCCACTTATGGAAAATGATTTCTTTATCTATATATTTGGATCCAAAACTAAAGAAAATAATTGACCCCGTTATACAAACGGAATTCATTTTACGACCATTCTGAAAACTTGCTTTTAACCATGATGACAGACTCGAAAAAATCAATTCGTGAGCTAGCACGATTGATGAAAGCACGAGCAGATGAAAATCCGCTAATCATTCGAAGGTTTTCAGTTTCAAAAATAAATTTTAAGGCTAATGATTATATTGATTTCATAAACTGACAAGAAGTTTTTAACAGATGACATAATTATGAGTTTTGTTAACAGCGGAGACTTCGATAACATAAGTTACCCTCTGTTTCCATGTCTTACTCAAAGCATAGAACGTTGTGTTAAGCTAATAACTGAAGCTTACGCTGAAGTTTTTGGTAACAAAAGCAGGGATGGGGTTTTATAAGAGCCAGAATAGCTTCAAGAAAAATAATTCCCGAGTTCAGCATGAAAAAGAGTGTCGCTATAGAAACAACAATTAACTGAAACAGCACTCCAATGTTTGGTTGGTTGGGTAGAGTATTGGGTGGAACTCAAAAGCAGATACCTGCACGTGGTGAGTTCTGGGTGGTTTAAAAAACAAAATCAGCTAGACAATGCAAAACAATAAATATTTCGCCATATATTTTGTAGGGACAGGAACATAAATTTTCAAGTGAGTTCTGCACTCTCCAGATATTCTTTGATCGAGCTGAAATTTGGTGTGCTGTTTTTTGAGACCTTGCTATGTAGAACACGAAAAAAAAGAGCAGTTTCACTCCACATCGAAAAAGTTTTCGACAGGGTTTGGACATTAGGACTATAATTCAAATTTTCGGAACTTCGACTTCGAAATCACTTGGTAAGAATAATCAAAAAATTCCTAACTCATAGCCTTTCTTATATCTTATATGTATTACATGAATCATCATCCAAGAAAATCGTTGCTGAAGTGCCCCACGGATCAAAACTTGGACCGCTGCTGTTTAATTTTTATTTTTCCGATCAACCAGCCAACGTACCAGGAATATAAAGATGATACGAGAACACAGAAGAGTGCAGGAACACATTAAAAACCGATACGAATACAACTGAAATGGGGATTGAAGATTAATAGCGCAAAGACCAAACTCATCTGCCTGTCATTTTTAGAGGACAAGCGTTTTCAACAACAGAAGGCGAAAAGAACTAAGTAAAAATACCAACCAGGCCCATTCTGACCTACGCGATTGCTTAACAAGATGTGGCGATTTGAAAGAAAGAGCTCCGTATATTTCAAAAACTTCAATGTTATTAATTTTCTTATGTTGGTTCTTCTGGAAAATCATGTCTGCAATTTTCATTTTTTTTGTTGTTTATATGTGTTATTGTTCGAGTCTTATTTAGTCGAATTCTAAAAATAAACGTTCTAAAAATAAACTTTTCCAGCTAAATTAAATAATTCTTCCTCCTTAGTCCGTCCTAACCCATCACATCCAAAAATAAAACAAATTGCACGTTCAATCAATTACCCTCGTAATAACACATATCCTTGTTTTCCTAAATAGCTTTTATCGTAAAGTAAGATTTGTAGGTAGGTACCTACATCAAGTTCCCATACCCTTCCAAATTAAGGGTGTTTCTTGGGAGTAGCCATTTTGTGTCGTGGGTGTCAAAATATTTTTCGAAACGAACCAAATTAAGTTTTCCACATTGAGCAAGGAGGGAAACCCTCACAGGCAGCTAACAAATCCCATCCACTTTTCAATTTCGAATCCATCTTTGAAATACAATGGATGAAGGTCTCTCGCTGGTACAGAGGGCAAACAAACATCCCCAGAATATTCCTCATCCCTAAGATCAGATTGTGTCCAATCCGTCATGGAATTATTACTCAGGGAATATCGTAATGATTCGAGAATGCAATTTCAACTCACATAAATTGTGTATCCTTTTGCCGATACTCAATCAACCCCAAATATATACATACATATACTATAGAGCACCTTTATTGTAAAATGTATAAACCTGTTGGCAGATAGGTGTATGAATGTTGCAAATCATGTTTTTAACGTACGTTCACGAGAATATAAAATACGGAAATGAGATTCTGTTCCTGTACAATTTTCAATTGATTGAAGTTAGGCCTGTGTATGTCTACATGGATGTGAAGTGAAGTATCTAACATACTCTTTCTCCGAACCGTGGAAGGGGTTGACGAAGGGATCTGCTGAATTTAGTAAATTCAATTGTGTGCTCCTCCAGGACAATTTTACTCAACTGAAATTTACAAAACGAAGAGTCAGGAAAAAGCATACCGCTCCTGGTGTACGCTGAAAAGCCCTCACCCACATATACCATCCCTCTTTGCTTTGCATTGAAATAAGTCTGCGTAGCTGGAGCACCAGGCGTGTTTACTCTACGTCGAATACTATTAAAATTACGAAGGAGTCTATAAGGAAGAGTTGGAGCGCTTCCACGAATTTTGCTGATACTTTTGCGACCGTGGGCAATTTTTGATTCCTTCCCTTAAATTCTAAAAACGAGTGATTTCGGAAAGGTGATTTGGATAGCTGTAGTGCTAAGACTTACAGTGGCATAACTGCCTCCTGCTGTCTGTGTGCATTTACATCTCCTCCCGGATCTCTGTCTCGGTTCAGCCTGCATGGGTTAGAGAATGGGGACCACCGGTCTTCGACCAATTGTTAGAAACTTGATTCAATTGCATATGCAATATATATGTAGATACTATATTGTAGTACTTGCACATCGTCGTACCTACTCGTAGAGCACCAAATTGAAGGAACAAAATAAACTGGTGTGGCTCATGACATGAATTCGACTTCATTTGTTTTCTGGCCTTGTCCTGTTGTTGACTTTACAATATCAGAAGCTGGTGCCTTTCATCGTCGGTCGTCTAAAAGAGCTCTTTATCATTCGAACCGAATTGATTTTTTTAATTAACAAACCTATAGGAACTGAAAACCTTCATCCTTTTGGTCCTTTGTAAGGAGACATTTATATTTAATGAGTTATAAAATGGGTTGCCGTGGCTATTTCTCGTTATGCGAAAAGCGAGCGTCGCGGTTGTTCGATTGATTGTACATGTACGCCCTAATTGATATTCCTTTTGATCATTTAACAGACAAGGAAGCACTTTCGGTTCAAATTGAATTGCTCATATATTTTTAGGTATGTATATAGTAAAAATCTGAAAGATATCTGTACTTTCGTGTGTGTATGTTAAAATGTCTCTCAGTTCAGGATCTCAAAGGACTTTTGTGAAATGTTCATTGTGAATCTTGAATTCAGACAACCTGAGATTGGAATTTACTTCATGTGTACATATTTTGATTTATTTTATTTTCTCTTATGAATTTGTTAAAAAGGACTCACTTGAATTCCACAATGGTTATGTGACTTTCGTCAAATTGAAATATTGGCAAAGACGACAAAATATCTCTCGAAGAATTTTCCTTTCTATAGACCCCAATATCAGCTCTCCCTTTTCTGCTTATCATGGAATCGTACAATAGCGCTTGAAGTATAAGTGTTATGTATAGAAAGTTCAATTCGTCTTACATGTGTGTAAGTTTCTACTCGTTTGATTTCCCAAACCGGAGATGCTGCGGTTTCCTAGGATAATTCTTCTCAAGTTTAGGTTGTCGTTCATGGAGTTAATATTTACTCCGAGATTCATGGACTCCTTAGCTACTTTGAAGTTGTTGCTATCAATAGCGAAGTTTGTTTGTTGTAAGATTGTGCACTTGGTCTTTTCCTTGTTTGCTTCAAGACCAATAAGTTAACTTATTTCTCCACCGCAGCGCCAGTGAAGGGCTCTTTGGTAACAGCCAATGATATCGATTTCGTTGGAGATTGAAGCCCCCCGGTGTTCACGCATACCTCGTGCATGTTTGGAATAGAGCGGAGGGGCTATTTCCTAGTTGAAAATTATACCGCTTATTTCTTAACTTCCCGCAATACACCTTAACTTGAGTTTTCGTGAGATCCTAAGTTCGGCTATCAGTAGGTATATAGAACTCTTGAAGATAAATGCTATTATATGCTGCTTTAAAATCGATGAAAAGATAGTTGGTCTTGGCTTGAAATTTATTGTACATAGGAAATGCCGCAATGTGAGGATTTATTCTATGCTCGAATTGCTGGGCCGGAGGGCATATTCGTAATTTTCGAATTTTAGTGTTGCAGAACGGATTAAGACGTTAACACAATACGCCTTATAGTATCTTAGATAACACGTTTAGAAGGTTTATGGATATATCGTTATTTAAGGCTCTTTTTGTAGATAGCTCGCAGTCCATTCATAAGCTATGCTAATGCATCCTTCTATCCGTTTTTGGATGATGATTTGATGCATTAATCCTGCCACCTGCCATATCTCGTTTTTGTTTTTATATCCGTATTTGAGGAACTCTCTACCGTCAAGCCATCAGATTATGCGGACTCGTTGATCTTAAGCTATTGTATAGCTTTATAGTTTTGTTTTTAATTATTTTGGGCACACTTATTAGACTTAAAATTTTAGAGCACAGTACGAGCAATTGTAATAATTGTACGGATTTAAAAGGAAAAATAGGTCAACATTGGTTTTGAATGTCCGAATATCGCAAAGGGAGTCAAGTATTATAACGGTTTAAGCATTCCACATTCGTTTAGTACAGCTCCAAAAATAATATCTGAACCTTACAGTACATCTGAGGTTCAGCTCAAGAGTAAGCAGTTGGGCATTCTCTCAAGCACGAGTTTTCCAGTTGAATTGTTTAAGAACACTGCTTAATAAAAATAACGGTAAAATATTAAAAGACAAAAGAAATATTTCGGCGGTACTCGAGTGATACACATGTTTCTGTTATAGTTTTATTATCTTTAAAACTCTTTTGTTATTCTATCCAAGAGACTCGAGTGAGTCATTGGCACATCTGCCCAAATATGCGAATTGAACTCGAGCTTTAAATGAATATAAGCCTTTAAGATTACAGCCAGATCAGAAGGGGTACGAAATTCCTTGCAACGTCGAAAGAAACCTAAGCACAAGGCTGCGAATTTGGTGACGTCCAATGTCGTACCCTTTGAAAGGGGTATCCTTTGCAATGCGTTTTTTTTAACGAGGTGTCCTGAAGAGGCCTATTCCTAGATAATACTTATATCTAATTAAAATAAATATGATTTTTATTAAAAACTAAGAAATTAAAAATATATCACAAAAATAATAGGTAGTAACTAAAGAATAAAAAAATAATTGCAAACTAAAGTCAAAAAATATATACCAAAAATTAAAAACAATATTTTTGAAAAGAAGTATTTAAGAACTAGTTCAAACTTCAAAAACATAAATTAACTCATTAATTACTGTTAAATTAAAAGTTTTATATTCATATTTATATATTTATTCAGTGTAGGAAATAATAATAAAATTATTATTTTAATAAAAATATATCATCATCATCATCGGCTCGACAACCGGGTTCCGGTCCTGGCCTCTTTCAACAAGTCTCTCCACCTATCCCGGTCTCTAGCCGACGCCATCCAGTTGCGCACCCCAAGGCTTCGGGCGTCCTGGTCTACGCCATCTCTCCAGCGCAAGCATGGTCTACCACGCTGTCGTCTACCATAGAATGTACCACAAAGAACTTTCCGAGCAGGTTCCTCTTCGCTCATGCGAGCTAGGTGCCCTGCCCACCGGAGTCTACCGAGCTTAATTTTTGTCACGATATCTGCTTCAAGGTAGATTGCGTACAGTTTATGATTGTACCGTCTCCGGAATCGTCCTTCCTCACATACGGGGCCAAGAATTCTCCTTAAGACTTTTCTCTCGAACGCAGCTAAGAGGTCGGAGTGCCTTTTGCTAAGCACCCAAGTCTCGGATCCATATGTGAGTACTGGCAGGACCATGGTCCTGTACAGCAGTAGTTTTGAAGTTATGGTGAGATTTCTGGATTTGAAGAGCTTTGACAGACTATAGTAGGCTCTGTTGGATTTGAGAAGCCGCCCGCGTATTTCTTCTTCTATATTGTTATCGGCTGCTACTATTGACCCAAGGTATTTAAAGGATTGCACCACTTCAAATTCGTGCTCCGCAACCTTGATTGTTTGACCAACTGTTCCTCTCGCATTCGACGCCACCATGTACTTTATTTTACCTTCACTAATGTGCAGCCCCAGATTTTGTGCCGCCTGCTCGATCTGGATGAAGGAATCGTGTACAGCTTGTTCGGATCTTCCGATGATGTCAATGTCGTCTGCGTAAGCCAGTAACTGGCTGGACCTGTTGACGATGGTCCCTCTTGTTGCCGTGCCAGAGTCACGGATTGCTTTCTCCAACGCCAGGTTGAAGAGGAGGCAGGCCAAACCGTCCCCTTGTCGGAGTCCATTAAAGATGTTGATTGGTCTGGATAGCAATCCGGCTATTTTTACTTGGCTTGTTACGTTGGTCATGGTCAACCTACATAGTCGTGTCAATTTATTTGGGATGCCGAATTCTCTCATGGCTTTGTAAAGTTCTACCCTGGCTATGCTATCATAGGCGGCCTTAAAGTCTATAAACAGATGGTATGTTGGGATGTTAAATTCTAGACATTTTTCCATCGCCTGCCTAAGGGTAAAGATCTGATCAGTTGTTGATTTGCCTGGAATGAAATCACACTGATATTGTCCGATGACGGTTTTAGCGTATGGGGTTATCCGGTCTTGTAGGATAGAGGAGAGTATCTTATAGGCGGTACTCAACAACGTGATACCTCTATAATTGCTGCACGTTGTGACATCTCCCTTCTTATGTATGGGGCATATTAAACCTTTTCGCCAGTCTTCTGGCATTTCTTCCTGCTCCCATACGTGTACTATAATATCATGAATTGCTTGACGTAAGAATAATTCGGCTGGTATGCCATCGGCTCCCGGGGCTTTGTTCTGTTTAAGCCGGCCTATAGACTTCTCAACCTCTTCTATGCTTGGTGGCGGCAACATAGAGTATTCTTCTTGAAGTAGTGGAGTATAGAACCGAATTTATTGCAATAGATTAACTTTTCTGGCTTCTGTTTTAGCAAACTTAGTAACCAGTTCATCATAATCTAATGATTTGACAAGCTCTTTCTCTATAGCCATGATTGATAAGTCAACTTATCTTTCTTGAGCCATTGGGATCCTGAAGTAGTTGTTTATTAATTTTAGTTTCGAAAAACTACGTTATTTGAGGGAACTGTGATGATATTTCTAGAGTTAGAGCTTTGGCTTCAGCTGATTGCCTGTTAGTGAATTGTTCTTCTGATCGCATTTCCACTAAAGAGTTTTTAGTAGCTTTCAGAACTAGAACGCTGTTAGATAAATTAACAAACGGACTTTGTAAATACTTACTATATTTTTTTTTTTCTAAAATGTCAAACTACATTAATATGCAACACATAAACTTGAAACTAAAATTTTACTTCCTAATGACTCTGCAGTTCTTGTATTCTCAACGTTTCCAGCCTCAGATATTTCAATAAGAGCTTGATATTATATCTGCTAAAATTTTTTTTTATGGTTTTAAAGCCTTTAGTCTACTCCCATTTGGTTCTAGAAAGGGGTTTAAGGGTCAAACCAGCGAATTTTTTTTTATGTCCCAACGCATTGTTGAACCTGATACAAAGTTTTATAGGCACTGAGCAATGTCAAAAAACTTAACAAGTTTCAACGAACAGCAAGCTGAATCATTAACAACCAGCAACAACCAAAGGGAATACAAGCAGCCTGAACAAAATAAGCTCTTGGTTCAAGACTCTTAATTTTGTTTTGAACACCAGCCTCTTTTCCTTTCATGTTTTAACCATTATCATAACCTTATACATACATGTATACACTACTGGAATAGTAGCGTAGCAAGTTTTATTGTCAATATAGTTTCCCTATTCTTTCTTTTCTTTTGAGTTTTTTTTACCATAATACATAGGCAAATAAAGTAATTATATCAGTCAAAAAATCACTTTTTTAAATGTAAACAATAACTGGTAAGAACAAAAAATAGAGAAAAGGAGAAATTGAATGAAACAGATTCACTCATTAACGACAAACCTCAACATTTAGTCATCGCATCATCATCACTCATTATTTCCATTATTTCAACCCTTTGTTTCATCTCGACACACGAGACACACACAGAGGCACACGACTAGACAGTGATAAAATTTGACTCATAAAGAGAGGCCAGTGCCAAACTAAAACATAGTACAAAAAACACTCAACCGGAAGAGTTTTAATTCATAGACGCAACTTTTAATTTTGCGCGCTGTTATGTCAATGAGTATGAATTTTGTACCTCAGAATTTCTGTTTTAGTAACATTGCTGACTTCGATTTCATATAGAAGAACTGACATTGGGCGCATGTTATCAACATGCAAGCTGTAAATTGTCTGTATTTGCTGTTGAAATTTTGTTTTATGTTACACTGCATAGGGAAGGATTATGAAAATAAAATAACGTAACAGTAGGTTGATAAAGAGAAAAATAGCAAATAGGTAGATCTCTGTTGTTAAGCGAACAAAATTGTGCACTTTGTAAAGATTTTGTGTTGTATTTTTTTACTGCGGGAGTGTGGGTGTGTATAGGAAATTAAAAATCGACTTATTTTTGGAATAGTAGATATGTATATACATATATCTGCCTTTAAATTCAGAATTAGCTATTAGTTATGTAATGAATATCAATATTGGTGTGAGCTGTAAAAACAAATGAAACTTAAAAAAGAAGGTAGGTAGTGGTTATGAAGTAGTGTTTTTTTTAACGCTTGTCCAAGGCGCTCCTTAGGTTCAGCGCCCTGCGCATTTGCACAGCTTGCATGTATGGCTTGTCCGGCCCTGAATACAAGTGAGTGGTGGGTGGTGCTTTAATGGCAGATGACAGAATTGAGTTTTTGAAGCATTAAGTTCTAAGCGATCTATGGTTCCGCAAAAAGCTTAGAAATCGTTTAATTATTAAATAAATTTTATATAATAGAAATGTCTTTAAAATTTTTCCAGAAAAAAATTTGGGATGCCAAATTTAATTATTTAGTAATATAGATCTTAGGAAATAATTTCGAAAAATAATGGTTCACACGTTTTAAAGATATTGATTTTTCAAAAAAAAAATTAAAATAATATTTTTCAAAAAACTCTTTTTTCAAATATTTTTGTATACATTATTATTTTAAATTTAAAAGCGCTCCTGTTGAAAAATGTTAGTTAAAATCTTTAGAGCCGTTAATGAGAAAGGTATCGTTAATAAACTTTTTTCCCAAATTTTTCTTTCTGATCAAAATGTAGTCCGTGCTCACAATAACACAACTATTTTTTTACTTGCGATATACATAGGTACTATAGGGCAAGTTCTGCATTTGGAAAAAAAATCGAACTCGAGATTTTGATCAAAGTTGACATTACGATGATAGCGAAGACGAAAAAAGAGGGTCCGACAATTCCGTCCGTCTGTCTGTCTGTATGTATGTCTGTCTGTATGTCTGTATGTCTGTACCTCGATCTAGAGCCTAAGCCACTGGACCTATTTTCTTCAAACTCGGTAGTTATGGGTCTTCGGTGATTCCCTAGAGAGGAAATTTAAATTTTTTTTTCTAGCTCTAAAACTAACGGTAGCCCCCATACACCCGTAATGCAAAATCTTATTTATCTCGAAAACGGCTATAACGATTTTGATACAAAAATTAGGTGTGATATTATGGACATGTACTACATTTTGGTAAAAAAAAATTTGGGGCAAAATGTTATTAACGGTACCTGTCATAGAACCGTTTTTTTGATTTTCGACTTTCTCAGTAACGGCTCTAACGATTTTAACCAAAAATTTTCAGCAGGAGTCCCACTAAGTTTAAAATAATATTGTATATAAAAATATTCGAAAAATTATTTGTTGGGTTTTTTTCAAAAAAAAATTTTTTTTTGAAAAATCAATATCTTCAAAACCTATGAACGATTATTTTTTAAAATTATGTCCTAAAATCAATATTATTAAATATCTACTTAAAATTCGCATCCCACATTTTTTTCTTGAAAAATTTTAAAGAAATTTCTTATATAAAAAATTTATTTATTTAATAATAAAACGATTTTTTAAAGTTTGTTTGCATAAATTCATACTTTTCTAGAAATCAGACGGCAATTTCATTTTAAATTCATGTTTTATATTTATGAAATGTATGTTAAATTCCAAAGTACTTTTACATACGAGTAAGAGCAAGTTCGTGCGATCCAGTTGTGCATTTTATTTTTATCAAAATCGTTAGAGCCGTTTTCAAGATAAATAAGGTCTTGCATTGCGGGTGAAATTAATTAAAGAATTAATTTATTAATAAAACTCCTCTAACATTTTTTTTTTAAATTTTATTTGCATATTTTATTTTAAAGATCAACCTAAGTTTTGAGAAAGACAATGTATCTTATGCATTTTAACATTTTTCTTCGATTACAGCATTCATGTTTTAAACATACAATAATTATGAATAAATCCCAAAGCACTTTTTTAAATTAATCAAAGTTCTTTTATTTTATTTAAAAAAATATTTTTTTTCCCGAAGCTGATTACTCCGACCTTTATTGTTCCGTATTTCAATTCATAATAATAAAAATATAAAATACCTTCAAGATAGTTCCTAAAGTATTATGTGCAATTTCCAGAATCACCTGTCTTGGGAAACGCGAATTGTAATATTGCTTTTGATTTAATTTTATATTTCATTTAATTCCTAGAATTGTTCGAAACAACCCACAGAGAAAAACCTTGTCCAATGAGCTACTTGAAGAGGAGCTCAGACTCGGACTAACGAAATGATCGGATTGGTAAATAAATGAATAATAAATATTAATCCTAAT
Source organism: Chrysotoxum bicinctum (assembly GCA_911387755.1). Taxonomy (NCBI): domain Eukaryota; kingdom Metazoa; phylum Arthropoda; class Insecta; order Diptera; family Syrphidae; genus Chrysotoxum; species Chrysotoxum bicinctum. The sequence goes on from OU426987.1 coordinate 33,813,953, forward strand.
AACAATAAGGCTAATCTAATCTGACCAATGTCCTAATAATTTTTAATACCAAAAATTTAGATCGGCTTTACAAGAAGAGTAGATAATGCCTCTTTGTCACCAAAGCGCCTTATAAAATGTTTCAATTTACAGCCCCATCATAAATTCAATATACACTAGATTGGTGTCCACATTTAGACGAGAATAAAATGCGATTTTGTCAAGGTTTTCAAGGTTTTTTATTGAACTTTATATATATGACATTGTATATACAATGTGGAAAACTTAAATTTAAGGATAAATATGACTATGACTATAAAATTTTGTTGGCGCATAGGGGGCCTAACTTAAGCTATGACATTTTTCTAAAATTAAAGCACTTATGATATACATGACTTGTTATTTTAATTAAGATGATGGCATGGTTTATTTCTCGGGTTGTTCAGTCCCGGTTGTCCAGTTGGTGGGTTTGTTTTTCTGATATTTTCAGCCACGGTGATATACTGACTCCGTGTCAGCGTAGAAACGAACTGCTGGTTCGTTTTCGGTTGGGATCCTTTCTATCATATCCAAAGCACTAAGGTATCTAGACTCTGGATGTCGTTCCTGGGTGGTCATCCTTCTCATCAGCGGGTTTAGGTGGTTGGTGGTGCTAGATATGAGCTTCTTCGCTAATTGCACGAGAAACTGGTCCAGTGGCTTGATTTTGGCTTCTTCGTAGACTCTTTTGTTGCTGAAGTGCTTCTTTCGCTGTCGATCGAAGATAAGTGGAGCTTCAGCATTGCTGTCTTCGAGATGGTGTACCATGCAGGAAAATTGTAACTGATGACGGGTCTGATGAGCTGCTTGTATATTAGTAGCTCCACTGGCTGGCTTAGTCCGGTTCTTCTGGCTAGCAACGGGTGCAAGTGGTGAAATGCGAAGTTGGCCTTCCTTAGAACCTGCCTAGAGTGCGGCTTGAAATTGAATAGCTCGGTGACGTTTACTCCGAGGTATTTAGCATTTCTTTTGACTGCTATCGTTGACCCATCGGGGAACTTCACGGTCAGGTTTATGCAAGTGGCTGCTGAACAACATCGGTTGCCATTGGTAGCGGATCTCCTAAAATACACAAGCTCCGATTTGACAGTGTTTTTTCAGATACCCCACTTTTTGTAGTACTCGTAGAGTTTGGTGACGTGGGCTTCCACTCTCCGAGCTGCAATTTTTGGCGCTATCAACGAGGAGTAGGTCAGCGAGTCGTCAGCGAATAGCAAGTTCTCGCAGTCAGTTGGCACGGGTTGATCAGACGTCATCAGGTTATGTAGGAAGGGACCCAGCTTTGATCTGGGCGACTCCGGCTTTGATGGATTTAATTGAAGACTTGCAGCTGTCTAGCTGGACGAAGAATTTCCTAAAAGAGAGAAAAGAAAACAATATCTTTATTAGTGGCGAAGGTAACCCAAGTACTAGAAGCTTATGGATAAGGGCTTCTATCCATACTCTGTCGAATGCTTTCTCGACATCCATAAAGCATTCTACGGTGGCACGATGGCTGTTGAGTGCTGAGGAGACGTCAGACTGGAACTTTAGTAATGGATGCAGTGTTGAATGCCCTTCCCGAAAGCCAAACTGCATGTCTGGGATGATGCGATTTTGTCGTTAAATTAACTTCCTCTTATTAAATATGCGGCTATAAGTGAGTGTGAACTAAGAAGATAAGAGACAGAATTTTATGGAATTCCAATTAAGTAATGATGACATCAGGTGTACAGTTAATGCGAATTATGCTTATTTAATAAGGTGGTATGTAGGTGTCGTAGCGTAATATGATTATGAGTATAAGTAGGTGTTGTAACGCTTCGTTACAAAACTAGGATATGCAGCTGGAAACGAATATGAGAATCTGAGGGTACTGTAGTCAGCAAAGCAATTTAGTGGATACAAAGTTTCAGACAAAAGATTTTTGATGAATATCAGAAAGACAGTCGGAGACTAAACACAGCCTTGGGATACACCAGCGTTTATTTACTGAATTTCAGAAAGAATAGAGGTACTAAGCTATAAACAGATATCATTACATTACGTTACAGCAATTTATCTGGTATTCCTTTAATTCAATTACACACAACGCATGGCATGACCCAAACAATGTATGCAATGACTAAACCAAACCAAACTGTGAAAAGCTAAAAATAATCACCTCGTTTCTGCAACTCAGAAGTTCAAAAAAAAGAGTTTTACTAGACCACACGTGCGAAGTTGCTTTTGTGACTCAGTTAATCAGTGCAAATGAAAAACAAGTAATGAAATTAGTAAAACTGAGCTTTAAATTTTATTTTACTATTGTTTTTGTGTTCTAAAACCGGATTCAAACACAGAGAACTTTAATTCAGTAGACATTTGCATGGTTTTTCAATGATTTTTTTTAAATTTGTTTAAAATATTTACATAAGATTTGAAAAAGAATTTAGGCATTTAAATAAATTTTAAAGATCTAAAAATGTATAAGTAATCTCATGCGAAAAAAGGTGACTTTTTTTTTGATACGAGTATATTCAACAAAACAGTCTATTACAGTCTATTAAAATGTCAAACAGTTTAACTTTAATGCTTTTCAAAAATCATTTTGTATAAAATAAAATTCACATTTTCCCTATTCTTGCCTAGCGATGCAATGTAGACTAAAAATATCTTAATTAAAATGCCAAAAAAAAGAAGCTTATTCGTTTAAAAAAAATTCAAAAAAGAACCAACATAACTACATACAAACCCATAAATGAAAAAACAAATTCAAAGCCCATATATCTCACTGTGACACTTATTACCCCACCACCAAAGACCCAAGACCAAAAATGTCAAAATTGCTTTGCAAATAAAAGTGATTGATTACGGTCCTATTAAAATTACCTTTATAAAAATATTTTCGTTTACATATAGGTTGCGTCTTACCTCGGTCTTCTATGGAAATTATATTTTTATATTCTTACCTTTGTGCAATATTTCTTTTCGGAATAAAGTCGAAGAAATACCTATATAACGGTATTGGTTACCCCTAATTAAAGAAAAACTCACAAAGGGAAAAGATTTATCCATGGGACAATGTTATGGTTCGTTGGAGTCATATTTCTAAAATATCATAGCAGCATTCCAATCATATCAGCATATTTTTGAATCTCTATGGCAGCATTGAAAAAATATTGAAATGTATTTTCTTGAAATTCAGAAAAGATCAGGAATGAAGAGAATTTATTAATATGATCCAAAATTATTTTTGGAATATGTTTATGCGTATTAATGGGAGCATTTCAACAATGGAAGAATTTCTTATTTTGACGGAAAGATGATTTTCAGGGCAATTATTTTTTTCTAACTGGTTGGTTCTTTCGTAAGTAATAGCAAAATATTGACAAGACTTATATCAATTCAATAAACTTAATAAAATATTTCTCTTGCAACCTGATAATATTCCTCCAATCTTTTTAAAAATGTGTAAGCTTGGCCTTCACAAGCCACTTCATATCCTTTTCAATAAATCGTTATGCAACGGTGCGTTTCTCGAAATTTGGAAGTGGTCCTTTTTAACACCAATACATAATTCAGGTTCTTAAGAAGCTGTGGTTAGTTATAGACGAATAGCTAAGCTTCAAATTATTCCAAAAATCTATGATGCTATTGGCAAAAATAAGTTATTTACTGCTGCTTGTGAGAGGTAAATCTGCAACCACAAATCTGGTAATATATTTTTGCGAACAGAGCTTTATATTCCTACTGCGCCATCTTTCGGAAAATTGCATATACTTTATGAAAGAAACAAAAAGCTCTTTTCCCCCTTATTCCAACCATCTAGTTCTAGAACATTCCAAGACAAGAACCTTCGAGAACAACTAACTTGAGTATATAAGGGAGTGTTCGCGGTGAGCACAGGACAGTTGATTTTGGATTATGAAAGTGTGCAAAAGTATTGCTTATTGGATTGTGATATTTAAAACAAGTGTGATTTAAATTTGAATAAAAGTATTTGAGTTGATTATAAATTGAGATTTACTGTTTTGAACTGGAAAGTGTAAATAAAGAAGAAATACTAAAATGAGTGATAAGTTTTATTTAAAGAACCTAAAAAAAAAAATATTACAATATTCTAATACGTGCCTGAGTGCCTTAGAAAGTAAACATCAAACCGATTCAATATTTACAGATTTCTATAAAGATTTTAACAGAGCCTTCAACATTACATTCTTATCAATAAGCTGGAATTTCTGGGTTTTTACTCACAAGTCACAACTATTGTTGTGGTTAAGTAGTTACTTAATTGTAGAAAGAAAGCAATTTGTAAAAATTTCATCAGAAATAAATGATTCTTCAGGTAGCCACCTTGGTCCAATATTATTTGTATTGTTTATTATTGATTTACCTACATATGTCGGTAACTCCTAATACCTACTATATGCGGATGACCTTAAAATATTCAAAGAAGTTCAGTCTAAATACGATCCTTTTGGTTTACAAACTGACCTGAATAATATATCCGATTGGTGTGATCACAATAGACTTTTAAAGCTAACTCAATGTTAGGTTTTTCCAAGATCCATTTACTCTGAAGGCTATATATATTTTGTTAATACGTTCGTCTCAGTGTGGAACCCATACTATGCAAATGCACGTTTTCGTATCGAAAAAATTCAAAAGCATATCACAAAATTTCCCAAAAGAAAATTTAACTGGTCCTATAGTCAGCCATATGATGCTAGACGTGAGACGGAGACGGAGGATATGTAGTCCAATTAGCAGAAGGAATGAAAAACAGTACGAACCAAGCAGAAGAACTAAAAAATGAAATAATCAAAGCAACATACTTTTCCGAAGACTAACCCCCACCAGTATGAAAAAAATATTAAGCCGGTCAATAGTTGTGGAAAGTAAGTGGCAAAACTAAACTAAATATTTAAGCTTTGGCAAGCCAATGGAAACACTGTTTAATAAGCCGATTAAGAGCAATGACAGCCAATTAGAACACTGTTCGATAAAGACTTAAAAGCCGAAGTTAAACTATGTTCAGAAGTACAGATGTAGCACAGAACCAATAATTTTTGTATCGTGGACATCTGCCAATTAACTTCACAACTTTTGGTATTTATACCAAAAAGCTGATCAAAAGTCTAAAATAAATAAAATGCACGACTGGGTCGCACGAACTTGCTCTTATGTAAAAGTACTTTGGAATTTAAGATACATTTTACAAATATAAAACATGGATTTAATGAGATTATAATGTTCAAATGCATAAAATTGCCGTCTAGTTTCCGGAAAAGTATGAATTTATGCAAATAAACTTTAAAAAAACGTTTTATTATTAAATAAATTTTTATATAAGAAATTTCTCCAAAATTTTTCAAGAAAAAAATGTGGGAAGCGAATTTTAAGTATTTAATAATATTGATTTTTGGAAATAATTTCAAAAAATAATCGTTCATAGGTTTTGAAGATATTGATTTAAAAAAAAATTTTTTTTTCAAAAAAACTCAACAAATATTTTTTTCTTTTTTCGAATATTTTTGTATACAATATTATTTTAAACTTAAGGGTACTCCTGCTGAAAATTTCGGGTTAAAATCCTTAAAGCCGTCAATGAAAAAGTGGAAAATAAAAAAAAACGGGTCTATGGCAGGTACCCCTAATAACATTTTGCCCCAAAATTTTGTTTGACCAAAATGTAGCTTATGTTCATAATATCACATATAATTTTTTTTATCAAAATCGTTAGAGCCGTTTTCGAGATAAATAAGATTTTGCATTACGAGTGTATGGGGGGTACCGTTAGTTTTGGAGTTAAAAAAAAAAATTCAATTTCTCCTCTAGGCAATCACAGAAGACCGCCGACATTGAAAGAAATAGGTCCAGTGGTTTAGGCTGTAGTGAGAGGTACATACAGACACACTGAAGCATGTTTTTTGTGTACTAAATTTTCCTTAAAATTTTTATAAAAAAATTGACATGCAAATTGTTAGTATTTAATAAAATACATTTTAAAACGTAATTTAAACATTTAATCGTGTATCGGTTTTGAAGAAATTGAAGTTTCAAAAAAAAAAATTGTATTATTTTTTTAAAAATCCAAAAACTATTTTTTCGAAAAAATTTTTAGATTATATTTTTTCAAATGCAAAGCAGCTGCATAAAAATTTTGGTTAAAATCGTTAGAGCTGTTGGTGAGAAATTCGAAAATCAAAAAAACCGTTCTATGACAGATACCCCTAATAACATTTCCCCCCAAATTTTTTTTAACCATAATATAGTCCATGTCCATAATATCACACCTAATTTTTTTATCAAAATCGTTAGAGCCGTTTTCGAGATAAGTATGGGGGGTACCGTTAGTTTTAGAGCTAAAACAAAAATTTCAATTTCTCCTCTAGTGAATCACCGAAGACCTTAACTACCGAGTTTGAACAAATTACCTCCGGTAGTTTAGGCTGTAGTTCGAGGTACAGACATACAGACATACTTACATCAGACATACAGACAGACAGACCGAATTGTCGGACCCACTTTTTTCGTCTTCGCTATCATCGTAATGTCAACTTTGATGAAAATCTCGAGTTCGATTTTTTTTCCAAATGCAGAACTTGCCCTATAGTATCTATATCGCAAGTAAAAATGAAGCATAACGTGAAAGTTTAACCGTTATGTCATAGATAATTAGGCACTGCATCATGTGACAACCATATTTACCACGCCATATCGATCCATTACTTTTATTCTATATATGTAAGTCAAAAGTTAGTGCTTGCCGGATCGACTTTTTTTTGTGTGATTTTGTTTAAAGGTGTTTTTTTATAAGGCGGATTTCTTGTGTTTTTTTATTTATTTTGAAGAGTTTCTTTTTTGCCTTTAAAATTTAAATATAAAGGCAAGTTCCTTTTTTTAATTTTGATCATTTAAGGTGAGAGAGGTGAGAAAAAGAAAAATTAACAAAAAAGGACTACTATTCCTTGGTACCTAAGAACTACTACATAATTTTCGCAGTATTTTTTCCTATCAGGTAAGGAAATAAAAAGTTCCGCTAACTCTTCTGCCATTTTGTTTCATGATTTGTTTTCTGCATGGGTTAGTGGCATAGCTGGGCATTAACTCGTTAATCCGTTAATCGTTAATTAACGAAGTTAAAATTTTGATTAACGGATTAACTTTTAAGTTAACTTTCAAAAATGTTAACGGACACGTTAAATCCGTTAATCCACGTTAAGTACGTTAATCGTTAATCCAATGCCTACTATTTACAGCGCGGCGCGAAAAACAGGTTCAGACAAGTATGAGACAAGTGCCGTGCGGCGCGTGCCGCGTGTGAAACAAAAACAGCTAGGTACGTATTATATTTTGACGGCGCGTGCGAGTGAGAAAACTGCGAAGAGATTCGTTTCGGTTGATCATTTCATTATGCCGGTCGTCCACTATGTGCGCGATAAGTTCAACCAACTTCGTTCAACTTTTTATTCAACTTTTTCGTTGGATAAACGATTTACAACCTCTTACACTAGTGCAGAAACTTACGTTATTCACGTTGAGCAACTAAAGTTGAACAAAATGCGTTCGGAACCCCGTACACATAATTGACTAACTTTCCCATATGTTGATTAACCTCGCACACCTAGTTGATCAACTCTTAAAACTTATTCCAGTGTTGAATAGCTCCGTACACCTAGTTGACCAACTTACTCAAATGTTGAATAAACTCGTACACTGGTTGATAAACTTGTCCGATTTTGACAGAAGAAATTTTTTTTCGAGTTGATCAACTGCGTTTTCGATATTGTTGATGAACGAGTTGATACCTTCGTACACTTAACCAAGGACGATTCTGGGTAGATGATTTTTTCTTGAGTCGCGAAGAAAATTGTTTTTTTTCAATGAAATATATGAGAAATTAAAATCGATTGATTCCACCGCGCCCGTGAATTCGAATTCAAAGTTTAGGCAATTGCATTTTCGAGGAAATTTGAGACCAAGCCAATTCCCTGGCGTCTCGATTTTTATAAGAGGGGCTCTTAATGTCCCATATATTGGGCTTTTCCTCATTTGCTGAAATCAATTGCAAAATTAATTCCGTGGCCCACTCTGATTTTTTATAACCTTTCATGACTAAAAACTAAAATAAACTGCAGTTTGCAAGTTGCAACAACTGCAAGTTCATGGCAACGCAATAGTTCAACCACGGAGACACATTTCACTGCAGCCAACGCAACGCAACACAATATTACGTCAAGAAATCCCAAAGAAAATTAAAAAGTTGATCAACGCGTTAAACAAATAATGTGCAACACTTTATCTTGAAAATGTTGCTCAACGTGTTTATCGAACATTTTCAAGAAGCAACACGAGATCGTACACTAGGCGTACACTTGTTGCGCAATTCGTTGAGCAACGGCCAACAACTAGATCCAACCCGTTGGTTGAACAGAATTGAAGGCACCGTACATTAGAGTTGAATGCGTTGAATTCGAAATTTGTGCGTTGATCGCCTAGTGGCCGACCGGCAGCGCCGGTGCTCAGAGTAAAAAAATATAAAAAATGCAATTTTTATCACATGTTAACGGATTAACGATTAACGTTAACTTGCGTTAATTCTTCCGAAATTTAACGCTTTAACGTTTAACGAAGCTATTAACTGTTTGATTAACGGTGCCCAGCTATGGTTAGTGGGTAAGAAATACTTCACCCATTTTCGCTTGTGATACTTACTTAATGGCTCCGAAATCTTAGCATCCCTTATGTAAAATTTTGACATTCATTGAATGGTCAACAAAGGTCAGCTACAAGTTTGTTTTAATTATTTTGTTGGCGTCCTAGCTGCGGGTCACTGTGGCGTATACGTAACTTTTTTATATTGAATTTCTTATTGGTTAATACAAATTGTTCTATCCTTGATCGATCAGTCAGACCAGTTTAACTTTGTTGACAATTCAGATAATATCACCGTAGTATTCGAGCGACCATACCATAACAAAAAGTTTGAGTAGTTATGCGTAAAAAACTTTAATGTAAACAAATTTAAAAAAATTTATAAAATAGAGTTTTACTTAACATCTTTTACATTTTTTGCATGATTTTGCTTCCAAATAATGAAAATATGTTTGATATGAGGCTCATTCTACAAATATTGAAAAAGATTGTGATATTTGGGTGCGTATAGAATTATAGAGCATATAAAAGACAAATTTTTATCTTGTCTCTAAATGCATATCCCTAACTCATAAGCGGTGAAGATGCATTATGTCACTCCAATACTGGGGTGACGATTTTGTAGAAATGCTTAAAATATAAAATATTTGCTTTAACAGGACGTACACGTGCGACCCAGTCGTACATTTTACTTTTTTTTTAGAAATGGAAGAGTGACGCAGAGTTAGTGTATGCTACCCAAATGAGAAAGTTTTCAAGAAAGTCTTGCAACACAGATGTCTTGAACAGGCGTTTATTGATCTTGGACCCTTTCCTTTCTTGTTTGCGGCCAATGGAAACTAGACACAAAATACCATTTTCTGAAGAGGCCTTAAAATTTATTTTACCAATTGACTTAGAAGAGGCTGAAAAGGAAAATAATTTCTTTGGAAAATGTTGCTTCACCTGAGTAATTTGATTCAAATTATGCTTTTTTTTATAACTCTGTGATTTTGTATCTGAATTTTATTTTTTTATTTTAAATATTGAATTATGAATTTACTTTTAAGTTTTTAATGGCACTTATTGCTAAAATATTTAAGGCAAAAGTTCTGAAATACGCTACTGGTTATTTAGTTATAATTTATCGTTTTCCATCCTTATCAATAATAGATTTCCATTAAAATAAAAAACAAACAAAATAATTGCTAATTTCCACGTTAACTTATTTATTGGTTCCTAATGATAATCAAAATTGTGACAAACCTTTGCTATTCCGTCTCACTTTATTTACAATCGATGTTTCACTTCAAAGTGCAATTAACTTATTGGTATTCCTATACTGTAATATACTATAACCAAATCAACAAGTTGCAAAACTATCGAAGTAACAAAACAAACTAGAACAAAACATTCACATAAATAGGAAACCTGATAGCAAAACTTATGAAAATATTTATAAAATATGGTAAGTAATTTTTGTATATATTAATTACACTGTTTAAGAACCTTTTTCATTTTGAAATACCAACAAATAATTTTGATCACCTTTTTGGGTCAAATACCCCTATTTGCGACGGCAGGGATAGTCACAGAAACGGAGTCAAGTTAAGCATTGACCAGTAGAAATTTTTCAAACATGTTACAGCATGCTCACTGCCCTTGCTAAGGAACATATCTAAATTTTGTCCGCGATGTTTGGCAATCACAGCCACCACGATACTGCCACAAGGGGCCATGTGCCTTTTGATACAGAAACCACCCTACTCCCTGGGCACTATTTCTCGTGGTACCAGATTACAGCTTCCGGTAGAGTTCCGAGACTATTAAGGACTTTTCTAGATGAACGCCTCAGAGGTCGAGTTCTAGCAACCTCGGGTATAAACACCTGAAAATCGTACACACCCATACGCACAAACATAAAGCCTTAATGCAACTTAGTGAACACCTGAACACATCGACTAAATCAGATGGAGGCAAGCACCATCTAAGCCGTTCCACGCGACAACAGATAAATCTCATATACAGAGAAAGAAATGTTAGGCGCTAGAAATGCAGAGGCACAAGCAGGACGAAATGTAAAAAAAGTAATCAAAACAAGAGACTGTCCTCAGGGCGGTATACTATCACCCTTGTCTTGTAGTTGATGAATTGTTAGTAAATCTTACCTCCCAAGGCATATGCTGCATTGGCTTTGCCGATGATATCGCTGTCATTGCAGTAGGTAAGTTTGAAGAAACTCTTTGCGATATTATTCAAAGAGGATTAACAATTACAAGAAAATGGTGTCTGTCTGTAGGGCTTTAAATAAACCCATCCAAGACAACAATCATTACCATTTACCAAGAAAAGACTTCTACCACATATGAAACCTATCCGTTTGGCTGGAGAAGTAATTGAAACGCAGAGGGAGGTAAAATACCTAGGAATAATACTATCTAGTACAAACTCCTCTGGAACAAACACTTAAACTCTCTAGTCGGGAAAGCCACGAAAGCCCTAGTGATTTGCAGAAGACTTGCCGGCAAATCATCGGGATGCAAACCAAACATCCTCAGGTGGATGTACACCATGATGGTAAGACCCATCATTACCTATGGTGCGGTTGCATGGCATAAGACAACCGAATTAACAACAACTAGGAAAACCTTAGAAAAAGTCCAAAGGCTCGCATTTATCTGTATTACGGGAGCAATGAGAACCTGTCCTACCGCAGCTATGGAGGTTGTACTTCATCTATCTCCTCTACACGAGGTCATTAAAAGTGCTGGAATTGGAAGTATTTTGAGGTTCTCCAAGGAAGGAACTGGGACAGGCAAAATTTTAGGTCTCAGAGAAAGGGACTTAATTGACAAGTCCACATTAACAAACCTTATTGACATCCCAAGAGATGGAATGATCAAAAAACATAATTTCGAGAAAAACTTTCTTACACAGCTTAGTAACAAGAAAGACTGGGTAGGAGAGGAAACAAACTACAAACTCGAAACAAACACCATCAAATGGTACACTGTAGGATCGAGAACAAGCGAAGGGATTGGTGCAGGAATCTTTGGACCAAAAACCGAGCTTTCCATACCGATGGGGCAGTCCACCAGCATCTTCAAGCGGAGGTAAACGCCATAGAGAAATGCGTGGATCGTAATCTCGAAAAGAATTATCGTAACAACAACATTGAAATTATGTCAGATAGTCAAGCAGCACTCAAGGCACTAAGCTCATACACCATCAACTCTAAGCTGGTGTGGGACTGCATAAGTAGACTAAACGAACAGAACAGGGTCACACTTTATTGGGTACCTGGTCACGTTGGTGTTCTTGGAAACGAAAAGGCAGATTCCCTAGCAAAATTAGGAGCTTTAACTCCCCTAACAGGGCCTGAACCCTATTGCGGAATAGGTGAAAATGTCATCAAAACCAGAACTAAACAAGAAGAGGACGCAAACAGAATCAAAAACTGGAATGAACTCCCAAGGCTGAGACAGGCGAAACTACTGCTGGGGAACTACAACCGGCAACGTTTCGAAAACAGTATCAACCTAAGTAGGAATAACCTAAGAATAATAACAGGTATTCTAACAGGACACTGCAAACTTATTAGAAGACACCTCAATTTACTTGGTGTGGTAAGCAGTGCCACTTGCAGATTCTGCAACATGCATGAAGAATCACCGGAACATTATACTGGGAAAGTGTAGCCCAATCATGCACCAAAGAAAAACACATCTGGGACAAAACCAGGTAGAAGGGATCAACCCATCCTCTCTAAAAGTGCCCCAAATACTAAAATTCCTAAAAGCAATAGGTTTGGAGGAGGAACTATAGGATGAGCCAGCTCATCATTCTTAAAGCGGGGCACAATAGATCTACAGGTCGCAGTGCATTAACCCCCATACAATTCATTCATATACAGAGGTTGGATGTAGATATCATATATGCACCCAACCCTATAGGTAGATAAATTCGCGCAAGAATCACAAGTCGCTATATGCAACCCCAGATCGATGCATCTTGTTCAGGCACGTGATCAGGATAACCAAGGACATATATCAAGCACTCCAAGCTCCACACAGCACCTAGCTACAGGTCTCGCCCCAATGAAACCAAATCAAAGACTAAGGACAAAGGGCGGCTCCGTTGCGTATTGCAAAGAGAGCCCATGATTGATGATAAGTGAGTAAGGATGAGACCTGAACAGCCCCGCCTAAGCATTTAATAATCATAAGACGAATCCGAACGGGCCGGATGAGATACACTTTTCAAAACAACAAATTTTCTTCGAAGATTTGTCACTTCCTCGCAAGAGACACAACCCCTGAAAAAAATATATATTTTTGTATTTTAGGTTGCAGCGGTTGTATTCTCCCTTGAGCTTATGGTTACTTGTTATTACGAGAATGGTGGAGGTATTAAATTTAATTTTATTAAAAGTTTACTGTTATGTTTAGAATAGTTTTATAAGCTTGAGGCCCTAATCAGCTGCCTTAAATATTATCGCATTGTCTTTGGTATCAAATATAATTATGAAAGGATGCAAAACTCTACTTTGAAATAGGTTTTTCCAAAAAATTTTTTTTAACTAGATCAATAAGCACCAAATTTCAAAAGCAAATATTTTCCTGAGATGCCTCCTCTCAATCTAATCGATATTTATGCCAAACCTCCGATAATTAAACAAGGGATTTAAAATAATGTCCTTAAAATTAATTAAGAAGGGCTACTAATAAGCTCTGGCTTAATACTAAACAATTGCAAGAATAGATATTCCAACGACAAATAAACGCTTTATGATTCACCAGAGTTGCCAAAGTCTTTGTGCACCCTGACTGGTTAAAGAATGCCCTTTAAAACCGAAAAAGTACCGTTTATTATCATTATAATATTCTGGAATGGCAAGGTTGGCAAGGGCAACGATGGGCTAAGATATCTTATGGGAAAACATGGTATTGGCCACCGATAGGACAATGTTTTATGGTATGTTGATCTTTGCAATGGGAACCAACTTGTACTAAGAGGGACCATGTTTGGGAACAAGACGTGCCATAAGTTATGTTGGAAGTCGACGGACAGATAAGTAACTTAAAGGTAAATTGGTCATTCCGCGATCAGTCAGCATCTTGGAAGCAGTTTCCAGGACGTCCGCAACAGAAGAGATGTAGACATGAAAATGGCCCGGGACCATCATCTGATGGTTGATACCATAATATTACGTACAGCTGCAGTTCAAAGATCCCAAGTTAACACCAGAATGCCCCAGTTTAATACTGAATGACTAAACAATCACGCAGTTAGCCCACAACTCAGAGACCATCTTTGGCAAGAATTAAAAAGCATAAGGGATGACAAGTAGGTGTAACGTGTAACAGTAGGACCGTCTACAGAATTACCAAAAAGCTGATAGGTATCCATTGCTCTAAGCAACGTGTGGTTAAATACACAGACGGTTATTTGCTAGTTTCGGAAGGAGAACTTTTTGGTAGTGAGACGAATCTGACGCTCAATGACCCTACCGAAAAAACAAATTGCCGAACACACATGAAACACTGAAGAACAACAAAGCGGTTGGACTTGACGCTATTCCCGCAGGGCCCTAAGGAGTAATGTCAACAATATCCGTGTGAGCTACTGCACTCACTCATTAAAAGAGCTTGGGAAACAGATAGTTTACTTGAAGAGTAGAAAAATGGAATGATATCCATGCTCCCACAGCAAGAAGCCCTTAAACAGTGCAAACATTTTAGATGAATTTGCGTTCTCCCTGCAGTCTTAAATGTAAAACTAAGGATCATCCTGTAGCGAATAAAATACCAGCTCAAAGACCACTCGACGCCCAACAAGCACGCTTCCACATTGGATTTACCTTTGTGGACAAAACCAACACCTTACCTTGATGATCAACATCGAGTAGTGCGTTAAACTCCGCTCAACCTTTCAAATGCTGTTCAACGATTTCTCAAAATGGCGTTCGAAGTTGGTGTGTGAGAATGTAAACGTAGAAGGGCTTAGAAGGGCGTAGAAGGCGGGCTACCCAGATAAACTAATTGTTACTCTCGATGGATCCAAATGTCAAGTTCAGCATCTCGAAAGGTTGTCATAAGATTTTGAAATCTAAAGTGAGATCCAGCAAGGTTGTATACCATCACCAATTCTATTTATGTTGCTGATAAACGGTAATGCACACAACTTTGTCGATTGGCAAAAGAAGGAGTTCAATGCACTCTGCAATTGAATCTCAAACATCTGGACTACATGGATGGTAACTTTCTCATATGCACATGAGTTTCCATCGAATGACAGCAAGGGTGGGGGGGGGGTGAGAGATTCTGAAATCATGGGATCAATACTGCACAAACAAAAATTATTAACCTTAGAACTTCCTCATTTATCCACGTGGATATATCTGGATTCTGGAAAGCTGGTAGAGATGTTGAAGAATTTTCAATATCTGAGAAGTATTGTCTCCAAAGAAATTGGAATTGAAAAATATATAAGCAGTCGAATCGAAAAAGCAAAGGCTACGTTAGAAATGCTGTCTAGAATATGGATAAACAACTCTTTAGGTTCAAATACTAAGCTGTGATTGTTTCGCTCAAATGTGTTGAATCCATTCTTCTGTAAGGATGAAGGCCTTGGACAATCACACAGCTATCACAAAAAAGCTTCTTGATGTCTGCGAAACATCTATGGACTTTCTGGCCCATCATTATTTATTATATTTTGACAAGAAGTCAGTGGCAATATAATAACCATACGCTTTGAAAAGGCTACGAGTTCATTGCGACGCAGGTCGCACAATCAGGCAGACGAATAGGCCTACAGAGAAACACTTAGCGAAGAAGGGTCGAAGACGAACCAGTATAACTGGCAAAGAGTTGGATATAGATGAGACACATCTCCAGAAATCGTATACGGCAGAGCGTAGGAGTAGTGGAGACCTTATTCCTTGCAATGGGAACCTCAATTACGTATTAGGTTCGTTTGTGCTTAGTCTTCTACTAAACTCATTACTCATTTTTATCAATTTAATTCAAAAGCTTTTAATGGTATTAAGCCAAAAAGATAATTTGAACCGTTTTTTTTTACTTTTGGAGGAATGCTTGACGCACCATAAGGAGGTATCCATAACTCCCAGTGTGCCGGACTCTCCAAAGGGTTTTTCAACCTTATAACGGCACACCGGCTATAACTCCAAAAGTGTCTCGACGATCACCTCCTCGAAACTACTTTCGTATTAGTTCAAGGGGGGTCCTGTTTTAGTACCCATTGTGGGCTCACGCTGTCTCATGGAACTGCTCTTCTTCTCTTTTCTTTCTTCTGAGAAGGTGGTTGGCGTAGGTGCAGATCTTGTTCCAGTTCTGTTCTGGCCAGTACCTTTTCGACAATGTTGTCTGGAGTGATGATTCCGATGTTTCTCTCCACCCAAGCAACACATAAACTCTTGGAGAGTACTTCAATAAATGTATCAGCTCTTTACAAGCTGTTAGTTCAATCTTCTTAAGGGTAGGTGTCCATTGAAAAAATAGGTTAGACTTTTGCGATAAGCTTAATAACTTTCACAATTTTACGAATATTTCAATGAAATAAACGGTCATCGATTAGAAAAATGTTAGTCAAAATACTTATGCAGTTTTGAAAAAAATATAAAAATATTGTGTGCCTTAAAACTGCCACACAAGTGGAAAAATCATACATTTTAGTAAGGTCCTTATTCAAATGATAGGGAAATTCCGAAAATATTACTTTTTTATTTTTTTTATATTTTTTTTATAGAAACAACATATTCCTAAATCACGTATCGTTCTTCTTTTTTTATTCTGTTTTATTATTATTCAAAAAAAAAATATATAAAACTATGAAAAACGAAGGAAATTCGCATAGTGGTATGAATGCTCTACTGGATAAAACTTCATAAGTATAAAAGATAACGAAGTAAAATTCACTCTTGTACAAAGCCAATAAGTATGTGCAATTACGTTAATTTTTTTTTTATTTGTTTTTTTTATTTTTACAGTAACTTTTTACTAACAAAAGTCAAAAAATATACATTTTTTTACAAATATTTTGTTCTCTACCCTGGGAAATTGAGAGTTATATTTTTTAATTTTTTGAAATAATTTTTTAATCAAAGATTTATATTCCCTGAACAGCGTATCGTTCTTAAAAATTTAATAAAACTCATCTAAAGTTCAAAAAAATGCAATTCAATATGACAGTATTTGTAATGCATTTGCAAGAAAAGTATTGACATTACAGTTCTCACATATTTTTTTTATTTTTGTTTTATATTTTATTTACTAAATTCAAAAATACAAAATACTTTTTTCACTCAATATTTATTTAATTTTATTTTTATAAAAGAGGTCTATTTTGCATTTTTTAACAAAAAGTTCCTTTGCACACGCACACAAGTAAGTTTTCAGTTCACAAGAATGCCACTGCAATATCAGCGCTTTGAAAGAGAAGGTTTCGTATTCTCTGTGCAAAAGAATTTTGTCCGCCCATCCGCTCTCTTGATTCTTTTTTTTTTTGTCTGGGCTCATTTAGTTTTTTATTCTTGTTTATGACTTGTCATATTGCGAGATTATTACAAGAACAGAAAAAATAAAAAAAACGTGTGAGAAATGATTGTTTTTAGTAGGTATATGATGCAA
Source organism: Chrysotoxum bicinctum (assembly GCA_911387755.1). NCBI lineage: Eukaryota > Metazoa > Arthropoda > Insecta > Diptera > Syrphidae > Chrysotoxum > Chrysotoxum bicinctum. The sequence goes on from OU426987.1 coordinate 33,831,220, forward strand.
TGACCATTCCACATTGTCGGAGGTAGGGTGGAAAAATGTTCTTTGTGTATGTATAAAAAAGAATATAAGTAGGTTATATCACACATTCGCTGTCATAAACTTTGTTTTTTTTTGTATTTTTTTATTTGCGATCTATCATCATTCTACTGGTTTTTTTTTTGTTTCTGCTATGGAAAGCCATTTTAGGTACACACATAGTAATAAATTGCGATGCATAGTGATCTTCATTGTTTTTTTTGCCAAAGGGTGTGTACATGATGGAAGAAAGGAAATCTGCGATGTTGTGTATAGAATAAGATACATATGCATATAAGTATCTACAATAGATTTGGTGTTGTTTTTTCCGATAGGTAGGTTCATAGGTAATGCAGAGGTGCAACGCCTTGTATTGATTTGGTATCGTAAGGATTGTTTTGATTTAATTTTGCGTAGGTAGGTAATGGATGTATCAAAAATATATTAGATTAGTACATGTTAATCCTGTGAATGAACGCAAATTGCATTTCACTGAAAGCGAATACGCAACAACCAAGGGATATGGCAAGTGGATGGCGCCAAAATATTATGTACAATATTATGCAGGTATCTGTTAATCTAAATACCTATGTACATATATTTATATAAATAAGTTAAGAAGGAAAATTTGATCACTTTTTGTTTTCGGTGGTGACGTATTCCACTGGTAGAAGAATGGTGAAAGTATGTAGAAAGAATATGGGAAGTGCGCTTCTTTTATGTATTTTTGTTGGTTTTACAAAGGAAGAGTTGTCGTTTTTTTGTTTTTTAATAAGATCAGTTTTTATATAAAATGCATTTTTAGTTTTTGCTTAATAAAATAGAAGCTTAAAATTAGTAGGTATACTAGTATACAAAGTAAAATTAAAACATAATGATGTTATTGGAAATAAAATTGACAAACTTTTTCTACAAAATTTGTTTCAGCTAATGGGAACCAGTGGCACCATTTTACTTCAATTATAGTAGATATAGTTTTTTTTTTAAATATTTAAAATCTACTTCTTACTTCGCACCATCAGCCAAATACTGAAATCTACCTCATTTTAAAAATCTCTGTTTCAACCTACTTCAATTTTACAAAAAAAAGTCCAAATCTACTTCTTTTTCTCTATTTCACTCTAGGTAGTATTTTTTTTATATTAAACGCGCACTCAAGGTCAAGGGGTTATGAATAAAATTAAAATGTTAAACACAGTGCAAGAAATTAGGAAAGTAGGATAGGATGAGAAAGGAAATACCGATACACATTGGTTTTTAATGTCTGCACATTACAATGAGTGGGAAATATTGAGCCGTGTAAAGCATTCCAGATTCCTGTAGTGCGGCTAAAAAAAGAATCACTGTACTTGACAGTACGTCCAAAATTGGGCGAAAATGATGAGCAGTCCTAGAAGTAAAGTAAGTATTACGATTGAATTGTTTGAGGGGGAGAACGCAACTGGCTACTTCACTAGAGCACTGTTTATAAAAATTGCGGCGGTGCTCGAGAGATTCAAATGTTTCAGTTAAACAACGGTCGCCTATAATTTTTAGAGCTCTCTTTTTAATTCTGTGCAAGAGACTAAAGAGGGTTTTTAGAGCACCTGTCTAGTGGGAATTGCACTCGAGCTTTGGACGCATATAGGCCTTATAGATTACAGCCAGATTAGTAGGTGTAAAAAATTTCTTGCAACGTCGAAGGAAACCTAAACACTTGGCAGCGTTTTTGGCCACGTCGAATATGTGATCATTCCATACAAGGTGGTCTGTAATGCACATACCGAGCACAGAGAGTTGTTCAGTTTCCTCAATGCAAGTGCCAAACAGCATTGCGTTTTCGAAGCTTTAAATTCTATACGTTTTTTGATTCCCCATTGGACAATGCTATCAAGATCAGAATTTAATGAGCTTATCATACGATGCCGTTGGTAGTCCACATCCGAAGGACAAGGATGTGAATCTAAAAACGAATATGAAAATCTGAGGTTACTGTCGTCAGCAAAACACAATTAAGCGAAGCAACAGTTATAGACAGAAACTGTCGGAGACAAAATGGACCCCTGGGGCACACCAGCATTTATTTATTTATTTATTTATTTATTTATTTATTCATCAAGCAGAGACACAGCTCTTAAAGACTACTTAGAACAATATTAAATTTATATAAATAATAATAAATTACACAAAACAAAAATAGAATGTACAATTAACATTAACCACCGAAGTTTATTATTAATAATGTGAGAAGAAGATTTTTTACTTGAAGTGGAAGGGTAATGCTGCCTGGAGGATACTCCTAGCTAACATGTACCAAGTACCAGCAAAAATATCGAAGAAATAAACTATACTTTTTAGTTGCCTGGAGGAACTCCTGAGCTAACTAAAAATCAGTTTCAGCAGTTCCGATTCTTCTACAAAAATAAAAAAATGTATATGTTTCTAGTTTTTTTTTTATAAAATAAAAATCTTTATTGAACTTGGTAATTTTTTAGATAATTTACATGAATTTCATACTAGTACTCATAACCAATTTTGTATAAACAGAATGTGAGTTGTAAAAATATTAAATGAACAATGAATAACAAGTTATCATAAAGTACGTAGTACTGAATTTAGTATTGAATGAAAATTAAAGTTAAATCAAAAGGTATGCAATAAAAATGAATAAAGTATGATTTTAGGATGAAATTGAAATTTAATGTACTAAATTAATAATGTTGGTTACAAAAGTTAAATCAAAAGGTATGCAATAAAAATGAATAAAGTATGATTTTAGGATGAAATCGAAATTGAATGTACTAAATTATTAATGTTGGTTACAGTCTCCCCCTCTGGCTTCGAGTACGCCTCGGCGAGATGCCAGATGATTGAGGAATTGTTGAGTCTGTATTTTGCTTTGGACGACCTCTTCTTCTGATTGGATAATGGGGTTTCGAGTTAATAACATCGGCATTGGAGTTGTAAGGCGTTAACGACGAAACATGGTATGTTCCCAAAGGTACGTCTAGTTGATCTGGATGTGCTACTTGAAATGTTGTGTCTCCAATCTTCTGAACAATAATGTAAGGTCCGTCTCTTTTTGGTACAAATTTAGATGTGATACCCTTACTAGCGCTGCTAAGAACGTGTGTCGTTACTAATACCGCATCTCCTAAAGTATAGGCAGGTGATAATTTTCGTTTAGCATTTGCATATGCTAGTTGTCGCTCTTTAATTTCCTTCTCAAGTTGACGAGAGTCTTCCAAAACGTTAGCCAGCTGTTTTAAATGAGGAGTGATTTCTGATATAAAGTTTTCATTGTCCAATATTGTGCTAAGATCATGCGTGACATGTACTGGAGTCCTTAATTCCCTTCCGAATGTAAGATAGGCTGCAGTTTGTCCTGTTGTTTGGCATACGGCGGTGTTCATTGAAAAACGGATTGAAGGTAGTCTGGTACTCCATGAGGAATGTTCTGTACCCACTAGTATGGCCATCTGTGTTTTTAAATCACGATTTTTGCGTTCTACTACATTTGGCTGTGGGTGGTATACAGGAGTCAATCTTTGTTCAATGCCAAGACAGGAAGTGAGATGTTGCATGATTGTTGAGATAAACTGAGGTCCATTATCACTTATTATTCGTCGTGCTATACCAAAGCGAAGAAAAATTTCGTTAAGAAGGATGGTTGCGCAGCTCTCAGCAGTGGCTTCCTTAAGTGGAAATAATTCTACCCATCTGCTTGTGGTATCTTCTACTACAAAAATCCAACGGTATTCATTACTAGGAGGTAGAGGTCCAAATAAGTCCACTGAGATCACTTCGAAACGCTGGTTTAGTGGCGTTGACTGGTACAATCCAACAGGTTTCTGATTCGAAGGTTTGTACTTTTGGCATTCGGTACATTTCTTGACAAAATCGGTAATATATGTGTTGATACCATCCCAATAAAAATGCGGCAGGATTCTGGCTTTGGTTTTCTCGATTCCATAATGTCCAGCTGTTGGCGCTTTGTGGAGAGCAAGTAAAATGGTTTCTTTTTCGCAGTCCGGAATAACCAGTGCTGCCTCTTCATTATTGTTGACATATTTGTATAAGATTCCATTATTCATGATGTAACCTTGAATAGCATATTGTTCTGCTTCCGTACCACTGCTGTCTTCGAAGGCATTGATGATGGTTTTTAGCTTTGGGTCGCCAAGTTGACCATTTCTTATTTCTGAAGGACGATGTGTAGGAATATCAATTTGCATGTAACATAATTCGCATGACTGTGAAGGGAGGCGAGACAAAGTGTCGGCTACAACGTTGGTTTTCCCTTTTATATAATTTATTTTGAGGTCGTACGATTGCAACTGCATAGCCCATCTGGCGAGTCTACCAGTTGGTGACTTAAGTGACATTAGCCATTTGAGAGGTTGATGATCGGTCAATAGAGTTATTTCTGATCCTTCAAAATAGCCTCTGAATTTGTTTACTGCCCAAACAATTGCCAATGCTTCACGTTCTGTTGTGGCGTAGTTTCTTTCGGCTGATGTTAACAATCGGCTGGCGTATTCAATGGGGTGTTCTTCGGCACCCTCCCCCTGGACCAAAACTGCTCCGATGGCATAATTGCTAGCATCAGTTTTTAATAAAAATGGCTTTTTCTCATCGGCTTGCTGCAAAATAGGTGCTGTGACTAACAACTGCTTTAGAGTGTCGAAAGCTTGTTGTTGTTCGTTCGTCCATTTGTATGGCACATTTTTCTTTAGTAAATGACTCAATGGTTTTCCAACATCAGAGAATTTAGGAATAAATCTTCGGTACCAAGAGCAAGTTTGTAAAAATGTTAAAATTTCTTTCGCATTTCTTGGTGGATTCATACTGCCTATTGCTGAGGTTTTCTCGGGGTCAGTTTTAATGCCATTCTTTGTAAGTAAGTGACCCAAATACTTGATTTCTTCACAGCAGAATCGACTTTTATCTCGGTGAACTTTGAGGCCGTATTCATTTAGTCTGTGGAATAATTTTTCAAGATCATCTATGTGGTCATTAAAAGTTGGTGAGCAAACGATAATGTCATCCAGATATGCGAATATGCGCATTTCCCCTAAACCAGCCTTTATTCGATCCAAAAGACGTTGAAACGTAGCCGGTGCATTACGAAGTCCGAAACTCATTCGGTTGAATCGAAATGTTCCAAATGGCGTTATAAATGCTGTTTTGTTTTTGTCTACATCAGCGACAGCTATTTGCCAATATCCTGATTGCAAATCAAGCGTACTCATGTATGGCGTTGCTTTTGCGTCATGCAGTAGGTCATCAATTCTAGGCAGGGGGTATCGATCTGGTGTTGTAATAGCATTAAGTTGTCGATAATCCACGCAAACTCTTATCTCTCCCGTCTTCTTAGGTACCATAACTACTGGTGATGCCCATGGAGAATCGCATGGTTCAATTATTCCTTGTAGAAGCATTTTCTGTACTTCCGACTTCAACTGGTCTTTTCGAGTTGGTGAAAGTCTGTACGGAGGTGATGCGGTTGGTGGATGATTTCCGGTGTCGATGTAATGTTCTACTCCTTTTGCATGCACTCCATCTTCCCAGGAGAAAATTTTCTCATGCACCTTCAAGATTGAATCAAGCATTGTGCGATGTTCCTGTGACAGGTGACGTCCTTCTTCAATGCGAAGTTCAATGGTGTTGAGATGTATCCTGTGTGGTGGCTTGAAAAGAGTTTCATATCTACTTTCCGGGTCTGATCGTCTTGTTCTCAAAAATACATTTTCAAAATCTGAGTCGTCCTTTGGACTTTGGACATGTAGAGGAAGCGCATTCCGGAAAATGTCATATAATTCTTCTCTACCAGATTTATTTGAAGATACAAATGTAGGGTCTTCATCAGTATTTTCGTCTATGGACATATTTAAAACTTGTTTTGGCGTATTGCCAAGAGGAGAAATAGGCTCGACTCTGTTGTCCTCTGTATTCAATAAAGAGACTGGTGTTGAGATATCGCTTCTTGGTGTTTGAATTTCACTTTCGACGTGGTCATAATATTCAAACGTAACATTTTGGTTGTCAATAAAACACCATGTTCGCTGTGCTAAATTCAAAACTATTCCAGCTCTTTCAAGAAAATCGATTCCTATTAACGTTATGGCATTCCTTCTTGCTGGCAATACGCTAACATTAATGACTTTTGACCGATTCCCAATTATTATTCTACACGTTGTAGATAACATGTCTGTTTGCGTTTCGAGGCCATCTGCAAGCGTGATGTTTGCACTCACTCTATGGAACTTATGACCAGTTTTCTTTAGGTACATGTATAAATCATTGCCTGCGATGGTAGTCAAGGCACCAGTGTCAATGTAGGCGAGCATTTCCTTACCTTTTAACGAAAATGGTATCGTTGGTATGCCTCCTTTTGACGCAACCTTGAAATGTTGGATCTGGTTGTATGATTGACTGGGAGATGGCTTACGGCAATTTGGACAGTTGCTTCTATAATATCCAGTGGTGCCACAGCCAAAACAAACTATTTGGGGTTTTTCTTCCGTTCTTGGGACTGTTTTTACTGCCTGTGCTTCAGTTGATTTCTTTTGTAGCTTTCGACAGTCTTCAGTTTTATGCCCTCTATAATTGCAATGATTGCATCTTACTTTTTGCTTTGCAATTAGTGTTTCCATAAGATGTGGCCTTGTATTGATTGAGAGCTGTTCCCAGTCTCTACATAGCGTTATTAATTCTTCAAAACTCGAAAATTGCTCTCTTCGCACATCTTTCCTAATCGTTTCCAACAAAAGCGAATAGATCATGTCTAGAGCAATTTCTTCAGCGAATTTTGCATATGGAAGCTCTGCAACTAGTGCTCTTTTTTCACTAATGAAAATGTCAGCACCCTCGCCTCTTTTCTGCTTGGTATCGAATATCTGTTGGAAGATGATGTGAGCTTTTCTATTGGGAGCGAATTGTTTTTTCATTAGATCAATTGCCCGTTTCCAAGTTGTGGCTTCATCCTTCACTCCTTTCCACCACCTTATTGCGAAATCTCTAAATAGCAATGGTAGCTCTATTAAAGCATCGTCGTCGGATATATTTTTAATTTTCTTAAAAATCTCAACTGCCTGAAGAAAATTGTCCAATTTTTGGCCATCTGTTTCACCATGGAACCTTTCGGAGCATTCGGATAAACTTATGTTTCTTCGCATGAGATTTTGTAATTGACGTTGAGATATTTGAAGAACTTCCTCTTCATCCTCGACAGCAGAATTCGCAGACTTCGATTTATTTGTTCTTGGCATTTTTTCGTGTCGTAGTTCTTGCCCTGTAGTTGGTGCGCCAATTTGTGAGAAGAAGATTTTTTACTTGAAGTGGAAGGGTAATGCTGCCTGGAGGATACTCCTAGCTAACATGTACCAAGTACCAGCAAAAATATCGAAGAAATAAACTATACTTTTTAGTTGCCTGGAGGAACTCCTGAGCTAACTAAAAATCAGTTTCAGCAGTTCCGATTCTTCTACAAAAATAAAAAAATGTATATGTTTCTAGTTTTTTTTTTATAAAATAAAAATCTTTATTGAACTTGGTAATTTTTTAGATAATTTACATGAATTTCATACTAGTACTCATAACCAATTTTGTATAAACAGAATGTGAGTTGTAAAAATATTAAATGAACAATGAATAACAAGTTATCATAAAGTACGTAGTACTGAATTTAGTATTGAATGAAAATTAAAGTTAAATCAAAAGGTATGCAATAAAAATGAATAAAGTATGATTTTAGGATGAAATTGAAATTTAATGTACTAAATTAATAATGTTGGTTACAAAAGTTAAATCAAAAGGTATGCAATAAAAATGAATAAAGTATGATTTTAGGATGAAATCGAAATTGAATGTACTAAATTATTAATGTTGGTTACAATAACAATTTTTTGTTAAAACAGTCCCTACGTAAATATAAATTAAAATCAATAGCATTACAAACAAAATTAGCTTGTCTTAAACAGCGAGTTAAGAGTTCATTGATTCCATAATTGACCCTATGAAAGGGTACACAAAATAAACGATTATTACGTAATTCACGACAAGGAACATGAAAGCCAATCAATGAAAGCAAGTAAGGGCAATTGATTTCATAATTTATTAAATCTCTGACAAACATTACACCGAAATAAATACGTCGTGATTCTAGGGATTGAATGCCCAATATCAGATTTGAAACCGTCCAAAACTACTTTTAGTAAACGGTCCGAAAGGTAATTTCTAATCCAACGAAGAAGAGAATCATCGAATTACAAAAAAAAAAGAATATCAAAACAATAAAAATACACAAATAAATAAGTTTAAAAGTATAGGAACTCAACACACTGATGTGTACACGAATCCTATGTATGAAAATTTCGCTTGCATATGTGTTTTTAATTTAAAATTAAACTATATTTAAGTATAGTAATTTAAATGTTATTTTTTATAAAAGAATGTTTTATTAATTAAATTAAATTAAATTTTTGTACACAATTTTCTTTAAAATTTAAAGAAATGTATTGACAATTTTAAGTATTTAAAAGTATCTATACAGTTTAGGAAAACATTTGTCGTATACAATATTATTTCAAAATCAAAGAATCTGCGATGTAAAAATTTTGATCGAAATCGGAAAAGTCGCAAATGAAAAAGTAGAAAATAAAAAGAAGGTTCTATGACAGGTACCGATAATAACGTTTATTTTTTACCAAAGTGTGGACTGCATTGCTGGCACAGTTATCTATACATAATTTTAAAAAAAAGCATTAGAGCCGTTTTCAAAATAATTATAATCTTTCATAATGGCTGTATGGAAGGAACCGAGCTAAAGTAAAACAAACCATTTCAATTTCTCCTCTAGGCTGCAGATTGCGGTACAGAGTTGCAGATAGACGGAATCATTACTCTTTTGTGTTGTAATGTCAACTTATGAAAATTCCCAGTTCAAATTTGTCTAAAAGCAAGTAAAAAGTCATTTTCAAATCTACTTCGATTTTTCCCAATTTACTTCACTTTTTTCTTCAAATCTCCTTCCATTTTTTCCGGAAGTGGTAACGCTGATAGGGACTTCAAGTCTAAGATATGTAACAAATGCAAAACTATGAAAATTGTTATCATTGTTTTTATTTTGATGATTAGGTACATAATATTCAGGAACAATAGATAATAAACGAACGGTTTGATCAACCAATTTCAAAATTGATAATCTGTTTGTTTAAAAAACACTTTTCCACTTTTCTTAAATGAACGGTCAATTGTAAAAAATCAATTATGTATCTCCATATATTGTTTCAAAGAATCCATTATCTATAACGAATTTATTCACGTTTTCAAAACTGCCCAATTTACCTTTTATGTTGTCAATTTTTACATGTAAATTAGTGGTCAAAGACGGAACCACTTTTTAATCTGAGGCTATATTTTTTTGCACTTATTAATTTTATTGAATCATAAATAATCTCAAGACAATGAAGCTATTTAAAACATAAAAATTTAAAATGTTTAACTATGGATATTTTTTATTTTTAGAAACTCTGAAACAAGAAAAAAAAATATTTTAAAACGCTTTTGGTTTCATCCCAATACGACCACTTTTCGCAGAGTTACATCCCTTTGAAAAAGACTCAAAAGAACATTTATAGGTAGTAGGAGTTACCATTATTATTTTTGAAAGTGTGTTAGTTTACTTGGGTTAGGAAATTTAATAATTTTTTTAGTTGAGCAATTTTTGAATTGTGAACTTTTTCCTAAAATTAATTGTCTACATTAAAAATAAATTATGAATATCAGAGCAAATTCCCCGGGTTCCTAATGTCTAAATCTGTGCTCCCTTTTCTTTATTTTTTAAAATATCCTGAAAAGTAAAAGTCCTAGAACCAACAGATTAACCTTGTATAAATACGCAAAGAATAAAAACGCTATCTACCTAAATGCGAAAAGTTTCAATTCACCTGCAACCAAAAATAAAACAGAAAACAAACCGTCTATTATTGTGTCTAATTGTGATCGCTGAATGCAAAAATCTCAATTTGCCTTTCCTAAACCTCAAACAATCACGATTCACGAAAAATTATTTTTTCTACCCAAAATACAAAAGGAAAAAAAACTTTCATTTATCTTGTGCGCAATCCGAGTCAATTCAAAATCAAATGCTTATGCGCTGCCTGTGCGGCTTGCCAGCTTGCCACTCGTGCCTTGTTCCCGTTTTCTGTTATTTTTTTTTTGATATTCTATTCCATCTTTCTCTATCTCTATCTCTATGCGTGATGCGAAAAAAGAGATATCCTGAAGAGACGAGACGAGCTAAATTTATTTTCTTAACACAAAAATTCTTAACTAAGAGAGCCATATTTGTGCACCAATACATGTACACGTTTTTACATGAGATTTGAGTTTGCTTCTGAGGTAGACCTACCCTTAATACCATTTCACTTTATGACCTCCTAATTTGCTCTTTAAAATGTTCTTTTTGTTATGGTATAATTAAATGCGCTTTAAAACATCTTAGAGATAATCACGACAAATATCACCATATTGACTCTCTATGTACCCTCTATAAAACCTCTTTAAAAGGAGTAGTTTTAAAATGCTGAAAGAGGTTTTCATTTTAATCTTTCGAATACATCTTGAAGATATTCTGTGGAAGTTTTCACTAAAACGTATTTATGAAAACTTAACATCAAGAATTACTACTTTCCTCTTTGGTTGAAAAAAAATGTTTTGTTTCGCCTAACAATTGTGAATTATGAAACCGAGCGAAAATCTTTTTTTCTCTCTTCTGTTTAAAGAAAACAACTCAACTATTTAGTTGAATGTGCGCGCCATTGCATATGATTATGTTTAACAAAAAATAAGCAAAACTGCACAACTGTTTGGTTGCTTATAGAAAACAGATGAACTATTTGGTTGAATGTTCGCGCAGGTGCGTATAATTATATGTTACACAAAATAGCGAACTTATTTTAGGCAATCGTTTAGTTTGTGTCAAAACACAAACTTTTTAGTTGCTCGTAACAAACAGTTGCAAAACTAAAAATTGAATGGGCGCGCCTAGCCTAATTGTTGTGAATTTGTTATCTTTTTCTTTTACTCTTTGCTTACACTTTGTTTTCTCTTTTTTTCTTTGAATTTGACTGACTGTAAACAGCTATATTCTTCCTTTACTCTTTGTTTACACTTTCTTCACTCTTTGCTTTGAATTTCAGTTTCGATATCTTATATTGTGAAGTGCTTAAGATATTTTAAAGAGTTCTTAACAAATGGGTGGCGTATCTGTATGAAATACATATATTTTGTAAAGGGTGACATTATTAAACGTCTATTGAAGATAAAATTTTTATTTACTAGATTTTTATGTTTTATCGTTTACTATACGAAGTCATCAGTTTCTACGGATGTAAGTAACTGAAAGAAGGAAATGTTGTTATTTGAAGAACTTTGGCAGATTATAAAAGAAATGTTGAAATAAAATTCAAATTCAAATAAAATTGATAATGGGTATTATTTTGATTATGTATAATATCAAATTTTCTGAATTTTCAGTGATTCTTTAGTCGGTTAACAGTTGAACTCAATATTTTGTATCTTGATAGAATGTTGACGCAACAATTAAATGTCAAGTTAGCATATCTTTCTAACAGACTTTTAATCCAGGGATTTTAACACTTTGTGAAAAAAAATTAAGGAATGACATATATTTTTACTTATTTTCATAGTGTCTTTTTGTATCTTTTCTCTGTAAGATGTATAAAACCTGTCAACTTACATTTAAATTTTGAAAAAAAAAATGCAATAAAAATCCAGAATCATTCTTCAAACAATTATTATGTTTCTTCATGTTTTGTAGAATAAAGGAGATCTTAGCATCACCATATACAATAAAAAAGTTGATTTAATTTTATTTCATACAAAATTCTAAGTGCTAATATCTCGCTCAGTTTGTAAACCTTTTGAGTTGTATTTATTTGCTGAAATTATTTTACATTTTAAAATTATTCAGATCGAACAAAAAAAGACCTTTCATAAAATAAAGCACCCTGTAGGTAGGAATGTCTTTGATACATACGCATACATGAATCGGCCATATCTATTACATACTTAAACGTCATTTCTTTTTTTTATTCTGATGGCATTTTATAATTATAACATTATTTTTCTGAATATTTCTTTGTAAATACTATTCTATTTGAAGGCGCGTTAATTTCAAGTAGGGTAGAGTATGCGGTTTCAAATTAAATCTTCTCTCGCAAATCAAAACACACAATCATAAAAAGGGTATACAATGAATATCGTCATAAATTATTGAAGGAAAGAATTCGCCATGTTTGTGTATTTATATTAGTCAATCCATTTTATTTGAATTGCATTACCTAAATTGGTATTTGCGTGAAAGAGAAAGACATTTTTTATACATTTTTCTTCTTCGCAGTTCAATCTTTCTACTCAAAAATATAAACATCTTGAAAACCACTTGAAAGTGTCTTTATAGATTATTCAAAAAATGATCTTTATGAAGTCTTACAAATACTTTACTTAGAACTCTTTGTTCAATACAATAGACTCCTCCCCTTTAGGCCTTTTTGGGTATTACAGACCTCTTTAAGATTGTTCAAAGAGTTGAAAACACTTGGAAAATAACTTTTCAAGATATCTGTAAGAGGCAATTGTGTTGCTTGGGCAGTTCTTCTCTTTCGTGTTCCCATCTGCTGCAGGCAAAGAAGGTATATTGCGCGTCATCTTCTTGAGAGTCTCCGGACTGGCAGGCTAGGCTGCTCGTTTTGCGAACCCGTGGAGAAAGGCTTTTAAGTATCCGTGTCCGGTGAGTAATTGGGTGACGTAATTGTTAACCTTCCCGTGTTTCCGGTCCTTCTACTCAGCCACGTTCCTCATCAGCCTCGCCGTCCATCGTCCTCTGCTTTCCGAGTTCCAACGTTCTTGCCACTTCTGTTTCGTCAGTTGTTTAGCCTCCTCGGATGCCGCTTCCACTCCCATTTCCGCCTTTTTATCGTATACGTACTTCCTTTCCGTCGCTAGGAGATCGATAGGGGTTACTCCAGCGACTACAAGGACGGCTGGAGTAACCCCTCCGAGGGAATTTGGATTTTTATCGTTGTGTGCTCTCTTGGAATCATCAATGTTTTCATTGGTCAAGACTTTTAAAAATTTGGCTGATTTCTTGGCAATAAACCTAGATATGTATATAGTTTGGCACAGGTAGATACTTAATATGATTTTCAAAAATTCCAAGCTCAGCACGAAAAAAATTACCAAGGTCTAATTTTAAAAGCATACAAAATATAATTCAGATTTCTTAAAATTTTGCATGGCAACATTTGTGAGCTCAATTCTATTTGAAATGGAGTCCACCCCATCATAGCACACCGTTTCGAAGAGACCAAAATCAACATGGGAGGAAAATTACAATATAACAAAACGGAAAACGCCCTTAATAGCTGACGGTAATTCAATCTTCGTGTCAAACAGAAATTATTATGATTGAGAGTCACAGTTTTGTTTCAACACGATTGTGGTTTGGTTTTGTTGAAATTTGATGCCTGACATTAGACGACCGACCCCTACAATGGTGGACTATCAAAATACAAATACAAATCACATATCCAGTTTGGTGGCCATAAATTAAAAGCAAATATTTACCTTCATCGCATGCAGCACAGCTAGCCAGAGCACACATTCAAGCAACTAAACATCCTATAACCTATAACACAACAAGGACATACCACACTGTGATCCTAGCTAGCCGGACGGTCGGCCGCAATCATACATCATTGAAAGCGAAACGCTGCCGTCCGTTCGCGTCCATGGTGGTTATTACTTTATGGCAATAGCAAACGGTGTCTAAGCGAATGCACTTTGTTCCAATCGCGGGACCATTGAGGTCCTGCTATCGTTGCTGCCATCGCCACCGGCGGCGGCGGCATCGTCGTCGTCGGCCGCTTCAATGGTAATCCTGTGTTTCTATGTGTCTGTGTGTATGCTTGCAAGGTATGGTATTATAATAGGAACATAATAAAACCTCACCACGTTGCCACTGGTCCCAGGCCAAATGGGATATCCGCAAATAGGATTTTGTGATTTATCGCAGAGCGTAAATCTTCAAAACGGTGGCACTCTGTGAAGTTCCTCCCCTGTGGACGGGATCTAGGGTGTCTCTGTCTGTGCAGAGTATAAGTTCTACCTATCTAGTTGGGCCATTTATTGGACAAATGAAATAAAAAGGAGCAAAACGTGCTAAAGCGATTATGGTGTTGAAGGCATTGGCACAACGGCCTCTGAACTAACTGTGTTTCCATAGACTTGATGGATATTTATTTGCCACAAAGATACTGGATGAGCAGTTGATCTTATAGTGTGGTTTAGGTTTGCTCCTAAGGCCATAGATAAAAGCTATAGTTGAATTCTTGGAGAATTTATCCTTCGATAATTAACTAACCTAATTGTGATAAAGTGAATTCGAAGCTTGTTTACAGGGACAGCTTGTGAATTATTGTAACATTTTTTACGACTTCCTGGTGCGAGAGGTTAATAGATTTTCTTACAGAGTGATTTGTTGTTTTTTATCGTGTTATTAAGAGCATTATCGTCATCCAGTAGCAGTGAGTTTGTCGTTCTCCTCAAGGTTTGTCAGCAAAGTGTAACACTGTTCAACAGTGAACCAATATTTTTTGTCTGTCTTCATGTAGTTCTTTAACTATTCCCAAACATTTCTAAGGGTCCGAAGGCACTTAATATATATATGTTTTTATTAGCTTTGTATTTTAGAAGAAACATCTTCAAATATACCATGGGAAATAGTACATTTTGAGTTATTTTTAAAAAGAATTCACTGTGTTTCAGGAATTGAAACAGTAAACCCTCTTCCGATGGTACAAGGTGAACCGATATTCTTTTTGTTTTAAAAAAAATTCACCAGGCATAAATTCCCGGGTCAAAGCCTCCTGTGCGTGTGGGACGGTATTGATCACCACAGCCTATCATGTGCGTTGCCAGGATGATGATCAGCTAAGGTCAGGATGAATTTTTGCAGTGTCCTTATACTTCTCAATAGTTCAACCCTCACCAATACGATTTCGTGAGAATTTCATTTTTTACACTACGGCCAACTATGACAAGACAAACCTTTTACCATTCGGCGACTTAAAGGATAAACTTTTGGCCTCCAGTCAGGAGACCTTACTTTACCTTCCTGTAGAAACGCCAGTTACAGCAGCGCTGCACCAATTAGGAAAAAGCAATTGCAGAGCGCCTTTATAAAGTAACTGTTCAAGAGGTCTTATGTTATTCTTGGCACGATTGCCAGGGTAGACAAAGTGGGAATAGTCCATTATAGGGACGCTGCTCTGATAAAATTAAATACCAGAAGATCGTTAAAGAGTAAAACAATCTTCTGGAAATTCAAGATAAAGGAGTTAAGTGAAACAGGTCTCAGGATGAGACTAATAGACCTCGTAAAAGAAGTAAGCTTGACGGTCTTTAAAAGAAGATAAAGATATTATATCCTAGAGCGGCGCAACCGCGTTCTGCGAAGCTTTTTAAAATCGACCTCCAAGTATAGGTTAGGTTATTGATGAGCTCTCCACAAACCACAAAGGTTTGTTGGCTGTGTAGAACTCCATGGAGGCCAAGTTATCAGAAATGGTATTTATATACACCACATCCATAAAAAAACCCTACCCTTGTTTTGATTCTAGCGAGAAACTCAGACTATAAAAGATAATAAAGTGCACGGATGAGTTGTCTAGGGATTTCGTTAGTATAAGCGTCACTTATATTATTAGCAACGACTTGATATTAACAACGATTTGAAGTTCAAGCTTATACCCACCCGCTCATTGACATCAAGCCGAAGGGAAATGAGCTGTTCAGAGGCTATATCCGCTGATTTCTATACATGACTGTGTTGTGGTTAAAGACAAACCGCAAAAGAACAGCGGATCTTATCTTCTGAGGATCAGCAAGGTAAGCCGGGAAGGATCCAGCTTCAAATTAAAGTTGGGCATAAGGAATGCAAAATTAATGATTCTGCAGGGTTAGGGAGAAGACTCCGACAAACCTGAGACCACATTGATGTCGACGAGATCGCTGAACATGTCGAGGATTCCGGTGAGCCACTGATAGGCTCTGGCTGCGAGTCATCCAAATAAGTCTGAAAGACTTTAAATGTGCTTCGGATAATCTACAAGTTTTCGTGAGGGAGGAAAATAATGACGAAGCACCCATATAAGAACCGTGGATAAACGTTCTCAGTGTGAGAGGCTTCCAAAACCACCAATATGACATGATTTATAAAACCAGACCAAAGTAAGCCTAAGATCTTGTATATTTTAGCTAAGAAACACAACACTTGAAAGCACCTGTGATCTGACAGTTGTCAGGCTGGAGGACAAAAATGCGAAAGCTTATTGCTGGCTTTAGCTTACTTGGCCTATGGTCGACAGTCAGTGCTGCGAATCCTAACACATGAAGCCAGTTCCAATGGGAATAATTTTTTCGTTCCAAATGATGCTAATGCATGAACGAGTAAGTCACTTTTCGATGTTTTAATTGAAACTAACCTTACGACTTGTAACAGAGGTAACACTCTCACTTTTGTTTTTCCCAGGTCGGGAATGATTCAATACTGTTCCTATTCGATTTTAATTTAATTTCGATTTCTATGATAAGATTGACTTGTGGCTTTGATAGTTCTCACAAAATAATCTATTATTGTAAACTATAAATTGCCAAATAACATCGAATGATGGCTACTTTGTACATGGATTAAAAAGTGTCAAAAAATTCGAGAAAAAGATATTTTATTCTGTTCTCAGGAAAAGAGCACTTTTAGGGCTTTCGGCTGACAATTTGCACGAAATACACTTTGTACGAGTACGTCATAACTGAATTCGTCCTCTATTCGTCAAGTCATAAAATGTAGAATTCCATCAAAGGATGGCTACGATGTCGATGGATTAGGAAACGTCCAAGAATCCACATTAAACATACCGGATCCTGATACATCAAATAACATCCGTTCTACCCAACAATTGTTTTTGCGGCCTACAACATCAACAACCAACTCGATCAATCATGTTCTTCAATGCCGAGTTCAACCCAGAAATTCCAGTCCAATGTCCGCTTGACATTCCTAATCCACATTGATTGAATCAGAACGAATGGAATCGAGTAAATCATGGTTAATCGAATTAACTGATATCGAAAATTGAGACTCATTGAAATGATTGAGATTGAAATAGAAAATCGAGAATCCAGAATCGAGAATCATCTAGATGATTGAGTTCGATTAAAATGATTGATTTCGATCATATCAATACTTTTCGATGATCGGATCAAAAAAATCGAACCGAGCCTGATTGACACAGCTCTACAGGACCATCAGTGTTGTCCACTAGCATACCAGTCTCACGATGCTTGATTTCGGCTAAGACTTCTTCTCAAAAAACGTACTGTTTGGGCTACACAGCACACACTTTAGAAATATGTTTTCGATATTTCCGAACGTTGTTCAAGCGCAAAGCGACTCATTCCGTTCTGTAGAGATAATGATACTGATTTTCTGTCAAGATTTCGAGCGGGAAACAGCTGTCAGTGTCAAAATAGCCTATGATTAAAAAAATAAAATGCACGACTGGCTCGCACGAACTTGCTCCTATGTGATAGACTAGGAATTTTAAAAACGAATGCTATTAAAGAAAACTGTTCATAAGGATAAAATGAATTTAAAAAATATATTTATATTTAAAAATTAAAGCTTAAAAAGATAAGCTAATTTTATTTGAGATATCGAAATTTCCAAAAAAAAATTACTTTTTTCCAAAAATTGAAAAAAAAAAAATAATTTTTTGAAGTCTTGAAATGCAATGTTGTTTAAACTTTTTAGGAGCTTCTTTATAAAAAATTTCATTACTATGCCGATAATGAGAAATTAAAAATTCGTAAAAATCGTTGTGTGGTAAGTACAGTCAGTAATATCTTGTTTTCAATTTTTTTTTATTAAATTATAGATCGTAAGAATTATTCGAAAGAAAACAAAAAATGCGAAATTCTCGGAACCGTTTTCGAGAAAAATACGATTTTCGAAAACCATTTTTTAATATTTGTTTGGAGGGTTCTGTTATTTTTATGTAAAATATTTTCTTTTTTCTCATATATTGTAGATTATATTAAGAAAATTTTTTATATCAAGTCTCAAAAAATTAAGTATGCAATTTTCAAAATATTGAGTTTTCAAAAAAAAAATTGGAAATTGTTTTTAAAATCTAAAAATTTTTTTTTGAAAAGTTTAATACACAATAATATTGAAACTGCAGGGGAGCCTTAACATAAAAAAAAGATCAAAATCGGTGGTACCATTTTTGAGAAAATCAAAAATAAAAAAACTTGTTCCAAGGGGGGTACCAAAAATAACAATTTTTTTTCAACCATTACCTAGCTTTAACTAAATGAAATTTTATGATTTTTATTTTTAAATCTGTCGACTGTTTTTTAGAAAAAAAAATATATATAAAATTTCGAAAAAAATTCGTATTTTTGGTCTTAAAAACAAAAGAAAAAAGCTTGTGGGGGGGGGGGAAATTAAAAACGATATTTACCAAATTTAAAGAAAATCAACCGATCCGTTTAGGCTGTAGTCGAACAGAAAGACAGACAAACAGAATTGCGAGACCAACTTTTTTAGTCTTCGCTATCATCCTAATGTCAACTTTGATCAAAATCTCGAGTTAGATTTTTTTTCCGAATGCATAACTTGCCTTATACATAGTAGGTACCTATGTATATGTCGCGAGTAGAAAAACACTGGAGGGCCCATTTATCAACTTCAAGATATTTTATTTATTAAAATTAAAATTTCTAGAAAAACTTTTAAATTGTAATTGTAATATGTAAAAAGTTTTGGGTGAAAGGAAATTTTGTTAGAAAACAATTGCTGTCAATTACAGCTTGACACCTCCTTGGCAAACTTTCCACCAATTTTCTGCAACGTTGTATTGATGTTCTGCCATGTCAAGGGCAAATCGCGGTCAGCATAAGGGATCATTTATCATTTTTGAGCTTACTTTGACAATTGAGCCAATACCGTTACAACAAAAAGCTCCTCACACCATAACACTTCCTCCACCGTGCATTTTGGCTTGTATTATTGATTAGATGGACGCCGAACATATTTTTTTATCTGATCCGAATCTGCAGAACTTTGATTCGTCACTCCATAGGACCAGAGTACTTATTTCCAAAAATAAAGGAGTTTTCAAAGGTGTTCCTTAGCAAACTGAATTTTGCAATTTAAATTATTTTTTGAGACGAATGGTTTTTTCTGCGTTCTTCTGCCCCTTAATTGAATTTCGTTTAACCATCGCATCCGATTTAGCAATATGATCCTTTTACCTTGACCACTGCTTTTTTTCAGAAATGTGTTTTAAATCCACTCATACCGTTCATTTCATTTTAGGATTAATTTAAAATTACTATTGTGACTCTTATCACAATAAGAGGTGTACTCGTATCAGTAGGTGTATTGAAAAAGCAAAAAAACCCACTTGACAACGTATCATCGTAAAATGAAAATTACTTTATTGAAGGATTTTATAGGTCATAAAATTTGTCATTGAACCAGGAATTTTCTCCATGAAAATAATATTATAAGCATTTATATTTTTTTTTAACAGAATGTGTAATAAAATAAATTAATGTTTATTTTTGACACCTACTTGACTTTATAATTAATAAATGCTTATACTCGTACTTAAATTGAAAAATGTTCCATCAAAAGGTTATTGATAATTAAAATTGATATGTTCTGGATTTAATTTTTTTTAAACTTGCCTTTTTTAATATTGCACCGGGCATATACAAAGCATTCATAGATTTTAATTGCGCAAAGAAATAAAATGAAATGTTTTTAATTTGCTGAAAAATAAAATGCACGACTGGGTCGCACGAACTTGTTCTTATGTGAAAGACTAGGAATTAAAAATTGAATGTTATTAAAGAAAACTATTCATAAGCATACAAACAATTTTTAATACTCTCTTAGTAGTGATAGGTACGAGTAAAAACAGAATGCCATGTGAATTCTTAAACAAGGTATGAATTTATTCAAGAACAAAAATCATAAGCTGTTGTAGCGGTTTCTTAAGAAAATAAACTCTTATAAATACATATACCAAATTTTAGAAACATTGCGAAGAAAATATTTTGGTACTCAAACTTAAATTTTTTTAAGTTTGGAAATGCATTTTTTTCCCAACTTTAAAGAAGCTTCTGGGTAAAAACTATAATTAAAATCCGTTATGCCGATAATGAGATATTCAAAATTAAAAAAATGGTTCTATGTTAGGTATATCTTAATTTGCCTTTTATACTTGCGACTTATAAACACTATAAGCCAAGTTAAGCATTCGGAAAAAAAAATCGAACTCTAGATTTTGATCAAAGTTGACATTGTGATGATAGAGAACAATTCTGTCTGTCTGTTCGACCTCGGCCGATTTTCGTGAAACTTGATAGATATCTTTTTTTAAATTTTTACCCCAACAATTTTTTTTCTTTTTTTTTCTAAGACTTAAAAAAAAATTAAAAAATGTTCATTTAGTTATGTCCGCAGACCTTTTATTAGTAGCAGTCTCCTGGATGTTCGAAGTAAACTAGGAGCCGATATGGGACTTGCTCGTGACCACCATCTTATGGTAGCTACTGTAACACTTCGTTCAGCTGCAGCTCGGAGATCCAATGGCATAACCCGCTTATACTCAGGTTCAACGTCAACAGACTAAAGGATCTCTCAATACGCCAACAATTGAGAGACCATCTTTCACTCGGAATGATGACAATCAGCAGCACGGAACGTGAATCCATCGAAAAACACTGGAGTGCTGTGAAAAATGTTCTTATATCAGGTGCGAAAGAATAGTCGGCCGAGCGAGGGGAAACAATAACGCTGAAGAAACCTGGATACGGATTGACGAACGGTAAAAACTCAAGGCCCGTATTACAGCTGCAACTGCAGTAGAAAAAAGAGAACTGGAATCCCTGTAAGGCACGAGGAAGAGAGAGGTTTACCTCAGTATAAGACGTGACATGTGTAACCACATCAACGCTTTGGCCCAACAAGCAGCAGAAGATGCGACAGTAGAACCGTCTACATCATTACTAAGGAACTGGTTGGTGCTCGCAGTCCCAAACAACACCTCGTAAAAGACTCAGACGGCTCGCTACTTAGTTGGGATGAGGATCAGCTGAGAAGGTGGAAGGACCATTTTGCGTCGGTATTAAATCGAGTTGCCGACAGAAATGCGCAACTGATACCTGCTGAGCTGACAGGAACAACAGATTCCCGGATCGGCACTACACCCCTAGTAGAGATGAGATCTGCAACGTAATCAAAGCACTGAAGACCAACATTCCTGCGGTGCCAACCATATCGAGCAAACTCTTGCATCCACTCATAAAGAAAGCTTGGGTCTCCGAAGGATTTCCGAGTGAGTGGAAAAAGGGAATGATAGTTAAGCTCCCAAAAAAAGGAGACCTAACACAGTGCGAAAACTGGAGGGAGATTTGCCGTTGCCAAAATACCATCGAAAATAGTACTGAAACGTATCAGGGGAACATCTAGAAGCCACACTCGAAGCCGAACAAGCAAGTTTCTGCACTGGATACTCACGCATTGATCGTATCAATACTTTAACGATCATAATTGAGCAGTGTGTCGAATATCGATCACCACTTCACCT
Source organism: Chrysotoxum bicinctum (assembly GCA_911387755.1). NCBI lineage: Eukaryota > Metazoa > Arthropoda > Insecta > Diptera > Syrphidae > Chrysotoxum > Chrysotoxum bicinctum. Next base: position 33,852,960 of record OU426987.1, read on the forward strand.
GCTATTCATCGACTTTGAGAAGGCTTTCGATAGCGTCAATAGAGAATTTATTTGGATTTGGAGGGGTATCCCGGATAAATAAATAGCTAGTTTTGAACGAAAAGAGGCTGTCAGAAGAGTTTGAAGTCCAAAGTGGAGTCAGAGTCACCAGTATTGTTTCTGTTGATGATAAGCGATGTCCTGCGAGTGGCCTTGACGGGAAACGGAGGAAATCGATGGACTCTGACGTCTCACGTATGCTTGCTCTCACATGGGATCATGGATCTCCACCAAATGACAACAGGGGTAGAGAGAGAGGCAGAAACCGTGGGGCTTAAAATCAACTGCGGCAAAACAAAGATGATTAGCCTTGGAACCTATTCATTTTCTCTCATAAATATTTCTCAATATAACAGGTAGAAAAAGTAGCTTCCAATACCTTGGAAGTATCATCTCTACCGAGGGTGGTACCGAACAGACCATCAGCAGTCAAATATATGGAGGAACAACTCTCTAAGCTTAAGAACCAAGCTACGGCGGTTTCAATCCAACGTCGAATCCGTCTTACCGTCTTACCGTCTTACCAGCTTCGCGTCCAGCCTTAGTCCCAAATACTTCACTGCGGCGCTGTTTGTTATCACTTCGGTCCCGATTTGTAAATCGATTTGAGTGGAAATTTTCTTTTTTGTCAGGAGGACTATCTCAGTTTTCTCTGTTGCCAGGCTGAGGCCATACTCATCCACCCATTAATCTGCTGGTTGCATGACCTGGTTCAGTTTTCTTTGCGCGTTTTCGGTGTCTCTTGCCGTGATCACCACGGCAGGGTTGTTTGCGTATCCGACCAGAAAGGTGCCTTCAGGCATCTCCATGCGAAGAATGTCATCATAGGAGATGTTCCAGAGGTCTGGTCCTATGATCGATCCCTGCCCTGCTCCTAATGTTATTTTCTTTCTTTGTGGGCCTTCTGAGGTTTCGTAGATCAACTCTCGATCACTGAGATAGTCCTTCATCATCCTCAGGAGATATACTGGAATGTGTAATCTCCTTTCGAGTGCGTCTAGTATGTCGTCCCACCTAGCCAAGTTGAAGGCATTCCGTACGTCCAAAGTTGCCGGCAAAACGATCTCTTTAGAGTATTGGTTTCCCTGTTGGGAGATTTGGACGGCGGCGTTTACTATTTTTTTAATGGCTTCTATCGTAGAGCGGCCTCTCCTGAAACCGTACTGCCTCTCTGACAAATCACCTGACCTTTGAAATCTGTCTGATGCGAAATAGTACAATTTTTTGCTCGGAGCATTAATACGGTCTTTAACATTCTTAAATTGGTTTGACAAGTACGGCATGATGAATATTTGATGAATGAAAAACATTAGCGTTCACATTCGTCAAATGAAATTTTAAATGAGGAAATTAACTTAAGTTTTATGTTCTAGGTCTGTAAAAAACTTATATTAATCCAATAAAATCCTACTGAATGACCACTATTGATTATAACACTCATTTAAATATATTCTCTTACAATTTGCACAGTTCATGGAACATAAAATTTGCTTCAGACTTGAGAAGCTTGCGTTCACATTCTCAAATATGCTTATCATATAACCAAAATATCAAAAACCTTTAAAATTCATCCAGCATGCTTGACAAGCTTGAGAGTATGTGAACGGCCCTAATGGTGCACGAAAATATGATACTTTACCATAGTTTGACGTTTTAAACTTTAAGTTTCGTAACATATGGATTTGAATATCATTTATTTAGGCAAACAATTATGGGTTTTGCCCTAAAATCAATAACCAAAAATGCTCCAAAGCTAGAATATTCTGTATTTTGTTATAAGAGATTTTTTTCTATTTCAAAAATTCATTAAGTACTGCACTTCATTAAAACGCTTTTAGAGGCATTCTTTTTGAACCCATTGTTCTCTAATACTCGTACACCATATCAACAAACCCCTTTTGTTCTAATTAAGAAGCCATAAGACTTCGTTAAACATCATGACAAATCCGGAGAATCACTTGAATTGAAATTTCAATTGACAATATAGATACGAAATAAGATCTCCATTACACACTTAATTATGCTAAAATTTATTCCAATTGTTAGCATTAAAATATGTTGTGTTAATTTGTTTAAAGAGTTTATGCCTACTTTACCTATGCTATGTGTTATCCCTTAAGCCCCCAAGACCAAGTTCATGAGTGGTAGCGAAGAATACCCTTCACGACGAATTAGATTAAAATAATTTATATTGTTCATGCCAAGTCGCAGTTTTATGAAATTTCCATAGAAGCGCGGTGTTTTCGCTTGAATTTTGATGTATGCTTGTCAGAAATATATTCAACAAACACACACTCATTCAACTCAAAACAGAATAAACCTCAAAAATATTTCGCTAGCAAAAGTTTTTGCCACGAATAATACCATCACTTTGCGTCTTCTATTCTGATGCGAGTCTCCTGACAAATAGCTGCCAGATATTTCTGAAGATAATTTATGATAACGCGCTTAAGTACTTCGCGAAGAATGTTTTCAAAATGTACTCATGTGGTAGGCACTTTGTAATGAAGATGCTTCACTTCTCAAATTCACACCCTTTGTTCCCGCCCGACAATAAGGATTTTATAATTTTACAAAAAGACGGAGCGAAGATGGTTTTACTTCAGGATTACGATATTTACGATACGATGAAAAACTTCGGCATAGTTGTTTTTTAATTTGAGTGTGGGATATTGGAAAAGTTCAAATCATTGAGGAAGTTTGCGTTTATTAAAAATAATGGCAAATAAAAAGCAAAACTGAAGTTGAAGTTGTTTGTTAAAATGTATACAAATGGAAATTACGTTCTCATTTTCAGAAACAATTTTCAAAAATAGCTAAGATAAAATCATGGATCTTCCAAAAAACGAGGCTTATTTTTGAGTTTCCGGGTTAAGGACGATGGCATTCCACTTAAGGTCCACCAAGTGACAATGCATCAGCAGAAAAGTTATATTTCGTGTGGTTTGCATAGGTTAACCAGTCCGTACTACTTCGAAAACGACGTTGAAATTGTCAGTACTATCAACGAAGAGTGTAGTACATGGCAATGTTAGACGTCCTTGACGATGATCTCTTTACTGCAGAATATCCGCAGAAGAGAGTGAAGACGGTGGGGGTGGTTGCTGATTTTCAGCAAGTGTCCAAGGTGAATGCTAGCATTCGCCCGAATCATGACCTGTGAAACATAGACCTGCTTCACAATTTCTACGTTCGAGCCGAAATCACGCAATGGCGATTGGAGAACAGCGGTTTCACCGAGTTCAATGATGATCATTTGGCAAACGCCATCATCGCCAAGCTAAACGGACCCAGTTCCGTGTTAGAACCGACGGTGGAGCTCCAACTCATTTTCGATTCATTAAAGAAAAAGAAGTTAGCAGGAGTCGATGGTATATCCAACATTGTATTACGAGAACTACCTTCGGAAGTTTGTATAGACATTTATAGCACATTGTTGAACAAAGCAATGAATAATCCATATTATGGCAAACAGCTTTGATAGATCCTCTTCCGAAAAAGGGAAGGACAAATCCCACCCGGCGAATCTCCGGTCTATAAGTCTTCTTATTATAAATAGAGCTCTGTGCAAATGAGCTGAGGTCAACAGTATCAAAACGGATACCCAATTCGGTTAACTTAGCCTCTTCCCTCTTCTAAGCTCTGGCCTCTTATATCTAATGAAACAAAACTAAAAGGCAGTATACTGGTGCTTGTCTAGTTGATTTGGAGAAGGCTTTCGACAACGTATGTTTAGAAGGACTTTATATAAACCTGAACAGAATCGGCATAAGTAAACCACTTTTATATTATGTGCTTTATGACATGCTCAATTGTAGACAGTTTTTGTCAAAAGTGACTTTATGTAACTTTTAACTCAATATTCGATATTAAAAATGGACTTCAGCAGGTAGCGGTCAACTCGCCGATTCTCTTCGGCATTTAGACTAGTGATCTGATAGGTAGCCTTACTCAGGCAATTGCATATACCATCAACCTTATAGAGTACAGAACAGCTCAAAAAGTCGAGGTCATCAGAATGCAAGATTCAGCGATATTGCGATGAGTGGAAGTTAAAAATCAACTTACAGAAATCTGAGACTATTTTGTTTAGGACGCCTTTGAATGGAGACTCAAGGGATATGAGAAAAAACTGGAGCAACCTTGTAATTGTTGGGCTACATGGACAGCCCCTGGCGATCAAAAGTGTCGTAAAGTACCTTGGCATGTGGTTGAATCAGTATTTGCATTTCGACAGACATATGAATGTTGCTCTGACTAGGGATAGGGAAGGTTTCGCCCTGAAGAAACAGTTGTTTTATAACAGCCGCTTAATAACTCGATGAAGATCAAATTGCAAGAGCGATGTCCTCAACCAGCAGCCTAATTTTCCGGGCTTACTACTCCAATGATATTTTTTAAGAGTATGTGTCTAAGCGACTTCATCCCACACGATGAATTCCTACGTCTTCGGCTGTAGAACAGTCATGGGGGGCACCTTTGTAGTCGCGACGTTATCGCACAGTTCGAGAAGAGTATCTTTGGTTTGAGAACCAATTCTGGTGGTTATCTGATAAGGTTTTGTATGTTTTGGCTGTATATCTACATAATTTAGATTTAAGGATTAGGTAAGGAGAGTCAGAGTGGGACAAACAAAAATTATATAAAAACCCTAGTTTTTAGTTTTCCAGCTCTGTCTTACCTTTTGTGAGAAAGTGAAAAATCTCTTAGAGTATCTCTTGTCATGAAAAGTGCTGATTATCTTAGCGGTTCTGCAGAATTCTGGCAACATGAATACAGGAATGGTTGAGAGTTTGGCCTCCCTAAGCTTAGGCTTGTTTTTTAAGTTTTGAACGGTTGGAATACAATGACACTCAATTGGCTTGAAAAAAAATTAGTAGATGTAAACAGTTAAACTGTTGCTTAATACAAAACTAAAACAATATTCGGATAAATAAATAAAATGTTCTTCCTCGCCAACTGATCCACAACAACTGATCATAGTATCATACTCGTATCTTTATTCTCTCAGTCAGTATATTCTTCCACATAACCGGTAGTCTCTTTCTAATAAATAAAATCATTATATATTTCTTTCATTATAGGTATCTTCTTTCTGAACATTCATTTGTTTTTCTTTATTCTTTCTTTTCGAAGTGTTGCCACATAGGCACATGAAGATTGGCAGGTTTCAATTATTTGAGGATATGTTCGTTGATATTTGTTTATCTTATGGTTTGTTTTCACTAGAGCCAAAATGAGGTAATTTCAAATATCAAATAACGATTATACGCACATCGTAATTTGTTCACTCTTCAGGTCACAAAAAAATATCAATGCTCGCAAGTCACAATTGTGTTTCTAAATGCCTTGACGTGTAATCTGTGTTAATGTTTTAACCCTGCTGGCTTCGAATTAGCTGGCTTTTAAGTTCGAACTTAATACACTCTATTTATATAAAGGCTTTTTCAATTGGCACAGATAGATTTTTGCGGCCATATTGTTTTGGTGACAACCAAATCTATTGTTAATATTATTCAATTATTGATGCCAAATCACAATGGCAAGTTAGCCCATTGAACAATGAACAGCACGTCAAAAAGATTAGAGCTCTGCAGGGGCGAACGCAGGTAGGGGTTTTAGGGGTTCAAACCCCCCCCCCCCCGAAACGACCAAAAAAATAAGGGTTCATTTTGTTAAAGAAAAAAAAAACAGTGTTATTTTCGTGCCACAAATTCTTCTGCTAGTGTTGTTTTTTCTTACGACTACTTATAGGTACTATAAGTTTATAAGGCTTGCATTCGTAAAAAAAAATCGAACTCAAGATTTTTATCAAAGTTGATATTACGATGATATCGAAGACGAAAAATGTGGGTCCCAAAATTCTGTCGTCTGTTTGTTCGAATACGGCCTAAAAGGCTGGGCCGATTTTCGTTAAACTTGGTATATATAGTTTTGAATTTTTTCCCCCACACGTTTTTTTTTTTCTTTTCTTTTTAAAACCAAAAAATAATGGTACCTGCTATACGATTTTTTTTCAAAATCTTATAAATATTTTTTTCTCGAAAACTGTCCCACAGAATTTTGAAAACAAAATTCATAAAATTTTATTTAGTCATTTTAGGTAACGGTTGAAAAAATTTTTGCAAAAAATGGTTATTCTTGGAAGCAGTACAACCGATTTTAATCATTATGAAGCCCCTCCAAGGTTTAAATATTATTGCGTATATAAATTTTAAAAGTTTTATTTTTTGATTCTTAAAAACAATTTCAAAATTTTTTCTGGAAACTCAATATTTCGAAAACCCCATGCTCGATTTTTTTTAAACTTGATAAATAAAAGTTTCTCAATATAATCTACAAGATCTGAGAAAAAAAAATTGTTTTACCTAAAAATAAAGGTACCTACCATACAAATGCTAAGAATTAAAAAAAATGGTTTTCGAAAAACGTATTTTTCTCAAAAACGGCTCGGAGAATTTTGATAGTTTTTTTTGTTTCGATTAATCTTTACTTTAAGAGAAGCTTCTAAAAAGTTTAAAAAAATATTGCATTTTAAGATTTAAAAAAAATATTTTTTGAAATTTTGAAAGAAAAAAATCAATTTTTTTTTTGAAAATTCGATATCTCAAAAACTGTTCAATATTTTTTTTGTAAATTAAATTTTTATTCAAACAATAATAAAAAGTTTAAATATGCGTACCAAAATTTTTTCTTAGATATGTTTTAAAAAATTTGTATGCAAAAGCTTATTTTTTTAAGAAACCACTAAAACGAATTACAATTTTGTTCTTGTATAAACTTATATTCGCTCAAAACACATGGCAGGAGTTTTAGTCATTTAAAAAATGAATTTTATGCTTTTTCTGTAATAACATTATTTTTTGAAATTCTTAGTCTTTTACATAGTCTTTTACAAGCGACCCAGACGTGCATTTTATTTTTATGTCTTCGTATTTTAACGCAATTGTCTTAATTTGAATTGATGATTAAAAAAAGAGACGAATCGAACAGCAATTGCGTTTTTGATAATTAACATTATGTATAGGGCAGAAAACGGACTAACGGAGCCAATATACCGATACAGCAGGGACGAAGCGTCCATATATTGAGTGGAATGAGTGCTTCCGTTGAACCATTTGAAAAAATCGTACCTACCTAGCAAGAAATTAAATTCAAAATTCCAAATTGTATTAATATTTTTATTATAATATTTGTATCTATTAATGAATCTTCATTTAATCTGTAAATTACATTCCAACATCATTATGACAACATTATCATCTTTTACTAAAATTGCTAAAGAAATCAAGATCTCTCTGGTTATTACAACTTAAAATGCCACACTGCAAACCAACTGAGAATGCTCAACATCACTTCATTATTTATAATGCTCAATCTCATGAAAGTTCTTGCTAAAATGCTTAACAGCTATGCATTCCTTATTATCGCCTTCTTAACTCAATTTCAAAATACCCTTCCACTCCAAGTCAACTGAAAATATACCTATACAACATCACTCAAAATGCTCAAACAACAATGAATCTCAAACAATATATAGAATGCACAACAGCTGGGCATTCCATTATTTCGTATACATAACTTAGATCTCAACCCAAAGTCAAAATAATTTTGTCTCGTTTCTTGCCTTTTGCCCAATGTGTGAAGAATGAGTTGAGTGAATGCATTACGAGAATTTCCTTCAAGAGATAGATAGAAAAACAAAGATGGATCTATTGAGTTGCTTATTGTCTCTGAGTTTAATTTCATAATGAGTTTAATTTCATGGACAAAAGGGGTAGAAAAGTTTTATTTTAATAAAATGTGTGCAAATTTAGGTGCAATTCATAACTATCAGAAAACAAACAAATAATATGAATTTAAAAGGTGGTAGTTTTTTAATTATTTTCGTGGCAATAAATACAGTCCACCTGTTTTCTGTTTATTTTTTGTTATTATAAAAAAAAGTGGCCAAAAATAGTATTTCTAATATTCATATCTGAGGTTTCTTGACATTCCAGCAGAAATATAGGTTAGCCACTTTAACCTAACCTAACCTATATTTCTGCTGGAATGTCAAGAAACCTCAGATATGAATATTAGAAATATTATTTTTGGCCAGCAGAAATATAACTAAAGGTTATTTTCAATTATGAGAATTTTAAATCAAAAAAAACTTCAAGGAATCTTAAGATTTTTAATATCCCGTAATAATGGCACCTGTAGAGAGATCATATTCATGTTTTAAGAGAATTAAATATTTTTTTTAGAAATAAATGTGGACAAGAAAGGTTATCTACTCGTAGCTTAGTTCTCATCAAATCGTACTTAGATAATTTTGCCTTAAAAGAAAAAGGATAAATATATTATTTATGTATATTATTTTATGTGTATTATAATTAAGTGGAATTTAAAAGGTTGGATCTCAAAGGTCATTTTTGGTATTATGTTCAGTGCTTCCGCTATAGAAAAAGTCACGCCTCGTGCCTGCGATACAGATATCCGTGTTAATATTAAGGGCCGATTTATGGCTAATAAATGATTTCGATTTATATAAGTTTGAGTTATTAATGGCTCCAGGGTCGGAGTTTGTTGAACTACAGCAATAGAAAAAACTCGCTCATTTCATTTGTGTGAAAGTTACAGGTAAAAATGAGTAGCACATAGCACCCTCTGAGAGCGTTTTGGTTATAAATATGTAGTATAGTTAACTTAGGTACCAGTTGAGTGTTGCTGGTGTCCTTATGTTTTCGTATAACTCTTTTTCCTATGATCGCAAAGGTACAACAAGTTATAACTTCACGTATTAATATATGCCGGATTTAGTTTTGCAGATTTGGACCACTAGGCGAACCTAGAACTTATTATAACTATATAGTTAGGTACACTTATGGAATCACTTACACTCTTTTTCGAACCAAATAATGGCCTCCATCACAGGGCCCGTAGTAAAAGTCAGGGGCGAACGCTGGTAGGGGTTTAGGGGTTAAACCCCTACCCCCCACCCCCGAAACAACCAAAAAATAAGAGTTCATTTTGTTAAATAAAAAAGAGACAAAGTGCTATTTTCGTGCCATATTAATATTAATCTAAGTTCAATTGATTATTAGAAGTTTTGTGTTTCCCTTTATCGGTTCTCTGCGTTTTTCTTACGACTTATAGGTTCTATAAGGCAAGTACATAATGCATTCGCAAAATAAATCGAACTCATGATAGCGAAGAAAAAGTGGGTCTCGAAATTCTGTCTGTCTCTTCGACTACGGCCTAAGAGCATGGGCCGATTTTCGTTAAATTTTCCTTTTTTTAAAACCAAAAATAACGGTACGAATAATCTTTTGGAAGCCCTCTTGGAACCATTTTATTTTGTTTGATTTTGATTTTCTCGAAAACAGTACAACCGATTTTAATCATTATGAAGCTTCTCCAAATTTTAAATATTGAGCGATTTTCTTTTTTAGTTCAGAGTAGTACCTGAACTGTCAAACAAAATATCGCGTTTCTTTTTTAGCTCAGAGTGTATAACAGTTCAAAGATTGTGTTTCTTTTTTCGTTGAGAGCGTGTTCAGAGATTGTTCAGAGCGCACTCTATGAGCTCGGTATAAAATAGCTGAGTAGACAGAGTTAAATGCTGAAATCATTCTGACAGACAGAAAAAAAAAACTCAAAAACTCGCGTGTGTTTATAAAATAATTCAGAGCTCTTAGAACACACTCGATTCGAAAGTTCAGAGCATGTTTGACATGCTCATGCTCTGTTAAGAGCTCTACTCTGAATGAAAGAAGAAAAGCGTCAATTATTTTTTTTGGAAACTCAATATTTCGAAAACCCCTGCTCGATTTTTTAAACTTGAATAAATAAAAGTTTCTTAATATAATCTACAAGATCTGAGGGAAAAAAATTGTTTTAACTAAAAATTGAGGTACAAGTGTTAAAAAATCTTTTTCGAAAATCGTATTTTTCTAAAAAATAGCTCCGAGAATTTTGATAAATTTTAATTATAATTTCGAATATTGAATTTGTCGTTATAGGCAGAACGGATTTCAATTTTGTATAGAGAATGCTTCTAGTTAAAATTGGCGTACCAAAATTTTTTCTTAAATACCTATGTTTTAAAAATCTTTTATAAAACATATTATGTGGTTAGCTCTAACTACTAAACTAGTTTTTATAAAATAATAACTTAAGGAGTTGTTTTAGTCATTTAAAAAATGAATTTTTTGCTTATGAACATTTTTTCTCTAGAAATATTAATTGATCATTAACAAATAGACACACGAAGCCAGCAGCAATTGCGTTTTTGATGATTGACATTATGTGTTTAAGTATTTATATGGGCAGTAACGGAGCAAGTTTGAGTTTTTGATTTCTCCAAGGTCGGAGTGTGTTGTATTGCAGCAAAAAAAAAAAATAACTCATTTCGTTTGTTCAAAAGTTACATTTACTGATGAGTAGCCCATAACACCTTCTGGAAGCGTTTTGTTTATAATTATGAAGTATAGTAGTTAACGTATGTAGGTACCAGTTGAGTGTCCTTATGTTTTCGGATAACTCTTTTTCGTATGATCGCAAAAGTACAACAAGATATGATTTCACGTATTAAAAAATTCGGGAAATAATTTATTTATGAAAATCTCATATTTTTTTGAAAACCCCCCCCGAAATTTTGTTCTGCGTTCGCCCCTGGAGCTCTGTCAATCAGGATCGATTCGACTTTGTTGATCCGATCATCGAAAAGTATTGATGATCGAAATCAATCATTTTATTCGATCTCAATCTCAATCATTTAGATGATTCTCGATTCTGGATTCTCGATTTTCTATTTCAATCTCAATCATTTCAATGAGTCTCAATTTTCGATATCAATTAATTCGATTAACCATGATTTACTCGATTCCATTTGTTCTGATTCAATCAATGTGGATTATGAATGTCAAAGGGACGGTGGACTGGAATTTCTGTGTTGAGCTCGGCATTGAAGAACATTATTGATCGAGTTGGTTGTTGATGTTGCAGGCCGCGAAAACAATTGTTGGGTTGAACTGATGTTATTGGATCTATCAGGATCTGGTATGTTTAATATGGATTTTTGGCCGTTTCTTAATCCATCGACATCGTAGCCATCCTGACAGTTAATGACTTGACGAATAGAGGACGAATTCAGTTATGGCTTATTATGACGTACAAAGAGTATTTCGTACCAAATGTTAGCCGAATGCCCTAAAATTGCTCTTTTCCGGAGCAACAAATAAAATCTCTTTTTCTTGAGTTTTTTGACACTTTTTGATCCATGTATAAAGTAGCCATCATTCGATGTTATTTGGCAATTTATGGCTTACAATAATAGAGTATTTTGTGAGAACTATCAAAGCCACAAGTCGAATAGGAACAGTATTGAATCACTTCAGTGAAATGAAAATCGATCGATTGAAAAGATCGGACCATTTTCGTAATCGATTGTTGAACAATTCGATCATTTGAAATGAACGATTCACACAGCTCTATGGTCCTGGTCGTCGTCGTGCAGTGCGCACTATAGCCTGAGCAGAATTCTGCAGATAGATCTCAGATTATTCGCTTACAAGGTCCAATTGACTCAGCAGTTGAAAGCGCATCATGACCATCCGCTTCGCAATTTGGGTCTTGTCTTAGGGCAGCTTGAATCGGAAAACGATTTAGGTCGAAAAATCATCTTTTCTGACTAATAAACAAAGATGCCGCAATGCACAATAGATCCACATAAAGTGACAGTTTGTTACGGATTGTGGAGTGGTGGCATCATTGGACTATTTTTCTTAGAAAATGAGGCTGGAGAAAACGTTTCGGTCAACGGTGGGCGTTACAGAGCCATTTTAATTGAATTTTCTTACTATTGAAGACATGGCTTTCGACGACTTCATCCCATCCCACAGCATCGGAGCTGCAATCTGGGGAACCGTGAAGGACCTGAAGCCAGTCGAGGCAGCCACTTGAACGACGATGTGTTACATATTAATGCAAATATTTTCTCTTTCTAATAAAGCCATAATATGTGGAATAAGTTTAATTTTATTCATTTTATTGCATTTTTAAAAAGAAACTTGAATTTGGCTCACCCTCTATACAAAAGATTTAACAGATTTCCCAAAAACAATATGGCTGCAATAGGACCGCAAAATCTACCAGCAACAATTGAAAAACAATTTAGTTGCATGAAAACTGGCTTTCGAAAACAACTACCTCATATAATTTGAGATACAATAAAAGTTATCGAAAACAAATTGAAAAAAAAGAAAATCGAAATATTCTTAGGTTTCGCTATAAACTTCAATTTATACTTCCTTAATAAGCTGGTTCGAAATATGAAATTATAAAAAAAAACTCACTCCTGTCATAATTGTCTTATTTTGAAATACCGCATCATTATAACTTTAACAATGGAGCTAAGAAGTTGGCAGTATAACTTTCTTGGAAATGCCATGACGATGATGTTATCGATAGAGCAGCAGTAGATAAAACATCTCATTATTCAAAATTAATGAAACTATCTTATGATTCAGAGAACAATGATGATGGTGCGCGGTATCGTTTGCAATGTTCAAACTCAAGTAACAATGTTGACGATGCCGTTCACTACGAAAGATATTCTCATCAATATCAATTGTTGTTTCTTTGTAACTTTTCCAATTTGGTCCAAACTTTCCTTCCACTCATTCCCAATTTATAGAATAGACCCAGAATCGGGTGGCGTTATATAGATACGACGCCATCAATTAATACTTCAACTGCAGCTTCCCTTTTATAAGAACAAACTTTTGCTAAAACTAAATTCACTCTTACAGGAAACTGAAAGCCGAATTGCAACCAACAAGTCTGCAGTCAAATTCTAGATTAATTTCAAACAAAGGGGAAAACAAATAGAAAAACTGCTAATTACTCGCCAACAAAAGATTTTTCACAGACATTTCATTTTATTTCGCTGCATTCTCTACACAAAACTTTCCACCCTCTCGCAACCATTATAAATAATATCCGCCATGGTTTCGTTAGGCACACAGCCACACGCACACATACACAAATATACACAGAGCTAACCCCTTTTATCAAAGCTAACACGGGTAAGGGCCGACTTTACCTTTATTGAGGACGAAATCACCATGACTATCCATTCGAGTAATTAACTTGAAAAGCAACCTTTGGTAGCTGATCCTTGGCAAAGGATGTTAATTGGAATGTGCGCTGAGCGCGAGCTCCTAAAAAGGACAATGCGTGGTGTTCAGAGCATCGTTGTCGTTAAAGGTGATAAAAACCTTTATGCGGGTGTTTTTCAAATGGCTGAATGGAGTCATAACCTATGTTTACACTTTTTATGGGGCAAAACCAACCTTCTACGAGTATATACCTACATAGATATGGAAAAACTTTATTGTTTTAAGCAGAGTGTCTGTGTTTATTCTTTTTATTCGCACACAGTTTTACAAAAAAGGGTTAACCTTTAGAGCGTTAATTTAATATTAGGTAAAAAGAGTTATTTGTAAAAATGGAAGTATTCGTGTACATCCGAAGGACTCAGAAGGGTTTTGCTCAAAGATCTGCATCATTAGATGAATTTAGGCTTATCGAATTAATAAAAGTCTTCTTCGTTTGGAAAAATTATTTATATTCCTGGGCTATCTAGGGAGGTATCCTTTTCTGGAGATATGGGCGGCCTCTTAGAGTTAATTTATTTTTAATTTGTGTAATGGTTTTCTTGCGCTCAGCTCACATCCTCTATGAGCTTGAGGATAGTCAAATTTCTTTAATCTTCGAATTACTCTCTTCTTTTTGGGTTTAATTACTTGGAAGATTGTCATATTAAAAGGTAGAATTGGGGGAGAAAGAATATTATCTCCGAGGAATTAAAATCAATATTATGTCAAGCTAATATATATACTTATCAAGGATGTAGAGTAGGAGTTAAGCGCAATCTGTCGAATTATTCTTACCCTTCGCACCTTTATTCAATTTTTTTATGACTTTGTTGAAATAAGACCGATGGAAACTTTAAATTGTATTTATTTAATTGCGAGATGGTACACCCGAATGTAGGGGTGGACGACGTAAAAGACAAATACTAAAAAGTTGATAGACGTTTAACTAAAATATAGCTCAAAATTAATCATCCAATTTTGTTGTGCACGATCGCCCTATTAACAGTAACCTAGCATGAAAGATACTTGAAAAATCAGGTAGCTAAAAAGACTAAAAGGCATTTAAAGACTAAGGGAATATTTGGCTTAGTCAAATCTCTTAAGGGTTTTGCAATGGCTAAAAGGACAGAATAAATCTTCGGAAATAAGAAAACAATTCTTAACACTTTTGTAAATCTTTAACGGTTTTCGGAATCGAAAGGTGCTGAATTGCAATCAAATGATGATTATTGGGCCGGATGCCTTTTGAATTAACAGTAAAACCAAATTTACATTTGGTTGGTTTGATCTCAAGTCGGAATTCAGCTATGCGACGTAAAATTATCTGAATATTTTCGAGATCTAAATAATCGAAACAAATAATTTTATGTTTTTGTTCATGATATTCGGAACTTAATTTTGGATTTACGTCATACTTATTATCTCTTTCTTCAAATACTTATATCTTTTGAAAATACATAAGGTAGTGAACTACTTTCAATGTGGCTAAGTTCATTACATGAAGAAATAACCGTATTTGACAACAAACTGCACAACGAACAAGGTGATGAAAAATAGGAATAATTTTTGTTTAATGATTTGTTCACACAATGCAACACTTGATTAATAATTTTAATTTTATTGGCATCTGAATTTATATTAATTTCAATTTTTGGTTTCGGAATAATATTTGGAACAAAGCATAATTTTATTTGAAAAGATCGCAGACAGACAATAACGTCCTAACAGAACTGGATATGGAATACAAGTTTCGGGAACGACATACATTTCTATATTTTTTTACAATATTGTTGAATTTTACTTTAGCATGAAAAATTCTATAAGTGCAAACTGGAGAACTCCCTGCTCCGTAGTAGCCAGTTGGTCTCAAGTATCCATATTGCATTTCTTTTGGAATTTCGGAATGCTTAATTAAAAACATAAAAAACATAAGTATTACAATGCGAAACAGAATTAGTGGTAGGAAAAGCAACACTTACAATATTTATTTCGTTAAAACTCTTCACTACGGAATCAGAATTTGACAAATTTTGATTAATAGATCTTGAACGGAATTTATCAATCCTTCAAGACATACAATGCCGAACTACATCTGAAAGAGGATCCCTTTGCTCGTTTTGGATGTGGACACTACGTGGAGCACAACACGAGCTTATCTTTGGAATCATTGGCGGAAAACTTGATCTTAGGCTTTGTTCCTTTTGGATGATGACGGAATTATCTGGTTCGTAATTTGTGATACCTGACTCTCGTAGTTGAGCATAACGATGAGCCAATTGTTTCAATTCGTCATATGACTAATATTAATATACTGCAATGTTGGCGGAATTATCACAGAATCCATTGATGATAAATTGAATTGTTTGTTTCTCGTCAACTTCAGCACGTGATGCGAGCTCTTGCATTTTTAAAATGTAGGCAATGATTGAACTTTTAACGGAATTGAATGAGGTCTTTCGCATTTTGTCAATAATTTCAGAAATCGAATAGGTGTGCTCAAAATTGGCTAAGAAATTGCTTCGTAAATTTTAGTAGCTAGTTGATTCATCGATTTGTAAAAAAAAAATAGACTTCAACCAAAATATATAATTACCTTCAACAGAATCACATGCACGTTCAAAAGTTTTTATCCACTTTCTGGCATCGTATGAATCATCACCAGAATATAACGGAATAGAATACTTAATCAGCCGTGTGAAACTCACAATGTTTCACACGAACAACATTCCACGCGGAAACATTGACATTTCAATTATTGATGTTCGAAAAATTCCCCTTATTGTGAACAATCATTTCGGGCGGAATGATATGCCATTGACAGCCATAATTTTCACTTATTTTTATTAGGCGAACGAGAGCACAATAAGGCGGAAAATGTTAGTTGTTTGTTTATTTTTTTTTAAATAAGAAAATTTAAAATTCATGTTTTTTGTTAAAATGCAGGAGAAAAACAATAAAAAAAAGTCCAAAGTGATATGCTACTTAATAAAATAATGCAGAAGAATCCTGAAATTGCCAAGGGCTTCACTTAAAGCAAATCGGGAAAAAGTGGCCGAATTTCGGAAGAAGTGAAGAGTGAGTTTGAGTGGAAAAAAAAGTAAGAATAAGGCTTAAAGAGGATTGTGCCAAACCAACATCGTGGTCTTTGCCAACTCCTTTTTGGTACCCATCGTCTGCAAAGAAAACCTCTGCCTGTACTACTGATGAGATTTGGAAAAAAAAAAGGATTAATTCCTTTTCACGTTCACGAAAGGATTAGAGTGATCCCTCAAATTCTTTGAAAGTGCTCGCTCCTCAAACAATTGTTTTTCCTGAGACAAAATATGTAGCGCTATGTTATGCTATATTTATGATAATATTAACCTTTCTTTATTATAAACTAACAATTTAATTTTATATCCTGAAATTCTGATTTAACAATAATTATTGTCAAAACAACATACATAATGTTTGTTCAAACTCATAAGAAGGTCTGTTCATTCTCCGAACGCGATAAGTCCGCTGTTTAAAAATAGGTGTGCAAATTATTCGTTTCAGATAATCCAATTAAAAATTGGGAGCAATAATCAGTGGAACTACTAACGTATCCACAATTTTATCTCTATTGCAAGTAATTTCGACCAATAATTATTGATGCCCCAAATTCAATTATAGCACTATATTAGTTAACAGAGAATTTGGAGGTTGCATTCCATTCTACGTTTCCATCACAGTGGAGTGAGAATTTATTGCGGGCCTCATTTTTCTGAACGTGTCTATTTTTCGAACTGTCACTCCTAATTCGAAGTGAAATATATATTCGGGCGAAACTCATAATAGCTTTTAAAATTTCGGGGGAACAAAAATTTTTCGGGGGAAATGTTTTCCGGGCGAAACTCACAATCACAATATCACAATAAGGCTGTATAAGGTATATGTGTAGCGTAGTGTATGATTGCGCTCAATTCCCTTTGACTTTATATGTGTAAGTGCATTGTTTTTGGTACAAATACAAACCGCAACTAAAGGAGGGTAGTTTTGATTAGGCGTTTTTCTTTTTTAGTTCAGAACAGAACCTGAGTTGTCAAAAAATAAATTGTGTTTCTTTTTTAGTTCAGAGTGTTCAGAGTTTCGAAAATGTGTTTCTTTTTTCGTTCTGAGCATGTTCTGAGCGTGTTTAGAGTGCGCTCTATGAGCTCAGAATAAAATAACTGAGCAGACAGAGTAAAATGCTTAACACAAGCATTTGACAGATGGAAATTAAAAAAAAATGGCGACAGCTACATAAGTGTTCAGGTGTGTTTCAAAATATACTCAGAGCGCTCAGAGCACGCTTGGTTCAGAGAATGTTTGGAACATGCTCGACTTGCTCGGACTCTGTTCAGAGCTCTATACTGAACTAAAAAAGAAAAACGCCTATTATGTTCTAGATTCTAGTCGGTTTGTATTCATTCATTTATTCGCTTGTCGGTTCTGTTCCAACTCGGGTTGAAAAAATGAAAACCGAGTTACCTCGGTTTGACTCGGTTTATTAAACCGAGTTGATACATCACTAATGGTCTTCTTGGCATGCGCTCAGCTCACATCCTCTATGAGCTTGGGGATAGTCAAATTTTTTTAATCTTCGAATCACTCTTTTCTTCTTGGGTTTAATTAATAATTGGCAGATTGTCATAGGAAAAGGTAGAATTGGGGGACAAAGAATATTATTTCCGAGGAATTAAAATCAATATTATGTCAAGCTTATGAGTTATATACTTATCAAAGATGCAAAGAAGGAGTTAAGCGTAAGATGTAGAATTACACTTACTCTTAACCCCATTATTCAATTTTTTTTATGATTTTATTGAGATAAAACCGATGGAAACTTTAGACACACCCAAATGTTATGGTGGACAGAATTGTAATGAAAAAGGTGTTTAACATACCAAAAAGTCTATAGAGGTATTTGTCTTTGAATTACTTTTTTACTAAATAAAAAAAATGATTTTAAGTGATGGGGACCTTTTTTTGGACCCTTACATTTTTACTTGCGACTTAAAATTACTATATAATGCAAGTTATGCATTCGTAAAAAAATCAAACTCGAGATTTTGATGAAAGTTGACATTACGATGATAGCAAAGACCCAAAAATTGGGTCTCGAAATTCTGTTTATCTGTTCGACTACAGCCTAAACGGATCAGCCGATTTTCGTCAAACTTGGTAGATATTATTTTTAATTTTTTTTCCCCCAATTGTATAGACCAATAATAACGGTACCTGCCATACGAATTTTTTTCGAAATTTTGTAGGTAAATATTTTTTTCTCTCAAAAACTGTTCGACAGATTTAAAAAATAAAAATACAACAAAATTTCATTTAGTTAAAGCTAGGAAATGGTTGAAAAATATTTTCCGGAAAATGGTTATTCGGGGTATCCCCCTTGGAACCATTTTTTTGTTTTTGATTTTCTCAAAAACGGTACAACCGATATTGATCATTTATTTTGCTAAACCTCCCCGAAAATTTGAATAGAATTGTGTGCTCAAATTTTCAAAAATAAATTTTTTGATTTTTAAAAAAATTTCAATTTTTTTTTCAATACTCAATATTTCGAAAACCCCATTCTAGAATTTTTTAAACTTGATAAATGAAAGTTTCTCAATATAATCTAAAAGATATGAGAAAAAAAATGTTGTTTTACCTGAAACTAACGGTACCCACCATACAAATGTTAAAAAATGGTTTTCAAAAATCGTATTTTTCTCGAAAATGGCGCCTAGAATTTTGTTAATTTTTTTTTTTCCTTTAATTTTTACGATCTTTAATTTAATAAGAAAAATTTTGAAATTAAGATATTACAGCTACCATAGAACCATTTTTTTAAATTTTGAATTACTCAATATCGGCATAACGGATTTTAATGAAAATTTTTATAGAGATTCTTCTAAAAAGTTTAAAAAACATTGCATCTCAAAACTTTAAAAAACTATTTTTTGAATTTTTGAAAAAAAAAACATTTTGTTTATTTTTGGAAAATTCGATTTTTCAAAAACGGCTAAATATTTTTTTTGGAAATTTAATTTTCAATCGTACAATAATCAAAACTTAAAGTTGGCGTACCAAATTTTTTTCTTAAGAATCTTTTGAAAATTTTTTATATAAAAGCTTATTTTTTTAAGAAACCATTATACAACGACTGATAATTTTAGTTTTGCATAAATTCATATTTCATAGCATTCTGTTTTTTCTCTTACTACCAATAGAATTTCAAAAAGTAATTTTATCCATATGAACAGTTTTCTCTAATAACATTCGTTTTTAAAATCCCAAGTCTATTACATAGAAGCAAGTTCGTGCGACCCAGTCGTGCATTTTATTTTTTTTTTGTTAAGTGGAAAAGATGATATCCGCCAAGTAGCTGCCGCCAGTATTCATACACATTTGTGTGCGTTTTATCACATTTTCCATTACTTTCCGGAAGATTTCCGGTGATAAGATAACCGTTCGCATTCCTGTCAAATATTCTCCTGAAGGTGCTGGACATGCAAATCTCCAAAGCGGGAGATTATGCGACCATGAAACTTTACTATCCTGGCTTTATATTGGCTATATTTATATGAGGTGAATTGCTTGGGACTTTCCTGATAAACTGCTCCACCACCACCGGTTTAATTCTTTCGGAAAAATTTTAAAATTTTTTTCTTTCATAGCACCAAGAGGAATGTTAACTCTTTTCGCAAGTGAGCTATGAAGGGCTAATCCTTCCCTGGCTAGCTCTTTTGCAGTTTGTTTATTTCCTTCATAAGAGTGACATTGAGTTTAATGTTTAGGCCAATTTAGAGGATGAAAAATGCAAATCGATGGCTTTAACCGCCGCCGCCTGATTGTCTGTTAAAATGGCCGTATGTCTGTTTTGATTTGGAACTAGTTTAAGTATTCTGCATAATCGCCCTATTATCAGTAATCTACCATGGAAGAGAAAATCAGGTACCCAAAAAGACTAAAAGGCGTTTAAAGATTCAGAGGAGATTCCCGAATCGCCACCTCACTCCATCTTTGAGCCATCAGTAAAGATGATTTTGTCGATTGTTTAAAGGTGAAAAAAAAACTTTTAAGCCATCCGTTGGGTAGGATCGTAGTACTTCCTTAGTTTATTGAGTCGTCGATACCTTCTACATTATCAGCCCATACCCACCGAGATCTTGGTGTTTTATGTGATAGAGAACTCACTTTTCTCACACATATTGACGAGATTATACTCAAAGCAAACTCTATCTACACTATAGGCTTTGTGAAACGTTGGTCCAAAGAATTCTCTGACCCCTATACCTTTGTTCGCCCGCTTCTTGAATACGCCTGTCAAGTATGGTCCCCTTATCAACAAACTCATATATCCAGAATCGACAGCATTCAACGTCGTTTCCTACGTTTTACACTTCGTGGTCTGTCGTGAAATAACCCTCCTGTATTAACCCCGTATCAAGACCGACTTCTGTTAATCAACTTGAATACCCTGGAAGAACGAAGAGCAATAAGCGACATTCTCTTCTTTCAGGGTCTGTTGACTGCACAACTCTCTACAATTCCATCTCTTTCAACACTAATTCCCGTAATATAAGAATTCCTCGTCTCTTCTATCTGCCTACTCACCGTACCTCTTACGGCTCCAACGAACCTATTACTCGCATGCTTCGGAGGATTAATTGTATCATTAACTGCTTCGACTTTAACCTCAGTTCATCCTGCCTGAAACTCCGTCTTAATCATCCTTCCAATACCCAACCCTAGATTTAAGAGCTATAATTAAGTTAGATTTAGAATTAGCTTGTATTAAGCCTGATAAATGGGGGTATAGCTAAAGCCCCCACCAAAATTAAGTTCTTGCTTTCCAATATATTAGCTCGCCAGAATGCGGGATGGGATCCTGCCACGAAATTCCACCTGACTTGCAAATATAACACAAAACATAAATTCAGAGAAATCAACCACAAAATTACACCGGAAGGACTGTTACCACCATAAGGACACTGGCGATGCACAGTGTAGCCTTAAACCACCTAACCTGGAAATCTGCATCAATTTTTAAAACTGAATTCTATTTGTTAATATTCACAATTCATTTTTAATTAATTTCCGAAAATTATTTTGTATGCCCTTCCACGTCTTCATCATACATCACAGGGTATTGAAATGACTTTTCGGCAAAATCTTATTGAAATATTTCCATCCATAGTTATAACAACTAAATTACATTTATTCCACAAAATGGTTTCCAAGAAATTTTATCAGAATATATTCGTTTAAATGAAGTGCTTGCAAAAACATAGAAATTAAAGTGTTAAACAAAATTTAAATTGATTGTGGGTAAATTTTAACGAAGGAGTTTCTTCGAAAAACAACAACCAGAATTCAATTGCATACCTATACCCATATTTCGGAGAACTCCTATATGTGTGTAAATTTTAATTAAATAAAGACCATGAGGTATTTCCAAATCTAATATTCAATAATGGTTTGATGTTTCTTCAGAATTCTGCCAATGCACTTTGGAGACTCTGTACAACTTCTATGAAAGTCATGCCTTTATTGGGATTTTGGGATTTCTGTGTTATCCTAAGCCACAAGGATGATAAAATATTTTTTTTTTGTAATGTCTTGGGATTTACTACTCGAAACAGAAAACAAATAATTTTACAAATTGTTTTGAGTTTGCCCCACAGCGCAATTAAAGTAAATGAGGAATGGGGTTAAGTGTTGATGATAAGCAAAGTGTCAAATGCGAAGGCTTTAATGTAAATTGTAATTTTCTAATAGCAATCTAGGTTACAGACAAGTGCGCTACTTTTGACAATAATTATTAATTTTCGAAAGTGATTAAGCCTCGAAGTTTTGACTAGAATGTGTCGCAGTTGGAGACCATCAATGTTAACATTTTTAAAATTGAAATCAGATAAAAGATTTTTTTATCGAGACTTTCTCAGTCAATGTTTTAGACGAGAAAGTCAGAATTTGGGTAATAGTGTCATCTGGAAATAAGTCTTTTGGAGATGAAGAATAGATAAGCGCCAGGAATTGATGAAATTCCTGTTAAGTTTTTTTTTAAAATACAATGACCAACTTGCTGCTGGTGCTGGTTTTCGCCCTAGATTCTCTACTATAGATCACATTTTTGCTTTGACTTGAATTGCCAGAAAATATATTGAAGACAAAAAGAAATTGTTCGCATGCTTCGTTGATTTTAAAGCTGCTTTCGACATAGTCAACAGACAAGCTCTGATTTATAAACTAGACATGCACGGAGTGCCTCGGAAGTTTCTTATGCTTTATGTCAAATTTTTCACGTCATCAAATGCAGCAGTCTTGGATGGCTCGCAGTTTACTTTATTTGAAAAATAACCTTAAAACGAGACATTAAACAAGAACGAAGGTAATAACTAAAGAAAAAGTATTCCAGAATCTTCTTTCTATTCAACAATATAATTCGGATGCACTACAAGAAGTGGATCATCTTCTTCCTCCTCTTCATCGTCAACACGATTGCTACTTGGATTGAGTTCCGTTGTTTTTAATGGAATGATTACTTGATCGTTATAAATCAGACGATCGATAACTTTCTCTATTAGGTTCTTGCGTGAGATCAACTCGTCCTCGTACCATGCCACAATTTCACTTCGTCTCATACCACTATCGGTGCCTTCGATTTCACATCGAGCTTCTTCTTTGCGCATGTGCAAGGTCAACATTGTCATCAAGTGCTTGTAGTCCTCGAAACTTAGAGTGAGTTTCTTCTTTTGTACAGTAGCAGTTCCGTCCGTTTCGCTATTTTCGGCTTGTTCAGGTGCCCTTTCGGCGTCAGTGGTTCCATTTTCATCTTCCATATCAAAATCCGCCAAACCCACATCTTCATCATCGTCTAAATGAATGTCAGGTTGCTCTACTCGTATTATAGATTTATTAAGTAATCTGAATGCTTCCTTAATGTGGCGCACTTGGACTTCGTTCATGCACTCGAGCTTTGCCATTGCTTCACTCAAACGAATCATACTTTCAAGCTGGCGTACTGTAATTCTCTATGTGCTTCGGCCACTGCTCCCAGTGTCCCGCTGTCGAAGATGGCCATAGTTTTTCACCAGAAATTTGGATGCTTCTAAATTTATAATGGGTTTGAACTGTTTGGCAAAGGTGATATAACGAAGTACTTCTTCCCGTGTGTACATACGCTCAACATTATCTTCGATATTCGAATGCAGATCAATGATCTTCCTTACAATGGCATAGTCCACAACTTCATTGCATTCATCAACGAGAATGAAAAATAAGTCGAAACGTGACATAATAGGAGCCGATAACTGAATATTTTGCTGCAGAGACTTGGTTCGATCATACCGACCGTTTATGGGATTGGCTGCTGCTAGAATTGATGTACGAGCATTCAAATTTGCACGGACACCAGCTTTTGCGAGCGATATAGTTTGTTGGTCCATAGCTTCGTGAATGGCTACTTGATCACGAGGATCCATTTTATCGAATTCATCAATGCAACATATCCCATTATCAGCTAACATTAGAGCACCAGCTTCAATGACAACATCGAAACTTTCTTCGTCTCTTACCACGGCGGCTGTCAGACCTGCTGCCGAAGAAGCTTTACCAGAGGTATAAATGGCATGTGGGGAAAAATCAGCAACTTGTTTAAGAAACTGAGACTTCGCCGTACTGGGATCCCCGACGATGCACACGTTGATGTCACCACGAAGAGTTGTTTTTTCATGTGTTGTCTTTCCGACGCCTCCAAACAACTGCAATAGGATTCCTCTTTTGACTTCTTCATCACCATATACAGCTGGAAACAGACTTGTTATTAGATTATGGTATAAGTTCATGTCTTTGGACATTTCGTAGACCTTATTCCACTCGGCATCAGTCATCTGCTTTTTCATATCCTCAGCTGTAACTTCACTCATTGGCAAATCAGTTCCACCGAATCTTGCTGCTGTTGCCTGGACACTTCAAGCCAGGAAAGCCATGCGGTAGTTCAAATCCCGCACGCCGAGTGCCTTCAGTCCACGAACTCCGTCACTCTGACCCTCACCGGGCTTGTGTCGTGAACCGAAATCTGCTTTTGCGCCCGGCATATTCAGTACAGCTACATCTGGGACAACAATTAGAGTTCCAGTGAAATCATAGCGATCTCCCGCCTATACGGTTTCTACCAACTCCTCCACCGAGAGGAGAATGCATTCTCGAGGTAATTCAGCTTGCGTTTCCTGCACGCGTATTTTTTGGAAATCAATGAACAGAGTCTTTTCGACATCTAACATGAAGCCCCGTCTATTGGAACACACAGGATTGCGGCATATGGTCGGATTTGTGAACTTAAATTGTTGTTCCACACCGCGAATTTCAGTTTGGCAATCGAGACACATGAATGTACCAAAGACCAGTTCTGGATGTACTGGATGTGTACGGACTACTTGACCAGAAATAGGAATGAGTGTTCCAATCTTAGCAGTTGTCATGTCGCGGACTTTGTGACGAGTGGGTACTTCAGTGAACGATACATAGCAATCCTTTTCGGTTTTCAAGACAATCCGATCTTTAGCAAAGTTTGACACTGATTGACATAGGTACAGTGTTGTTCCATGTAGACAAAAAATGTAGACTACACGATTGTCTACGTGTAGACAATTCAACGTATACAATTCCTGATTGTCTACATGCCAATGTCAACAATGTAGACAATGTAGACATTCAATTTTTCTTATTATGTTTCGTCTAATAAATCAGAGCTCGAGCCAAAATCATTGTCATCAATTAAAACAATTATAGAGACATCGCGGGATTAAGATGTCGCAGGTGATTGGGATTGCTTACAGGCATTGCTTTCGTATATGAAAAATGTGAAGGCATTATTATTAGGATATGAATATGCTTTTTTTAACAAATTTGTATTTACCTGTGCAGTATTTTGTGGATTTTTGTTGCACACTGTACAATATGCTACACATTTGTTATTGTTTTCCATTAAAAGAAAACCTAGGTGATCGAAACCTTTATTTTTTCGTCGACCAATATTTGAATAAAAACTCAAATTAACACCTGAAATTTTCTTAAATGACAGAGAAATCAAAAATGACAGATTGGCTGGCATGCTTTGTCTACATTGTCGACACCATAGTCGACATTGTCTACATTGTCGACATCATAGTCGACATTGTCTACATTGTCTACATTGTCGACACAATTGTCTACGCATTAATGTAGACAATCAAAGTCGACACGTAGAGGAACAACACTGCATAGGTAGGGGTATATTCTGTAATACTCCTCGATAATTGTTGTGGCCAGATACTGATTGTATTTTTCCACGTCGTCGAAGCTTACTTCGAGAGTACAACGCACGGTCAGGAGACTCTAATTCAGTTACTGGTTTTAGAATTCTTCGAGGAAATCCTGAAATAGTTTCTGACATCAAATACCAACATCGTCTTTGACACGCAATTGTCCAACTTGGGAATCGGCTACATCCATTATAAATTGTTTAAAGTTTGAAGAAAATGATTTCAATACTTATTTAAATGAAAAGAATAAGGAATAATCCACGATGTTTGGAAAACAGCTTTAATTTTTAAAAATTCGAGGAGGAATAATATTATAAATGCAAGGAAAATGTCAGTCTTCCCGCCGAAGAAAAGCAACAATCAACAGTCGTCAGAGTGGTTTGCAAATTTCTGCAGGTATTCCGCAGAGATATATTCTGAGTCCTTAACTATTCGCAATGTTCATCGATGATATATCTGATATGCTTCCCGGGGGCTTCATCTTTGCCGGAATTCTCATTAAGGTATTATTTACTATATACGCTGGTGACTTTGTGTTAATAGCTGACAATCCCTTCACTTCACTCTGCAACTCTAAATCATTAAGCTAGAGGCTTGCTGTAAAATATTGGACCATCACATTAATGTCCAGAAAACAAAGATCATGATTTTTGAGTGTCGACAGGGAAGGAGACTACCCGAAAAAGCTTGGAGAATGAATAAAGAGTGTATTAATATAGTACGCGAATTTAAGTACCTCAGAGTGTTGTTGACTCCGAATTTAAACTTAAGAAAGCATACTAAGGATAAAAGCAATGAAGCTACCTTAAAGTGACCTAAGCTGTTCTCTAATACAAATTTCAAGCATTCATCCAAATTTAAAATGTTTAATGCTACAGATAGCACTTGTATATTCTACAAAGTACAAGCTTTTGGAGTCACCTTTTTTGAAAAATTCCAAGCTGTACGAAGAAACTTCTTCAAATGTACATATATCGACAGACGAATACAACACCAACTTATGCTATACACGTGGAATCTGGTCTTCCACCCATCTACATTCGAAGCCTGAAATCTCATTCAGATTACTTAGTGAGAGTGATGAGGAGAAGTGAAAGCAGTGTTGTAATACTACTTAAATCCAATGCTTTTCATTTGTGATATGATTTTTGCTTTCCAGCCAAGGTTATTCATGCTGGTCTGGCCAGGGTCGTGCTGAAGAAAACACAAGACCTCAAAGGAAAAGGTCTTCAAACCTCATTACAAAATCCTTATTGAAAATAAGTCTTATATTTATAACACACAATATTCTCCTGCTATTATTTACTGGTATTTCAGTCAAATCGGGCTATCGAATAATTCCCGGTTATCCACTCTTCTGGATTCTGGGCTTTCTGCTTTGTATCGAATATACTGGTTTGCTAATGAATCCGACCCTGGTGGCACTAAGACAGCAGGCTTAAACGCTCTGGTACATCAGCAGGTACTATGCCACTGGTGGCACTAAGACAGCATGTTAAAACGATCTGGTACATCAGCAGGTACTACGCCCCCGGTGGCACTAAGACAGCAGGCTAAAACGCTCTGGCAGATCAGCAGGTACCAAAGTCCCTAGTGGCAATTAGGACGTTTACCTTCGAACTACGGCCCCTTACCACTAGTGGGGGAAGACTTAGTAGGAAATAGGACAATCTATCCTACCTAACAACTTATATTTTCACGAAACCCCTTACCACTGGTCGGAGGAAGCTCCGAGAAAGCAAGGAAAGCTAAAATAACCAAATCGCCTACACTTGTCTATGACTGGATATCAAATGGTCAATAAAACCAATTTACTATGTCGCCTGACTTTGTGTTTGATCGAAGGGGTGATTTGCGTTCATCCAAGTAGGTTCTCATGTTACATTTTTAGTAAAGACTGTGAACTGTATGGAACGCTTCGTTATATGTCATAGAACCTTATTTTCGATTTTTATATTTCTCATTATTTTAATAACTGATTTCAATCAAAGTTTTTATACAGAAGTTTCTTAATATATTAAAAAACACGGCATTTTAAAATGCAAACATTTTTTTTAATTTTGGGAAACATTTCATTTTTTTTTTCGAAAATTTTATATCTCAAAAGCGGTTTATTAATTACTTTTTTTAAATTTAAATGGTCGTGGTGATTTGGTATCAGTGACTGAATAATATACAACAGATTTGACAGAAGTCAACAAACCAATATGGCCGGAACATTCTGTCATTTCCGGTATTGTAAACTTAGGCAAAGCGCGCACCGAAGTGGCGACCGAGTAAAAAGGTAATGGCATGGTGAAAAAGTGGCAGGTGACATTCTTAAAACGTATGTGTATATGTAAGTATATAAAGACACGTTCATCAAAGTGGAGTGGCGGTGGCGTAATATTTTCAAGTAGTGTGGTGCCAATCTGGTGCCACTTATCTCAAAAAAGTTTATTTTTCAGTGGATTTTTTACCGAAGATGGGTATTTTTTTTTACAAAAAACTAAGTTAGTAATATCTATGTATTATTCTGTATAAATTATTGGTTACAACGTTTTTTTTAAACATACTTATATGCATGGCATTTGCCATCTGCAGGATTAACAATACACAACTTGAAACAGAAAACTTTAAACATACGAGACGACCAAGAATTCAATGTTCAATTTGTATCCCTTGTACAGGCATATCCTTGTTTTTATGGAGGATTTTCATATAAGCTATGTTCAAGAGCAGGCCTGGGTTAAAAGGTTAAAATTGCGAAAGACATTCAACTAGCAAGTAAGAAATACAAAAATTTCTTTAAAAATAAAAAATTTATTTTAAGCATCAAGGTTAGCAAGTTGTACAACTAAAAGTGCGTCTTCATTTTCAGAGGACGGTGATGTATCGGTTCACCATACGTACATAGTTTGCCACCGCAGTGCGCGTTAAATCAATTTCATACACCACTTCGCCGCCACTCCATCGCCAGCCACTTGTTCAACACTCCACTTCCACACTTCGTCATCACTTCAGTACGCGTCTTGCTTAAGAGCAACACATTGCAAAAGGTCTTGAGGAAGAAACTTTTAAGGAAATTGAAGACGCAAAAAGCGTTGCCGTTGTGTCACGATCGTACTTTTCTGACACGAAAATTGGTTTCAATATTGCACGTAATTTTATTTTCATTATATTAAATACTTTTTAACTTATAATTTAGGCAAAATATTCATCAAAAAAACTGAATGCGTTCATTCTAAATCTTATGATTAATACACTCATTTCATAACGTAGATCTGTCAGTTGTCATCAGTGATGATCCAGAAAATGTTTGCTTCTGATTTGCTATTAAGGTACATACTAGTACGGTGTAGAACGCCAAAAGTACGTACGATTTTTGAGAATTTTTTTCTCGGAAACTTAATTAGGTAGTAACATATTTTTTTTAAATAATGAATACATGCGTCAAGAGTACAAAAAGATTTTGTTTGTCTTAATTTTCAAATTTTGGCCTAAGAGTTCGCCAACTTCGACTCATAAAAAAACACATTGTCCCGTTGTGGACAGTTAATCTTCGGATCTACTGAACCGATTTTCAAAAAACTCGTTACAACTTGATTGTTTTTATGTTTTCTAAGACAATTTACCACAATTTGACCAAAAAGTTATAAACAAAAAAATGGCGACCCAAAAATGGCCAAAACAATTGCCAAAAAAAATTTTTTTTTTTCAATGCTTGACAATTTTTTTTACTTTTTATACAAATTGTGGTAAATTGTCTCTTAAGAAACCTTCCTTTTAATAACCCACTTTGTTTTTCTTGCGACTTATAGGTACTATAAGGCAACACTGAAAAAAAAATCGTACATTGTGACAATGATCGTCGATGTTTGACTACATTTTCATTACGACAATGTAAGAAATATTGCGACAATGTAAAAAACATTTCGACAATGTAAAAAAAATTATGAATTTTCCTGGTTTTCAAGGCACCGTTCTTTGAATAAATGAAACAGCATTCATTGAAAAAATCTCCATAGGAAAGTTGAAAAAGAAGTCAAGCGATCAGATTTCAATGCACTTGTTTAGAGATCAATGAACTTTTTCATTAAAATTAAAAGTAGGAAATTTGATATAGTGAAAAATATTTAATTGAGACAAGGCGTCCCACCTCAGCTCAATGAAAAAGTTTTCATTGTCGCAATATAAAATTCATTGAAATTTAAAAAATCTTTGAATGAAAAGTTCATTGAAATTGTTTCATTGTCGCAATGAAATAATCATTGAAATTCTTTGATTGTCACAATGAAAAAATCATTGAAATTTAAATTTTTTGAATGAAAAGTTCATTGAATTTTTTCCATTGTCAGAATGAAAAGTTCATTGAAATTTTACATTGCCATAATGAAAGGTCCATTGAAATTTTTCATTGTCAAAGTGAAAAGTTCATTGAAATTTTAAAATGTCAGAATGAAAATTTCATTAAAATTTTTTCATTGTCGCAATGAAATAATCATTAAAATTCTTTGATTGTCACAATGAAAAAATCATTGAAATTTAAATTTTTCGAATGATAAGTTCATTGAATTTTTTCCATTGTCAGAATGAAAAGTTCATTAAGATTTTACATTGCCATAATGAAAGGTCCATTGAAATTTGTCATTGTCAAAATGAAAAGTTCATTGAAATTTTAAAATGTCAGAATGAAAATTTCATTAAAATTGTTTCACTGTCGCAATGAAATAATCATTGAAATTCTTTGATTGTCACAATGAAAAAATCATTGAAATTTAAATTTTTCGAATGATAAGTTCATTGAATTTTTTCCATTGTCAGAATGAAAAGTTCATTTAAATTTTACATTGCCATAATGAAAGGTCCATTGAAATTTTTCATTGTCAAAATGAAAAGTTCATTGAAATTTTAAAATGTCAGAATGAAAATTTCATTAAAATTTTTCACTGTCGCAATGAAATAAATCATTGAAATTCTTTGATTGACACAGTAAAAAAATCATTGAAATTCAAATTTTTCGAATGAAAAGTTCATTGAATTTTTTCCATTGTCAGAATGAAAAGTTAATTGAAATTTTACATTGTCATAATGAAAGGTCCATCGAAATTTGTCATTGTCAAAATGAAAAGTTCATTGAAATTTTAAAATGTCAGAATGAAAATTTCATTAAAATTTTTCACTATCGCAATGAAATAATCATTGTAATTCTTTGATTGTCACAATGAAAAAATCATTGAAATTCAAATTTTTCGAATGAAAAGTTCATTGAATGTTTTCCATTGTCAGAATGAAAAGTTCATTGAAATTTTAAAATGTCAGAATTAAAAATTCATTAAACTTGAGTAACTTACAAAGCCAAAGATTCTAATCAAGTATGGTAATGGCTCTTCCAAACTAATGCGGAATATTCGCTAAAGACGATGAAACAACATTTACAACATGTAGCTTCATAGAAAAAGTAAATCTACGAATCGAAAAGTTTGGAAAGACTTTCGAAACCTGGAATATAAGTACTTCAAATTATTTTAGCATTATATTTGAAGTAATAAGAAACTAAATTTATATATATTATGACAATGACGCGTGCGAATGAATGCTTTTATACATAAAAGTATTCAAAAGACTTTTACGATTAGGCAAGAATGTAGCTTTATTAGACAAAAAAAACTTGGACAAAACTTATGATTTCCTTCAATGCAATGAAATATTGGAATAGTTTTAGGGCTTACTTGCATGTAAAAAACATTTTCAATTTAAATTGTCCAAGAAATATTTCCAATGTTTTACTCAATTGAGAGAAATAATTAATTTTGTGCCGGTCATTAAAAAAAAAAAATTTGAGGATCGTAGTTAAAGCAGAAACAGAGTGCATTTTCAATGAATGTTACATTGACCCAATGTAAAGTTGCATTGAATACAAAACAGATGTGAATATTTTCAGTAGTTTCATTTTCTTGTAATAACAATGCCATGACGAAATAATTTACAATGGTTACATTCATATATGACTTGGCTTCGTATCAATCCCATTCTATAAAGCTGAGAACACACTATTTGCCTGAGAATAGAAATAAATAAATTGTTTAATTTTTGAGTAAATTCGGTGTTATTTCCACGCAAACACAAAAATTTGGGTTGGCATCTCAGCGAGTTAAAAATTGCATATTCGTGATCTAGGAAGTGCCACCTTTCAATCCACGTATCGCATGTAACGAAAAACAAATGTTTATCTTTATATGCGATTTGCGGCTAAACGGAGCTCCGTAGACCCCCCAAAGTTAACATTTTCAAACGTAATTTCTGGCTAAACTAGACATCTTAGCGAGTTAAAAATTGCATACTCGTTATGTAGGGAGTGATGTATCACATTTTTTTTGTTATTTTGCATTTCAAAATTCTACATTTTGAAATTCTACTTCTCAAAATTTTGAATTTCAAGATTCTAATTAATAAAATTTCTAATTAACAAAAATTTGCGTTGGTTCTGTATATAGATTTTGTAACGAGTTTCAATTGGATATAACATAGTTCTCGCTGTTCATTTAAAAATACCAACAAAAAATATATTCACATTGGACAAAAATATTTCAATACCAAAAGATTTTATATATAAAAGTAGAAGACTTTTACGATAAGGCAAGAATGTCGCTTTATTAGACAAAAAAACTTTATAAAAACTTGAAAACTATTTCAGGCAATCTCAGAAGCCGTGTAAGTATAGCCTTATATGACAAAGTCTAATAATCCCAAAACATTCCTCTAAAAACTGACTCGTTTTGGCGCCAACCTCTTACGTCTTACCTACAAAAATAATAATTTTTTTTTTAATACTTGGACAAAACTTATAATTTCCTTCAATGCAATGAAATATTGGAATAGTTTTAGGGCTTATTTGAATGTAAAAAACATTTTCAATTTAAATTGTCCAAGAAATATTTCCAATGTTTTACTCAATTGAGAGAAATAATTAATTTTGTGCAGGTCATTAAAAAAAAAATTATTTTGAGGATCGTAGTTAAGGCAGAAACAGAGTGCATTTTCAATGAATGTTACATTGACCCAATGTAAAGTTGCATTGAATACAAAACAGATGTGAATATTTTCAGTAGTTTCATTTTCTTGTCGTACCGCAAAAAATTGAAGCCATACATTCCGCCATAGTAACAATGCCATGACGAAATAATTTACAATGGTTACATACATATATGACTTGGCTTCGTATTAATCCCATTCTAGAAAGCTGAGAACACACTATTTGCCTGAGAATAGAAATAAATAAATTGTTTAATTTTTGAGTAAATTCGGTGTTATTTCCACGCAAACACAAATATTTGGGTTGGCATCTCAGCGAGTTAAAAATTGCATATTCGTGATCTAGGAAGTGCCACTTTTCAATCCACGTATCGCATGTAACGAAAAACAAATGTTTATCTTTATATGCGATTTGCGGCTAAACGGAGCTCCGTAGACCCCCCAAAGTTAACATTTTCAAACGTAATTTCTGGCTAAACTAGACATCTCAGCGAGTTAAAAATTGCATATTCGTGATCTAGGAAGTGCCACCTTTTAATCCACGTATCGCATGTAACGAAAAACAAATGTTTATCTTTATATGCGATTTGCGGCTAAACGGAGCTCCGTAGACCCCCCAAAGTTAACATTTTCAAACGTAATTTCTGGCTAAACTAGACATCTCAGGGAGTTAAAAATTGCATATTCGTGATCTAGGAAGTGCCACCTTTCAATCCACGTATCGCATGTAACGAAAAACAAATGTTTATCTTTATATGCGATTTGCGGCTAAACGGAGCTGTAGACCCCCCAAAGTTAACATTTTCAAACGTAATTTCTGGCTAAACTAGACATCTTAGCGAGTTAAAAATTGCATACTCGTGATGTAGGGAGTAATGTATCACATTTTTTTTGTTATTTTGCATTTCAAAATTCTACATTTTGAAATTCTACTTCTCAAAATTTTGAATTTCAAGATTCTAATTAATAAAATTTCTAATTAACAAAAATTTGCGTTGGTTCTGTATATAGATTTTGTAACGAGTTTCAATTGGATATAACATAGTTCTCGCTGTTCATTTAAAAATACCAACAAAAAATATATTCACATTGGACAAAAATATTTCAATACCAAAAGATTTTATATATAAAAGTAGAAGACTTTTACGATAAGGCAAGAATGTCGCTTTATTAGACAAAAAACTTTATAAAAACTTGAAAACTATTTCAGGCAATCTCAGAAGCCGTGTAAGTATAGCCTTATATGACAAAGTCTAATAATCCCAAAACATTCCTCTAAAAACTGACTCGTTTTGGCGCCAACCTCTTACGTCTTACCTACAAAAATAATAATTTTTTTTTAATACTTGGACAAAACTTATAATTTCCTTCAATGCAATGAAATATTGGAATAGTTTTAGGGCTTATTTGAATGTAAAAAACATTTTCAATTTAAATTGTCCAAGAAATATTTCCAATGTTTTACTCAATTGAGAGAAATAATTAATTTTGTGCAGATCATTAAAAAAAAAATTATTTTGAGGATCGTAGTTAAGGCAGAAACAGAGTGCATTTTCAATGAATGTTACATTGACCCAATGTAAAGTTGCATTGAATACAAAACAGATGTGAATATTTTCAGTAGTTTCATTTTCTTGTCGTACCGCAAAAAATTGAAGCCATACATTCCGCCATAGTAACAATGCCATGACGAAATAATTTACAATGGTTACATACATATATATGACTTGGCTTCGTATCAATCCCATTCTATAAAGCTGAGAACACACTATTTGCCTGAGAATAGAAATAAATAAATTGTTTAATTTTTGAGTAAAATCGGTGTTATTTCCACGCAAACACAAATATTTGGGTTGGTTCTGTATATAGATTAGTTTCAATTGGATATAGTTCTCGCTGTTCATTTAAAAATATCAACAAAAAATATATTCGCACTGGACAAAAATATTTAAATGCCAAAAGATTTTGGCATTCGTTTACAAAAAAGAATACAAAAGTAAACATTGAAATGCTTGTATAATATGCATTAAATGTGATGAGTGATGACAAAACGAAGGGAAAGCCTTTCTTAGGCTAGGACCGCACTTGCGATTTCAATCGCACAATTTTTCAGTCGCAAAAATGGAACACATTAATTTAAATGAGAATGAACGCACTTGCTACCAACAAATCATAACGATTTAAAAGTCGCAATTTGTTTCATTTTTCTTGCGATGCGATTGTCGTAAACTTAAATGAAACACATGTACTCAAATGGATATAACCACACTTGCGATTTAAATTACTACGACTTAAAAATCGTAGTCGCAAAGAGAAATCGGCATGCACGCACTTGCGATTTTTAATCCACGATTTCTTAGTCGCAAAAAGTAAAACACATGGTCTTAAATGTGAATGCACGCACATGCGACTTAAAAATCGTAGCGATTATAAAAATGAAACAAGTTCTATTTTTTCAAGCGATTTTTCTGTCGCTACTTATTTGTAGCAAATGCGTGCACTCACATACAAAGTAGTGTGTTTTATTTTTCGTGATTAAATAATCGCGCGGCAAAAAATCGCAAGTGCGTGCATGACAATAATTTGTAGCGACTACGACTTTTTAATCGCCTCGACGAAAAATCGCAAGTGCGGTCCTAACCTTAGTCAGCAACACGTTGTTTTTTTTTGTTACGTTGTCGTCAACATAATGTTTCGAGTTGGTTTAGGAGATTTCCTTTAGGAACTGTGTCGTTTCAACGTCAACTACTTACCTACAATAATTATTGTTTTTTCAACTGGAGAATATTTATGATCTCTTTCAATTGAACCGAATGTTGAAATTGTTTTATTGCTCTAATCTCAAAATTATTTTAAATTTAAACAGTCCAAAGAATATTAAAAACATTTTACTCAATTGAGAGAAATTCTTAATTTTGTGCCTACCACTAACCTACAAAACGCAA
The DNA here is from genome assembly GCA_911387755.1 of Chrysotoxum bicinctum. Taxonomy (NCBI): domain Eukaryota; kingdom Metazoa; phylum Arthropoda; class Insecta; order Diptera; family Syrphidae; genus Chrysotoxum; species Chrysotoxum bicinctum. Next base: position 33,888,408 of record OU426987.1, read on the forward strand.
AAAACGAGGTGAATTGTCAATGAATTATACATGGATGCAATGTAAAGTTGCATTGAATATGAAACTGATATGACTTTTCAATGAATAGAAATGTGAAATTACATTGAAGCAATCTATAAATACATTGACGCAATGCAGAATTTCATACAATGAAAAAAGGGCAGGAATAACTGACTCATGTACTTGTACACAATATTCTTAATCATGTAATTGAAGTGGTGATATCGCAATACTATTTAATGTTGTATAAAAAAATATTTTATTATTTAAACATTCTTTTTTTTTAAATATTTGACATCACAAAGGTCAGTATTTCCCACTGGGATTAATCTGACAGTAGATGAAAAAATTGGATCAAATATTGGATTAAATGAGTATACTGCATGATCAAGGTATGCAATACATATGGAATTTTAGATTAAAATTTAGATTAAAACAAAATTTGGTATGAATATTTATTGAGAGAATTGTAACGAAACATTATTTTAAGATTATATCACTGAATATTATATACATCTAGGGTGTTTTGTAATCAAAGTTGTTTTTGTTTGTGACAATTTTTAAAGTCAATAATAATGCACATACAAAAATCGTAAGAATATGTGTCATCTAAAACATTCGTATATAAGTATGTATGTACATATAATAATATTAATTTTATGAAAGTTATTTATAAAATTACAAAAAACAACAATATAAAAAATACTTTATAAGAGTATTCAACACCAGTAGAAGCATGACTTTATATTCTACATTCTCAGAATACCAAATTGTTCCTGTTCCCTGAAGTATGTAAACTGTGCATTGGTAGCATTGGAATGCTATTCGGCGTCGTTCCGCTTATTGCATTCTCATCGTTTCATTGTTTAAACAGATTTTGTCTCGGCCGGGTCGCTGTGATTATTACTCCGCGAATTTGTGAATTACATATAGTTAAAAGTTTTCATTTTGCTAATGTAACAAATTTAACATCAGTGTCAACAATTTTGAAGACAATAACAAAAGGTAAGTAATAAAATTTCTTTTAACCCTTTTTAACGCCCAAGTTCTTTATCTAAAAAAATTAATGTGCAAATTATTCGTGGTCTTCAATTTGTAAGGAGAAAAAAGTGCAAAACGGTAAAAACAAATTTAGAGTAATTTCGAACTAAAAACCACACAAATTGGTTAGTTATTTTACATTAAAAAACATTGCGTGACCTTTTATATATTATTTTTCCAAGCGTGAATATGAAAATAATAAAGGCTTAAAAAAATCCTTAGATTTCGCAAAGAAAAAAAAATTATTGGTGGTGACGCTCTATAATATATCTATGTACCTATTTTTTTTTTAATGCAGTGCCGAATGCAGACTTTCAAATTCATATTATTATAAAATAATTAAAACAAAGACAGCATTGAGCACTAGGAAAAATTACAGTTTTAAAGTACATAACGGGAAAACTTGGGGTAGTATTTTTTTTTCTTGTTAATTCACCAGTTTCCGTTAGTTCCATTCGCATTCATTCTTCATACATATTTACTCATTGTTTGTTGTTTCGTCAAGTAAAGCGAAGTAGTTTTTAACAATAAAAATGTTCACTTGTTGCAATTTTATTACATTTTTATAAATTGAAATTCACTATAAGAAATTATGAATTCGTACAAAATAAAAGAGGTAATTTCATTCATTTCGATTCATTTATTATAATGGCATCTTAATTGCATGAAAGCTGATATGTGGTATTCTGCAGCCGAAGCTGTAGAAGAATTCTCTATAAAATTGTAACCTCTTGGGGACTAATTGCCATCTGTATTTGTTGTCATATTCACGTTTTATTGGCGCCTTAAGCCCCGATTATGAATTTCACATCATATATATTTTATGTGATATAGGTATTATAAGAGTAATCCAATTGGTCGCAAATAAATATTTCGAAAATTTTCAAGTTCAAATAATAAAGTTTTTAATAAGGGGATTTTTTAACTGGGTTTTATATTTTTGTTCCTCATATTAATAGTCGACATTTCCATTCTTATCCAATAAAAAACAAAGGCCCTTATCGTCGGCTTGAAGTGAAAAACTGCTAACTCTAGTTTTCAACATTTTACAGAAATAGGTACTTAATGATGCCAAAAATTCAAAATAAAGTCTTAGATTCCCAATGTAAAGAAACTGATAAACTTTGAATGTTTTTGAGCTTTTAAAATTTTTTTGAAATAATCAATAAACGTAATCGTAAAAATAAATAATAAGTTAGCAGGTTATCATTCTAGGCTGAAAATGTGCAAAAATAAATTAATTATAGGATTAAAAGATATAAATAAGATTTTCCTTAGTGACAAATTATAAAGCCAAATTTTAACAGTTCAAATACTTTAGTTCCAAAGCACATATTAATAAACAGCCAAATTGCTATGTTTAGCTGCCATTTGGAAGTTTTTTAATGTGGTGATTTTTCAACAGGGCTTCATATCAATTGATAATAAAACCTAGCTATTGAAAGTTGAAGGCGCTAATTTTGCTTATAGCTGCAAAGCAGTAACTCAACACTTCATTTTAGTTTAGTTACACCTTCAACTTGAGTACTCAAATTTCAACACAAAAATAAAATTATAAAGCTCTCAACTCTTACAGGAAACTCTTGAGCTGTTAAATACAGTACTCGTATGTATGTATGATAATAAAACATTCTTGCAGAGCTTCATTTGAACGCTTTTGAAATGGAAACAAAATTTTACCACTAGATTCACAATGATTCACGAAGTTGAATTTGTCTTTTTTGAATACTGATTTACCTATACATTATAAAACGTAAGTTTTTAAATAATATTAAATTAAATATTTATAACTTAATAGTTATTAATATTTCATTATCAACACTGGAAGGGTTTTGAAATTAACTACACTGAAAATAAAATCTAGGTATATATGAAAAAAATGTAGGTAGATCTGATAAAAATTTTGTCAATATACGTCCAACAAAAAGTTTTGTCAAATTGATAAAAATTGCAGAATTTTGTTGAGGTAACAAAAAATATTTTGTTGTATCCACAAAACTATTTCGTAGAATTTACAAAATAATTTGTCATATTAACAATTCTTTTGTTGTATTAACAATTTTTTTTTGTTGAAAATTTGTTTTTTAAAATTATTGGATTAACAAATTTTTTTTTTTAAATTAACAAAATTGTTTTGTTAAACTAACAAAATTGTTTTGTTTAATTAACAAAATTGTTTTGTTAAATTAACAAAACTTTTTTGTTATATTTTGTTAAATTAACAAAATATTTTGTCAATTCAACAAAATATTTTGTCAATTCAACAAAATATTTTGTCAATTTAAGAAAATATTTTGTCAATTCAACAAAATATTTTGTCAATTTTACAAATTTATTTTGTTGAATCCACAAAATTAATTTTTTTAAAAAAGTTTTTTTTTTTTTGGGATTAAAGTCCACAAAAATTGGCGTTTCGTCCCTACGATCTCACATGAAACTATCTGTGAGGGCGTATGGACAATACGCAATTTTTGCCAAGTTCAGTTACTCTAACATCGATTTTTTGACAAAAACCAAATGTGAACTATATCATACACAAAAGAAATGTCATGATAAAAATAATTTTACCTATGTATCTGATAACATTATTTTATCAATATTACAAAATAACAACCTCAAAACAAAATATTTGTCATTTTAACAAAAACGTTTTCATTTTTTGTTAAACTGACAAAAAGAAATTTACAAAAACTTTGTGATATTGACAAACATTTACAAAACAGATTTTTTTGTAGATACAACAAACATTTTGTTAACATCACAAAAAAGTTTGTCGATGTGACAAAAATCTGTTTTATTTTGTTATATTAACAAAACTTGGTTTGTTAAACTGACAATATTATTTGTAGTGTATATTTTGTTAAACTGACAAAAAATCATGCTGAATTATAAAAATTTTGTCAAATCAACAAAATCATTCTTTCGTATTGACAAAAATTTAATAAAAATGATAAAATTGTTTTGTTGAAAGTCAAAGTATGATGTGCTACAATGATAAGCGTATTTACAACCAACTTGCAAATGTGCCTATCATATCTTTTGATTGAGCCTTGAAGGTGTTTAATGCTTCAAGCACCTCAAAACTTCAAAAATGTTACTTCAAATATTATTACAAAAATAACAATAAAAACTTTTATTATTACAGGAAATATTGTTACTGTTTAATACAACAGATCTTACAAATAATGTATAGAAATACATAGTCTGACACATTCCTTGGAACATTTCAGAAATTTCGTCCTTATACACAGCTAGTTTCTCAAGTTGAGTGCACTGGATATAATCTGTACCTACATACATAGGAATTTACAAGGTTAAATTCATCTTTGTTGATAGTACATGTATGTACTTTTGCATGATAAAACGTAAGTTTGAAAAATATTAAATAAATTCTATAGTAAATTAAATTAATTAACACATAATATTTTATTACCAAGCTTCGAAGGGTTTTGTATTGTATGTACTCGTATTAAACAAATCGTTGGCTTATATAAATATTCATATAAATTACAATTTTATTGATTTGTGAGTTCTAGAAGTTCTTCATTCTTAATATTTACTCATTATTTGTTGTTTCGTCAAGTAAAGCAAAATAGTTTTTAACAATAAAAATGTTCACTTGTTGCAATTTTATTACATTTTTATAAATTGAAATTCACTATAAGAAATTATGAATTCGTACAAAATAAAAGAGGTAATTTCATTCATTTCGATTAATTTATTATAATGGCACCTTAATTGCATGAAAGCTGATATGTGGTATTCTGCAGCCGAAGCTGTAGAAGAATTTTCTATAAAATTGTAACCTCTTGGGGACTAATTGCCATCTGTATTTGTTGTCATATTCACGTTTTGTTGGCGCCTTAAGCCCCGATTATGAATTTCACATCATATATATATTTTATGTGATATAGGTATTATAAGAGTACCTAATCCAATTGGTCGCAAAAAAATATTTCGAAAATTTTCAAGTTCAAATAATAAAGTATTTAATCACATTTCCAATATAATGGATTCTTAAAAAATTAAATTAAAAATAACTTCGTGTGTCAACAATATTGCAGCTACGCTTCGCAAGGTTTTTAATAAGGGGATATTTTAACTGGGTTTTATATTTTTGTTCCTCATATTGATAGTCGACATTTCCATTCTTATCCAATAAAAAACAAAGGCCCTTATCGTCGGCTTGAAGTGAAAAACTGCTAACTCTAGTTTTCAACATTTTACAGAAATAGGTACTTAATGATGCCAAAAATTCAAAATAAAGTCTTAGATTCCCAATGTAAAGAAACTGATAAACTTTGAATGTTTTTGTGCTTTTAAAATTTTTTTGAAATAATCAATAAACGTAATCGTAAAAATAAATAATAAGTTAGCAGGTTATCATTCTAGGCTGAAAATGTGCAAAAATAAATTAATTATAGGATTAAAAGATATAAATAAGATTTTCCTTAGTGACAAATTATAAAGCCAAATTTTAACAGTTCAAATACTTTAGTTCCAAAGCACATATTAATAAACAGCCAAATTGCTATGTTTAGCTGCCATTTGGAAGTTTTTTAATGTGGTGATTTTTCAACAGGGCTTCATATCAATTGATAATAAAACCTAGCTATTGAAAGTTGAAGGCGCTAATTTTGCTTATAGCTGCAAAGCAGTAACTCAACACTTCATTTTAGTTTAGTTACACCTTCAACTTAGAATTTTTTTTAAATTTTCACGTAGTAAAAAGACTTGGAATTTTTTTTTTTAAATTTTCACGTAGTAAAAAGACTTAGAATATTTTTAAAATTTTTGACATAGTAAAAGGACTTAGAATATTTTTAAAATTTCACATAGTAAAAAGACTTAGAATTTTTTTTAAATTTTCACATAGTAAAAAGACCGATTTTTTTTTTTAATTTTTTTAAATTTTCACATAGTAAAAAGACTTAGAATTTTTTTTAAATTTTCCCGTAGTAAAAAGACTTAGAATTTTTTTTTTAATTTCTCACATAGTAAAAACCGATTTTTTTTTAAATTTTTTTAAATTTTCACATAGTAAAAAGACTTAGAATTTTTTTTTAATTTTCACGTAGTAAAAAGACTTAGAATTTTTTTTTTTAATTTTCACGTAGTAAAAAGACTTAGAATTTTTTTTTTAATTTCTCACATAGTAAAAAGACCGATTTTTTTTTAAATTTTTTTAAATTTCCACATAGTAAAAAGACTTAGAATTTTTTTTAAATTTTCACGTAGTAAAAAGACTTAGAATATTTTTTAAATTTTTGACATAGTAAAAGGACTTAGAATTTTTTTTATATGTTCACGTAGTAAAAAGACTTAGAATTTTTTTTAAATTTCCACATAGTAAAAGACTTAGAATTTTTTTTAAATTTTCCCGTAGTAAAAAGACTTAGAATTTTTTTTTTAATTTCTCACATAGTAAAAACCGATTTTTTTTTAAATTTTTTTAAATTTTCACATAGTAAAAAGACTAAGAATATTTTTTAAATTTTTTACATAGTAAAAGGACTTCGAATATTTTTAAAATTTCACATAGTAAAAAGACTTAGAATTTTTTTTTAAATTTTCACAGTAAAAAGACAGGATATTTTTTAAATTTTTTACATAGTAAAAGGACTTAGAATTTTTTTTAAATTTCCACATAGTAAAAAGACTTGGAATTTTTTTTAAATTTTCACGTAGTAAAAAGACAGAATTTTTTTTTAAATTTTCACGTAGTAAAAAGACTTAGAATATTTTTTAAATTTTCACAGTAAAAAGACAGGATATTTTTTAAATTTTTGACATAGTAAAAGGACTTAGAATATTTTTAAAATTTCACATAGTAAAAAGACTTAGAATTTTTACTTGCGACTTATAGGTAAGTTATGCATTCGGAAAAAAAATCGAACTCGAGATTTTGATCAAGGTTGACATTACGATGATAGCGAAGACTAAAAAAGTGGGTCTCGCAATTCTGTCTGTCTGTCTGTCCGTTCGATTGCAGCTAAACGGCTGGGCCGATTTTCTTCAAACTTTGTAGATATGGGTTTTAATTTTTTCCCCCCGGATGTTTTTTGATTTGATTTTTTAAGACCAAAAATAACGGTACCTGCCATACGAATTTTTTTCGAAATTTTATAAACATTTTTTTTTCTCAAAAACTGTTCGATAAATTTTAAAAATAAAAACACAAAAAAATTTTATTTAATTAAAGCTAGGTATTTGTTGAAAAAAATCTTCAGAAAAATGGTTATTGAGGGTACTCCCCATGGAACCATTTTTTTTGTTTTTGATTTCCTCAAAAATGGTACAACCGATTTTGATAAGTTTTTTTGCTAACGCTCCCCAAAAACCTGAATAGAATTGTGTACTCAAATTTTCAAAAAAAAATTTTTTGGAGTTTTAAAAAAAACTTCAAAATTTTTTTTCAAAACTCAATATTTCGAAAACCCCTCGCTAGATTTTTTTTAAACTTGATAAATAAAAGTTTCTCAATATAATCTACAAGATGTGAGAAAAAAAATTTTATTTTACCTAAAAATAAAGGTACCTACCATACAAATGCTAAAAAATTAAAAAAAAAATGGTTTTCAAAAATCGTATTTTTCTCGAAAACGGTTCCGAGAATTTTGATAAAATTTTTTTTCTTTCAATTAATTTTTACGATCTTTAATTTAATAAAAAAAATTTTGAAATTAAGATATTACAGCTTGTACCTACCATAGAACCATTTCTTCGAATTTTGAACTTCTCATTATGCACATAACGGATCTTAATGAAAATTTTTATAGAGAAGCTTCTAAAAAGTCTAAAACACATTGCATTTCAAAACTTTAAAATAAATAATTTTTGAATTTTTGAAAAAAAAAATCTATTTTTTCTTTTTTTTTTTGAAAATTCGATATCTCAGAAACGGCTCAATATTTTTTTTTTTGTAAATTTTATTTTTATTCGAACAATAATAAAAACTTTAAATTGGCGTACTAAAATTTTTTCTTAAAAAGCTTTGAAAAAGTTTGTACATAAAAGCTTTTTTTAATAAACCACTACAACGACTTATAATTTTTGTTCTTGCATAAATTCATATTTGGATAGCATTATGTTTTTGTCTCTTACTACTAAAAGAACTTAAAAAAATAATTTAATCCTTATGAACAGTTTTCTCTAATAACATTCGTTTTTAAAATTCCTAGTCTGTTACATAAGAGCAAGTTTGTGCGACCCAGTCGTGCATTTTATTTTTTAAATTTCCACATAGTAAAAAGACTTAGAATTTTTTTTTAAATTTTCACGTAGTAAAAAGACTTAGAATATTTTTTAAATTTTTGACATAGTAAAAGGACTTAGAATATTTTTAAAATTTCACATAGTAAAAAGACTTAGAATTTTTTTTAAATTTTCACATAGTAAAAAGACCGATTTTTTTTTTAATTTTTTTAAATTTTCACATAGTAAAAAGACAGATTTTTTTTTAAATTTTCACGTAGTAAAAAGACTTAGAATATTTTTTAAATTTTTGACATAGTAAAAGGACTTAGAATTTTTTTTAAATGTTCACGTAGTAAAAAGACTTAGAATTTTTTTTAAATTTCCACATAGTAAAAAGACCGATTTTTTGTTAAATTTTTTTTAAATTTTCACATAGTAAAAAGACTTAGAATTTTTTTTAAATTTTCACGTAGTAAAAAGACAGAAGTTTTTTTTAAATTTTCACGTAGTAAACAGACTTGGAATATTTTTTAAATTTTTGACATAGTAAAAGGACTTGGAATATTTTTAAAATTTCACATAGTAAAAAGACTTAGAATTTTTTTTAAATTTCCACATAGTAAAAAGACAGAATTTTTTTTAAATTTTCACGTAGTAAAAAGACTTAGAATTTTTTTTAAATTTTCACAGTAAAAATACAGGATATTTTTTAAATTTTTGACATAGTAAAAGGACTTAGAATTTTTTTTAAATGTTCAAGTAGTAAAAAGACTTAGAATTTTTTTTAAATTTCCACATAGTAAAAAGACTTAGAATTTTTTTTAAATTTTCACGTAGTAAAAAGACTTAGAATATTTTTTAAATTTTTGACATAGTAAAAGGACTTAGAATTTTTTTTATATATTCACGTAGTAAAAAGACTTAGAATTTTTTTTAAATTTCCACATAGTAAAAGACTTTGAATTTTTTTTAAATTTTCACGTAGTAAAAAGACTTAGAATATTTTTTAAATTTTTGACATAGTAAAAGGACTTAGAATATTTTTAAAATTTCACATCGTAAAAAGACTTAGAATTTTTTTTTAAATTTTCACAGTAAAAATACAGGATATTTTTTAAATTTTTGACATAGTAAAAGGACTTAGAATATTTTTAAAATTTCACATCGTAAAAAGACTTAGAATTTTTTTTTAAATTTTCACAGTAAAAATACAGGATATTTTTTAAATTTTTGACATAGTAAAAGGACTTAGAATTTTTTTTAAATGTTCAAGTAGTAAAAAGACTTAGAATTTTTTTTAAATTTCCACATCGTAAAAAGACTTAGAATTTTTTTTTAAATTTTCACGTAGTAAAAAGACTTAGAATATTTTTTAAATTTTTGACATAGTAAAAGGACTTAGAATATTTTTAAAATTTCACATAGTAAAAAGACTTAGAATATTTTTTAAATTTTTGACATAGTAAAAGGACTTGGAATATTTTTAAAATTTCACATAGTAAAAAGACTTAGAATTTTTTTTAAATTTCCACATAGTAAAAAGACAGATTTTTTTTTAAATTTTCACGTAGTAAAAAGACTTAGAATATTTTTTAAATTTTTGACATAGTAAAAGGACTTAGAATTTTTTTTAAATGTTCACGTAGTAAAAAGACTTAGAATTTTTTTTAAATTTCCACAATGTAAAAAGACCGATTTTTTGTTAAATTTTTTTTAAATTTTCACATAGTAAAAAGACTTAGAATTTTTTTTAAATTTTCACGTAGTAAAAAGACAGAAGTTTTTTTTTAAATTTTCACGTAGTAAACAGACTTGGAATATTTTTTAAATTTTTGACATAGTAAAAGGACTTGGAATATTTTTAAAATTTCACATAGTAAAAAGACTTAGAATTTTTTTTAAATTTCCACATAGTAAAAAGACAGAATTTTTTTTAAATTTTCACGTAGTAAAAAGACTTAGAATTTTTTTTAAATTTTCACGTAGTAAAAAGACTTAGAATTTTTTTTTAAATTTTCACGTAGTAAAAAGACTTAGAATTTTTTTTTTATTTTCACATAGTAAAAAGACTTAGAATTTTTTTAAATTTCCACATAGTAAAAAGACTTAAAATTTTTGACATAGTAAAAAGGCTAAGAATTTTTTTTTAATTTTCACATAGTAAAAAGACTTAGAATTTTTTTTAAATTTTTGATATAGTAAAAAGACTCAGAATATTTTTAAAATTTCACATCGTAAAAAGACTTAGAATTTTTTTTTAAATTTTCACAGTAAAAATACAGGATATTTTTTAAATTTTTGACATAGTAAAAGGACTTAGAATTTTTTTTAAATGTTCAAGTAGTAAAAAGACTTAGAATTTTTTTTAAATTTCCACATAGTAAAAGACTTAGAATTTTTTTTAAATTTTCACGTAGTAAAAAGACTTAGAATATTTTTTAAATTTTTGACATAGTAAAAGGACTTAGAATATTTTTAAAATTTCACATAGTAAAAAGACTTAGAATTTTTTTTTAAATTTTCACGTAGTAAAAAGACTTAGAATATTTTTTAAATTTTTGACATAGTAAAAGGACTTAGAATATTTTTAAAATTTCACATAGTAAAAAGACTTAGAATATTTTTTAAATTTTTGACATAGTAAAAGGACTTGGAATATTTTTAAAATTTCACATAGTAAAAAGACTTAGAATTTTTTTTAAATTTCCACATAGTAAAAAGACAGATTTTTTTTTAAATTTTCACGTAGTAAAAAGACTTAGAATATTTTTTAAATTTTTGACATAGTAAAAGGACTTAGAATTTTTTTTAAATGTTCACGTAGTAAAAAGACTTAGAATTTTTTTTAAATTTCCACAATGTAAAAAGACCGATTTTTTGTTAAATTTTTTTTAAATTTTCACATAGTAAAAAGACTTAGAATTTTTTTTAAATTTTCACGTAGTAAAAAGACAGAAGTTTTTTTTTAAATTTTCACGTAGTAAACAGACTTGGAATATTTTTTAAATTTTTGACATAGTAAAAGGACTTGGAATATTTTTAAAATTTCACATAGTAAAAAGACTTAGAATTTTTTTTAAATTTCCACATAGTAAAAAGACAGAATTTTTTTTAAATTTTCACGTAGTAAAAAGACTTAGAATTTTTTTTAAATTTTCACAGTAAAAATACAGGATATTTTTTAAATTTTTGACATAGTAAAAGGACTTAGAATTTTTTTTAAATGTTCAAGTAGTAAAAAGACTTAGAATTTTTTTTAAATTTCCACATAGTAAAAAGACTTAGAATTTTTTTTAAATTTTCACGTAGTAAAAAGACTTAGAATATTTTTTAAATTTTTGACATAGTAAAAGGACTTAGAATTTTTTTTATATGTTCACGTAGTAAAAAGACTTAGAATTTTTTTTAAATTTCCACATAGTAAAAGACTTTGAATTTTTTTTAAATTTTCACGTAGTAAAAAGACTTAGAATATTTTTTAAATTTTTGACATAGTAAAAGGACTTAGAATATTTTTAAAATTTCACATCGTAAAAAGACTTAGAATTTTTTTTTAAATTTTCACAGTAAAAATACAGGATATTTTTTAAATTTTTGACATAGTAAAAGGACTTAGAATATTTTTAAAATTTCACATCGTAAAAAGACTTAGAATTTTTTTTTAAATTTTCACAGTAAAAATACAGGATATTTTTTAAATTTTTGACATAGTAAAAGGACTTAGAATTTTTTTTAAATGTTCAAGTAGTAAAAAGACTTAGAATTTTTTTTAAATTTCCACATCGTAAAAAGACTTAGAATTTTTTTTTAAATTTTCACGTAGTAAAAAGACTTAGAATATTTTTTAAATTTTTGACATAGTAAAAGGACTTAGAATATTTTTAAAATTTCACATAGTAAAAAGACTTAGAATATTTTTTAAATTTTTGACATAGTAAAAGGACTTGGAATATTTTTAAAATTTCACATAGTAAAAAGACTTAGAATTTTTTTTAAATTTCCACATAGTAAAAAGATAGATTTTTTTTTAAATTTTCACGTAGTAAAAAGACTTAGAATATTTTTTAAATTTTTGACATAGTAAAAGGACTTAGAATTTTTTTTAAATGTTCACGTAGTAAAAAGACTTAGAATTTTTTTTAAATTTCCACAATGTAAAAAGACCGATTTTTTGTTAAATTTTTTTTAAATTTTCACATAGTAAAAAGACTTAGAATTTTTTTTAAATTTTCACGTAGTAAAAAGACAGAAGTTTTTTTTTAAATTTTCACGTAGTAAACAGACTTGGAATATTTTTTAAATTTTTGACATAGTAAAAGGACTTGGAATATTTTTAAAATTTCACATAGTAAAAAGACTTAGAATTTTTTTTAAATTTCCACATAGTAAAAAGACAGAATTTTTTTTAAATTTTCACGTAGTAAAAAGACTTAGAATTTTTTTTAAATTTTCACGTAGTAAAAAGACTTAGAATTTTTTTTTAAATTTTCACGTAGTAAAAAGACTTAGAATTTTTTTTTTATTTTCACATAGTAAAAAGACTTAGAATTTTTTTAAATTTCCACATAGTAAAAAGACTTAAAATTTTTGACATAGTAAAAAGGCTAAGAATTTTTTTTTAATTTTCACATAGTAAAAAGACTTAGAATTTTTTTTAAATTTTTGATATAGTAAAAAGACTCAGAATATTTTTAAAATTTCACATCGTAAAAAGACTTAGAATTTTTTTTTAAATTTTCACAGTAAAAATACAGGATATTTTTTAAATTTTTGACATAGTAAAAGGACTTAGAATTTTTTTTAAATGTTCAAGTAGTAAAAAGACTTAGAATTTTTTTTAAATTTCCACATAGTAAAAGACTTAGAATTTTTTTTAAATTTTCACGTAGTAAAAAGACTTAGAATATTTTTTAAATTTTTGACATAGTAAAAGGACTTAGAATATTTTTAAAATTTCACATAGTAAAAAGACTTAGAATTTTTTTTTAAATTTTCACGTAGTAAAAAGACTTAGAATATTTTTTAAATTTTTGACATAGTAAAAGGACTTAGAATATTTTTAAAATTTCACATAGTAAAAAGACTTAGAATATTTTTTAAATTTTTGACATAGTAAAAGGACTTGGAATATTTTTAAAATTTCACATAGTAAAAAGACTTAGAATTTTTTTTAAATTTCCACATAGTAAAAAGACAGATTTTTTTTTAAATTTTCACGTAGTAAAAAGACTTAGAATATTTTTTAAATTTTTGACATAGTAAAAGGACTTAGAATTTTTTTTAAATGTTCACGTAGTAAAAAGACTTAGAATTTTTTTTAAATTTCCACAATGTAAAAAGACCGATTTTTTGTTAAATTTTTTTTAAATTTTCACATAGTAAAAAGACTTAGAATTTTTTTTAAATTTTCACGTAGTAAAAAGACAGAAGTTTTTTTTTAAATTTTCACGTAGTAAACAGACTTGGAATATTTTTTAAATTTTTGACATAGTAAAAGGACTTGGAATATTTTTAAAATTTCACATAGTAAAAAGACTTAGAATTTTTTTTAAATTTCCACATAGTAAAAAGACAGAATTTTTTTTAAATTTTCACGTAGTAAAAAGACTTAGAATTTTTTTTAAATTTTCACGTAGTAAAAAGACTTAGAATTTTTTTTTAAATTTTCACGTAGTAAAAAGACTTAGAATTTTTTTTTTATTTTCACATAGTAAAAAGACTTAGAATTTTTTTAAATTTCCACATAGTAAAAAGACTTAAAATTTTTGACATAGTAAAAAGGCTAAGAATTTTTTTTTAATTTTCACATAGTAAAAAGACTTAGAATTTTTTTTAAATTTTTGATATAGTAAAAAGACTCAGAATATTTTTAAAATTTCACGTAGTAAAAAGACTTAGAGTTTTTTTTTTTAATTTTCAGGTAGTTAAAAGACGTAGAATTTTTTTTTAATTTTTGAAAATTTTTTACATTGAAAAGTGCTCAAGGACTAGAAGATCACTTCTATAACATATCAATTTGAGTTTTCCTTTAACTTTTTTAATAATTTACTACAGAAATTGTTATCTTTTTTTGTAGATCAATATGGATTTTCAGACAATGTTTGGGACAACGTATTCTATGCTGGACAATTTTGAACATCATTTCCCACATATCCTGGATTTTCTATGCATGGAAAACAATGTTAAGGAGAGAGAAACCAAAAAGCTGTTAAAATCTCTAAGCTCAAAGAGTGATCTTAGCGAAGGTAAACTTTATATAAATATGAATTGTTATAACATATCAAACTAAAAAAATTATGTTTTAATTCAATATGGCTTGTAGCCTTTAGTCCTTTAAAAAATTGGCATTTCGTCCAGGTGGATCTCACATGGACTCATCAGTTGACTGAGTGAGGCACCATGTTTAATTATATTTTAATTTTTGAACAACAACTTAAAGGTGCTTCCACCAATTGTTTTTGGCTGCAGATATGGCTATTTCGTGCTTTGTCATTTTTGCACTCATCAGTTTCCTTTTTGTTATGGTGCTGAGCTTTTAATCCAATTTTATTTGAAAAAAACTTGCTTCACACACCATAGATTCGAACCCACACATATCAGATTTGCTCAGTCTTAGAAGTCATGTGCACTGCGCACTCCACGTTGGGTCGAGATGTGTTACAACCAACAAATGAGCTTAAATTCAAAGTATTTTTGGTTAACAATCTTCTCAAAATTTGATCCTATTAACACACTGAAAATTACAACAATCTAAAAATTATTTTTGTTTTTAATTTCAGATTCCAAGAACGCTATCCTTTAAACATCAATGCATGGATATTTTGTGCCAACTCAAAGATTGGTTGTGAAGGACAAAACAGGCATGAAAAGCTGTTTGAAATTTACCATCAAGGACTCACAAGAAGCGTTCCTTTAAATCGGAAAATCGCCGCAGGAAATTGAGGACCATTTGCTACATCTTCAACAAAGGTCTGGAGCTATCCAGCCATTTATCATAGCAGTCGGTGAAAGTATTGAAGAATTAAACGAATTTTATGTTTTTTTTGATGGTATTAAATTTCATTTTAAAAGCTTGATAAGGGCGGCTGATATTTGCTTTAAGATTTTCCATCTTTTTAATTTGCACTACCCAATTGCCTGTGCTTCAGTTTGGGGATTCATTCAAATATGTTTCTATAAAATTCCATTAAATCCTTTATGCCCAAAAGTACAAATCCTTTTAGATTACATTTTAAGCAAACAAAAATCTGTAAATAATACCAAATAATATAAAATTGATTTTAACGAAAGAAAAAACAAAAATAAAACATACCTAAAAAACAAATAATTAACGTTTTTTGTTCATCTTGTTGAGGATGATCTGGCTTAAATATTTTCCGCTCATATTTTTCCTCTTGGTTGAAGATGGTTGCAGCTTTTTTGTTTTAAAAATTTTAGCTTCCAGCGATGTCAAAAAGATGTGTCGATATCATAATCGTAAGTATAGAAAACTTAACCTAAGCTTTATACTAACATTTCTTCTTAAGCCAATTAACTAATATTTTTTTGGTTCCATTGATTTAATGGAAAATGTACTATTAGTCAAAGAATAAAATCCATTGAGGGAATGAATTTCATTCACAAAATCAACGAACAGAGTTCCTTGGTTAAATGAATAATATTTAATTTCTCAATGAATTAGATTTATTACAACAATGAATTAATATTATTAAATCAATAAAATTATTTCATTATTGTAATGAATCTAATTCATTGAGAAATTGAAAATAGTTCATTGAATCAATGAATATAATTCATGGTATCAATGAAATTAATTCATTGAACCAATGAAAATATTTTATTAAACCAATGAACAAAATTCATTGATCTCAGGTATGTTATTCATTGAGTCAATGAAAATATTTCATTGGAGCTATGAATATACTTCATCAAATCAATGAAAATAATTCACTGAATCAATGAAAATAATTCATTGAATCAAGTAATATAATTCCTTGAATCAATGAAAATATTTCATTCATCTAATGAAAACAATTCATTGATTGAATGAACAACATTCATTGAATCTATGAATATACTTCATCAAATCAATGAAAATAATTCACTGAATCAATGAAAATAATTCACTGAATCAATGAAAATAATTCATTGAATCAAGTATAATAATTCCTTGAATCAATGAAAATATTTCATTCATCTAATGAAAAAAAATCATTGATTGAATGAACAACATTCATTGAATCTATGAAAATAATTAATTAAATTAATGAAACTAATTCATTGAATCAATACAAATTATTTATTGAACCAATGAAAATAATTCAATGAATCAACGAACTTATTTCATTGACCCTATAAAAGTGTTCATTGATTCAATGAAAAAAATCTTTGAAAAATGTAAATTTAAAAAAAAAATATGAAAAAACTACATTGACTCAATGAAAATATTCATTGATTCAATGAACTTTTTCCTTGTTCCAATGAAAAAAGTTCATTGAGTGATGATAATTCAAAAAAATATTCCATGTTTTCAATGAAAAAAAATCATTGATTCAATGAACTATATTCATTGTTTTAATGTTTACTGTTCATTGAGTTCATGATAAGTTCATTAATTCTTTCATATTATATACTTTCATTATATACTTTTTCAATGAATTTTTTTTCATTGGCACAATGTAACTTTCATTTCGTGATGAAACCGTTCATTGAAAGAATTCACTTAATGAACTGTTTTTCATTGAGACAACGAAAAACATCATCGGCTGAAAAATAATGTAAAAAACATTGGGACAATGTAAAAAAAAATTGTATTTATGTACCTTTTTGGTTCAGTGAAGTTATGCATTCGTAAAAAAAAGTCGAACTCGAGATTTTGATCAAAGTTGACATTACGATGATAGCGAAGACTAAAAAAGTGGGTCTCGCAATTCTATCTGTCTGTCTGTCGGTCTGTCTGTTCGACTACAGCCTAAACAGCTCGGCCGATTTTCTTTAAGCTTGGTATATATCATTTTTAATTTTTTGCCCCCACACGTTTTTTTCTTTTTTTTAAGACAAAAAATAACGGTACCAGCCATACGATTTTTTTTCGAAATTTAATAAATATTTTTTTTCTCGAAAACTGTTGGACAGATTTTAAAAATAAAAGCACAAAATTGATTTGATTTTCTCAAAAACGGTGAGATAAATTTTGATCATTTTTGTTTTGCTAAAGCTCTCCAAAAACATAAATAGAATGGTGTACTCAAATTTAAAACAAATTTTTTTTTGGATTTTTACAAAAAACTTCAATTTTTTTTAAAACTCAATATTTCGAAAGCCCCGTGTTTGATTTTTTTCCAACTGGATAAATAACATTTTCTCAATATAATCTATAAGATGTGAGAAAAAAATTTAATTTTACCTATAAATTAAGGTATGTACCTACTATACAAATGCTAAAAAATTTATTTAAGAAAAAATTATGTTACTGAGGCTGTTTGAAAAGTTCTCGGCCTAACATAGAAGGCGTTGTTTTAATAAATAACTTTTAATTCCTCAAACAGCCTTATATAATATAATAATTGTATGTGAAGTTTCATTAAAATTGTTCGCGTACTTATACCAGTGCAATTTTTTGTTTGAACGAACCTATTGTTAGCAACGAAAATGGAAAAAAAATTAAATTAGAGCGGTCATTAAATATTTGGTCAAAAAGAATATGACACCAAATCAAACTAAAGATGACTTCGATGAGACATTGGGGGAATCTGCACCTTCGTATTCCACGTTCAAAAAGTGGGCAGCCTTATTTAAACATGGCAGACAGAGCGTCGAAGATGATTGCAGAAGCGGAAGGCCAACAACATCCACCGCTTCAGAAAACGTCGATAAAGTTCATAAAATGGTTTTAGACGACCGAAGGTTAAAAGTGCGAGAAATAAGCAACACCATGGGGATCTCTTCTGAACGGGCTTACCACATTTTGATCGAAGAATTGGGGTTGAAAAAATTGTCCAAAAGGTGGGTGCCGCGTTTGCTGAGCGAAGAACAAAAATTCAATCGAGTTGAAATCTCTAAAGAGAATCTAGCTTTATTTCGGAGGAATACCAACGATTTCCTGAGAAAATTCATTACCACCGACGAAACATGGATTCATCACTATATTCCTGAGACAAAAGAACAATCAAAACAATGAAAGCATAGCGGTTCTCCTCCACCGAAGGAAGCCAAGTCGTGTGCTTCAGTTGGGAAAGTGATCGCGTCAGTCTTTTGGGATTACAAGGGAATTATTTTTATTGATTACCTTCCCAAGGGCCAAATTATCACTCGTCAATACTATGCAAACCTGTTGGACAAATTAACTAAAAAAGTTGCCAAAATAAGACCAGGATTAGCCAAACAGAAGATCCTTTTTCATCAGGATAATGCTCCAGCACACAAGTCGGTTGTTGTCATGGCTAAACTTCATGAACTTCGATTTTGTGTACTGAACCACCCCCCTATTCCCCTGATTTGGCACCATCAGACTATTACCTCTTTCCTAACTTAAAAAAACATTTGGCTGGACGCAAATTCTTCACCAACGAGGAGGTGATTGCTGAGACGGAGCGGTTTTTCGAAGAGTTGGAGGAATCGGCATATAAAAAGGGTATAGAAACACTGGGACACAGATGGAATAAGTGCATTGATATAAGAGGAGAATATGTAGAAAAAGATTAAAAAAAAGTTTCAAAATTTATTGCGTTTTATTGGTCAGGCCGAGAACTTTTCAAACTGCCCTCGTATTACTTAATAAAGTAAAAAAAATCATCGCATATAAAGGGACAGAGCTTACCCCTTACGTCCATTTTATCTTCAGCTGAAAACCAAAGCCAACCATAAAAAAAATATTAGCCATCCAAATTTCTTATGAAATTTAAAAATCACTTTATTTTGTATTCTCTTTGTTTTACAATTACCTTCGTTTATATAAACTCTAATTAAATCTAAATAACAATTGAATATAGTACATATATTACAAATGCATCGCTGCCATCTTCCAACTATCATGATGGGGCCAAGCGTTTTATTACTCCGATAAAACACATGATATGAGCGAATAAAATTGACGATGTGTTCAAACTCCAGTGCCATCCGTTTCTCGTGGCACTGCTCTTCTGCATCGCTGCTGGATTCTCGTCTGTGTGTGAAAAAGGACATCAAATCGAATTGCATACAAAAATAGAAAAATAGAAAGGAGCACACACAAAAAAGAAGAGGAATCAGATTAAAACCAATTTCAGTGAAAAGTAGTGGTGCGCAAAAAGTACACACAACGCTGCGTGTTCCACGTCGTCCACGATAGAGGAACTCACCATTGATTACATGAACCATAACGCTGGCTCCTTCCGCCGTTGTTGGCAAACAAGTGTAGTTCCCTGAATCAGCTGTTTGGGCGTTAGCAATACGCAGCCTGGTGTGGTGGTGTCCATGAAAAGAAATCGCATTTGATTAGGAAACAAGGAGTAACTAAATTGGATAGTGAAGTGAATAGTTGAACACCTCATTCGAGGACTTTCAATTTGCTTGTGTGTGGATTGTGCACGCTCTACTTACCTCGATTTGAGGATATCACCTAACTGGGATTCCATGGAAATGCGTCGAGATAGATCGATGGCGGCATCGTTGGGATGCACGGCGAATGGTGTGATTATGTAGGGTCCTCGATACCAGTGAATTGGTCCAATGTCCTGCGATGAGGGCTGTTTCACATGACACGTTAGGGTAATGGCGCTCCCAACTTTGACATACAGATCTGCTGGTCCGGATATAAATGCTTGTGAATCAGGTGGTGTGACTGAAAAATAAAATACGATTAAGGTTTAGATTAGGTCTTGATAAGCAAATTAAATGATTTTTTTTTTTGGGGAAGCTTTAACATTTTTTGTCAGGGAACCTTAGGAAAACATCTGTTCCTAAGTTTTACAATTTAAATGATTTGCATTGAAGTATTTTTGACAAAGCAGTATAACACCGGTATTCAGGCATTACGCAGGCACATGGTAGTTGCGAGTACCAGGTTCCCGCGTAAAGATATCTACAAAGCCACCTGGGTATCACCTGATGGAGTCACTCGTAACCAAATAGACCACGTGTTGATAGACCGTCGCCACTACTCGAACTTGATGACGGTACGAACGTACCGAGGTGCCAATATCGACTCGGATCACTATCTTGTTGGTATGGTTTTCCGAGGGCGGATTGCCTTGCGAAGACGCATTGCATCCGCCGATCAGGTTCGAATCAACACGGCTGCCCTGCGCAATGAAAACACCAGTAACACCTTTGGTAATGCGTTAGGACTCGCCCTAGAAACACCTAATTTAGGGAGAGTAAGTCCTGGAGCCAGTATGCTGGGCGTAAATGAGAAGTGGACACGCCTTAAGAATATTGTCATTAGTACTGCCAACTCCATCTTAGGCAGCAGTCGTAAAAATCGGAACGACTGGTTTGATGATGAATGCAAGCTAGCGACTGAACGTAAGAATGTTGCGTACCGAGCAATGCAACAATCTCATAGAACGCGGGCACGCGAAGAGGAATATAAAGAGCTCAGAAGAACAGAAAAACGGCTTCACAGACAAAAGAAATCAGCCTGGGAGAAGAACCTAATCTGTGAAATAGAAAACAGCCGAGAGCGAGGTCCGCACCAGGCGCGGAAGTTCTACCAATCCGTCCGAAACATGACGCAGTACACACCACGCTGCACATACTGCAAGGACGGAGAGGGAAATCTGATCACCGATCCTGAAAGCATACTGGAGCGATGGGAAGTGTACTTTAATGAATTGCTAAATGGTCAGCTCACTGCAGAAGTGGAGGCTCCACTACTTCAAGAAGAATACCCTATGTTGCCGCCACCAAGCATAGAAGAGGTTGAGAAGGCTATAGGCCGGCTTAAACAGAACAAAGCCCCGGGAGTCGATGGCATACCAGCCGAATTATTCCATCACGGCGGGCCAGCCTTACGTCAAGCAATTCATGATATTATAGTACAGGTATGGGAGCAGGAAGAAATGCCAGAAGACTGGCGAAAAGGTTTAATATGCCCCATACATAAGAAGGGAGATGTCACAACGTGCAGCAATTATAGAGGTATCACGTTGTTGAGTACCGCCTATAAGATACTCTCCTCTATCCTACAAGACCGGATAACCCCATACGCTAAAACCGTCATCGGGCAATATCAGTGTGGTTTCATTCCAGGCAAATCAACAACTGATCAGATCTTTACCCTTAGGCAGGCGATGGAAAAATGTCTAGAATTTAACATCCCAACATACCATCTGTTTATAGACTTTAAGGCCGCCTATGATAGCATAGCCAGGGTAGAACTTTACAAAGCCATGAGAGAATTCGGCATCCCAAATAAATTGACACGACTATGTAGGTTGACCATGACCAACGTAACAAGCCAAGTAAAAATAGCCGGATTGCTATCCAGACCAATCAACATCTTTAATGGACTCCGACAAGGGGACGGTTTGGCCTGCCTCCTCTTCAACCTGGCGTTGGAGAAAGCAATCCGTGACTCTGGCACGGCAACAAGAGGGACCATCGTCAACAGGTCCAGCCAGTTACTGGCTTACGCAGACGACATTGACATCATCGGAAGAACCGAACAAGCTGTACACGATTCCTTCATCCAGATCGAGCAGGCGGCACAAAATCTGGGGCTGCACATTAGTGAAGGTAAAACAAAGTACATGGTGGCGTCGAATGCGAGAGGAACAGTTGGTCAAACAATCAAGGTAGCGGAGCACGAATTTGAAGTGGTGCAATCCTTTAAATACCTTGGGTCAATAGTAGCAGCCGATAACAACATAGAAGAAGAAATACGCGGGCGGCTTCTCAAATCCAACAGAGCCTACTATAGTCTGTCAAAGCTCTTCAAATCCAGAAATCTCACCATAACTTCAAAACTGCTGCTGTACAGGACCATGGTCCTGCCAGTACTCACATATGGATCCGAGACTTGGGTGCTTAGCAAAAGGCACTCCGACCTCTTAGCTGCGTTCGAGAGAAAAGTCTTAAGGAGAATTGTTGGCCCCATATGTGAGGAAGGACGATTCCGGAGACGGTACAATCATGAATTGTACGCAATCTACCTAGAAGCAGATATCGTGACAAAAATTAAGCTCGGTAGACTCCGGTGGGCAGGGCACCTAGCTCGCATGAGCGAAGAGGAACCTGCTCGGAAAGTTCTTTGTGGTACATTCTATGGTAGACGACAGCGTGGTAGACCATGCTTGCGCTGGAGAGATGGCGTAGACCAGGACGCCCGAAGCCTTGGGGTGCGCAACTGGATGGCGTCGGCTAGAGACCGGGATAGGTGGAGAGACTTGTTGAAAGAGGCCAGGACCGGAACCCGGTTGTCGAGCCGATGATGATGAGTATAACACAATTCTCAATAAAAATAAAAATAGTTGGTCGGAATAGTTGCAACATAGAAATGTTTTATCTGTTTTTTTCTCCTCAGATTTCTAATTCTGTATAAAACAATATATGTGTGAAACAAAATATCGGCCAAATGATCGCCACTGCTTCGGTGGCATGTACCTCTATCCCATGGAACATGCCTCTGAGACATAATTGAGGTTCAATGTCGTTAATATGCCGAATCATTTCATTCTTTAGCTCTTGAATTGTTCTTGGCTTATTGACGTATAATTTTTCTTTTAAATAACCCCAAAGAAAGAAGTCCAACGGTGTCAAATCACATGATCATCGAGGCCAATTAACATCGCCACGGACGTCAAATAACACGGCCATTGAATTTCTCACGCAAAAGAGCCATTGTTTCTTTGGCTGTATGGCTGTAGGTGCTTCCAACGTCCAGGTCCATTTCCTTAATTTCTGACCACAAGAAGCCTGTTATCATCTCGTGATAACGAACACCGTTCACGGTAACTGCTTGGCCGACCTCATTTTCGAAGAAGTACTGCCCGATGACGCCGCCAGCCCATAAACTGCAGAAAACAGTCACTCTTTGTGGATGGATCCGCTTTTCAATCGATCGTGGATGCCCATTTGCCCGAATGTGGCAGTTCTGCTTGTTAACGAATCCACTGAGGTGTGAAAATGATTTTCTTTGTTCAGTCACCATTCACTTCTGTCTGTTCAACCAACCATTCGGCGTATTGACGACGCTTGAAATGGTCGGTAGGCTTCAGCTCTTGAGTCAATTGAACCTTTTAAGCGTGTAAATTCAAATCTTTATTCAAAATTCGCATCAGTGGTGATCGTGAGATGTTCAATTATTAGGCACGACGATGAGTCGAGGTTGACGGCTCTTCTGCCACACTATCGCGAACAACAGCAATTTTTTCCGCAGACCGAACTGGGCGAGCATGCACAGGTATTTTCACATTTCCTACAGACCCGGTTTGCTGAAATTCGGGCACAATTCTACCGATTGTGACCGATTGACATTTGGTCAATTATGCTGACCAAAAAACTCACGAAGGGCACGAAATGCATTTTGATCTTAACGCCCATTTTCATAAAAGGCTTCAACAATCTTAACGCGCTGCTCAATTGTGTACCTTTCCATGGTTGAATTCGTCAAACACTGAAACAACGAACTGTCAAATTAAGTTGGACCAAAAACTCGACATTAAGGTGTGACTCACAACTAACATCGTGCATTATGGTTGTACCACCCTGATCACTCGGCACTTGGCAGTTTTAAATTCAAACGGGCGATTTCAATTTACATAATTTTTCGTGGCAGCGCTATTCTGGTCACCTGAAGGAACTTATAAAGACTTTTTTTCTGAGTTAAACAAACTGACTCATCGGATTCCTGAAGTTGCAGACCAATCCGCCAACGTTTTAGACTTGTTTATTAGCTCTTACCCTGAGAAATACACCATAAAGTGAATTATCAGGCACATCAAACCATTATGTAAAATTTGCAAATTTCTCAAGTCAAGAAACAAGTTAGAGAAACAATTCCTAGGAGAACCATTTGGCAATTCGATAGAGCCAATTGGGACGGTCTCAACGATTTCTTTAGGGACTTTAACTGGTTACTATGCTTTCCCGATAGTGACGGAGACTCCAGTGTAGAAATGGATACAAATTAAATTGTTTTGGGAATGAGAAATTGTATCCCGAATAGGGAAAAATCTATCAAACCGAAAGAGAATTCATGGTTTTGCATGGTACAAATTTTCTTTCACACTCGTACAGTGGCAAGAGTACTAGAAAGATATCGATATACACAAACCCGCTGGCTGATACTATCCGGATCACCCAAATATTAACACTAACAACATGTGATTGAGTTAAAACTTGTATATGCCCATCAAATATGAATAAAATAATGCGAATTATAAGGGACATAATAATAAGACACAGCATTTCTCCGCATTAGTTTAGCCGCCATCCCTAGAGATAAAAAATCTGAGACAACCACCTTCAGTCTCAGAACATCGTGCCACACATCTTTCCTATCCTTCTTTCTCTTCATTAACTTCACGCCCGCGCTATGTTGAAACATTTAAAAGGGTAATCATAATCCCTTGAGCGCGTGTGGATTATAAAAAAAAAATAAAAGAAAAAGATTTCCAGCTTGTTCCTAAAAAAGGCGAATCATCTTCTCCCTCTATTTATCGGGCAATTGCACTTGCATCCCTTCTTACTAAGGTCATGGAAACGCTGATAAATTATCAGCTCAAGAAATATCTTGAAGAACGAAAGCTTCTTAATGACCAGGAGTATAGCTTACGTAGCAATAGGTCCACTGGTGATCTGATAGTATATGTATCTCACCAAACAAATCCTTACATCGTTTTGGGGAAAGTAAGATGATTACACTTGATATTTCAAGAACATTTGATAGAGTTTTCGTATCAATCACTTTTATCGAAATTCGTGCATTTGGTATTGCTGAATAGAATATCCTCTTCGTTGAATTAGAAACTACCTTTAAAACCGACCAATAAAACTTGATCCATGAGCGGCACTGGCATCGAGGAAATCGTATAACTGTCATTTTCCGGTGTGTGGATCACAGACCACCTTGTGTGAAATGACATATTCGAAGTCACCAAAACGCGGCTGAAATAGTTCACTCTTTCTGATCTGGCTGTAATCCATAAAGTATAGAATCGTCCAAAGCTCTAGTACCCCAGTCAAATTAGCATTCAACCTCGGAATGAAAGCGAATAAGCTGAAAATTTGCATCAACCTTTATTTTGATGTTCTAATGACTGACAAAAAAGTCTCATATATCGTGTCGGCGTCACAAGTTATTCGAGGTCAAAGGTCAGGTAAATCGGTTTTTTGCAATTATTTCGTTTTCTATGCGAAATACCGCGTTCGAGGTTATTATGAATTTTGTAGATCATACACTTATCTACAATTTTCATTTCAATCATTTTTTTATAGCTCCAACCATTTTCGAGATATAACGCGGAGAGTGGGGAGCGCGCATCCGTATATGTAAAGTCTATACTAAACGGCACACAGTGGGCAGAAAGCGTGGTTTAAGTGGTCAAAAATCCATAACTTTTGAACCAGTTGAGTTTTTTTTATAATTTTTTTTTGTTTGTAACTTTATTTAAGTACCTTTCAATATATAATTTATCAAATATGTGTTATTTTGATTTTAAAATAAATAATAAAAAAAAGTTGTTTTTCTCCCTGTTAATGTGGGATGACAAATTATTCAATATTGACTTAAATTGGATACAAAACTTATTTTAAAAGAACTTTCTTGAAGATCCAACAAATAGTGACCAGTAAACTATTTGTTTGAAATTCTTAGGTTTGCCCTTTGGGTCTTCACAAAAACACTCAAAAAGAAATTTGTAGTTCCCATTTTGTCCTCTTCAAGCCAACACTTTGTTTAAGAATAGTAACCAAAACCTTAAATCAATTTGGTCATTTCCATCATCCAATTATTAAATGTAACGGAACAATTAATAAGAACCACATAAAAAGAGCATACCACACAAAATAAGTGCAAGTAAATTTACTAACCGCACTAAATAAAAACAATATGGTATGTAAGGTTAGGTAAGGTTAAAGTGGCTGTCACGATCTTATATGGAACAAAAAGGTTCCCTACTAGTTAAAACCATTTGGAGCTTCTAATGAAGCGAAGGAAACTTTTAATGTCTGTATTTATTAGATCGCTTAGTTCGTTAGGTATAGAAATATTCTCCTAGATGAAGTTTGCGTTTGGGTATGTACAAAGAAGGTGTGGGATTGTTTCCTCTTCCTCCTCGTCCAAGCAACTCCTGCAAAAATCGTTTCATAGTACACATAGTATGAAACCTATTACGGAGCTGATCTGAGATCTACTGAGAAATACATTGACCGCTTCAAATGTAGTTTGGGCCAGATTTTTTTGGTCGTCAAACATGTGGTAGTGTTAGGCCATCTTGTGTTTGATTGTTCCAGAGCAATTCGCTTCAGCATAAGTTTACTTGTTGCTACAGGCATACCTATAATGTTTACCCTAACGGGCAAGAAAGGCATTTCCGTTCCAGTTCTGGGAGTTCGTTGGCTTTACAATTCCCCGGGATGTCCCTGTGTCCCGGCACCCAGAATAGAATTAAATTGTTTGGGCATCTTCATTGGAGACGAACGACAGTCTTGGTACATGGTTACAGTACAACATGTTAGTTTTTGCATACAGAAGAGTCGCTATGTAAAATGTTTTTTCGCTCTAACTCGTAAATGCGGATACATGCGGATATGAATCTTTCGAGTTTCGATAGAGCACATAATCAATTTTCAATTCGTAAACAAATTAAAGTTGTAAATTTTTGTATCGCCTTTATAAACTGGAAAATTGAGTAAAATTAAGATGGGTGTTTCAAAATCAAACGGTACTAACTACTTAACGTTTCTTTATATTTTTTTTGCGTATTATAACATATAAATATGTGAAATAATTAGCTGTAATAAATTCGATTACTTTCCAAAAGGATTTTCAAAAAAATCGGGAAATAAAAATTGTGCCAAAAATGCTTCACACATCGATTTACAAGTTTTTCTCACTTTGAATTTATTTTTCTCATAACCTCAGCATATTTATTTAAAAAAAATGTCATATATGTAACGTATTAATATTTCTTTAATTAATTAAAACTAGCCGACCCAGCTCTCGAAATTCGAGTGCCAATTTATTTATTATTTATTATTTATATTATTGGCAGTGTTTTCAAGCAAATTTATTAAATTAAATTTCATTTTATGTAATATGCAAAGTGTTCGACAGTGCAAAAACAAAAATGACCCACAGTGTGTAAATGCGTGTCTCAAGTATATTCTGCACATCTCCGTAACTGTGGCTTTCCAGCTATATAAAATTTATCGAAATCGGTTAAATACTTTTGGAGAAAAGTGTACCACAAAAAACATGTTTGCCGTTTTATTATATGATTAAACTTATGTGATTCGAAAACAAAAAAAAAATATTTTTGGCCACTTAAATCACGATTTATGCCCACTGTGCGGCGTCGACAAGTAAATTGTAGATCATTTTACTTGCAGGCGGATAAGATTTAGTCTCGACGATATCTTCTCTAATAATTGCAGCTGTACACGCATTCGTTCTTCTACCCAGTGCCTTTTTTATTATTATACCAAGCATTCCAAGTATCACGAAAACAAATAATAGTAAATGATCCTATTTTCGTCGTTATTATTACTTCAGTTAAATATCTTTCCCTTAATTTTGAAATTATTGTTTTATCATCAGGAATATAGCCTGTAATGACATCTCTCAGCTTTTTTAATGTAAATTCTTTCTCCTTCCGAGAGCGGTTTATCACATATAAAACACAAATCAGTCATTATGCATAAAATGCTAAGTATCTACGTTTTAAATTTTCACTCTCCGCGCTATATCTCGAGAATGGTTGGAGTTATAAAAAAATGATTGAGATGAAAATTGTAGATAAGTGTATGGTCTACAAAATTCATAATAACCTCGAACGCGGTATTTCGCATAGAAAACGAAATAATTGCAAAAAACCGATTTACCTGACCTTTGACCTCGAATAACTTGTGACGCCGACACGATATGATATGAGACTTTTTTGTCAGTCATTAGAACATCAAAATAAAGGTTGGTGCAAATTTTCAGCTTATTCGCTTCCATTCCGAGGTTTGCCCCTTTTTCTGGCTTATTTGACTGGGCTACTAGTACAATTCCCCTATTTGGAAAGGTGTGACTTATAGTGTCTTGGATTGAATCGAAAAAAGACTTTAAAAATGGTAGGTCATGAAGTATAACAGAAACAGTTAAGAAATCTTTCCTAAACGCTCCTACTGTAATCAAACATTTTAAAAGTAGTCATAAACCCTTTATTGCATCCAAAATAAAGGGTGGTTAAATTTAAAGGGCCGATGTTGAATGTGAACCACACCTAAACGTCAAGTTTTTTTCTGCATTTCATTTGACATTTCTCAATTTCAGACTAACTCAATTTGAACCATGGAAAAATATACAATCGAGCAACGCGTTAAAGTTATTCAGGCTTATTATTAAAATGGGCGTTCAAATCAAAATACATAATATCGTGTACTTCGTGATTTTTTCGGTCAATTTAATCGTCCAAATGTGCGTAAAATCGGAAAAATCGTGCAAAAATTTGAGCAAACCGGGATGTGAAAACACCAGTGCATGCTCGTACAGCTCGTACTGCAGAAAATTTTGCTGCTGTTCACGATAGTGGGGCTGAAGAGCCGTCCACCTCAACTCGTCGTCGTGCCCAACAATTGCACCTCTCACGCTCGTCGTTAATGAACATTATGCATAAAGACTTGCATTTACACGCTAGAAAGGCGTAATTGACTCAAGAACTAAGGCCTCTTGACCATTTCAAGCGTCGTCAATGGTCAGAATGGTGGCAAGAAATGGCAACAGTGGATGATCAATTTTCAAAGAAAATCATCTTCAGTGATGAGGCACATTTTCACCTCAGTGGATTCGTCAATAAGCAGAATTGCCGCATTTGGGCTAATGATAATCCAAGAGTGATTGTCGAAAAACAAATACACCCACAAAGAGTAACTGTTTGGTGCGGTTAATGGGCTGGCGGCATCATCGGGCCGTATTTTTTCCAAAACGAGACCGGTCAGGCAGTTACTGTGAATGGTGTTCGCTATCGTGAGATGATAACGAACTTTTTATGGACCGAATTGGAAGCTATGGATGTGGCTCTTTTGCGCGACAAATTCAATGGCCGTGTGGTGATGTCAATTGGCCGCCAAGATCATGTGATTTGACACCGATGAACTTCTTTCTTTGGGGTTATTTGAAAGAAAAGGTGTACGTCGATAAGCCAGCAACAATTCAAGAGCTAAAGGATGAGATAATTCGGCACAATAACGGCATAGAACCTTAATTATGCCTCAGCGTCATCGAAGATTTGGACCATCGGATGGAGGTGTGCCATCGAGGTCACGGCGGCCATTTGGTCGATATTTTGTTCCATACATAATTGAACCATACCATATTATCATAATAAAAAGAAAGGACAATAATTTCCTAAATAATTTGTGTTTTATACAAAATAAACATCGGCCCTTAAAATTTAACCACCCTTTATAAAAAAAGCTGTACAACATGCAGTACTTCCAGTTTGTTTTCTAGCTCGCTGGTGCCGTAGACCGTAGGTATTTGAAAATTTCCAAGGGAACTCCATCGGATTGTGCTGCTTTAAGAGTGTTCCCAATTTCTGCATAAGTAATTCAAGAACCCAGAATTTCATTTTCAAAATATGGTGCCGCATATAAAATAGAGTCACTACTTCATTCCACATTCAGTAGTTCCTTAAAATGAGTAGTGAGGATATTTGACGTTAAATCAATGTTAATCATAAATTTCTTTCAGTTCAATTTTTAGGCTCATTTCCAGAAATCTATTTTTTTTATTAATTGTTAAATTAATCACCTTGATTTCGAACTAAAAAGTCTGATTGTTTTTTGTTTACAAATGGATTTAAATTTCATATTTGATTCCAAATCTTGACTTTTATGGAAACCGTTGCCGTCGGTATTGTTACGAAATGCTCGTGGCCACACAAATGAAGCCTGTCTCGTTTTAACACAATTCTCGTCGAACCATTGCTCAATATTCAAAAAAGGAAATGAATCATCAAAATAGAAGACACAGCATTGAACTTGTTGAATTATTGATCCAAATCCTAGTCAAGTCAGGTCGCGCCGCTGGCACGAAACGACTCTTTTTATTATCTAAAGACAATTAAAACCTATCTTGAATGAAGAACATTTCACCAGAGACCTCTTAAACAAAGATCAGGAAAGTCTTCCGTGTCTTATTTATGCATAAAATTAAGCTAGTAAAAACCGGCTTTTGTGTTAATATCTTTTTATTCTTGTAACACAAATCAATTAAATTAGTATTTAAATAAAAGAAACTCAGCAAATCAGCGATTTATTGCTGTTTCTTGTTGTTTTTACTCCTGCCGAAAGATTTCTCTTTAATTAATCTCGTCACATGCTTGCCATTTAATTTGCCATGTAATTAGTTATTCCAACAAATCGCCTCTAATTCATTCGAATACCATTAAGTGCGGAATGTCTTTATACATTTGACCCTCTGTGGAATAATTTTGTGATTTCAATCAATTACTGGGCCGTTCTCGTTATCATCTCTCACGTCAATATGTAAACGAACAATTTGAGCTTAATCAATTGCATAATAATTCACAGCCTATTCTTAGAATTGTGACATCACACACACACACTCACACCTATACAGCTCTAATAAAACTTAATCATTAACGGTATAAGTTGTATTGGTGGCTTGTTTCCTTCCGGAATGCTAGTTAAATCATTTGCACAACTAACTGGACTACATCAAGGAAATTCCAATTAACACAACCTCCCCCACCCCTATTTCCGGTTCCATTACCACAATTTCGCTCTAGATATTGAGAAAAGTCTTAATTTATTGCCCTATCCACGTATACGAGTCCAACAACGAAACTTAACGAAACAGGAAAAAAAACTGAACTGAGGTTGAATAATTCTTCGAATTACCATCACACATTCAGTGGAGCATTCAAAATCACAGCAATAAGCACAATCCGTTGGTAATGATTCCCTTTCATCACCAAAAACCAAAAGCAAAAAAAAAATACAAAAAAAGCAAAAACATTATTTGCCTCTTCGGGGCCAAAGCCATTGTAACCAGCTATCCCAGCCTAATACGATGATGATGATGGCTATCGACCAACTTGAGGCATACAACACATCAGAGCGTCAAATCATCAGAGCATCATGGCAACAGACCTGCCTGCCTGGCCTGACACCCTGGAGTTCAATTTCATTTCCAGCCCCTGGGGATCTGGGCATTGGGGCTGGGACTGGGGCTGGGGCGGAAGCAAGTTAAGTTTGTTTGATGGGATTGATGGCTTCTGGATCATCAACGTAAAATGTCGGCAATGTCCACCATTTGTTTCAATACCGCAATTTTATGACTTTGTCCGGTGAACATTTCCCCGCACTACCTACATACCTATATACACTACACAAGGAGTAGAGTAATGGCAATGAGCCTTTTTCCGCTTCTGGCTCAAATAACTTATGGCGCTGTTCTGATGGTGTTTCTGCTTTTGCTACAACGATGGCGATAGAACGACATGGCACTGGTTTGGTAAGCTTTGCAATGTATACTCGTGGAGAATAATACATTAAAATGCGCTTGTTTCGAATGATGACGGCTTCAGGAGAGAAATTGAGGAGTTTATAGGATTTCCTTTTTCAGGTCATCATTGGATTTGAGTTCAAAGCAAAGGTGTCTTGCCTTTTTAGGAACTTTTAACTGGTTTGAAAGGTGGTGAAATGGCAGCGATGATTACCTTTTATTTTAATTCCTCTTATCGAAATGTCTGTGCTTAGATAAAAGCTTTGGTTTGTTTGCTATAAAACCAGCGAAAATGAAGATGAATATAATTTACGGCGTGACTTAATCACCTGTTTTAAAAGCCGATTTATTTGACATTGTTCGCGTTAGCCATCAAGTTCATTGAATAATAAAATAAAGACCTTTTAGTGTTAAGAGCCACAGAAAAGATATATATAAAAGTAAATTCAATTAAAAAGTTTAAGTGACCTCAACTCCAAGCAGTGCCGGATTAGCCATGAAGCAACAGTAGCAAATGCTACGGGCCCCGCGCATTTGGGGGCCCCGCGCACCAACCTTTTCTGACCATAAAAAAGTATTATTTACATATTAGATTTAGTCACAATACTAAGAAGAAAATATTTGCATAAAAATGATCAACTAAAATTTTATTTTTCTATCTGCTGGTCTTACCAAAAATCATGTTTCGCACCGCACCAAACGCAAATTGGACAACGGTATGAAATTCAGGTATTTATTATCACCATTGATAACGTACTCACTGCTTTAGGTAAACGTATATGAACAGTTATCATAAAATTGCTGGCATTTTCGGAATATTCCGAGAGCTAAAATCTCTTCCTAATTCAAAATAGCTTTTATGGCTTTTAGTCCACAAAAATTGGCGTTTCGTCCGGGTGATCGCACATGGACTCATCAGTTGGCTATGAGGACCTTGTCAATACGCAATTTTTATTGAATTCAGTTCATCTTACATCGATTTTTTGACAAAAATCCAATGTGAACTATATCCAACCAAGATTAAAATTATAATCATGAACGTTGGAATATTTTACCCGTGGCCGAGCATTGATTCTATATGAAGGTTTTTATAATACAAATTCTATATACTACTGAAATAAATCAGCCTAGTAGAAGACTTAGCACTATTAATGGATTTGTTGAATTTGTTGAAAATAGCAAAATATTTCAACGTTAATGATTACAATTTTAATCTTGGTTGGATATAGTTCACATTGGATTTTTGTCAAAAAATCGATGTAAGATGAACTGAATTCAATAAAAATTGCGTATTGACAAGGTCCTCATAGCCAACTGATGAGTCCATGTGCGATCACCCGGACGAAACGGCAATTTTTGTGGACTAAAAGCCATAAAAGCTATTTTGAATCAATAATACTTGGCTGATTTATTTCAATAGTATATAGAATTTGTATTATAAAAACCTTCATATAAAATCTCTTCCACCAGAAGAAAGTAAAAATCTGCAACCATAGTAAGTGCTAACGCAGATGATTTGGAGGACAGTCTGGGCAACGAATTAGTGCAATTCGGTTCAATGCTCAATTCTGATGTGGCTGGTATTATTGACAGCAGCAATCATGAGGCTCTGGAAATGCAGGTTTACAAGCTGTTGATAAATAATTCTTTACAATCTTGTTTCCCGAACGTTGAAATTGCTTTGCGCATTTATTTGTTTCTCATGATCACCAACTGCAGTGGTGAACGATCTTTCTCAACATTAAAACGTGTTAAAAATGAATTGAGGAACACGATGAGCCAACAACGTCTTAATCTCCTCACTTTAATGAATATTGAACATGATTTACTCCGAGAAGACGATATCAACAGCATTATTTATAAATTTTCCCAAATTAAATCAAGAAAAGTTTGTTTGTAACAGTTTTGTTTTATTTAATACCATAAACTTGATAAGTGCCTAACATAAAACAGTCTAAGGGCCCCTTGATAGAATTTGCTACAGGCCCCGCGCTGGCTTAATCCGGCACTGACTCCAAGGTGCGTTTCGCCCAGGTACGACAGTGGGCTCATCAGTTAGATGCTGTCGTACCCTTCTAAGACGCAAATATTGGTCGATGTTTACCGACTCTAATAAAATTTACAGCTTTAATAGACTGTGAATTTTATCGTTCTAGGGGAATTTGATTAAATTCAGACACCTAGAACAATATTGTCCGTGGTCAGACTATTAAATCAATACATAGAGAAATGAAAATTATTTCTGTTTAAGTGGAGTGATTGAATTAAATTCAATTAAAAAGTTTAAGTGACCTCAACTCCAAGGTGCGTTTCGCCCAGGTACGACAGTGGGCTCATCAGTTAGATGCTGTCGTACCCTTCTAAGACGCAAATATTGGTCGATGTTTACCGACTCTAATAAAATTTACAGCTTTAATAGACTGTGAATTTTATCGTTCTAGGGGAATTTGATTAAATTCAGACACCTAGAACAATATTGTCCGTGGTCAGACTATTAAATCAATACATAGAGAAATGAAAATTATTTCTGTTTAAGTGGAGTGATTGAATTAAATTCAATTAAAAAGTTTAAGTGACCTTAGAAGGGTACGACAGCATCTAACTGATGAGCCCACTGTCGTACCTGGGCGAAACGCACCTTGGAGTTGAGGTCACTTAAACTTTTTAATTGAATTTAATTTAATCACTCCACTTAAACAGAAATAATTTTCATTTCTCTATGTATTGATTTAATAGTCTGACCACGGACAATATTGTTCTAGGTGTCTGAATTTAATCAAATTCCCCTAGAACGATAAAATTCACAGTCTATTAAAGCTGTAAATTTTATTAGAGTCGGTAAACATCGACCAATATTTGCGTCTTAGAAGGGTACGACAGCATCTAACTGATGAGCCCACTGTCGTACCTGGGCGAAACGCACCTTGGAGTTGAGGTCACTTAAACTTTTTAATTGAATTTAATTCAATCACTCCACTTAAACAGAAATAATTTTCATTTCTCTATGTATTATATAAAAGTATAACATTTCATCAACACAAATTACTGGTTTTGGAAGGGCTTTCGTAGAAATATACTGGTTCACTGGTGAACTGATGGCATATCTGACCGAAGACTGGAATTAGTCAAAAGATAATTGCATTTGAGATGTCCAAAGTATTTGATAGAGTGATTCTTTCCTATCATTTGGTATGATTGGACTAGAAAATACATTTCGAATTTTATCTGATATTCAAGAAATAAATCCTGATGTGCGCCAAGGGTTAGTTTTGTCTCCAATACTTTTTCTTATCTTCATATAATGATCTTTTGTCTGGAGATTGTAATTATTGGTTCGTTGACGACAGTATTTTAGGATTTTCTTATTCACGAGCCTGTTTTAAGGTTGTGGAACTGAAATTCCATAGTGAGTTAAGTTGGTAAGATTCCGATATTGACAATATTATTTGATGGAGAATTAGAAACAGCGTTGAATTTAATGCTTTAAAGCACAAAGATGTTGTCTGTTATTTTAGTGTATTGTAATACACATGCTTTCATCTATTAACGGTACATGGATCAAGGAAACCATTTTCGATAAGAATGTAACTAAATGTCTTTTATAGAAATCATGTATTCGACGAAACCAAAAACGTAGCGTAATTCTTATGTTTAATTAAATGATCCAAGAAAGTGTATTCCTTCTGATCTGGCTACCATTTAAAGGGCATTCATCTAAGATTTGAGTATAATTCTCATAACTGAGCTGGTGCCTCCATTATTAATTTGAACCTGTTGGATGGAATCCAGAACATAGCCCTAAAACTTGTGATTGCATGTATCAAAATTTGTGCGCTTCTGATTCGATTAACGTCAGTCCAACATTTAATTACAACTTAAAAATATCGAAGCTATAATAAAACTTGTGATGCCAGCGCATATTGAGACTTGTTTGTGTAACAAGAAAATTTACACAAAAGGCGGTTTTTACTGGCTTAATTTTATGCTTCAATAGGCCACGGAAGACGGCCCTGATCTTTGTTTAAGATTTCTGTGGTGAAATGTTCTTTATTCAAGATACCTTTTAATAGCATTTAGATCATAAAAGCAGTAATTTCCTTCCGGCGACCTCACTTGAATTTGTTGGATTAATAATTTAAAAAGTTCAATTTTATGTCTTCGATTTGGCTAGAATACTCATATATTGTATATTGAGCCATGGTTCGATGAGGATTGCCAAAATGCGAAATAAGTTTCATTTGTGTGGCTACGAGCATTTCATAACAACACCGACGGTTTCTATAAAAGTACATTTTTAAAAGCAAATCTGGAATTTAAATCCATTTGTAACCGAAAAAATCAGACTTTTTAGTTCGATTAATTGAAAAGTCAATAATGAAACTGATTTCTGAAAATGGGCCTAAAATTTGGACGGAAAGAAGTTTATGATTAAAATTGATTTAACGTCAAATTTCCTCACTGCTCATTTGAAGGAGCTTTTGAACGAGGATTGAAGTCGTGACACTATTTTTTTGCGACACTATATTTCGAAAATGAAATTCTGGGTTCTTGAATTACTTATGCAGAAAGTGATAACACTCTAAAAGCAGTATAATCCAATGGAGTTCCCTTGAAAATTTTCAAAACTGAAAGTACTACATGTTGTACAGTTTTTTTTTTATATTTTGGATGCACTAAAGGGATTATGACTACCTTTAAAATGTTTCAGCACCGTAAGAGCGTTTAGGAAAGTTGGAGAGGATTTAAAAAGAGATACTGATGCATAATGGACAATGGTTTTGAATTTCCGAGAACCGAAATGTCAGGGAAAAAGTGGGCTGGGTAAAGCATGTCACATCCGTCTAGTTCAGCTTAAGAAATAATCTCTGATCTCATAATTGGACTCAGAGTAAACTGATTGGCGTTCCCTGAAGCGCGAGTATTGCGTTTGTTTGTTTTGTTTTTTTTCTTAACTGTTTCTGTTATACTTCATCACCTACCATTTTGCCTTTTGTCGATTCAATCCAAGAGACTCTAAGTCAGTTATTGGAACACCTGCCCAAATAGGGGAATTGTACTAGAGCTTTTGGACGATTATATACTTTATAGATTAAAGCCAGATCAGAAAGAGTGAACTATTTCAATCGCGTTTTTGGTGAATGCGAATATGCTTATTCACAAAAAGTGGTCTGTGATTCATACACCGGGAAATGATAGTTGTACGGTTTCCTCTATGCCAGTGCCGCTCATGTATAGCGGCATGGGGATGGCTTGTACTTTCACGATAGAAGACAGCATTGAGTTTGTAAAGCATTAAATTCTTCGTTGTTTGACAATGCTATCGAGATCAGAATTTAATGAACTTATCATATACTGCCGTTCTAAATCGACATTAAAATAATAAGAAGTTGAATTTGGAAATCAGCAAAACAATTTAATAAATAACAAGTTTTAGACAAAAGATCATTACTAAATATCATAAAGAGAGTCGGAGACAAAGCAGAGCCTTGTGGCACACCAGCATTTATTTTATGAACTTCACACTTCAAACCGCCGAAAACAACTTTTATTGACCGGTTTTAAAGGTAGTTTCTAATCCAGAAAAAAAAGATGATCAGCAATACCAAATGCTTTTGAAATATCAAGTGCAATAATCTTACTTTCCCCAAAACGATGGAAGGATTTGTTCGGTGAGATATGCCATCAGACCACCAGTGCTACGTAAGCTATACTTCTGGTCATTAGGTTAGGTTAGGTAAGTGGGCTGACAGTTGATCTTGTTACCGTCACACTTAGATCAATCTAGATGCATTGTGATACCCTAGGGTTTGTGACCCCTTGTATTGAAACCTATGATAATCCAATGTCGATCAAGCCCGTTAAGGGTGTAGATGGGTTACAGCAAGCTTTAGCCTGAAATGTCAGAGGGTATTTCTAAAGTATTGAAATTTCTATCGTCACATAATAGCCTGGCTAGGAAGAGGTATACGCCTTCTCAGGGATATTCCTTTCCTTTACCACCACTTGAGCAATCATTCCCCCAACCACGCCCGTAGGAGCATGTTTCTCCTTACAACGGCTGGTAGATGAGTTTGAAAAGTCAGTGTTTGGTGTATATGTTCGTTTGTTTGGTCGTTAATTAAGTCGAAGAGGCTGTTTCCATACCAAAGAGGATTTTACCAATCTTAGGTAGAGGTGGCCCCATCAACCCACTGATGCTCGTGTTCAACGTAGGAGTGGCAACCGCAGGTGTATAGGCGAGGTGGCCATTCTCCTTTGGTGCTGCTCCCACAAGGAACACGTGCGTCGTTTTCGTTTTCGTTCGTACTACACTATCGTACTGTAGTTGAAGGCGGTTTTCATAGATCAAGAATTCTCAAGCCATTTGGTACCATCAACGAATTTTAACATGATTTTGCTTGGAATGTGGGAGAGCTCCTCCAAGTAGCTGAAGAAGTGTCTCCCTATAGGTCTGTTTCTTAGATGATATAGCGCAGGGCAGTGACACATTTAGTGAGGAGTGTCCTCATGTATCTCCTCGTCACCGCATCCTCGTCCATAAGTCGTCGATACTGAGTTTCATCTTTTTCTTGTGGTAACCGAGTAGGTTGTAACCTGTGATGATGCACACGAGTAGAGAAAGAGACTTTTTATTCAGTTGGATGATAACATCGGTCTTTTGTTTACTGAAACTAGGCCATAATCTTCTGGTTGTAAGACAGGAATCGAGAGAGTTCCATCTCTTTTTTGTTAAGGCTAGAATTTTACTCTTGATTACCTGTTTAAGATTACAGGCTGGGACTTGAACTGTTGTTTCTGCTTGATTAGGATCAAGTGTTGATCCTATTCTTGCTAGCTCGTCAGCGCTTTCATTTCCTGGGACACCACTGTGAGCAGGAACCCAGCAGAGTCTAATGTTGTGCTGTATACCTAGAACTCTAAACTCTTCGCGACAGCAAGTTACAAGCTTCGATTTGATTTCAATGACAGAAATCACTTTTATTGCCGCTTGGCTATCAATGAAAAAGGTGATATCAGCTTGTGGCATTGCCATCATTGGCAGCTTTCGTCACTGCCAGGACCTCAGCTTAAAAGACACTGCTGTAATCAGGAAGTCTGAATGAGCTGGGTTGTCCTAGGGTTTCTGAAAAGAATCCTGCACCAACACCAGTTTCCATCTTCGAACCGTCGCTATTTATAGATATCATCGATTCGCAGGCTCGTTGATTTGCCAGTCCTCTCTGCTAGGAAAGGCGGTCTTGAACGGCTTGTAAAAGTCTAAGCGGGGTGTTATGTAGTCAGCACATACCCTATTTCCCGTGTATTTCTGTAGAATCTACGCATAACCTATCGCACTATGTCGCCAGTTACACGTTTAGCTAAGTAGAAGTGCGCTATTGTCTGCCGATTCTTGTGTTAATAGATCTAGGGGTTTAAGATTGACCTCATTGACCCAGTGATTCAAATACATGCCATTCTTTGTACCTTGGTCATGATTTTAAGGTTGGTAGGTTTGTCTAGTGCATTCCACGAGACTACGTTACCGTATGTCAGTACAGGTCTGACTATGGCCGTATACATCCACTTGATAATTTTAGGGCTTGGTCCCCAAGTTTTACCAAATATTCTCTTGCAGGAGTAGAAAGCGAACATGGCTTTATTTGTTCCATCCTTAATGTTGAGACTCCAGTTCAATTTTGTATCCAGGATCACGCCAAGATATTTGGCTTGATCGAAGATTTTGAGTTGGGTCCCTTCAATTAGAGGAATTTTAAAAGTCGGTAGTTTTTTTTGTTTGCAAAAAGAACCAGTTCGGTTTTTTTCGGGTTAACCGCTAGACCGCAGTTTCTATCTGTTCGCTAATTGTGGAGGGAAATTCACCTGTCGCTAGTAATGCTAGGTCATCAGCATATGCAATTACTTGGACTCCACTATATTTAAGTCTCATTAGAACTGCGCTCATCACGAGTGTCCAGAGAAGCGGAGAAAGCACCCCACCTTGTGGAGTCCCTCTAGAAGTAGACACTTTAATATGTACTTCTCCTAGCTCCGAGTTGATCTGTTTAACTTATGAGAATTTGTTCCGATAAGGGCGATACGGGTATCATGTGTGAAGTTATTGAGGGAAGGAATCCAACTGTCTACTACAAGTGAACATTGCTTATGAAAGAAGTGATAAAACAAGGAAAGACATGATAAGTTCTGACAGAGTACAAAAGATGTGTATGAGTCTATAATAGCTCTGTTTTATACGCTGTTTAACGCTCCGTTCTGAATTATATCCAATAAATGTAGAGAAATTTGGGCTGCACCTGCCCAAAGATGTGAGTTATACTCGAGTTTTTGACGAACGAACGCCTAATAAATGGTAGGCAGATCACAAAATTTCTAATACCGATATAGAAATCTTAAGCATTTGTCACGGTAAGAAATTGCCATGACAAAATCTTTTCTTTCTGCATTCCCAATCCTTGTTCTCACCTTTTATTCTTTTCATACAGGTGTTTCCTTCAAAATACTGGGAGAGAGTAGGGCAGTCATGGTCTATCAGACATTGGTTAGTTAGTAGCCATTAAAGTGGTCATAGCCTTAATGTGGATAAGAAATCGACCAACGTTCAACAACTTAGATCTGATCCCAAAAGAAATGAGGACGAGAGTGGATCGTGGCATACTAAAGGGTTTTCCAATAAGAGGTGTTATTTTCATATTCAAAGAAAAATGGCATTTTTGGAGATAAATGATCGGATGTTTATTTCATTATAAAGAGGAAGGTATGCCGTTAATAATGGAATAAAACATCAGCCAAATGGCCGCCAAGACCACGCTTACAGGACCATATCCTTTTCATGAAATTTTCCATAACCAAATCGCAAAGTGGCTGCGCTATGTCCTCGATAGCCTCACGAATTTCATCTTTGAGGTCTTGAATCGACGCTGGGCTGTTGGCGTAGACCTTATCTTTCACGTGGCCCCAAAGGAAGAAGTCGCAAGGTGTTAAATCACAAGATCTCGGTGGCCAATTGTGATCACCTCTTCGAGAGATAACACGGTCCGGAAACTTTTCCCGTAAAAGATCGATGGTTTCATTGCTTGTGTGGCACGTAGCGCCGTCTTGTTGAAAGTAAACGTTGTCCAGATCAATACCATCCAATTCAGGCCATAAAAAATCATTAATCATCTCTCGATAGCGCAATCCATTGACCGTAACTGTTGCTCCAGCCTCATTTTCGAAAAAGTAAGGTCCAATGACCCCGCGGGACCATAAACCGCACCAAACAGTCACGCGTTGAGGATGGAGAGGCTTTTCAACAATAACTCTTGGGTTTTCCGAGCCCCAGATGCGACAGTTTTGCTTGTTGACGTAGCCTCCGAGTTGGAAATGGGCCTCATCAGTCAAGATGATTTTTCGATGAAATTCCGGTTCATTTTCATGCATTTAAAGGACCCAATTTTAATAATTTCAATGCGTTGTTGAAGCGTGTATCGTTCCATTTTTATTAATAGTGTAGTTTCTACTTGTCAAATGTCAAAAAATGACAGCTTCAAAAGTGACAGCTACCGAAATAGCGGGCTATTCAAAATAACACCTCTTATTGGAAAACCCTTTATAAGTTATTCGCTGGCAGAATGGCTTAACGCCCACTATAATTTTGTTGTTGGTTGTAAAAGATGGAACGCTAACGGCAAGTCCCTTTAGTTGTCCTCAAAACTGCGCAAAGGTCAAACGAATAGGGGTATGTGCGAAATAAAAGATTACTGCCTATCAGTGGCGTAGCGTACCGTCTCGGCGCCCGGGCGGGAGACCCATTTTGCCGCTCCCAGTCAATACTAAATTAAAATTAAATTTCGAGACACCATTTCACAGGCAATGAAGTATCTTTTATTGAAAGTAAAATAGAATTAGCGGTTTCATAAACGATTTTACGAGATCGATTCCGAGTTTTTTTTCCAAAAAGTCTTAGAAAAGTCGTTTGCGGCTTGGACGAAACGGTCTCTGGTCTCCACCAGGAGAGCTTTTAAAACGCAGAGTTTCTGAGCACACTTATCCACACTCAGTCCACATTGCTGCAGGTAAATCTGTGCGTAGCTCTGCAGCTCAAAAGCTAAGAAAAGTGAGGAAGTTGAATGACTGCATGACTGTCAGAAGAAGACTGGCTACCGATCCGTTAATTCTTCCAGTACCTCAAGAACTTCCACAAACTTATTTTTAAGCGTCTTTACAGCTTCACGATGTTCACTTTTTCTGCAGGCTTGTGACTAGATCCTTGAGATACTTCTGGTGAGTCGAATTCGTCTTGACCCTGCTCTGTGGTGGGACCAGAACGACTTCCAACTTCAACGGCAGGCACGTCTTCTTCTTCTGCCCGTAAAATAAGTTATGCATTCCCATGAATATTGGCCGCAGGACAATTCTAGGCCACTCACGATTGTAGATGGAGGAATCTTACTTACATTGGAATCACTTCCGCTGCTGCTGGATGCCGCCGAAGACGTTAAGGTAGCTTTTGAACCAGAACTAGAACTGAAATATTTAGCGTCTTCGCGTCTGCTTCTTTCTTAGACTTTTTCTTGCGGTATTCCGCGCCGCTTCCTTTAACTCTTTTCATTTTCAAAAACTAGTTCAAAGGTTGAGTGAAGTACTAAGTGCTTAGTTTAAGAAGATTCAACAGTATTTAAACTATAAATAACACAATCGAAATAACTTTCTGTGATGCGGGAGGGAGCAAAAACATTGACCTGGCTGAGACTAGAATAACGTTTCCGTCGAATCCTAGTTATCTTATCATATCTCGCATATGCATATCATCTGTTTCGGAACACTCCCTTTCAGTTTCGCGAGAGTTTCGGAACGCTGGGTTTCAACTGCGTTTGACTCACTCACGCAAGTATGCTGAGTGTTGCTCATTGGCCGAAAGCACTGGGGTCGCTGAAAAATAAGAGATCATCCAGGCATGAAAAAGTGTCTGGAAGTTCACTTTGGTTTTGATAAAGTTAGAGAGCAGAGCTCATTATCTATTAAATGTGAAAAACAAAAAAACGAAGATCTATATAAAAAGAAAATTTTGGAAAAAGAAAACGATTTTTTTAGAGATAATTCTGGAGTATTGGAGTTTAGAAAAAAAAGGATAATAAATTCTG
Organism: Chrysotoxum bicinctum; assembly: GCA_911387755.1. Taxonomy (NCBI): domain Eukaryota; kingdom Metazoa; phylum Arthropoda; class Insecta; order Diptera; family Syrphidae; genus Chrysotoxum; species Chrysotoxum bicinctum. Next base: position 33,931,425 of record OU426987.1, read on the forward strand.
CATTGAGGTAAAATTAGCGAAGGAGATTTCATTTCATTTCATTTCATTTCATTTCGAGGAAGGAGAAATCGGCATATTTTATAAAAACTAGGTCTAGTGAAAATTCTTTGGTGGGTTATATTTTTTTTGGTACACATTTTTTTTTTGTGTGTAAATTGAATTTTATTTGTAAAATAAAAAAATCGTTTGGCCTTTGCTTCCGTTGATTTCTGAAATTGCGGAACTCTCGCCCTGTTTCTTTAAAATTATTCGTTTAATTATTTCGGGACCGAGCGTTAGCGGTCCATCTAACATATATTTTTATTCTTTATTCCATTTCTATTGTATGAAAAGATTTTGGGTGTTTACCCTATGGTTAAAATTTAAATTTAATTTTTTTCAACTCCCTATTTGGGATTTAAACTTCGTGTTTTTATTTTCTTCTTAATGATTTTTGCACCGTGTCGGTTTCCGCTTCAAAGGTTTGCAATTTCCTTAATTCATCAAAAATTTTCTGGCGCCCCTTTATTTATTTCCAACCGTGTATACGGACCTGCAATTAATTGATTTATATTAATTCGATTGAGTGTTCAATCGAAACGCAAATAACTTAATTCCCCACAATTAAATTAATTGGTGACAGTTCGGCTATTTTCTCTCTCTATAAAAGTTCGCGATCGTTGTCTTCGTCGCGAGCGATCATTTCGGGAAGGTGATAGCTTTGAACAAATTCTACAAATCATAAAATTTTACTTTCGATTTCAGTATTCCTTTTGAAAACAGCTCCACGTATTACTTCAAATCATCTGTAGCGACGATAAATAACCAATTTCTTCCGAAGACTGAATAAACGTAGACGTCATTGGTATCATGTAAGGACCCAAATGAGCTATGCATATTTACCCTCCATCCAGTTGAACGAAGAAGTAAATAAATGCTTGCAACGTTTGATTCATTAGAATATAAATTTTACATTGATTGTTTTCCAGTACCTTTTTGGTCTGTGTTTAACAACAGATCCCAAGCTCAATTTCTACATTCGCCAATTATAGTTCAGAAGACAGCTAAGCATGATTGAATTAATTTGCTCTTCTAACCATCAAAACAATGTATTACCACTTCAACAAACTGAAACATGCAATTTTTCAAAAAACCCACCATTCCAAAGAAATATATATCCAAAGTGATTTATTTGCCACTAAACTGGGCACACGACTTCGATAAAAAAGAAGCAAACAATCACTTGCACATCCTGATGTTCCAACACCGTATTCTTGACTATGCCATCATTAATCCGCCTTCAATTTGATACTTTAGCAAGCTCATGACAAGCCATTCCAGATCCCGATCTCCGAGCTTAGACGATGGAAGATGCATGTCGCAGCGTTGCAGCTACTCCTCATAAAACACTTCCACAAGCCACACAAGCATAAAGACCTCTCTAACCAAACTATGGTTGGTGTTATCCTCAAAATACAGGGAGCTTCTACCGCCACCGCCAGCCACTATTCGGAGAGACAATGACTAATGGACTCTACACGGTGCACTGCGCGGCAGTGGCGGCGGCGGCAGTAGCGGTGTCGGTCTCGGTGGTGGAAAAACTCCCATGTCGTCCCAAAATGCATTGTCTTGCAACAACTGCAACCAAGTAAAAAAAAAATAACTAGACCAGAGGTAGAGCTACTTCACATCCCTTGTTACGACTTTCCGTGGCGCTACCCATATAATAGGCGAGCAAAAAAAAAACACAATGAAATGTGAGCAAAAACAAAAAAAAATTAAACGAACACAAAAATGTGGCACACAGGTTCAAAGGCTCCACCAACCGCCAACATTATTATACCGCCATCAGCATCACCTAACATAAATTCCTGTCCTAGAATATTTTCAGATCATTACCACAAAAACTTTGCCCCAGATGTTGTTGTTCATGGAACGGAACGATGGCTAGCTATGGATGGTAGGACAGGAGAAGGAAGGGGAAGGCAACATAACCAACTAATGATTACAAGTCAACATCCTTGGAAACATCTTTCACTCACCTATGACGTTCAGCCGGAATGCCATCGAGATTTTTGGCTCCGTATTCACTTGGCACTCGTAGATTCCACTATCTCGGGGCTGGGCGTATTTCACCTGCAAGGACCAGTCCTTTGAGTCCTCCGTCCGTATGACCTGTTACGAAAAGAAGAGAAGAACCGACAAATAAACATTATTTACGAGTATTCCTATGCTTTCCATTTAGGACTGCTGGTTTTCAAGATATCACCTACATGAATATTTATGTGTGAGAACATGGCTTTTTTTGGTTTTAATTAAACGACGTAAGTAAGGTGGTTGTTGGTCGTGTTAATGTGGATGCGTTTTTGTATGCCTACAAAGTGTTCTATGTGTGAAGGTGAATTTCAGAGATGGTATTGTGAAAAGCCGACAGGTTTTCCATCAGGAAGGTATGCAACAATTTGCACATTATTTTAAGGGGGAGACATTTGAAAAATTAGTTTACATTTTTGTTTACGTTTACTCTCCAAAACTACTACTTTCTACGAATTCTAGTACAAAATATGTCAAAGTCCATATAAGAAATATAAAAAATTTTTGAAATTGGCCGATTTGACAGTACGCCAACAGAATTAGAGTTCACGAAGAGTTCACGCTGCACGTTTCTCTGTCATATGACTTATCTATGTACATATACTTCGACCATTTGTAGAGGACCTTCCGGTGAAGCTTATCCTTGTTCGACTGGCGACTAGCAACTGCCAATGTTTGTGAAATTTAAATGACCTTCCATTTTCCATTATGTGCTTAAGACAAGAGTCTTCCAATTAAAAAATTGGTGAATAGAAAAAACTTATAGGTTAGGTTAGGTTAAAGTGGCTGTCGTATAAAGCATCTGACACACTTAGGCCAGTCCATTGTGATACCACGATCTAATAGGGATCGAAAAATTTCTTACTAGTTAAAACCATTTGGAGCTTCTGATGAAGCGAAGGAGAATTTTAATGTCCGTGTTTATGACATCGCTTGGTTCATTATAGAAATAGTCTCCTAGATGAACTTTGCGTCTGTAACAGTGAACAGGGCATGTGCAAAGAAGGTGTGGGATTATTTCCTCTTCCTCCTTGTCCAAGCAACTCCTGCGGATATCGTTTGATAGTACACCGAGTCGTGCGGCCGGCGGTGCGCGTGTCTACCTATAAGACAGTGTCCCATTATGAGGGACAACAAAAAATTTGACCGTTTCGAATCTAGTTTTGGCCAGATTCGTTTGGTCGCCAGATAAGTGTTGGTGTTGAGCCATCTTCAATTTGATTGTTCCAGAGCAGTTCGCTTCAGAAAAAGTTTACTAGTAGCTATATATGTAGACATACCTATATTTATACTATCGGGCAAGACAGGCATTTCCGTTCCAATTCTGGCCAGTTCGTCGGCTTTACAATTCCCTAGAATATCCCTGTGCCCCGGCACCCAGAATAGGTGAATATTAAATTGTTACGCCATCTCCATCAGACACGATCGACAGTCTGGGGCTGTAAAGGAGTTTGAAGAGACTGGATGCGAGGGATTTTAAAGCAGCCTGACTATCTGAGAAGATGCAGATATCCAAACTAGATATCACGTTTTTCTTAAGCCAAGACAGTACTTTGGCTTCTTGGATGTGGATTTGTGGTAAGGGGAAGACTTAGACAAGACGTCTTGGGTTTCAGAAATGTAAGCGAGCGCCTGGTCACAATCCGCATCAAAGCGAAATTCAAAAACGTGACGCTGATCTATGTCCATGCCCCAACGGAAGAAAAAGATGACTCAACCAAAGAAGAATTCTAGGACCTTCTCGAGGAAACATATGATAGGTGCCCCAAGTACCACGTCAAGATTATTCTTGGTGACTTCAACGCCAAGATCGTAAAGGAGGGCATCTTTGGTTCGATAATCGGAGGACACAGCCTGCACGACAACACTTCCCGTAACGGACTCAGGCTGATTGACTTTGCGGTGCGAAATTTCATCATAGCTAGCACTCGATTCGCACACCTCAAAATACACAAAGGGACCTAGCGGTCTCCGGATCAACTAACCGTCAACCAGATTGATCATGTTGTAATAGACGCGAGACATGCTTCCAGTATCCTGGATGTCCGAACATTCCGATAAGCCAACACAGACTCGGATCATTACTTATGGTGGTAGCCCAAGTACGGATGCGGATATCCATGACGCCACAACGACGGACGGATGCTGTGAAAAGATTCAATGTCGCGAGGTTAAAATCGCAGGAGGTCGCCAGGACTTTTGCAGACCGAGTCTCTCTTAATCTCTCAGCAAGCCCACCTCCAGCTTCATCTACGGAGGACCTGTGGAAGCACTGCCAGAATGCTATCAGTAGTGCCGCCACTGATGTGCTGGGTTTCACAAGGCCACCACAACGAAACCACTGGTTTGACGAAGAATGCAGGTTGGCGCATGTAGCAAAGAACGAGGCCTACCAACTAATGCTGCAGGCAAGAACCAGAGCTGCTGAGAGAGCTGCCGGGAGCTCTACGGGCAAAGACGAAGGGAGGAACGCCGACTTCTAAGGAGGAAAAAGAGAGAGCATGTGAAGCGGGCGGTCGAGTCTATTGAGGACTGTACTGGCAGGGGGGGTGTTCGAAAGTCTTACCAAAGGGTGAGGCAAGCCACCCAGGGCTACAGAGCTAGCCTGTCGGGATTAGGGTGGGAATATGGTAGTGGACACGCAGTCCGTGCTGAGGATCTGGAAACAACACTTTTCCAAACTGCTGAACGGCGAGGAAGGCCGAAATTCCGCAACTTGGCGGAACATTCCATTCAACCTGGACGATGATGTTCAAAATTTCCGTCTACCCGACCTAAATGAAGTGCGGTCAGCGATAGCCAAGCTGAAAGTGTACAAAGCTGCTGGCGCGGATGGCTTGCCAGCTGAGCTATTCAAAGCAGGTGGGGATGACTTGGTAGGGAGCATGCACCAACTCATCTCAAAAATTTGGTCGAATGAAAGTATGCCCAATGAATGGAACCTCGGCATAGTGTGCCCCATCCACAAGAAAGGAGATGCCCTAACATGTGCCAATTACAGAGGTATGTCTCCTCAACGTCGCATACAAAATCGTGTCGTCTGTACTGTGTGAGCGCCTAAAACCGTTTGTCAACGAGCTGATCGGCCCCTATCAGTGTGGTTTTAGGCCCGGAAAATCTACCCTGGATCGGATGTTCACACTTCGACAGATTTTGGAAAAAAACCCAGGAGTTCCAAATCGATACACACCACCTTTTTATCGATTTCAAAGTCGCGTAGGATAGCGTGGACAGAGAACAACTATATAGAGCCATGTCTCATTTCGGAATCCCTGCCAAGCTCGTCCGCTTGTGCAGGATGACGATGGAGAAATCTCGCTGCTCCGTCAAGATCGGTAAGAACACCGCTGAACTCTTTGATGTCGAGAAAGGTCTGAGGCAAAGGCGACGCGTATTATGCAACCTATTGAACATCGCTCTTGAAGAAATTGTACGAAACTCAAGCGTCAACAATAGAGGTACAATTTTTCAAAAGTCAGTTTAACTGGTTTCTTATGCGGATGATATTGATATCATTGGGAGGACGAAGCGAGCTGTTACCGGTACGTTTGCAAGTATTGAACTGGAGGCGACGAAAATGGGTTTGGCTGTTAATGAGGACAAGACGAAGTATATGCTATCATCGAGAAAGGAATCTCAACATCGTTGACTCGGGCAAAACGTCACGATGGATAGGTATAACTTTGAAGTCGTCAAAGACTTTGTCTACCTGGGCACCACTATAACATCGCAAAACGACATCAGTGCAGAGATCAAGCGAAGAATTACTCTTGCCAACCGCTGTTTCTTCGGGCTAAGAAGGCATTTTAGTAATAAAGCCCTATCTCAAAGAACCAAGGAGACCTTGTATAAGACCCTCATTATCCCGGTTCTGCTGTGTGGGGCAGAAGCATGGACACTGTCTAAAACGGATGAAGATCTGCTTGGGTGCTTTGAAAGAAAAGTTCTTCGTTTGATCTTCGGTCCAGTGTTTCGATGGAGTATGGAGGAGTAGGTTCAACAACGAGCTGTACAGACTTTACAGCGACGTTGACCTAGTCAAGAAGCTGAAAATACAACGGCTGATATGGCTGGGACACTTGGAGCGTATGGACACCGACGCACCAGCCCGTCGAATCTTCGAATCCACCCCTGATGGTCTGCGCAGCAGAGGAAGACCCTACCTCAGGTGGCGCGCACAAGTGGAGAGCGATCTCAACAAACTTGGAGTGTGTAACTGGAGGCAGCTAGGTAGGGACTGAGCTAGATGGAGGGGCTTGTTGATTGAGGCCGTAGTCCACTCTGGACTGTGAGCGCAATTTTAAGTAAAGTAAGTAAGACAGTACTTCCTTTATCGCAAGAAGAAGCGGAAGGAGAGACTAAGGTTTAGTCTATCTGAGTACACTCAACCACCCACACCGTTTTCAGTTTTCGATCAATCTGTATAAAAATGTACTGATTCATTTTCCATCAAAGACACTTCTTCCCAAGCTAACCTTGAGGAAATGGTGACTTCGAAGTCTTTATCGAAAACCAACAAGGAAGTGATGTAGTCGGAGTGACTTGTCGGTTTTCAGCCACAAAATCTTTTGCAGCAGCAATAACTTCGATGGGGGATACGTGGGTTGGGTTTAAGAAATCACGAATGTGAAACCCCGAATGACGAAATTCCGAATGGCTTTTTTTGGTATTTGTGGTTGGACGGTTTCAAGCCTGGCATTCATAAAATAAATGCTGGTGTGTCACAAGGCTCCATATTGTCTCCAATACTATTTCTTGTTTTTTTTATAAATGTTCTACTGATTGAAATTTCTAGTCCACTAAACTGCTTCGCTAGTGACAGCAGCTTTAGTTTTTTATACTCCTTTCCTGACTCGCCTTCCTCTTCTTCGAATGTCTAGTTGGAACCGCAAAATATATTGAGCCCATTAAACTCAGATTTGAAGGACATTGCTTTATAGGGCTTTAATAATCGTTTGGAATTTAAATAAATACTTTCAAAACTAAAAGCTTTATTAAGTCATATAAGTAAAAGCCGAAAGATTTATTCGACATTGAAAAGAAGCCAGAATGATTTCTGCCATTGAAATCAAATCGAAGATTGTAACTTGCTGTCGCGAAGAGCACAACATTAGACTCTGTTGTGACACAGTGGTGTCCCAGGAAATGAAAGCGCTGACGAGCTGGCAAGAAAAGGATCAACACTTGATCCTAATCAAACAGACACAACAGTTCAAGTCCCAGCATGTAATTTTAAACAGGTAATCAAGAGTAAAATTCTAGCCTTAAGAAATAAGAGATGGAACTCTCTCGATTCCTGTCTTACAACCAGAAGATTATGGCCTAGTTTCAGTTAACAAAAGACCGATGTTATCATCCAACTGAATAAATCATCACAGCTCACAACCAACTCGGTTACCACAAGAAAAAGATGAAACTCAGGATGGACGACTTATGGACGAGGATGCGGTGACGAGGAGATAGATGAGGACACTGCTCACTACCTATGTCACTGCACTGCGCTATATCATCTAAAAAACAGACATAATATGGAGATACTTCTCAGCGACTTGGAGGAGCTCTCCGACATTCCAAGCAAAATCATATGAAAATTAGTTGACGCTACCAAATGGCTTGAGAATTCCTGATCTATGAAAACCGCCTTCAACTACAGTACGACAGTGTAGTACGAACGAAAACGACAACGACGCACGTGTTCCATATGGGAGCATCACCAACGGAGAATGGGCACCTCCCCTATACACCTGCGGTTGCCACTCCTAAGTTGAACACGAGCATCAGTGGGTCGATGGGGCCACATCTATCTAAGATTGGTAAAATCCTCTTTGGTATGGAAACAGCCTCTTCGACTTAACTAAGGACCAAACAAACGAACATATACACCAAACACTGAAATTTCAAACTTTTCATCTACCAGACGTTGCAAGGAGCCACATGCTCGGCCTGATGGGGGGAATTATTGCTGAAGTGGAGGTGAAGGAAAGGAATACCACCTGAGAAAGCGTATTCCTCGCCCTAGCCAGGTTATTATGTGACAATAGAATTTTCAATACTTTAGAAATACCCTCTGACATTTCAGGTTAAAGCCTGCTGTAACCCATCTACACCCTTAACGGGCTTGATCGACATAGTATTATCATAGGTTTCATTAGAAGGGGTTACAAACCCTAGGATATCACAACGGATCTACATTGATCTAAGTGTGATGGTAATAAGATCAGCTGTCAGCCCACTAACCTAACCTAACATTTAAGTGGAATATATCGCCTTTACTAAAAATCTTTCGACCACCTAGGTTTTCTCAGACGATATTAGAAAACAAGGATCGATTACGGATAAAATTGTTTTGTTGAAACATCGTGAAAATGCCTCTTGCTTATCACTGTTTCATTGCTACTTCTGCAAACGTTGCTCTGTTAAAATAGCAATTTCCATTCCTCCCCTTAAACAATTTCAACGTAGTTCCCACTCTCCTAGCAATGCTCATCAATATACTCTCGAGTTTAACTTCAGACGTACGTCATACTGTAAAATATAGAGATTGTTTTTTTTTAATTTAACAGACGAATGTGAAATTCCTTACCTAACTCTGTTTTCCCTTCCCATTTAAATATCCAGACATTTAAAACAAACGTACACGTTATCTACTACTCAATTCTCCCCCTATTTCCTAACGCACTGTGTTTAAACATTTTAATGGTAGTAATCGGCCCTACCGAGGTATCCGTTCGAAGCGGAAAATTCTCCGATTTTGTAAGATTCGTAGGATTTTTGCTTCGAGGTATTCTCCGGAAGCTGTTTGGAATTTTTCTCCGACATTATTTTAACGCACCCGGTGAACTGCGTTGAAGTGCGATCAAGGGCTTTATTTGTGAATTTTCTGACAGCTAAATGCAATTGTTTTTCCGATTTCGTCCGACACAATTTCTTCGCGGAACAAATTGCGCTAACGCATTTGTGTATTATTTTCCTTTTCGATAGGATATTAAATTCCGTTCTTCATCTACAAAAAAGTTTATTCTCCTTTTAGAGTATGGTTTTTTGTATCTTTGCATGTGGACGTAAGGGTCCTTTATTTAAAAGAAAAGTAAATAATTCCTGATGAGAGTACAGTAAGATCGTTGCCATTGGATGTGACATAACAGGTTTTGAATATTCCAAAAATATCTGAACCACTCGTCTAAAATATGAAACTTAAGGCTCATACGTTTGGGTGGACCTTCAAACGAGACTCATTACTTAAAACAAAATACCATTCTCTTAAAATTCACCTCAATGCCAAAAATACGACCCGCTTTTGTGATGCATGCATTACTCAACCATACCTTAAAGCGCTCATCTGATGTGTAAGTTAGGATGCCTGCTGTCAGTATATGCAGATCTCGCTTCCGTATCCAAGATATCTATAAAAATAAATTGAAAAGACAAGAATACACACATATATTATAAAAAAAAATAGAGCCGGAAACAGGATAGAGTTTGCATCTACAAAAATGAGTCCTAAAGCATAATAATAAGAAAAGAAAAAAAAAAACACAACAGCACTACAAATTCCATTCTATTTCTTTCCATGCGTCATCTTCATGTTCATCTTCATAATATTCCCCAAGGGCAAGTGAGTACTAGTGGCATAAACGTTAGTTCGGAAGGAACAAAAAAGAACTGAAAGAAAACTTTCGAAGGAAGTTTTCATGTCCTTCGTTTGGCAAGACAAATAATAAAAGCATCTATAGATACACTTAAATAGGATGTTACGAGTATGAGAAGAGCGAAAAAAAAAAACTATATAGTTGTTCCAACAAACAAACGAAAAAAAAATTCATAAAAATAAAGAAAAACGAAAGGGAATAGAAAAGAATGAAGCAGGACTTTTCATTTTCAGGATGATATAACAGAGGATATATCTACTTGTAATGTACGAGTATTTATTTTCTACCGGAAACGGGATATGACACTTATTTCACTACTTTATTTTCTCCATCAAAATACTTACCGACTTGTCACCTAGCTGTTCGACACGGCAGTTAATTGCTGCCGTTTGTCCAGCCCTTGCTGTAATATTTCGGGGCATTCCAAAGTCAAATACGGGCTGAGCTGCCAATGTGTTCAAGTGTTCAAGGTTTTCGTAGTCGTCTGAAGATAAGGCAGTTGGACTATCGTCTCCCAGTCCTGAAAATACACAAAAAAGCCCAAAATGCGAATTAGTTGGATGAAGATTAGAGTCGTTAAAATTCATGAGATAAATTGCCATCAAAAATAATGTATGTTTACTTTAGCATGAAATTTTAGTTTGGGAAACTTAATTGGAACTTACTTCGGATTTGGGTTTTTTCATTAAAAATAGTTTTTGTGTCGGAACATGAACTTAAATAACGTAAAGGGTGTTTTTTTCTTAAAGGGCTATTGAAATTTTATCTTTTAATAATATTGAGAGGAATTGTGTTTGTTTATGAAAACATTTTACTCATTTTTAAAGAATGGTTCAAGAAATTAGGTTTCGAACTCGATTATCAACACTTTCTCAGGGGCTATTTAGTTTTGACGAAGACGGCAATTGCAGGAGCCAATATTTAACTGTTCAAAAATTTTTTTTGGCATTTAGTCCACAAAAATGGGCGTTTCGTCCCGGCGATCTCACATAGACTCATCAGTTGACTGTTAGGGCCTTGTCAATACGCAATTTTTGTTAATTCAGTTCACCTTAGATCGATTTTCTGACAAAAAAAGCAAGGTTAAAATTCTAATCATAAACGCTGGAAGATTTTTCCCATGGCCTGGTGTTGTTTCTATTGAAGTAATGAGATGTCAATTTTTGTGGACTAAAGACAAAAAAAAAACGAAGCTGAGAGTACTCTCGGCAGACGAAAGATCATTGATGAATACGAGAAAGAGAATCGGAGACAAAACGGAGCCCTGTGACTCATCAACATTTATCTCATGAATATCAGACTTAAAACCTTCCAATAAAACTTGAATTGTGCGGTCCGAAAAGTGATTTCTAATCCAACAAAGAAGAGATTCATCAATACCAAAAGCATGCATTTTCAATTAGAGAGCTTGATGCCAAACTCTATCAAAAGATTTTGAAATACATATTATAAATACAGGGTGATTTGCATAAGGTTTGACAAAAAGCTAGGGCGTGTACGATGGACTTGGACAAGAAAAAAATCCCATGGGAGGGGGGGTCTATTTCCCCCGTTTAGGCGGGAGGGGCAATTTAAGAAAAAAATCACTTAAAATAGAAAAAAAAATATTAAAAAATAACGGATTAACTTTCTTTTTACTATTTTTTTAATTATCGGTCTTATAAGCATACAATAATGTGACAAAGTACTGGATTAACCATATTTCACACATTTTTTCATTGCGAACACCTGCGTGAGAGCATTGGTTTAAAATTGACCTGCCACTTTTTTATTATGGTGGGGTCGGCTTGGCGACGCGACCTGTTTTCTTGCTCTTATGTAAAAGTACTTTGGAATTTAAGATACATTTTTTAAATATAAAACATGGATTTAATGAGATAATAATGTTCAAATGCATAAAATTGCCGTCTGGTTTCCGGAAAAGTATGAATTTATGCAAATAAACCTTAAAAAATCGTTTTATTATTAAATAAATTTTTTATATAAGAAATTTCTCTAAAATTTTTCAAGAAAAAAATGTGGGATGCTAATTTTAAGTATTTAATAATATTGGTTTTAGGAAATAATTTCAAAAACTAATCGTTCATAGGTTTTGAAGATATTGATTTAAAAAAAATTTTTTTTTTTAAAACCCAATAAATATGTTTTCGAATATTTTTATATACAATTTTATTTTAAACTTAAGCGGACTCCTGCTAAAAATTTTGGGTTAAAATCCTTAGAGCCGTTAATGAGAAAGTCGAAAATCAAAAAAACGGGTCTATGGCAGGTACCCCTAATAACATTTTGCCCCAAAATTTTTTTTCACCAAAATATATTCCATGTCCATAATATCACCCTTATTTTTTTTTATCAAAATCGTTAGAGCCGTTTTCGAGATAAATAAGATTTTGCATTACGGGTGTATGGGGGTACCCTTAGGCTACGCGTACAGTAGTGCGACAAAGCGATGCGATGCGAGAAGCGTTTGCGTGCGAGAAAAATATTTACATTGATTCTTATACACGTGCGCACAGTGGAGCGATATTTGATGCGAGTGTTCCGAGTTTCTCGCATGCCTATCGCAAGCATCTCGCACACAAACTGTTCTGACCACTTTTTCAGGCGAGTTCGTGCGAGAAGGCTCATATTGTTTGTTTTGAGGTTTCAAAAAAAAAATCAAAAGAGTAAAATTTTGTTATTTCAGTGCTTGTGTTGTGTGGTGCAACTTTTTACAATTTTGGTGGCAATAATTATAAAGGGATTAACAAAATAACTGCAGAAAATATCGCTTCTACTGTGCACACTAATTCTCGCATCTCGAATCGCTTGTCGCATCGCTTCTCGTATCGCATCGCTTTGTCGCACCACTGTACGCGCAACCTTAGTTTTGGAGCTAAAAAAAAAATTTCAATTTTTCCTCTAGGGAATCACCGAAGACCCTTAACTACCAAGTTTGAAGAAAATACCTCCGGTAGTTTAGGCTGTAGTTCGAGGTACAGACATACAGACATACAGACATACAGACAGACAGACGAAATTGTCGGACCCACTTTTTTCGTCTTCGCTATCATCGTAAGGTCAACTTTGATCAAAATCTCGAGTTCGATTTTTTTTCCAAATGCAGAACTTGCCCTATAGTACCTATATCGCAAGTGAAAAGTGGCAGGTCAATTTTAAACCAATGCTCTCACGCAGGTGTTCTCAATGAAAAAATGTGTGAAATATGGTTAATAAAGTACTTTGCCACATTATTGTATTTTGTATGCTTATAAGACGATAATTAAAACAATTGTAAAAAGAAAGTTAATCCTTTCAATCGTAAATTCACCTAAGAATCCAAAAACGTAAAAACTAAAATAAAAGGCTTTTCTTAGAACAAAAGTAGTTTTTGTTATTTTTGATTTTCTCAAAAACTACAAAACATTTTGACATCTGGTTTTTTGTGTTTGATCAAAAATTAATAAGAGCATTGAATATTGAATAAAAAAATAATACTTAATTACGTAAAATTTAAAAAAAAATTTGTTTAAAAAAAAATTTTCATTTTTTTTTTTTCAAAATTTTAATTTTGAAAATTAATTTTTCAAAAACTATTTACTCGAACAACTTTATTTAAAAACAAAATTAAAGAATGTATTTCTGGCTTTTCAAAATGTTATAACATTACTCTGTAGGTATCACCGTTATTTTTTAATATTTTTGTTTTTGTTTTAAGTGATTTTTTTCTTAAATTGCCCCTCCCGCCTAAACGGGGGGAAATAGGCCCCCCCTCCTGTACGATTTTTTTCTTGTCTACGTCCAACCTATACGCCTTAGCTTTTTGTCACACCTTATGCAAATCACCCTGTATATCCACTGGACTTTAATGCATTTTTTACTCTACCAAAAGGTGTAATTCGTTGAAATTCTACCTTGAATTTTCACTCTTAACGGATCCAAAAAATTTTCTCTTACAAATTATTCAATGTTTAAAGGAGTAAAACCTAAATCTAAAACTCGTGACTGACCTTTTATTGATTTTACGAGTATTATAAAATTCACAATTATTAGTTTTAATTTCTATCGTTGGAGACTCTCTCCAAATTCACATTCCAGCAATAGTTATCCTATTGTAAAAATAAAAAATTATTGGTAATTCCCTAGCAATTCCACCCTCTTCGGAATTGAATTATGGACAACATAATACCAATTTAACAATAACTGAATAATACTCATTTAGATCGATGGTATCTTTTCTGTTTAATTTTTAATGAAATTGAAATCTCCAAACGGCTATCGTTTAAATGCCCCCAGACTCCCGCTCCAACCCAGAAACATTATAATAATATTGTAATTGAACAAAATATTCATAACAACCTTCAACAATACTACTATCACATCAGCAGGTCCTCTATTGAACGACTTCCCCAAAATAACCGCATCCACACGCCTACGTATAACATAGCCAATATCACGTTTCTAATTATTTTATATTATTTCTTATTTGCATTCGAAACGTGATTGTGGCTATTTTTTTCCTTGATTTTGTGAGTTTTGAGAGCCTGCGTCCAAATAATAATATGCAGCTGTAATCCATGTGATTGTTATCCATTAATTCGAGGCAAAGTGCCGTTTTTAGTACATTTTTATGATCCTGGATGAGTTCAAAATCAACCCGGAACTTTATGCCATATAGAGGTTTTGAGTGCCTTTACGTGATGTTATGTTATTGAATATTATTTTTTTTTATTCATCCACGCCTAGCTAGTTCACTAAATTAATGTTTTCTCGCATAAAATAAAGTATTATTTAGTATATTATTTTTTTATACCTGATGTGTGAGAGCTTATCAATAATTCAGTGGGCGGAACGTGATATGAATTGATGATAACTACTATCAACATCTCGGAGTTCCTTCAAAAAAAAAATGGGAAAAAAATATCTATTTATTTTCGGCTACTGTCAAAAAGACAGTTCTTTGTGTGTTAGTCTCCATTATTTTCCCAAAAGTGATAAATTTATCGCTTTTTTAGTGACAGCTTCTGGAGGGGCATGTGAATGTCGTTTGCGGATGTCTGACACTGCTTTTGTTATGTGGACATTTATTTTATTTGGTCTAGGCCAAAAGGAAAGGATCTCGCACAAAACGTTTATGGGAAAGTGGCCCCAGTGGAGTTGGATTAAAATTAAGTATATTTAAGTTCTCCTTCCCAGTTGGACCTGTAGCCCGGAAATAAATAGTTTTGGAGTTTCAGCTTGTTAAAGTTAGTCCATATATAGACAATAGGGGTATATCTATTATGTAGCCTACATTTATTCCCATAAGATGTATAAAAACGCTAAAGAGTGTAGCTCGGGTCGAAATAAATAATATGGAAAGGGAGTCTGCTTCCCAAGTCAAGTCGATAGAATTGTATTCTAGTTGCAACAGGTTCGGACAACTCACAGAAATTGAACGAATTTTAAAGTACATACATCAAAGGAACACCTTGCATCGGCTTGTATTTTAAAAGTGCAACAGACTTGACACTGAAAGGCAACAGCGATGAAGACTATGCAGGTTACAAAAAAAAAAGCGCGATCGACATCTAGTTATGTCTCCCTATTAGGAGGCTGCGTTATTTCTTGGAGATTAGAGCATCAACAATCAGTCGAATTATCAACAACGGAGTCTGAATACATGGCAGCATCATATGTCCCTAAACAGCTGGCACCATGACAAGCAACACGATTGAAAAGCGCGACCAACTGACAAAACTTTAATACCAAAATGAGTGTTCGTTATTGCAAACGTTTCGTAAGTGGCGCCCAATTTAAGTTAGACGTGGTAGCTCTTCAACGTTTGGTGCCCAAATTTGAAAGGACCGGTTTAGTATTTAATCAGCAAACATTAGTTCCTTAAAGTAATGCAACTTTGGCCGAGAACTTGGCCTTTTGGAGACTTCAACTTGGTGAATTTTGCGTCGAGACTTGGTCTACCCGCATACAAGAGAACTCAAAGTTTGGAGCAATTGGAAAATTACCACAATTTTTGGCCGAAAAATGATTTGCAGTGACGAGGCGCATTTTTGGATGAATGGCTGTGCTTAAAAGCAAAGCTGCGACATATGAGACGACAACAAATCACACGACAATGCATTTTAAAAAAGTTACCATTTGGTGCGGATTTATGACCGGTGGCGTAATTGATCCGTACTTTTTCGAAAACGACGTCGGTGAATCGGTCACCATCAATGGGTGCAGAACAATGATAACCAATTTCTTATGGCCCGAATTAAACCATATGTACCTAGACGACATGCGTTTCCAGCAGTTCTGTTGTATTTGCCACACAGAAGACGCTGCCATTGACATTGTGCATAAACAAACGATTTGAATTTAAGGTTATCTCTTGCAGAGGTGGCGTGAATTGGCCACAAAGTTCATGCGATTTGATCCCGGTAGACTTTTTTTTAATCTTACTTTCTCTAAAACTATGTTAAAATCTGTTCCACTCTTTGGTGAGATATGCCATCAGATCACCAGTGCAGTGGAACAATTGCTGCGAAAGCCGTATTGCCGGTCATTAAGAAGCTTTCGATCTTCGAGATATTTCTTGAGCTGATGATTTATCAGCGATTCCATGACCTTGGAAAGAAGGTACGCAAGTGCGATTGGTCGATAGGACGACGCGAAGGAAGGGTCACCGTTTTTAGGAACACGCTGGACAAATGCTGTTTTCCATCTTCTAGGGAAGATTCCAGAACATAAGGAGCGATGGAAAAGTTTACGCAATAGTTTTGCCAGCGATGAAGAACACCTCTTTAGAAGAAGGGGGGGGTATACCATCAGGACCAGCGGATTTGTCTATATCGAGATCTCGAAGGGCTCTTGTAACTGTACGAGTGCGGAAATATATCTGTCCCATTGAATGATTTACGTTCTCAAGTACAGGAGTGGCAATGTTGCTAACAGGCAACGTGGAGCTAGCAGAAAAATGAACTGCAAGTATATTTGCCCTCTCTAAAGAGCTAGTTATCGATTTGTCATTGTAGATGAGCGTTGGAACCGAAGATTAAGTTGAATTTTTTTATATTCCTGACAAATTACCAGAAATTTCTACTGCACTTGGGACATTGCACGATTTTTTGCTTAAACTTCTGTTCATGTAAGAATTTGGTTCTCTTTATAACAGCTTTGTTTTGTTTAAACTTTTTCCGATTTTCCTCAGTTGGGTTGGCTTTGTAAGAGCGAAAACTTACTTCTCTCAACCTGATAGCTCGAACCAAGACTTTTCTTTAGACTTTATACTCTTAGTTCTGTAAGGAATAAACGTACGCATCCCAAGAAAATTCACATCTGTGATCATATCAGCACTGGCATCAACGTCACTATCGAGGAAACATAGTGACCAGTTAAAAATTCTAAAAAAGTTATTCAGACCGTCCCAGTTGGATTTCTCGTATTGCCAAACGGTCCTTGTTGGATGCTTCTCTTTAACTGGATGAATGGGACACGAGAAAATAGCTGATATTACACAATGGTCCGAAGTGCCGAATGGAGATTTTACCGTTATGGTATACTTATCAGGGTTAGAAGCAAGAAACAAATCAAGAGTGTGAGCGTTTTGCCCAGCAACATCTGGTATACGGGTGGGCTCATCTACCAGCTGAGTAAGGTGGTGCATCTCAGCAAAGATCTCAACATATGTTCCTTCGGGTGTTGTCTGTCCTGAATGTAGGAGCCAATTTGAATTGTGTACATTGAAGTCGCACGCAATAAGGACTTCAGTGTGAGGGTCCATGGAAACAATTCGGGAAATGGAATCAGATAGCGCATCAAACTTATTAAGAGTTAAATTGCTATCCAGATTCTGACTACTATAAATGAAACAATGATGGATGATGTGCTTGCAGACAGTATATTTGAGCCACATGAAATTAAAGTTCGTATTAGAACAATGTCCGTATTGAGGAAGACTCTGGCAAGCAACATCATGTCTAACGTAGACTAAAAGGCCGTAATGGCGAAAGAGTAAAGGCATTAGATTATAGCCAGGAAGGCGACATTCTGAAAGATTAGTATTTGCACCAACCTGTGTTTCACCTAGTGTCAAAACAGCTGGTCTGTACTTAACAGAATGGGCGTACACGTCAAAGAAATTCCTTCTAAGTAAACACAACACAAAAATCACTTATCATGTCAAAAATCACAACCACCGAAAACACAAAAATGGCCAAGGGCCCAACTTATAAAACAAACGGCCGAGAGACCACCATAGAGTGTCTGTGCAAGTAAAACGAAGGTGACTTTGTTAGGTGATACTACGGTTTTAAGGAATTTTCCTCACCATTTAGGAATGGCAAGTGGTGGAAGTGAATCCATCAAAGATACTATTTTCCATCTTAGACTGGTCACTGGTCGATGTGGGATGGAGCGTTGGTCGTGTAAGTATGATTTTTCGTTTAACTTAAAACTGCAGTGGAATTGGACGGAGGTGAACTGAATTCGTTCATTGAACTATCTCCATTGTGAATGATCCCTTGCACTAGAGATTAGAATTATAAATGAGAGAGTGGATTGTGTTCAACAATGGAGCAAGCTGCCAGGCAATGGGCGAGGTTTTGCGTTAAGCCCGTGACCGAACACCGCCACTACAGACGGAGTTAAAAAAAAAAGAACAACAATGAGAGGAAGCAAAAATGAACGAAGGAGGCCGCCATGACCCATGATGTCACTTCTCTCAAAATTATGTGTGAGTGAGAACGGATAGTCAGAGAAGTTTATAGAAGAGCGAAAAATCAGTAACGTGTCGTCGCAATTTTATTAATAAATTAAAGATTTTGAATTAGATCTGTGAAGAAAATTTGTTGGAACTCAGATAATTTTGAGAGTAGAAAAAAGTATTGAAAAACGGATCCACATAGAAAGTTAGGGCCAATGGGGCCAGAAAACTCAAGAGGAAAATTCCATTTCCTAAGAATAAAGATAAAGTATATTAGTGCAGAATTATTGAAATCGTTGTCTTTTTAGTAAGCCAGTTTGGGCAAATAAATATCCCGATTGACATTCTTTTTTTAATCTTTTGTTTCCCGAAAATACGGTATTTTTAAACCTTTTGTTTCGGGAATCTTTCCTAATGTCAGTTTCGGTTTCTCTTGCGTTTTAAGGAATATAAATAACGTAATCTTCCAACACATAAACTGTTTTATATTTTATTTTCACTAGCCGACCCAGCTCTCGAAATTCGAGTGCCAATTTATTTATTATTTATTATTTATATTATTGGCAGTGTTTTCAAGCAAATTTATTAAATTAAATTTCATTTTATGTAATATGCAAAGTGTTCGACAGTGCAAAAACAAAAATGACCCACAGTGTGTAAATGCGTGTCTCAAGTATATTCTGCACATCTCCGTAACTGTGGCTTTCCAGCCATATAAAATTTATCGAAATCGGTTAAATACTTTTGGAGAAAAGTGTACCACAAAAAACATGTTTGCCGTTTTATTATATGATTTTTTAAGTCGACCTTTTTCCCAAATTTATTTAGCTATATTTGTAAATTTGTTTGTACTTGCAGAGGTTTCCCTAATAAAATTATAATTTTTCTTTTGGAAAATAAATCGTGCTTATTTATTGAATTTAGTAAGTTTCACCAGTGATAAAAACTTCCTGGGATAACGCTAAATCTCCAGCGGGTCACTTGTCTAGAAAATTAGTAAGCCAAAGGGCACTTTGCCGAGCACAAATATTTAGGGTTGGTATAATTGTCTTTATTTACATCAAATTATAATACTAACGAAATGTCGAGATGACCGCACTCGACGAGGGACAAAACAGAACTCAACTCTGTGAAGTAATGATAATCTGATAATTCTGCTCGATCATCAGAAATCCCATATATGCATGGAATCTAGCAGTTGATACCATCCCCACGCTTTACTTAGCCAACCGTACACCAGCATTACGATGCCCAATCCAGATATTCCCATAATAAGTTGCTTGAGTGATAATGCCATCGATCGGTGTTTGTTTTCTTAAAATTAAAACGACTACTATCAACTGCTTGCTTTAATTTAATTAATTTCAAACAACTCCCTCCAAAAATTTAAATTTTCGATTACGGCCATTTTTTATTTTCCTTCTACGAACGATTCGAAGGTTGAGAACTTATTTCAAACGAAATTTCCTTCCGGCGCGGGTGACATGCAAGCGTTAACATTATCAAATTTGCTTGTGATGCCACCCAAATATCAAAATACTTGAAATTTATCCAGCATGCTTGACAAGCCCCTAGATGGAGAATTCATCGTATTGTGGCGATATTGTTCCGACAACAGCGCCTCTATTTTTCGAATAGCTGTAACACAAAATATTTTATACAGTGTATCTCTCCATTTAACTATCTATTCATTTTACTCTTTTTGTATCTTAAAAAAAAAAAAAAAAAAAAAAAAAGTGGGAGTTTAAAACAGTCGCTTGAGTTGTTAGCAGCCAAAAAAAGAATCTCTGTAATAAATCGTTTTAGTTAGAAATTGTGTCTGGCATTTTAATTTATTGTACTACAATTTGGTGATCCTGACATGATCGTCAGACAAAAATCACAGAAAAACGATGAATTACGAGCAATAAACACTAAAGACTTAATTTAAGCTTAACCCACTGGCCGACACCTAAAAACAAAATTACAAGTCCCAAGAAAAATTTTGGGTCTGACGATGAGGAGCAGGTGAAGTGTAATCTCTTAAGTGCACAGATATCAAACTTCCAAAAATCTGGAAATCTCAACCAGATCTCTGGTTCCTACAAGTTGAGGCCAAATTCCGGTCTAAAGGCATCAAGAGCGATAACACAAAGTTCGACGTCATAATAAGTTGCCTTGATTCAGACGTGCTGCTTCTTGTATCTGATGCTGTTCGATCTCCACCAGAAAACGATAAGTATGAATATCTCATATTGAACTTAATCAAGCGCCTATCTTACTCGAGAGAAAAACAACTTCATAAGCTCTTGACAGATCTGGAATTGGGGGACAAAAAGCCAACTCAACTCCTACTACGAATCTGTGGGGGATGAATTTCTGTACTCACTTTGGATAAACAGAATGCCCTTAAGCGTGCGTGGTCTGTTATCTGTTTCTGGTAAATTTGACCTCAACACTCTGTCAGAAGTTGCAGACAGAATCATGGAAAATAGAGACGACCTCCATTTTAAAACAAAAACTATTTGATTATTTGCAATATTAAGGTCATCTGGAGAGCAAATCTCAATTCTGAGAGAAATATGTTTCTGTCAAAAGCCACTTTTTTGCCCATTAAAACTTTTCTCAAATTCCTGTAATAACACTTGAACTTATTTCGCACCACATTTACCCGACATGACACAATACCAACACCTCGTAAAACGAATGCCTACGGACAACCGGCTGACACGAAAATAAAAATTCAAATTTTAGATTAAAAATAGAAATCTGATCTCGACATGACCTTGCGTCATTTTAACTTGTTTCTTATCACAAATTGTTTTCAAAGAAAAAAGTCTTTTATTTTTTTTGTTTCCAAGAAAAGCAATTTTCACTTTTTGTTTCACCAAAAGTTGAAAATCATTCCTACAAGTTTTCTTGCTCAAAAGTTAATTTAATCTTTGAACTAAAAATAAAATTTCAGACCAGCTGTTCGTTGAATTCCCCAACATCAGGAAAAAAAAATTAATTGATACGAAAAACATTCGAAACAAAACCCATAGTAAAAATCCAACACCAAGCTCAAGGTTAAACACCATTAGCGTTTAATGTTAAAACGAAAAGCAGTTAAGCAGCACGGCCATACAAGACAAATACATACATAATTGCCCATTCAAACCGCATTGAATCCACTTTAAGGGCAATTAACTGAACACCACTTACACTGTGACGGTGTGGTTTTGTAACATTATAAGAAAATAGCGGAAGTCCCCCATCTTGCTTCAGCCATTTTTCTCACATGGGGGCAAGAAGTAGGAGCGAAATGAGTGCCTATCTAAAAGAGAAACAACTATCAAAACAAACACGAAAAATAGTCCTGTTTTTGTATCAATCTGAGTGTATCTACGGATGTTGGCATAGCATGCAATTATCATCGTGTTGAGAGTCCTTTAGCGGAAAATCTATAAATATTGACATTTGCTAGATGGATTGGCAAACAAAAGAATGTTCTGATGGGGGGAGCTTTTGTTTGCAGTTAAGGGTTTCTTTTACGTGTCCTTAAGTGTCATGAACATGTGTGTGAATGGATCATGTTTTCGAATTTGTTTACAAATGAATTAAGCATAAGTGAAAGTTAATATAGACACAAGAGCAGGGATAATAGTGGAGAATTCGATGACATTTCACAGATACTTTCATTTAATGGATATAATCAAGTTAATATGGATATGGTGGGGGAGGGAATTCGTTATGTAAAAAGTATTTATTTTACGACATGAGCGATAAATCGTGAGTTATGACCTAGAAGCACTTCCATTCAATTGGATTAATGAACTGATAAATATCAGGTGACAATTTTACTTTGTAGAAAATGTATATTTCGGCAAAGTCAATCTAGATAGCAATGGTAAGCATTCATTTCCACCTTTCCAATGTTGTTAGTCTTGTGAGCCAGGCACGTATGTAGGCACAAGTAGCTTCGAGGATTGAAGGGAAATTTTTGTTTTCCAAAACTAAATTTAACAGATCTTATAGTAAGAGATACACTTGAAGCATCTGGCACTTGGTGTTAAAAGGCTTACTTACTTTACAGTTGGTTTAAGTTGTTCTTCACTTATGTGGGTCATCTCTGCTGTGCTGAACATCAAGGGTGAATTCGAAGACTCGTCTAGCTGACGCTTCGGTATCCATGCGCTCCACGTGGCCCATCCATCTCAGCCGCTGTATTTTCAGGTTTTTGATCAGGTCGACGTCGCTGTAAAGCCCATAATGCTCGTTGTTGATTATTTTCTCCTCCAGCCAGCTCGTCAACACTTTCAATAGCTGGGACACCACTGTGACCAGAAACCCAACAGAGCCTTATGTTGTGATATGTACCAAGAATCCTTAGCTTCGCGACAGTAAGCTATAAGCTTCGAGTTGATTTCAATGGATATAAGGTCTCATAGGTTCTTTTTGAAAGGCCTTTAGTACTCAAATGTCTTCTTAATCCGTGGAAAGAGTGATTGGCGAGAGTGATTCTTCGTTTGATCTCTGAAATAGTGTCATTTTGCCCAGGCTTTACAAAGTCCTTGACGACTTCGAAGTTCTTTCTTGATGATAGAATTTACTTCGTCTTGTCCACATTAACAGCTGAACCCATTTTCGCCTCTTCCGATTCAATAATTGCAAACGCACCCACCAGTAACAGCTCGCTTCGTTCTCCAAATGATGTCAATATTATCAGCATAAGCAAGCAGTTGAACGGACTTTTGAAAAATTGTACCACTGTTTTTGAGAACAATGTTAAATGGGTCGCATCATAACGCGTCGTCTTGCCTCAAACCTTTCTCGACATCAAAGGGTTCGGTGGTGTTTTTACACATTTTTGTTTGATACACATTTGTGCCCGTTTTATGGCATTTTCCATGTCTTTCCGCAAGATTTCCAGTGATAACTGATCGCATTCCCGTCGAGTATTCTCTTTAAAGGCTGCGATTGTCTGGGGTTTGTTGGCATAAGCCCACGACTTAAAGTTTCTTTGGGGCAACTTGAAGTTGTGGTTTATGCAGGAAGTTAAATCGGTAGATTATGAGACTCTCGTGCTGTGCGTGCGATTGCGCCGCGCCGTCTTTTTGAAACCACAATATGTTAACCAAACTCCGCTCAACCAATTCTATTAGTAAGAAGTCATTTATCATGGCCCTGTAGCGTTCGCCAAAAACAGTGACCGATCCTTAAAAAAAATACGGCCCAATCACTATTTACGCGTGTACGCCGCACCACACAGTGACTTGCAGTGGATGTTATGGCTCTTGGTGCATCAAACGCTGATTTTCAGTGCGTATTGATTTTCGACACAAAATCGTCCTCTTCGTTTGAGAAATTGAGGATGGCTTGTCATAATTCACACGCGACGGACAATCAGCAGTCATTAACTGATGCACTGTTTCCATTTTGTCCTTGAACATTTGCAACTCTTTCGCTAAAATTCGCTGTAGGTGCAATTGGTGATGTTCAATTGCGTGGCCCGTCTTCTTGCGGATGTTTCTTCGTTGTCAGCGACATCGGTGGCCACAGCTGCAATATTATCGGCCGAACGCCCAGTCTAGTGATGGCTAAGCCGTGCATTGTGTCCTGTGGTTTTAGTCTGTTCGAATCGATACGCTAACACCACCACCGATCGATTATATTGATCGAACAATTCGACACAATCATTCAACGCTCTTGCGGAGTGTATAGTGCTCGAATGCTTTTCTGTTTGTATACTTCAGCTGTCTAATTCACAAATGTTAAAAATGATTGACATAGGACGCCATTTGCAAGAATCATAACATCTTCCGATAGGTTGATTAATTTTGCCGTAGCTTGTATAACTGGGCAAGAGGTCGAAAAAAACCAGGAGTTTTTCTTATTCTGGGAAATATTATTTTTTCTGAAGGTGATCTGAATTTATCGTAAAATATCGGTAAGGTGAAAGCAACTTTCGGAATGCTTTCTTTAAGGTCTGAAAGTGTTACTCCAGGTTGTCGAATCAATTCTGCAGTACTTTGGAAGTGACTCCTGCAATCAATTGGAGAAATAGCAGATCTTGACATTTGCTTGTTTTTTCTTTAACGAGTTCGTCCAATTTACCAATTCGACTTAAGGTATTTGAAACGTGTTATGCTGTACTCTACACTATATCTAGATGTTAAGGAACACTACACACTTCGGGACAAAGCGTCTAACTTACAGTTAGCTGTATACGTTGATGCAAAGTGGAAGCAATAGTATCTAGGCAGGCAAAAACTAGAGATTCCTGGATATCCTAAAACACCTTGACACCGAAGGACATTGAAAGCAAGAATCAATGCTGAAAGTGAGGCTCATAGGAAACATATCTTAATGAATGAGTATAAAACAGTTCATAAGTGTGAGATGTTACAAGAGGGCTATGATGGACAAACTTGCGCAGAGTGCAGAAATATCTGCAGGAAGTGATGATACCTGGTAGCTGTACAAAAAGAACCTTCCTGTGTTAGATGTGGACCGCAACCTATTGGAGACTATAAGAGATCAGCTGCAATTCTAGATCCTCAACTTAAAAATGCACGTAGGTCTTCCGGAGGTATTGACACCAGTCCCCCAACAAGTTCAGAAATACAATCCGCGATTCACCTTCTTAAGGCTAATAAGGCCACAGGACTTGATGGCATTCCTGCAGAGTTCTTGAAAGCAGATCCTGATGAAAGTTCTTGTGTTTTGTAATATTTAGTGGGGACTGTTTTTTATTTTTTACCAAAAAAAGGTGTCCTTAAAAACTGTAATAATTGGCGTGGTATCACCGTTTTGTCCATGTTCCCGAAGTTAATGGCAACTATAAAATTCTCGAAAGGATAAACTCCAGGATAGAGACTACGCTTAAGAGGCACCAAGCGGGCTTTCGCAGTGGTCCATCTTGCGTTGATCATATTAACACCTTGGGAATTATACTTAAGCAATCATATGAGTATCAGAAACCGCTCGACCTCATGTTTGTTGACTTCGAAAAGGCTTCTAACCGGGTTAAACGGGAATGTATATGGAGATATGTTATTGCGAAGGGCATCCCCACAAAGATTGTTAATGTCGTCAACGAGTCCTAGGTGTGTTTCGTTTTGCACAATAGCTATCTTCCCGATTCTCTTGAGGTGCATCAAGGAGATGTTCTTTCACCTATTCTGTTTTTACTGGCAATTGATAATGTAATGACTGCTACAGTTTGTTTAAACGAGGGACATAGAATACAATGAAGACCGTTTGACAAGCTCAGCCATATAGACTATGCCGATGATATCTGTCTTCTGGCAAATAGCTCCGGCGCAGTGGCTTGAATCAAATGTGTCAATCTCTGCAAATAAACGGAGAGGTGGATGGCTTTAGAATTAACGTCAACAAAACCAAAGTAATGAACACCGGCCAAAACATTCAACAGCCAATTCTTTTAAGGCAGGGGATCATTGAAGAAGTCAGTCACTTTGATTAACTAGGTAGTTGTGTAGCAATTGATGGTGGAATAGATCTGGATGTTAACATCAGAATAAGTTAGACCCGACGTGTATTTGGAATTCTCTCTCCTGTGTGGAACACTAGTAAAACTTCACTACGCACCAAGTTGAAACTCTTCGAATCCAACGTAATATCTGTGCTCTTATCCTCCTGTGAAACATGGAAGTGCTCTGCTAATATCTCGAGCAGGTTACAGGCTTTCGTTAACCGATGTCTGCGGTGCATTTTTTAGTGGCCACAAACCGTATCAAACGTCGAGATATTACAAATCAAATGGCGTTGGATTGGTTGGATCGAGGAAACCTGACAATAACATATCGAAGCAATCTTTTGAATGGAATCCTCAGGGTGCAAGACGTGTTGGAAGACGAAAAACAAACTGGAGGTCAACCGTAATAGTAGAAACAAGCTCTCAGGCTATTCGTAGTGTGCTCACAGATAAAACCGCTTGCGTCAAATCGTGGTAGATGGAGGGATTTCGCTGCTGCCCTATGCTCCAGATGGAGTTGAAGTGATACTCAAGTAGCCGGATGATGTAACCACAGCTTAGGATATCTTGAATTTCCGATGATCTACTTTTGACAAAAGTCGTTTATTGGTAAGCAAAGCAGTTAAGATGTAAAATAGAACTATTTCTCTTAACACAAAATCCTGGCTACGTCCCTGCGTTTAACATCCTTCTGATTCTGTTTGCGACTCGATTTCAAATGTGGAATCAATGGAAATAATTCACTGATTTATATCAATGATTTAACCACGTTTCCCAGCGAGCAAAAGCACTATACAGATTCAATACAAGACGGTGGATGGTTGGATATGGCTAAATGCCATACGACTTAAAAGGCACGTTTCATGGCTCCATGTCGCTTTATTGAATTGTGCTTAAAAACTGCCTCTAGGGACAACGTCATTAATTTTATTGGTGATTATGCTGTCGCATTCTAATCTTTTAAGTCTTTTCCGCTTGGTCCTCAAAGTTTCTCCAATGACTTCCTTTCTTGGTTGTACAAAGATTAGAATATTTTTTGTGGGGGCTAAACTTTATCTGCTAAAATTTGCGAAATGTGTGTTCGTCGGTTAAGTGCTTGAAAATCACCCTTTCCAGGTTGTGAGTGATGTTTACTGAAGGGTTTTTCTCTTTGACAACCTTTTTCCTTTCTAAATATTTTATGTGTTCGTTCAATCAAACATCTGAGTCTTCTACAGAAAGTTGCGAACATTTTTGTGCATATTAAATTATTCAGTGTTGAGGTGAGAAAGAAAAGATTTGTATCTACATTTTGTTTAAAAGTCGTTTTAGCTTATATCCGTTGTCACCTCAAATCTGAAACTTTTCGAAAGTTACATCTGAATTATGCAAAATGTCGACTTTTTTGTTTGATAAATATGTGGAAATAAAAATAAACCTCACCAAATCAAAACTTCCACAAAGCAAATTGAGTGAAAGTGAAAGAGCATTTTCCTCCTAACACACGTCATTTTTCACCCAGTTACAAAAACAAAAAAAAAAAAGTTGTTTCTTATTTTTTTATTTTATTTGAAATTTGATGATTTGTTTGCTCTTTCATGTAAAATATTTTTGATTCGCAAGCGAGGGTGAGCACACGTGCGTTGGAAAAAAAACATTAAAATGTCAACGACTAAAATTGAGGAGCATGATTTTATTGAATTTTATATGGGGACCTGGTTCAAAAGTTGATATACTATATTTAGACATTTGAAAATGGATGTCTTGACAAGTGAAGTTTGTATTTTGTGATTTTTTGCTGATGGAATTAGCAAAAATCAAAGTTGATTGACAATCTATCAAGATTTGACAACATTTCTTGAGGAAGTTATTTTTATTATTTTTGATAATAAAAGTTCATAAAAGTTATCCTAATGTAAGAATGATTTTGAAATAAAATGCACGACTGGGTCACACGTTTAAACTTACCTGTGCTTATGACTTTTTAGTGGTTTGAATATAAAATTTGTTAGAATTTAATTCAAGTTTTTTGACTAATATGTGAGCACTCAAGGGATTATTACTACCCTTAAGATTATTATCACAATGCGAGCGTTAGGAAGACCGAAAAGGTTTCGAAAGAAGATAAACCGATGCACATTAGTTTTAAATTTTTGAATATCACAAGGGGGAGGAAAAATTTTGCTAGATAAGCATTGCAGATTCGTGTAGTGCGGCTGACAAAAAGAATCTCCGTAATTCACAGTACGACCGAAGTTTTGATCAAGGTTAAATTGATGAGGAATGCTTAAGCGGGAGCATTACAATTGTTTAAGGTGGGGAATGCAACTGGCTATTTAACAAGAACACTATTTATAAAAATAGAGTTAACTTAATGAGACACATGAAACAATACGGCGGAGTTCAATTTTTAAAGCTCTTATTGGGTTATTGGAGCACCTGCCCATATAAGGGAATTGTCCCCGAGGTGCGAACGAATAAATCGAACTTTAGATTTTGATCGAACTTGACATTACATAATCAATGAACTTTTGTCTCAAACTTCTGATCCATTAAATTGTTTTGCCGACGATAGTACTCTCAGCTTCTTATATTCGTTTCCAAATGCACGTGCTCGTTCTTCGGATGTGGATTTAGAAAGGCAGCGTATGGTAAGCTTAATAAATTCTCATCTCAATAGCATTGTCATTTCACCTTATGTGGAAAGGTCACATATTCGACGTTGCCAAAAACGCTGCCAAGTGCTTTTGTTTCTTTCGACTTTACAAGAAATATTTCATCCCTTCTGATCTGGTTGTAAACTATAAGGCTCATATACGTCCGAAGCAATGTTTATTGTCTTTCATAATTTTACCGATATTTTTATAAACAGTGCGCTAGTGAAATAGCCAATTGAACTTCTCCCTTTAAACAATATTTAACCGTAATACTCGCGATTCAGGGAATAGTCATCAGTTTACCCTTGAGCCCAGCTTCGGACAAACTGTTGCATTTACTTACTTATCCGGTTCCCGATCCATGGAGGGTCTTTGCCTGAGATATTGCGGTCTTCCATCGGTTTCGATCCCTCGCGAGCTCCTTCCAGTCGTCGAGATCAAGCGCTTTTGCGTCTGTAACCACCTGGTCCCTGTAGTGGAGGTTCGGTCTTACTCGTAGTCTGGAATCTTGGGCCGGGTATTCGAAGATCTTCTTAGCTGGAGCGTTGTTGGCCGTTCGCTCGATGTGCCCGAGCCAGTGTAGTCGAAGTGTCCATTCGCTGTCTTTGCATGTAGGACCAAATATCCGCCAAAGAATTTTTCTCTCGATAGTACCCAGTATCAATCCCCTTTTTTTTTACTAATCGCCCAGCACTCGACGTGCCGTAGAGTAGAACTGTTAAAATTAGTGTTTTAGAAAGGAGTTTTGAATCCATTTGTTTGGTCAAACCGAAGTAGCAGTGGTTCGCTAGGGTAATTCTTCATCGGATTTCCACTAAGGTGTCGTTCCTGGGATTGATGTTTATTCCGAGGTAGGTGAACTCCTTGACTACCTCGAAATTACTGCTTCCAACAGTGACGTTTTTTCCTAGGCGATGGACACCTAAGGCTTTGTTTTTTGATAGCATATACTTTGTTTTGTCCTCATTAACTTCAAGACCAACGCGTTTCATCTGTTCATCAATAGCTGTAAATGCTTCTAGCACAGTTTGCTTGGAACAGCCGATGACGTCGATGTTTTCTGCGTATCCAAGAAGCTGGGAAGACCTGTTGAAGATAGTGCCTTCCAGGTTACCACCACTCTTGCGCACTATCTGCTCCAGAACTAGGTTGAAGAAATCACATGATAGCGCATCTCCCTGTCTGAAGCCTGTACCTGTCTGGAATAGCTCGGATGAGCAGTTACCCATTTGCACGTTTGCAGCACGTATTGTGTAACGTCATGCGGCATAGCTGGATCAGTTTTTTCGGGATCCCGAGTTCCGTGACCACCAATGGAAGCTCTTGGTGACTATCATATGCGGCTTTGAAGTCGATGAAGAAATGGTGGGTGTCGACTTGAAATTCATTGGTCTTTTGCAGGATTTGCCTCAATGTGAAGATTTGGTCTATCGTTGATCTGGCTGGCCAGAACCACACTGGTACGTACAATAAGCAAGAATATGCCTCTGTGGTTCTTGCAAGACATAGGATCGCCTTTTTTGAAGATTGGGCATATGTTTGACCAGTCGTCCTCCCAAACTTGATGAGCTGATGCATGCACCATATCAGAAAATCTCCTCCATACTTGAAGAGTTCCACAGGTGGGCCATCCGAGCCGGTGGATTTGTTGTTCTTAAGCCTATGGATGGCTCGCCTAACCTCTTCAGTACTGGGTACTGGCACTGGATATTCATTGACTGGTCTCACGCTTCTTCGCTCTCCCGTGGCTTCCTCTAAATAATGCCCATTAAGCAGCTGCTGGAAATGGTGCTGAAACACGTCTACAATTCCCTGTGCTTCGGTGACCAGGTTCACTACGCTGTTTCGAAGAGCTTGCGTACCGGTCTCTTAACCTGATGCCAGTTTCTTGGCTCTTTTGTAGAACCGGCGAGTATTGGTGGCGGTGCAAGACTCCTCGAGATACGTCAACGGCCTTGGCTTTCCATCGATCAGCGAAATCAAGTATCATTGTGCGTGGTTAGTGCTTGGAGGGGCGACCGTTTAAATTCAAACGTGTGCTGTTGTTCTTTCTTTCTGTGTGTCTCTTTCTGTTGTATTGTCTAAGCCGATGGCCTCAGTTGCCAGTGCTCTATGTGATATGTAATGTATCTCCTGGAGATACCTGACCTGAGGGGCTGTGGATGCTCTTTTTTTTCTGCGCAGGGTTTTTTCTCTTTTCTTCTCTTTTCATGGTACTCCTCTTTTGCTGTCTTGTTTTCCGGTGCAGCATTTACATTCGTGCATTTTCCGTCTTCTTAATACCCCGCATTCATGTTTTCTTTTTACTAGGTGGTTGATGTCCTCTGGTCTCGGCTATCTCCTTAACGATGTCGCGATACTGGCTTCACTGGTTGTTGACGCTTGTAGCTGGGGTACGGCAGAGAGTTTCCCTGTCAATTACTAATTGTAGTTTTTGGCTTTCTTAGGTGTGCTTAGGTGTGTGTTGAATTTCTTCCTTTGGGCGATCTTGGCTTTCTTTTCGTTGGACAGTCGGGCTCTAAGCTTAGTCACAATAAGGATGTGATCAGAGTCTAGGCTTGCACCCTGGAAAGTTCGCACGTCCAAGATGTGCCTTGGCTTGTGATTGGCACGTGATCGATTTGGTTGGCGGTTCGACCATTCGGAGATCGCCAGGTAGCTGTGTGTATCCTTCGTCTGGAGAACCTAGTGCTACTTACTTATCGTTATCACCGTATTCCGAGCTGCAGCAAAGTCGATTAGTTGGAAGCCATTATCTGTTGTCGTTTCGTGGAGGCTGTGCTTTCCAAATAATCCGCCAAAGATATTTTCCTTCCCTTCTTCAGTATTGAAGTCTCTGAGCGCTGTATGTGGAATACTCTACCCGATTTTATACATATTTGCCTCCCATTATATTATCCAGGCATTCAAAACCAACTTGCATTGCTATATCGTTTTAAATCCTTTCCAACTTTCATTAGCGCTTGCACATTTTAATTATAGTCATAATGCCATTAGTGCAAGCAAAATTATAAAAGCAAGTTGCTTTTCAAAGCCTATATTTTAACCTGAAACATCTTAAATATCACAATGAAAATGAATTAATTTCAAGACTAACCACTTTTTTCGTTGTCCGCTTCTCTCTCTTAAATATATGGGAAAGTTCATGCGATTCAGTCTGGCATTTTATTTTCCTTTATTTTGAACATAAAAAAATGTGTATTTAAAAAACACTTTAAAACTTTAAGTCCCCAAAAAAAGGTATGAGAGTGGACAAGCCTACTTTTGTTCCCCAGTTGATCATTTTGAATCAATTTTGAAAATTAAATTTGTTTGTGTATTCTCAAATAGCTGTACTAAATATTTTAAATTAATAAAACAGTTATAATATCCTTAAAGAGTGCTTAATAAAACAACTTTACAAAAGCAACAAAACTTTTCAACTATAAAATTTGTTTCCGCTCAAAATAACTTTTGATTATTATTTTCTACACAAAACAGCAAAAATAAAAAAGGGGCATTTTCTTGTTGAAACGTTTGAACAAAACTAATAGCAAAAAAAAATAACAAAACAAACGAAAAAGTTTTTATTGGAAACAATAAAAGGCGAACAGAATTAAATTTAATTTACACTTGTTTGTTGTTCGTCAGTTTTTTTCTGTTTTTATCTGAGAGTTCGATTTACAAACATGAAATTTCATAAACTATCACAACAGGATTCTATTAAATTTTATCCATATTTTTTTACAGATTTAAAAATGAAACAAAAAAAGTTTAATAATAAAATTCATATTTAAATGCGAAAGTCCAAATGGTCTTTCTTATAAATGTTTTAAAGTCTGGTTCCGCAATAAGAAAAGATATTTTTTAAAAATGTTTTTGAATTTAATAATGTGCAAGATATAAATAATGCAATAATGCAAACAAAAGCACAGGGTGTTTCAAATAAATTTTTTGAAATAAAAAAGGATTGCGTGAAGTGAAACTTCTTTGGTGATTTGGTTTTCCCCATTTTTCACCTAAAAATTAAAAATAAAATGCACGACGGGGTCGCACAAACTTGCTCTCATGTAAAAGACTAAGAATTTAAAAAATGAATGTTATTAGAGGATAACTGTTCATAAGCATAAAAAAACTCCTTTAGTAGTTGGAGGTAAAACCAGGATGCCATGTGAGTCAAGCAAATATAAGTTTATGCAAGAATAAAATTATAAGTCGTTGTAGTGGTTTCTTAAAAAATGAAGCTCTTATATATAAAATTTTTAAAACATTTTTAAGAAAAAAAATTGGGATGCCAACTTAAAGTTTTTATTATTTTACGAATAAAAAATAAAATTCTAAAAAAGATATTCCACCGTTTTTGACATATCGAACTTAAAAAAAAATAAATTTTCATTTTTCAAAAATTCAAAAAATATTTTTTTTTAAAGTCTTGAAATGCAACGTTTTTATAAACCTCTTAGAAGCTTCTCTATATAAAAATTTCATTAAAATCCGTAATTTTGATAATGAGAAATTCAAAATTTAAAAAAATGCTTCTATGGTCAATAGAGTCAGTAATATCTTAATTTTAATTTTTTTATTAAATTAAAGATTGTTAAAATTAATCGAAACGAAAAAACTCTTTCAAAATTCAAGGCACCGTTTTCGAGAAAAATATGATTTTTGAAAACCATTTTCTAACATTTGTATGGTGGGAACATCTTGTAGATTATATTGAAAAACTTTTATTTATCAAGTTTAAAAAAAATCGAGCATGGGATTTTAAAAATCAAAAAACAATTTTTTAAAATTTAAATACACAATAATATTCAAACTTTTGGGGGAATTTGGCATACAAAAATCGGTTGTACCGTTTTTGAGAAAATCGAAAACAAAAAATCTGTCGAAATCTGTTGGGAAAAAAAAAGTATTTTTAAAAATTCGTATTGGAGGTACCGTTATTTTTGGTCCTAAGAAAAAAAAAAAAAAAAATATGTGGGGAAGGGGGAAATTAAAAATACTATCTACTAAGTTTAAAGAAAATCGATCGAGCCGTTTAGTCTGTAGTCGAAAAGACTACAGCGTTTTAAAAAAGAACTACTTTTCGTAGAAAAAAAATACAGTTTCTTCGCATGGAATGGTCCAAAAGTGGTTCATATAATTTCATTGTGGTCATATGAGCACAAAAAACGCTGAACTCAAATGAGGTCAAAACTGAAGAAGTAGTTAACAAAAGATAGGATATTGTGTCAGACGATAGCAGGATCAAGGTATGTGAGCACGCTAATATTCTAGCTATTTCAAATGATAGCGGATTCTGGGGATACAAAAAATGATCGACACGTTTAATAACAAGTGATCAAAAACTTCAGACCTGTGTTTGGAAGTCTTTGAGCGCAATTTTTTTCTGTTTATATAAGTATTGATGAGACCTAGATACACCACTTTACACCAGAATTAGAAGAAAAATCTAACCAGTGGAATTTTTTTACTGAACGTCGATCAAAACAGGCAAAAATGGTTCCATCAGGCAAGGCGACAAGTAATGGTAATAGTTTTCTGAGACTCCTACGGTGTAATTTTCATTGATTATTTGGACAAGAGAGCAACAGATAACGGGAACTATTTACGGACGGAAACAAGAAATATTAAATTTGGTTAAAACACATGAAACCAAAGCATGGCCTATAGAGAAAGTCAAAAACTTAAATGTGTTTTCTTAAGTTTTAATTGCTTTTAATTTTTTTTTAAATTAATTCCCAGGTCATTACTTGATAATTGTTATTTTCGATTTCATACACATTGAATATCAAACTGATCATAGTTTGATTGTCATATAAATTATGATGGAAAGAAATAATTCTTGATATTGAAAATTAAAGTCTTAAAGCATATTCTTATTTTTAAGTCGCTAAAACAGTTGAATTTATGAAAAACACAAAACTTTAACCTAACATCACATCAAAAATTCAAACAAATGAAAAATATTTATATTGATTTCTACGGAAGTTTGTTGATATTTTCAATATTTAACTACTCACTCACCTCCCCAGCTATTCAACACTCAAACAAACAAAATATTTGCCACAATTTTTGGCGTATTTTAATTAAATGGTATATTTTTCTAACTGTTTTGCAAATAAGTGAAAACAGAAATAATCGCATTAAATGATTAAAAATTAAAAAACCATCAATATCATATATCTACAATCTACATATAATGAAAAACATTTGAAATAAATCAATTGACCTCAAATTCAATTCAATCAAATTAATTCTTTGAAATATTGATTTATGTACAAGGCACTTTTTCTCAATTTTGGTTGTTAGAAAATTATGTGGGGGATGTTTTTATTTATTTGTGTTATTGTTTTTAATTAACATCAAAACATCACTTTTACATACATAGATCTTTTTTAACTTGCTACATATACATATAATTATTTGTTTTTTATTGGAAACAGAAGGAAACACTATTTTAAGTTTTATTTTTAAGTTTTATTTAGTTCAATTTAAGGGTGCCGTGAAATAAGGCCAAGTGAAATAAGGCCAACTTTCAAAAATTGGCCTTATTGCACTTTTATAAAGTGAAATTACGCCAATTTTCAGCAGTTGGCCTTATTGCACTTTTACAAAGTGAAGTAAGGCCAAATTGGTCTTATTTCACTTTCAACAGTTGGTTTTATTGCACTTTGACAAAGCGAAATAAGGCCGATTTGCATTTTTATATTTATTTCATTTCATTTATAAGTATTATTTATTTGTATAATACATAATTTATTGTTTATTGGGGGCCGACGTTCTGGGTTTTCTTGAGCAACAGTAGCTTGGGTGGCCCGCTTCGCGGGTTTTCAGGATTTTAACTCCCTTTTCGGGGCTCACACCCGCTCACGCAACTCCGTTGCTCCGCTTAGGGTATGTTCAGTCGCCAGGCAGGCGCCTGTAGCAACAGTTTTGTATTTTACATTAATTGGAGTAAATAACTAACAGTTATGTACTGTTGCCCAAGAAAACTGTTGCTACAGGCGCCTGCCTGGCGACTGAACATACCCTAAGCGGAGCAACGGAGTTGCGTGAGCGGGTGTGAGCCCCGAAAAGGGATTTAAAATCCTGGAAACCCGCGAAGCGGGCCACCCAAAATACTGTTGCTCAAGAAAATATAGAACGACGACGGCCCCAATAAACAATTATGTTTTATACGAATCTAACAGCAAAAACTACTTTTGTTATTTTTAACAAAACATTTTATGTTTGGCCTTAAGTCACAAACAAATTTGGCCATATGTCGCTTTTGTAAAGTGACATAAGACCAAATTTTTTAATTTGCCCTTATGTCACTTGACCTTATGTCATGGCACCGTTAAATACATTCAGTTGCTCTTATTACGCTTTCAAAAAGTGAAATAAGACCAATTTGGTCTTATTTCTCAAAATAATTTGGCCTTATTTCACTTTGTCAAAGTGAAATAAGACCAACTACTGAAAATTGGCCTTATTTCACTTTATCAAAGTGCAATAAGGCCAATTTTTGAAAGTTGGCCTTATTTCACTTGGCCTTATTTCACGGCACCCAATTTAAGTTTTAATAATATTTACAATTAATTAGTAATACAACACTTTGTTTTACAAACTTATAATTCTTTAAGACGCGTCTTCAACAAAGAACAGAGAAGAAGTGGTACAAACTAGAGCTGTGTCAATCAGGATCGATTCGATTTTTTTGATCCGATCATCAAAAAGTATTGGTGATCGAAATCAATCATTTTAATAGATATCAATCTCAATCATTTAGATGATTCTCGATTCTCGATTTTCTATTGCAATCTCAATCATTTCAATGAGTCTCGATTTTTGATATCAGTTGACTCGATTAAAAGAACCATGATATACTCGATTCCATTTGTTCCGATTCAATCTACTATGTGGATTATGAACGCTAAACGGACGGTGGACTGCAATTTCTGGGTTGAACTCGGCATTGAAGAAAATGATTGATCGGGTTGGTTGTTGATGTTGTAGGCTGCAAAAACAATTATTGGGTTGAACTGATGTTATTTGATGTATCAGGATCCGGCATGTTTAATGTAGATTTTTGGACGTTTTTTAATCCATCGACATCGTAGCCATCCTTTGATGGAATTTGACAATTTATGACTTGACGAATAGAGAACGAATTCAGTTATGACGTACAAAGAGTATTTCGTACCAAATGTTAGCCGAAAGCCCTAAAATTGCTCTTTTCCGGAGCAACAGATAAAATGCCGTTTTTTTTTTTTAATATTTATAGACGTTTTTTAATCCATTGACATAGTAGCTATCCTTGGATGGAATTCGACAGTTTATGACTTGACGAATAGAGGACGAATTCAGTTTTGACGTACAAAGAGTATTTCGTACTAAATGTTAGCGGAAAGCCCTAAAGTTGCTCTTTTCCGAAGCAACACATAAAATCTCTTTTTCTTGATTTTTTTGACACTTTTTAATCCATGTACAAAGTAGCCATCATTCGATGTTATTTGGCAATTTATGGCTTACAATAAAAGAGTAACTATCAAAGCCACTAGGCACTCTTATCATCGAAATTAAAATCGAATAGGAACAGTATTGAATCATTTCAGTGAAATGCAAATGATCGAATGGTCGATTGATTGAAATGATCGGATCATTTTCGTAATCGATTGTTGAACGATTTGATCATTTGAAATGAACGATTTACACAGCTCTAGTACAAACTTAATAATACTTATTGACTAAGCTTAGATTAACTAACTGGCCTTAAAAAGAAAGAGCTTAATCCCTTGGCGTCGTTTATTAGTTAATTATGCTCTCCAGCTTTATCTTCGGAGAAGATGAAGTTGGAGAAAACATTAAAGGCTGAAGGCTAAGTGAGCAGACACAAGGTATTTGCTGGGCAAAAACCTTGCGTGGTGAAAGCTATTATACGAGGATAGGCATGGGGGCAATGTAGAAGAATTTCTATTATAAAACAATACACACACATACATAGGTACTATAATATGACAAGTTATGGATTCGAAAAAATAATTGAACTCAATCTTTTGATCAGACTGGATATAACGATGATGGGGAAGACGAAAAAAGTGAGTCCCACAATTCTGTCTGTCTGGTAGATTACTCGGGCGATTTTCTTTAAATTTGGGTAGATAACATTCTTAAAGTCCTCCCAAACGTTTTTTACTTGCGATATACATAGGTACTATAGGGCAAGTTCTGCATTTGGAAAAAAAATCGAACTCGAGATTTTGATCAAAGTTGACATTACGATGATAGCGAAGACGAAAAAAGTGGGTCTGACAATTCCGTCTGTCTGTCTGTATGTCTGTATGTCTGTATGTCTGTATGTCTGTACCTCTCACTACAGCCTAAACTACCGGACGTATTTTCTTCAAACTCGGTAGTTAAGGGTCTTCGTTGATTCCCTAGAGGAAAAATTGAAATTTTTTTTTAGCTCCAAAACTAAGGGTACCCCCCATACACCCGTAATGCAAAATCTTATTTATCTCGAAAACGGCTCTAACGATTTTGATAAAAAAAATTAAGTGTGATATTATGGACATGGACTACATTTTGGTCAAAAAAAATTTTGGGGCAAAATGTTATTAGGGGTACCTGCCATAGACCCGTTTTTTTGATTTTCGACTTTCTCATTAACGGCTCTAAGGATTTTAACCCAAAATTTTTAGCAGGAGTCCCCTTAAGTTTAAAATAAAATTGTATATAAAAATATTCGAAAACATATTTATTGGGTTTAAAAAAAAAAAAAAAAAAAATTTTAAATCAATATCTTCAAAACCTATGAACGATTAGTTTTTGAAATTATTTCCTAAAACCAATATTATTAAATTCTTAAAATTCGCATCCCACATTTTTTTCTTGAAAAATTTTAGAGAAATTTCTTATATAAAAAATTTATTTAATAATAAAACGATTTTTTAAGGTTTATTTGCATAAATTCATACTTTTCCGGAAACCAGACGGCAATTTTATGCATTTGAACATTATTATCTCATTAGATCCATGTTTTATATTTATAAAATGTATCTTAAATTCCAAAGTACTTTTACATAAGAGCAAGTTCGTGCGATCCAGTCGTGCATTTTATTTTATTTTTTACGGCCAAAGATAGCGATACATGCGATAAAGAAAATATTTGTTTTTGAACTGCTCAATGGTAGAAAGCTTATTGCCAAAAGTGGCATTGTTACTTCTACCACAATCCTCGGTATTAAGAATGGTCTTCAGCAGGTTGAGGTCAACTCTCCGATTCGATTTAGCATTTTACGCCAGCGATATGATAGGTACTCTAACTCAAGCAATTGCATATGCTGACTGTCTAATACCGTACAGAAGAGCTCCAAAAGTCGAGGTCTTCCTAATTCTTTTGCAACGTGACTTCGACAAGATTCATTTATATTGCAAATCTGAAACTATTTTGTTAAGGACTTTGCATGGCTCCTTGCAGCCTCAAGGGGTACAAGGAAGAACTGGGGCCAGCTAGTGTTCGCAGGGCCACATGGAGAGCTAGTAGCGAGTAAAAGTGTAGTAAAGTACCTTGGCATTTGGTTGGATCAGTTTTCAGGATAGAATGGCTGCTCCGCTAATCTATCACGTGAGCCGTAGAAATGTGGGTAGACGGCACCTTTGTGGTCGAGACGTCTTCGTCCAAGTCGGAGAAGAGGGCCTCCGATTTTAAGGACTATGTCCGATTGGGACCGGAGGGACAGGATGAGACAGGAACACCAGTTCAGGTGGTTATATGATAGAAAAAGTTGACTTGTATGTCTTGATTTGTATGTCTTGGCCTATAGATTTAAGAATAAGATAGATTAGGAAAGGTCAATCAAGGTGGCAGCAAAAAAAAAAAGATATACAAAACCTAGTTTTAAGTAGTTTTAGTTTATTAAGCAAAGGGCCGATGTTTAATGTGAACCACACCTAAACGTCAAGTTTTTTTTTTTGCATTTCATTTGAAATTTCTCAATATCAGACTAACTCAATTTGAACCATGGAAAGATACACAATCGAGCAACGCGTTAAAGTTATTCAGGCTTACTATGAAAATGAGCGTTCAAATCAAAATGCATATCGTGCACTTCGTGATTTTTTCGGTCAATTTAATCGTTCAAATGTGCGTACAATCGGAAAAATCGTGTAAAAATTTGAGCAAACCGGGTCTGTAGGAGATGTGAAAACACCAGTGCATGCTCGTTCTGCTCGTACTGCAGAAAATATTGCTGCTGTTCGCGATAGTGTGGCTGAAGAGCCGTCCACCTTAACTCGTCGTCGTGCCCAAAGATTGCACCTCTCACGCTCGTCGTTGATGAATATTATGCATAAAGACTTGCATTTATACGCTTACAAGGTACAATTGACTCAAGAACTAAAGCCTCTTGACCATTTCAAGCGTCGTCAATGGTCAGAATGGTGGCAAGAAATGGCAACAGTGTTCAAAAGTGCCCCAACACGCTTGTTCAAATCTGCCCCAACTGTTCCAGTGACATTAAATTTATTATAAATATTTAACTGAAATATGTCCAATAAAAAACTTATCGTAATTAAGTTTAAAATTTATTTTTCCTCCAAAACAATTTGTTCCTGTTTTAAAACCGCACAGTAATTTTTTTTAAACTCTTACAACTAAGAAACGAAAACAAAACACTTCTACTAGCAAAAGGACCTTTCACCTATAAGTCCGAGAGAATCAAGGAAAGCCAATGACCTTTATGGATATGGTATTAACAGGTTAAAATTTTATAAGCATTGTTCAAATGTGCCCTGTGTTCAAATGTGCCCCACTCCAGTGTTGGGACTTCTACACTCAGAGAAAAATACCATAATATTAATGGGAATTCCCATTGTATCAATGGTTTTTTACGATTAAAATTAGTCAATGGGACGTACACCATTACCGTAATAGTTTTGAAACTATTATTTTAATGGTACGTGTGTACCATTGTTTTAATAGTTTTGTACTTTTAAAATAATAGTCTGTCTTATTAAAAAACAATGGTTTGTACCATTAAAGAATTAAATTAATAAGGCATGTCCCATTGAAAATCTATGTGATAATCACATTGTCTCAATGGTCGAATACCATTGTTTAATTTCGAAGTTCGAACTCGAAAGTATGTATTTGTATATGAATTTATAGTGGGTACTATTGATTCAATAGTATTATCTTATTATTTTTATACTATGCATTTTTGAGAGTTAATAGTACGCATTATTGTTTTAATGTGATAACTATTAATTTGATGGTGTATATCCCATTAAAAACTAAAGGGATACCGCATTAAAATAATCGGGTAATACTATTAAAACAATAGTATAGCACTATTGTATTAATAGTGTAGTACTATTATTTTAATAGTTAAGTACTATTGTTTTAAAAGTATAGTACTATTGTCTTAATAGTGTTGTACTATTGTTCTAATAGTATTGTACTATTGCTTTAACAGTATTATCTAATTATTCCTACAATATGTGTTCTTCAGAATTAATGGTACACACTATTGATTTAATGATATATCTATGTATGTATCAATAAGTAAAAATTCCCTTTTGCTTTTAAAAGTTTATATACTATTGATATTTAATTGAAAGATATTTCATTAAAAAAATAATACGTACCATTATATGTATTTCCAAAAATACAAAACTGAAAGTAAAAAGAATATTTTAATACGTTAGATCCAAATCCTTTTAAAAATATACTTACTTTTCCATTATAAAGAGTCAATGTAGTACATATACATAACCTGTTAAGTAAAAAATCTCCAGAAAAAGAAAGAAATTACAAAAAATTAAGTAATGTATTTTATTTCAAACATTTATTATATTATTTAAAACATAACAATTTTAATACTACTTAAAAACAAAATATTTTCCTTAAAATTAAGTATTAATATCGGTTTTGTTTTTTTCCTTGGTCGTTGTTCTCATTTAAGAGCTACAATGAATATCATTGGTGGCTTCTGGAATGTCCTTCATTTGTTTATTTGATTCATCGAGGACATTTTTTTTTTAAATGTTCCAATGCGCCCTGCCTCTTCTCTGCTTCCAGCCTCAGTTGCCAAACCCGACTATTGTAAAGAAATAATCTATTAATAAAAAATATACTATTAGAATCTAAAAGAACTGATATTAATTGATGCCTATATGTACTGGACTAATCCAAAAAATTGTAGAAAACACTAATTTATTAATTATTCTCTATAGTTTTCAAAGCAAATTCTATAATACATACCTGAGTTGCACTCGTTTTAGATTTATACAATTTCCATTAATTTAGACTTCACCTACTTTTAACTTTGATTTAAATTAAATAAATTGCGTATTTTTGCACTAAGAACTGCTCTTGATTACGAACAACAAAAGAATGACAACATTTTTAACAGCATCAGTACTCAGTA
The DNA here is from genome assembly GCA_911387755.1 of Chrysotoxum bicinctum. Classification (NCBI taxonomy): domain Eukaryota; kingdom Metazoa; phylum Arthropoda; class Insecta; order Diptera; family Syrphidae; genus Chrysotoxum; species Chrysotoxum bicinctum. The sequence goes on from OU426987.1 coordinate 33,973,301, forward strand.
GGTATATAGACTATTGTAATGCGATAAACTATTACTTTTAATGAAGTAATGTGGTACATCCTATTAAAATCTTGAGATGTTGATAATTTTAATGGGATATACTATTATTGCTTCAGAATAATAGTTTATATATTATTAGATTCTAACGGAACTTTATGAAATGATGCCTAAATGTAATGGGATATACTATTAATGTTAAAAAATTATTGGGATTCACACTATTATTAGATATGTTGAAAAACTGTTGATTTTAATCGGAAATACTATTATCGCTTTGAAGTAATGTGATATGCACTATAAAAACTTAACAGAACTTTTATGCAATGATGCAATTTAACTCGATGTTAGCCAATTCTAAACATTTTTAGAAAACATTCAATAATTCAATAATTATTATCAAAGCAAATTCTTCAAAATATATGAGTTTCGTTTTATATACCTATATAAATTTCTTTTAATTAGACTGCCCTTCCTTTGCCTATAATTTTATTTCACTACAAATTGCACTTAATATACTGAAAGTGACTCTTATTTTTATATTCCATTTCATTGAAATCCATAATTGAAATTTTTTTCTTTCGATTTTGAGGCATTGGCGCAACCTTTTACCAATTGATTTTTAAAATTTTACTGATCTTTTGTAAGTTAGTCCAATCATGGAAATAAATAATTAAAGCCATTTTATTTGCAAGAAATTATTATTTAAGTCAAAAACTTATACAAAACAATACAATTTCTATTATTTTGTTGTTTTAAACTAACCTGGTGTTTTTTTTTACTATTTTATATTTGATTTGGGTACATTTTGTGTTATTTCAATATTAAATTGTTGATTTGTTAAAACGCTCATCAAAATCTTGTAATTTTAAAAGAAAGTGTTTAGTGGCACCCTATTTTATTAAACTGTAACAAATTTACAAGAATAATAGGATGTACTATTAATGTTGAAAGTAAACATTTCTAAATCAATAGTATATCTAATTAAAAGCAAAATGAGTACTATAAATATTTTAAATAATACTATAAAATCAATGGTATTTTGATATTATTATTATGGGACGCAAAAGAATGTTGACAGATCTTCCTGTGACAGGGTGTACTGCTTACTATAAAAATAATAACAATAAATTATTACCTAAATAATAATAATAGTAATAATAATAATGATACAAAATACTTGATTCTATATTTGTTTGTGTTCCATCACTTACAATTTATAGCATTATATCACTTTTAACTTTTCACTTTCACGAAACTGAATTTTTTTTCAGAGAAATTAAAAATCTTAAAAATCAATAAAGCCTTACAAACAATCCAATTAGGAAATTATCACCGAAAATCTTTATTTTGGAACAATACCCCCTAATGGTGTTCCAAAGAAATTGTAGAAAGTTCCCATCGATATCAATTTTACAGGAGGTGGAACCAAAATGGTTTTTCAGGAATAACTTCCAAATAATAAGTTGTAAAAAAAATGTAAAGAACATATTTGTAGCCTGGAAAATCCCCTACAAAAACATTAACATATTTTTTTTTATAAAAATAATTATTTTCGAAATAAATCAATCGCGTGGGTTAAGGGTTTCACTTTTCTATTAGTGGGGTGGTTTAGTTAAAAAATTGTTTGTGATAAATTGTTAGAACATTATATGAATATGTTTTTAAGACATTGAACCAACCTGCTTGTGCACCCTCTTGGACATCTTAAAGTTGGAGGGGGAAATAAAAAAAAATATAGAAAAGTAAAATCCTTAACTCTTCCGATTGGTTTATTTCGAAAATGGTTATTTTTATGAAAAAAAGTATGTCAATATTTCTTGTAGAAAATTTTCTAAGCTTAAAATTAGTTCTTTCCATTTGTTTTCTAAAACTTACCGTTTGCGAGTTATTCTTAAAAAAACATTTTGGAGGGCCTACAACCCCCTAAAATTGTTAACGATGCTCACGTCGATTAGAACTCTTGATAGTTTCTTAAGCACGCCATGAGCAGGCTTTATACCATAATCCAGATTTTCCGTGTCTTTTCCGACTCAAATGCTGGACAGGTTTCATCTAAATCGAAATTAATTTGTTATAAATAATGAAACATAAGTTTGATTCAATGGGATGAAAATGAACAATGTACTTAATAAGTAATTCTGATAACGTTTCTTTTATTTTTTAACCACAATTACTATTTAAACTTAGTCCGTGTTCTAGAAAAAAATGTTAAAATAATAGAATTTCTTATTTAAAAGGAAATTGTGTACTTTACATTTATAAATCCAACGTTTTTCGATTTAAAAACATCGAGATGTAATAATTAATTTTTTTTTGTTTCGCAGTTATTCAATTATGTTACTATTAAAACAATAGTCCGTATTATTAAACTTATCTGTTAAATTAATGGTATTTCTTATTAAATTTACGCTGTATTTTATATTTTCAGCAAAAGTTTCGAATATTCGAAAATATATAAATTTAACACATTGGTTTAATGGGATGTACTATTAATTAGTTTCTTTTTCTGCTTTCGTAAACATTTCATTACATGTAACTATTAAAACAATAGTCCATATTATTAATATCAATAAGACAAATCTTATTAAATCAATGGTATTTTCTTATTTAATTAATGATGTGTACTTTATTTCGAAAAATAGTATTAATGGTATTTAGTTAATAGTAAAATACTATTCTATTAATGATTCACACCATTGAACTAAAGAGACACACTATTAATATGATGTGTTTTCAATGGTATCGAAACTATTGAAAATTAATAGTAATATACCATTACAGTAATAGTACGTGTTATTAATTGTTAATGGTGGAATATTATTGAATCAATAGTCTTTCCCATTGAATTAATAATACGTGTCCTATTAAGATTAATAGTTTCAAAACCATTGTATTAATAACCCAAGTACCATTGAATTTACTAGAAAACCATTGTTTTTATAGTAAAATATTATTAAAAAGCGTCTTTTGAAATCAATGGTCGTACCATTGAAAAATCAATGGTATATTTTTCTCTGAGTGTACCACTTAAGTGGTATTTCTACCACTTTTTGCTGTTCATGAAAACCTACCACCTAAAAATCTAATTCTACCACTTTTTGCAACTCACCTATCACCTATCTTCTTACTTTACCGTATACCATATGACCACATCCACACCTAAAAATTTATTAAGACCACCCAGTAGGAAATTTGCTCCTCAAGGAAAAATAAAGTTGAATTCCTCGTAGAAATCACCTGGCACTTTCATTGAGTAGAAGGTCTGCATTGGTTTCATTCATCGAAAGTCATGCAATGAGTCAGTAGTTTGCAATCCCAGTTGCATCTTGTGCTTTGTTCTCGAAAGAAGGTAAAGAAAACATGAAACAAAGCAATATCCTTTTTACACATCCTTAATGTTAATGAATACAATGCTGACACGTTGTAATTATTCCAGCATCTTTTCAGTGGTTATTGTAATCCACAATTGAGTGTTTAATGCCTGCGATGTGAAAGAGAAAACAACCCTTTCTTTTCTTTGGAATTGAAAATCAGTAAACAACCTTTCAATAGAGCAAAACTATGGTGATCAAGTGATTTCGCTAGGGAAAAGGAATGTATTTTTTCATGAACTTCGTTTACTGGGCAAAATAGTCTGCGAGCTGAGAGGAAAAAGAGAGAGAGAGATTTTGACCTGCAATAAACAATCCTTTTTTTTTTGGGTTTTTCCCGCCATGGGTCGGCGACGCTCAATTGGTCTTTTTTTGTCATGAGTTATTTCTTTTGTTTTGGAATGATTTAGTGTCAATTTTGTGATCAAAGAAAACGGTTGTGCGGGGTTTTCTGTGTTTTCAATCAATTTACTAAAGATTAAATAACAACCATGGAGAAGGAAAACAATTCAACAAACGGTAAATTCCCTATATTCTTTTGAATGATTTTCCAAAAGTGAATATTCCTCTTTTTCTTAGATCTCAAATGAACAGGAGAATGAAGATGATTAATCCCTAAGCTGCTCCCCAAATTCTACCAAGTGTCAAAGGAGAGTTTTTCGACCAACTGTTTGTGTTACGTCTTACAACAAGACAAGACAATGTAAGACATATATATCTACTAACTTCTTTAAAATGTACTATAATAGTTAATAAAATAAATACGTACATAACACAAATTTAATTTGTTTTTTTTTTCATTCATGCGATAAATTTGCCTATACATTTCAAGCGCTTCTTCTATTGATGAAATAGGAAAAGAAATAGATAATGATTTAATTCATATTCCTTCTCTTAATAAAACATCGCCTAAATGCATTCCTTTTTTCAAAACTGAAAAAAACGAGCTTCAAATATGTACACAATTCTATAGTGAATAATTAGTATTTTCAATGATTCTTTCCCTGAGGCAATTGAATAAATGTTGACTCACTTTTCATTAATTTATTTCCATTGAGGAAAGCATCACATCAATAGAACTAGTTTTTTCAGACACAAAAATTACCCATGAAATCGAAGATGCCGTGAGCATAGTGATTTCACAACAAAATATGCATCGAGAAAGTGTGTACCTCCTTGCAATGACAAGCCTGTGTTAAATTCCTCATAGGATTCCGTAGGAAATTCATGGGTGCAGCTCCTTTTCCGTGATGAAACACCTACTTCTTCACTAGTGAATTTTTGGAAATTTCCTACTGGGCATTATGCCTCGGAAGACATTGCAAAAGATTTGAGAATAAAAAAATATAGTATACTAATTGATGAAAACACTAATATTTCATCATAAATATTTTTAACTTCCCATAGGGAGTTATTGTAATCGGTCCGATTTGTCAAATTGGAATTTTTGACATTTCTCAACGTTTCAAGGTCGCTAGAGGCTATATCAATCATTTTTAGAGAGATGTCTGTGTGTGAGTGTACGTACGTTGGTACGTTGGTACGTTGGTACGTTGGTACGTTCGTACGTTCGTACGTTCGTACGTTCGTACGTCCGTACGTTCTGTTACCATTTTTTGTCGTCGATATCTCAAAAACGAGTAAATATATCGACTTCAAATACATTTTGTTTAATAGATAATAACTTCGAAAGAGGCTGAAAGGGCGTTTATTAAAATTCAGTCAGTAGTTTTTTCACTATAACGGTTTAAAAAAAAAAGTAAAAATTTTGGTTAGTTTCAAATATCTCACGAAAAAATAATGCTATTCATTTCAAATAAAATTTAATGTACTCATTATAAGGTCGTTCACATTTGGTATGAATTTGGAAAAAAATAAACATACCGTTATTTTTTTAAATAAAAAAAAACTGAAAACAAAATTTCATAACCCAGATATTTTAAGAACGGAAAACAATTTGAAACTCAAAATAATTTTATTTTACGAAAAATAATGTGTTTGACAACTGGTGAAAATTTCAAAAAAAATCAGTTTACAGTTTTTTTACAAAAAATAAAAAACTATATAAAATTCTATTGATAATTGGTAAAAATTGTTTTTCGACTCAAATTTCTCGAGAACTAGTAGTGATATTGACTTCTAATTTAGTTTATTTTATACATAGTATAATTTTGTACAATAGGTAAAATGTTGACAAATATTGAATTAATAGTTTTTTTTTAAACAAATCGGAAGTTATCAGTGTGGGTCGCACCCAGCCTCTTTTTTTTTTTTGTCCTTGTGAGGTATTTTAATTCAGTTGAGGCAGCAGTAAAAGATGCATTTTTTGGGTTATTTGAGCTAGAGGACTCAAGAGCTGAATCAATCTACAGTAAAATTGTAGAAACTTTGAAACTTTTTAATATTCCAAGTAAAAACATGATTGGATTTGCTTCAGACAATGCTGATGGGTTATGATGGGTTCATTAGGTGGTGTTGCCTCACGTTAAAAAATATAATATTAGGTGTGTTTTTTTCGCAAAGCTATCCGTAGTGAAGTAAGATTTTATACGTATTACAAATACAATGTCTTCACTGCTGATAAAAGTAGAAGTAGGATCCAACTGCGGATAGAATGTTGACGTTTGCTCGAGTCTCGAATACAAATGTTGGTATAATTGAAAACTCTTTTGTATCTCGAAGGCATGTTCGTAGAGTACGAAAAGTAGTTTGTTGTTTAGCATTTTCCATTGAGAGTTTAAGTCTTTTTTTTACAAAACCATTTTTATAAGAAAAACGCTGCATTTTGTATCGTGTTGGTGTCGAACTCTTATAGAAAGCTGTTTAATAACTAATGCGTTTTTGTAGGAGCGAAATGTCGTGGTCAGCTGTTATAATTTAGTTAAACAGCGACATTTAAGAGTTACTAACGCGACAAAGCCTTCTTATAAAAAAAGCTGTTGAGAAATCCAAAACTAACTAAAGTCTGCGAACAGATCCCTTGACTTTTGTGGTGATAATTGTCAACAAAAAAAAAATTCACAAACAAAACTTCTGCTTTATGAAGAATGGCTGGTGAACGGAAAAAGTAAATACAAAATGATTTAAATTGAAATTCATAAATAAAAACCTCCATATATATTTTCAGAAACATGAAAATTACTTGGCAAAAAGTTATTGGTTGTTTTTTTTTTTCAATTAAATATTTGACAACTAGTCAGTGGTACCACCTTTAAAGTAGAAAAATCGCACAACTGCGGATACGTTTTTTTGGGAAATCCTACTTCACTACGGATAATTTTCCCAAAAAAACACACCTATTATCTAATCCTAATATTTTAACGATTGGAGGTACATGTCATAATTTAAGTTTGTGCTCCGCTTATGCTGCTAAATGTATGCCTGCGCAAATAGAAAAATCATTAAGGGATATATGTATGTATATTTCTATTTTTGCCACAGCTTGAAAAAACAAAAAGATTTCATTACTTTCCAAAAAGCACTTGTGGTGAATGACCATCAAATTTTAAAATTTTGCCAAAATCAGGGTACTAATAGGGCAAGTTCTGCATTTTTTTATACTGCACTCATTTGAAGAACCTACTTCTAAGGCTTCACAACTTTTTTTATTTTTTTAAAAATTAAGACAAGTTAGTTTTTTTTTTTTTAATTTTTTGTCAATAAATCTAAAAATTATAAATGAGTTAAACAGAATATTTCAATCTGAGAAAACAAAAATACACTTTTTGATCGAAAGTATGAATACGTCAAAACTAAATATAATGAACAATATTGTAAAGTCAGAAAATATTAATACAAACACAAATGTAAGAAACCCTGAAAACTATTTACCATATTCTCAAATGTATATTGGTCTTCACTTTGAAGGGTACTCATTAGAAAATGACATCTATGAACAAAAACTAATGGAATTAAGAAAAGTGATGTGCAGCTATTATGTCGAATTTTGTTTTCAAATTGGAGAAAGACTTAACTTTTCAAACGATAAATTAAAATTATTAAAATATTTAAATCCAAAAAACGTCATTGATGGAACAATGCCATCAGTTTTAGGTCTAACGAGACATTTTTCACCAAATATAACGAACCTAGAATGGATAAATAATGAGTGGAGAAATCTAATAGGAGAAAATCTCTTACTCCAAATTTTTAAAACTGATGGTATGAACAAGTTATTGTTTAAAAAAAAAATATTAAAAATGAAAGAAGAAATAACAATAAACAATAAATAAACAATAAAAATATACAATAACAACATTTTAGCTGCAAGGGAAATCCTATTCAATGATCACCATTTTGATCCTCCAGTAGCATGAGTAAAATATGCTTCAAGATTTAAATTTTCTGACGGTTCTTATGTTATAGATTTAGGTTTTTGGTTTGGAACGAGTCTAAAATTAAATTGCATATGTATGAATATGAGTTGCTTCCAGATATAATGTGAACTAAAATGTTGTTTATTTTAATTTTTTATTTGATTTATTTTTAATAAAGTTATTGAATATAATATTTGTTACATAAAAATGGCTTTTAGTGTCTACCACTTTTTTGACAACCTTTCTACCACTCTTTGGCTTCTGCGAAGTCCCAACACTGCCCCACTCTCCCGTACCATTAAGAATTTTCACCAATGGTGATTTTTTGATTTTTTTTAATAAAAATTTTGTGGAACAGTTTTTGAGGAAAAATAATTTCTTTAAGTTTCCGGAAAAATAGTTCGGCAGGTACCGTTATTTCTTAGATTCACAGGCATAACTGCTAGACCCAGTTTTTGCGTCTTCCCTTTCATCAAAATGTCAAGTCTCATCAAAATCTCAAGTATTTTTTTTTATGAATGCATTACTTCCGTAATGTATCTATTTATTTATTTTTCGCAGTTAAACAAATACTTACAGCTTTCTAAGCTTGGAGCCTATGAATAAAAGTCGAAGAAAAATTAAATGAAACTTGAACATTCGAACTGGTAAATGGACTACAATAACTGAAGAAAAAAAAAAACATTCCTTCATTGCCATCGTGAGAAACAACCATAATTCTTCACATTAAAAACACATCTACACACTTCACATATGTATATTAAACATTCGTTGTTTACAGCACATCATTCGTTCCATAAGTTGCTTTATGCTTCATTAGAAATAGAACAGTCTTCAGAGAAAATTCCCAAACCGGCAAAATAATCTCAGGAAAAGGACTTATTTCTTCGTTTTTTTTTTTTTTTCGGACCATTAGCAGAAATACATTTAACCTTAAAAAAAAGCAAACACACACACACAGATACTCCCAAAATCCAGAACACAATAAAAACCTTTTATGTTCTTCAATATCCAAAGATTAGAATTTTTGTGCAAACAAATCTTATAACGGTGTCTTGTATAGCAACAGCAGAAGCAGTAGGTATAGGACTAAATCACAATGAGCCGCTCGTAATAATGGTCCATTATTTCGGGTCTAATGTATTCTGCTTGTTTGTTTCAATTATCTTTCTTATGTTTAACATTTTTCATTTATTACACCAATTATGATTATAGGCATCATTAACTGGGATGAACCGGGGATGAGATGAGATAGGTACGTATACCTTGTATAGGTGATGTTTTTTGGGAAGGTATCTCTTGGCTGAAATCGTTACAAACTGGAGTCTTATTGGTTTTGAAATTTTAATGTTTCGAAGGGGAAAGTAGGAAAATGAAGTATACAAAGTGCGCTGATGTTGAATTATTCAATCTAGTTGAATTTTTGTTGGAGAATTTTAAATTTTATTTTACTCAGCTATTCCCATTTGGAATTTAAGACAGAAACAAATGTTTATTTGGAATTTACTTTGGGAGCAATTGAGTTACGTCGCTTTAAAAATTTAAAGATGTTTTGAAATGTTGCTTGAAAAATTATCTTCTGTAATTTTGTAAGAATATGTCCGACATTGGGTTCATGTGTAAACTGGTAGCCAATACCTGAAGCGTGAGTATTACGGTCGAACTGCTTAAACGAAGGAATGAAAGTGGCTATTTCACTAGAACACTGTGTATACAAACAACGGTGAGAAAATGAAAAGCAAGAAACATTGTGCCGGTGCTCGAGAGATTCAAATATTTCTCTGTAATTACTTCTATCACCAATAAGTTTTTGTGTTATTGGAGCATATGCCTAAATATGGGAAATATATTCAAGCCTTGGGCGAATGTAGGCTTGATATATTACAGCCAGAACAGAAGGAATCAAAAAATTTTTGCGACATCCAAGGAATCCCAACAATTAGCACCGTTTTTGGTGACGTCGAATATGTCGTCATTCCACACAAGGTGGTCTGTTACGAGAATACTAAGAACTGAGAGCTTTTCGGCTTATCCAATATAAGTGCCAATCATGGAAAGCCACATGGGGCTTGGTTTCCACTTTAACGACAGAAGGCAGCATTTAATTCTAAGCGGTTTATGGTTCCTCATTTAACAAGCTAGCAATTTTTTTTGATAAAGGAAATATCAAACCTTTTGAAGCGGAGTGCGACGATGAAAGCAAATTTTTGAGAAAAAAAAATAATAAGTCAAAATTTTAATTCCGAATTGGAAGTTAATAGAATTTTTTTTGGAGTGGGAAACCTTCTTAAATATAGGCTAAGAACCCAATATCTTTTTAAATATGAATATACATATATGTACAATTTATTTTGGAATGAACAACAGATCTTGAAACGGGTTACGAGTTCCGCTTTATCGGAATTTCAAACGGACAGAAGCCAAACGCGAATTAAGATATTAAAAAAACCAAACAAGTATAAAACGCTAACACCGATAAAACTGAAAATTCCACTTAACGAAAAAAAGAATATTTATCTTTTTTTTTTGATCAAAATTCTGTCAATTCCTTTTTTTTAAAGTTCCTCTAGCAATCCTTCTCAAATATCCAATCTTTGTCTCCTGAATTTTTGTGGAGATCAGAGATTTTGCAATCTGTATAAGCTTGCTGTTAGCAAGTTGGGAGGAATCTGGCCAGGCGCGAAGCTCGAAGTCTTTGCTAGAGAGCAAATCCCTACAATGCCTAGAGCTCGTGCTTGGATTCCAGAGGAGCCCTCCCGTCCGGATATCATTCCTAAGATCATTCAAAGTAGTAATCCAGACCTGTCCACTCATAACTGGAAAGTTGCGAAAGTGGATGAACTAAAGAGCGCTTCAAGATCTGCAATTATTGTAGTGAATAAAGAGTCCTTGGCTCCTCTACTGGCAACCAAAGGTGTGATTGGGTACGATTTCTCCTCGATTACTCTGAAAATCTATCAAAAAGATGAGTGTAACACCGTTCCTCCACAACAAATAGGTACATCCACAGTCGCGGAGTCTACGGTAGACATCGATCCAGCAATGGAAATTGATGCTTCCAGTAACTCCGAGTCTGAAGCGAAGACCAAAAAGGGTCCTAAAATAGTTGACAGTCTCTCCGATAGAAGGAAGACGAAGACTCCATGAGGAAGGCTCTTCTGGGCGAAGATGAACCCATTGGCTCGGACTCTGAAGCCGAGCTACTGGATTCGTCTTCTGAATCGGAAGACCTGAATCAAACTATGTTGGGGGTTGGTCTGGGGGAGTGTAGCCAAAATGCTGCCACTACATCAAGGCTTCGGCCTCACTTCTTCTCCATCTTCAAAAAAGCCGAGAGGAAATAGTCCTGATCCAGGAACCATGGATTGCCAAATCTCTAATTCAAGGACTCAGGAGTCAGGATTCCTGATTAATACTTGCTGTACGCGTCGGATAATGGTGAACCCAGATCCTGCATATTAGGTAAAAGTAGTTCTAATGTATTTTTACTCGAGATATAACCGCCGCCAGACTACACACCAAAAATGGGATATTCTGGATAGTGTCGGCATATCTTGGCCATGACAACCCTGGCCCTCCTGGTGAAACATTCAAGAGAATCATCGCTGAAGCGAAACGGCAAAATATCAGCCTCCTAATTGGATGTGACGCAAATGCTCATCATACTTTATGGGGGAGTACAGATATAAATGACAGAGGTGAGTCTCTGTTTGATTATATTCTAAGTACTAACCTTATAGTCAGTAACATCGGCAATGAACCTACCTTTGTTACCAGAAACCGGCAAGAAGTGCTAGACATCACTCTTGTCTCTGACACTATACACCAAATGATAACGAAGTGGAGAGTATTAAAGGAACACTCTTGCTCAGACCACAGATACATCCAATTCAGTTTAAATGATGAACCAACAAAACAGCCAGCTTTTCGCAATTACCGGAAAACAAACTGGCAAACGTATAGGGATATTCTTAAAAGATCGCGCATTGCCGAATCTCTAGACATCCCCTCCAACACCTTAGATCTAGATAACAAGGTCAAGTTAGAGGGAAAAAGAAACCTTATTGGTGAAATTCAGGTCTAGAACCGCTCAGGAAAAGTTGAAGAAAACTTTTCAACCGAGCTAAATATACAAAAGAATCCTCAGACTGGGACTTATATAAAGAATCCTTAAAGATTTATAAGAAACAGTTGATGGCAAGTAAAAGATTTTCATGGAGGAACTTCTGTGATAAAATAGAAGTTACTTCCGAAGCATCTTCTTCTTCTTCTTCCTTTGCTTCGGCGCTGTTATGATCTCGATGTCGAGGGGATCATAACTCTCCCACGTATCTGCTTCACACTAATAGTGATCCGCCTGTGGGGTTCGCCGGGTTGACCTCAGAAATCGGCAGCAAGCCTCCCGGTTTTGTATTGTTCCATTTCTGAGGCCAACTGAATGCTGGTGTTTTTGCATTTGTTTGTACCAGGAGTGTTTAGGCCTACCTTTCTTTTTATTCCGAATTGGAACGTTGTATGATATTGCCTTTTTGACGGGGTTCTCAGGATCTCTCCTTTGAACATGGCAATACCAACTGAGTCGGTTGTGTTCAATTTTTTGGGAAATGGTATTCTTAACATGAAGGCTTCCTCGGATCTTCGTACTTTTAATTCGATCAAGCTTTGTAACTCCTGCCGTCATACGAAGCATCTTCATCTCAGCTGCCGTTAGCTTACTCCCATACTTTTTGTACATTGTCCAACATTGTGAACCGTATGTGAGTGCTGGACGCACAACTGAAGTGTAGAGCTTTCCTTTCAACTTAGGGGGCATTTTTCGGTCACAGAAGATAGCAGAATTTTCCCGCCACTTCATCCACCCTACGCTTACGCGATGATTGATATCGTCATCAGAAGTAGCTTCGTTATTTATCATAGACCCCAGATATTTAAACTTTTCACACTTGGGAAGCACTACTCTATTCAAATAAATGTCTGGAGTAGGCCTGTGTGGATCAGAAAATGGGCAGCATAGGTATTCTGTCTTTTTCGCGCTTATGCGGTACCCACTTCCTTCTAGAACATCCACCCATACGTCAAGTGCTCGTTGTAGGGATATCGGGTCTTCACTTATGATGGCTCCATCGTCAGCAAAGAATAACTGATGCACTTTTGGATCCGTCACTTTGCCTTCAAGCAGGTAATCAAGAACTGTAATAAAGAGCAGGGGACTCAAGACACTTCCCTGGTGTACACCTACTGTGATTTCGAATTCTTCGGTGACTCCAGCTGCGCATCTTACTTTAGTAACTGCTCCATCATACATGTCCATAATTATCCGCACATAGGTTTCTGGAACTCCTCGTTGCCTGAGGGCCACCCATATTAGATCTCGTGGTTGCCGATCGAATGCTTTTTCAAAATCAACCAATACGACATGCAAATCCTCCAAAGAATCCCGATGTTTTTCCATAATTATTCTTATACTCTGGATTGCATCCGTGGTTGACTTACCCCCGACAAACCCGCACAGGTCATCAGATAGCCTAATTATTTTTCGCAGTCGGCTACCCAAGACTCGCTCAACGATCTTCATGGTGTGTGACATCAGCTTAATCGAACGGTAATTATCACAGCTTCGAGTATCACCCTTTCCTTTATAAATTGGAAGAAGGTAACTTTCCCTCCATTGATTAGGCATGCGATCACCTCGTATAAGTTTGGAGACAAGAATCATGAGCCATCTAAACCCGATGTCTCCCATCTTTTTCCAAAACTCTGAGGGTATTTCGTCTGGGCCAACAGCTTTTCCCTTTTTGGAGTATTTTACCGCCTCACTAACTTCTTCGACTGTGACGTCGGATACTTCGCTTAAGTTAGGTGAAGCTATTGGAAAGTATAGCCTTGGAAATTGTTCGTTTAGAAGTCCGTCACAATACTGTCGCCACCTGTGAGGAATTTCGTTGTCTTCCACAAGTAGTTGGCCTTGAGCATTGTTAATTAACTTTGGCGAACAAATCTCCTGGGCATTTCTTCTTCTTTGAGCGGCTATTTTATTCGGCCCTTATTCGTGTTTTGCCGTAGCTCTTGAATAGCACCAGCTGTCGGGGTAGAAATTTCATCCAGCTCCCGATACAGGTTTTCTGTATTCTTTGCTTGAATTTGGGCGCACTTCTTCTTCGCTTCTTTCTTGCAGTTTCTATATTCCACTTCGAGGCGTGACTTTTGCTCTGTATCATTAGAGCGGCACTTCGACCAAGCCTTGAAAGCCATTTTATTTTTACTTATAACTGATTTAGCTTCATCATTCCACCACCATGTTTCTTTGCCTTGTTGGTTGTGTCCTTTTGAAACCCCTAACAGTGTTTTGGCTTTTTCTTTGCAAGTTCTATGTAGGAGATCCCACATACTTTGTGCTGTACTCTCTTCATTTCTAACTATATCGGTGTTGTTATATAGAACGTTTTGCATATTCGAAATAAAAGCTTCGCCTTTTTCCTTACTTACTTCCGAAGCATCTAGATTGAGGAAAATCCTCTCAACAAATTCAGTCATGCCAAGTTCTTTGAAAATGTCAAATAGCTCCTGGACAAATTCATGCATTCCTCACAACACTCACTGTTATACCTATGTGGACCAGTGGGAAAAGGAAACAGTCCTCCTCTTTCTCTGCAAATACTCTACTCTGGAAGAACATTTTTCGATGAAATTGACGAACTTTTGTAAATGAAGATCAAAGACTTGATCTCTTATCTCAACGCAACGAAATGGCTCTAGGAAGAACTTCGTCTATTTCTGTGCCGTGCCTTCGACTCCTTAGATCCTGAACTAGTGGACTGAAGCATTTGACGGTGGACTAAGGTGCGACGGGCCAAATAATCTGATTGGTTACTTTTTCAGTACCAGTCAACCAGGTGCCTCTTGCTTGGCACAGTGAAGATGGTGTTGGATGAGTCGGTGGCGCGGCAGAGGATCCAATTCCCGACGATGATTGTGCAAAAACAAACACACAATAAGAAACATCAAAACCTAATAGATCTAACTTAACCTAAAGTGAATGACTCCGTGAGAATAACCACAATTTCCCATATCAATTTTATCCACAGTTTCATAGGAGTTATAGTATTAAAATGGCGATCTTCAGCTCAAATTGGGCTACAGGAACAGGGCTAGACTGCCGGCGCGGCGATCACCATTTCTACCTACCTATAACTCTTGCTATAGTTGCCTAGACTAAGAAGGTAATTGAGTAGCAAAATCTTCTCTCGACCAACTTAAATGTCATTCTATAAAACTGTCAACAGCCCGGTCCTAATGTATGGTGCAGAAAAAGTATATGATAACGCTTTAGGATTTTCCCAGAGAAAATTTATCAGTGTAATCTGTGGGCCCGTCTGCATAGACGTAGAGTGGAGGAGTAGAATTTACGATGAACTGTCCAGGCTTTACAGGGAAACCAACCTTGTCAAACGAGTTGAAGTCCAACGACTGACATAGTTCATGTAGATCGAATGTACCCAAATGTACCGGGCCAATGCTTAACCAACTTGACGTTGCGAAACTGGATATAGTTAGCTTAGCGATGGAGCTACCTGGAGAAGTTTGTAAGTTAAGGCCCTGGTCCAACGCGGGCTGTAGCGCCAGTAAGCAAGTAAGAAGACAAGACAGCCAGCATATTTATACGAAATATTCCGATTTCCAGTATCAAACATATCATATCAGTTAAAGCTCCCTCGATTCTCGTATCTCACATCTGAGAGACAATTCAGTTTGAAATCCAAAATACCGTAGGTGATATCATTCTTCTTCCTTTTACTATAGTATTGATCGAATAGCAATTTGTATTTTATAAAAAGCACAAATGTTTTTGTTACACTTTCTACTTTAAGAATCAACTTAAATTAAATTCAGTTTGTATTTACAACCTTTGGAATATCTAAGTCACAGAAATGTCCTAAGTTTAAAAATATGAAAACGGCAATTTTTCCAGTTTGAAATTATATTTCCTGTTTTGTTTTTCAGTTGAGAGCTGGCATGAACTAGGTAACTCTGTTTTCTCTCCTTAAAAACTTACTGCTATGTGTTCCTAACTTTTCATCCAATATTCATACTTTCGTCATGCCAAAACCACAGAACAGATTTGGCGCTATATACCTACCTTAATTTATAATTTAATCTTTATGTCACCTGCAGCTAATTTACTGCATACAGTTCAGTGAAGCTTGTACATACTAAGAATGATCACTCTTCGAACTATCAAATAAAATTACAGGTAGTTTTAAGCTTCCACGAAAACTATTTACGGTTTCTCGTGAAAACTTTCCACGATGTATTTTATTAGCTCACTCAAAATAAACTGTTAACACAACTTTTCCAACAAAACTTCCACAGATACTACATACTTAAAATTTCAAAATACATCTATCACACATCATTCATCGTCGAAGCACATGTTTAAAAGTCTTAAAGTTTACCTATTCGTGTGCAAAACAGTAACACACCATTTTCGTATGCGCGTGATAATTTGGAGTTTCAAATTACACACTACTGCTCGTCAGAAAAGTTTTCCCTTAATTTTGCATGTGACTCGTCATCAACCACCTAGAAACTTTTCATCGTCTAAATTAATGTTCTTCTTCACGTATGGCGTGTTCCAGAACCTGAGGTATCGTTTCCCAAAATTCTATCGATGGTAATTTCAACCCTCCCAAACTGCCACTACCCACCATCAACACAGGCAAAGGTATTAAAATAATAACACTAAATTACAAAACACTGAGATTCCAACAAACCCTCGAGCTGGATCCTTCACATAATCGTACACGACGTAAATATCTTTTCAAATATTCAAAAACGGCAGCAACAAAAACCAAGAGCAACAAATCTACATAAGTAAACAGAGTTATGCAGAGTTCATTTGCGTATTTTAGCACATTTTATTGACAAACATTTGAACAAAAGTTTATTCTTCGACTTGGAGTATTCCCAGGGATCTTCTGAAGTGCCAACAAAAACGACAAGAAATAAAAATAACTTTATTAGCTGGGCGGACGAGCTTCCTTTTTTTCCAAGGCCAATGTAGATGGAGTAGTGTATCTCAGGTCCTTTGCTTATCAATTGCAATATAAGGATCGAATGTTAGCCGAAATCCAAGCAAAACAATTCTATCCCACTCCAAATAACAAACGATTGAATTTTCCCTATACCTTTTTGGAAGCCTCTAAGGGTAAGACGTTATCGATTGGTTTGGGATTCGCCACCTTAATATGTTCCTTCTAAGTTCCGCTCGAAGAAGCTGTTTCGACAAAGCAAAACATCCCCTCTATTAGCAAAGATAAATACCAAGTTAAATAAAAACAATGACTTTCCAATCGAAGCATTTGTGCTCACAGCAATGGAGAGTTACAAAGACGATACGTAGAACCTCTTACTTTTCTAAGACACAAAGGGGCCAGCCCGCACGTTGTTTGCTCGAAAATAGGCCTAATTTAGTCTGTTGCCTTAAATTCTGCGTTGATAAAGTGAATGCGAAACGCGTTGAATTTAAATAATTGGAATTGTTTCGCAAAGTTAGAAATTTTCATGCTTTGCCAAGTATTCCGTTAATGTCATTCATCCTAAGTCCTGCAAAGTATTAAAAAGGACTCGGGGAAGGCAAAAAGGAGCAGCACGACACGACACTACACGAGAAAATGATTTGATTTCTTTTAGTTTTGTTTTTTATGTTTGTGCAAACGAAGCATTATTGCGAAGCATTACACTTGAAATGATTCTTTGAAGAGAGAAATAGAACTAAGGGTCAGTTAAGTTGGATGCCTACTCCAATGGCATTGCTAACACCAATTCCAATGACAACTACTACGACAAGAACGACGATGAATACGATGTAGTCTCGAGAAAAAGAGCGATGATGATGATTCACGAAGCAATTTATTTCTTCCTGATGTAAAATTGGTTGAGATTTCTCAAGAAGCAGGGAAAGTTTTACTTTTTTTTTGTTCTTGCTTTCTTTTCTGGACTTATCTTGAAGTACTTCTTTTATTAAGTTCGCAAAAAGTTTTAAGTCATTCCGAAAATAAAGGACAAAGTAAAAATGGGATTTTTATCTCTGGTCGAATAATAATAATAATTGTAAGAAAAAAACAAGTGTTTGTTGTAAACGACTTTTATCAGAGTTGGATTAGAACCGGACTAGAATGAGTATTTCTGTAGCTAATTATGTTAAGTAGGTTCATTGTAGAACTCGTTTCGTAAAGGGTCTTTTCCGAATATCAATTAATTTCAAATAATTATAAAAATGCCCTTGAACTATCTCAGTCTGATGTCTCAAACCGATGTCTCTGTACGATGTCTCGAAACCTTCAAAGTTCAAGTTTGTTTCAACGATGACTTATCTTTCGACCAAAATCTCTTTACTCCAAGCCATTTCTTTAAGCTTGGAAACAAGAAATAGTTACAGGGGCATAAATTATGTAAGGTGGAGTGAAACTGCCCTTTTTTTCGTGTTCTACATAGCAAGTTCAGGTGCCATTAGGCATCAAAAAACAGCGCACCAAATTTCAGCTCGATCAAAAAATATCTGGAGGATGCACAACTCACTTGAAAATTTATGTTCCTGTCCCTACAAAATAAATGGGGAAATATTTATGGTTTTGCAGCGTTTCGCTTTTTTTTTTTACTTAAACCACCCAGAACTCACCACGTGGAGGTAGCTGCTTTTGAGTTCCACCCAACACCCTACCCAACCAACCATTCGAGTGCTGTTTCAGTTGATTGTTGTTTCTATAGCGAAACTCTTATAACCCCATCCCTGCTTTTGTTACTAAAAACTTCAGCTGAAGCTTCGGTTACCAGTTTAACACAACGTTCTACGCTTTGAGTATGACATGGAAACCGAGGGTTAGTTATGTTATCGAAGTCTCCGCTGTTAACAAAACTCATAATTATGTCATCTGTTAAAAATTTGGTTACAGGTGGCTCAGTAACTTTAACGTCTTGCCAGTTTATTAAAACAACATAACCATTAGCCTTAAAATTTATTCTTGGAACTGAAAACCTTCGAATGATTAGCTGATTTCATCAATCGTCTGAGTGCTAGCTCACGAATCGATTTTTTCAAGTCTGTCATCATGGCTAAAAGCAAGTTTTCAGAATGGCTGTAACATGAATTCGGTTGTATAACCTGGTCAATTAATTTCTTTAGTTTTGGATCCAAATATCTAGATAAAGAAATCATTTTACATAAGTGACGCGTACCATCTTTACACTAAGGATGACTCTTGATAGAAAACCACACTGGAGCATAAATCCGACCAACAAAATTAGCTTAAGTTACTAAATTCTCCGATGGATTCTTGGTTCCTATGTAAATCCTCATAATCCTGTTTGCAGCAGTCAGCCAGCGAGCATTTGACAATTTACCGGGATTTCTGGACAGTAAAGATACTGAGCAGTTTCCCGTGGCAACGGCTTCGCATATATTGTGCAGGTATTTTTGGTCACAGCTTAGGTCTTTTATTGAAGGGGTTTTTGTATGGTTACATACATGCAGTGTGTCTGCGAAGCTTCATATATTTATTTATTTTTGAATATTACAACAACAACTTGAATGAACTACCACCAAAGGGATTCTTATTTGGCTGGAGTTATAGTTATCTTAGGTCTCTTATGTTGTTAATATCATGTAACGTATCAGTTCCCATATGGACCTGTTGTGCGACCTACCAAACTTTATAATAGATCTCGAAGCTAGTTGCAATGAAGGAAACAGATGTTCCATTGCAAGGGTTTTTGTAAAGCTTCTTCCATCAATTTAATAACACCGCCCTTTGATCCAGTATTTGTAACTGTTCCGTCACACCCAACAGCAACAATATTATCTAAGGAAACCTCACTCTCCTCATCTCATACCTCATCAAAATACAGGCCCTCAAGTCGAGTCGAGTACCATTTGTAGATTCTGTCGTACTCCAGATCTCAAGGCCTTATTTTTGATCGATCTATGACCTTTGATTGATATTCTTTGGACATAATGCCAACGTCTCTCAAGACACTACTTGCAATCATAGCAGCACTCCTATCTGATACTCCAGTTCGATCACAAGCAATCTCCAAACTAGGTAGTTTTAATCGTATTGATTTCCTTTTTTTTCCTTTTTAACTGGAGTAATCAGAAAGTCGCTGTCACTGTCAGTTGCATCAGAATCAGTTAAGTTTTCTTTAGAGTCCATGTTGTTTAAGGCTTGGGGTTTTGCACTATTCGATATTCTTTTTAAATTAAAACTTTTCGCTTTGTCTTGCTTTCTTTTCAAGCTTTTTCGTAGTCCTCGTAGAGTACTCCAGTCAATTTAACCGATGAATAACTTTCTGGAAGTTCTTTGATCAATTATAAAATGTTGCTCTTTAACAGGAACTTTTCTTTCTGAGTCTCAGGAAGGTGAAGTGAATCACACTGGCAAGAGCATAAAATCACACAAAGTGTCTCGGATTGAATTAAAAATGGTTCCAATTGTAATTTAAAATCTTCTAGCTTATTTCGTTTTTCATTTAATCTATAGTATTCGATCTGCTATTTATATTTTTCGTAATATTGACGAATTTTTCTTAGAATAGATGTTTCAGAAACAATTGGTTAAGAAGCCTTATTCCATATCTCAACCAATTTTTCAGCTACTTTCTTAGATACCTCTAAAATAGTTGGTTCTTTTGTCTTTGTATTTTTATGTTCGATTAAAGTATTTAAATACTTTTTTATAACATCTTTAAAAGTTGGCAAGCAATTTACTTTAAATGGTTCTGGCTTCCCAAAAATCGTCTAGTAGCAGCCATTTAGATTTGAAGAAATTCCGAAAAACAGAAAGTATTTAAAGAGAGGTATTGGTGATTTAAATTATATTTAAAATAAATTTTGGGCCGGTCTTATTAAATTGAATTAGAAATATATGTATACATATTTGCTTCAGTACTTAGTTTAATTTTTATTTCCATTGAAGTCAAAGGCAGCTATTCTTAACATTCAAAAATATCAAATAAAGAGAAATTAAATTAACCGTCCGAAATTAAATTAAATTTATTTTAAGCCTCCCAAAAATGTAATTAATTTTTTTTTTAAAGCCGCCGATATTTGAGCAGGTTAGTAAGTAGAGCATTTTCAAAATTTTCAACTCACTTGTGCACCCTCAAAAATTATTTTTATATTTTGATGGATGTGAAACTTTTTCTCCATGATTTAAAGTCCAAATGGCACCACGCCTGCCTATGTAGAACTCGAAATAAGAAAAAAAAGATGTTCACTCCACCCTAGCCTAAATCTAGACAATATGCTGTATGATGGAGAAATTCGTAACATATCTCATGCAATTTTGCCAATTGGGCTACAGAATTGTGCGGTGCACAGTGGCTCGTATTGACTTTTTCGGTTGCAAAAATCATTACTCTTAATCGAATCAAGAATGAAGAAATTATTAAAGCTTTCAGAATTTGCTGTTGACATAAAAAGTCTTAGTTAAGGTAATTAATTAATATTTGACTTTTCAGTAGATGGCTAAGTTGACCCTTTGTTTTTATAAGTATTATTTCCACAATTTGAAATTTTAGCGTTATACCTAAGACGTTTTCACATAAGTCATATACAGCTCTGTTTCCGACATTTTGTGATCTAAATCCTTGAAATATTCTACTTTTTGAATGGTATCGCTCATTTCTTCATTCAAAATTTGGCTTAATGTCTATTAGATATTTTTGAAAATGCCGAAAAATGTCGAAAAATTATCAAAAAGTTGTGTTTCAAAAACCACTTCATTGAAATATATAAAAAAAAATATTGTGCCAACACTTCCAAAAGAAAGAATAAAGAAAATCAAATTAAAGCCCAGAAAGAAGATATAATGAAAAAAAGATTATAATGATTGTATTTAATAGAAAGAGACTATCGGTTAGGTATTAAAATATACTCAGAGAGAATAAAGATATGATCAGTTGTTGTGGATCTGGTAAAGAGGAAAGACCTTTTATTTGTTTAACCGAATATTTTTTTTGTTTTGTATCAAGCAAACTGCTAACAATATTAATTTATTTTTTAATTTTTTATTTTAATCATTCACAATATCAAGACGAAATAAAAATAAGTACTTTTTTCCTCAACATAAAAATTAACAACCTTAACTCGTTCTACCAGTCAAACCATGCATTCAAATGAAATAATTTACAAGCTCTCGTAATATGCGCAGGTGATCGTTTCATTTTACCCTTTTAAAGGTGAATCTGCTATGTGAATAACACCGCTTGCATCCCAAAAACCTGTCACCATAGTCATGTTTGCTTACAACTTCGGCATTCTTCGGCTTTGATTCAACGAAAAAAAGTCTATTGTTTCGAATCTTCTTTCGTCTCTGGTGTGTTGACTCTATGTATGTTTCATCTACGGTTGCTAAACGGTCACTTGTGCTGAAACAATGAGCACTCGAATTTCACTATTTTATTTTTTAACAAAATATCGTTTATATATAAATTGCCTGCCACAAAAATACTACTTTACAGCTTTATCTGAAAATTTGGGTGAGTTCTTTTGAAAAATCCACTTCTTGACCCCAAAAATGATGGATTTGAACGTGGCGCCATTTTTTTTTTTTTTTAAGAATTTTTGAATCAGCTGGTTTGATTTTTCTTAGAAAAAATATTCCCAGTTTTCGCAGTCTCTGGCAAAAAAATTTCGATAAAGTGGAATAGTTGATGGAAAAATATATACCTTGCACTATTTGGTACTTAAAGGAATCTATACAAAGTAATTGTGTACACGATTTATTAAAAAAAACTTGCTTAAGTGAAAATAAATTTCAACACAACTGCTAGTGGTGAACGAGTATCTTGAGACTTGCACCTCACTAGGAATCAAAGGGATCTTTATCAAAAATATTGTTATTTTCTTTTTTACAATTTTCCGGTTCGCGTCACCAATTTCATTAAGATTTGTATAACAAAATATAATTAAAATAAAATGCACGACTGGATCACATCGTACGTAAATTATTTTGGAATTTAAAAATTAAAAAAAAAATTGTATAAAGAAAAATATAGAAGTATACGAGTATTTATGCAAAAAAAAAATTTGTAGAA
This sequence comes from Chrysotoxum bicinctum, assembly GCA_911387755.1. Lineage (NCBI taxonomy): Eukaryota > Metazoa > Arthropoda > Insecta > Diptera > Syrphidae > Chrysotoxum > Chrysotoxum bicinctum. Next base: position 33,996,081 of record OU426987.1, read on the forward strand.
AATCATTTAAAGCAATCTTAATATATATGAAATTTCTTTAAATTAAAAAAAAAAAGATTTGCTAGGCCAATTTTAATTAAATTAGTACTTTAGTACTTAACAATTTAAGGAAATAATTTTGAAGAAGAATCGCTTTTCAAGAAATTGAATTTCAACAAAATTTTTTTTTTAAATTTCTTTCGAAAACTCTTGTGGACAATTTTATTCTAAATTTTTAGAAGAAAGAAAAATAGTTTTAGCGAAATTATCGGAACCGTTTTCGAGAAAAATACAATTTTCGAAAACCATTTTTCAACATTTGTATGGTGGGTACCGTTATTTTTAGGTAAAATTAATTTATTTTTCTTACATCTTGTATATTATTTTTCCAAACTTTTATTTATTAAGTTTTGAAAAAATCGAGCATGGGGGTTTCGAAATATTGTGTTTTCAAAAAAAAATTTTGAAAGTTTTTTTTAAAAATCCAAACATTTTTTTTTGGAAAATTTGAATACACAATAATATTCAAACTGCTGAGAAGCTTTAGCGTAAGAAAAATGATCAAAATCGGTGGTACACTTTTTGAGAAAATCAAAAACAAAAAAATGGTTCCAAGGAGGGTACCAAAACTACTCATTTTTTGGAAAATTTTTTTCAACCATTACCTAGGTTTAATGTAATTAAATTTTTAGAATTGTTTTATAAAAAATCTTTGCGACAGTTTTTGAGAAAAAAAAATATTTATAAAATTTTGAAAAAAAAAAATCGTCTGGCAGGTACCGTTATTTTTGGTCTTAAAAAATCAAATCAAAAAACATGCGGTGGTAAAAAATTAAAATTCATATCTACCAAGTTTGAAGAAAATCGGCCGAGCCGTTTAGCCGTAATCGAACAGACAGACGGACAGACAGACAGAATTGCCAGACCCACTTTTTTCGTCCTAGCTATCATCGTAATGTCAACTTGGATCAAAATATCGAGTTCGATTTTTTTTACGAATGCATAACTTGCATTGTAGTACCTATAAGTCGCAAGTAAAAAATCAAAAAAATGTCACGACCAAAAATAATTTCCGTAAAATGGTTTTTTATGGTAAAATTTATTTATTTATAGAACCATTTTTTGTTTTTGATTTTCTTGAAAAGGGTACAAAAAGTTAAGTTGGTATTGGGTTTTCAAAATTTCAAATAAAAGAAATGTTTCAATTTTTAAATTTAAAGAAAAAAATTTTGGATTTAAGAAAAAATTATTTTTTATAACTTAATATTTCAAAACCCTCATGCTCGATTATCTTAGAACTTGGCTTTAGGAGCTCTTTAATATAATCTACAAGATTTGAGTAAAAAATTGTTTTTTATCTTCAAATAACTCTACCCACCATACAAGTGTTAAAAAATCACTTCGAAAATCGTATTTTTATCAAAAAACGTACTATAACCCAATTAGAAAATTTTTGAAATCAAGATGTTACTGAAATTCATTTTTTAAATGACTAAAACAGTAGTAGTTGGAGCTAAAAACAGGATGCCTTTTAATTAAAGCAAAAATATTAGTTTATGCAAGAACAAAAATTATAAGTCGTTGTATTGGTTAAAAAAAAAAACAGGCTTTAAAATACAAAATTTTTAAAACATTTTTAAGAAAAAATTTAAAGTTTTTATTATTGTTCGAATAAAAATTTAATTTACAAAAAAAAAAATATTGAGCCATATCTGAGATATTGAATTTTAAAATAGAAAAGATAGATTTATTTTTTCAAAGTTCTTTATAAGAAAATTCACTAAAATCCGTTATGCCAATGATGAGAATTCCAGAATTCGAAAAAATCGTTCTATGGTAGGTACAGTCAGTACTCAGTAACATCTTGTTTTCAAAATTTAATTTATTAAATTAAAGACCGTAAAAATAAATCGAAAGAAAAATAGTTTTAGGAAAATTCTCGGAACCGTTTTCGAGAAAAATACGATTTTCGAAGACCATTTTTTAGGTAAAATAAATTTGTTTTCTTACATCTTGTAACTTATAATGAGAAACTTTTATTATCAAGTTTTGAAAAAATCGAGCATGGGGTTTTTGAAATATTAAGTTTTGAAAAAAAAATTGAAAAATTTTTTAAAAATCCAAAAAAATTTGAAAACACAATAATATTCGAGCTGCTGGGGAGCTATGCATAAAAAAAATATCAAAATCGGTTGTACCGTTTTTGAGAAAATAAAAAACCAAAAAATGGTTCTAAGAGCGGTTCCAAAAATACCCATTTTTGTAAATTTTCTTAACCAGCTCCTAGTTTTAACTAAATAATGAATTTTTTTGATTATTTTTTTTTAAATCTATTGGACAGTTTTAGAGAAAAAAAATATTTATAAAATTTCGACAAAAAATCGTATGGCACGTACCGTTATTTTCGGTCTTAAAAAAAAGAAAAACACGTTTAAGGGAAAATATTAAAAATTCTATTCACCAAGTTTAAGGAAAATCGGCCGAGCCGTTTAGGCTGTAGTCGAAATGACAGACAGGCAGACAGAGAGAATTGCAAGACCCACTTTTTTTTGCCTTCACTATCATCGTATTGTCAACTTTGATAAAAATCTCGAGTTCGATTTTTTTCCGAATGCATAACTTACCTTATAGTACCTATAAGTCGCAACTTAAAATTAAATGTGATATTATGGACTGGACATGGACTACATTTGGGTGAAAAAAAAAAATTTAGGAAAAAATGTTATTGATGTACCGGTCATAGAGCCATGTTTTTTATTTTCGAATTTCTCATCAACGGCTCTATCGATTTAAACCAAAGTTTTTAATACAGAAGCTCCTACGTATTTGAAAAAATATAATATAAAATGTTTTTTCGAAAAAATAGTTTTTAGATTTTTTTTTGAAAATTCAATATCCTTAAACGTGTGAACAATTATTTTTTTGAAATTATTTCCTAAAATCTATACTATCTACTAAATACTTGAAATTGGCATCCCAAATTTTGTTCTCGAAAAATTTTAAGGAAATTTGTTATATAAAAAATTACTTTAATAATAAAACGATTTTTAAGCTTTTTTTGCATAAATTCATACTTTTCCGAAAATCAGACGGCAATTTCATGCATTGGAACATTTTTATCTTATTAAATTCATGTTTTATATTTTTATAAAATGTATTTTAAATTCCAAAATTAGTTCATGCGATCCAGTCGTGCATTTTATTTTTATCAAAATCGTTAAAGACATATTTGAGATAGGTAAATAAGATTTTTCATAATGGCTGTATGGCAGGTAGCGTTGGCTGAGAAGAAACTTCGATTTCTCCTCTAGGGAATCACCGAACCACCTTAAACCCCATTATGTAATTGTAAATAATATGACAAATGCCTACCTAGGCTTCTTACGGCACAGATCCGAATGATCTGATTTTTAATGATTTTTTCGTATCGGGCTGAATTCGAGCGATATGGGCTGTGTTCCCTTTAAGTAATCTGTCAGTTATGGTTTGTTCACATAGATCTGCAACTTCAGATAATCCCACGAAAAAATATCTAGCGGGGTCAAAATCAATTGTCAAATGGCTTTGGTGCCAATTCACAACACCTCTACGAGAGATAACCTTAAACTCAAATTGCTCATGCAAAATGTGAATCGCGGCGCTCATAGCGCTCTCCTCCTGGAACCACATATCTTCGGGATCCATATGGATCAATTTGGGCTATATGAAATTGGTTATCATCGTTCTAGCCGTTGATGCTGACCGCCTCATCAACTTCGTTTTCGAAACAGTACGAGCCAATGCCGCAGCCGGCTTAAGATCCACTCCAAACGATAACTTTTTGAGGATGCATTGTCACCTGGTGAATGAAAATAAAAGAATTTTGCTAATTACGACAGCCATTCATCCAATAATTCGAATCGTCACAAAAATTTATTTTTGGCCAAAATTAGGGTGCTCTTCCAAACGCCCCGAAGCCCAGTCATTGTCTATGATCATGAACTTTGAGCTCCTTTGTCAGTTAGATCTTGTATACCTATATGGGCCCAAGTTCCGAAGCTAAATTAGCCAAGTTGAAGTCTGCGAAAAGCCGAGTTCTTGTTCACGACGAGAAGTCAACTATCTCGGGTTCTTCTATGATGTTCTCGACCAATTTTTTGTTAATGGGTTATGCATTCGTAAAAAATCGAAGTCTAAAGTCAGGCCAGTTTTGACAGGGAAGACTTAAAAAGCAGGTTTCTGATGTGCTTTTTGCTTTCCAGTCGAGGTTTTGCTCGCTGGATTTCCAGGGTTGCTCTGAAGAAATCACGAAACTTCAGTAGGAAGGTCTTTAAAACCTTATACAAAATCTTTATTGAAAGCAATTCTTAAATTCATATAACAACTAAAACATTCTTGACTTCAATTTAATTACATCACCTTGCATTGTGTATCTGGTAAACATTGATTACTCTCCTTATATCGTGGTCCTGTTGATTGCCTTTAGAAAGCTCTATTCTGGCATCTGGTAATTGGTACTCGGTATCGGGTTAGTCTTTTACAAGTATGGACTACGCTCTTGGCACTTACTAGATCAGCAGGTTTGAGGCCCCTGGTGGCACTAGATCGGCATGTTTGAGACCCCTGGATCAGCAGGTTTGAGGCCCCTGGTAGGCACAAGATCAGCAGGTACAAGGGCCCTGGTGGCACTAGATCGGCAGGTTTGAGGCCCCTGGTAGGCACAAGATCAGCAGGATCAAGGCCCCTGGTGGCACTAAATCGGCAGGTTTGAGGCCCCCGATAGGCACAAGATCAGCAGGATCAAGGCCCCTGGTGGCACTAGATCGGCAGGTTTGAGACCCCCGATAGGCACAAGATCAATGCATATGCACCGACAGATCAGCAGGTACCAAAGCCCCTGGTGGCAATTAGAACGTTTATTCTTCGAACCAAATTTAGGAACGAAATAGCTGGACAGTTTCAGTTGACTTGTAGGCTAAAATCGAGCTCATAAGCTTTGACCGTCGCAAACAAGTGACTTTGCTTCCCAAAATGAGGTCCTCTTGTTATATTTTCTGTATTAACTGCATGTGAACTATATAAAGGTCAAACGAAAATTACCAAATGTGTTCACTCGGCTGTGACGTCATGATCTTACAGTGACTGCGTATTATATTAGAGCAAGGTATTAAATCCCTTATCTTACCGACGACCCTGGTGTCGTCGGTAGCTGCTGCGTAGTATGGTGTCGTCGGTCGGTCGGTAGCTGCTGCGTGGTAGGGTGTCGTCGGCTGCTGCTGCGGTGACGGCTTTGGAATCATGGTTGAACAATGATTTATAATTGATTTTGGTGGAAGCATGGAACGCTTCGTTACAGTAATTCTGTCTGTCTGTCTTTTCTTCTACATCCTTAATGGCTCAGCCGGTTTTCTATAAACTTAGTAGATAGGATTTTTAATTTTTTCCCAGACATGTTTTACATTTTTTGTTTAGTAGAAAAACTTAAAGTTTACTTGCCATTAAACCTAATGGTTAACAAAATTTTCAAAAAATGGTCAATAATGCTACCTCCCGTTGCAAATTCCATATCTCAAAAGCAGATTTATCTCAGTCATGTAAAATAATCACTTTGAAGGAGTATGGTTTATGTAAGCTTCTATTAAACACATGCACTTAGTTTCAAAGCTGCAAACACACTTATATTTGTTGATAAGAATTTTTTGAAAAATCTTTGAAATAAAACACGAATTTATTAGAACTTTTGTTGTTTAAGAAAAATCACCAGAAAAACCATTTCAAGTTCAAATTACTCTCACAATCCCCCGATCTTAAATAGGCAATCATTTTTTCGCCCTTACACTCTGCCTAAATATGCTTCCTTTATGCGAATATAAATAGAAATATATCCTATTCCTTTTGTGTTGACATCATTTTTTCATGCAAAGTACTTGTGTCGACATAATAAATGTCCCTCAATCAATTACTCTTTTGTCTCCTACCTCTGCTTCGTTTCGGTTTAGCAGCTTAGAGCATGAGTGATAACATGTATTTTTCACCATCATCCTGATCCCATGTCTATATGCAGCACAAAGTCCTTCAATAATATAAAAAGCTTGAAGAGTACACAACCCCCACAAAGTAGGAAAGACCGAAAAAAACACGAATACATCATTCTCACCTTCACCACCTGCTGTGGGAAACAGCAGCTCTCTTAACCAATCAAACAAATTTGCAAGGGCATGACTTTCTGTGGCATACTAAACGTTCGTTTCAAAATACCCTTGAATATGCAAAGGGTGCGATGCCGATGCTTGTACGAATCTAAAGGTACACAAATACAGCACTCAAGTAAACAAGATAAATTTCTTTTTAAAAACCCCAATTTCGAAACGCAGAATGTGGTAGAGATACCGACATAAAAACCTTCATCACGTTTACTGAATGTATTTATCTTTAGCTTCAACTTTACTTTGCTACCACCCTACTCCCGGGCCGGGGCTGAAATCACTCTTGAATGCCCTCGTTGCGTGCACTTGGAAATCATTCAAAAATTGATTAACGCCAACAACCTTGTACACACCACCACCGCAATCATCCCCATAAAGCCATATACACATTTTTGAGGCCGCTAGTTGCGGTGATGTTAATGGTGGTACTTTAGCGCCAGAATGAGTATCCCCTGCGTACCCTTGTATCAATCGATTTTCGCTTAAATATTCCACGTATCCAGATTGCTCGATGGCAACACATCTATTTGTATAAATATTTTATAGCCAACAGTATCTCTTACAACAATAGCGATTTTTATGTGCCCCTAGCCGACAGAAACTATACCACCTCCAATCGCCTCTCGCCCTTCAGGCCAATCGGTCTTGAATTGTCATAGAAACTAGACAAGCTCCCGCAACCATTGCGAGTGTTGCGGCATTTGACTCAAAATAATAGGTCGGGCCAACTATTTTGAGCGGAAGCAGAAAATTTGATTTCCCGAAAATTGCAAATTATTCGCATTACGATTCCACAATTTCGCGGCGACTTAATGGCTATTGCAGCCTCAAATAAATTTCAATCCCGCCAGGGTCAACATAAACGCGGAATGAGAGTGTTTCTGTTTGTTATAGAAACTCTGCCACTAATATGACATTTAACGGAATGTTCGTTAGCGGGGCTGTTATTAGAGCGAGCTTTACTATTTGTGATTTCGTGAATTCCACGGAATTCACTAAAACAATTGTTCGACCAAATTTCGCCAAAACGGGAATTTCTATGACAAAATCACCATCATCAGACCACGCATATTTGTACATAGAATTAAAAAGGACACAAATTCTGATGACACTAGCCGAGCCGAGAGTCCTTAACTGGTCGTGATTTGTTTCGCTCTTGAAACGAAAACCTCGATTTGTTTTGTATGGCACTTTTGGTCCCCAAGGAAAAATTGCCCTTTTTTACGACAATGCTTCCATGGAACATGATGTGGATTATCAAAATGAAGCTATCTCCCCTAAGTTGCTTCAAATGGATTTTGATCCTATTTCAAAGGGGGGCGGGCAACGAGAATTGGTGAAGTGAAAACTTTTTTTATCTCTCTGTTTATAGGTAGGGTGATAAGCCTTGCTTTATTATTCAATGACAAAAAGGACTTCCTCCTAATCATAAAAATAATAATCAGTGATATGTAATGATGCAACTTCTTTTTGTATTTCTTACCTTCGGGGGTGTTTTTTTTTTTTTTTTTTTTTTTTTCATTGTTGGTGTTTGTATTGTTGATTTGAAGGGGTTTTCGTACTGCTCGAAGAAGGCTACCAACATCTGGGGATACTTAAATATTATTGAGTGGAACCTTTAAGTATGGGAAGTGTTTGTTTGCCAAATTATAGATAAGAAAATGTTATGTTCGGTCTTATGTGACAATTGAGGGAAGATTAAGTTCCAAGGGTTGAGGGAGCTTATGAGATAAAAATTTAGTTTTTCCTTAAATATGCTTACAATAATATGTTAGTAATTAAATTCTATCTAAGGACGAAGTTGCTTACGGCAAGATCCAAATAGAGGGTTTTTTCTTATGTCATAATACTTTTGTGCAAAATTTAATATAAAATGTTTAGAGCGTTCACTAGGAAGTGATTTTTAAGAAACATTAGTTTTTAATATTGTCAAAATTGTGTATTGTAAGTTTGTGTATTTTTGTGATGGGTAATTTGATGGATTATTATTAGACGTGTTTTATTGGTTATCTATATCTAGCGCAGTAATACCACCACCGAAAAAAACAGTGGCGATAACAGTTAGAGAAAGTATGCTGTATTCGACTAAAATTTTGCAAAATCCTAAGACATCTTTAATATCATATTAATTCAACTAAATTTTTGTGCAAAATTTTGTCAGTTATCATATAAATTCAGCGTAATGCCGAATTTACACGATATTTCTGAACAAATGCCAGTCTACTGATAAAACATACCAATCGAAACTATTCGCCTTCGTCTAAATTGATTCAATATTTTGTGACATGACAGTAGTGTAAAACCGGAATTATGGTATGAATTAAAATTTTGCATTTAAAAAAAAAATATTTATTCTGTAAATTGCGGAGCGATCACATTTTGGATTAGTAAAGGCAAAGTATAACAAAATAAATACCAACGAACACACCCTCAAGCATGCCAATATATATTTTTTCGGACACCACCTAAACACTGAATACATTTCAACATCCGAAACTCCATCTTCACTAAATTATCCATTTCAATTACTAGCTTATTTTTATTCACTAATCGTTTGTTGTTGTTTTCCATGTTAAATTTTGCGATGTAGTGTATTCACTAACCAATAAAACACGGCTATAATGTAACATTTTTTCCCCACACCATGGTCTCGCCGTGTACATTCGGAATGATGTTGCTTACCAACTTCAACTTCAGTGTGGCAACTGTTCAAATACGAACTTTGATTTTGTGGCTTAAAAGTACTGAATATAAACATATCATCCACGCTTATTTCATTTATAAGAGCCTGAGTTTAGATAGCAATCTGACTTCTAAGAAATTCGATGCGCTACCTGACTCCATATTAAGAATTGTTACCCATTTTCCTCGAACTGAAATCGTTATTACGGGTGATTTCAATGTTCATAATTCTTCTTGTTTAACATTCTGGGCCGACATCACCCGAATGAAGGTATATAGAGATCTTGGCTGAGTTAGACCATTTATCTCAGCTTGTGAATAAGCTAACTCGAATACCTGACATTGAAGGTCATTCCGCAAATACGCTTGATCTGTTCCTTACATCTAACCCTGATAAATACAGTATCAGTGTATTAGCACCTCAAGGCTCGTCGGACCACGGTATCATACAAGCAAATTCATGCTCCACTAAAACTTACTTACTGTACTTACTTTACGAGGTGCGCTTGGGCCTCAAATAGTAGACCCCGCCAGCAGTCTCGATCTCTAGCTTGCTGCCTCTAGCTTCGAGTCCAAAGTTACCTTAAATCTCCCTCAACTTGATCACGCCACCGGAGATGAGGTCTGCCTCTGTTCCTCGTAACCTCTGGCATAGCGTTGAATACTTTACGGGATGGAGCGTCAATGTTCATTCGCTCTACATGCACTAGCCATCTTAACCGCTGAATACGTATTTTCTTGACTAGGGACACGTTGCTGTACATCTCGTACAATTCATGATTGTATCGTCTTCGCCAGATGTTAGTTTGCCTATAGACACAAACCGGACCATAAATTGTGCGTAGAATATTTCTCTAGAAAACATTAAGAGAGCTTTCATCCGCCTGGGAAAAGGTCCATGCTTCTGCACCATATAGCAAGACCGGGTTGATCAGGGTTTTGTACAGCGTCACCTTGGTATTTCTCGATAGGTCTTTATTCCTCAATTGCTACGTTTGATTTCAGCACTGATGTCATTTGCAGAGTTCACAGCGGTACCCAGGTAGACAAATTCTCTGACCACCTCGAAGTTATTTCTATCTGACCAAGTCTGATGTGGGAATCGGCTTTATTTGATGACAGCATATACTTCGTCTTCTCCTCATTGATCACAAGACACATTTTGTACGCTTCTGACTCCATACTAGAAAAGTCCCATTATGTCGAAGTCATCCGTGTATCCAAGATATTGAGTGGACTTTTCGCGCGATATCATACCCAACCCTTAGGGAACACCGTCGTAACGTTTCCTGTCTTTCACTGTTTTATCGCTTTTTCTATCAACAATGTTCAATTGAAATAGTCAGTTGCATTCCTCCCCTTAAACAATTCCGCCGTAACACTCTCTAGCTAGGAATGCTCACTAGTTTACCATTGAGCCTAACTTCGGATATACAGCCAAATATAGAGGTTCTTTACTTAGCCGCACTACTAGAATGTGGAGTACTTAGCCCCTCTAGATTAGATGTGCAATATCATTATTAATGTTTTTTTTTTATGCATCAGACTTTGTAGACTATTCATGACATTGACCTCAACTAATAGAATAATTTAACAATGAGTTTCGACAGCTATAATATTAGAACTAAAACCTTACCAAAATTTTCTTGTAAGAAATTCATCAAGTGCTGATTTAAGCCGAGTGGTTAGAGGCTCCAAGAAATTTTTACATAAACTCATCCCCAGCGTTCAGGGTTAGTACTTTCTCTACCGAGCCAAGTTTGAACTTTATAGTTCACTCTGTGTTGTTGAGCAGTAGTTGATGATGGAGAAAGGACAGATGATTTGTACAGCCTTGCTGATGTGGGTAGGTTAGGTTAGGTTAAGGTGGCTGGTGGCCGGAAAAGCCAACACACTTAGATCAATAGTTGGTCTGTTGTGATACCACAGGGTTCCAAAAATTTCCCTTACTCCTAAACCATTTGGAGCTAGGAATGAAGCATTTGAGACAATAAATGTCGGAATTTCTTAGATCACTAGGACCAAATGGAGTCTACGTCTATGTGCTAGGGCAGGACAAGAACATAAAAGGTAAGAAACTGACTCCTCTTCTTCTTCATCCATGCAGCTTCTGCAAAAATCTGATTAATTTTGTTGACTGGCAAGTTGTGGCTCGCTTTCTTTATGGTATTTTGCTTTAGCAGAAGTTTACAATTAGCTAGAGGTATACCGATGTTAGATTTTCTACCAGGCAAGGGTAAAATTGTTCCTTTTTTTGCAAGTTTGTCAGCTTTACGTTAACTGGAATGTCTATTTGACCCGGGACCCATATAAGGTGAATGCTGAACAGTTTTGCCATCTCCACTAGAGATGATCGACAATTTTGAGCTATAAGTGAAATTATGAAGACAGAGTCCTATGGCAGCTTGACTGTCCGAGATACGTTTATGTGTCGATATCACGTTTTCTTTGAGCCAAGAGAAAACTTTTTTAATTGCCAGAAGTTCTACCAGGAGAGACATGAGATGTTGGTAACTCGAACAAACATGGGATATCTTCATTCGTAAGTGTTTTGTAAAATGCTAAAACTAGACGTTCAGCTGGAATTTTCAAAACCAATTGGCTCTGGCAAACATAGAAGTAGATCGAAAGTTAATCTTTCTGTCCCAAGAAGCCTGTGCTATCAGTATTGCTAGAAAGTCCACATTCTTTCCTACAACAAGCTCGTATGTTTCTCATCATTCTCTATTGTTGTTTCGATAATCAAAAGAACAGCATTGTTTTTGACATACTTTCAGGAAATTTAAAGAATGATGAAGCCACCAAATGTGGATCAGTGCTACTTATTTTACCAAACGGAAAAAATAAACGTTCCCCAATTTCTACTAATGCTGAAATAAGTTGCTATTCAGGGAAAAACCTTAGTTGCAACAACATCACCACTTGTCTGGTGAGAAAACAGATTTGACCAGTATTGGATCTGCAGTGTTTGATATCTTTAAGCAAATCCCAAATTAGCTCCGTAATAGGGTTCATTACAGTACACAGTACACTGTCTAATAGGCAAGCACGCAATGCAGATTGGTGTGTATTTAAACAATTTCTGCTGCATGGACGAGGAAGAAGAGAAATCGATTCCTCACCTTGGCTAAGGATGTTCTGCTCTAACCTTAATACTTACAGTCCATTTGAACAACGTACAATGATCCCAGCGATCTCAATAATTTATATAAAGATAGTCTTTGTAAGGAGCTCCAAATGGTTAAACGTCATGGAGAAACAATCAGAATGAACCAACTTATGGTCTTAGTATATGACCTTTCATGCTGGTATACAATTCAATCTAACCTAATCTTGGCTTGCCTATGGAGAGATGTAAGCAGCCTTAAGCTTTTCGGAAAAGATAGCAATGAATCGATATTTGTTGTTTGCATAAGCAAATTTGTACCGCCATTGATGTATCGATCAAAATATCAGCTAATGACGGAGCTGAAACACACCAAAAAGAAACTGCTCTGAAGATTTTAAATTGTTTCGTTGATATTTATAAACATCACAAGAAACGGTAGCATTCTTGCCGTAATATTTTATAATCCATGCGAGTCTCCGGAAAAATTCTCATGACAACTTTTGTGGAAAATTGCGTTAGCTATTAGTTTGTAGAATAATTTTGTTCTATAAAATAAATCTTTTTTGATAAACTTCAAAAATCCCATTTTCATGACCTTTGAACATTCGAAACTGAGCTAGCAACAATCGAATCGGTGACAAAGTCGCTCAGCTTATAAAGAGTCCCATTACAAATGCTAATGTGGAATCTCAACTTCAACTTTTTTGACGATTGTTGTCTATTCTTGAACTAAAAATGTTATGAAAACAAATGCATCTCTCAAACTACTTCACTTTTTCTACGTATAGATATTTTTCTCTCAGTTTTTTTTTTAACGACTTTAATTTTTAAATCGACTTGAATAAATTCACTGGTATGTAAATAAAGGTAGGCGTTTAATATTGCTTTAGTTAAAGCACTCTAAATGTTTGTCAATATAAAGGTATTCACTCTCTGAGTTGAGAAACCTGAAAGTGACTGACGTTTAAATTTCCTTCAGAATCCTGGAAGAAGAGATACATATCGCAAAGATTTTAATAGGATTTTTTTTTTTAATTGAATTTTTGTGGTATGAACTGAATGAAATGTAAATGTTTTGATTGTCTGAAAAATGAAAATTTAAGAGATAGACGTTTATAGGATGGCAAGCTGCTAACAGACGAATTGTAATTCAAGGATATTAAAATATATACTTAATTTTGAATTCTAAAATCGACTTAAGCAGCGAGTCTGTCTGTGGGATTTGGGACGACAAAATTGCAAATGATATACAGCAGCACCAAATGCATCCCGAGAAAACAACTATTTGGTCGAATTATGGTTTAATAAATGAACTGGCCATCAAAATAATGGTGGGTAAGAAATTTTATATTGAAGCAGTCTGAACCCGACTGAACTATTGACAAATTGATGTGACCTATTAGATGCAAAGAATTTAGTACCAGTACAGGCATTTTCAATTGGTGCCGGTAGATTTTTTGGTGCCCTGTGGCGGCCATTTTGTTTTGGTGACATCTGTCAATTCTTTTGTTTATTATTCATTTACTGATAGCAGATCACCATGATAAGTTAAACGATTGATCAACGTGTCAAGATGATAAAACTTTACTATCAAAATAAGTTGTCGTTAGAGCAAACGATGCGCGCGTTGCGTCTACTTTACGGTAGACGTTGTGGCTATTTCCACTAGGTTCTTGAACGGTTGGTAGCCAAATTTGGAAATCAAGATTGCCCGAGAACATCGCAGCGGGCGGTCCATGAAAGTGTACAGCAGAACTCAAGGCATGGTTCTGGATAGGTAAAGTTATTAACAATTTTTGTTAAACATTTCTTAGACCAAAATACAAACCATACCTACAAATGATACACACAACTTTTAGTTGCGAATTATTCGTAAAAAAAAAACAACTCGAGATTTTGAATTTTTCGAAATTTTATAAAATATTTTTTCTAAAAAAAAATGGTCTACAGATTTAAAAAAGAATAAAAAAAAATGAATTTTATAAATACAAAAGCTCATAATAATTAAAAAAAAAACAATGCATATCGTAACTTTCAAATAAAATAATATTTTTTAGATTTCAACATATTACAGGTTTTACAAATTTAATTCATAGACAAAAACTAATTTTTTTCAAAAACCGCAAACAAGTTCTTGCAAACTAATCGCTAATTTTTTGTTATCAAAATTGTTAGAACCGTTTTCGAGATACATATATAAGAATTTTCATAACGGCTGTATGGCAGGTACCATTTGTTTTTAAGGTTTAAAGAAAATTTCTAGATAATCACTGAAAACCAAGTACCCATCAAGTTTGAAGAAAATGGCTTTATCGGTTTAAGCCGTAGGTACAGACGCAATTTGGCGGACTCAATTTTTCATCTTCTCTATCATCACACATGAAATATAAAATTTTATAAAAATCCCCAGTTCCCTTTTTTCAACTGCAAAACTTGCCCTATAGCCCAAAAGAGTAGCGTATAGGGTAGTCCACTGTAAATCAACGACTGCCTTAGTAGTTGGAGTAGAAACGTTTGCCGAATACTTTGAAAAACTTCTTATTTTTCAATGCGCACTTCCAGACTTAGTTGTTGAGGAATTCGATACATTTATAAAAGTACGGGTGGATAAATGAAAAACAACAAGGCCCCTGGGCTTGATAAGATATCTGCCGAATACTCGTATCTGAAAAAAACAGTACTGCACACTATCATGAGTGCGTTTTGGTATTCTTTAATAATATGTTTTCGAATAAAGATGTTGCAGAAATGTTCTATTATTTTCCTTTTTCTTAAAAAATGTGATAAGCATTTTGCTGAAAATTATAGCTTGAGAAAAATATTCACTTGAATTTCCTACAGTCGTTTAGCTAAATGGATTGAACATAACTATCGAACTAAGTATCTTTCAAAGGCCCTTTCATTCTGGACTGAGATTGGTTGACCAAACGTTTGCGCTAGACAGCATTGCTAGAGGGTATCTATATAAAAAGAAAAAAGAAGTTGTATGCTTTTTTGTAGATCATAAAGCAGCTTTTGCCATTGTAAAGAAAAATTCAAACTTTTATTTAAGTTAAGTTAAGTTTTTTTTTTTTTTTTTTTCACTATCAGAATTGATCGAAGAAAGCTTATAGCAAGCTCCATCTTTCGACCAATGGTTTGCCAACACAGAGAACTGTGTTATACCACCGGCTCATCATTTAGTGCAGTGTTAGTTGTTAGTAGGCAAACTCTATTACAATTAACACTGACATAAGAAAACATGAAAAATCAACAAATAATATTACGTAAGAACAAAACGATAACATAAAATGAAACAAAGAACATTTAGGAGCGTGGACCACTGGTTTTGACTAGGTTTTTTAATTTACTTTTATTTATATTAAAATCAAAAATATTTTAATTCCAATTTACAAGTCTACCCATACGTGTCAAGGGCTATGAATGCCAAAGTTGGTCCTATGTGTTGGGACCTTAATCATATCGAGGCCTCGAAGATTATAACCTCCTCCCCGATAATTAAAATAAACCGAACATAAAAGATCTGGTGCATCTGTGACGCCTGTTATTAATTGGTGGAAAAATACCAAATCATTGTTTGTTCTTCTTTGTTCCAAAGTTTGCATCTGAAGAATAGATAATCGTTGGTCATAAGAGAGGACATACGACGGTTCACTCCATTGAAGTCCTTTCAAGGCAAAACGAGTAAAGTTTCTTTGCACAGATTTTAATCTCTCAATATGAATATCATAAAGAGGAGTCCAAACCTACGATGCATACTCAAGATGGGGACGCACCAAGGAGTTGTATAAAGCCCGGGTGACATTGGGATCAACAAATTCTTTAGACCAGCGCTTAATAAACCCTAACATTGAATTGGCCTTATTCACGATTTTATTAATATGAGCAGAAAAATCTAAATTGGGTGTAAAAAGAACTCCAAGGTCCCTTACAGTCATAACACGAGTTAAAATGTGCCGTGAGATAACATATTCATGAGAGTAAGGAAAACGTTTTTTAGAAAAAGTCATAGTTTGACATTTTGTCGGGTTGAGGTTCAGACTGTTCTTTTCACACCACAAGGCAAAATGGTTGATATCATCTTGCAGTAAAGCCCGATCATTTGAAGATACTATATTTTTATAAATCTTCATATCATCTGCAAAGATTAGAATTTCGCTATTGCGAACATACAGAGGAGCATCATTAATAGCCAATGTAAAGAGTAGTGGTCCCAGATGGCTTCCCTGCGGAAACCTGATTTGGCAATAAATTCTCTTGAGTATGAATTTCTGAATTTGACTTGATATAACCTATTTTCAATATATGAAGATATCCACTTGATGAAAGGTGGTGGAAATCCGTATGAGTGAAGTTTAAACTAAATAAGCTTTGGCAGTATTGCAAAACTTTGAATCTTAGAATATTCACTTCGATATGTGAAACTATTATCACAGGTCTCAGAATCAGCGTCACCATTAAACTTGGAATAGATGAAACCCTTATCATCAGTGTCTTTTTCAAGTGCCAATCCAGCATGAGAAATATTCACAATGACCTCCAAATTTTCAACGGTGTCCTTGAGAGAAGCACATATGGACTCATCGGCGGTGATTTAAATGCCAGGCATCACGATAGTGCGATTTCACATGAGAGCAAAGTAATTGTTGACTAGCTGGACGCCAACAACGACCAGCACTCCTAGTGGTTGTTTCACAACTCAAACCCACCTTTCCTAGAACACCATCAATGCTGGATTCTTCCTGGCTTTCTGGAACCTAGTGCACACTCTTCCGGAAATCCGGAATTATGTTGGTACATTTTTGCATAGTGACTCGGACCATGAATGTGTTCAACTATCGATCAACCTCAACTAACCCATACTCCTTACAACAGAAGCTCCTGAGAATTTCATTAATTTCAGATAGACTTCACAGAGACATCGAAGACAGCTTATACCTTCCACCTTCATACAGGAATCTTCTGGATATCGAAATCGATGCAGCAATTGTCAAAGGATAGGTACAGCACCTTCCCGAGTATGTTCAAGGTCTGTATGCTCACAGACAACGTCTAAGAAAACGTCTCTAGCGGATACATTAAACTGAACTGAACTGAATACAACAAACAGAAACTACCAGATAGTTTGGAATGAGCTACAGCAAGTCAGCATCATGTTCCGGAACTCCATTCAATACCACAATAATACCAATACCAGAAAAGATTACACACAATCAAGCCAGGACCAGATGCTTTCAAAAACATCAATAGGATCATTGGAAAACAGCCACAAATACCGGAAACCATCAACAGCAATGACACTGAATCTAAGTCGGCCTAATACAAGGTGGAAGCGTTCGCCGACTACTTCGCAGGAAACTTCACACCGAGCCCACCTACTGACCCAACTTTCTTACAAGAAGTTGAGGCAACAGTTCGACAAACACTGCAACCAAATCCGGATAAAATAAATTTTAATATCATCAATCCAGCCAATGATCCCACAGATAGTCCACATTTATGCTAAGCCAAAAAAGTCTGCTGGACCAGATGGTATCTCCTACTACATCCTGAAAAGGTTGCCACATGCAGTAATGATTTTCCTCACAATCATTTGAAACAACTGTTACTTTCTCCAGAAGTAGAAAACAGCGAAGATTGTGCCAGTTCCGAAGAAAGGTGCTTCCAACTTAGTTTCAAAATAAAGGCCAATATCATTTCTCAATAACATCAGCAAATTACTGGAAAAATTAATCCTACAAAGACTGAAGAAATTCTGCTGTGAAAATTCAATGATCCCTGACACGCAATTCGGCTTTTTGG
Organism: Chrysotoxum bicinctum; assembly: GCA_911387755.1. Classification (NCBI taxonomy): domain Eukaryota; kingdom Metazoa; phylum Arthropoda; class Insecta; order Diptera; family Syrphidae; genus Chrysotoxum; species Chrysotoxum bicinctum. Next base: position 34,013,838 of record OU426987.1, read on the forward strand.
ATGTCGAGAAAGCATTTGATAGCGTGTGGATCGGCGGCCTAATCCACAAACTTCATCTTATCCAAGCAACTCCGCCATTAATAAAAATTCTCTTTTCTTTCCTATCTTTCAGTAGATAACTGGAAGTCAAACATGAAAACCATCAGAGCTGGAATCGCCCAAGGCTCAAAACTAGACCCCTTCCTCTTGATGACTTCAGACCAACCTTCTCCAATTGGATGCGAGAACCTTCTGTATGCTGACGACTCGCTCATCTGCGCCACATTAATTTCACCACTAATGGCTGTCCAAAAAGTAGAAACCCACATTAACAGACTCTTTCAATTCTATCAGAAATGGGACATCCGAATCAACACTTCCAAATCGGAACTTGTATGATTCAGGAGACCTTCAACTGGTAGAGGCGCTTACACCGCAACAATTTGCGGAAATCTGACAGATCCAGCATAATGGCAAAGCCAAATGTCAAGTACCTGGGAGTGCACTTCAACGAGTTGCTAAGGTTTAACCTGTACTAAAGAAATGTTCTGAAAAAGGCCAGCTAGGCCTTCAGCCGTTTGCACACATTGCTGAAAAGAAGATCAGGTCTTAGCCAACCGACAAATATATTAATCTACAAGCAGCTCCTGCGACCAGTGATCAGCTATTCCTTCCCTGTATGGTTTTTCATCTCGAAAACAGCTATGAAGGAACTTCAACTATTCGAAAGGAAGTTACTGAGGGTCTGCAATGGACTCTTCTTCGACCGTCAACGACAGAAACACTACAGGAACGAGCATCTCTACACAGAAGCGAATTTAATCCCACTGGACAAATATCTAGTTCATTCAACAAAGAAACTAATGCGGAACACCATCGACCACCCGAATGAGCTTATGAGAAGTGGCAACAGAACAATTCAACTTGGCGAATTTTGTTTGAGGACTTGGGACTACACTCATACTACATAGATCCAACTGACATAGGAGACGGTGGTACGTGCAACAGATGTCATGATTGATATTCTGCATGAACGATTTGGTTATAAGGTTATAGACTAAGAGCCCACAGCAATTTTTGGGTGTGATTGATAACAAAAAATAATTAGCTTAATTAGATAGGCCTTTTATAGTTATTTACAAATGTGAAAGCCTTGCATACTCTAGTGGGCGCAATAGTGCATTATAGTGCATTAAATATGCAGTTCCTTCCAAATCCAAATAATTGTGATAACAACTTTGCCAAAATGTAGAGTTAAGCCCCCTGATTGAAAATATCGAGGTCCAAGACGTTTTACAGACAGCCTTCTGCCTGCCAGACGCGATAAGAATAAGCAACTTCTTGCACTAAGAAGGCCACCTTCAAAACGTCATGGACCTCGATATTTGCAATCAGGGCACTTAGCTGTTCATTTTGAAGTTATGGCAAATTTTGTTTTCCAATTTTTTAGAATAAGGAAAAAACTGCATACTTGATGCACTATAATGCACTATTGCGCCCACTAGAGTATGCAAGACGTTCACATATGTAAATAACTACTAAAGGCCTAACTAATTATGCTAATTATTTTTTGTTATCAATCACACCCAAAAATTGCTGTGGGCTCTCGGTCTATTATGTCTCTCAGACTTCATGTAAACTGGCTACCAAGGTCATGCGATTTGACGCCACTAGACTATTTCATATGAGGTTACTATAAGTCACAGGTCTATCGAAATAAACCATAATCATTCGATGCCCTTAAAGTGAACATGACACAAGCCATCGCTCAGCCAGATCTATGCGCAAGAGTAATTGCAAATTGGACCGCTCGACACCGTGCCACCAAAAGATACCGAGGCGGGCATTTGAACGATATCATATTTCATACAAAATGTTATACAAGTCCAAGGAAAAAATAATTTTGTTTATAACCCACACACAGCTTGTTTTACTCCATTTCAACATTAACCCTCCCTTATTGAAAAATAATATTTGAAGTAGAAAAAATTTCCAAAATTCAATTTTTTACTCAAACATATAGTTTTATCTGCAAAACCAAAATGATTGGCAAGCAAGTGACATCTACACGCAAAAACAAAAAGTTCACAAGTTCATACGATTACAATCGATTTGAGTTGAGCTACTTTATTTGCTTCCCCCTCTCCCGGTTGCTCTTTCGCAAAACTGTATATACTTGACATCGAAAAAAAGAGATTTATTACACCATTTGTTTCATGAAATACCAATAGCAGTGTGTTAGAAATTGTTGGTTTGCTCTCGGTTTATCCTTAAAAAACAGAAACACCATCTGTAAATAAATCGCAAATCGCTGCAATAGAATGAGAAATTTACAACACATAAATTATGGATCTGCTATTGTTGGATGAATTATTATCCTTGTATGGGTTTTATCGCCTCCCCCACCCAATTTGATTTCCATTACAATTCTATGTGAATAAAAATGGGGATAATATGTTAAACACAAAAGTTCGTGTAACTCGAACATTATGTTTCAATATGTTTGCAAATAATTCCAAAAAACTTCAAAGTCGTATATTTATTTGAAAATAAAAACAAAAAAAAAAACTTTAAAAATATGTTCTACTAGACCTCGAGCTACGAACAACGAAGACGATGGAAAAAGTTTTCATAAATAAAATCAACGATGGTTTTTTCTTCACTTTCCTGGCGCAGCAACTTTGGAAATCCTTATTGGGATGATCACTTTCCAGTAAAATAAATCTCGAAAAGTACACTCAAACTATTTGCATAAGTCTTGAGCAAAGTTTTATCGAATTTTTCCCTAATCCACTGAAACAGTGTGTTCAGTGGAGAACTCACGGCATCCTATGCCCTTATATATCCTTCAAAGTCCCCATTCTCTCGGAAATGGAGATGAAAAATTAAATGCAAAAAATATAATAAGATTCTTACTTCTTAGCCAGGGAAGGAAAAAAAAGAAAAAAAATAAGATGTAAAAAAGGACGATGGCTATGGAAAGACATATCTTGCGAAGGACTATTATGCTTGTGACAGATTTGACTAAGAAATTAAGGCTATCAGTTTGGGGTCGCAAATGTTCCGAACAGAACTCCAGGGCAATTTAACTCATGGACAATCATTCTGAATTTTTTATAATAAACTAACAAAACAGAAAAAAAAATTGAAAAATTTAACAAAAATCATAACAAAAACAGACGAGGTTTTTTGACAGAGAAGGATTCTATGAATGACTGAACATTATTTGAAATAAGCTGCAATCTTGTAACAGGAATTCAATGTATAATTTATTATTTCTTTTTTAACATCACAAAAAACCTCTGAATTGATGCCTGGAATTCCTTTAATTGGAAACACAGGAGCAGAGCTATGAAAACAGCATTTTCAAAGAATAATTTTAAACAAAATATTTATTTATAATTGTTTGTTTTAAATTATCATCATATAATAAAACGGCGAACATGTTTTTTTGTGGTACACTTTTCGCGGCCCACAAGAACCGAAGGGGCATAAATTACACATTAAACGAAAGCATTTTTTGCATAGATGTGCAGAATGGCAAAATTATTTAAATATACTACACAGAAATTGTTTAAAACAACAAATAAAAATTGCAAAATAATGCCCGGACATCGGTTGCTGAATAGAGCATACATGTACACTATACTGTCATACAGTTACTGTCATACATTATATATATATAATTATCTGTGGTTTAAGTTTAGTAAAAGTTAGAACCGTTTTAGCTTTTGCTTTTGTTGTTGTTTGGAAAAATACAGCACATTTCGTTCACTTTTCACTCTTTGGGTGTTTTTCTTTTTTAGTTCAGAGTAGAACCTGAACTGTCAAACAAAAAATCGTGTTTCTTTTTTAGCTCAGAGTGTATAACAGTTCAAAGATTGTGTTTCTTTTTTCGTTGAGAGCATGTTCAGAGATTGTTCAGAGCGCACTCTATAAGCTCGGTATAAAATAGCTGAGCAGAGAGAGTTAAATGCTGAAATCATTCTGACAGACAGGAAAAAAACTCAAAAACTCGCGTGTGTTTATAAAATAATTCAGAACTCTTAGAACACGCTCGATTCGGAGAAAGCTCAGAGCATGTTCGACATGCTCGTGCTCTGTTCAGTTCTTTACTCTAAATGAACAAAGAAAAACGTCCTTTGAAGTTGAATGTAGTTAAGTCTTAGAGTATTAACTACATCTATCGGGCAATTTCCGTGTTAGGCTAGGCGCGCACATTCAATTTTAGTTGCAGAACTGTTTCGTTGCTTATAAAAAACAGATGAACTATTTGGTTGAATGTCCGCGCAAGTGCATATAATGTTACACAAAACACAAACTTCTTAGTTGCTCGAACCAAGCAGTTGCGAAACTAAAAATTGAATGTGCGCGCCTAGCCTTAGTGTTTTCAGAAAGTGAAAAAGTGAAATTTAGAACCATTTCAACTTTTACTTTTTGTGTTTTTCGAGATGGAAGATAGAAATTTGAAATGAGTTGGAAAAAGAGAGCATTTAGTTCTAGCTTTATTCTATGCGTGACTGTTTTCAAATCTTCCCTAAAAATAAAATATCCCCCTGGTTTGACAAGAATTCGTTAACAAACAAACAAAATATCAAATTCGAATTAGAGCTGAGTAAATCGTTCATTTCAAATGATTGAATCGTTCAACAATCGATTACGAAAATGATCCGATCATTTCAACCAACCGATCATTCGATCATTTTCATTTCACTGAAATGATTCAATACTGTTCCTATTCGATTTTAATTTCGATTTAGATGATAAGATTGACTTATGGTTTTGATAGTTCTCACAAAATATTCTATTATTGTAAGCCATAAATTGCCAAATAACATCGAATGATGCCTACTTTGTACATGGATTAAAAAGTGTCAAAAAAGTTTTCGGCTGACATTTTGTACGAAATACACTTTGTACGTCAAAGCTGAATTATCTATTTGTCAAGTCATAAGCTGTCAAATTCCATCAAAGGATGGCTAAGATTTCGATGGATTAAAAAACGTCTATAAATATCAAAAAAAAAAAAGGTATTTTATTTGTTACTCCGGAAAAGAGCAATTATAGGGCTTTCGGCTAACATTTGGTAGGAAATACTCTTTGAGCGTCATAACTGAATTCGTTCTCAATTCGTCAAGCCATAAACTGTCAAATTCCATTAAAGGATGGCTACGATGTCGATGGATTAAGAAACATCCAAAAATCCACATTAAACATACCGGATTCTGATACATCAAGTAACATCAGTTCAACCCAACAATTGTTTTTGCGGCCTACAATATCAACAACCAATCTGCAACGTGTCAAAAATCTGCAATGTGTCAGAAATGTGTATAAGTTTGAAATTTTGTTTACCATTAACTGTTTTCCTTTGGAGTCCAGGATTGAGTGCTTAGTAGATACTTCTCATTGCATTCAACAATTTAAAAAAATCATGAATTTTCTGTCTTTTATTGAATGATAATGAATTAAATAAATAAATTGGCACTTGAATTTTGAGAACTGGGTCGGCTAGTCTAATTTAAAATGCTGAAAAAATTCAATATCTTCAATGTTTTCCAAGTATGATTTTAAAGTAGATACTTAATATTTTAAAAACAGACTTTAGAAGAGCTAGTTTTTGGAAAGCAGATTACTTTTTTGATTTGTGGTAAAGGCACTATATAGGGCAAGTTTTCCATTTAATGAATTTCAAAAATGAATGTTGGACATAAGAACAGGATGCCATGTGTTTCAAGCAAATATTAGTTTCTACAAGAACAAGAATTATAAGTGGTTGCAGTGGTTTCTTAAAAAAATATGCTTTTTGTGTAATACATTTTTAAGAAAAAATTTTGGCACGCCAACTTAAATTTTTTTATTATTGTTCGAATAAAAATTAAATTTTCAAAAAAAAAAAATTTGACCCGTTTTTGAGGTATAGAATTTTCCAAAAAAAGAATTGATTGTTTTTACTTGCGAATTGCGATATACATATGTAGGTACTATAGGGCAAGTTCTGCATTTGGAAAAAAAAACGAACTCGAGATTTTGATCAAAGTTGACATTACGATGATAGCGAAGACGAAAAAAGTGGGTCTGACAATTCCGTCTGTCTGTCTGTATGTCTGTATGTTTGTATGTCTGTATGTCTGTACCTCGAACTACAGCCTAAACTACCGGAGGTATTTTCTTCAAACTTGGTAGTTAAGGGTCTTCGGTGATTCCCTAGAGGAGAAATTGAAATTTTTTTTTTTAGCTCCAAAACTAAGGGTACCCCCCACACACCCGTAATGCAAAATCTTATTTATCTCGAAAACGGCTCTAACGATTTTGATAAAAAAAATTGGGTGTGATATTATGGACATGGACTATATTTCGGTTAAAAAAAAATTTGGGGGGAAATGTTATTAGGGGTACCTGTCATAGAACGGTTTTTTTGATTTTCGAATTTCTCACCAACGGCTCTAACGATTTTAACCAAAATTTTTATGCAGGAGCTGCTTTGCATTTGAAAAAATATAAACTAAAATTTTTTTCGAAAAAATAGTTTTTGGATTTTTAAAAAAATAATACAATTTTTTTTTTGAAAATTCAATATCTTGAAAACCGATACACGATTAAATTTTAAGTTACGTTTTAAAATGTATTTTATTAAATACTAATAATTTGCATATCAATTTTTTTTATAAAATCTTTAAGGAAAATTTAGTACACAAAAAACATGTTTCAGTGTGTCTGCATGTCTGTACCTCTTACTACAGCCTAAACCACTGGACCTATATCTTTCAATCTCGGTAGTTAAGAGTCTTCGGTGATTACCTAGAGGAGAAATTGAAATTTTTTTTTTAGCTCCAAAACTAAGGGTACCCCCCATACACCCGTAATGCAAAATATTATTTATCTCGAAAACGGCTCTAACGATTTTGATAAAAAAAATTAAGTGTGATATTATGGACATGGACTACATTTTGGTCAAACAAAATTTTGGGGCAAAATGTTATTAGGTGTACCTGCCATAAACCCGTTTTTTTGATTTTCGACTTTCTCATTAACGGCTCTAAGGATTTTAACCCAAAATTTTAAGCAGGAGTCCCCTTAAGTTTAAAATAATATTGTATTTAAAAATATTCGAAAAAATATTTATTGGGTTTTTAAAAAAAAAAAAAAAAATTTTTAAATCAATATCTTCAAAACCTATGAACGATTATTTTTTGAAATTATTTCCTAAAACCAATATTATTAAATACTTAAAATTCGCTTCCCACATTTTTTTCTTGAAAAATTTTAGAGAAATTTCTTATATAAAAAATTTATTTAATAATAAAACGATTTTTTAAGGTTTATTTGCATAAATTCGTACTTTTCCGGAAACCAGACGGCAATTTTATGCATTTGAACATTATTATCTCATTAAATCCATGTTTAATATTTATAAAATGTATCTTAAATTCCAAAGTACTTTTACATAAGAGCAAGTTCGTGCGATCCAGTCGTGCATTTTATTTAGTTTAATTTAATATTCGTACTGTAGTAATAACCTAAAGTTGGGGTATCAAATTTATTTCTTAAAAATATATTAAAAATGTTGTATATAAAAGCTTATTTTTTAATAAGCTGCTACTTATAATTTTTGTTCTTGCATGAGCTTATATTTTCTTATATCACTTGGCAGCCTATTTTTAGTTCCAACTACTAAAGGAGTTTTTAAGTCAACATTTTTTCATAAATGACATTGATTTTTTAAAATTTTGAGTCTTTTACATAAAAGCAAGTTCATGCGACCTAGTCGTGAATTTTATTTTTGTTACTTGACAAAAAAACCTCGAAATTAAGACAAAACGTAATTTCTTAATTTTCCAAGAAAAAAAATTAGTTTTCGCCATTATTTCAAGAACCTTTGATTCATTCTTTATACGGGTAAAAAGTACTTGCCCAGGTTTTTACTTTGCCTAGGCGATCGCTTCCTTTTTCCAATGTTAACGTGTTTTCAGCAAATTAGAATGTCTGAATCTCGGTCGCGTCATTATTCAGCTACACCATGCATATTTTTGGGAGTGAGCGAACGTGAATTTTAGAAATCAGTATATTAAAAATAAACTCAAATTTCAAACCGCGCTCAATATTATTTCGGGTTTTCATTTTCCACATTTTCATTTTTCTTAACTTCGATTTTTTGAAACAGGGCACCTAGGGCTTTCATATTTTTTCTGGTTTGCTTAAATTTTACCATCTATCTTTCAGTTAAAATACTGAAAATTAAGACCACCAAAATATTTTTTGTAAAATTGTAGGATCGCAATAATCATAAATGATTATTAATTGTCCAATAATTTTCTCGCCCAAAAACACTCAGCTTAAAAAAATCACTGAGATAAATGAAAAGAAAAATAACAAATGCAATCAAGTAGCTGGTTTGATTGATTTGATTTGACGAAGAGAAAATTCGAAAAAAAAAAGGATTATTCGGTGTGAATTTGTTCTGAAATGTGTTTGCTTTATAATTTTTTTGTGAGGAACTTTCTAGTTTTGAGTTTTTATTGTGTTTTTGTTTTTGGGAAATAAATATGAGAATTTCGCTGATGTGGTAGAACAAAAATACGTATTACATATTGGTATTAATTTTATTGAATTGGTGATTTCAAGAAAAATCTAGAATACTAAATGTGTGTTGTGCATAGCATCCAAAACAAAATCCAAAATTGAAAAAAAAATAAGATAAATGTATCTGAAAATATTCATCGTTTTTGAACAGGACACAAATATGTGTGTCTCACGAAGCATAATTGTATAAACCAAGAAGAAACAAAAGTTGTGTAAATAATAAAAGCATAATGCGAAAATAAAGAACAAAAAAAAAAAAAACAAAAGAAAATTTATATCCGTGTGTGATAAAATGCTTAAAGCATTAATGGCTAACAAAAAAATAGTTTGTAACTTGCATATCCGCCAGTCGTACCTTTGAGATGTTCTGTGTTCCTGTTTCCCCTGATGTGTTCCTGTGTTGATACCATAGTTTTCTTTTAAGTTTTTTTTTTATTTTTCACTTAAACAAATAGTGTAATTTCGATTTGTGTTTATAAATCAAGAATGTCTTGTTTTTTTTTTATTCTATTTTTATTGTTCATTTGTTCCTTTCCTTTCTTTTAAATGTGTTACTTTTTTTTAAGTAGATACATATATCAAAAAAATCTACAAATATTTTCTTTTTAATAGTAATCCGTAATTTGTATATGTAAGTCAGTACCTTAAAACCCCCTCAGTGCGTTCGCGTATTTTGTTTTTCCGTAAATAATATAGCCAAGTCAAGAGATATGCTGGATCCCGAAACAAGTGCGTACTAGTAGGAGGATACAGGTAATTGTTTGTTATTCTTAAAATTTTCAAATATATATTTAATTTTTAAATCTGAGAACGGGGCATTGAGATATTTTCTAGTTTTCTGAAGAGAGGCAATTTCATTTTTTTTTTCTTAAATATTAGTTAAATTTGAAAATATCAATTTTAAATTTTAAATAAATAAAAACAAAATTATTATTTTCTTTTTATTTGCTAGCTTAATTTAGTTTAATATTTTGCTTCTTCTTATAAAATATCAAAAATAATAACTAGTAATTAAACTTGTTTTTATAATGAACTTAAAAACTTATTCTTTTATTTAAAGATATCATTGGGATATGGTAGGTTAAATTTTTTCAGTTGAGTGATTGATGACGGAGCAGACATGAGAGACCTTGGCAGGTGAATTTCCGTAAGTGAGGCTAAGAGCCTATATTTTAGGGGCTGTCGCACATATCTGAGCATGCGACAGCCAAGGTGTCATCTCAGCAATGAGATTAGCAATGGGGAGGGATGCTCAAGGGTACCATTAACACCTAAGGTGCCCGAGCATTGAAAGGATTAGTAGGTGAATCATTTAGGGAATTCTTCGTTTGCTTCCAAGCATTTGTTTATAACGTAGTTTAATTTCACTTGTCCGTTTTGTCTGTTTGCTTATTTATAATAATTTCTATCCTAGTATACTTTAATTTTGTATTTTTCTTTTTATTCTTTTAAATTAATTTTTGTTTAACCAAGGCATGATTTATAGGTACGGTAGTCCAGTTAGACACGCCAAAGAACCCACCCCACATCCGACGAGCTAAGCGACAATACAAGCATGCCTAAACTGGTCCTCGTCTTCTGGACACCCTTTTATCCGTTTGGCAGAACCTGTATCTGCAGGATAAAAGGGCAAACAACATTGTTTGTTGTTTATACCGTTACAAAATACACTTTGTAAAATTCTTCTTAAATTATTTTTTTTTAAATACATTTTTTAACAAATAACATGGGTCTGTTTTTCGTCCCCAACAACGGGTACTAAACTATTTAAAGAATAAATTTCAATTTTTCCCGTAATGAAATTAATTTTTAAGATTACATATCTTGAATATGAGTAAATCTTGCTTGCTAATAAATAGGTTCATTTAGATGATAAGTTTGCAATATATTTTTAGTAAAAATGGTTCAAATATGTATGACTAACAAAGAAAACAGTACCTAGAACACTTCCTTGCGGTCACCTTGCCTTTATCTTCACAATTTGGAAATTTCAATTGTTGCTGAATTCGAAAACGAATTTTCAAAAGAACTAGATTTAGACTATAAAGTAAGTTGCGATTATCGAAATACTAGTGGGTTGAGGTAAGCAGAGGAGTATCATTCAAAGCGCAGGATTTGCGGAATTGTTAGTCGCCATGAGTCACTCACTGGTTTTGAACGCACCGCGCGTTTGCAGTGGAGCAATATTTGAAGTGCGGTGAATCATTGGTATCTACGTGCGCATCGCGCTTTTCGTACTCATTTTAATATTCGACGACTAAGTGATGGGCCGCGCACGCAACTTATCTGATCGTGGGAATAAAAATTCAGGCAAGAAGGCACAATGGTCAACAGACCTGTTCCATAGACCATCAACGTTAGCGACAACGCCAAAACATGCGTCTTAAGTTCGAAATGAAATTATTCGAAATCCACGTAAATCGATAAGGAAGATTGCGGCCTCTACAGGAATAAAGAAATCAACAGTGCATGTTATTTTGAAAAATAAATTAACGCTCCACCGGTACAAAATGCAAATTGGTCAGTATCTCAATGAAAGTGACTATCCTTCGCGAGAATCCTTCGCAAGAACAATGCTGGAACGTTTTCGGACAGCACTTACGCTTGGAAACATTTTATGCAGTGACGAAGCACATTTCCATATTGACGGATATGTTAACAAACAAAATATCCGATACTGGTGCCCCAACAGCCCTAGAGAACGCCATCAAAAACGTTTACATTGTTTAAAAACGACAGTTTGGTATTTCAGCGAGGTGGGTAATTGGCCCTTATTTTTTAATCAAGGTGAAACAGTCACTGTTCAGGTGTATTGCCGTATGATTGATAAGTTTCTGTTACCGCAATTGCAGCTGTATTCAGGGTACAATAACCGAACACAATTTCAACAGGGCGGTGCCACTCCACACACAGCTAGGGTGTCGATGGAAAGACTAAGGACAGTTTTTCCGAACAAACTATGAGCAAGTATGGAGACAATCCATGGCCGGCCCTGGTCTCCAGACCTCACATCTTGTCACATCTTGCAATTTCTTTATATGGGGATACCTCAAATCAAAGGTTTACAATAACAATCCCGGACAGTTCAGGCCCTACAGGAAAATATTTGCCATGTAATTCAAAGCATTACTCCAACGCTTTGCCGTCGCGTATTCGGAAATGTAAGGGTCCGACTGCAAGAGTGGATTGAAAAAAACGGCCATAATTTGGATGATATCGTTTTTAAAAAAATAAAATCCGCATTGTTACTCTGCATTTAATTGAAATAAAAACGATGTAGTTTTTAATATTGAATTTTAAAGTTGAAAATATTCCGCTGGACACCTAATAGTATAATAAGTTTTGTTAAATTTATCGAAGTTTATCCCTAATAATTATACATTTTCTTTCAAGAAAAAAAATTATGCAATTGATATACCTACTTGTGGACCATATTTAAACCTAGGGAAGTTCAAGAAATCACTTTTAAAAATCTTTTTTTAAGTATTCTATTACATATTTAATAATCTCTACGTATAAGCTATATCCCTGCATCTTCCAGAAAATTACTGAATCTATGTGTAATTGCATGTGCAATTAAGTAATTTTTCAGAAAACAACTACACAATTACTTAAATTTATTTCTTTGGAAGATAAAGTCCTTATCTTGAACAAAAAAAAATACATAATCATAATTGGCAGTTCTCAGAAAAAGAAGAAGCAAAAAATTTCCTGGTGCACCAAAATACCAAAAACTCTCTCAATTTAATTCAATATGACTTTAAAAAAATATATTCTCACAGACAAACCTAATACCAAAGCAATAAAGACATAAAGGAACGTTTAAAAGCATACTATTTCCTGCCTTTTTCAATTCTTGGCTTAGGGTGTGGATAGAAGTAGTATGGAAATAATTGTTTCATATCCTCAACTTAAACAACTTGCCTGCAGCAATTTTTTGCACTTGCCTTTGTGTGTGTGAGTGTGAGAGGGTATTTTCGTCCTAATATATTGTATTGGTGTTGATTGCAAAGCACTTTACTTTTTCTCTCTTCTGCTCTTTGTAGGTTTTTTTTTCTCTTTTGAAACATGTTATACGATTTTATTCTAAGTGGCCTTGTACTTTTTTTTCCTTCATTTTATTTGACTCAGGATCAGAATGTATTATTTCCTTTTTTTGCCCTTCTGTCTGTGTGGATACTTAAAGAATTTAATAAAAGATTACACATTACATTTCATCTAAGGTTGTCTGGCATTCTAAAATGAAAAAGAAAATCCATAAATATCACAAGGGCCGACTTGTGTGCCATATCGAAAATGAAATAAAAATATTATTACGTATACGCCATGTGTACCCACTACAAAGGTCTTACAAATACTCGTGTTATAATTGGGTGAACCACATAAGGTTTCTTCTTTATAATTATTAAATCAACATTAAGGACTTTTTCATAAAAAAGTTTTTAATATGCATAAAGCCAAGTTTTTTTTATTGCTTGTAGTAAATTGGAATTCATAATATTAAGCCAATCGTTTTGGGTCTGTTCTCAAATTTGTGACGATACAAATGGGAAAGGACATTTTATGGTTTATTTGCTGTGTATTGCTTTGGAAATATATTGATAATTATTAAATTCTTGGCAATAAAGATGTCGAAGAGGACTTTCAGTTGATTATAATTATTTCTGTCGGCGACACAAACTGAATAGAAATGTATGTTAAATTGAAAAGAAATCAAGATACATAAATATTTTCTTTATAAGTTTTGACAGTTCTGGAAATAGATTTTTATGTTGCGCGTATGCATAAAGGAGGTATTCAAGCAACTAAGGCAAGGATAAGTTTGAAATGTTTACAATGGAGAAATTGACTTCTATTCAGATATGGGAACTTCAGAAGCATGATGTAAAGTATATTTAGCATTTAGCATTTAGCTTTTATAAGAGGGTCAATTTGATTAACAAACTATGTTAAGTGTCTTTGATCTTAGGAAATACATATAAATAAAACTTGATTTTCAGTATTCGACTACGTTTATTTCAATTAAAATCTTGTATATAATTGCCTTCAAAAATTAGTTACATAATACTGTTAGAAAAAGACTGCTAATATTTAAAATTATATCTAGTATCTGGATAACGCTTATAAAAATTCCTTTTTATTTTAAAAGATCTTTTTTTAAATTTCAAATTCAACAAATATAACTATCTTTTATTGTTGTGGGATGATAATATTTAAACAATCTTTGCAATCATTTTGAAAATTCTCGTAAAATCAAAAACAAAAGTGGATCCCACGAACTTGGTCTTATGATCGAGAGCATGGTGGAAAAATATTTCAATAATATATAATAAAGTAGTACTCAGGAGAAAAATGAAAAAATTTCATAGGAAGATCTTAAAAAAAATTGAGGTCATTAAGTCAATTTGGTCTTCGCTTCGGGATTTGTTTTAAGAAAACGGGATCTTTTTTTTTTTCTTATTAATATTTTTTTTCTTTATTAGTTTATTTATTTCCTATTATTTCTTTTTATTTATTACATTTATTATTCTTATTATAATATTATTATTATAAATGCTAAAGTGAAGCTGCTGTAGAGGCTACACTTAAATGGCCAACCAAAAGCGAACTCACCTTCCTCATCGTTGTATTTTATAGGGCATTTGATGGTTCCCAGAATTTTCTTCTCTTCACTGTTGCTGAATTTAAGTGTTTTGCATTGTGCATGGTGTCTCTCTTGGAAGTTTAACATTTCGCGCCAATTTAGTGACTTTTGATAAAAAAAAATTCAATCCGGACTTAATGGTGGCAATTTATTCGCATTAACAATAAGATTTCACTGTGATTGATGTGTGATACCCCCAGTTATATCCGCATACCGACCTGTTGAAGGTTTATCATCTGTGGATTGTCGAACATCATTTTCCCTAGGCTGCAGCACTACCTAGCTTCGCAGCCCACAGTCATCAACATCATCTACATCTAATCCATCAATAAGGCACTTGATCATGCCATTTTTCAAGACTTCGGCAAGTGCAACATAAATAGAGACTACGATGTTCGTCGCAACATGCTGATCAAATATAAATGGTTTGAATTGAACTTTCCCGTAATTTCATTAAAGATTAAGGTTATCGCGAGTCGGCCAAGGGGGTGTTTCCGTTTAGGATTCGTAGTTTTGCTATGCAAGAGATACACTTGGAGAATAAACCAATTCCTCGCAAAACACAAACAAAACAAAAAAAACAGCTTTATCATAAAGCCATCTATTCTATTTATGTTGGCTCCGTTGTATAGAAACTGGTTCTGTCTATTCGAATGTTGCAGTTAAGACAATACCTCTTAGGCTTCGGCCACGCACTGAGCGACGAGGGACTGAGCGATTGAGCGATTGAGCGACGCGACGCACAGTGTGGGAATTCGCGAATTTAGCGGAATTTAATTCGAAAAATGACTAGTCTCGATTGATGCCAAAACCGGTTTTTCTTAAAGCTAAAAGATTGTAGAAAGTGATAACAAAAGCACTGTTGGGTGGGGATCATGTAAACAAAAAAAAAATTGCATTGAAGTTGCAGTTGGCGATTTTTATTCTGTATATTTGCTGGAAAAGATTACTTTGCTCTTAATTTTTTTTCGTGCGTTTGGTGTGTGTTTTAATAAAAGTTTTATTTTTTTTATATTTCCTAGATATCAAGGTATAATAATGTAAGTAATTTTTTATTTCACAGGGTGTTTCACATTTTTGTTTTGCTTATTGAAGTTAAAAAAATGTGTTTTTTTTCGGTGTTTGTACCTTTATTGGAGCAAAACTTTAGTTATTCCGCGTTATTGCGCCTCGAAACAATATACACTGCAAAGCTTGATTTATTATCTATCAAGAATCACTAAAATTTGACACCCCAATTATGTTGGGCTATATTTTTTTTCAATGTTTCTAAATGACTATCCAGCAAAAAAATGATGGCATACCGTCAAAATCGAATAACTTTTTGGGATTTGGTTAGAAGAAGAATGTTATAAGTTAAAAAAACTTTTTTTATTTCACGGGGTGTTCCAAAAAAAAATTATTTTGTGAATTTGAAAGTTACAACAAAAATACAGGGTGTTCAAATTCAAAGTTAACAGTAAGAAAAAAAAGAACTAAGTTATTTAAAAAATTAAAAACGGAAACTATCAATTAATAAAAAAAAAACTATTATATCGGATAAAGGGTGTTCCAATAATAGTAACAAAAATAAATTAATTTAAAAATAAAAAAACGAATTTTTTATTTGAAGAGCAAAAGTGCTTTTTATGCGTATTTTACATAAAATTTGATTTCATAGGCTGCTTATTACATCAGATCCATATCTAGCAAGCCTAAGGTGTATTCCTAAAAGAAAACGAAGTAACTTAGAGCCTGAGGTTCTTGAAATTTTGGATATTGCAAACTAATCTAAAATGTAAATAAAATGTGTTATATGTATATACATTATGTTGAATTGTTGAATGTAGTTAAAATTATAGTAAAGGTAAAATTGTTCACCATAAAAACAAAACATATAAGAAACAATTAAATAAAATTGTTTTAAATTTGCTTTTTATTTTACAAGAATAACAGAATTGGTAATTAAAAATTGTCTATTCCAGTGAAACTGTATTTTTTCGACAGGAAGTTTTCGGTTCTTTTAATTTTTGGTATCCTTGATGATATATGCCAGAAAAATTTCGTGATACAACACTTACCAAATCCAAATCAAATCAAACAAAAATCATTGATTGTCTAGAAATAAAACTAATTTAAAACTTGCTTTGAAATAGAATTTCTTGTACGTTTTAATACCCTTTTTAAGAATGGAGTTTCTTTAGTTCATAAACAACGGCATTGACATATCGGTTTGCAAAAAAAAAAACTAGTAAATTCTGATAATAATTAACTTTTTTCTTTATTTTATTCATATTTGTAATAAAATTAAACAATACATCATTCCTCAAAAGATTTTTTTGTAAATTATGATTTTCAAAAAAAAAAGGACTTTTTGGTGTAAACAACCTGTCACTTCAAAGCTCATTTTACAAAAACTTAAATAAAATATGACCAAAATGTGAGTTACATTTGATTGTATAGACATTTTCAATGAACTAAACAGAAAAAAAATTAAAAAAGAGTTTAAAATGCAAGCGTTATTAATTTTATTCCGCTAAATTCGCGAATTCCCACACTGTGCGACGTAGTTCTGTCGCTTAAAATATTTACATGTCGCTCAGGGCTTATATGGCCACCTTTATACAATTTAATATGTTTTAATTTTTTTGCATCGCTCAATCACTTGTCGCTCAGTGCGTGGCCGAAGCCTAAGATCCCTGAACCATTTCCATTTGATGTGGCGCAGCATTGAACCACAAAGAAATCATTGGTCATCTTAACCCTGATTGCAAGCTGGCTGCGGGCAAAAGCTTCCTTGCCCCTAGATAGATCAGTACTTATTTGTCTATCAAAATAGCCCAACGCACTAACCATTATGTGAAGGGGTACTACAAAAGAAAAATTTTAAATGCACAATTTACATAGCACGAACTTGTTCTTGGCCTTCAAAACTTTAAAGGTGCTAAGCATTGAAGAATAATGGTAATGCTTTATAAAATAATGAAAGTATTTTTAAGAGAAATTATGAAAAAGAAAAATAACAGTTAAAAACATGGATGTATACTTGAATGGATGTTCGTTTACAAAAAAAAAAAACAGACCTGGATTTACATAGGTCTTTGAAAAAGTTAGAAGAAAAGTGACAGAATACTGACAGAATTTTTTATGGAGACAGTGAACGACAACAAACATACAAAAACTTTTGGGAAGATCAAATGGTATAATCTGGATAAGGAAAAAGGCGAAGCTTTTATTTCGAATATGCAAAACGTTCTGTATAACAAAACCGATATAGTTCGAAATGAAGAGAGTACAGCACAAAGTCTGTGGGATCTCCTACATAGAACTTGCAAAGAAAAAGCCAAAACACTGTTAGGGGTTTCAAAAGGACACAACCAACAAGGCAAAGAAACATGGTGGTGGAATGATGAAGCTAAATCAGTTATAAGTAAAAAGAAAATGGCTTTCAAGGCTTGGTCGAAGTGCCCCTCTAATGATACAGAGCAAAAGTCACGCCTCGAAGTGGAATATAGAAACTGCAAGAAAGAAGCGAAGAAGAAGTGCGCCCAAATTCAAGCAAAGAATACAGAAAACCTGTATCGGGAGCTGGATGAAATTTCTACCCCGACAGCTGGTGCTATTCAAGAGCTACGGCAAAACACGAATAAAGGCGCAACTATCTTCAAAATAGTCGCTCAAAGAAGAAGAAATGCCCAGGAGATTTGTTCGCCAAAGTTCATTAACAATGCTCAAGGCCAACTACTTGTGGAAGACAACGAAATTCTTCACAGGTGGCGACAGTATTGTGACGGACTTCTAAACGAACAATTTCCAAGGCTATACTTTCCAATAGTTTCACCTAACTTAAGCGAAGTATCCGACGTCACAGTCGAAGAAGTTAGTGAGGCGGTAAAATACTCCAAAAAGGGAAAAGCTGTTGGCCCACACGAAATACCCTCAGAGTTTTGGAAAAAGATGGGAGACATCGGGTTTAGATGGCTCCTGATTCTTGTCTCCAAACTTATACGAGGTGATCGCATGCCTAATCAGTGGAGGGAAAGTTACCTTCTTCCAATTTATAAAGGAAAGGGTGATACTTGAAGCTTTTATAATTACCGTTCGACTAAGCTGATGTCACACACCATGAAGATCGTTGAGTGAGTCTTGGGTAGCCGACTGCGAAAAATAATTAGGCTATCTGATGACCAGTGCGGGTTTGTCGGGGGTAAGTCAACCACGGATGCAACCCAGAGTATAAGAATAATTATGGAAAAACATCGGGATTCTTTGGAGGATTTGCATGTCGTATTGGTTGATTTTGAAAAAGCATTCGATCGGCAACCACGAGATCTAATATGGGTGGCCCTCAGGCAACGAGGAGTTCCAGAAACCTATGTGCGGATAATTATGGACATATATGATGGAGCAGTTACTAAAGTAAGATGCGCAGCTGGAGTCCCGAAGAATTCGAAATCACAGTAGGTGTACACCAGGGAAGTGTCTTGAGTCCCCTGCTCTTTATTACAGTTCTTGATTACCTGCTTGAAGGCAAAGTGACGGATCCAAAAGTGCATCAGTTATTCTTTGCTGACGATGGAGCCATCATAAGTGAAGACCCGATATCCCTACAACGAGCACTTGACGTATGGGTGGATGTTCTAGAAGGAAGTGGGTACCGCATAAGCGCGAAAAAGACAGAATACCTATGCTGCCCATTTTCTGATCCACACAGGCCTATTCCAGACATTTATTTGAATGGAGTAGTGCTTCCCAAGTGTGAAAAGTTTAAATATCTGGGGTCTATGATAAATAACGAAGCTACTTGTGATGACGATATCAATCATCGCGTAAGCGTGGGGTAGATGAAGTGGCGGGAAAATTCTGCTATCTTCTGTGACCGAAAAATGCCCCCTAAGCTGAAAGGAAAGCTCTACACTTCAGTTGTGCGTCCAGCACTCACATATGGTTCACAATGTTGGACAATGTACAAAAAGTATGAGAGTAAGCTAACGGCAGCTGAGATGAAGATGCTTCGTATGACAGCAGGAGTTGCAAAGCTTGATCGAATTAGAAGTACGAAGATCCGAGGAAGCCTTCATGTTAAGAATACCATTTCCCAAAAAATTGAACACGACCGACTCAGTTGGTATTGCCATGTTCAAAGGAGAGATCCTGAGAACCCCGTCAAAAAGGCAATATCATACAACGTTCCAATTCGGAATAAAAAGAAAGGTAGGCCTAAACACTCCTGGTACAAACAAATGCAAAAACACCAGCATTCAGTTGGCCTCAGAAATGGAATAATACAAAACCGGGAGGCTTGCCGCCGATTTCTGAGGTCAACCCGGTGAACCCCACAGGCGGATCACTAGTGTGAAGCAGTGCGTGGGAGAGTTATGATCCCCTCGACATCGAGATCATAACAGCGCCGAAGCAAAGGAAGAAGAAGAAGAAGAAAAGTGAAAATTCTTTAGTAATAGCTTATTAGGTTTTGACAGCCAGCTAAAATGCTGGTGTCCCACAGGGCACCGCTCTGGCCCCCACTCTCTTTTTCAGGTTCATCAATAATATTTTGTCTGCAATCCCTAATCCATTAAATTATTTTTCTGATGACAGTATTTACTTTCAGCTTCTCATTTTTTACTTGCGACTTATAGGTACTATAAGGCAAGTTATGCATTCGTAAAAAAAATCGAATTCGAGATTTTGATCAAAGTTGACATTACGATGATAGCGAAGACTAAAAAAGTGGGTCTCGCAATTCTGTCTGTCTCTTTGTCTGTCTGTTCGACTACAGGCTAAACGACTCTGCCGATTTTCTTTAAACTTGGTAGATATCATTTTTAATTTTTTCCCCCACACATTTTTTTCTTTTTTTTTTTAAGACCAAAAATAACGGTACCCCCCATACGAATTTTTTTCGAAATTTTATAAACATTTTTTTTTCTCAAAAACTGTTCAACAGATTTTAAAAATAAAGATACAGAAAAATTTCATTTAATTAAATCTAGGTATTGGTTGAAAAAAATTTTCCGAAAAATGGTTATTGAGGGTACCCCCCATGGAACCATTTTTTTTTGTTTTTGATTTGCTCAAAAACGGTTCAACCGATTTTGATCATTTTTTTTTGTGCTAAAGCTCCTCAAAAACATAAATAGAAATGTGTACTCAAATTTTCAAAAACATTTTTTTTTTGGATTTTTAAAAAAAACTTCAAACAGTTTTTTTCAAAACTCAATATTTCGAAAACCCCATGCTAGATTTTTTTAAACTTGATAGATAAAAGTTTCTCAATATAATCTACAAAATGTGAAAAAAAAAATTTTATTTTACCTAAAAATAAAGGTATTTACCATACAAATGCTAAAAAATTTAAAAAAATGGTTTTCAAAAATCGTATTTTTCTCGAAAACGGCACCTAGAATTTTGATAAATTTTTTTTTCTTTCAATTAATTTTTACGATCTTTAATTTAATAAAAAAAATTTTGAAATTAAGATATTACAGCTTGTACCTACCATAGAACAATTTTTTCGAATTTTGAATTTCTCATTATACACATAACGGATCTAAATGAAAATTTTTATAGAGAAGCTTCTAAAAAGTCTAAAACACATTGCATTTCAAAACGTATCAATATTTCTTTTCGTAAATTTAATTTTTATTCGAACAATAATAAAAACTTTAAATTAGCGTACCAAAATTTTTTCTAAAAAAGCTTTTAAAAAGTTTGTATATAAAAGCGTCTTTTAAAGAAACCACTACAAGGACTTATGATTTTTGTCATTGCAAAAATTCATATTTGCATAGCATTCTGTTACTACTAAAAGAATTTAAAAATTAATTTTATCCTTATGAACAGTTTTCTCTAATAACATTCGTTTTTAAAATTCCCAGTCGATTACATATAGGAGCAAGAATATTTCTAAATGTAAGTTCGTTTCTTTTACTCGATCTCCTCGAACTGTTCAGTATTCGTACAACATTAATGGTATTGAACTAAAAAGAGTTGATAGCATAAAAGATCTGGGCGTTGTCTTTGACAGTAAATTAAATTTTAATCGCCATTATGATTACATTGTCTCTAAAGCAAATAAATTGTTAGGCTTTCTAAAGAGAAATTCTAAGGATTTTAAAGATCCACATACTTTGAAATCCCTATATATTAGTTTAGTTAGGTCAAATCTAGAATATGCTTGTTGTATTTGGAATCCATCATATGAAGTAAGCGTAAATAGAATAGAAGCAATCCAGCGCAAATTCACGCGGTATGCTTTAAGAAAACTGAATTGGATCGATAATATTATGCCTCCATATAAGCGAAGATGTCTCCTGTTAGGGATGCAAACTCTAGAATCCAGGCGTAAGCATTATCTTGTTATGTTGGCAAGAGATGTCCTATGTTCGCATATTGATTGCTCCGCTCTTCTTGCTTCTTTTCCTATCTTTGCTCCTTCAAGACCCTTAAGAGAAAGAAAAATGTTTTTTTACGTGCCACGTTTTTATACAAATTATGGTAAAAGTGACCCAGTATCCAGCTCTTGCACATTATTCAACTCTGTTTGTGACATAATCGACCTAAATTTAAGCAGATTTTTATTTAAAAAGACATTAATGCTTGTGATATGCTAAATTATTTAGTCCTGTTAGTAAGACATTAAATTTCAACATTAAACTTTTATTGACTAAGGATATTAATCCCATAATTTTATGTACATAATATACGTATTTATAAATATATTGTTAAGTCTAAAAGAGATTGTAAGCTCGATAGATACAAATAAATAAATAAATAAATAAGTTCGTGCGACCCAGTCGTGCATTTTATTTTCCAGGTACATGACCTCGTTTTTTGGATGTGGACTTAGAATTGTAGCGAAAGATAAGCTCATAAAATTCTGATCCTGATGAAATTGTCAAATAGGGAACGAAAAACCTCATTGAATTTAATGCTTCAAAAACTCAATGCTGTTTGAGGAAACAAAGAAAAGCTTTCAGTTCTCGGTATGCGCATCACAGACCACCTTGTGTGGAATAACCACATACTAGACATCACCAAAAACGCTGGTAAGTGATTAGGTTTCCTTCGAATATGCAAGAAATAGGCTAAGCTCTCTGATCTGGCCTAAAAATGATAGTTGATAAAACTATAACCGACAAATTTGAATCTCTCTATCACTGCCGTAATAGTATCAGCGAAGTTCACCCCTGTGTGAGGTAAGATCACAGAAATAGTTTTAAGGAAAGTTAGTAACTGGGCTACGAGTTTTGGACTAGCTGCTAACCAAAGAAAAACTAAACTGATGCTTTTTAATACCAAAACTAAGATACACCCCTTCTCTCTACCACAACTCAACGCCCAAACACTGTTGCTCTCTTCCAATGTTATATATCTACACGTGTTATTCTAGACCCTAAGTTGAATTGGAAACTGAATATTAAATAAATTGTTAAGAAGGCCTGCATAATATTCTACGCCCGTAGTAAACTTTTGGTAAAAACTCAGGTCTTCAATGTAAGATGATTTTGTACTGCAGTGGTGCGAATTATCCCCACGTACGGTATAATTGTATGGTGGCTTACCGAAGTATATATCATCGATAAGCCGAAGAATGCACTGCTAGCGTTGGCACCACAGGGGCTATAAGATCTTATGCAACAGATTTCTCTGTACCACTTGATTTACACATTAAATATCTCGTATCTTGCAGTGCATTGAGACCAAACGAATTGAACTCTTGGATTGCCAAACCTTATGCCCACAGCAATATTAAGGAGTTGATTCCAATAGAGATCTTTTCATTCTCACTGGATTATGCACCCCTTAAATGGGCATAAGTCAAGATTTTAAGGTTATGTTAAAATCCTAAAGGACTGACACGATGACGTCTTTAATGATGGCTCAAAGATGGAGTGTGGTGTTGTATGTGGAATATTCTCTGTGCCTTTGCTAGTGTTTTTCAATTACTTATCAGGGAAGCATGCAAGGTACTCAAACAAACTCCAAACCAAAACCGGAATACGGCTAACTATCACAGACAATCAGGCGGCTCTTAAATCCATTAATTGTTAAATCAGACGAGCTGGCTAGGCAAAAATCAGCCTTTCGGACAAAACTTGCCTAAAAAGTCAACATAATTCAACCAATTTGTTTTAATAAACCAAACCATAGGTGGAGCAGTTTAACTAACTGCAGTATAATAGAAAGATTCGGCTCAAATATAATAAATCTCGAGCATATGATCTGATATGAGAACCCACAGGTTAGACACAGCCAGGATCGTAGCTACCTGTAGAGGGCACTGACCAATATTAGAGCATGCACCGAAGCTAGGCATTCCTCACAACACTCACTGTCATAACTGTGTGGGTACCAGCGGGAAAAGAAAACAGTGCTCTGGTCAAAGCTAGAGCAAAATCATTAGGAAGGGCAGTTTTTGACGACATTGACGAACTTTCGGAAATAAAGATCAAAGACTTGATCTCTTTTCTCAATACAACAAAATAAGTCTACGACGAATTTCGGTTACTTCTGTACTTTGCCCTCCGTTTGACACCTTAGCTCCCGAGCTAGCAGACAGAGCGCTTTGACGGAGATTTATTGTGCTGCACTACTGTTTTAGCACTAGTCAACAAGCTGCCTAGCTTTGCACAGTGTAGATGGTGTTGGATGAGTGTGGTGGTCCGACTGATGAGTGATCCAAATTCTGCATGATTTTCTAGATATAGAGCTAGACTGCTGAAGGCCGCCATTTTTCCCTACCTAGCAACGCCGCAATGTTTATTTTCTTTCATTATATTCCCATAATTTTTCAAACAGTGTTCTAGTGAAATAGACAGTTGCATTCCTCCTTTCAAGCAAAGAACCGTAATACCCGCGCTTTAGAGAATGCTTATAAGCTTATTCTTAAGCCCAACTTCAGATGTAAAATTAAATTCTGATGCTCTTACTTTGGCTGCACTACACGAATGTGGAATGCTTTGCCCCAGTCAATATTTCTGTCTTATTGTGATATTCAGACATCCAAAATCAATGTGTAAAGGTATCTCCTTTTAGATCCTTTCCAAGCTTTTCTTAACTTTCGCATTTTATTGAAACATTTTAAGGGTAGACGAAACTATTTAGTGGGCGCAAAATTTTAAAAAATTATTCAAGCCGATACAAAAGAGTATTTTTGCATGACATAAAATAATCTTGACGGGCTTGTCACTTCCTCCCAAGAATCAATACTCTTACTTCTGAAATAATCCCCAAGACAAATTAATAGTTGACCCAAAATGTTGGCAATATGAAAATGTACATGAGTGTATTCTAGTGTATTTTGAGACAAGGTTAAAAAAAAAGTGAAAAAGTCTATTTTTCTAACTAACAGCAGCAAAAAGATAAAATTATATTATGTATCAGAAAGTATGTTTGTTTTTATGGTTGAACAGAATTGAATTAAATTTGGTGAAGAGGACGATTCATGGCCGTAGCTAGCGAGGGTCATTAGAGGGCAATTCTCTACCTTAAAACCTCCAATGCCCTACCTTAAAAATCAACTAAATCTTATCGTAATGCCACTGATTCAAAAACTGGTTTTCCGAAACACGAAAAATCCATTTGCCATTACCAAGCTATGGCGATGTGGCAGGATAAATTAAATAGAGTCTTTTAACTAGCAGTGTTGAAACGTTGATACATCAAAAAGTTTAAGAGAGACATACACAACACAGGTATACGTTAGGTCTATTATTGAGGTTATTTATTTGTCAACAAATCAGCTTTGCGTGGAAATAATATTTTGGAGGAAGAAAAAGAACAAGGATTATTTCAGAATTTGTTTGAATACACCTGCATGAAAGATCCAAATTAAAAAGAGTCTCTTACTCATATACACAAATTGCAACATATCGTTCACCTGAAATTCAAAATCAAATAATTCAAACAATGATTATAGCAGTACGAACTTCCATTGTTAAAGATATTAATGAATCGGACCTAAATTGGTTTACTATAATGGAAGTTGGTACGAGAGATAAAAATAACCTCGAAAATATTGCAATAGCAATAAGATACGTTGAAGATGGAATTGTCAATGAGTCGTTGCTGACAGTTACTACTACTGAAAATCTTAATGCAGCCAATTTTGCTGAATTAACATTAAATAACATAACCAGAATAGAAAATCAATTGGGCCGAAAAATCCCTTACTTCCACTGCTTTAACCATCGCTGGCATTTGGTAGTCATTAGGGTTATTTCGGAAATGACTTTAATTCGTTTTTTTTTTATCAAATCATCATGTTATATGAATTTTGTTAGTGTGGAAAGATAGCTGAATCGTATGGTGAAAAAAGGATTTCCTGGCTGTTAGAACAGAGTTGGTCAGGACACTCGGCCGTAACAAAAGTTGTACACGATAATTATTCATTGATTTTGACGACTTTGGATGAAGTGAGAAATGACAGATTTAAGGGTGATGACGTCAACAAGAGTGTGGACATTAAAAAAGTGATGCTCAACTTGGAATTCCTAACGGCCTTGATTGCGGCCAAAAAATATTATCCATGCCCCAGCCTTCAGACGCAGCTTTACAATCACGAAGCGCAAGATTAAAAGACGCCATAAAAATCACTAAACTCACCCAAAATAAAATAAGGAAACTTAGATCAGAAATGTATCATCAAATTTTGCAAGAAGCAAAGTCTGAAAGTACGACTCATTCCCAAAAGAGGCAAATCAAATCAAGAATCAAATCGGATGGATAAGTACTTGGTATATATGGCTTTTCCTGTTCCTCTGCGAGACAAAATATAGAACACTAGAACGCTTAGCCATTTAAGTCTGAGTATTTCGAAACGTTGGACATTATGTACTAAAAGCTAAATTACAAAGGAGATTTTCGGACAACGACGATATACTAAATTCAGTAGCGAGTATAGATGAGTTGGATCTAGACAAAATGGTACCGTTGAAAAACTTAAGTAAGTGTGAGCCAGGTCTTTTTGATTGCTCCTCTTTATAATGTTGCCTATGTAAATATACTGAATATAATGTGTTAAGAGAAATAATATTATAAACCATTATATAAATGAATGTTTAGCACTTATGTATCTATCACCCCCTCCCGACAATTGAGTACCACCTTTACCAGATCATATCATATTTCATATCAAGTAGAAGTTTTACTTTCGCCCTACATGTTATCACCCATGCCCTACCTTGAATTCAACTCTAGCTACGGCCCTGGGACGTTTATGTAGTCGAATTTGTAAAAGGATACGAAATGAAGGAAAAGTGTTTGTTACGAATTCATTTCATCAACAAAAAAAAAAGAAATCTACTTTGAAAAATGAATTCAGAAAAATAGCACCAAGTTACAGAATAGTTTTTGTAAGCCAGTCGGATGAAAGGAGACCTAGCGGAGCATTCATTTAAAAAGTCTCTTATTGACTACGCTTTTTCGTAAAATTCAAAAATAATTTTCCAAAATAAGTCATTTATTCTATAAGACCTTAATCGTCAGCCAATGATCAGTGAAATTAGTTACACAATGGGTTTCTTGTACCAAAAAAAAAAAAAAGACAACTTCCTTTATTGCTTTTGTGGTGGTGGTGATTTATTCGAACTATAATCTAAATCCTTCTCATCTTCGCTAACCCAAGTAAAAAAGCCAGCCCCTCACAGCGTAAATACTTTTTATTCATGTAATATTGATTAATTAACTGTAATTCTTCTTTGATATTGATCCTTACATCTTCCTGATCCACTTGAATAAATAACAATTCCAGCTCATTGCCAGCAACAATATAACATCGGAAAACAACATTATTTGCAATTCTTTTGTTAACTTAGTTCATAAACAAGGATTCCATTAAATTCATACATACGTAGGTTTTAGAAGAATTTTCGTCTTTGAATAACACAAAATATATTCGGTTCTATAGATACAAATCCTCAGCCTAAGTCTCAATTAGTAATTCTGTTGTTCGTGTTTGTTTAATCTGAGATGAATAAAAGTTTGCTTATAGTCCATTTGGTTTAATCAATTTTTAATGAAAACAGGAAATGGATACAGTCAGTCCTTGATCCAACATCTTCAGAATTAGAGATTAAATTTCATCATCAAAAAAATTGAATAAGAATACCACTGGAGGAGAGACACGAGTTTGCCTTGGAAACTCTATGACCCCTGATGTTAATTAAAAAAGATATTCATAACAAAAAATAAATAAATTTTTAATTGAAAGATACATTTCTTTGAAGGTATTAGATTAAACTTTTTTACAAATTGGCTTTTAACAAAATAAATCTTTTTAAATCTGCGAATTTGATATGATTTGTATACTTTTTTTTTTAGTTAGAATGCTATATGATCTCACTTTTCTTCTTTTGCCTTTCTTTGTATTTGGATTAAGAATAGAAAAGTTTTATCTTTTCGCTTTGGGGAAAACAATTTTTTAAATTTTCAGTACGAGTTTTAAATTCCACAATATATCAAAGCAGAATTTACGGAGAACAACATATTAAACATTTATGTAATTTTTGAAATAAATAACCAAAACATCTATGGGGATTTTTGTACGAACTTTAACGCTATTTAAGGATATTTTTTGTATGTTCATCAATGAGATAGATTTAATAATAATTAAATCGAACAAATAATTCCAAATTTTCAAAATGGTTTAGTTTCAAACAATATTTTAAAGATTTGAATATCAATTATATCCCCCTTCAATTCGGAATAATAAGAAAAATTAGGTATTAAAAAGGTTAATCTTACAATTTTGTTAAATCTTATCTTATTTATAAAATGCACAACTGGATCGCATGAGCTTGCTCTAATGTAATAGACTGAGAATTTTAACAAAAATTTTGGTCGAATTATAACGTTGTTAAAATTGTTTTAGTATGATACTTGCTTAAAACGACAATTTCTATAATTTTCATAAGCATAAAATTCGTCTTTTAAACACTTTTAGTAGAAAGAATTAAAAATGGAGGGCCATATAGAAGTTTGGGAGACCTGCATCGTGCCTGATCGGGAAACTATTTTGACTGCTCAGAACTTGGTCTGGGCCAGTAGCGCAACAATCAGTCACGGTGAAGTGCTTGTTTAACCTCCTCGTGGTGGTCCCCGGGCAACTATCTGCGTATCCCTATATACGTAAATAGGCAAAAATTACAAGTGCGAAAGGCCTAGCTTTCTAGGATAGGTTACGGAGGTTAGCATTCTTCGTAACTGAAACAATTACCCACTAACGAAACCGACACTACGCCTCGGATAAGGAACGATAACACGTTGACGACTTTTGGCTATTGTACCCGGACAAAGATTGGTTTCTGGAATGTGAAGACGCTTCTCGATAACGGAAGTGAAGGTCCTCAAAATGCCAGATTCCTCCAATTAGAGAGTGAGTTCATGCGGTATAAGATAGACATCTTAGGAATCAGTGAAGTGAGATGGTTGGGCTCGGGGAAATATAAGTCTCCAACCCGTAACCATGTACTACTCTACTCCGGAAAGGCACCTGGAAGTAACCGTGAATCTGGCGGTGGATTGCTGCTTTCTAAAACAGCTCTCAAGAGCTTAATTTCCTGGGAGCCGTTAGATGACAGGATCATGAAAGCTAGATTTAGGACTAGAGTACGCCGCGTCACCATCATACAGTGTTACGCCCCTACGAAGCTCTCCTCTGTCGTCGAGGAGAAGGGGGCCTTTTATAACCGACTGAGTACTGCCTATGATAGTACACCACGTGGAGACATCATAATGGTAATGGGAG
Source organism: Chrysotoxum bicinctum (assembly GCA_911387755.1). Lineage (NCBI taxonomy): Eukaryota > Metazoa > Arthropoda > Insecta > Diptera > Syrphidae > Chrysotoxum > Chrysotoxum bicinctum. Next base: position 34,042,772 of record OU426987.1, read on the forward strand.
ACTTGAATGCCAAAGTTGGCAATGACAATGATGGGTTCAGGCATGTTATGGGAACGCATGGTGTTGGAAACCGGAACGACAATGGCGAACGTTTTGTCGATTTTTGTAACGCCAACCGCCTTGTTATAGAAGGAACCATGTTTGAACACAAGACGTGCCACAAAATCAGTTGGGTGTCGACGGACAGACAAGCAACTTCCAACCAAATTGATCATTTCGCGATCAGTCGGCGATTTAGAAGCAGTCTCCAGGACGTCCGAAACAGAAGAGGTGCAGACATGAGAATTGCCCGGGACCACCATCTGATGGTTGCGACCGTAAGATTACGAACAGCTGCAGTTCGGAGATCCCAAGGAAACATCCGAATGCCCAAGTTCAACACCGATAGACTCAAGGATACCGCAGTCCGCCAACAACTAGAGGACCATTTTTCACAAGAATTGAGAACAATCAGTAGCACGGAACCCACCTCCATCGAAAACCATTGGCGTGCTGTGAAAAATGTTTTCATATCAGGTGCTGAAAGTATAGTCGGTCAGTCGCAAGGAAGAAATAGTGCCTGGCTTTCCGAAGAAACTTGGGCCAGGATCGAAGAAAGAAAACAACTTAAAGCTCGCATTGCAGCAACGTTAGCAGCAGGCAGAATCGAGCTAGAGTCTGCGTACAGCATGAAGATGAGAGAAGTTCACCGTAGCGAGCGACGTGACAAGCGTAACTATATTAACGCATTGGCAACAGAAGCAGAAGAGGACGCAAGTAGGTGCGATAGTAGGATCGTCTACAGAATTACCAAAGAGCTAACTGGTGTCCAAAGCTCTAAACAACACCTGATAAATTGCATAGATGGATCACTGCTAGTTTCGGATGAGGACCAGATCAAAAGGTGGAAGGAACACTTTTCTGCGGTTTTAAATCGCGTTTTCACCAGCGAAGTCAACCTAACACCCAATGAGCCGTACGTATCAACGAATTCCCGAATACGCACTGTACCCCCCAGGAGAGAAGAAATCTTCACCGCAATCAGAGTACTGAAGAACAACAAAGCGGTTAGACTTGATAGTATTCCCGTAGAGCTCTTACGAGCAGCACCAGAAACATCGTCTGAGCTCCTGCACCCACTCATAGAAAGAGCTTGGGAAACAGAAAGTTTTCCTGAGAAGTGGAAAAAGGGGATGATTGTCAAGCTTCCAAAGAAAGGAGACCTTACGCAGTCCGAAAACTGGAGGGGAATCTGTGTGCTGCCTGCTGTAGCGAAGGTTATAGCAAAAGTCTTTTGCCTTTCTTTGTATTTGGATTAAAAATAGAAAGTTTTATCTTGTCGCTTTGGGGAAAACAATTTTTTAAATTTTCAGTACGAGTTTTAAATTCCACAATATATCAAAGCAGAATTTACGGAGAACAACATATTAAACATTTAATCATTTATGTAATTTTTAAAATAAATAACCAAAACATCTATGGGGATTTTTGTACGAACTTTAACGCTATTTAAGGATATTTTTGTATGTTCATCAATGAGATAGATTTAATAATAATTAAATCGAACATTCGCTCTTGCCGGTTATTCGAACTCGATTGATAGAAAATATTGGAATTGAGATAAAATTAAGAAATCTTAGGACAATTAAAATATATTGTGTTTATTTTCCAGGAGGTTCATCATCTATCCACAAGAAATTATGTTTGAATCATGACTTGAGAAAACTTTTCGCAATCAGTGGTGACTTTTTGATTGGAGGAGATTTAAACTGCAAGCATAGAGACTGGGGTTGTAATAGGGCAAATGCCTACGGAAACGTTTTGTCTTATCTGTCTGTAACGTTGCCTGTAACTATTTTGTTTCCTCCTAGTCCTACTTATTTTCCTGCAAGTTCGCGTGGGTGTCCGTCTGTCCTTGACCCTTTTGTTACTAATGTTTCTATTCAACTAACTTCTCCAATTACCTTAAATGAGCTTAGCTCCGATCATAATCCTGTAATGTGTCGTCTTCTTTGTTAAGGAGAAAAAAAATTACAATATTACCAAGACTTAAAAAATGCTAACTGGTCACGTTTTCGATCAAATATTAAAACAAAGCTTCAACATATTAATACTGACTTAGCAGTAGTTTCAGGAAAGGATGATGTTGATAATATTGTTCATAACTTTACCCAAGACATCATACGTTCCGCTGATGAAAGCATCCCAAAAGTTGTAAAAAAAAACTATTCCTCATCCCTTCCGTCACATATCTTGGAACCTATTAAGAATAAAAACATTCAAAGGAAAAATTGGCAAAGATACCGTCAACCTGAGTTTCGAGAACCTTATTTCTAAAGAATTGTCAATCAAAAGAAATAATGATTCGAACAATAAATTACGAATTCTGGAAAAAAATGCAAAACCATTTTGGAATATCGTGAAAATTATAAAGAACAAACACAAACAGGTTCCATTTCTTAAAATTGAAACAAACACATTCTTTACTGATGTTGAGAAACCAAATGCACTTGCACTTAACTTCTCTAAAAATCATCATGTTTCACAAAACCTTGGTAATATTGCAACAAATCATTTAGTTAATTTCAGAGTAGAAAATTTAAGCCAGATGACTGTTGAAGTAACTAGTGATAGTTTCATATCGCAAGAGGATGTTGCGGAAATTGTTTGTAATTTAAAGGTAAGGAAAACGAGTGGTCTTGACCAAATAAGGAACATTTATTTAAGAAAATTACCTAAAATTGGAATATTGTATCTTACTTTTGTAATAAACGCATGTATTAAATACAATACTTTCCTGGTGCCTGGAAAATGGCTAAGGTTGTGCCAATTTTAAAAGCGGGCAAGCCTTCAGTAAGACTTGAAAGTTATAGGCCTATCAGTTTGCTAAGCAATATCAGTAAAGTTTACGAAAAAATAATAAAAGCAAAGATGCTTAAAAGTATAACTGAGAATTGTTTATACCCAGACGAGCAATTCGGTTTTAGAAGATGTCACAGCACTTCACATCAAGTGCTCCGAATAACTAATCTTGTTAAAAGAAACCGTGCTGAAGGAAGATCCACGGGAATGATCTTATTAGATATAGAAAAAGCCTTTGATTCTGTCTGGCACAATGGTATGATATATAAAATGTTGTCTTTCAATTTTCCAACTAACCTGTGTAAAATTGTACAAAGTTTCCTGTCCAATAGATGTTTTAAAGTTCACGTCAGTAGTGGTGTCTCCGATTTATTATGTCAAGGTTCAGTCCTAGGCCCGATTTAATATAATTTATATACAGCTGACTTTCCCAAAATAACTGATTGTGAAGCAGCAATGTTTGCTGATGACACAGCCATATTGTCTTCGCATAAGCTTAGTATTAATATTGAGACGAACTTAAATAAAGCGATTACAATTTTGGAACAATATTACAACCAATGGAAAATCAAATTAAATGCTGATAAGATGCAAGCCATCTTCTTCACACGGAAAAGAAAAGTTTGTTATCTTCCAAGCATTCAATTACGTATCCTTGGAAAAACAGTTTCTTGTGAACGTCAAGTTAAATATCTTGGAATTCACCTTGACTCCAAATTAACATTCAACCACCATATAACACAAACTACGAGTATAAGAAAAGTCAACATTGCTATAAGAATGCTTTTTCCTTTCATCAATAGAAAATCATTACTATCAAGTGAAAACAAAATACTTATTCATAAAGTTGTTTTTCAGGCAATTCTGTTGTATGGCTGTCCCGTTTGGAATATTGTGGCTAAATGTTGTGATGTGCTTTTTGCTTTCCAGCCGAGGTTCTGCTCGTTGTACTCGCCAGGGTCGCCCTGAAGAAAACACGAAACTCCAGAATTAAAGGTCTTCAAACCTTATTACAAAATTTTTATTGGAAATAACTTTTAAATCTATAACATACAATATTCTGCTACTAATATTTCACTTTATTCGGGTAATGGAACGGTTCACTGGCATCAACTCTTCTGGCTTCTAGTCTAGCTGCCTCAGTTATTCTGCTTGCTGATGGTCTGGATCTGGTACTCGATTACGGGTATTCTGGCTTCTGGTAATTCGGCTTCAACCGGGCCCTTTCATTCGGATGTCTGGTTCCTGACGGGATCCTTAGGTATAACGTCCCTGGTGGCACTAAACAGCAGGCTAAACGCTCTGGTGGATCAGCAGGTTCAAGGACCCTGGTGGCACTAAACAGCAGGCTAAACGCTCTGGTAGATCAGAAGGTTCAAGGCCCCTGGTGGCACTAAACGGCAGGCTAAACGCTCTGGTAGATCAGCAGGTTCAAGGCCCCTGGTGGCACTAAACAGCAGGCTAAACGCTCTGGTAGATCAGCAGGTACCGAAGCCCCTGGTGGCAATAAGGACATTAAACTTCGCTGGTGGGGGGAAGCCTTAATAAGAAATAGCTGGACAATCTCACTTACCTAAATTGTCTTCATACGAAACCCCTTACCACTGGTGGGGGAAGCTCCGCTAAAGGCAGGGAAAGCTAAATGACCAACTCGTCTATACTTCTTGTCTACGACTGGACTTCGAAAGATTTATGCAATCAATTTACTATGCCGCCTGACTGTGTGTATGAGCGAAGAGGTACTTTCTTTTCACCCAAGTAGGTCCTCTTGATGGTTTTTCGGTAGAAACTGACTGTGAAGTATGTAAGTGGTGAATGAAAAGTATTAATGCGTTTGATTTTCCTGTGACGTCATGTGTTCATGGTGCTTGTGAATTGAATTTGAGTGAATGGCATACATGGGCTTTTTATATAAAGCACTTTACTTTATTTTAATTTTTAATTAATAAAACAACTAATGGAAAACTCTAAACTCAATAACAAAATATCAATTCAAAAATGTAAACTGTGTAACCATCGCACTTTCCTACATGAGCTACCATACCAATATTATTTACTTTGTTCCTAGTAGTCGATAGCTACAAAATTAAAATTATAATAAAAGTCCTCTCGGTTCTTCTCTTTATCATTTTTCTTTTTCAAATATTCGAAATTTCACTTTTGAATGAAAATTATATTTTTAATCGAACAGTGGGAAATGCAAATGTAAATACTAAAACTTTTCTTTTTTTCTGCAAAATCTTATTTATTATTTCTGAAACCGAGGTTTACCTTGAAAGTATGTACCTAATCTCTTCCCAGGATTGGTATCAGCTTAAGCGAAAAACTTTTATTCGGTTGAATATTTATGATATAACAGAAGTGATTGCATCTGTTAAAAAACCTCACTTCCAATTTTGCCTCAAAGTCTTACTACTCTGGTCTTATTGTAATCTTAAATTCATCATCCATCAGATTTAAAATCCATTTCGCTCCATATTTACAGTTTTTTTTTAATCAAACTTAAGAAGATGTTTGCCTGTATAAATTAAAAATTGAAGCCCACTTTTATTTTCCATTATGCAGAACTACAAAGCAACAAAACAAAAGTGTAATTTTTCTCAAGCCTTGAAACTCATTTACTTAATTTTAATTCCATCTAAAGAACATTTTATAGCCAGGTAATTCAACCATTCGATAAGTTTGCAGTGGCAAGCTTAAGTCGCTGAAAGACATTTTTACTTCATTCTGATAAAATTGATTTTTTCATAGCTTTCAGCTTTCGAACCATTAATACAGTTTTAATTTCAGAAATTACTTATACTCAAATATATGCAAATGGCTGTAATGTTACACAGTGCAATACTCCCGCCTATCCCTTAAATAAAGTTCAGAAAATGAGAAAAATTATATCCTTGATGGTTTCTCCGGTTTAACTTCATAAATATGATATCCCTTCGCGAAAAATTATTCTCACATTAAATTAACATATATGTATGTAGATACCTCCAAAAGGGGCGTGATTTTCCATCGTACAAGAAGATATAATTATTATCAATTTACTGAATGTGCGCAACTATAAATCTACCTCAATTTATAAATTTTATTTATATATTTTTTTTTTTTAACTTTTTCCTTGGTGTAATTTCACTCTTCAAATTTATGATGTTAAATGGAATTCATCACGTTGTTCACTTAATCCAAGGAAAAAAAAAGATAATACTTTAAAAAGCCTATACAAGCTGCCACTTCATAGTCGAATGCCTTACACTTTCCGGGCTTTTGAAGGGCCACATTTTTCAGAACCATTGTGTGCTATAGTAAATTAAAATTAATTCCAATGAACCCCCATACAGATGGTATACCATCTGTTTCCTGGAAATAAGGCAGCCAACGGCCTGCTAAGTTATAGTTTAGGAGGTAGAGTTGTAGTTGTTAATGTGATTTTATTGATTTAAAATATATTTTGAATCAATATAATTCAACAAGTCCAAGTCTTCTACTTGACTGATTTATTTCAATAGTATCTATATAGAGTTTGTATTATAAAAACCTTCATATAAAGTTATTTTAGCCACAATGGTATTTGAACCAAAAAGGAAGGAAGTCTATGGAAATGCAATCAATGCATGAGAATGCATTAATTTCCACAAGATTGTAATCAATTGGTTGCTGTGTAATGAATGGAGAAAGGAGTGATTCCAATTTGTTATCTCAAATGAAAGTTGATTCCAAATTTAAAGTCACACTCTCAAAGTGAAGGTAATTAATGCGATTTTTAAATTAAATTCAATGAATGATTCTTAAACATTGTATTGTTATCTTTCTGACTGATTTTCCTCTCAAATATCAAAAAGCTATGAAATATGAAAAATAATATATTCGAATCCTTAGAACATGAACTTATTATAACATAGTATGTTGATTATTGTAAGCTGAATCGTAATTCAATTAGTCCTTAGCTGAACTCACACCTTGTAAGCTTTCCGTATACCCAAACGGAATACAGCCATTACCATGATAGATAAGATATCTAATCTATCTTATCTATACATTTATATTTCTTAACGAAACTCTGAATTTCTGTTTCAAGTAGACATTTCAATGAAAGTTTGTGCTACAAAAATGTAAAAACCTAATTAAAATTCATTAATTCTAAATAATTTTGTAATTATCGAAAAATATCTATTATTTCTTGATTAACAAACTATCTAGCTGTTGGGTTACTGTCCCAATAATTATATTAAATAATCATAGAAATATAACCCCTACTCTACAACTCGTATTTATGACTCGTATTCGACAACAGTCGTATGTTGTTATTCCAGGCGTCGAACATCCGACTTCACTTGTACTAATATTGGGAAACGCAAAACATCGCATACGACTGTTCCTACGACTGTAATCGAATACGAATCATAACTACGAGTTTCAGAATATGGGTGAGTACGAGTATATTTTTAAAAAGGGAGATCCTGATCTTCCCAAAAATTATAAAAGCCTTTCGGTGCTAAGTTAATTTTGGGAATTATTAACCCAAATCCTTTACCAAATACTCTAGAGCTGGGTCAAAAGAAGTAAATAAATAAGCTAATTTTGGCAGGTTTTAAAGATAATCTTTGAACGGTAGATCAAATCTTTGCTCTCTTACAAGCATAGCACGGGACATTATTGACAAAAATAAAATCTTGTTTGCATTATTTGTTGACTTTAAAGCAGCAATTGACAATCTTTAATATGACTGCCATGGTATCAAATGTTAAAAATTAGTCCACACAATTTTGATTGGAGAAAGGTGTGCCACAAGGTAGAATCTTGAGCTCACTTATGTTCTTTTTTTTATTAATGATGTAGGGAATTATATCCCTGGTGGATTATCTTACGGTTATTTACATGTCAAATTATTGCTCTATGCTGATGATCTTGTCATTTTGACTGATGACGCGGTGGAGTTTGAAACCTTTAATTCTAACTTGTAGATTGTGATGGATTTTAAATACCTAGGTTATAGTATAACCCAAAACCTTTATCTACATTGTCATCTTAATAATAAACTGCCTTCAAATTAAGCTGCAATGAATTGTAGACACGGTTTTCAACTTCAGAGTGTGTGACGCAACAATAAAAAGTTGTTCTTGCTAAGCAAATGAAGTGTTCGGTTGTCATCAATTTGATGAAATGGAAGTAATCTAACGATACTATTTCAAACAAAAATTTAAGTTGTTTCATAATAGACCGAATTAGGTACTTCATGTTGAATCAGGCATACCCCAAATCTTCTTGATGAATTTAAAGACCTCATTTTTTATATAATAAAAAGACAAATCAGCAACCTGCAAAAAGAATTCTGCTAGCATGTTTGCGGTATGGCTCCACTCCTTTCAAAGAGGGGTATGAATTGGCTTGGGCGAATGAGTTTTCATTGGCCCTGAATCCAGATAATCTCGAACCGTAGATAACTATATTATATGACTGAATTTCAGAAAATATGAAAGTATATGTTGAAGTCATGCCTTGAACGAACAAGAGAATCCTCTGCAGGATCAGTTTATAATCAATTAAGCCACCATTCTGGAAAAGAAAGCTACTTTAAATATGAATTCTCTATTGTGGAAATGAGTATAATTTTCAAGGTTCGTGCAGAAATTTTAGAATTGAACTATAGCTAGGGCTCATAAAACTGACTTAAATCCAAACTACGTCTGTTGTAATCTTAGTGAAGCAGAAAACATCTTATATTTCTTATTATTTCTTCCAGGAAATCCGGAGGTTGTATTTAAAGAAGAATTTTCACGGTTTTGCATGGAACCCACCTCCATCGAAAACCATTGGTGTGCTGTGTAAAATGTTTTCATATCAGGTGCTGAAAGTAAAGTCGGTCGGTCGCAAGGAAGAAATAGTGCCTGGCTTTCCGAAGAAACTTGGGCTAGGATCGAAGAAAGAAAACAGCTCAAAGCTCGCATTGCAGCAACTTCAGCAGTAGGCAAAAATCAGCTATAGTCTGCGTAACTATATCAACGCATTGGCAACAGAAGCAGAAGAGGCCGCAAGTAGGTGCGACAGTAGAACCGTCTAAAGAACTACCAAAGAGCTAACAGGTGTCCAAAGCTCTAAACAACACCTGGTCTATGTCCTTAGAAGTATCACTGCTAGTTTCGGATGAAAACCAGCTCATAAGGTGGAAGGAACACTTTTCTGCGCAGTTTTAAATCGCGTTTTCACTAGCGAAGTCAACCTAACTCTCAACGATCCGTCCGTAGTAACAAATTCCCGAATAAGCACTGTATCCCCCAGTAGAAAAGAAATATTAACAGCAATCAGATCACTGAAGAACAACAAAGCGGTTGGACTTGACGGTATTCCCTCAGAGCTCTTACAAGCAGCGCCAACAACATCATCTGAGCTTCTGCACACACTCATAGAAAGAGCTTGGGAAACAGAAAGTTTTTCTGAAGATTGGAAAAAGGGGATGATTGTCAAGCTTCCAAAGAAAGGAGACTGGAGAAAACTGGAGAGGAATCTGCGTGCTGCCTGCTGTAGCGAAGGTTATAACAAGAATCGTCCTAGGTCGAATAAAAGTCCACCTAGAAGACAAGCTTGACGCCGAATAAGCAGGTTTCCGCAATGGATCTTCCTGTGTGGATCACATCAATACCTTGCGGATCATCATCGAACAGTGCGTTGAAGATCGATCACCACTTCATCTGCTGTTCATCGATTTCGAAAAGGCGTTTGACAGTGTCAATAGAGAATTTATTTGGCTTGCCTTGCGCAGGAGGGGCATCCCGGATGAATTGATCGCTATTATCAAGGCTACATATGATGAATCCAAATGTTACGTTCTGCATAAAGGAAGGTTGTCGGAGCAGTTTGAAATCCAAAGTGGTGTTAGACAAGGTTGTATACTGTCACCAATACTGTTCCTGTTGGTAATAAATGATGTGCTGCATGCAGCTTTGTCGATTTTAAATGGAGGAAATCAGTGGAATCTGCTATCACACCTGAAATATGTGGACTACGCGGAAGACGTAACAGGTAACAGGTCCGAGGTCCGAGGACATAAGTAAGTAAGTTTTCGTTACACAGCTTTATCATATTGCAATACTTTCATATCTGAACTGGGCCGATTTTCTTAAAACTTGTTAAATAGCATTTTAAAAAATTCCATTACACATTTGTTTTTTCTTTAAGTCCAAAAATAACAGTACCTGCCATACAATTTTTTTAGAAATCTTAGAAAATATTTTTTTTTCTCAAAAACAGATTTTTTTTTAAATCATAAAATTTCATTTATTTAAGCTTAAGAAAATAGTTATAATGGTCTTTAGAACCATTTTTCTTGTCTTTTTTTAATTTTTCCAAAAATGGTATAACTTATTTTAATCATTTTTGTATGTATTTTGTTTCAAAGCTGGGCGAAAAGCGCTTGGACTAAAGGTCGCAAAAAACTTTCAATTTGATTTAATCAAAGAGTCTATAAAAACAAAAGCAAAAACTATAAACAATTTTTGTTTCTTTATATTTTTTGTTTCCCTTCTTCCTATTTCAAAGCTCTCCAAAAACTTGGAAGTATTGTGTACTAAGCTTTTTCAGCATATGATTTTTTTTTTTTTTTTTCATTTTAAAAAAAAAATTATTTTTTTTTCAAACTGAATATGTATTTTGAATACTCCATTCTTGATTTTTTTTAAGCTGACAGTTTAAAGTTTTTTAATACAATCTACAAGATGTGAGACAAAAATTTTATTATTATTTTTTTTTGTAATTAAGAAAATATTTTTTTAAGCTCTGAAATGCAATCTGTTTCAAACTTTTTTGAAACTTCTCTATAAGAAATTTTTTAAAATCCATTATTCCCGATAACGAGAAACCAAAAAATTCAACAAATAGGGTTCTATATTAGATACAGTCAGTAATTAATTATTTTTTTTTTATTGAATTAGAGATCGTAAAAATGAATCAATTAAAAATTACCGAAATTACGAGAAGAATACGATTTTCGAAAACATTTTTTACCGTTATTTTTAGAGAAAATGAAATTTTTCCCTCACGCCTTGTAAATTATATTAAAAACACTTTTAGCTGTCAAGTTTTAAAAACTGAACCATTAATACCTAATTTTAGAAAAAAACAATCCAAGCATTTAACTGAATAAAATTTTGCGAATTTAAAAAATCTTTGGAACAGTTTTTGAGAAAAAGAAATATTTTATAAAATTTAAAAAAAAAAATACGTGGGGTTAAAAAGTGTTATCTACCAAACTTAAAGAAATTCGGTCAAGCCGTTTAAGCAGTAGTCGAACAGACAGCCAGAATTACGAGACCCATTTTTTTTGTTATAGCTATCAGCATTATGTGATGTCTGATCAATATCTCGAGTGCGATATTTTTTGTGAATGCATAACTTGTCATATATGTAGTTCCTATGTACATATATGTCCCAAGTAAGAATCGATAAATTATTTTAAGTAGGTATCTTATTGATGTAATACCAAACAAAATTTCGAAAAATGGTTATCATAGAACAATATTTCTGATGACATATTTTCTCAAAAACTACATAACGCATTTTAATCAAATTTCTTCTTCTAAAAAATGTAAGTTACTATATCGAAACTAAACGAAATCTACAATATAAATTCAAAAATGTGAGGAAAAATTTTCTTTTTCTTTCGAAAACAAACTCAGGAATTTTAAGAAAATTTTGTAATCTGAAGAAGCTGCTCTTAAAAAGTTTATAAATATTCCATTGCATATCAAAGTTTTCAAAAATTCTTTTTGGATTTAAAAAAATCGATATTTGGGAAATGTTTTTGTGATTATTTTCATTTTCTTAAATTTAAAAAATTTATATTATGGTTTTGAAAATTAATTATGTGTGAAGATTTTTTTAAAACACAGCCTTTTGAGTAAATAGGTAGGACCAGGTAGGTAAAATTTAAAATAATAAATAAAATAAAAATAAATTTTAAAATTTAATAAAAATTGAAATATTGAATATTTCAAATTAATTCTGAGTCGCAAAAAGTATTTGGCTAGGTTAAATAAGTTTTGGGATATTTTCTGAAGAGATTATCGTACACAATTTATACTCATGCTCAACGCTTGAGACAGTTATCTCTTTTACATTTTACTCACTGCTTAAATTGCCAGTAATTTATATATATTTTTAAAACATCATCCATTAGTAAGGATATAAAAACTTATCTTTGTTCAAGAAAGGCAAAACAGTTGGAAAGCAGATATCATGACAATTTAGACTAATAATTTCCCACAATTTGGACACCTTAACCTTGAAAATATTTAGGCTCTCACGCTATATTTTTCATCCTATTTTTATCATCTAAAAAATTTATTTCAGACTTATTGATGTTTAATCAGACTATAAGGACTAGGGAAAAATTGGTTTCAGAATTCTATTCAGAGCATATTTGTGATTTTATTTTGACTCGGCTAAAATAACATTTTTTTTTCATTAAGAACAAAATTGTTTATGTAAATCCGATTTCTAAAATACAACTTTATCTCCCGAATTATGATAAACAAAATAAAAACCAGAACTGTGGTAAGCTCTTCCAAGGAAAAACACAAGGCTCCTGTTTTTTTTTTTGCATTTTACTCAACATAAAAACGCAATGTTTGTTTTATTTGTTTTCATCTTCCTTAATGCCTTCTGCTCCAACTGTCTATATATGAGAACGAGGGAGTCGTTTTTTTGTTTTTTTTTCAGTTTATTTGAATCCTTCGAAATTTCTTCAAAATATTTTTTGGGCAAGTATCAACCCCAAGCTCTCGGCATACCTTTCAAATGCCCCCATTCAAAGAAAATAAAATAAAACGTATTCTACTGCATTGCAGCAGTGTGCCAATGGACGCAACTCATAACAAAACTCCCTCCAGCTCAACCTCTAAATTGTGGCACAATGGCAACAAAATAAAAATATAAAAAAAAAATAAAAATGGATGCAGAAATATTCAAATTGTGTTTTTTTTCTACTCGTACTCTGACTGAAAGGAATGGGGGTAAAATAAAAATTGCAAAAAAAGTCAAGACCATTTGAAAGTACATAGCAAAGTGGCAGTCGAAAAAAAAAAATGGTTCTATCGATTCAAAGGCTCTCGCTCTAGGGTAAGGTCGTCCAGCCTTAATGGTGATCCCATGTGAAATGGAGTGTACTATCTGAAGAGAGTTATGGAATCATTTAAAATAAAACAAAAAATATAAAGATAAATCCAACACTATTGTACACATCCTGAAGTTTCATTTTATTTCTATGAGGATGAACCGAAAGTCCTTTAGCTCTGACCCACCTCGAAGCTTGATGTGCTGCAAAGCCGGAGAAAATAGAATAATGTTCCTTTTTTATCTTGAAAACTACCCAGACAAGTTAGTTTACCTCGGTACCCTAAACAACTCTACTTGACAGCACAACTAAATTAAATACTCCACCGGGTTGTGTGTACTTGCTTAAGACTTGTCTTGCTCAAGACTAAAAGTTGAGAAGGTTTTGTTTAATTCATGGAAAAAGGTCACTTTAATTTTCTAAAATCTGGTATTCGGCTGGTTTGATCTTTCAAGTTCCGAGGTGTCCTTCACGGTCGTGATAAAATTCTCAAACCCCGAACTTGTAACATTAAATCTTAAAGTTCTTTTAGAGAACATCCAGAAAACGTTCGGTGTCAGTTAACGTTCATATCTGCTTCAGAGTCGTATGGTAAAATGTTGGATAAAACGAATTTTTTGATTTTTGTTTTTTAAACGAAAACATAACTTGCCCTTAAAGCCACCAATAGATATCAGATCCAAAAACACTAGAAGGCGGTTTGTTGGGATGTTTCCTATTAAGGAGTATAGGAAATATGAATCCCCAAAGCAACGTGACAAGAATGGTGTATTATGTTTGTTTATGTGTTGACAATCGCTTTGATTTTGTATCTTCTACCTGGCTGTAGGGCTTAAGCATTGAAAAAGGAGGTGTGACTTAGATGAAAGGATTTCTTGCTTAACATAATTTCAATTATGGCTGAGTTTTTTTTTTTGTTTTCCTCGATATAGCTTTGTTTTTTTTTAAAGTAGCAATAGAAAAAGAATTGAGCTTGTGAATATCATGTACCTATGTATTAGGGTGTGTCAAAGTGCTCAACTATGGTATTTTCAAATGTAATAGCTTTTAAAAGTTGCATTGCTTATCAAAATTAAATCCTGCATTTACAATTTTCATTTTAATTAATATCTTTGGCTTTGATTTTTCGAGATTATTGAAAAATGTATTGTTTTAATTGCACCGTGTGGATACAAAAAAAAATATATAAAATATTTTAAGGCTTTCAAGTCAAAGATAATTGCAAGGAAACACTTTTAAGCTTATATTTGTTTAAATTGAACACTTGATAAAGTAGGTATGAAATAATAAAAGAAGGAAGAAAAATCATTTTTTTGTGTAAAATCTTTTTTTTTTTTACAAAAAAAAATTCTTAAAAATCAACGGAACCACATACAATATCGTAGTATATCTTTTTGTAAAGGCAAAAATTCCTTCTGTATTTTGTTTAGTTTTTTTTTAGTATACGCAAAAAAAAAAAATTTACTGTAAATTCAATTTTTTTTTTCAAATTCAACCGATTTGAGCGAGCCTTTCTTATTTTTTTTTAGATATTCTTAAAGCTCAGACCCTTATACAACTTTTGAGCACTATTACATTTAAAAATAAGAGTACTTTTTTTGCGGCCATACAAAAGTGACACACCCTACTATGTATGTATATCAAAACCAAAGAAAAAAAGCTTTCAAGGCCAACAGACAATTATTGTTTAAATGTGAAAAATCTGCAACTTTTGAATAATTTATAATAGTCCAATTAAATTAGTATTTTATATCTACAAAAAATACTGCGTCGAATTTTTTTTTTTGTTTCTTAAAGAGTACCTATTGAAGAGTGTAAATCCAAAAAGTTCGAACAAAAAACGCCCATGCGTTGTCCGCCATTTTGAAAAAGGCTTTGGAAAGCTTGAACTCGATTTTCTGGGCTCCTATCATATATAGAGCTGTACTTTTTTTTAGATTTGTACGTTAAAATATCTTCTTTGACTTTTGTTGAGAAAAAAATTTGAAACCTCTTTCCCAAAAAAAGTTATCGACGAAAAACTGTCGAGATTTTGAAGTAAAAAATGGTTTTTAACGTTTATCTCGCCTCATGTTCATCTGATCAAAAAAATACTTAAGTTGTTTTTTATAGATCACTTTATTTCCTACATTTTGGTATATTTAAATTTTATGTGCGACAAAAACTGTAGGAAATATAACCTGTCAAAATGGCCAATAGCCTGCAAAAATTAAAAAAAAAATACTCACGTTCGAAAATTTTCAAATTTGATTATGTTCATTATGAAATTTAAAGAAACAGTTCAAACTCTTTTCCACAACACCACCGAGGTAGAGTTACGGCGCATTTTTTTTGATATGGGGTCTCCAGGAGGTATAATCCAGATCCAACGATGTTGATAGCAACGTTTTGGGAGCCGCCGCCGC
Source organism: Chrysotoxum bicinctum (assembly GCA_911387755.1). NCBI lineage: Eukaryota > Metazoa > Arthropoda > Insecta > Diptera > Syrphidae > Chrysotoxum > Chrysotoxum bicinctum. The sequence continues at coordinate 34,058,120 of OU426987.1, forward strand.
CCGCCGGAGAAAAAGTTTTTATTGCGTTGTTCAATGGGAAGGAAAATGGGTCACTGGATTCTTTGCGAGGGTCACTGGAAAAACATGCGAGAATGTTCCTACCTTGCAAAATTTACTGGAAGATGAAGACGCATGTGAAGACTTTTCCTCACCTGAAAACATTGAAGAAACTACCATTGACGATCCCAGCACAAACAAAGTTAATATGATCATTGATGTCCGCACGCCTAGCCCCAAAAAAAGGAGATAAGAACGACATGAAAAAACTATGCCACATTGAGCTATCGATAGGCTGATATATATAGAAAACGATTTAATCGTGGATTATACCTCCTGGGGACACCACATTAAAAAAAACGCGCCGTAACTCTACCTCGGTGGTGGTGTGGAAAAGAGTTTGAACTGTTTTTTTAAATTTCATAATGAACATAATCAAATTTGAAAATTTTCAAACGTGAGTAAATTTTTTTTTTTTTTAATTTTCGCAGGCTATTGGCCATTTTGACAGGTTATATTTCCTACAGTTTTTGTCGCACATAAAATTTAAATATACCAAAATGTAGGAAATAAAGTGATCTATAAAAAACAACTTAAGTATTTTTTTGATCAGATGAACATGAGGCGAGATAAACGTTAAAAACAATTTTTTACTTCAAAATCTCGACAGTTTTTCGTCGATAACTTTTTTTTGGAAAGAGGTTTCAAATTTTTTTCTCAACAAAAGTCAAAGAAGATATTTTAACGTACAAACCTAAAAAAAAAAATACAGCTCTATATATGATAGGAGCCGAGAAAATCGAGTTCAAGCTTTCCAAAGCCTTTTTCAAAATGACGGACAACGCACGGGCGTTTTTTGTTCGAACTTTTTGGATTTACATTCTCCAATAGGTAGATACTCTTTAAGAAATAAAAAAAAAATTCGACGCAGTATTTTTTGTAGATATTTCGAATTAATTAATTTAATTTGACTGGACTATAAGAATTTTTTACTTATCAGGAAAATTCTATACAAGTCATACAAGTTAAAAAAAAATTTCCAAGACATCAATCTTAACTAGCTAACTAAACAAAATTTTGATTTACCCGGACTAGTTTTAGCAGGACGTGGTTTCAACGTTTAAACTTTAAAGACGAATTTGAGTGATTTATTGGTTTTTCAAAATCAGTGGGTTCCGAGAGTTAAGATTAAAAAAGTATTTTTTAGCCAGATGTTTGGTGATGGTGATAGTGACTATGACAATTTTTCTGACTGATGTCAAATAAAACAAAATATTGCGTGAGTACAGAGTACTCCCGGTCAAAATAAACTTCCAATAAACGTTTTCTCCGCTATTTTTGGATTACTGAAATATTTGGTCTATCACGATATTTAATATTTAATTATCTTTCAATTGAACTCAGATATAAGTTACTCCAGTAATTTCTTAAAATTTAAAACAAAAGTATAATAAAATGCACGACTGGGTCGCACGAACTTGCTCTTATGTAAAAGACTAAGAATTTCAAAAACGAATGTTATTAGAGAAAAACTGTTCATAAGCATGAAATTCATTTTTAAATGACTAAAACAAGTCCTTTTGTAGTTGGAGCTAAAAACAGGATGCCATGTGATTCAAGCAAATATTAGCTTATGCAAGAACTAAAATTATAAGTCTGTACTGGTTTCTTAAAAAAAAACCAGCTTTTATATACAAATTTTTTAAAACATTTTTAAGAAAAAATTTTGGTATGCCAATTTAAAGTTTTTATTTTTGTTCGAATAAACTTATTTTTACAAGAAAAATATTCAGCCGCTTCTGAAATATCGAATTTTCCAAGAAAAATAGATTTTTTTTCAAAGATTCAAAAAATATCTTTTTTAAGGTTTGAAATTCAATGTTTTTTTAAACTTCTTAGAAGCTTCTCATTAAAATCCGTAATATCGATAATGAGAAATTCGAAATTTGACAAAATAGTTCTATGGTAGGTACAGTGAGTACTATCTTGATTTCAATTTTTTTTATTAAATTATAGATGGTAAAAATTAATCAAAAGAGAAATAATTTTAGCAAAATTCTCGGAACCGTTTACGAGAAAAATACGATTTTCTTAAACCATTTTTTAACATTTGTATGGAGGGTACCGTTATTTTTAGATAAAATAATCTTTTTTTCTCACATCTTGTATTTTATATTAAGAAACTTTTATTTATCAAGTATTTTCTTTCTTCGTGACTTTTTATTTAATTAAATAATAAAAAACAAAAAATATTAACAGAAATTGACCTTAAGCCCACTTAAGGACAAACATTATTTATTTATCAAGTTTCAAAAAAATTGAGCCTGGGGCTTACAAAATATTGTGTTTTCGAAAACAAAATTTGAAATTTTGTTTAAAAATCCAAAAACAAATTGTTTGAAAATTAGCATACAACAAAAAAATCGGTTTTACCGTTTTTGAAAAATCTAAAACCAAAAAAATCGTTCCAAGGGGGGTACCAAAAATAACCATTTTTTTCAACCATTTCCTAGCTTTAAGTAAATGAAATTTTTTAATTTTTTTTTTAAATCTGTGGGACAGTTTTTGAGACAAAAAAAAAATATTTATAAAATTATTTTTGGTCTTAAAAAAAAAGAAAAAAATGTGTGGGGGAAAAAAATTAAAAATACTATCTACCAAGTTTAAAGAAAATCGGCCGATCCGTTTAGGATGTAGTTGAAAAGACAGACAGGCAGAATTGCGAGACCCACTTTTTTAGTCTTCGCTATCATCGTAATGTTTTTGCCTTTGTTGGCATGGATGTGATGCTTGACACAATTAGACCTTAAGTTGGTCCATTTTCAATCCCCAAGAATCAAGTATACTTAGAGCTCATGCACAAAGAATATGAGGAATATATTCTTCCTCTTCCTTCTCCAAGCAGCTTCTGCAGAAATCGCTTGAGAATACTTCGATTAAACAGTGTCTGGATGTGCAATCTGGTAAGAAATATTAAACACTTAGAACGCCTTAGACCAGATTTATTTTGTCGCCACACAAACTGATAAAGTTGTTCCATTTAAGGTTTATCATTATTTATTTATTTATTTATTTATTAAGTGGCAATAAACAGTTATCTCTTACATTTGGTTTGGTTTAGAGATTTTGGATAAACATTTTCTTTTTCAACTATAATTAAAATTAAAATATAATGATAAAAAAATAGTACAATTCATTGATATTTGTTATTTAAGGGAAAGCTACAAATAAAACCATTTAAGGTTTGTTTTCTCAAGGCAAGTTGCTTCGGCATAAATTTGCATGTAGCAATGGATATACCTTTAAATACCTTATATGACAAAATAGGAATTTCCTTGAATTAAGATGAAGGTTAAAAAAGTGTGTTTCGCAATTCTGTCTGTCTGTTCGACTACAGCCTAAAGGGCTCGGCCGATATTCGTCAAAGTTGGTAGGTATTATTTTTAATTTTTTCCCCCACAAGTTTTTTTCTTTTTTTAAGACTAAAAATAACGGTTCGAAATTTTATAAATATTTTTTTTTCTCAAACACTGTTCGACAGATTTAAGAAATAAAAATAAAAAAAAATTATTTAGTTAAAGCTAGGTAATGGTTAAAAAAAATGTTCCGAAAAATGGTTATTGAGAGTACCCCCCATGGAACCTTTTTTTTTCCCAAAAATGGTACAACCGATTTTGATCATTTTCCCCAAAATTTTGAATAGTATTGTGTATTCAAATTTACAAAAAAAAAAATGGATTTAAAACCAAAAAAATCTATTTTTTTTTTTTCAAAATTCAATATTTCGAAAACCCCCTACTAGTTTGTTGTTATAGTTGACAAATAAAAGTTTCTCAATATCATCTACAAGATGTGAGAAAAAAAATGTAATTTACCTAAAAATAAATGTTTCCACCATACAAATGTTAAAAAATGTTAAAAAATGGTTTTCAAAAATCGTATTTTCTCAAAACCGGCGCGTAGAATTTTAATAATTTTTTTTTCTTTCAATTAATTTTTATGAACTTTAATTAAATAAAAAATAAAAAATAAAAATTAAGATATAACAGCTTTTAGCTACCATAGAACCATTTTTTCTAATTTTTTTATTATAATGCTTCTAAAAAGTTTAAAAAACATTGCATTTCAAACCTTTCAAAAAAATACTTTTTGAGTTTTTGGAAAAAAAAATCATGTTTTTTTGGAAAATTCGATTTCTCAAAGACTGCTTAGTAGTTTTTTTGGAAATTTTATTTTAAACCGCACAATAATAAATACTTAAAGTTGGCGTACTAAATTTTTTTCTTAAAATTTTGTATAAATAAAAGCTTATTTTTTAAATAAACCACTACCACTATTTATAATTTCTGTTCTTGTATAATTTCCATAGCATTCTGTTTTTATCTCTTACTACTAAAAGACTTACTCTTATGTAAAAGGACTTTGGAATTTAAGATACATTTTATAAATATAAAACATGGATTTAATGAGATAATAATGTTCAAATGCAGGAAATTGACGTCACATTTCTAGAAAAGTATGAAATTATGCAAACAAACTTTATAAAATCGTTTTATTATTAAATAAATTTCTTATATAAGAAATTTCTTTGAAATTTTTCAAGAAAAAAATGTGGATGAGAGTTTTAAGTATGTAATTTCAAAAAATAATCGTTCATAGGTTTTGAAGATCTTGATTTTTCAAAAAAAAATTTTTTCAAAAAAACCCAACAAATATTTTTTCGAATATTTTTATATACAATATTATTTTAAACTTAAGGGGACTCCTGCTGAAAATTTTTGGTGAATATCCGTAGAGCCGTTAATGAGAAAGTCGAAAATCAAAAAAAAAAAAAAAAAAAAAGGTTCTATGACAGGTTTGTTAATAACATTTTGCCCAAAAATGTTTTTGACCAGAATGTAGTCCATGTCCATAATATCACAACTAATTTTTTTTTTTTTTCAAAATCTTTAGAGCCGTTTTCAAGATAAATAAGATTTTGGATTACGGGTGTATGGGGCGTACCGTTCGTTTTGGAGCTAAAAAAAGACCCTTGACTACCGAGATTGAAAGAAATGGGTCCAGTGGTTAAGGCTGTAGTGAGAGGTACAGACATACAGACACACTGAAACATGTTTTTTGTGTACTAAATTTCCCTTAAAATTTTTATAAAAAAAAATGATAGGCAAATTGTTAGTAATAAAATACATTTTAAAACGTAATTTAATCGTGTATCGGTTTTCAAAATATTGAATTTTCAAAAAAAAAATTGTATTATTTTTTTAAAAATCCAAAAACTATTTTTTCGCAAAAATTTTGGGTTTATATTTTTTTAAATGCAAAACAGCTCCTGCATAAAAATTTTGGTCAAAATTGTTAGAGCCGTTGGTGAGAAATTCGAAAATCAAAAAAACCGTTCAATGACAGGTACCCCTAATAACATTTCCCCCCAAATTTTTTTTTGACCAAAATATAGTCCATGTCCATATTATCACACTTATTTTTTTTATCAAAATCGTTAAAGCCGTTTTCGAGATAAATAAGATTTTGGATTACGGGTGTATGGGGCGTACCGTTCGTTTTGGAGCTGAAAAAAAAAAATTTCAATTTTTCCTCTAAGGAATCACCAGAGACCCTTAAGTACTGAGTTTGAAGAAAATATCTCCAGTATTTTAGGCTGTAGTTTGAGGTACAGACATACAGACGTACAGACATACAGGCGTACAGACATACAGACATACAGACATGCAGACATACAGACATACAGACATACAGACATACAGACAGACAAACGGAATTGCCAGGCCCACTTTTTTCGTCTAAGCTATCATCGTAATGTCAATCGCAAGTAAAAATTAATTTTATCCATATGAACAGTTTTCTCTTATAACATTCATTTTTAGAATTCCTAGTCTATTACATAGGAGCACGTCCGTGCGACCCAGCCGTGCATTTTATTGAAGTAAAACTTCTTTTCCGGCGTTGGGGGTAAAAAATTTTCTATGCAGCTGTTAGTGACATGTCAAACCGTCACGTTGTCAGTCAAAGACAGCGACATGTTTTAAGAATACAAAATGTTTGTACGTTTATTGATTAGAATCTTACATAGGCTTTGCTTGAGGGAAGAGCAGTTTTACTTCTTCCTTGCGTACGTCACTACACACAAAGCTTTTTTTCATTATATAGGTACATGGTGAAGCACCATATGTTAGTTCGTTTTTTTTTTTTTTCTAAATTCCTTAGAGTTTCCCTCCGACAGAGTCAGTTGTTATGCGTTACAAAAATACAAAGCGTGCTGTTGGCATGGAGGCTAACTTTGATTAAAAAAAAGAAGTTATACTACCGAACTCTGAATTAAAGTATAAAAACAAAATGCCTGCCATAAAAGTCTTTAAATTAAATAAAGTCTTCCAAAATCTATCTCTCTGTATCGAGTTAAGTTATTTGCTTATTTAATTTTCTTAAGAAAAAATTAACTATTTAAAGCAAATATTTAAAGTTCAACATCCAGCTTTTTCACGATATAACATTGAACTAGCTTATAATATAAGCCATTCATTGATAAATAATTGCCTTCTTTCGCTCTATTTCTAGGTATTAGAAAAAAAGTATAAAAATATATATCTCATGTTCAGGACGACCCATAAGAGGAATTTTGTTCAAGTAAGAGTGTAATACCTACAATTTCCTGAAATCACAGCATGATGACAAATAATTAGTCATTCCTCGAACACACAATAGACAAACTACGACACCTACATAGCTAACTTGACAGCGACACATAGTAATTGGCTTATGTGACAGCGGGATACTTAAGCAATCTAACGGTAAGTATTGTACACCATGGCCAATAGGGCTTATAACGTCGACATACACTCACATGTCTATATATATATATATGCTGTGCTTCCTCGGTTATGGTCTTCCAGAAGGATATTATCACAATTAAGTTTGCAGCAATAATTAATGATATTGATATGAAAACTGTGCACAGCACACACGTATTTGAGACAAAGATAATGGCATGTCATGACGAGATGTATAAATATGCACCGCGGACAGCATGTATCTTTAATTTATTCATAGCTTATGGTCTGGCTATGAACTTGTTTTTTAAGGATTAAATAATTAACAGGGATTAACTAAGAACACCCAAAGGAATTTAATTTAAAACAATGTTCAGAAATGGCAATAGTTCCTATTCAACTTATCTTAACTGTCCTGCGAGCTACTTTGAACGGTTTTAAGCTGAAAATAGCCAAAGAATCATACAATATATGCACGCAACTGTTTTTTTTTAATTGATTCTTTTAATATAGAAAAGAAAAATAACAAACAAAAAACACGTATACGCCACAGTGACCCACATTGACAATTTCAATGCGGTCTTTTTCTGTCTACTTCTAAGCTCGTTTATCCAATTAAAACAATATTATAAATTCAAATAAGGGATTTATAGCCAAAAGGCTAAATTAATGACAAAAGTTTTTCAATATTTCAAGAGCAAGGCGATTTCGAAGAATTAAATTCTTTCCTAATTGGAAGATTAATTATTCTTTTTTAAGGGATATAAAATAGCTTTTATGAATGATTGTGCATTGTTTGAATATAATGAGTATTTTTAAATAAATTTCATTAAATGAATAAAAAAAAATATTAACATATAAGTAAAGTAAGCAATTAAAGTATTTATGAGGTTAATAATAAGTTTATGTAGAGTTTTAAAGTAATACATTTATAAACCACTTACGGTTAACAACGAACACAGTGGTGATGGATGATTTATTTATCAACTGATTTTATTTTATTTTAAAAATAGAATAAAATTAATGAAGATCCATTCCATTTTTCTTGCATTTGGGTTTTATGTTTATCTTACTTGCTTGAGAAGCCGTATAGCTTTCGTAGTAATAGGTGCAATGGTGATTTCATGGTAACTTCAACAAACGGTAACACAATTTTTTTTTAATTTAATGAATTTAATGCTTTAAGAAGTCAATGCTGTATCCTGTCGTTAAAGTGGAACCCAACCCCTATGCCGCTATCCAAGATCGGCACATGCATATTCAGGAAACCAAACAGCTCGCTCTTCCAGGAGAGGCTGACAATAATGCAACGCAAGTCAAAAGTGATAAAGAGGACGAGTAGATTGAGAAATAGATTATGTAAGGGGGGGAAGGGAGTGGAACAAAAAGTTGGACAAAGTTCTGAATGATATCGGATTTTTAAAATGTGACGGTGACTGTTGTGTTTATAGTATGAATGAAAAAAAATTGTTTAATATAATTGATATTTATGTTGAAAATATGATGAATGCTTGTTCTAATGAAGTTTCCTTTGCAGAGATAAAACGGAAGATTTGTGAAGAATTCGAATGTACGGTAGACAACATCTTTCTCCGGACAAGCATCGCACGCGCATGCTTAGAAAATGGAAAAAAGGCCTACGCTTTCTTCGTGGATTTTAAGGCTGCGTTTGACTCCATAGATAGAAAAGCTCTATTATACAAACTCAGTAATCTAGGAGTGTCAACAAAAATACTAAGAGTTCTTAAGACTTTCTATGGTGGAAACATGACCGCTGCCTGGGATGGAATTATTCTATCTGAATGGTGCCCTACGGAAACTGGAGTAAAGCAGGGTTGCCTACTTAGTCCGCTGTTGTTCTCTTTATTTCTGAATGACCTTGTAGAATATCTTACGGATGGTATAACTTTTGCTGGGCTAAAAATAAAACTTCTTTTATACCCTGATGATATTGTCATCTTAGTATAAAATCCAATTAAAATGCAGCTGATGATAAACCAACTGCAAAGATAATGTAGAATGTGGAATTTACAGCTGAACACTGCTAAGTCAAAGATTATGATTTTTCGGAATGGAACGGGGAGATATGCTAGAAATGAGAAATGAAACTGGCAAAATGAAGAACTCGAAAAAGTCAAACAATACAAATATCTTGGTGTGCCTTACACCCCAAAAGTATCGTTCAGGAAACATCTGCAAGAAAAATTGAAGGAATCCAAACGAGCGATAAACTGCAGCTGAAAAGGAGTCCTTAACAAAAAAGAAATCACGACAAGCGCTAAATATAGGGTCTTCGAAGCAGCTTTTTAGCGAATGGTCGAGACTCGGAACGGAGCATAATGTCAGATTAACGAGTGAAAATGCTGATGTCTTAAGCAGATCGCAGCAAAAATTAATAGAAAAGATTGGAGACTCCACACGCGATGAATTTCGGATGCCAAGCCAACAGAGCCAAACGAGAAGCACTTATAACCTACTTAGCCACAACTTGGGAAACAAAAATTATTTTTGCGACAACAACAGCATTGAGATGATTTCCACTATTTTCAAACCAGAGGTGAACTTCTGCTCCTCAATTACCTGCCTCACAGGATTGATTTAAGCTCGGAGTGTACTTTGTGTAATCAAAGGACTCCAGAAGATAGTCAGCACTTTATAGGAATATGCCCGGTTCTCAAGGAGATACGAATATCTGTCTGGGGAAAAAGTACTCTATCAGTAGAAGAAACTATACAGATATTAAATGGCGATAACTGGAACTTCCTCTGCAGATATATAAAAACTGCACTTAATTATCGGAAACATATAATAAATGAAGCCTTTTAAATGAAAATAAGTATCTTTTTTCTCTTTATTGTGATTAGTTATAAACTTTGAGTCTATACTTACATATTGTATATAATTAATGAAACTCTCTTTTTCGGCTGACGGCAAAAGCCATTTTGTGCTTATCTGTCCGCCATGGGACCATGTATTTTTTGATGAGTCGACGTTTGGGCCCTCTATAATTCGGCAAAAATTCGAAAATTTGAAAAAAAAATTTTTGTTTGTACTCTTGACGCATGTATTCATTATTTAAAAAAAAATTATGTTATTACCTAATAAGAAAGAGAAAAACATTCCCGAAAATCGTGCGTTTTTTTGGCATTTTAGACCGTACTAGTACCTTAAGGAAATATTTATGACAAACAAAATTCCGCCAAAAATTCAGCTTTGTAAGAAGTTTCTTGGAGTTTTGTGCTTTAATAGGTCTATCGAAAATTTTATTGGAATTATTATAGACACAAGCAAGTGGTGTAGTAATTATTTATGAAAGTTCATTCAACAGACAAGTTTCCTAAGTAAGGTTATCCTACAACTTTTATTTTTAAGTAGTTTGGTTAAAATAAATAATTCATTATTTGTATGCAAACAATGGCGCAAAATTTCAAACATTTAAAACCTACTCTAAATCAATTTTATAATGGGAGTCGACTCTAAATATTGAGTATAAAACGAGAACCGACTTTTTGTTAATTTTAAAGGACTTAAACTATATTTTAACGTTAAAAAGCTTTATCCATATTGACAATGGTCATTTCATACCAAAGCAAATCGAAGAAAAAATGTTTACTGATGTTTTATTCGATTTTTTAAAGATGTTTTTTTGTAAATAGACTGAATCACTGAATATTATAAATTTGAAACAATCGTACGAAAGTGCTCTACGATTAGTAAATCTGTACATACAAATGTACATTTATCTTATGTATGCACGCAGCTGGCCGAGACGAGTATACGTACTATAGCTAAATGAATCTGTACCTTATAACAACAATTGAGTTTTTTATGCTGTGAATTTGCGATTTATACTTTATTTTTATCTAAAATAATGTAAATAACTTATAAACAATCAAAATCTGTACCGATGTAGTATATTAAATGTACTTTTTTCGGCGAAAAATTATTTGGTTTGAAGTTGTCTGTTTTTTTACTTTTTTTTTTGTGTTTTTGTAGTTGTGTGAGTTATGTATCTGTCAAATTAAGGGTTGTTCAACGCAAATTCTCTTAGGTTCTGTTTTAAAACCTACATTAGTTAGAAGAGTTGTCTAACGTGATTAAAATTATGAAAAAGTTAGACAAAGTCTCCAAGCCAAACGACTGCGTTAAGTAGAGCCGGTTTTATTGCTTAAACGAGAACTCTTTAAAATTTTGCGCCAATGAATTTAAAAAAATATAATACGTACGTATGAGTATAGTTATTCTTGAATAATAAAAATATAAAAATTATAGGAATAATATATTGGAAAGATTTTAGGTACTCGTATTTTAGAAAATCCGTAATTAAAAAAATTTTAACTTTTAGATGCCATGGAATATATTTTGTTTAAATATTTGTTTTCTGAGAGGTCCTAGTGCGCACTTAAGCTAGTTTAAGAAATATTCATTTTTTATTGGAAACCCTGAACAATTTATTAATATTTGAACATCGACAAATATTTAGTTGAGTTAGTTAGGCAACACGAGGTCTAACTGAACAGAAAATGCAAGACTTGATATCTTTCCTTAACACGATTGAGTGTTACATATACGAGTACATCTTCTTGCTAATACGAGAGCTACAATTCTGTGTGGAATGCTGAAATTTCGGTTTTATTTGAGAATGATGATCACATCTTATTGCTAATAATTTTTACATACACAAGCAGCACAGAATTACTTAACGAAGTCTTTAAGAATTCTAAATCGGTATCTGACATTTTCTATAAGACGGATTTAAGTTCCTATTAAGTAGAGAAAAGGCGCAAGTGGGCGGTCCGATAGAAGGAAATAAGAAGATAAATTGAGTCTTAAAATGATCTTAAATCGGGATATCATTCTTCTTAAATACTTCATTACTCCTTCTTAAATAGTTCCTTACATCTTCTTAAATACTTCTTAACTCCTTCTTAAAGAGTCTTAAAAAAATTATTAGAAACAATAAAAATAAATTTTTTTTATTATCTGTTTGTTTTTTTTTATTATTTTTTATTATATTCTAGTCTTTATGTGAATTTTTGCTGGAATGAAAGAATTTTAAAAGTTAGTTTTTTTAATTTACCTCTGTGCTTCCACTGAGATTCGAACCCGAGTCCTCTCGCTTGCCGTGCTTGTGCTCTACCTATTGTGCCACTGTGACACTTAAAATATCTTGTCTTAAAGTGCTACTCAAATAACTCTCTCGTGTTTTTAATATTATACTCTTTAAGAAGACTTAAATACGTATTAAAGAATCGGAAAAATAAAGGAATGTTTTTAGAAGGATTAAAGAAGGAATTAAGTAACAAAAACAACCGATTTAAGAAATGCCAATTTAAGAAGTATTTAAGAATGCTTTAAGTAGAAGTAAACACACCATGTTAAGTTCTGTAAAGCAATACCTAAAAAAGACGAAATTAAGACGGAATTAAGTAGCCATAAATCGGCACACCTACCCAATAAAGAAGGAATAAAGTATTAATTAAGTATGGACATTTTGTCAGTTACATAAACGGATGTCATCAAAAAAGTCACATTTTACATAAATACTATTTTAATTGTTGTTTGTCTGCAATAATGAAACAATCTCTTTTTTTTTTAAAGATTTAATAAATTCGGTTAACACATTTTGCTTTCCACCCAAAACTAAAAGTACGAAAACGGCGTTATAAATCATACTATTTCAGAAGACTTAAATACGTATTAAAGAATCTGAAAAATACCGATTTAGGACCAAAACAAAAAAGTTATGTTTTTAGAAGGATTAAAGAAGGAATTAAGTAACAAAAAAAACCGATTTAAGAAATGCGAATTTAAGATGTATTTAAGAATGCTTTAAGTAGAGTAAACACACCAAGTTAAGTTCTTTAAAACAATACCTTATAAAGATCATATTAAGATGGAATTAAGTAGGCATAAATTGACATACCTAATAAAGAAGGAATAAAGTATGAATTAAGAAATGTGATACCGAAATTATACCATTTTGTGCTACTTGTGTATCGAGCTGTATGGCAAGGAGCGCCATCTTGCATACAAAAAGATTCACTTTTCGGAAACAGTTTCTTGTTCTGGCGAAACTATTCACTCCTTAACACTCTTTCATATTGGTCTTGCAATACCTTTTGCCATGTACGGACGTCTTGCAATTTTTCAAATAATAACTCGCAAGGACTTTGAAGGATGCTTAACAGTTTGCACAAATCAGACGTGATGAAATATTTCTCCAATGCGACGATAAACAAATTGAGCTTTGTTTAAAATCTCAAATGCTTTTATCGCACAAACAGACTTGTTAGGGACAAAAAATTACATTACTATTTAAAAAACCAATTCTAAATCTTATATCGCATTTCATTCATATAAATAAAACAATTATACAATAACTCCATATCCTTGTTCTGCTACTGTCTTTTCCAGTTCAGCCAAGAGACAAAGCTGGAAAGCATGCTCCCAATTAATTGAAAACATTAAGCCTTAGCAAAGTTTTCTCGAAGGAACACTCTAATCAATTTTTCGGATAAATTCTGATGGATCCTGGGTGGTTGCTCCTTGCTGTTGACGACAGCAATACCGAACCATTAACATTCCGGAGGCTCGCGTAGAGCATACCAATATCGTTATAACAGAAGAAAATAATTCCTTGGCAATTAATACTCGTAGTTTTTCTCCGGATAAGTGTTCAGGCTCGGATAGCGTAAAACCAATTAGGCTACAAAAACTAAAAGACGTGATGGTTCCTTGTCTCAAGATGATCTTCAAAAGATGCCTTTACATAAATCATGTACAATAGTCTTGAAATCATATTAGAGTAGTTTTTCGTTCCGAGTATTCATTTCATTGTAGAACTGTTCTCTTGTTCTGATCCATAAGGTGTAATGAACCATTTTAAATTAAGCCTACCTCCCCCGAACTACGCGCCTGTTAATGCTTAGAACCGAGCTGACCGCATGTTTTCTGAGAACTTATCCTTCTCTACCTTCACTGCCTCCCTACCTACGCACCTGTTCCCAAATTATAAAATAAAAATACTTACCCAGCCAGCTGCATGCTCCCGTAGAACGCGTACACCAAGAAGTGTAATCATATCAACAACTGAATAAGAATTTCTCTTATCAGTTTATAACATTTTCCCCACACCACTCAAAGAAACCAACCAAAAGCAACTAGTGGGGTGAATAAGCACACACAAACGATCAACGACCAGCAAGATCTTCACTGAGGACAGCAGCATGACAACGGTAAATATCATCACAAATAAAATGTGCAGAAGCCTTCCTGTATACCAATGGAAGAAATAGAATGACGTCATGCGTGTCACTTATTTCTTAAGAAAAATCAACTTTAAAACGATATAGTTCACATTTGGTTTCACTAGAAGGTGCTATAAGTAAAGGTCATGCGAGCATACAGTAAGTCGTAACCAGGTACCCAACGAGAACAGGACTCCTGAGGTAAGGAGCCCTTGAAAAAAAACATAAAGTTGATGATAGCCGGGTAAAACCGTTGATAGCCAGCAAAAGCCGTTGATAGCCAGCAAAAGCTGTTGATAGCTCGGGAAAACCGTTGATAGCCGGGTAAAACCGTTAATAGCTGGCGAAAGCCGTTGATATCCAGCGAAAGCTGTTGATAGCCTGGTAAAACCGTTGATAGCCGGGTAAGACCGTTGATAGCCGGCGAAAGCCGTTGATAGCCAGCGAAAACGGTTGATAGCCGGGTAAAACCGTTGATAGCCGGATAAAACCGTTGATAGCCGGCGAAAGCCGTTGATAGCCGGCAAAAGCTGTGAACAAAAGCCGCTGCAAGATAGCGTAGACCGTCAAAATCGAGACCAGCCTGAACTCCTGAAGAAGCAAGTTGCAGATCTATTACATGAAGACCGTATCCAGTACCTGTTCAAATAGTAACCCAACTGCGGAGCTCAAGCCATCAATACCATCAATATTGAATACCAGAACTATTGAAAAATAAACATTGTAACCTTCTGTATGTAATAAATGTAAAGTATTTTAAAATTTGGACTTGTGAATAAAGAAAACCTGTAAACTATAGCTAACGTACTTACTTTAGTTAGTACCCTGGATTTCTACTCTTTAAAGTGGAAGTACGTTATCGTTGCCTCAGGGTTAAATTTTTTTGAGAACAGATTGGTCTATGCTTTCAAGTATTGTATTTGTGAAAGTGTTCACAGATTCACCAACATTCAACCATATTAGACACATCCTAGATGAACGTCATCTTGAAAACTCTCAAATGCATATCTTAAAGGTAAATTTATGGAGACGATCCTTCATGAGGGTGACGTACAATAATTGAGAAACCAATAAATTTTAAATAATACACTCTTGCTTGCTTCTGAGATGTAGAAGCAGGTTTTAACAACGTTCTAACCGAAGGATTATTTTAGATAATGGATAATTTCCATGCTCAGCTATAGAAGGATTCAAGCTTTGTTCAAAAACAAATAAGAGGCTATTACGGCTCGTAGAGGGCATAATCCTAGTCTATTACGGCTTATAGAGGGCATAATCCTAGTGACTTACAACTCTGAACCATTTCTGTGTGCGTGTTACCTAAAATTTTCTGGCGGTTCCGAACGACTTATGAACACCACCAGAGGAGTCTTTAAATGTCTCTAGGTTTTTTAAGCGACCTAATTTTGACAGCGTCTTTTAAGCTGGATTACTCGCAATAAGGGAAACATACAAAATACTTAAACTAGATCCAAAACAAAACCGGAATACAGCCATTTGTACAGACAGCCAGTTGGCTGTTAAAGCCATTGATGCAGCTTTTGTATCTTCTTAATTGGCCCAGCAATACCGGGAAGAGCTTGTGAGCCTGAACATTAACCTCAGTATCACCCATATCTAGGTTCCGGGACACAGGTAAAGGTAGTCAGGCAAGGATAAGTCCTTCATACCTCACTTACCAAAGTGTTCCTTTCTCGATTTTAAGACCGCGAGCTAGCGAACTTCAGGTAGAGGGAAGCACATGAATCCCTAATCCCTAATCATATATTATAGTATCCAAAGGGCGCTTTCCAGCGCTAATTGGGCCACTGAGTGGAACATGCTCGTGGGCACTATTATTACCTTCCAACCTACGTGCCATATTTTTTAGAAAAGACACATAAAACAATTTTTTATTTATTCTGTACAAGAGAAGCTCTATTGCCTAGAATTTGAAAAGGATCATTCATTGTGTTAACAGTGAAAAAAGGAGAAAAATCCCGCTTATTTAACACCCGTTTAAACACCTATCGCTGGAGCTGAATGCTTTTTTAACGATCGACTTTTTCAGATGGGATTTTTTTTTATTATTTCTGAACCGCCATAAAGCTATTCTTTTTTCCCTTTTATTCCTATACACTCCTAAAAAAAAAACTTGGAGTCTTTTTTTATAATTTCACCAGGATATTTGGCATTTGGCACCATAGTGCGCGTACTAAGTTTAATTTTAATCCTTTGAAAAAGACATTCCGCCTCCCACGCAAGCTCTGACTTTCATTGTCTTCGAAAGCCACACATGATGTTCGTTGGAACACACGCGTCACTCGTCATCCTGGCTGGCAGGTACAGTGGAGGAGCATTATATGGTTACGATTTAATGGGAACGTGTTTAAATGGAAATGTGGCTCTAATGACTGTCATACTTCGCCATTATTCAGCAATGGTGCCAGTATACTCCCTTCCGTCAGTCCCCATCTAAATAATCCCTTTCATTCACATATGAATGAATGCATGTTACGTGAGTGGTTGTGTTGATGAGGTGGCTTTGGCTTTGCTTCTTCTGCGTTTTACTACTTGTTTTTTTTGTCTTTGTTGTTGTTGTTGCGGTTCTGTCGGAGATGTCCTCTGTTTTCTATTTGGATGAGGCTGAAGCTGGAGATGACTCCTCTCGGATATGAATTGAAATGGGCGAGCTTCTTGTTGTTATTTGTATCGGTTTGGAATTCATATTTTTAGCACGTTCTCAAAAGTCACAAAAATATGCTGTTCACGAGTGCGAAGGAGCCTTTTTTGAAGAAGGAAAAAAATAAATAAAAAGGCACAACATCATCACCACAAGAAAAAAAAAATAACACACACACAAAAGGATTGTGTCAACGACGTCCTGCAGTGATTTTTAAATATGTAGGTACATGAGTTTGTGACATCTATAAATATGCCACTCAAAAATCTTGTGATATTTTGCTCTGTTTCTTTTTTTTTTTAAGCGACACTCATGCATGAAAAGGGATTGTTGTGATGTTGGAGCGGCCAGCGTGAGTGTTTTTGAGGGATGTCACTATTTTATATAAGTTGCATGTAAATTGGAGTTTTAATAATATTATGGTTCCGTGTTTCATATTTTTTAAAAATATAAAAAAACGATTCTGTCCGAAAAAGACCGAATTAATATGTTAAAGCTTTCAAAGCGTTCAGGACACCATAGAGCGTCCAAGCTTCATTGTTATTGTCAATAAAAGGAATTGAGTTTTTTAGGAAACTTCTAAGCAACGAATTTAAAATTCACTTCTGGATTGCACGTAGTTGCTCTTGTGAACAATTGCCTTGGAAAAAATGTATATACAGGATGAACGTTATGCATCAAGTCTATGTTTTTTTAATTACTTTTAATTGAAATAAAATATACATGGTGGATAAAAATTACTCACTCAGTTCTCTTTTTTTGTAAGGCAAAAAAAAATAACTTTGACTTATGAAAAACTTTATTTGGACCTTTGCAATTTCTTCTGTTAAGTGAAGTCCGTCAAATGGCTGTCGCCAATGTTGATATATATTTGCGCCCAATTTATCGCAATTTTCTAATGACTTTCTTCAAGATTTCCGGTGATAATTGTTCGCATTCCTGTCGAACGAATATGCTACTTGAGCCTAAAAGGGCTGCGACTGTATGAGGATTGATGGTATAAGCCTGCGACTTTAAGAAGTCTAAAAGAAAGAAGTCTGGGATGGTTAAATCGGGTGATCTTGCTGGCCATGCCGAATGGCCAAAACGGAAGATGACGCTACCAGAAAACGTTTCCTCCACGGTTCTGCGGTTGCAGAATCGTCTTTTGGTTTAACGTGAACACCTGCCGATTATGGCTCAATCCCACGGGAGGCCTACCTCCATCAGAGTCAAATTGGGTCCTGACCATTAACCCCGGAATAGCCGAAGCCATCTCGGTCGCAATGTTGTGACATGTTGCAGGCATGAACACACCTCTTGCTAAGGAGGCGAGGTCTATCTAACACCTCTTGAATCCAGGCACGCTTAAAAACTATATGTCTCTGCATTAGGAATAAACCAAGCCACCACGATACTCCCACTAGGAAGCCTACCTCAGTTTGAGAAAGAGAGCACGCACGCGACAGCTGCACCTCTCTATACGAAGATAGAATAGGAGAGCCCGAAGACGTACGGTATTGCCCCCAGACTCCTGGGCACTATCCCCCGTGGAACCAGAATATAGCTTCCGGTCGAGCTTCGCCACCATAAGATCACTTACAGATGAAGTTCCTGCAAAACTTCGGGGCCTGTCAGCCCAAGATATAATCACACCCAGCTATGATCGAGGTAAAAACCATCAACCAAGAATGTACAACCCTCTGGAGAGTTGTTACACACTCCTTAGTGGATTCCTACTTTAAGGACATCGTCCAGGATGTTCCCATCTAGTTGGTTTAGTTACTTACGTAACCTATCCACAGGGACCACGAGGAGGTCGATAGGAACCTGGAGTGCAGAATCGTCGAATAGTAGCAATACCGGCCCACCGAAGTGGACGAGCTCATGGGAGTCAAGACCATGAACCATGCGTTAACCACCTCACCACCACCGACCAACCATGGCCTTATGCTAGCCGCCACCCATTAAGTTCATGGAATTGCGCATGCTGTACGCGGACTGGCATGCCACCACGCCATGCATAATATTGGACTAACGTTCACTGCCATTGGTCCAGTCTCTCAGAGCCCCGGACGTGCCTTAAACCACTACCGACTCTACACCCCCACCTGCACGGTGCGGTTGCAGTTGCACCGTCTTGTTAAAACCACATGTTCACCAAGCCCCGCTAATCCAATTCCGGTAGTCGTTTATTATGGCCCGTAGCGTTTGCATATTGACTTTAATACTTGAATGCGCCTCGTCACTCATGATGATTTTCGACACAAAATCATCTTGTTCGTCATTGAGATTTAGAATGGCTGGACAGTAATTCACAAACGACGGACGGTCTTCAGGCATTAGCTACTGCACTGTTTGCACTTTGTATTGGAACTTATGTAAGCCTTTCACTGAAATTCGCCATAGGCTCCATCTGGTGATGTTCAATTGCGTAGTCCGTCGTCTGGTTGATGTGTCTTCGTTCTAAGCGATATCGGCAACACAGCCGCAATATTCTCGGCCGAACGACCAATTCGGTGGTGGCCACATCCTGTATGATCTCCTATGATTCCAATCTGTTCGAGTCGAGCAACTAAGCGCCGGCATATTTGCCCACTTGGTGCTCCACGATGGGAAAATCGACGTCGAGATTCACGCTGCGCTAACACCACCGACCGATTAATGGTCCAAAAAATCGATGCAATTATTCCACGCTCTTGCGGAGTATTGCTATCTAGTTCACAAATGTCAAATATGATTGACGTACGACGCCGACGGCATTTGCAAAAATTATAACAACTTCCGATAGGGTTATTAAATTTGCCCCA
The DNA here is from genome assembly GCA_911387755.1 of Chrysotoxum bicinctum. Classification (NCBI taxonomy): domain Eukaryota; kingdom Metazoa; phylum Arthropoda; class Insecta; order Diptera; family Syrphidae; genus Chrysotoxum; species Chrysotoxum bicinctum. The sequence goes on from OU426987.1 coordinate 34,077,603, forward strand.
CTATGTAGAAGGCCGAACAATATTCCGAGAAAAATAAGGTTACTCAGTTAAATGGATAATTTTGGGGTATAAGTGCACCGCCATTTTTAGATCTTTTGTGCCCCGGCTGGAATTCAGTTAGATTGCTCATAGCTAGATACTTACTACTTACTTAACAAGATACTTATCTTTATTCTAAGGAAATGGAAATTTCTAACTCTCGTAGTGGATCCGTTCACAAGGTAGCTTTTCTATAAAACTTCTACCACGATCCGTTCTCACACATAATTTCTCTAAAAGTACTATACCATTATGGGGGCCTCCTTCGTTCATTTTACTCTTCCTCTCATTGTTTCACCCTTTTTTAACTGCCTAGTGATGAAAGGGATCATTCACAATGGAGATAGCTCAATGAACGAAGTCACACACTCTGTAGTGGGCTCTCGGCCGTTTGATTTGTGATATTGGCTTGTCTATCACCCAGAAGTTATGTGGACCACCTGCCACATATTATGTAGTTGGAAATTAACCACATGCCACATGTCTTGCCATCTTAAAAGTGGAATTCCTATTTTGCTTGTTTTTCCAACATGTTTTAGAAGTAGGAGTAGGCCTTGGCTGATAGTCAAGGTTCACATTAAACTCTGCCAGCATTTTGGAGCCGCAATACAAATGGAGGGGTGGTAAGGAAAAAGGAAAGCGAATGGGCTTTTGAACCTTGTTGTGGTAAAATTACCGCAATACAGGCCAAGAATACTGAGATGTGATTTCAGTTTACAGTAGCCAGTGAGGAAACCCGTAATTATTCTGAGGTTATTCATACTTAATTCGATACAGGATGTAAAGCGTTCTTCGTTGTTGTTCCGAAGATTTATGTTGGCATGAGTCAGTTTTGGGAGTTACATATATATACATTTTTAATCTTATGGCTTCATCTACCAATTTGATTCTATTTTTAATCAAATTATCTCGTATTATTGTTACTGTTCTTATTTTAGCTAAAGAGTCTGCCGCTTCAATTTCACATACGCGTACTCCTACCCAATAAAATCTGACATTACTATTCTTGTTGCTTGACTTGCTCATACAACTTAGAACTAATGGTATGGCATAGTGCTGCTGTTCTACATGATGGCAATAGGTTGCGGTAATTTCTTTCGAAAATTCGTTGGGCATATTTTCTTTTGGGCCTTTACTTCCTTCTTGAAAATGCTTGCGAAATGCTCCAATCACAGAGAAAGTTTGGTTCTGGGCCTAAAATTTATCGCACCTATCTCTTGAGACGTTCTTTATCCATCGCTATACCACTTGATGGCATTTTTATTGTGAGAGTAGTACACTTTTTTGCCTACCCACTCTTTTCTGCTACTAACTCCGTACTAAACTTTTTCTTAAGGTTATACTTTTTTTTTATCCTGCCATCTCTTCGAATTTCTTATAAAATGGGTATACATTGATATTGTAATGAAGCATTACAATTCTGCCACCCCCCTTGCTACGGACCTGTTAAAAATTAAATAAAATGAGTACTTACCAAAGCGACAACATGCTCCCATAGCATGTGTTTACTGCAAATCATGGCCAGCAACCGATTAGAAATGAGCTTATCAGTGGAAATAGATCAGTAGCTCAATTACTATTACTAATTACTATAGTCTGTCAAAGCTTTTCAAATCCAGAAATCTCACCATAACTTCAAAACTGCTGCTGTACAGGACCATGGTCCTGCCAGTACTCACATATGGATCCGAGACTTGGGTGCTTAGCAAAAGGCACTCCGACCTCTTAGCTGCGTTCGAGAGAAAAGTCTTAAGGAGAATTGTTGGCCCCATATGTGAGGAAGGACGATTCCGGAGACGGTACAATCATGAATTGTACGCAATCTACCTAGAAGCAGATATCGTGACAAAAATTAAGCTCGGTAGACTCCGGTGGGCAGGGCACCTAGCTCGCATGAGCGAAGAGGAACCTGCTCGGAAAGTTCTTTGTGGTACATTCTATGGTAGACGACAGCGTGGTAGACCATGCTTGCGCTAGAGAGATGGCGTAGACCAGGACGCCCGAAGCCTTGGGGTGCGCAACTGGATGGCGTCGGCTAGAGACCGGGATAGGTGGAGAGACTTGTTGAAAGAGGCCAGGACCGGAACCCGGTTGTCGAGCCGATGATGAGGAGTGGTGAGTTGATAACAAGAGGTTATCTACGAAGAAGGAAGAACTCCACTGAAGGCAGCAACTGGTCAACGATCAAGAACCTCGATGGTGGGTTTTTGAACAATAAAAGGAGAGATCATTCGTCCTCTTTCCGGTCGCCCCCTTGAATTATCAACTAGGGCCTAGAACCAAGATGGTGAGTTAAGGCTCACACAAGAACGAACAAGATATGATGTCCCCGTCACCCTCACCAGTAAAATGGATATGGAGGAAATTAATGTTATGAATAGACAAAAGCGATGACGTCGCGAAAGATAGCATGTTGAGTGTAAATGTGCGCTTCATAACTTTACAACTCACGCATGGTTTGGCTGAAGAGTATGATAAAAGACCGCCCAACGTTCGACAAAAACACAGAGTGCAGAAGACGTTCACCGAGGTAACATCGCACAAAGAAGTGCAGCGCAAGGTCTAGTTTCAGTTGATATAAGAACCCAGGAAGGTAATATAAGTATTATAAGTATTATTAGTTGTAGACTTCCCCCCACTAGTGGTAAGGTGTCTCAACAAATTAGCACACGTTTTGCCGGATTTTTATCCGTGATTTGCCAGATTCGTCTGTGATTTGCCGGATTCGTCCGTGATTTGCCGGATTCGTCCGTGATTTGCCAGATTCGTCTGTGATTTGCCGGTTTCGACCGTGATTTGCCGGATTCGTCCGTGATTTGCCAGATTCGTCCGTAATTTGCCGGTTCGACCGTGATTTGCCAGATTCGTCTGTGATTTGCCGGATTCGTCCGTGATTTGCCGGATTCGTCCGTGATTTGCCAGATTCGTCTGTGATTTGCCGGTTTCGACCGTGATTTGCCGGATTCGTCCGTGATTTGCCAGATTCGTCCGTAATTTGCCGGTTCGACCGTGATTTGCCAGATTCGTCTGTGATTTGCCGGATTCGTCCGTGATTTGCCAGATTCGTCTGTGATTTGCCGGATTCGTCCGTGATTTGCCAGATTCGTCTGTGATTTGCCGGTTTCGACCGTGATTTGCCGGATTCGTCCGTGATTGCCAGATTCATCTATGATTACCCGATTCAACTGGAGATTGCCAGCATCAGAAGCGAAGCACCACCTGTACCCGTTCATTCTACACTCTACCTGTGTACAGAAACCAGGCGAATGCATTAAAAGGATATCTACAGAGAATAAATCCATCTTTAAGAACGAACCAAGAATACCAACACAGAAAATCATTAATTATTGAAATTGTATATAAATTAATAAATGTAAAATTAAGTTAAGTTGCTTTTCGATATTTTTATTAATAAAGTAATATTGACGTTAAAATTTGGAGTTAGTACTACTTTAGATAGAACCCCGGTATACCGGCGAGCAAAACCTCAGCCTTTGACAAAAGTACATCACAATATGGAGTCACTAAGCTAATAAGCTTTAGCGTTTTAGTCTATATTCAAAGATATCAGGAGTTTCACCAACTTGTGAAATTTCACCAACACTCAGAAAAAAAATTTGTCTTGAACCTTAAATGCTAGAGTCTATTTAAAAATTAGTAAAGCTTGGCAAGAGATTGTAACGAAGCGTTACACTTTTTCTCCTACCGCTAGAAAACCCCCCAATCGCCGCCACCGCATACCGAATCATTACATTAAAATGCCCGCCTGAAACATCATATAATTTACCGAACCGATGCTACCTTCAATTTTAAATCAACTACCGTACCATCCTACCGAACCCTGGGTTGCTTTCGCTTTACATATCACACTGCCTTGCCGCACCATACTACCGAGCAGTCTTACCAAAAGCAAAGTGATATATGTAGGTATATTTACACTATGCCACCGAACCCTGACTTGTTATTCGCTTCATACATCACACCGAACCCCGAGAGCATTTAACTACTTACATCCATATAAGGAGTTCTGGCAACCAGATGTTTGATAAGATGAGCATGTATGCCGTTGGTGGTAGTTTGTTTATTTCTCTCAATTCACAATACCTCTTGACTGAAATATTAATAAGAAGATGTGGATAATCAATACAAATTTGTCTTCTACCTTTTCCTGATGTTTTGTACCAATCAAGTGCACATAAAGGAAGAAAACCAAGCTGATTACATTTAATTCGGGAACCGATTAAATTAATTAGCAAGTAGGAAAAGGAACACACTGCTGGGTACGAAGTGTACTAGATAGTAGTTCTGAAAAACCGTTTTGGGCTCTGAACCAGTGGTACTACTTTACTTCAATTGAAGTAGATCTACTTCTTTTTTTCAAAATATTTTAAAATCTACTTCCTACTTCGCACCATCAGCAAAATACTGAAATTTACTTCATTTTAAAAATCTCTTTTTCAATCCACTTCAATTTTACAAAATAAAGCCCAAATCTACTTCTTTTTCTCCATTGCTCTCTAAGTAGTAGTATGTAACCTCATAATAACCATAAAATAAAAGAACGTTAACACAATACAAATACACAAATGAGTAATTTTCTACGAAACTTCTTAAAAATTAAAAGAAATGTATTGACAATTTTAAATGTTTATTAATATTCATTTAAGGAAAAAAATGTTTGCATGCAATATTTTTTTCTAAAAGCAAATAAAAAGTCATTTTGAAATCTACTTCGATTTTTCTCAATTTACTTCACATTTTTCTTCAAATCTACTTCGACTTTTTTTCCGGAAGTGGTAACGCTGCTCTGAACCCCTAGAGCCGTTTATTTCTACGCTCCATTACTTCTTAGTGTAGCGTGGACAAGGCTTGACCTAAACCGATTTTTCTTCGTCTTTTGCTAGAAGTAGGGCCGTGTCCCAACGATTCTTTCTGTGGCTACGCTTCTTCAAAGAGTACCACAGACGATTGTTGCCGTGAACGAAGCCCCGATTTTTCCTCCGGTCTCTTGCTGGAGGCATGATTAAACCTTAATGCCGTATATGAAATATCATGTTATTTATTGTAAGAATATTCATTGTTAATTATACGAATTACTTTGTTAATTTAATAATAAGAAGTAACTACAGAAATTGTAAACGCTGTAAGCAAATTTGTAACTGAATAAAGATTGAATTGATTTGGAGTTTGGAAACTTCTACCCAAGTTTTTTGCTTTCTTTAGGACACATCCTGGACACCGACGCACGCGACGAGCCTACCTCAGCCTCGAATATTAAAGCATCACAAGATAGAAAACAACCAGTAATGTTGACATGTATGTACTCGTATGTATAAACTAACGAAAGTGTTATGTCTAATCACTGGTTTGCATGGATGAAATTAACACCATGGACACACATTACCATATGCCAAATGTTACATGAGTCTCATCATCAATCCCCTTGGATTTGTGAAGAAAAAAATTTTCCACTCAGCACCTATTGGTCAATGACAATTGTTTAGACGCACTCCTTATATAATGCTAAAATGATTTTCATATAAACATCAGTTTTCAATTGAAATGTATTCAGAATTTCTTGCATTTATAATAAATTCCCATGTTTTATCGTTTCTATTCATTTAAAATAAAAAACAAATCTTAGCCCCATAATAGGTCATATTTTCTCAGGCTTAACAGAGTCAGTGTACCTAGGTGAACCAAGAGAACACTATATTTTATTCAAATCAGGTCCTGGTGTCAAGTTAATGTATAAAATGAAAAGAAATGCTTTCTGAATAGAGGGGACTTATACTAACGATTATAAAAGCAAAATGGGGGAAAATTTAAAATGTCAGCTTGAAAGGGTTTTTTGTTTTTTTTTTTGTTTTTTTCGTTTCTAATTTGTATGGAATCATTGTGTAATATTTAGTTTGAATTAAAAATTTATTTTAGCCACTAATGATGATGTTTTTAATGATACAATTATTTTGGGGTTGTTTTATTAAAAAAAATGTTTTATGTAAATTGAAGCTTAAGTTGATTTAGGTATAGGAATGCATAATGCTATTCATTAAGTTTTTGAATACACAAATGATTTTTTGAGTTTATGCGAGAATAAATCATAAATTTTGCGAATATAATGAGAGTAGTTTATTATGATGAAAAAATTTTGTTTTAATAATAAAAATACTTTCCACGTGATTATTGTTAACTCACTTTTTGCTAATAAATGATTCTATCAAGTCCAATTAAATATGTCTAAGTCTTCTACTTGGCTGCTTTATTTGAATAGAAAGTTTATTTCTATTGTAAGAAAACGTCAAATTATTAGGTACTATATGGCCAGCTATTAATTCTTAAAAATAAAATTTACGAACTCGAGATTTTGATCAGAGATTGAGAAGACGAAAAATTGGGTCTCTCAATTCTGTCTGTCTGTTTGACTAAAGTCTTAACGGCTCCGCCGATTTTCTTGATAAATAGGATTTTTAAATTCCCCCAAACGTTGGTTTCTTATCTTAAGACGTTACCTGCCATAGGCAGTTTTTTTTTTAATGTTGTAAAATATTTTTTTTAATATGATCTACCATATGTAGGAAAAAAATTTGTATTTTATCTAATATAGTAACAGTACCCACCATCCAAATTTTAAAAAATGATTTTCGAAATCATATTTTTATTGAAAACGGCGCCTAGAATTTTGATAACTTTTTGTTTCTCTCAATTAATTTTGACGATCTATAATTCAATAAAAAATAAAATTCTTTCTGGGTCGCACGAACTTGCTCCTATGTAATAGGCTAGGAATTTTAAAAACGAATTTTATTAGAGAAAAGTGTTCATAAAGATAAAATTAATTTTTTTAATTTCTAAAAACAGAATGCTATGCCAATATGAATTTATGCAAGAAAAAAAATTATAAGTCGTTGTAGTGGTTTCTTTAAAAAAATAAGCTTGTATATTAGGGTGTGTCAAACTGCTCAACTATGGTATTTTCAAATGTAATAGCTTTTAAAAGTTGCATTGCTTATCAAAATTAAATCCTGCGTTTACAATTTTCATTTAAATTAATATCTTTGGGCTCGCTCAGAAATAGGATGAAATCCAAAAAATTTTGATTTTTCGAGATTTTTGAAATATGTGTTGTTTTAAATTGCACCGTGTGGATACAAAAAAATTATATAAAATATTTTTAGGCTTTCAAATCAAAGATAATTGCAAGGAAACACTTTTAAGCTTATATTTGTTTAAATTGAACACTTGATAAAGTAGCTATGAAATAATAAAAGAAGGAAGAAAAATAATTTTTTTATGTAAAATCGTTTTTTTTTTACAAAAAAAAAATTCTTAAAAATCAACGGAACCACCTACAATATCGAGGTATATCTTTTTGTAAAGACAAAAATTCTTTCTGTATTTTGTTTAGTTTTTTTTAGTAGATATACGTAAAAAAAAATGTACTGTAAAGTAAAATTTTTTTTTTTTTCAACTTCAACCGATTTGAGCGAGCCAAAGACGAACGATATCTTATTTTTTTTTACAAGTTCTTAAACCTCAGACCCTAATACAACTTTTGAGCAAAATTACATTTAAAAATAAGAGTACTTTTTTGCGGCCATACAAAAATGACACACCCTAGTATATACAAAATTTTTTAAACATTTTTAAGAAAAAAAAAATTGGTACGCCAACCTTAAGTTTTTTATTAATGCAACGCTTTTGATATATCGAATTTTCCAAGAAAAAAAATAATTTTTTTCCAAAAATTCAAAAAATAATTTTTTTTAAGTTTCGAAATTCAATATATTTTAAACTTTTTAGAAACATCTCTATAAAAAATTTCATTAAAATCCGTCATGTCGAAAATGAGAAATTCAAAATTTGAAAAAAATGGTTCTATTGCAGGTACAGTCAGTAATATCTTAATTTCAGATTTGTTTTTATTAAATTATAGGTCGCAAAAATTAATTGAAAAAAAAATTATCAAAATTCTCGGACCCGTTTTCTAAAAAATACGATTTTCGAGAACCATTTTTTAACATTTGTATAGTGGGTACCTTTATTTTTACGTACAAATGTTTTTTCTCAAATCTTGTAGATTGTATTCAGAAACTTTTATTTCTGACAAAAATCGAGCATGGGATTTTCGAAATATTGAGTTTCCAAAAAAAAAAATTTGATTTTTTTAAATAAAAAAAAAATGTTTTGAAAATTTTAATACGCAATAATATTAAAACTTTAGAAGAGCGTCAGCATAAAAAATGATTAAAATCGGTTAAACCGTTTTCGATAAAATCAAAAACACAAAAAAAATGTTCTAAGGGGGTACCAAAAATAACCATTTTTTGAACCATTTATTAGTTAAAAATATTTATTTTGCCTTGACTGAGATTCCAGTCCTCAGGTGACAATTGATAAACGATAGAACGTAAATTTGGATGGACCTTATCATGTGGTCTCAGTAGCGTGATGCGTAGGACATTGGCCTTTGAAAACGCTAGATCTGGGTTGAAATCTCAGTCAAGGCAAAAACTTTTTCGATTAAACTTGATAGTATAAAGGCTAAGCACCACTAATAAAGAAGTCTGATGATCGGCTTAGCAACCGTGAAATAGCTATAACTCCAGCCAAATAAGAACCCACTTGGTGGTAGTTCATTCAAGTTGTTGTTGTAATATTCAAAAACTATAAAGTTTTTTTTTTATTTGTAGTCTTCTTTTGACTCTTTTGATCGAAAGTTTTTGTATTATGAGCTATGCTGTATTGGGGTGTTTTACAATTTTATAGGAACCTTAAAGAAATTAAACGAATCTACAAACGCTAAATACCTGATGCAATGGAGTTCATCCTTCTGAAAATTTACATATGGAATTAGATGATATCGAGACTAATGGTCTCTGACTACATAGTCTTATTAGTTGAAGATCCTCAAATGTTACAGTTCATGATAAATAAATAGGATGAAAAATGGCCCTTTGGATGTGAAAGACTGGATGTAATGATGCAATTTCAATATCTCGGCTTCTAATTAACGTACAATCTTAGTAGTGAACCTTACTTTAGTGCCAAACTAAATCAGCAACATATTTGTATCAAATGGATATTTGTATCAAATGAATAAGTGCTTGCAATTATTCCTACACCTCAGCAAACGTCAAATTAAAAGTTTTTGAATGCACAGCACGGGTTATAATGTTCTATGGTGCACAGTAATATGGTGCTTACTTTGATTCTTCATCAAAAAAAAAAAAAACCTTTAAGCTCCCATTTTCCTGTTTCAACTACTCTATAAACATAGGAACTGGATAAACTGGATTATCTCCGTTGTTTTTATCTACCTCGAAACTTCATTTCGACTACTTCTAAGAGTGTTGAAAATGGACGACAATCGACTTCCTAAAAAACTTGCTTTGTATGCACTGAAAAATAAGTTATTATGGTTTGATGAATGATATATTAATCCATTAATGCTCGATATAAAATTTGGAACTAGTAAACTATTTCAACTCATCATACAGTATTCCAAAGATAGCAATCAAATTTTAAGCAAAAGTGGAAATGATTCGCTCGAACTTCATGCTTCTTCTATGTATTGTGTTTGTTACCTAAACGAAGTGAAAAACATAATACAATTTATTGGACAATGTCCAGTTTTGATAGCACTTCAAGAAACTAATTTTCTTAAATGCCTTAGAAGCCTACAATATTTTGAATAGTGACAATTGGGAAAAAGATTTTGAATTCTATAAAGAAACATTAATTTTTAGAAACGGAATTATTTCTTAATCATTATAAATTTAAATAAATATAAACAAAATAATAATTAGTTTTAAGACCAAATATTCGTATAACTTATTTAGGAAAATATTTATATAGAAACAAAATGCCAAAAATAAAATTAAAACACATATGTAAGAAAATACACTCTGATTTTCCAATTTGAACGATAACAAATTTCATGTAATGTCTGTTCTTCATTTATAATAAACAAAAATGTATATTCCTTATTCAAGTTTTAAAATCTAATCTAAAAATAAATTCTTTTTATCTCAAAAATATTCTCACAGGCACAATTATCCAACCACTTTCATTTTTCGTCAATGTGACTCATTAAGCTCACTATGATTTATCTGCTGATTTGTTACGGATTCACTAAAACCCTTATTTCGCCCCATAAAATTGTGTCGTCTAACCGTTTTCTGTAATTTAATTTTTATACCAAAGTATGTAAATTTCGATAAATTTAAGTGTATACTGGTAATTTATAATTTGTGACTCTAGAAAAATGCCACTCGATGTACCTGGTTTAGCTAGAGCCGTCGGCATTGTTTTGACTGATGAAGGGTATGGCCAACGTCGCATTGCTCGTACGCTTGGTGTACCTTAAACTACTATTGGGGATGCCATTAGACGATCTGGGGAAACTAGCTCATACACGAGGAGGCCACGTCAAGGTCGTCATCGATGAACTTCAGCTCGGAATGATCGCTTTGCCGTCAGCAACATACTGAGAAATCGGTTTTGCATCGCTACTGAAGCTTGACACATCTTTTTGAGATAAGGAATGTTAGTCTAAGTGACCGCATCATCAGAAGAAGGTTGGCAGAATTGAATAACAGAGCTTTCCGAACAGCGCGCACCCAAGAATTGCTCTCACAGCACCGTACAGCAAGACTTCGTTTTGCGCGAGAATATGTTAACAGAACTGCAGTTTCTCAGACGAAACCAGAATAGGTCTAGGAGGTCCAGATGTACGTCAGCGTGTCTAAATAAGCAGCACTTTCCATGACAAGACATACTCTTGGAGAGTTTGTGAATTCCTCGCAAGAGGCAGTACACCCCTGAAAAGAACTTTATCGCACTAACCATTATGCCAACGGGTAGTACTACGTGTCTACAGGCGAAAAACGTGCACGATAACCGAAACAGTGGATTAAACAAGGAGGGTCTATAATGGTTTGGCGAGGCATCAGTTATGAAGCTCGCACGGACCTTGTTTTGTGTTAGTTAATTAATAAAGGTGGTTTTTTCTCAGAATATTTGCGTGGTCTGAGCTTGACAGGTTCCTTAAATTTACAGAAGTACGAAGTGGTCGGTTTAGTTAGTGTACCTATGAGTGTATATTAAAATATTTTTTGTATTTATGTAATGAACTATTAGCTCCATGCTTTTGTAATATTTTTTTTAATGAACGAATGTTTTACAAAAATTTTTAAAATTCTTATCCATTTTAAGTATAGGGCCAACTCCATGCACTCGAGTTCTGCATTTTTTTTTCCTGTTTAATGAAACAAGAAATATTTATAAATGTTTTCTTTTTTTTTCAATTTTAAATAAACGTTTAATATTTAGGATTATATTCTATTTAAAAAAAATCGATTTTGAAATGTAATTTTCTTTTTCGGAGAAAATCACATTTTGAATTTCTTCTTGTTATTTGTTCTCCCTTCAAAAGTCTCACAAAGTCAATTTCTATTAACGTCATCGAAGTTTTACGTACCTCATCGAACTATATTTAAGCTCTCTCTTTGATCAAACTTTAATATCCATACAAAGTTTCCTGGTACCCAACCTATGTCAGTTTTCTTCTTAAATTGAATGGACTCCATGTAAGAGGGTTATCCTTACAGCAACTTTTAAACTGACAACATTAAGTTTTGCATAATTTAGAGCAAAAATAACAACCCATAGAATAACACAAAGCATAACAAAAATTACCAACTCAAGAAAGGTAAAGAGGTCAGCACTATGTGCATGACAATAACACAACATGAAGTTTGAGTCGTTTCCTTTTCTTTTTGTTAGAATTTTCTATCAAAGCTACTTCAAAAGCTGTGCCACATACATATTTTCTACTGAGGTCTGGTGGCCCATGTGTAAATGGCAAAAGAATCTGACAAAAGCCTCGGAATATGTTTGGTAAAAAAAAAGAAGAAAAATTGCCAATGTTAAAAGGACCACATGTGGGCTTTCTAGAAGATAAAAAAAAAATAAATGGTATTTAATTTTGTGTCCTGTGTCCTTCAAGCTTATTTCCTTTTTTTTTTCTCCTTCTTGCTTGTTTTGGATTTTTGTTAATATTCACAAAAAATGTTCTTTTATTATAGCAGCTTTAAGACTTACAGGTCAAAATGGACTATTAATTTGCCACCCACGTCATGTAGTATTAGTGAAAGAATGTGTGGTATTCTATAAAATGTATATTGCTGTTAGTACATAATAACATTTTTCTCTAAGGATAAATTGAATAAAAAAAATAATAATTTAAGCAAGCACATTGTTGTCTCGCACCCGAAATTCAACAAAAGTCGAGATTTAAATTCAAAATTTTGTTTCACGATACTAGAACTTAAGTTATTCCTTGGAGTTCTTAGAAACGATAAGATTGCACCTGAAAAGCGGCACCAGTGGTCTATAAAATGTCGCAATATTGTACGTTTCATGTTAAGTAAGAGATGATTTTTTTGCACCATAATACTAAAAATTCTAAATCTTCATGCACTATAGCAATCATAGATGTTTGATATGCTTGAGAACATTTTTAAATCATTTGCATAACGAAGAACCTGTAGGAGTTAGAAAATAGATGTAATATCATTAATGAAAAGAATTAAAAGTAGCGGTCCTAGCTGACTGCTTTGAGGAACCCCAGATATACAGTGGAATCCTCTGGAGTTTTACTAACTGAACGCGATTTTTTCTAAAAGGATTCAATCCATTCCAAAAGCTGTGATTGAAATTCAAAGCATCTTAATTTTTCTAGCAGTATGGTATGATTAACTGAGAGGAAAGTTTTGGTCATCAAATTGCTTTTCTCTTTCTATAAAGTTAATGACAGAAGAAGACAAATGCGAAAGGTTTGTTGATGTCGATGTGGATCTTGTACCATGCCCAAACATTTTGAGGATAGAAAAAATCCCTTTAGTGTGTAACAAATATAAAAAATCTAACACTCATATGTATTTCCATGCTGCCATTCACTTTCACATATGACAGTCTATAAAAATTCCCTTCAACTGAAAATAATAATTATTTTTGAGACTAAAATGTCTAGTATTGATCGAATTATAAAATGGTCTATACGATATGCCCGAAATGAAAGTTGAAAGAAATGGAGATCGTTAATGAGTGCACGTTAGCTAAGTTTGGATTGAAGGGGCTTCTGGGTGAGAAACGCCAACTAGAACTACTTAAGTTTTTTTTACTCGTTCAGCCATTATACGTTTCTTAAGAAGTGTGCAAGACTATGTAGGTATTTCAGTATTTGACGAACCACTCGAATCGTTGTAGTAAAAGTCTCTTAAAAGGAATCTTAGTCCTAAAGGAAGGTTAGGAGTGTCATCCTTCTCATCTTCCTCCATGGAGCTTCTGCTGAAATCGTTTGAGTGGACGCCAAGGTGCATAGTGTGCCTGCCTATTACATCTGGTCCAATTATGACACCTTTTAAGGAACTAATGTGTAATTTGCTTAAAGAAATCAGACTCATAGAGCACCTGCGATCTAGCGTTGGGCAGATCTGTTTTGTCACCAAGAGTATTGCACTCTTGTTCCACCGACAGCTTGCAGTGTTAATAGAATCCTGCTTTAGCATACGTTAACGTAGGTATACGGATGATTATACCCTGTTGTTCCACTCTTAGCAAGCTCTACAGTTTAACAGTTACCTAGCACCCAGCAAACGTGAATGTTGAACTGTTGTGCCAACTATACAAAAGATGATCCACAGTTTAGGGTTATTATAGAGTTTTTAGGAGCAAAGTCCACAGATCTTATAGCAGCTTATCTGTCTGAGATGAAACATACATATATCTATTGTAGATATCAAGATTACTGAAAACCAAGATAAAACTACCCAAATCACTAGTTCTCTACATCTACTTTATCTTCATTAATAACACCTTTACCTGCAACCTCTTCAACTACAACACCTTTATCTTCGATATTTTCCTATTCGACATCTTTACCTTATCCAATTGATCCTTTTACATTGTCACCATCTACGTCATCTTCACCAACAATTTTGTCACCACCGTCTTCATCATTGGCATCAATAATGTCTAAGTTTTGCTTACCGGCTTCTAATACCTCTTCTACAACATCCTCAATTTCAATCTTTTCAGTCTAATCCTTTAGTTTACCAAATAGCTTAAACTTATCTAAAGGGTGATTTTTTTGCTATTTTCTTTTTCGTGTCACTGTCAAACATCTTCAGTTTGATCTATAATTTAACCAAACGAACAACGCTTGCAAATTATTGAATGTTATTATCAAAATGCGTGCTCTGTTAAGAATGTTCATAGTTCATGGCGCGCTTCTTCCATTTTATGGTCAGTTTAATCGACCTTCTGAGGTGGCTATTCTGGCTATTGTGACTAAATTTCGCACCAAATTTAAATTGTTGGACATTAAACCACCAACACGCTTACGTAGAATGCGAACAAAGGAAAATATCGCAGCTGCATCGGCCAGTGTTAGTGATGACGTGGTTTATCGATTCGGTGCCATTCGCAGTAATTGGGCCTCTATTACTCCACTACGTGGAAAATTTTGCGGAAGGATTTAGGTGTGAAAAATTGTGTTCAGCGACGAAGCTCATTTCTGCTTGAATGGATACGTGAACAAGCAAACCTGCCGTATTTGGAGCGAGGAGCAGCCAGAAGCATTGCAAGAGCTACTAATGCATCCAGAAAAAGTCACTGTTTAGTGCGTATTATGGGCTGTCGGAATCATTGGGCCGTATTTCTTTAAAGATGATGAGAATCATAACGTTACCTCTAGACAATTTTTTGTGGGGCTATGTTAAGGCTCATGTCTATAGCGACAAACCCGCTTCCATTGACGCACTGAAAGCTGACATTGAAGCATTTATTCGAGAGATACCGGCCGAAATGTTAGAAAGAGTATGCCAAAATTGGACTGAGCGGATGGACCATTTAAGGCGCAGCCGCAGCCAACATTTGCATGGAATAATATTCAAACATTAAATAATATCGAACGTATTATCGATTCAAACAAAGATTTCATGCATTTTTTCTGAATGTTATGTGTTTTTTTTTTTTTAATTTCCGATAGCTCTTAAAAAATCACTCATTATATGCAATATCGTGTCTTTTGGAAAAAAGACTTGAATAAATTTGATAAATGGCCAGAGATCATTCCTTCTGAACTCGAGTTATTTGCTTGCCTCGGAAAAAAGCATCAGAGTCTTCTTTAACTCAGACAAACTTATACTAGAGATAACAAGAAATATTTTTATAGGCAGTGGGGAAAAATTAAAAAAAAAAACATTATTAAGGACTTAGCATGTTATAAGTAAGCAATTTACTCAAAATTTAGCAATTTACTAGTTCTTCGATAATTTCAATCCTATTTGAAAAATAATTCCCTTTTATTAAAAGAGAAGACCTACTCTAAAATTTGAGGCAGTTACCAAGCACAGACAAAGACTGACGTGATGACTTCTCGGGCCAATCAAATTGACGAATGTACTTCTAATGCAGCCGATCTTCATCTGTTGCAAATGGAACATCCTAAAAAGGTGCTGATGTTGGACGGCCGGCTTTTGTTGATTGCAAAAGAGGAAAATGCTCGTATTTCGTGAGAAGCATTAACTTAAAATAGAGAAAATGAAAGAACTTCATAAGAAGAGGATGACAGAATTTTAATGTAATCTTATTAATTTTTTTGTTTAAGTAAAATGAAGTGTTTATGTTTTTATTTATGTTGACTTTATGAATTATCCTTTTTTTAAAAAAAAACATAATTGTTGAAAAGAAATTACTTCTACGTTTTACTTATTTTATTTTAGAATAATTGTTTTATTACCATAATATGCGTTTTGGAATGCTGTTCCTGTTCGTGTTACTTCAATAGTACCCGCTTTTCAGTAAAATCCCGTCTTTTGAATCGGTATTTGACTCTCTTCATAGAAATGAGCAAAATTCCGGGCTTGCCGCATTGCGAAGCACAGCCACAGCAACTATAATATTTTCGCTGTCTATCCAGCAGTCCAAATTTTTGATTAAAGCTGTCCATTAAGACATTTTATTCGACTTCTTGTAGAGGTTTGGCTTATATTTCACCTATTTTTCTTTTCTGGTGGTTGAATTTCTTAAAGTCGTAGGTAAAATTTTTGAACATCCTGCATCGACTAGCAAAATGCACTGATGTATATTTACAATTTCTTCGAGCTTATTCTTGAGGCGATGTTAGAAAGTATGAATTTATGCAAATAAAGTCTAAAAATCACTTTATTATTAAATTAATTTTGTATACAAAAAATTTGGGATGCCAATTTAAAGTACGAGTATTAAGTAATATAAATTTAAGGAAATAATTTCCAAAAATATAATCATTCACACGTTTTGAAGATATTAATTTTTTTAGCAAAAAATTTCTAGCGCAATTTTTTCAAAAAACCCAAAATTTATTTTTTGGCGAATATTTTTATTTAAAATATTATTTTAGAGATAACTAAGAATTTGTATAACGGTCGCTTGGGGTAAAATAGCTTTGGAGCTGAAAAAAAAAAATAAAATGCTTTGAAATTAAATTTACAAAAAAAAATATTGAGCCGTTCCTTAGATATCGAATTTTCCAAAAAAAAAATTATTTTTTTTTTTCAAAAATTCAAAAAATATTTTTTTTTTTAAGTTTTAAAATGCAATGTTTTTCAAACTTTTTAGAAGCATCTTTATAAAAAATTTCATTGAAATCCGTTATGCCAATAATGAGAAATTCTAAATTTGAAAAAATGTTTCTTTTCTATGATGGTACAGTCAGAAATATCTTGGTTTCAAATTTCAAATCAAACGAAAAAAAAAATTAAACAAAATTCTCGGAACCGTTTTCGAGAAAAGGACGATTTTCGAAAACCATTTTTTAACATTGGTATGGAGGGTACCGTTATTTTTAGGAAAAATATTTTTCTCTTACATCTTGTAATTTGTATTAAAAAAATTTTATTTTTCAAGTTTTAAAAAAATCGAGCATAAGGTTTTTGAAATATTGAATTTTGAAAAAAAGATTTTTTGGAAAATTTTAATACCCAATAATATTTAATCTGCATAAAAAAAAATTATCAAAATCAGTTGCACCGTTTTTCCGTTTTTGAGAAAAAAGCAAAAACCAAAAAAAGGCTTCCAAGGAGCGTACCAAAAATAACCTTTTTTTGAAAATTTTTTTTCAACTATTTCCTAGCTTTAACTAAACGGATTTTTTTGTTTTAAATCTGTGAGGCAGTTTTTGAAAAAAAAAAAAATATTTTTAAAATTTTGAGAAAAAAATCGTATGGCAGGTACCGTTATTTTCGGTCTTAAAAAAAAAAGAAAAAAAAAACATGTAGGGGAAATAATTAAAAATACTATCTACCAAGTTTAAGGAAAATCGGCCCAGCCGTTTAGTTTAGTTTAGTTCAGTTACTTGTGATTCTTACTTTAGAAGAACGTTAAGAGATAGTAAGATGCTAAAATCGTTTAAAATTAGGAAAATCTTCTTTTTAAGAATTATTTACTAAAGGCTAATAAAAGCTATTATTATGTGTATCTTCTGTCCTTTACTTTCAATAGAACTTCCTCTTAGCATCTTATTGGTTCTAATTTTATATCCCTCCACGAAGTGTTTTTCCATGCATCGACGCCTGGCACGATTTTGATAAATCCGTCGACTTTGGCTCCTCGATATAATCAAGTTCTTTCCACGAACACGTTTTTTGAAATATCCCACTGTGAGTAGATTGAAACGTGCCAACCACTTAGTCTAAATTTTGAGCAATTTCACACAATAATTGTATCTTTAAATTAAAGCAAAAAAAAACTCACCTAAGGCACTCTTCACTTAGAAAATCTCTCAGAAGGAAATTTTAATGAATTTTCATTTCTATAAATTTTATTTGCTTTACCCAAGTCAATAACAATTATTTTAATTCCTACAAAAATGATTTTGTGGTTCCTATAAAATGAAAATACCCATGGCTTCACAGATAAAATTTTTTAAACAACAATTTTTCTATGCAAATTCCGTGAACAAACATCCTTGTGATTATTTAAGTATTGATCAGGACGACCGACGTTCTAAGCAATTTCCGGAAGCAAATACTCTCATACCTTCAGGGGAGTAAATTACATTTTTTTTAATATTCTTTGAAATTAGAGAAAAGAAATTTTTTTTAATTAACCTCATGACCTCAAATGTATTCATGTATATAAAATTTATTTGTCTACCTTCAAGGCATTACATTTAAGGCATTCCCGATTCTTTCTTCGCTACTTCATTTTCGTGGTCGTAATTTGATTTATTTTTCTTATAATAAAGGACTTTCTTCAAAGTGGTTAACTTATCTTATTGTACAAGAATACCAAAGCATGTTTGTGGGCGTCCTTTCTCACTGAGTAATGTGGAGGTTTACTTTGAATTTTTAAATAAATTATTCGTCTTCTAAAATTCGTCACCACAAATTCATGATGTTCATTATTTTGTTATGGTATTCACGACACAAGATTGGTGGTGGTGGGGACAACAGCGCACAACAAAATAACAATTTCAGGAGTTTATACAGTTTGTTAATATGCAAACGCTTAAGAAGTAACTGGAGCACTTGGAGCCTTGGCTTGAGTTTCTTAAGCTCCAATAACCGTTTTGAAGGCCTCGAGGCAAACATTAACTCTTTTAACGCTAATTACGTTGAACACTTTACGCATACATGGAACGCATGTCAGGCATGTGGCAAACAACTCAAGGAAGCTCTCTGGCGTAAAGATTACAACCCTTGGGGTGCTTTATGGTTCTTTGCAAGTTTGTGTGCTTGACTTAAGGATTTTATTTCCTGGGTATATAATCTTATAAACAAGAGTGTGGTTGTTAAGGTTCTCTTACCCTCCTTAGAGGTTTTTTTTTTAATTTAAAGGAATGAATTCGACGTCAATGTACGAGAACATTAAATTATTTTGACACTTCTTTTAAAAAGGATCATTTTTTGATAGGCTCAAGGTAAAAAAATTGCAGACTTAAACAATTTAATAAAAATGGAGCAAAGCACGTACGGTGACTTCTATGAAACGTTGAGCCCCGCAATCTGAACTTTGCAGAAGAGCTCCACTGGGCATTAAGTTGAAATGTAGTAGGACGTCAATGCTAATTACTCTACAAGAAAGTTGTGTTTACACCACAGTGCCCTCGAATAGATTGACATAAGATAGAGCGTACTAAAGGGGTTTTCAATAACGGCGGTTGGATGATGAAATGGAATAAAATAAGCTGTATGTGAGGTATTAACAAAGTTGTTTTTTTTTATTTGAAAGGTCCATGTATGGGAGATGTTAAAACTTAAATGCCCACGGCTTCTTACGGTCACATGGATCCGTATGGTCCAATTATCAATGACTCTTCCGCATAGATCTTTGAGCGTTGGCATGTGTTATGTTTACGTTAAGAGCATCAGTCAACTGTGGTTTATTTGCATAGACCTGCGACTTCAGAAAACCTCACAAGAAAAAGTCTATGACCTCCGTGGCTAATATACACCACTTCTGAGACAGATAACTTTACCTTCAAAACGTTAATTCAGAATGCCAATCGTGACTTCCACTTAGCACTATTCAGCTGGAACCACATGTCTTTTGGGTCTATATGGTTCAATTTGGTCCACAAGAAATTGGTTATCATCGTTCTGTAGCGCTTTCCATTGACGGTGACCGCCTCACCAACATAGCTTTCGAATATAATACGGCCAAAAATCCAAACAAAACAATAATTTTTTGAGGATGCATTGTCATCAGGTTAACCTCGGTGGATTGGTGCCCTCCCGTATACGGCCATTTTGCTTCTTAATACAGCCATTCATCCAAAAATAAGGCTCTTCATCATCTTTAGCGATGATTTTTCGGCTAAAATGGGGGTCCTCTTGCAAACGATCCGAAGCCCAGTCAGTGAACAAATGGGCGGTGTCTATGATCTTCAAAATTGAATCGGTCGGTGGGTCAATTGGATCTTCCACGAGAGTAGGCCTAAGTCCCGACGTGAAATTTGCCTAATTGAAGCCTGCAAAATGCCGAGCTCTCTTGTACGGAGGGGAATCGACTGCCTCGGGTACTTTTATACGCTCTTACGGACCACGGCGATATTCTCGGCCGATCCTGCGTTCATTTAATGAACGAATGTTGAATGATTGATGGACGTACAGGTCGCCCTATTCCCCAAGAATGCAGGCTATTTCACCAGGCTAACTTCCTTTCCACGTAAGCTTACCGCTTATGAAAGATATATGAGCAGCTTCGAAGAATGATAATTGATAACCCTCAAATAGCACTTAAACCCGAAACCTCAAAGGATACAAATCCTGAAAGTATGAACCTGGAACCTGAGAATATTTTACACTCCAGTTGCTACCCTTAAGCCGATAAGTTATCGCTCGATAATAATCCACATTTAATCACCTTCGCAAACAAAAGCATATTATGGGCAAACGCCCAAACCGATAAAGGTGAATAGGAGGAGTTTTATGATATCTTGGACGTTTACCATAACAGTAGTGAGATTCAGAAGTTTTATCAAAGCGTAAAATAGGTATGTCAAGGATACAGACCCCGAGTCTAAGGCTGCATGGAACATTTCTCAAAACTGTATAACGGTGATGTTGAAGAGAATATGACTGTTAGGGAGACAGTACAATTTGACTTAGACGCTGCCGATCCCACTTCGACGAAGTGAAAATAGTCCAACAAAGCTCCCTGATTTGAGGGCTTTATTGTCGAACTGTTCATAGCAGCGGGCCCTGACTTGGTTGGGAGTATACACCAGCTCATCTGCCAAATATGGTCTTGCTTCCGACCATGTCCAATGAATAGAATCTCAGAATTGTTTGTTCGATCTTCAAGAAAAGAGACGCTATGAACTGCGGCGATTTCCTGAGCATTGCATACAAGATTATGTACACATCTGAACCCTTTCATCGAACAAAATCTCACATTTTTTCTGATCTTGGAAAGAAAATCAGGAAGTTCAAATCGACACTGAACTCCTTCTCATCGATTTTAAAGCCGCGTATGATAGCGATGCTCCATCAAGTTCAGGAATGATCTCACCGATGCATTTGATACAACTTCATCAATATCGTTTGGGAAAGAAAAGTACAAAACTTCCGCGTCAACATTAGATACAAAATCTCTTAAAAGTCCGTCCAATTATCCGGATAGGCCGACAACATTAACATAATTGGAAGAACAAAGCGTAATGTAAGTTGAGCGTTTGTAAGCATTGCTGCGGAAGCGAGAAAATGAGTTCAGCTGTCAGTGGAGTAAAAATGAAGTATATGCTGTCGTCAAGAAAAGACACCCAACAACAACGACGTCTTGGACAGACCATAACCATTGACAGCTATTACTTTGACTTAGCTAAAGACTTTTTCTACCTAGGCAACGCCATTAACTCAGACAATGACACCATCGATGAAATAAAACCTAGAATAAGCTTCACCAATCAAAATTCCTTGGACTAAGAACTCAACTAAAGTGTCCCCTTTTTAAGACTCTTATCATCCCAGTCCTTGTGTATTGTGCGGAGGTAGGTCAAGCTTGTCCAAGTTGGATGAGATGTTGCGAGAGAAAAATTCTCCGGCTGATTGTTGGTCCCATATGCATAGATGGATAGAAAAGAGAAGATATAATCAGAAACGCATGGCTCCACCGACCTGATTAAATGAATTTAAGTCTAATGACATAGATGGCTGGATCATATAGAGCAAATGATCTTCGAATCCAGTCCCGAGGAACGGCAGTGTACAAGAAAAAAGTGACTCGCGTGGCGCACACAGGTGGGATAGAATTTCAACCAACTTAGCTTCCAAGGGACGGATTTAGCTGGATAAGGTTGGTTGAGGTCTTGAGTCAAACCAGATTGTAGCGCTTCTTTAAGTAATAGTATTGAGCCTTCGGAGCCAGTCCGGAGTACGGTGTATCAGTTGCGCTTGGAGACTTCAATATGCTAAATTTGGAAAGAACAACATCTTAGGCGGATTAGTTGGTAAGCACGAACTCTACGAAATGACTACTTATTATAGCTTCTGACACATTAAATTTGTAGCAGATCGTAATTCGATGATAAGTATAACAAGATTTTTAAGGTAAAGGATCCACAAGGCAACCTGGTACTCTATAGATCGTCGAAAGACCAACGATATCCATACGCAAGTTAAATATCTGACATTTTAGACATGCCTAGTTTTCGAAGGGTAAGCACAGAATCTGACTATTTGTTTTAGGTGTGGCTAAATTCGAAGCTCAAATGTGGAACAAATGGAAATTGAGAACCAGACAAAGTTGTAGTAGTAGGTAGAGTCCACCCTTCTATCTTTCCGTATCTTTCGAGATTCTAACATCGCAAAATATTAAAATCTTTGCAAAAAGTAGTGAGTTCAGACTAAAAACATAAATTTTAAAAAAAGAGCCAAGTTCTTTTATACAAAAACATTTGTGTAACAAGTCAGCCGTGAAAAGTACTGAGATCTTAAAGTATTCCAAGTTCTTACTTCATGAAGATTTAATACCGAATATTTAAAGTAGAATGATATTGAAACAGCTACAATGTAAAAGTTGATGGGTTCACTGGTCAAGTTTTTAAAATCTTTCGAATTGGGCATAAAAAAAAAACTTGCCAAGTAAGCCCATCAAATTTTAGTCAGTAATCATTAAATGATAAAATTTCTCTATTACATTGTAGCTGTTTCAATATTATTCTACTTTAAATATTCGGTATTGAACCTTCATGAAGTACGAACTTGGCGTACTTTTTACGGCTGACTTGTTACACAAAGGTTTTTGTATAAAAGAACTTGGCCTTTTTTTTAAATTTATATTTTTGGTCTGATTAACATTAATTAAGCAAACTTTGTGGTCTTAGCCCAAATTTCTTCGCTTTGTTCATAGACGATCTATGTGAAATCCTTTCAACAGAAATTATGTACCTTCCTATTAAAAATTTTGATTATATGCTGATGACATCGTTATCATAGTAGAGTCTGCTCTTTCATTGCATTTAATCACCAACCTTATTTGTAAAGGACATGGCAGATATTCGAGGAAGAGAAGCAATATTTCTATCACGGACAAGAGATCGAAGTCATGTGAAAGTATAAATTCCTCGTGATTCTAATTTTAAGTAGGGGTAGTTTTGATAAACACCTCACAACTTCGAAGAACTGAATGGCTAACACACTGGTCGATCTTATGTTTTGGAGCACAGCAATGGGGATTTATGGAATCAGAAAGTGTAGCAAAATTGCTGAAACGACTCTTTAAACTTCCACAAATTATGTTATACCTTGAAAACGACTTGTCACCTTTGTTTATAAAGAAGTTTAAATTTCCGAGTAATAGCAAATTTACCAGAAAAATAGTAGAATACAAGATCAACCACAGCTCTTTTTGGTTCGAAAAATACATGGATGTAGCAGAATACTGTAACTATAATTTGGAGCTGTTCCAAGTCAACTAGAATCGGCAATCAGCTTATACAAATATTAGATGAAAAATATCAATTCCAATATTTTGAATCTGCAAAGCATATTTAAAGAGGATTAATTATAGTCATCTGGATTACGACTTGGAATTAGACAATTGTTTCCCGAAGAACAATAAATTCAAAGTAATATCGCTTGTTCCTAAAGCAACAGGAGATCTTTTAAATCTAAATAAGGAAGATCTGCCGATTTTATGTTTGCTATGCAATATGTACATATATTTCCTGTGCTCAAAGAGATAAGACGTTCGATATGGAATACAAATGTTTCAACTGTTTTATACGATTTGTAAAACAAGCTTTTATTTGTCGAAGAAATATTATTTAGCAACTGTTTTAAATGTCCATGAGCCATTGCCGAATTTGATTATATAAATTTGAAAAATGTCATCAGAAGAGATGAAATACAATAGATTTTGAAATTTGAAAAAATTATGCTTTAGCACCCTAGGTTTAAAGATAAACTTATCTCAGACAGAGGATGATATTTCAGAAGTCCTTATGAATGCAAACTTTATTTCATATTGTGGTTCTTCAACTACATTACACCTATCGCAAAGTAAATTCCCTCAAATATCATCCAAACTGAATAGAACATAATACACCAATGAACAATTTCAGAAAACTGTTTACTCTTTGATGATATTCCAGCGAAAACCTCAAAAATAAAGATTTTCTACTTCTTTTGTCGAACAGATGGATTTTCAAATACAAAATCAAGAAAGGCACTTCTAACGATACATTGTGCGCAATTTCTTTTTTATTTATTTACGAGTACAAATAAAAAAGGATACACTTAGCTGAATACACACATTGTAATGTAAATCTTAAGTATTCTATAGAATTTACTTTGCTTCCTCCTATCAAAATCATTTTCATCACAATGCGGCTTACTAGGTTATACACACTCTTTATTTTATAGCTGAATTTTGAATCTATTTTCCTCTAAAGTACGACATTCGAAAATACTTTAGCAATATCTTAATGCACGTACCCGAGTATTTTTAAAAATATTTCAAGTATCATGTTTTAAGTTAAGCCCATTTGTAATACAGTTAAAAAAGCTTAACAGCTTACAAGCAAGTAAACCGCAGTGTACGAGTAAATAGATGCTGAAATAAGTAATCACCTTATTATATTTTTCTCGCGCTTAAAATAGGTATCTACTTGGTGTAACGATTTGAAAGATATTTCTTAGAAATCGTTCTTACAATAGGAACTCATTGAGTAACTCGAGTTTTTTTTTTGTTTTCAATTCGTTTTCTATCTATCTTTTGTTGACTTTTTTTCGAACTCAAGTTTATAGCAATCCACCTAGAGGAAGTCCGTATCATTTCGTTTGTACTTGGTGCTGGTGGTTGATTTTAAATGCAAATAAAATATAAGCGAGGATTAAACATGCTCGGAATTTATAAAGTGTTCCATGTTCGGTGTATAAGTTATAAATTTAACTCAAACAAAAGAAATCAAATCGATTTCAAAGGATTTCACTTCATTAAAAAGTTAATATCAATTGGAGGTAATAATTTTTTGTTTAAATCTGTGCAAGGTATATGCCTAAAATCAGACAAATGACTATATATTTTGACTACCCGTTAAAATTGTTTAACACAGAGCAAGTGTTTTAGGAAAGTGTGAGAGGATTTAAAAAGAGATAACGATGCACATTGAATGTCTGAATATCATAAATGGAGAGAAATATTGGTCCGGATAAGGCATTGTATATTCGTGAAGTGCGGCTAAAGAAAGAATCTCTAAATTTAACATTTCTTCCGAAATTCACAAGAATACTGCTTATAAAAAAAAACAATAAAATAATGAAAGACCAGAAACATTGCAGCGGTGCTTGAGGGATTTAAATGTTCGGTTATAGTTCTTTCGCCTGTCATTTTTAAAGCTAGTTTTTGATTCTATCTAAGAGAGTCAAATGAGTTATTTGAGCGCCTGCCCAAATATAGGAATTCTACTCGAGCTTTGGACGAATATAGACCTTTATAGATGATAGCCAGATCACAAAAGGTGTTAAGGAAACGGGTTGCCGTGGCGCGATGGTTGTGTGCTCGACTGTCAACCTCTATGTCTATGTAGTCTTAATTCCATTAAAACCTTCTATAAAGTTGTCATCAATGGGTTGCTGGCTTGCTCATTGCATGTTGTTCAGGCATAACACTAACAACATGTGATTGAATAAAAACTAGTATGCCCAACAAATATGAAAACGAATAAAATAATGCGAATTATAAGGGACATAAAAATAAGACACGGCAATTCTCCGCATTGGTTCAGCCGCTGTGGGTTTTTTGAAGGTTTCGAAGCATTACATTCCACACGGCTTATAATTTAGACTTAGACGAGTCTTTATTGTTGGTTAAAATAATACTTAAGTATACATTAATACTATTATTTTACAAAAGATTTTTAAGCCGTCTGCCACAAATTCCACGCAGTTAGCTTATGATTCTCCATTTGACAAGAATACATTCGAAGAACAAGGACATGCATCTGGAAACGAATATGAAAAACTAAGAGTTTTGTCGTCAGCAAAACAATATAATGGCTTAGAAGTTTCAGACAAAAGATGATTGATAAATATCAGAATCAAATTCGGAGGAAAAACAGAGCCCTGTGGTAAACTAGAATTTATATTATGAACTTCAGGCTTAAAATCGTCCAACACAACTTGTTTTGAGCGGTAGTTTCTAATTCAACGAAGAAAAGATTCATAAATACCAAATGCATGCATTTTAGATAGGAGAGCTTGATGTCAAGCCCTAATGTTTTTGAAACATTAAGCGCACTCATCTTGTTCTCTCCAAAACGATGTAAGGATTTACTCCACTTTTCGGTGAAATATGCAATCAAATCACTAGTGGACATTTTTTACGATTGCCATACTGCCGGTCAATTGGGAAGCATTCGTTCTTTGAGATAATTCTTGAGCTGGTAATTTATTAACGTTTTAATGGCCCTGAAAAGAATGGACCCAACTACAATTAGACTATAGTGAGAGGTGAGAGGGAAAGCAGATTGGCCTTTTGTTGTTTATATATACATTATCAGTTATTGTTCGTTAGTCTTGCTAAAACTTAAGAACAGCTTACTTACTTACTTACTTAGGTCCTCAGACCTTTTATGTCCGTGGGGGACCCCTAGTGGGGAAGGGCGTCCACAACGCCAGCTCGCCATTGTGTTCGGTTCCTGGATATGAGTCGCAACTCCCTCCAACTCTTGCCTAGTTGTGCTGACTCCTCCTCGACTGGCCTTCTCCATGAGCTTCTCGGTCGTCCAGCTCTTCTTCCTTCTTGAGTGAGCGGATTTCACTGCATTGCATGCGCCGCAATGCAGTTGTTCGAAGCGTGTGTCCGATCCACAGCCACTTTCGACGTCGTATAATAGAGTCAATAGCTTCCTGACCCGTTTTCCTAAGGAGCTCTTCGTTTGATATACGATTGGGCCAGAAAATCCTAAGGATGTTTCGTAGACATCTATTAATGAACGTTTGCAGCTTCTTAGTAACACCTACTGTTACTTTTCAAGTGCTGCAACCGTAAAGTAACACGGATTCGACGTTGGATCGAAACAGCCGTAGCTGGGTTCTTAAGCTAAGAGAGTTATTCCTCCATATATTTTGAAGCATACCGAAAGCAGCCTTTGCCTTCCCGATTCGACTGCTGATGTGCTGTTCGGTACCACCCTCGGTAGAGATGATATGAATGAATGAATTGTATTGGGGATTAATTGCACTGCGACCTGTAGATCTATTGTGCCCCCTCTTATAATGATGAGCTGGCTCATCCTACAGTTCTTCCTCCAAACCTATTGCCTTAAGGAACTTTAGTATTTGGGGCACTTTTAGAGAGGGTAGGTTGCTCTCTTCCACCTGTTACCGTCCCAGATGGGTTTTCCTTTGGTGCATGATTGGACAACACTTTCCCAGTATGGGTTCCGGAGTTTCCTCATGCATGTTGCAGAATCTGCAAGTGGCACTGCTTACCACACCAATTAGATTAAGGTGTCTTCTAAGTTTACAGTGTCCTGTTAGAATACCTGTTATTATTCTTAGGTTATTCCTACTAAGGTTGATACAGTTTTCGAAACGTTGCCGGTTGTAGTTACCCAGCAGTAGTTTCGCCTGTCTCAGCTTAGGGAGTTCATTCCAGTTCTTTATTCTGTTTGCCTCCTCTTCTTGTTTAATTTTGGTTTTGATGACATTTTCACCTATTCCGCAATATGGTTCAGGCCCTGTTAGGGGAGTTGAAGCTCCTTATTTTGCTAGGGAATCTGCCTTTTCGTTTCCAAGAACACCAACGTGACCAGGTACCTAATAAAGTGTGACCCTGTTCTGTTTGCCTAGTTCGTTTAGCCTACTTATGCACTCCCCCACCAGCTTAGAGTTGATGGTGTATGAGCTCAGTGCCTTTAGTGCTGCTTGACTATCCGACATAATGGCAATGTTCTTGTTACGATAATTCCTTTCGAGATTGCGATCCACGCATTTCCCTATCGCGTTTACCTCCGCTTGGAAGATGCTGGTGGACCGTCCCATCGGTATGGAAAGTTTGGTTTTTGGCCCAAAAATTCCTGCACCAGTCCCTTCGCTTGTTCTCGATCCATCAGTGTACCACTTGATGGTATTTGCTTCGAGTGTATAGTTTATATCCTCTCCTACCCAGTTTTCTTTGTTACTAAGCTGTGTAAGAAAGTTTTTCTCGAAGTTATGTTTTTTGATCATTCCATCTCTTGGGATGTCAATGAGGTTAGTAAATGTGGACCTGTCAATTAGGTCCCTTTCTCTGAGACCAATTATTTTACCTGTCCCAGTTCCTTCCTTTGAGAACCTCATGATTCCTCCCACTCCAGCACTTCTAATGACCTCGTGTAGAGGGGATAGATGGAGGATAACCTCAATAGCTGCGGTAGGGCAGGTTCTCATTGCTCCCGTAATACAGATACATGCGAGCCTTTGGATTTTTTCTAGGGTTTTCCTAGTTGTTGTTAATTCGGTTTTCTTGTGCCATGCAACCGCACCATAGGTAATGATGGGTCTTACCATCATAGTGTACATCCACCTAAGGATGCTTGGTTTGCAACCCCATGACTTGCCTGCAATTCTTTTGCAAATCATTAGGGCTTTTGTGGCTTTTCCGACTATATAATTTATGTGTTTGTTCCAGAGGAGTTTACTATCTAGTATAATTCCTAGGTATTTTACCTCCCTCTGCATTTCAATTACTTCACCATTCAAACGGAGATGATACTTCCAAGGTATTGGAAGCTCTCTACTTTCTCTACCGGTTGTTGAGAAATATTTATAAAAGAAGATGACGTGGTTCCTAGGCTGATCATCTTTGTTTTGCCGGAGTTGATTCTCAGCCCTACGATTTCTGCTTCTCTCTCCACCCCTGTTGTCATTTGGTGGAGATCCATGATCCTATGAGAGAGCAAGCATACGTCGTCCGCATAGTCAAGATGTTTCAGGTGAGACGTGAGAGTCCATCGAATTCCTCCGTTTCCCGTCAAGGCCGCTCGCAGGACATCGCTTATCACCAACAGAAACAATATTGGTGACAGAATGCAGCCCTGTCTGACTCCACTTTGGACTTCAAACTCTTCCGACAGCCTCCCGTCGTGCAAAACGTGACACTTGGATCCATCATAAGTTGCCTTAATAATAGCTATTAATTTATCCGGGAGGCAGGAGGGGTCTGCGCAAAGCATGCCAAATAAATTCTCTATTTACGCTATCGAAAGCCTTCTTAAAGTCGATGAATAGCAGGTGGAGTGGTGATCGATATTCGACGCACTGCTCAATTATGATCTTTAAAGTATTGATATGATCAATGCATGAGGATCCAGTGCGGAAACCTGCTTGTTCGGCATCGATTGTGGCTTCTAGATGTTCCCTGATGCGTTCCAGTACTATTTTCGCTAATATTTGTGCAACGGCAGGCAGGACGCAAATCCCCCTCCAGTTTTCGCACTGTGTTAAGTCTCCTTTTTTAGGGAGCTTGACTATCATTCCCTTTTTCCACTCATTCGGAAATCCTTCGGAGACCCAAGCTTTCTTTATGAGTGGATGCAGGAGTTCGCTCGATATCGTTGGCGCCGCTTGTAGAAGCTCTGCAGGAATGCCATCAAGTCCTACCGCTTTGTTGGTCTTCAGTGCTTTGATTGCGTTGCGGATCTCATTTCTACTGGGGGCTGCAGTGCGGATTCGGGAATTTGTTGTTCCTGTCGGCTCAGCAGGTATCAGTTGCGCATTGCTGTCGGTAACTCGGTTTAATACCGACGCAAAATGGTCCTTCCACCTTCTCAGCTGATCCTCATCCGAACTAAGTAGCGAGTCGTCTGAGTCTTTTACGAGGTGTTGTTTGGAACTGCGAGTTCCAACCAGTTCCTTTGTAATGCTGTAGACGGTTCTACTGTCGCATCTGTTAGCAGCATCTTCTGCTTGCTGGGCCAAAGCGTTGATGTGACTACGCTTATCACGTCTTACACTGCGGTGAACCTCTCTCTTTCTCATGCGGTACAGGGATTATAGCTCTCTTTTTTCTACTCCAGTTGCAGCTGCAATACGTGCCTTAAGTTTTTGCCGTTCGCTAATCCGTATCCAGGTTTCTTCAGAAAGCCAAGCGTTATTGTTTCCCCTCGCTCGGCCGACTATTCTTTCAGCACCTGATATAAGAACATTTTTCACAGCATTCCAGTGGTTTTCAATGGATTCAGGTTCCATGCTGCTGATTGTCATCATTCCATGTGAAAGGTGGTCTCTCAATTGTTGGCGTGTTGAGAGATCCTTTAGTATGTCGACGTTGAACCTAAGTAAGCGGGTTAAGCCGTTGGTTCTCCGAGTTGCAGCTGTACGAAGTCTTACAGTAGGTACCATAAGGTGGTGGTCTCGAGCAAGTCCCATATCGGCCCCTCTTTTATTTTGAACATCCAGAAGCTTGACCGATTAGAATCATTTTTAAATTGATGAAACCATTTCTGCTGGGTTTCCCGATCTGAAGACTGACGCCGAACTGTATGAAATCGTCAAGAGTCATTTGGTTCATTGGCAATGTGGTGACCGCAACCCATAAGCACAGTATTTTGCCCGTATGTGAGAAAAAGCAGTGTAATGGCGATGTTCGGGATTCAGGCTCCTGATGAGCATGATGAGGTGAATTGCTATCAATTCCGCTAAGACTTGGACTCCTACAAGGCTGTGTCGCGGATGGTTTCATTTCCAATCCACGAGTGTCACCCAAATATCGTCCATTTGGGGGTTCACTTGAAAAATAGTCAATAGTGTCTGTTTCACGGCAGTCAATAAAACCCAGTGACCCGAAAGACTATCTGCAATGATATTTACAAATTTCTTCGAAACTTACGTAAGCGTCGAATTCCCGCGAACACTTTTTCATTCCAAAATGCAGCGATATTTCACATAGAATGTGTCGTCAAAGAAGTTACAGTCTTGAAATCGATGTAACGCAGTTGCCAAATTCTCTAATGTGTTTGGTAAAATTTCGTTCAAATCATTTTGGACTATTGACGGAGCTTTTCGACGCCGACAATTGCTTCAATATGAAAGTCCTTGGGATTTGACACTGGCCGATGCCACTTTCACTGCGAATCAGCTCCGGATATTCTTAATATAATTCTAATATGTTTACCATTGAATTCTCAAGATTTGTGAAATCAATACAAGGATGATATGTCCGACGATATTTTGCATCCAATTCGCTGTGACATCGAAAAATGAACAGCAGATGTCAGATGAAATGTTCAACGAAGCTTTGATTTTGAGAGAGGATAAGAGTTTAATCATGATTGGAAATTTGGTGTGCGAATTGAAAATGCTTCCCCCAAATTGTTCAAATCATAACATATTAAATTGAGAACTGGAGCGTGAAGTGGCTTTTGGTCAAGTCGCATTGAGTCAAGTATTTCGAACAAATGTGTCAATGTTGAATCCAAAAGAAGAGCAAGTGTACAATGAATTGATGCAAGCAGTCAATAAAGGAAATAACGGCATTTTCTTCCTTGATGCGCCTAGTGCAACTGGATAAGCATTCCTGAAATTCGGAAATTGCTTTTACACTCACTTCTTTTGGGATAGCAGTTTCATTTTTGGAAGAAGGTTAAACGGCTCATTCTTCATTGAAATTTCCATTGAGGATTCAAGTGGATCGCTTGAACATATATGTAACATTTAAAAGGACTCTGCGAAAGCGAATGAGTTACAAGAATGTAAGATTATCATCTAGGATGAGTGCACAATGGTTCAAAAATTCGCATTGTAAGTGCATTTTGAAATATTTACGAATTTACGAAGTTTCGGTGGCCCAATGATCTTGCTATCAGAAGGTTTATTTTCAAATCCAACCCTGTCATTTTAAGATCCACTCCAGCAGATGAATTGAACGCTTGGCCGAATGCGGCTTCCTTAAGGTGATACATTTAGAGAATTTTCCAGACAATTGTTGGCGATAGGCAATGGCGTTATTCCAGTCGGCTTAGTCACCGACCTGATTGAATTTCCACCGAATTTTTGCCATTTTACAATGACACCGGATGAGCTCATCACGAATGTTTTCCCGCATATTGCTCAGAGTAATGCTGACCATGATTAGCTGAGAAGAAGAACAAGGATATCGATCATTTGAAATTCGTTATGCAAAATCAAATTGGCGGTTAGTAACATTAACACAAGTCCGTCGACACCATTATGGATGAATGAATGAATGAATTGTATTGGGGGAGGGTTATTGCACTGCGACCTGTAGATATATTATGCCCCCGCTTATAAAATGATGAGCTGCCTCATTCTACAGTTCCTCCTCCAAACCTATTGCTTTTAGGAATTTTAGTATTTGGGGCACTTTTAGAGAGAATAGGTTGCTCTCTTCTACCCGGTATTGTACCAGATGGGTTTTCTTTTGGTGCATGATTGGACAAACATTCCCAGTATGTGTTCCGGTGTTTCCTCATGCATGTTGCAGAATCTTCAAGCGGCACTGCTTACCACACCAAGTAAATTAAGGTGTCTTCTAAGTTTGCATTGTCCTGTTAGAATACCTGTTATTATTCTTAGGTTATTCCTGCTTAAGTAAATGCAGTTTTCGAAACATTGCCGGTTGTAGTTGCCCAGTATAGTAATTTCGTCTGTCTCAGCTCAAGGAGTTCATTCCAGTTTTTGAACCTCCTCTTCTTGTTTAATTTTGGTTTTGATGACATTTTCTCCTATTCCGCAATAGGGTTCAGGCCTTCTAAGAGGAGTTGAAGCGTCCATTTTTGCTAGGGAATCTCCCTTAGCAATTCGTTTCAATGAACACCAACGTGACCAGGTACTCAGGAAAGTGTGACCCTGTTCTGGTTACCAAGTTCTTTTAGCCTGCTCATGCACTCCCGCACCATCTTAGAGCTGATGCTGTATGAGCTTAGTGCCTTATGTGCTACTTGGCTATCTGACATGATGGCAATGTTTTTATTACGATAATTCTTTTCGAGATTACGATCCACGCATTTCCCTATAGCTTGGAAGATGCTGGTGGACTGCCCCATCGGTATGGAAAGGTTGGTTTTTGGCCCAAAGATTCCTGCACCAGTTTCTTCGCTTGTTCTCGATCCATCAGTGTACCATTTGATGGTATTTGTTTCGAGTGTTTAGTTTGTTTCCTCTCCTAGCGAGTTTTTCTTGTTACTGAGCTGTGTAAGAAAGTTTCGAAATTATGTTTTTTTTGATCATTCTATCTCTTGGGATGTCAATAAGGTTTGTTATTGTTGACCTGACAATTAAGTCCCTTTCTTTGAGAGGAATAATTTTGCCTTTCCCAATGCCTTCCTTTGAGAACCTCATGATACTTCCCACTCCAGCACTTCTAATGACCTCGTGTAGAGGAAGACAACCTCCATAGCTGCGGTAGGGCAGGTTCTCATTGCTCCCGTACGTAATACAGATACATGCAAGCCGTTGGAATTTTTCTAGCGTTTTCCTAGTTGTTGTTGATTCGGTTTTCTTGTGCCATGCAACCGCACCATAGGTAATGATGGGCCTTACCATCATAGTATACATCCACCTGAGGATGTTCGGTTTGCATCCCCATGACTTGCCTGCAAGTCTTTTGCAAATCATTAGTACTTTTGTGGCTTTCCCGACTATAGCATTTAAGTGTTTGTTCCAGAGGAGTTTACTATCTAGTATAATTCCTAGATATTTTACCTCCCTCTGCGTTTCAATAACTTCACCAGCCAAACGGATAAGTTTCATAATGTGGTAGAAGTCTCTTCCTGGTAAATGGTATGATTGTTGTATTGGATGATCGATGGGTGTGCATTTCCTAACAAGAGCTTTGCCTACAGCCTCATGGGCACCTTCTATGTCTAAGAAAGTAGCTAATGCTGTTTCCTTTACATCTAAGGCTCTTCGGATAGTATTTGTTAGTTGGAACAGGGCGGTCTCGGTTGATCTGCCCGCCCTATATGCGTGTTGTCGCTGATTGAGAGGCCTACTTATTAACACTTCTGGGGCCTATTCCACCAACTACAAATTACAAGTACAAATTTGTGATTAAAAAAAATTACATATGAAAAAAACTCGATTTTTACAAATTTGTTGAAAAAATGCTTGTAATCACAATTTTGTAAGATGGTGCAATAGGACCCTGATCTTATGAATTCGTCAATTACCTTTTCCAAAGTTTTCAGTATAAAGTATGTTAAGCTTATTGGCCTAAGAGACTTCGGATGGGTTGTGTCTTTTTTCCCTATTTTGGGAATGAAGGGGATGAAACGAATTCATTTACTATCCTACGTATTTTTGAGTTCTTTGGGCTTGTCGCCACCCAATTTGAAATTGCAAGTCAGCTCAGTTATAATCTCAATGCATAGGAACTTTTGAAAATTCAAAGGCGAAGATGTTCTCATTCCCCATATTCCAAAAAATTTCTCATTCGTATTCAAGCGTCTTTAATTTCTTGAATTCCCAAGTTTCTCATATGGTCAATTGTATGGGGTGTGCTCACGTGACAGCAAACCTCCCGATTTGTACATGTAAGCGGCCGATAATAGAACGAAAATAGAACCGACGACTTTAATCTTCAAGGTCACATAGTTATTTCCATAGTATTTAATAGAATTTCTGATAGAATATAGCCGAGACAAAATAGTATTAAAATCTATTTATGGTCAAGTTTAAAAAAATCGAGCATGAGGTTTCCGAAATATTTATTTTTCAAAATTTTTAAAAGCTTCAACATAAAACAATGATTAGAATTTGTTGTACTGTTCTTAAGAAAACCGAAAATCAAGAAATGTTTCTTTAGGGGTACCATTAATAACCATTTTTCGGAACTTTTTTTCAATCAATGGATGGCTTTTACTACATGTTTAAGTGTTTTCTTTAAATCTGTTTTTGAGAAAAAAAATATTTTCTTAAATTTTGAAAATATGTTACACTTTGTTATTTAAGATCTTAAAAAAAAAAAACAAACGAACAAAAAATAAATAATAATAAATAAAGCCACTTAGGCTATAGTGGAACAGACAGAGAGACATACCTATTTTTTTCCCCTGCCCTATCATCGTTATGTCAAGTCTGATCAAAATCCCATATAGTCCCTATGCCCATATGTAAATATCGCAAGTAAAAATGAAAACTTTAAATAATTATAGTTAAGCAAAAATTTATAAAATTATAAAAGAAAACGGCTTTTATTTAAACTGAAACATCACAAGGGTTAAGGCAATTTTTTCATAGCCTTTTCCACTAAGACCATTGTTGAAGTAAAAAAAAAGTCCATTAGCATTATTAAGCCATAAGTTCCTATCATTATCTCATATGATGATGTCAGCTTGGGCAGGAACCTACCGAATGTGTCATTTCTTAATCCTTCATATATGTATGTGTATATTTACGTAAACAAATTCAAAGTAAGTAGATCTCAAGTCTAAGATATGATAATAATCAAGTCGGCAATAATGGCACACGCATCAAATTAAATTTATCTTAGGAGAATATTATTATAGATATTTTTACCCTTGCCCATAGAAGCCATACTAAATCGTACAAATTGTACGTTTATTTGTTCACAAATGTGAAACTTTCTATTTATCAAAACAGGGTGATTCTTATTTTAAGCTCTCTTATAACGATTTTAAGAAATGTTAAAATTTAAAAAAAAATATGTAAGACCACATCAGAAAACTAAATCCAAGCTATCAAAAATTTTACATATTTTAGCTAAGATACTGGTGATAATGTTCCTCTTCTACAATGAAGGAAAACCATCTTTAAGGGTTTTCCAATAAGAATTTCTAAACTTTGTAGGACAATTATCGGCCATATTGTTGATGTCACATGTGTTAAATAAGCTGCCATTTATTTAGTATTTTTTTTGCAAAATCCACATGGAGAGTATAAGCTTTTAATAAAATGATTACATTCTTATATTAAAGTGGGTCTTCTGTTCGAGAAAGAATCTGCACACTTCACCCATTTAATAGTCGCAATAATTTTCTTTCCGAGAAGACTATTGGCAACGTGTTGGATAAATTCCAATCGGCCGGTTCAGTGAACAAACCACAAGCACCCATATGTTAACAAAATGCAAAATCGCTGTTGGTGAAAGCGTGCAGGAGAATCTCAGGCAGACAATTCCACGCAGTGCATAAGAACTGGGCCTTTGGCAGACACGCAACACAACTTGGCGAATTGTACAAACTTTATCTGACCCAGAAGTTTAGAGAACTATGGAAAACAAGGTGTGTTCATTAACTGCACTCTCAAATAGTTGGAAGTTACCCCAATTTGGGTCAAGAAATCATATTCAGCAAATATGCCCATTTGTGGACGATTCGTGGTTCATCAACAAGCAAAACTGTCGAATATTGGACGATCGCAGTCCACACGAGATACACCAAATTGCAATGCTTTCAGAGAAAGTCACCGTTTGATTTGGATATTAGGCTGGCGGCATCATCGGTCCATACTTCTTTGAGAACGGCAATGGCCAAGACATTACGTCAATGGCGCGGCGCGGCGGGAGCTATGGGTCGATGGTAATCAATATCTCTTGAACCTAAATAGATATAGGTTATCTCACGCGGAGGCCATGCGAACTGACCACCGATATCGTGAAATTTGACCCTGTTAGACTCTTCTTCCTTGAGAAACTTAAGTATATAAAGTATTTTAGTTGATTGTTACTAACTCTCTTCTATCTGGTGACGACCCATATGCCTGTCCTGCACGACTAAATCAGATCTACCCAGGTACCCAGGCCAAGAACTCTGAGGAATTTTATCAGTTTGCAGTGGCCGTTGAGTAATTATTAATATTAAAGGTTGTTTGTTCTCTTCACCCGAAACAGGATATAAGTGTTATTGGTTCTAGCTCCTAAGATGCATTTTGATCAGCCTTAATTTTGAGAGTTATATCCATATTTTGGGTTATATGGCCTCCTTTTCAGTTTAGATTCTATTTTTAATCGCATTCTCTCCTATTCTACAATAGAGCTCAGGCTTTGTTAGGCTTATCATCGCTCCTATTTGAGCTTCAGCATCTGTCTTTTCATTTCCAGTGACACCTACGTGCCCAGTTACCAAATGAATTTGAAATGGGTGTGCTTCCCGAAGTCGTTTAGCCACATATTTCCATAATAGTTTAGAACTAATGGCATAGGAGTTTAACGCTTCGAGTGCTGCTCGGCTGTCCGACATGATGGCAATATTTTGGTTATTTTAATTTCTTTTGAACGTCTATCCCAGGCCGAACGAAATGGTCTGGAAAAGACGTTCTCAATCTATCAGAGTACCATTTGATAGCATTTACGTCGAGTTAGTAGTTCAATGTTTCGCCTACCTCTTTTTTGCTACTTAACTCCTCTGTGAAGTTTTTTTCGAAGTTATAGTTTTTAATCATGCCATCTCTTAGAATGTTTGGTAGCTTGGTACTAAGGAATTTGATATGAAGTCTCTTTATTTTAACATTTACCCCTCCCTGTTTCCAAGGAATGCAGATAAATGTTGTGCCACAGAAATAAGCTCCATTAATCCAAAGAATGTTCTATTAATTTAAGAGTATTTTTCGAACTATTTCGCTTTTTTAAAACTAACCCTAAACTATTTCCTTTCCAATCAAAAGCACCCTGTATTAGAAAAATCCATACACTCCCACACACGCTTAGAACAATACAATTTACATTTCAGGCAACAAGATGGTCTTCTTTCTCCTAATCCATTCCGAACATATGAACTTAACCACACAACAGAACATCAACATTTCTTCGTTAGTTTTCTTTTGATGAATGGAACTGGACATGTTCAATGTCCATATCCCAAATAATATCCTAGAAATCTTCTTTGACACAAGTTGGAGCAGCATAAATGTACATATAAATAACCTTTTTCTGACCACCTTAATTAAGGCATAAATTCCATTCCAACCCATCCAAGTCGGGCACTCTGATTCTGGTGCAAAATAATGTAGGTAAATAACATTTCGCACAACATTTGACCTCTTATTGCAATCATCATCATTAGCATCATCATCATCATCATTTGAGTGAACTTAGAAAGAGGTGTTTCATAGTAAATTTAGCTCATCACTTTAAAGAACTTAAGGACGCCACGAGAGGAAGAAGATTTGTGGTGAAAATTAATGAGTGTTCATGTTCATGCTCATACAGATTTTGTTAAAGGTAAGAACCCAAGTTTTGTTTTGGAATAAATTTCCCTCAAATGAAGACATATCCGCTATTTATGGTGCAAAGGATGAAATTATGTCGGTTATATGACTTGAAAACACAAACTGTGGTAGCTTTTGTTGATGCTGCTCTATACGGAAATGAGTGGTTGATCTAATGTGAACATAAACAAAAACTTAGGTGTTGGCCTTTTTTGTCTCATGGCCGATTTCATAAACAAACACTAAAAGCACTTTTATCAAAAATCCTCTTAAATTTTATCAGGCTCTTAAAAATTTTTAGTTTCACCAATCTATAAAAGGGACATTTTGGGGAAATTTTTGTTAAAATTGAGTTCTCTTCACATCCCTGGGAAAAATAAATTGCTTTTTTCTTTCTAACAAGCGAAATGTATGAGAAGAAATGAGAAAGCGTTATGTGTTCAAACAAATGCCAAGAAATGAAAAAAAAAAAAGAAATGCACACAAAATATTTGGAAAGATTCTGATACTGACATTCTGTGGCATAAAATCGTTAAGTAATAACCACTTAATTTATTTTTTATTGAATTGTTGGGTTTGTTTTGGTTCCAAATGAAGACCAAACATATTCAACAAACTCATCCACAGATGCGTTGGAAAGTCGGAACCACATTTTTGAAGTCATATAATGTATTTCTGTGAACCAGGAATATTCTTGCTCAGCGAATAACTTTGTGTTGCACTTTATTATTGGATGAAGACGATCAATATTTTTTTACGAAATAAAGAAACAAATCATTAAAATATTTAGTATTAATTTATTTATTTTGTATATCTTCATAAATTGAACACTAAATCCTTACAGAACGATATTTTCAGCTGCTATACCTATAACCAATTGTTGTTATCTACATCTGATGACATTTCAATGACACTTTTAAAATTTAATGAGCCAAAAATGGGCATTTAGTTTATAAGGGTGTTTAAAAGCTTGTTTAATTTAAAAGCGCTTGGTGAAACCAAAACATCTCATTTTAAGGTTTAGAAGCCTGTTAAATGTTTAAAAGTCCTTCGTGAAATCGGGCATCAGTATAATTCATTTCCTTCTATTAGATTGCAAGACAATATTTATGTTGCACCTTTTTATTTAAAGTGTATCCCTCATTTAGCCCTTTAAGCATTGCAAAATTGGAAGAACAGGTCTTTCACTGGCTGATTTGTTTGAATGTTTGAAATATGTAGGTAAAGAATTTTAAACTCTTATGTCATAAAAATTAACAATTTTTTTTAAATTGTAAAAAAAACAGGAAATTTGTAAGAAATCAATACAAACATAACATGATATAGGTAAAACTTCTTTAAAATTAAAGAAAAAGACAAGATAGATACGAGTATAACAGCAAAGTTGGACTCAAATACACTATCAAGTCGAAAGAGTAGATTTTACCTGAATTCAAGTTTACAACTGGGTGGAAGCGAAGGTCAAGTTCACTTAAACCATGATAGATTAGATTTTTTTTAGATTAGATAGATTGCTTTATTCATCTTTAAAGTAATAATAATTACAGAGTTTACAGATATTGATCAACTCAATCTTATTAAGGCATGGCCTTGGCCGTCACCTCAGATGGCAAGTAAATAATAATTTCAAAACTTTATAGAATTATACATTTTTTAAAGAATTAAAACAAATTTATAATTAACAAAAGAAAAATTAATTTTACTTGAGAACATGGGTTAGGTTTAATGTAGAACAAACTAAAATTCTTCAGCTATTATTTTGGTTCTGTAGCTGGCGGCTTCTTTGTAAAATGCGGCGATAATCTTCCAGCCTTCCTGTCCATTTAAAACACTTGTTGTTCTTTCCAAGGTTAATGTTGCGCAGTCAAAGAAGACCCTTCTGATCTCCTTAAGGATGGGGCATACAGCTATGAAATGGAACACGTCCTTCCGAGCTTTAAGGTTACGTAGGGTGCAAAATAAAGGAAGATCATCCCTGTGCGGTATAAAATTTAAATTCAGCAACTCTCCTCTAGCTTTAAATATAGTTGAAATTTCGAAAATACTGTTTTCATCCCGAAAATAGTTGAGTTCATTTAAGTCGTAGTTCAGCTTGCAGTAATATTGTCTGTAGAGAGATGATTGCGCTTGGTATTTAAACTCCTCCCTCAGTTTGTCATCCAGATTTCTTATGAAGGTGTACATATTATCTCTCCAATCATCCAAATTATCCATCGTAACATTAAGTTGTAGGTTGTATCTGCTTGCCAAATGGTCCCACTTTTT
Source organism: Chrysotoxum bicinctum (assembly GCA_911387755.1). Lineage (NCBI taxonomy): Eukaryota > Metazoa > Arthropoda > Insecta > Diptera > Syrphidae > Chrysotoxum > Chrysotoxum bicinctum. Next base: position 34,118,072 of record OU426987.1, read on the forward strand.
GTAAAACAAAGATTTTGAGGAAATTGCATGCGTTACAACCAACTTTGTTAGACGGTTTTCTGGGTGAGACATAGCCTTAATAACGTAATCGAAGTGAAGCTTCAAAGTTGCAATAAATAGTGGCGACAATCCCGTCTCTAATAAAAGCATATAGTTTGGAGAACTAGATGGGAGTTTAAACAATCTTTTTAGAAAAAATCTTAGTAATTTTTCGACTTCTTCACTTTGCAGATAGCCCCAAACCTGCGAGGCATAAAACAGAACTGATTTAGAAGTTGCCTCAAATAGTTTGTACTTCGCAGTTAAATTGAGTTCACTTGCACTAATACAGGTCTTCCATGTGCAATTAAGTGCTGTTTTTGCTAACTGAAGCTTGTTGGAAAAATGTCTCTTCATGCTTAAGTTTGATGTTATTTTCATTCCAAGGTAATCATACTCTTTAACTATCTCAATATCTTTTCCAGCGAATTTCCACTTTTCGTTTCTGGCATAACATCCACCGGCCTTTCTGCATATCATGACCTTGGACTTGGACAAGTTCACAGTGAGGTTCCATTTCGCACAATATTCTTCAAGGTGCAAAATCATACGGCTAAGTCCTTGGGGGGAATCGGATAACAGGACTATATCATCAGCATACATTAGCACTTTAATCCTCCTCCCAGCCCACAAAATTCCACCGCAAAGCACTTCATTCAGATCATCGAGGAACAGAATGAACAAGAGCTTAAGAACATTAAGCATTTTTGTTGACATTCCCATCAATGAAAGTTTGTAGAATAGAGACCTTCTGTCGATAGAATCAAAAGCGGCTTTGAAGTCTATGTAAAACGTATAAAGTTTCCTATGTTGATCCTGAAACGACTAACTGCGCAATATTCATTAGGGTGAAGATTTGGTCAATTGTTGAATGATTTTGTCTAAAACCAGACTGAAAATCACTCAGAAGGTTCTCATTATCGACCCATGCTGTTAATCTTGTGTAGGGCACCAGTGAGAAGATCTTCAATGAACAGTTCAGGAAGGATATACCTCTATAGCTTTCTGCTGAATTCGAGTCACCTTTTTTGTGTAGCGGAAATAGAATCGCCTTTTGAAAGCTCAGTGGTACAATATTGGCATTAAATATTTGATTAAACGAATCCACCAACACGATTAAAGCTTCTTCTGTCAAATTCCTGTAGAACTCAAAAGGTATTCTGTTTTCTCCTGGGGCTTTGTTATACTTTGTTCTACCAATGGCCTCTTTGACTTCTTCTAGACTTATGTGTCGGTCTAGGTAATCATTAACAACTAAAGGACTGGCATATTGGACAACGGGACCGTTGTTTACAGGGTTAAGAAGATTGCAAAAGTGCTCCTTAAGGATATTGGGGTGTAGACCAACACCAATTGTGAATGATCTGCCAGTTATCCCTCTTACAGCTTTCCAAAAACATTTTGCGTTGCTTGCATTTGAAGCTTCCCGCACTAGCTGACCAAAGTAATTTTTTTTTTGAACTCAGACAAACAATTTTGTAGTGTTTGTTTGCTTCCAAGTACATTTTCTTGAGGATATCCGCGTTGTATTTGCGAAATAAATTAAGCAGCTGGAATGCTTTATCTCTCGCCTTTTGACATTCATGATTAAACCATTTGTTTTTTGGTATGCTATGTCTTGCTGAACTATTTTTTGGAGCAGCTTTAGCTATAGCTTCATCAAGAAAATCTAATTTTACAGCCTCTTCAAGATTAGTATGCTCCCGAGATAATTCCCATGATAGGTTTTGATGAAAAAGTTCAATTTGGTGCTCTTTCAAAAATAATTTTGGTAAAAGTTGCATTTCAAGTTCATTTGGCATAGACCGTATCTCGTTCAAATGGAGTACTACTTCAATTGGCATGTGATCCGAAAAGTTTTGAGCACCAACCTTCAAATCTTCAATTAAACTTAAAAAATCAGTTGCTGCACAACAATAATCAATAGTTGAGGAGCCTTGTTTTGCTAAAAAAGTTTTTTCCCCGTGTATATCACTTTTTGTTCTGCCATTTATAACTGTGAGATCAAACGTTTTACAAAACTCCAAGAGCTTCTTCCCATTTCCATCCAAAACGTCGTCCTTAGACTTTCTTTCTAGCGATATTTTCGATGAAACAGATGATAATTGCTCAGTACAACATTGATCAAAACCAATTCTACCATTCAGGTCACCAATAATCATTAAATTATGTTTTCCAAAGTAGTTAAGTGCATCCTGAAGATTTTCGAAGTCAGTTGACCACTTCGTACAGTTTAGGTAAACTGGTACTATAAAATTGATCCTTCCCCTACCTTCCAATTTAAGAATAATAACATTTTCAACCACCATAAACTCAAAACTGCAATCTGAATTTTTCTTAAAACCAAACAAACAGCCGACTTTTGCTCTTCCTTTACTATGAATTTTAACTGCAGCAACGCTTTTCAATACATAATTGCTAAACATCTTTTTATAAAACTCATAATTATTATCTTCCTCAACCCATGTCTCATAGAGAAAAAATACATCAAACTTTTCTACATAGTTAAAAAACTCATTAAATAACATTTTATTATACATTCCATGAATATTATAGCTTAAAATATTTAAGTAAAAACCGTCGCCTGGCAAGACGGAAACCCGAGGTGCGGCCTTTGAAAATCATTGTGAGGAACTAGAAGTACCACAAGATGACGTTGGTAAATGGTTGTTGTCTTCACTTAACGAAGAAACGATCGATGACAGATCGACAGCTGTCATTTGCAGGCTGTCAAATAATTTATTGATTTCTGTCAACCCATCCAACGATCCGCACTTAAAGCCATTGTTTATACTCCAAGTAAAAACTTTTCCTTCAATTCGCAGTTTATCGTCGTAAACATTCATCTTCTTCTTTGACTCTGGCACTTTTTTATGTATCCACCATCTGAGTTTCAGCAAAACACTTCGACTTCTTCTAGCTCCTGGCGGCAGATCTTTTCGTATAGAGATTGCTTTTCCTTTCAATTTACCTGAAGCACGCAGCACAGATTTTGCAGTTTGGGAGGATCTAAACTTCACCATAAGCAAGGAATGATTATTTTTGTTATTTTTGATGTTCAAAGGACGGACGTCATCAATTTCGATATTAGGAATTTGCAAAACATCAGTGCACAGGCTTTCCACACTCGAATGCTCTGCGCCCTTTGCAGTAAATGGCATGTGAAACAACAGATTTTTTTCGTTGGCCCCTATAAGTAGGGACTCCACTTTTGCTTCAAGATTACAGCAGCGTTCCTCTGTCATTCTAAGTTTTGATGCGAGCTCGTCGTTTTTAGATCTTAATGCAGAAATATCTGATTTAAGTTCGTGGATATCACTTTTGCGAGCCAGATCCTTCAATTTTAAGTCCAAAATATCAGATAAAGATGAAAGTGTTATTGTGTCATCTAATTTAGACATTTTCGACGGGAAGTACCTTTTACGGAGGCTTGCAGGTATTTTTTCAGGGGATGTTTGATCGAGGCTTCTTTTATTCATTTACTCAAAGAGTTGCAAAATGTTGGGTTATGTCAAGCCTTATAGCAAACAAGTTTGGCAGAAGTTCTTAAGCCTAGGACTTACAGTTTGAAGAACGCTTATAGAAATTCGCTTGTTTTTATTTTCTTGAGGTATTTCACAGATAAAAGTATTTTCTTTTCTTTTTTTTTTTTTAACTATTAATTTATTTTTAATTTTTTTTTAAGAACACTTAAAAATTTTCACAACTTGTCAGGTAAAAGCTAGGGTTGCCATCCTTTATCTAAACCATGATATATCATCATATATCAGTTATGTGAAATAAAAAATAAAATTAAGAAAACTGCTGGCAACTCCATATTGCTTAGAAAATCTTTTCTGTCGCATTATGTAAAAACGCTGAAAGCTGCTATTCAATGAACTGATGGGTTCATATGCCATCAAATCGACATACCGCCCTTCTCCATCAATGACAAAGAGATTTTAAAGAAGCCGATATGCTGTCATGCTACGTTTTAACATTGTTCTCAAAAAAATAGTATAAAACTTGCGCCAAGACCTAAGGCACAACCTTTCAAGTCCATCCAGCTACTTGTATATACCACTGCTATGATTTTAATAAGGAGAACGAAATTTGAAGCCAGTCGCATATTGTGGGGCGAAGAAGATTGGTTAAACGCTCAATGAAGAGTATACTCATATAATAGCATTAAGAAGGGATGTCCAACACCGACATCTTGGACATGACGTTACGATGAGCAGCTATTACTTCGAAATACACTCAGTCAACGATACCAGCCCTAAGATCAAATGAAGAAAAATTCTTGCCAATTGCTGCTTTTTTGAGTTAAAAAGCAACTAAAGTCTCCTTTCATAAGACTACAATAATCGATGCCCTGATATGGATGCTACGAGTGGGTCAAACTAAACGAACTTTCTTCAAATTTTTTTAAAGCAGGAAACAATGAACGGGAATTATTTATTATGGTGTTGCAACATGCTTTTCTTAAATTCCAAAAATCCATGCTTCGAAACTAAATTCGTTCCGTATCCGTGTACAAAGAGTATATTTACTTTCGTATGACATAACGAGTTTTTAAAATCAAAAATTAATTTGTTTTTTACCCCATAAAAACGGGGTCTTTGAACACATTGTAATTTGTAATATCTCGAAAACAAAAGCGAATTTAGAGATTTTGAGATACGACTTGTATTCAGTACTTCAAAAATCCAAATGACAGTGAAGTTTTGTATCCACAGCAAAAAAAAAAAACAAAAACATTAAATTTTGTAAACAAACTTGTTCTTCAACGGTCTTAAAATTTTAAAAATGAATGTTATTAGAGGAAAATGTTCGAAAGCAGCAAGAAGTTCATATTTTAAAAGTTTAGTGGCTGGAGCTTAACGCAATGTCATATAAATTCTGTTAAGTGGTTTTGAAAAAAATAAGTTGTTATGCATACAATTTTTCAAACTTTTTCAAGCAAAAATATTTGTTCCCCAATTTAAGTTTTTATTTTTGTGCCAATATCAAATTAAACTTCAAAAAAAAATCATCTACATTTTTTATATTTCGGATTTTCATAAAAAAAATTATTTGTTTTTAAATCTAATATTTAGTATGCAATATATTCGTTTACTTCTTAGAAGCTTTTGTACACAAAATTTAATTAAAATCGGTAAAACGGATAATGATAAACTCAAAAATATAAATGGATTTAAGGCAGCTGTCTGAATTTATTTTTACTTGCGACTTATAGGTACTTAAAGGCAAGTTATGCATTCAGAAAAAAAAATCGAACTCGTGATTTTAATCAAAGTTGACATTACGATAATAGCGAAGCCTAAAAAACTGGGTCTCGCAATTCTGTCTGTTCGACTACAGCGTAAACTTGGTAGATATCACTTTTAATTTTTTCCCCCACACGTTTTTTTCCTTTTTTTTAAGGCCAAAAATTACAATACCTGTCAAACGAATTTTTTTCGAAATTTTATAAATATTTTTTTTTCTCAAAAACTGTTCGACAGATTTAAAAAATAAAAATACAAAAAAATTTCATTTAGTTAAAACTAGGTAATGGTTGAAAAAAAATGGGAAAAATGGTTATTGAGGGTACCCCCCATGGAACCATTTTTTTTTGTTTTGATTTTCTCAAAAACCTTACCACCGATTTTGATAATTTTTTTTTGCTAAGGCTTCCCAAAAACATAAATAGAATTATTTATTCAAATTTTCAAAAAAAAATTTGTTGGATTTTTAAAAAAAAATTCAAACCCCATGCTAGATTTTTCTTAATCTTGATAAATAAAAGTTTCTTAAGACAAGATTTAAGGAAAAAAATGTATGTTACCTAAACATAAAGGTACCCACCACACAAATGTCAAAAAATGATTTTCAAAAATTGTATTTTTCTCAAAAACGGCGCTTAAAATTTTGATAAAAAGTTTTTCTTTTAATTAATTTTTATGATCTTTAATTTATTAAAAAAAATTTAAATTAAAATTAAAAAAAATTAAGAAAATTGTAGCTAACCTAGCATAGAACCATTTTGTCTAATTTTGAATTTCTCACTACCGACACAACGGATTTTAATGAAATGTTTTAAAGAGATGCTTTCAAAAGTTTTGAAAAACATTGCATCTCAAAACTTTAAAAAAAAATATTTTTTGAATTTTTGGAAAAAAAAGTCTTTTTTTATTTGAAAATTCGATATCTCAAAAACGACTTAATATTTTTTTTGGAAATTTAATTTTCATTCGTATAGTAATAAAAACGTTAAGTTGGCGTACCAAATTTTTTTTCTTAAAAATTTTGTATTTAAAAGCTTATGTTTTTTTAAAGAACCACTATAACGACTTATAATTTTTGTTGTTGCATAATTTGCATAGCATTCTGCATAGCTTATAGAATTTAAAAAAATGATTTTATCCATATGAACAGTTTTCTCTAATAACATTGGTTTTTAAAATTCCTAGTATATTACATAGGAGCAAGTTCGTGCGACCCAGTTGTGCATTTTATTTTTTTGTTAAATTAGGGTTCGTAAAGTTAAGCTAAGCAAAAAACATTGACGCAATATTTTAGTTGAATTAGTACGATGTTAAAACTGTTTTAGTATGAAACTAGGTTAAAGTTTCGATAGTTGTGAATGATATTGTCCTGTTAAGGATTATTAAAAACGAAATTCGAAAAAATTAATTCGAAAATTCAATAAAAAAAACTTTATATTTTCTTGAGTCTCACACAAATTTACATAAAGTCGATGACAATATTTTCACCCACAATACCTATTTTTCCATTCACAATGGAAAAATTACACAAATTCACAATTTAGCAACTATTCATTGATATTTGACAAACGCAATGCCGAATGAAGAAATTGCTTGATAAATAAAAACTTTCATTTCATTATTGACAATCGGAATAACGGTGAATGAGTTTAAAAAAAAAATTGAAACTTAAAAAAAAAACTTCGAAAATTTGAATACACAATACTATTTAAACTTGTTGAGAGCATGAGCAAGCAAAAATAGATCAAAATTAGGTGGAACGTTTTTGAGCAGCAAATATGAATTTGTGCAGGAACAAAAATTATAAGTTGTTGCAGAGATTTCTTAAAAAAATAAACTTTTAAATACAAAATCTTAAAAACATTTTTAAGAAAAAATTTTGGTTCGCCAACTTAAAGTTTTTATTATTGTTCGAATAAAAATCAAATTTTCGAAAAAAATGTACCTGTTTTTAAGATAACGAATTTTCAAAACAAAACAATGATTTTTATGATTTTTTTTTCTGAAATTCAAAAAATTTGTTTCATAAGTTTTGAAATTCAATGTTTTTCAATCTTTTAAGAAGCTTCTCTATAAAAAATTTGAATAAATCAATTCTGCCGATAATAAGAAATTCAAAATTCAAAAAAATCGGTCTATGGTATAGGTATATTTATTTTTAATTATCAAAATTGGTTGTATCTACTATAGGGAATATTTTTTCGGATATTTCTTCCAAGCATTACCTAGCTTTCACTAAATGAAATTTTTTGAATTATTTTCAAAAATATCTGTGGAACAGTTTTTTGAGAATTTTTGTTTTTAATTACCATTTGGCACCTACCTTTATTTTAACATTTTGTTCCTCTTTTAGCTAATTTTTATTAAATGCATTTTTTTAAATATAGTACCTTTGCAACTATCCTTTACATCCTTTCTTTACATCTATTATTTTATTAAACGAATTAATATTTAAATTTCTGAGAATTTTTGAAAAAAAAAATCAGAAAATAATTAAAAATTTAAAATTTTGAAATAAAAAATGTAAAACAAATATTGTATAGTAAAGCTTATCTACAAAACTTTATGAAATTAGTATTTTGTTGTTGTTCTATTTCTTTTTTTGACAAATTTGACATTTACGAAAAAACGGTCTCTACAATTTTTACTTGTTTTCTTTATTTTTCTAGGTTTAATTTATATTTTTTTTTAAACTAGAAGACAAAAGAATCTAGTCTTAAACGTCCGAATATATGTACATTTTTAGAAAAAAATTTAATAGCTTCAATAGAATTAAAATACCTAAAAAATTTTCAAATTGTTTATGTTTTTAACCTTTGTAATTTAATATGAAAGTGCCTTAAATATATAAAAATACCACAAGTTGTGAAAATTAACCAGTCGTGTTGATCGAAAAAAGTCTTAAGAGTAGGCTCAGATTAAATTTTGACAAATTTAAACACCATGAGCATCTTCTCTGTATAAAATTTGTTATGATAATATTTACTGTCAGATATTCAAGTGTTAAAATTGTCCTTGTCCAAAGAATTCAATCTTTGAAAGTTTAGATTTTAAAACACTCCTGAAAATATGAAACGTGGATATCATCATACCCATATTGAATTATTCTTCAAATTGTTTTTGACCAAAACACAATATGTGCCACAAATTCAAAACAACGATGAGTAAATTCAATTTTATTTGCCAAATTTTGGCAGCACACTTAATCAAAATCAGCATAGAAAACCTCGTAAGTTATTTGCCACGTAGCTGGTAAAATCCAAACTTTCCGCATTCCAAAACAATAACCACGAACTTCGGCGTGATGAAAAGAGGAACATGAATGTTCCAACAGGGTAACATCATAATCAACCTCTAATATATACCTCATCCGTCTATCTACATCCGTCCACATTTGAATGCGCCCTTGTGAGCTGACGATGTCTATGTTGTGTATCAATTTATATGATAATTTAATTTTGGCAAACTTAACTTGATTTTGCTTCACATGCAATCCTGCTCCCTACTTTGGAAATGTCTACCATATCTACCTACAAGGCTACAAGGATAATAACATTTCGACTTCTTGCCTGCCATTAGTTTTGTTTTTGCAAAAAGCACACTTTACCAATTGGATTTTCGAGTTGAGAAATGTCAAAAGAATTCCCTCAGAAAGGGAAAAAAAATGTTTGTCTGACGTATCCTAACATTATGCTTACCCACTGCAAATTCTGATTTTTCTTAAAAAACAACAAATTTGAAATAAATCATCAAATTTAATGGGGATATTCGGAAAGTCCTTGAAACTAAAATCTGAAGAACGCCATTCGAGTGACACATTGATGGATTGCTCTCAGTTCTCAGACTGTCACACTGTAATTGATATAAGTAACTTGTCAAATGGACGAGATCTGTCAAAATTGATGCAATTCTGTGCTTCATGGGCAAATTTCATGTTTTCTTTAATGGATCCTACACATTGTCAAATAAATAATCTTTTGAATTAATAAAGTCTGCCCAAATTTTCTTATTATTTATTGCTATATGTCACAACCTAATTGACTTCTTTAACGTCAAACAGGTGTCAAAGCTTTACTATATCGATTCCGTGTGCGGAATATTAAATGTCATGTGTGTACCTTTCGGGATAAAACGAACGGACACATGGTACACATCGGAACAAAGCATACATTTGAACAACAACTTCTATCGAATGTTTTTTTTTTTTCATTTTGGGATTGAGAAGGGGACTTTAGCTGGGATAAAGGTAAAGGTAGTGAGTGACATGAAATATTTGTAAATATATCAATATTGTATGATGACGAGTCGAATAATTTAAGGACTTGACTAGATCAAATTATTGGATGTTGATGTTTGAAGCAACATGGAAAATTAAATTGCTAGGGATTCAATATTTGGAATCATACTGAGTATCGTGATAAAATTGTTGGATGTGGTAGTTATTAATATTTAAATTCGAAGTCATGAAACTTTGAGAAATACCTGTCTTTGACATGAACAAATTCGGCATTATGAATATTTCAAATAGCAACAGATGACATATTTGTGACCGATTCGGTCTTATGTCATTTCGGATAGTGATATAATATAAATTTAGATTTTTGCCATTTCCTAACATAGTTTGGACTGATATATATTTGGCATACAGGTGTACTGGTTTTCTGCAGTTGTATATATTGAAATTAATCAAATATTCAAGTGATGAAAATAAAGCATTTTACGGTCTTAAACGGTAGAATATAAAGCCACATATAGCAGTCATTGAAGAACGATTTAAAAATATATTTATTTATCTGTACCTTTGTATATATAACCTATAGTATTTTTATGGAGCGTGATTTTGTATTGCGAACTCTAGCCTGGTGGTGGCGCTGAAATTAGCGATAGATTTTACAGTGGAGAGTAGAATAAAACACCCCCTGTGCAGGGACGGGTTAGAATATTCCTGCAGCGCCTCCCCGCTTGTCGTAAAAGGCGACTAAAGGAGTAAATACATCTAGGCCACAAACAGCAAGGTGAACCTAGCGACACGTGACACCTATAAACTTTCCCAAAAGTGTGCATGCCAGTCCCTGGGTTGGCACGACTGGAGATCACCGGTGCCGTAAAAGAGAGATCAAATACAAAACTGGAGCATGCACACGTCGATACTTACAACCAGGATTTTGTGAATTCAAGCATTATGGAAGTACTCGTTCAAAATGACACTACCCCGCCAGGCACTACCATTGTTACACATGGTACTGATCCTGGACCGAACAGCAATGCTCGGGTCAGAGCTAGACGGATTCCGGGGGCTAGCAAAGTAATGCCGCAGATTATACAAAATCTGAGAGTTGCGAGTTGGAACGTTGGCAGTATGACAGGTCGAAGCTTCGAGCTGGAAGAGATGATGAAAAGAAGGCGAGTGGACATCTTATGTGTTCAAGAAACAAAATGGCGAAACACGGGAAACAGGGCCCGTTTCTTGGATACGAGGACAAAAAAAACTATAAGATGTTCTACTATGGAACGGAAAAGGGTAAAAACGGAATCGGAATCATCCTTGCAAAACATCTATTAGGCAGCGTATTGACCATTTCGAAATCCAGCGACCGTTTGATGTCCCTTAAATTGGTGATTAAAGGAAAGTTGTGGAATATTGTCACTGCATATGCTCCCCAAATTGGATGTGAGCAGGTGCAAAAAGATGCATTTTGGCTAGACTTTCACAATCTACTTAAGGACATCCCAAAGGAAGAGTTTTTGTTCGTGGGCGGAGATTTGAACGGACATGTCGGGGTGGCTGTGGCACGATGATTGTGTGCTCGAATGTCAACCTCATGATCACAGGTTCGATCCCTGCCGTCGTCTATGTCGTTTCAATTCCATTAAAAAACCTTCTAAGAATTGTCATCAATGGGTTGATGGTTTACTCACTACATGTTGTTCAGGCATAACACTAACAACATGTAATTGAGTTAAACTAGTATGTCAAACAAGGATGAACACGAATAAAATAATGTGAATTGTAAGCGACATAGAAATAAGACACGGCATTTCTCCGCTTTAGCTCAGCCGCCATCCCTGGAGATAAAAATATCTGAGACAACCACTAACAGTCTCAGAACATCGTGCCGCACATCTTTCCTATCCTTCTTTCTCTTCATTAACTTCACGCCCGCGCTGTGTTGAAACATTTAAAGGGTAATCATAATCCCTTGAGCGCGGGTAGATTATAAAAAAAAAAAAAAAAAAAAAAAGACAAACGAAGACTATGAAGATTGCCATGGAGGCCTCGGATACGGCACCAGGAACCCTCCTGGTGAAGACATCCTGAGCATGTGCAAAACATACGGTCTTATCGTACTAAATACCATGTTCGTCAAACAAAGCCGACACCTGGTCACTTACAGTAGTGGTGGAAATGAAACCCAGATTGATTACCATTTGATATCTAGTTTCATGAAACCCCGGGTAAAAGATTGCAAAGTGATACTAGGAGAAGCGATCGCTCACCAACACCGTCTCCTACTGACAGAATTTTTTATGGAGACAGTGAACGACAACAAACATACAAAAACTTTTGGGAAGATCAAATGGTATAATCTGGATAAGGAAAAAGGCGAAGCTTTTATTTCGGATATGCAAAACGTTCTGTATAACAACACCGATATAGTTCGAAATGAAGAGAGTACAGCACAAAGTATGTGGGATCTCCTACAGAGAACTTGCAAAGAAAAAGCCAAAACACTGTTAGGGGTTTCAAAAGGACACAACCAACAAGGCAAAGAAACATGGTGGTGGAATGATGAAGCTAAATCAGTTATAAGTAAAAAGAAAATGGCTTTCAAGGCTTGTTCGAAGTGCCCCTCTAATGATACAGAGCAAAAGTCACGCCTCGAAGTGGAATATAGAAACTGCAAGAAAGAAGCGAAGAAGAAGTGCGCCCAAATTCAAGAAAAGAATACAGAAAACCTGTATCGGGAGCTGGATGAAATTTCTACCCCGACAGCTGGTGCTATTCAAGAGCTACGGCAAAACACGAATAAGGGCGCAACTATCTTCAAAATACCCGCTCAAAGAAGAAGAAATGCCCAGGAGATTTGTTCGCGAAAGTTCATTAACAATGCTCAAGGCCAACTACAGGTGGCGACAGTTTTGTGACGGACTTCTAAACGAACAATTTCCAAGGCTATACTTTCCAATAGCTTCACCTAACTTAAGAGAAGTATCCGACGTCACAGTCGAAGAAGTTAGTGAGGCGGTAAAATACTCCAAAAAGGGAAAAGCTGTTGGCCCAGACGAAATACCCTCAGAGTTTTGGAAAAAGATGGGAGATATCGGGTTTAGATGGCTCATGATTCTTGTCTCCAAACTTATACGAGGTGATCGCATGCCAAATCAATGGAGGGAAAGTTACCTTCTTCCAATTTATAAAGCTGTGATAATTACCGTTCGATTAAGCTGATGTCACACACCATGAAGATCGTTGAGCGAGTCTTGGGTAGCCGACTGCGAAAAATAATTAGGCTATCTGATGACCAGTGCGGGTTTGTCGGGAGTAAGTCAACCACGGATGCAATCCAGAGTATAAGAATAATTATGGAAAAACATCGGGATTCTTTGGAGGATTTGCATGTCGTATTGGTTGATTTTGAAAAAGCATTCGATCGGCAACCACGAGATCTAATATGGGTGGCCCTCAGGCAATGAGGAGTTCCAGAAACCTATGTGCGGATAATTATGGACATGTATGATGGAGCAGTTACTAAAGTAAGATGCGCAGCTGGAGTCACCGAAGAATTCGAAATCACAGTAGGTGTACACCAGGGAAGTGTCTTGAGTCCCCTGCTCTTTATTACAGTTCTTGATTACCTGCTTGAAGGCAAAGTGACGGATCCAAAATTGCATCAGTTATTCTTTGCTGACGATGGAGCCATCATAAGTGAAGACCCGATATCCCTACAACGAGCACTTGACGTATGGGTGGATGTTCTAGAAGGAAGTGGGTACCGCATAAGCGCGAAAAAGACAGAATACCTATGCTGCCCATTTTCTGATCCACACAGGCCTATTCCAAACATTTATTTGAATGGAGTAGTGCTTCCCAAGTGTGAAAAGTTTAAATATCTGGGGTCTATGATAAATAACGAAGCTACTTGTGATGACGATATCAATCATCGCGTAAGCGTAGGGTGGATGAAGTGGCGGGAAAATTCTGCTATCTTCTGTGACCGAAAAATGCCCCCTAAGCTGAAAGGAAAGCTCTACACTTCAGTTGTGCGTCCAGCATTCACATACTGTACACAATGTTGGACAATGTACAAAAAGTATGAGAGTAAGCTAACGGCAGCTGAGATGGAGATGCTTCGTATCACGGCGGGAGTTACAAAGCTTGATCGAATTAGAAGTACGAAGATCCGAGGAAGCCTTCATGTTAAGAATACCATTTCCCAAAAAATTGAACACGACCGACTCAGTTGGTATTGCCATGTTCAAAGGAGAGATCCTGAGAACCCCGTCAAAAAGGCAATATCATACAACGTTCCAATTCGGAATAAAAAGAAAGGTAGGCCTAAACACTCCTGGCACAAACAAATGCAAAAACACCAGCATTCAGTTGGCCTCAGAAATGGAACAATACAAAACCGGGAGGCTTGCCGCCGATTTCTGAGGTCAACCCGGTGAACCCCACAGGCGGATCACTAGTGTGAAGCAGATACGTGGGAGAGTTATGATCCCCTCGACATCGAGATCATAACAGCGCCGAAGCAAAGGAAGAAGAAGAAGAAGTAGAATAAAACACAAAACGAGTAGTTAAGAAGAAAATATTTTATTATTAAATTTAACAGAGACAAATGCAGCAAGTACTGTCCCTATACTTAAGATGTCGCCACAATCTTTCGTCTTCCTGATAGTACAATAAGTTGTATAATATGCAAAGTCTGTACGTATTATTGAAGTAAAATGAACATTGTATGCAGTTTGCCGTTTGACATAAGTCAATACAATTACGTTTGTGCCAAATTATAAAATGAAAATATTATCTGAATATTTTCTAATTCTTTTTTTTTTTTTGTAACATGGGAGAGCCGCAGAAGCTTTGCACCATTTTCGAGGGCAATGTGATCGTCCGAATTATTTGACAGCTGAGTGAGGTAAGAACCCGTGAAATTTAGCCAAACTAGAAAAATGAAATAGTATCAGCAATCAGCTTTCCTAATCAATTGCACTTGGGAAGCCAGTTTCACGCTTTAAAAGAATTTAAATTCTTTTAATTCTGGGCCTAATGCTGCCTACATACGAGGCAACTGTTGCAGCAACACAGCCATGTTGAAGCAACCGTTGCTTTGCGTGTAGCTATGTTGCCAAATGATTTTGTGTTGCTGCAACCGTTGCCAGAAATATAAAGTTCCACTCAAGCAACCTTATTGCTCCGTTTAGGTTATGTCAAGAGTTTTCTTGATCAACAGTGCTCGCTTTGGATTGTGAGAGCTGACATTACTGCCGAAATTTTGCGTCACGCAAATCTTTCATAACTTTTTTTAAACTTTGTTCTTAAGAATCTTAGGTATAATTGAAAAAAAATCCGAAAAATCGTTACTAATAGTACCACCCTTAGAGCAATATTTTTTGTTTTTGATTTTCTCAAAAACGGTACAACCGATTTTGGACATTTTTGTTCATGCTAAAGCTCTTCGAAAGTTTGCTTAGTATCGTATATTCAAATTTTCTTAACAATCTTTTTTTTTAAACTCAATATTTTTCAAAAACTTAAACTTAACAGTTGAACATTTTTTAATACAATCTAAAAGATGTAAGGAAAAATTATATAAAAATAACGATACCCACCATACAAATGTAACAACATAATTTTTGAAAATCGTATTTTTACGAAAACGGCATTTTTTGATAAATTTTGAATAACAAACATTTGGATATTAAGATATTACGACTGTAACAACCATATAGCCATTTTTTCGAATTTCTCATTATCGGCACAACGGATTTTAAAGAAATTTGTTTTACAGAAGTTCTTAAAAAGTTTGAAAAACACTGCATTTCAAAACTTAAAGAAAAATACTTTTTTTGATAATTCGATATCTCTAAAACAGGTTTATATTTTTTTTTTGAAATTTAATTTTAATTTTTAATTTTTTAAAAAATTTGGTACATAAAAGCTTTTTGTTTTTAAGCCGCTGCAATGATTTATATTTTTTGTTCCTGTATAAACTAATATTTGCTTTAGAAATCACGTCGTGCTGTCCTTAGCTCCAATTACTAAGGGAGTTATGTTAAAAAAATGAATTTTATCATTATGAACATTTTTCTCTAGTAATATTTATTTTTAAAAGGGTCTTACATAAGAGCAAGTTCGTGAGATCCAGTCATGCATTTAATTTATAATTCCTCTACCTTATAAGGTACAACAGACGAGGCAAGCAATTATAGACTTATTGCTAGATTGTCGGTTATTCCAAACATGTCTTAGGCTATAATCTAGCTTTCTATGTTACTTTTCTTATAGATTGTGTCGTCACTGACTTTCGTAACCCACTCGAGAATTGCTATGAAAATTTGGATCTTTTGACTATTTTGTTGTATGACTTCAATCTTATTTATGCAAGAAATCATATTTGGTACTTTTTAATGTTCATACATCCAAAACCTTAATGTTAACACTGGAATACCACAGGGTAGCCATTTAGGCCCTTTACTTTTTAGTTTATTTATAATTGACTTACCAACTGCGCTGAAGTACTCAAAGCATCTCATTAATGCAGACGATAAAACAATCTTAAAAAGTATTTCAAATTCTCGTGATTGTGAAGAATTGCAATTGTGACTTTATTTCGTCTTTTAAATGAAATGTTCTTGTTGTTTATGTTTGTTTCTTAATGTTAGTAAATGTAAGATTATGAGTTTTACGAGGAAGATTTTCGTAACTTTTTTTTAATAATTTTTTGAATGCTGGTTTATTATCACGTGTTGGCGATAAGCATGCCCTTGGTATTTCAAGTATTATTATAATATCATCGCTTTCACAAAGAAATCTGCAATAATAATTACCGTGCGACGTTTACAGGAGATGAACTACTGATTGCTGTCCGCAGTAATTTCAAGAGTAGGCAAATATACAGAAAGCTCTATTTCCCTATAATGTTTTAAATGAAAATGAAACATTGGTTTTAAATACTATCTCAGCTTTAAATTGTTAATATTGTTAAAAAAAACCTTGAAATAAGTTTAACAGAAAAGGATTTTCTTCTATTAAATAACAGTACCTACTCACCATAAAACATTACCATTAGAGTTAGTTTATCACATTAAAAAAAATGTATTATTCAAAAAATGATAGATTATTAATATGACTTTAACATGGCCGATGATGAATAATAAATATGCTTCCTGGAAGTAGAAAAATAAAATGCAAGAGTGGATCGTATGAACTTGCTCATTACTAGAAAAAAGTGTTCATAACCATAAAATTTATGTTTTAAATGGCTAAAACAACTTCCTTAGTAGTTGGAGCTGAGAACAAATATAAGTTTATGAAATAACAAAAATTAAAAATCGTTGTAGTGGTTTCTTAAAAAAATAATTTTTTTATACAAAAGTTTTAAAACATTTTAAAAAAAATGTTGGTATTATTATGTTTTTATTCTTGTACTAATACAAATTTTTGTGGACTTAAGGCCAAGAAAAGCTTTTTTCTGTCAATAAAATTTAAATTTCAAAAAAAAAATATTGACCATTTTTTGAGATACTAAATTTCAAAGTAAATTTTTTTTTTTTTCAAAAAGTCGAAATTTTTTTTTCAAGTTTTGAAATGCAATGTTTTTCAAATTTTCTATGGTAGGTACAGTCAGCAATATCTTAGTTTCCATGATTTTTCATATTGAATTATAGATCGTTAAAATGAATCGAAAGAACAAAATTAATATTCTAGAAAAATACGATTTTCGAAAACGCTTTTTTAACATTTATATGGTGGGGATAAATTACAATTTTCTTTTCTTATATCTTTTAGATTGTATGGGGTTTTCGAAATATTAAGTTTTGAAAAAAAACAATAAATTTTTCTTAGAAAATCAAAAGAAAATTATTTGGAAAATTTGAATATTCAAACTTTTGAGGAGCTTAAGTACAACAACATAATCGGTTGTACCGTTTTAGACATTATCAAAATCGAAAAAATGGTTCTAAGAAGGGTATACCAATAAAAACCATTTTTGAAACATTATGAAATTTTAGAATTTTTTGATTAAAAAAAAACCTGTGGAACATTTCTTGAGAAAAAAAATTTCTACTAAAACGTTTGGTAGGTACAGTTATTTTTGGCCTTAAAAAATAAGAAAAAAAACCTGTGAGGGAATTTAAAAATGCTATTTACCAAGTTCAAGGAAAATCGGCTAGGCCATTCAAGCTGTAGTTCGACTACGACAGACCGACAGAATTGCAAGACCCACTATATTCGTCTTCGCCATCATCGTAGTGTCAAGTCTGATCAAAATCTCGAGTTCGATTTTCTTACGAATGCATAACTATTCGTGACTCATGCTCGACTCCAGACTAGATTTTTGTTAAATTTTTTTTACCGATTTTTGAATAATAATGCTGTATAATATACATATTATCACAGTATTTTGTAATAATTGATTAATTAGGGGAATTTATTTTAATATACTGAATATTTATTATTCTTGCATGTATACATAAGTATGTATATCTAAGAGAGTAGGATGTTCTTATAGACGAAATAAATGAAAGCTAATTTATATTAACTTTTTTTGCTAATTATTATTTATAAATTGTATATAAATTGCGTTTAGCTGTGATTAGCTCATATATAAACGTTGTTTTATTAATTAACAAATCCATTATATTGTCAAACTCTAGTCTTGAACCGTAATGGAAAGTTCGAGTGATCCTGCACCATCTGGCCATTGAGATAAAAGTCAGATTGAATTACAAAATTACTACTGTAGCACGTATTCGCTACTTTCAAATCCGATAAGATAAATCAACAGGCGAATATTCCATACAGAAGTGGGAGAACATCTTCTAGAAGTCTCAAACTTCAACAACCTGAATCGCAATGAGATCGATAACACCATTGATTAATTTTAAACAGTGATCAACAATGGTTTGGACATGCAGAAAACTCCCCGCATCTGAAAAGAAAGGTATGTAAGCTTCTCCAACAAAACCCTCAGGCAGTAAAACATCGTCAGAAAAAGGATTTCAGGAAGAGACTTTAGTATATATCGAACTTGACCTTGACGCATTTAAAAAGATCAATTTGACTGTCGGAAGAGCCAACTCAATTCTAGACACCATTTTTGACGGACGAGAAATTTCAACTACTTCTGCTGAGAAAGCTGAAGCTTTTCCAATTCACTTTGAGGACTACCCTCTCATACACATTTCTGACTTTATCGAAGAAGTAGAAACTTACTTTGAGAAGATATCAGCTATTACCGAAATCGTGACCTTGTTCAACTAAAAAAAAAAACTCTCATCGGAGCCGCTACTGACAGATATTTTTTCACTTCTTCTGAAGAACTGGCTGACGTTATCATCACTAGAAACTCCAAAAAAAATCATCAGGTAGCGACAAAATTTCGAATTACGTACGATGCTGTTCTCCTGCTAACTATGATCTTCAACTAATTTCTCAACAACATCTACTTCCCTGCAACCTGGAAAATAGCAAAAGTCAAAAGCAAAATGTGGAAGGATATCGGCCAATTTCGGTGCTCTGCTATATGAGCTAGACACTGAAGGCATTAATATTGATGTCATACCCGAGTTCAAGTACGGCTTTCGAAATTAACACAATACCCTACAGGGACTTCATAGAAATGTTACACTTCATAGAAATGTTAGACTTGAACTCAACAAAAAGAAAACAACTATATAGCGTGCTTCCTGGAGCATTCGACAGCACTTGGATAGAAGCATAACCTATTCAAAGTTTTGGAACTTGGACTTCCTTATCACTTGATATGGATAATCCAAAATCACTTAACCCATAGACTCTTTTATGTACAGGTAGTAAAAACCGTATCATGAACCAAGGGAAACAACGCTGGAGTCACTCAAGGATTCAAACTTGAACTGCTGCTGTTCAACATTTATGATGCTGGTCAACGAGCTAGATACAAAGACGAAGCTTTATGCAGACAACTCCATTACATACGCCACCGATTTTGTACGAAATGTTGATGCCAGGAGAATGCCAGAGCACTTTGAAAACCTATGGGAATACTTACTATATTAATGTGGACTGAGAAATGCAATTCGCTGTGATGTGATGAAACTAAAATTTCGAACTTCCAACTGACTGAAATTCAAAAAGCATGGAGACTTGATAGTGAGGAGAGCCAAATATTCATCCGCTACTCAGGAGGCAAAATGGACTAAGTAAGAAGACAGACAACTAATCAGGCCAGTTGTGACCTAAGCCTTTCCCATCTGGTTTACTATATCACCTACATTTTGAAATAAAGATGCCCTGCATTTGCACTGGACTACACCGTAACCCACTGCTGAAGGAATATATACCAACTAAGAAGCTATACGAGGAAGCAAAATTAATATCAAGAGGCCAGCATTTGCTGGAGAACTCCTGAAAATCATTAAGAACATGGAAGACCTTACTTACTTATCCGGCACTCGATCCATGCAGAACTGCTAAAAATTAGTTTTTTGTAGAGCGTGCACTTCGTCTTTCGAGCAAGAAGTTTTGAACCAACTTGTTTGGCCAAACTGAAGTAGCAGTGATTCGATAGACTACCTCGAAATTACTGCTACCAACAGTGAGGTTTTGTCCTAGGCGATGAATAGCTGAGGCTTTGTTTGTTGATAGCATATACTTTGTTTTGTCCGCATTCACTTCAAGACCAACCCGTTTCGCCTGTTCATCAAAAGCTGTGAATACTTCTAGCACAGCTCGTTTGGATCGGCCGATGATGTCGATGCATAGCGAAGCAGTTGAGAAGACCTGTTGAAGATAGTGCCTTCCAGGTTAACACCACTATTGCGCACTATCTGCTCCAGAACTAGGTTGAAGAAATCACATTATAGCGCATCTCCTTGTCTGAACCCTGTACATGTCTGGAATAGTTCATATGAGCTGTTACCCATGTACACATATTTTCTAACGTCATGCTGGATCAGTTTTTTCGGGATTCCGAGTTCTGACATCGCCAATATAAGCTCTTGGTGACTTATGCTATCATATGTGGCTTTAAATTCGACCAAAAGATGGTGGGTCTCGACTTGAAATTCGTTGGTCTTTTCCAGGATTTGCCTCAATGCAAGATTTGGTCTATCGTTCATCTGCCTGGCCAGGAACCGCACTGGAACGTGCCGTTCATAGTGTTGCAGAAAGGTTTTAGACGCTCACATAGTATGGTGGATATGATCTTGTAGGTAACATTAAGCAGGGATATGCCTCTGTAGTTTTTGCAGGACATAGGATCGTTTTTTTGTAGATTGGGCATATGGAGCTATTTGACCAGTCGTCCTCCCAAACTTGGTTGATGAACTGATGCATGCACCCTATCAGGACATACTTGAAAAGTTCTGCAAGTAGGCCATCCGAACCTGCAGATTTGTTGTTCTTAAGCTTGTGGATAGCTTTCTTAACCTCTTCAGTATTGGTGACTAAGACTGGATCTTCATTGACTGATCTCACCCTTCTTTGCTCTCCTGTGGCTTCTTCTAAATAACGCCCATGAAGCAGCTGCTGGAAACGCTGCTTAAACAGGACATCTCCTCCATACTTGAAAAGTTCTGCAAGTAGGCCATCCGAACCTGCAGATCTGTTGTTCTTAAGCTTGTGGATAGCTTTCTTAACCTCTTCAGTATTGGGGACTGAGACTGGATCTTCATTGACTGGTCTCACGCTTCTTTGCTCTCCTGCGGCTTCTTCTAAATAATGCCCATGAAGCAGCTGCTGGAAACGCTGCTTAAACACGTCCATAATTCCTTGTACTTCGGTGACCAAGTTCCCTTTGCTGTTTTGAAGAGCTTGTGTACTCATCGTTTAACCTGATGCCAGTTTCTTGGCTGTTTTTTAGAACCGGCGGGTGTTGGTGGCGGTGCTAGATTCCTCGATACCTAAGCTGAGAGGCTACGGATGCTCTTTTCTTTCTGTGCAGGGCTTTTTTCTCTTTTCACGGTACTCCTATTTGGGTACTCCTATCTTGTTTTCCGTTGCTGCATATGCATTCGTGCATTTTCCGTCTCCTGCTTCAATACTGCACATTCATCATCATACCACGGGTTCTTTTTTCTAGGTGGTTGATAGCTTATGGTGGTCTCGGCTACCTCCTTAATGATAATGATAAAAGAATTGAAAAGTAAAAATTCTTAATTTAAAAAAAAATAAGTAATCCTGTCGTGCATTTTATTTTTAAAATATTTAAATTTTTAAATATGCGCATTGCTGGAATAGACCTAACCCCTAAAAAATGTTGCTTTAGCGGCTGTTGTCAATGATACGAATAAACGCATTATTAAAAAATCATCCTTATAAGAAATGCTTAGCATCAAATTTAATTTAAAATCTCCATAAACCAATCCCCTAAAATATCCCAACGAACAAAAATCTCCAATGAAATTATTTCGAAGAGATTACCCAATCTCCGTGGGGCGAGCAGGGTATTGGCCAATATAATCGATTGGCAGATTTTGCTTTCGCAATCTTCGTTACGTATCACTAACCAAAAAAAAAACCTATCAAACCAAAGGAAACGGGAAAAAAATGTAAAAGAGCAAACGAAAAAAAAATAATCATTTCACATCCGGTCGATGTCATTAAATTTCACAATGTTTTCCATGAGATACTTCCCTATAGTATATTTTTATAGTGTGTGGGAGTGTTTCGAAATTGCGAAGAAGTATACCGTCTTGAAGATAAAATTTTTGCGGATTAAACGATTATTTCGTCGGAGAGAAAACATAAAAACTGTTCAATCATTTTCTTCGAATCGATAAACAAGGACTTTTTACTCCTTATACATCACACTTATAGTTTGATTGATTGCACTGCCATGCCACAACGAATGCCAGTGGCATACAACTATATCTTCGGTAGTGAGCTGCAAGGATAACATTGGCGTTGAGTCGTGATGGTATTTTCATAGTATCTGGCACCTCAAGGATGAAAAATCTAATATTGTATGTGCTGAAGGTTTCACATTTTTGCATTGCAAATTTCTTGCATCGCATCACATGTGAGGGAAATAACGGGAACAGCTAATAGCATTAGCGATACAGATTACCCTTGTGATCGGGTATTTGAGCGATGCAATTTCTATGGTAATCGGATAATGGTTGAAGCAAGGGAATCAGTATTTTCAAGGAAGATTGTAGGTTAAAGAGAAATCTTTTTCGTTATTGGATTAAATGTTACCGGCAATTTAATCTACAATACTTTGATATGAGATAGAACTTATCATATTTGAAAAATTTTATTCGAGTTTGAACTTTATTTCTCTCCTAAGGTTGTGTTCTTAGACTTTATTTCTTGGAATTAGTTGTGAATTTGAACAGATAGACATAATTGTACTCAAATGGCATTCCCTAAGAGATATTAGTGTCAACTTTGTCAGCTTTTGACATGAATTTAAACTGCTTCCACTCAATATGACAACATAGCCTACCCCACACCAGCTGAGAACGCAAAAGGTCTTTAATACACAAGTCAGACACGAATAAATAAATAATCCTCCTGCTTCATGTGGTCTTGTTGTGGCAATGAAAAAGTTCTCCATAACTATTTTCGTTTGGCATCTTCCAATTTAAATAAAGGTTAAAATATTCAAAACCTAATGTTCGTCTTTTTGAAAATGTATGCGGGTAAAAGGTTTTTTTTTTTTGCCAAAGTCATATGACCATTTCCCACCGGTGTGTGTTATGTGGTGTGGTAATACATTAATATTGTGTTAGTCTTTTAAATTTAAAGAGGGATAATGAATGGGGTACTTTTTTATTATACTCGTACTCCTGTCTTTTGAGTGGATTTTTAATGGAAGTTTTAAACCGTTTATGAAATGTAAGGTCGATTAAAGCATATTAACGCTACAATTATTTAGTACTTCGATATAATGAATATTTTAAAATACTCGTAGGATACATTCATGTTTAAAAAAAATATGAGTGCAGGGACTCACGGTTAAGGTGTGTAAGCATTAACGTTCGTCCGAGTGCCGAAACTTTGTTTTCGAACGCACCCATTAAACATACATAATAATGCAATCCTAACGTTGTTTATTTAATATTGAAAACAATTTCCAAGCATTTTAGTAGAATTTAATTTTTACTTGCGACTTATAGGTACTTACTACATATAAGGCAAGTTATGCATTCGTAAAAAAAATTGAACTCGAGATTTTGATCAAAGTTGACATTACGATGATAGCGAAGACTAAAAAAGTGGGTCTCGCAATTCTGTCTGTCTGTCTGTCGGTTCGACTTCAGCCTAAACCGCTCGGCCGATTTTCTTCAAACTTGGTAGATATGGGTTTTAATATTTTCCCCCGGACTTTTTTTCTGTTTTTTTTAAGACCAAAAATAACGGTACCTGCCATACGATTTTTTTCGTAATCTTATAAATATTTTTTTTTCTCAAAAACTGTCCCACAGAATTTCTTAAAAAAAATTTGAAAAATTTCATTTGGTTAAAACTAGCTAATGGTTGAAATAAATTTTACAAAAAATTGTTATTTTTGGTAGCCCCCCTGGGTCCATATTTTTTGTTTTTGATTTTCTAGAAAACGGTACAGCCGATTTAAATCATTTTTTTTTATGCCAAAGTTCCACCAAAGTTTGAATATTATTACATATTCAAATTTTTAATTTTTTATTTTTTGGATTTTAAAAAAAAAATCAAAATTTTGTTTTGGAAACTCAATATTTCGAAAACCCCATGCTAGATTTTTTTCAAACTTGACAAATAAAAGTTTCTTAACATAATCTACAAGATTTGAGAAAAAAAATTTGTTTTATCTAAAACTAACGGTACCATACAAATTTAAAAAAATGGTTTTCGAAAATCGTATTTTTCTCGAAAACGGTTCCGAAATTTTGCTAAAAATTTTTTTCTTTTGATTAATCTTTACGTTCTATAATTTAATAAAAAAAATTAAAATCTAGATATTACTGACTGTACCTACCATAGAACGATTTTTTCGAATTTTAAATTTCTCATTATCGGCATAACGGATTTTAACGAAATTTTTTATAAAGAAGCTCCTAAAAAGTTTAAAAAACATTGCATTTAAAAACTTAAGAAAAAGTATTTTTTCAATTTAAAAAAAAAAAAAGTAATTTTTTTTTTGAAAAATTCGATATCTCAAGAACGGCTTAATATTTTTTTTTGGAAATTAGACTTTTATTCGTACAATAATAAAAACTTAAGGTTGGCGTACCAAAATTTTTTCTTAAAAATGTTTTAAAAATGTTGTACTTACATAAAAGCTTATTTTTTTAAGGAACCGCTACAACGACTTATATTTTTTGTTCCTGCATAAATTTATATTCTGCATTCTGTTTTTATCTCTTACTACTAAAAGAATTTAAAAAATTCATTTTATCCTTATGAACAGTTTTCTTTAATAACATCCGTTTTTAAAATTCCTATAGTCTATTACATAGGAGCAAGTTCTTGCGATCCAGTCGTGCATTTTATTTTTTGTCAATTGTGAACGAAAAGGTAGTAAGTAGCAATAAAGTCTCCAAGATGTTAATGTATTTAGTATAAATTGAAAAAAGTTACACAATATATTTTATAATAAAATACTTTCTATGCAATCACAACAATGCGAAACGAAAACTTGAACATACCACCCAATACATTTTAAGTCAGCCAAGTTATTTTATCGAGATGATAATTTTTTAAGATATGGTAACCCTCAAATACTTCGCTTGTTTATATAAATATGGCTGCCGCTGACGAAACACTTACACTTCTAGTGATTATATGGGATTATAGACGCTTCTTTACGATTTATGTTTACTCACGTGCGAGTGAGAAGAGAACGTTGACATCAGAAAAGTAGGTAATTTTACCTGTTCGTGAGGTAAATCTGCCTTAAATATAACTTGATTAACCCGCACATTTTCTAGATCTGTGGAACTTTACATTAGCCCTAAGGCAATTCTGCCCTTAGGTTAAGGTAATTTTTACATCAACAAATAAAGTTCGAGGCAAACTTACCTTAGCCCTAATGAAACACCTAAGCGCTAGGGCAAAGTTACACATCAGATTCATGTTTACAATGGGAGGTAAAATCAAGTTATATTTTAGGCAGTCTAACCTAAGTAAATCACATTACCTAAACAGTGCATAAATCGTCTTAGTTCTCTGGTAAAATTATGTATGTGTAACAAATTCCATACAAAAATATTTACCTAAGGCGTTTGAGGTAATTTTACACAGTATTTTTCTCTGAGTGTATTTCTCGGATAATAGTTTGATTTCGTGCTCGGGGTAGTGTTCAAACAGTGCACAATGGTGGTAGACCTCAAAAAACCACGTCGCTTTGCGATAAAAGAATAATGAGGTTAATCAAAAAGGACCCTTATATGGTATTACCTCTAAAAAATTTAAAAAAAGAACTAGACTTATAAATCTCTCGCAGAACGATCCGGCGAAGAGCGGTTGATAGCGGCTGGAAAGCTCGTCGTGCTGTAAATAAAATGCACGACTGGATCGCACGAACTTGCTCCTATGTAATAGACTAGGAATTTTAAAAACGAATATGTTATAAGAGAAAACTGTTCATAAGGATAAAATGAATTTTTTAAATTCTTTTAGTAGTAAGAGCTAAAAACAGAATGCTATTCAAATATGAATTTATGCAGGAACAAATATTATAAGTCGTTGTAGTGGTTTCTTAAAAAAATAAGCTTTTATGTATAAAATTTTTAAAACATTTTTAAGAAAAAATTTTGGTACGCCAACCTTAAGTTTTTATTATTGTACGAATAAAAGTCTAATTTCCAAAAAAACATACTAAGCCGTTTTTGAGATATCGAATTTTTCAAAAAAAAATGCTTTTTTTTCTAAAAATTGAAAAAATATTTTTTCTTAAGTTTTTAAATGCAATGTTTTTTAAACTTTTTAGGAGCTTCTTTATATAAAATTTCGTTAAAATCCGTTATGCCGATAATGAGAAATTCAAAATTCGAAAAAATCGTTCTATGGTAGCTACAGTCAGTAATATCTAGATTTAAAATTTTTTTTATTAAATTATAGATCGTTAAGATTAATCAAAAGAAAAAAAAAATAGCAAAATTCTCGGAACCGTTTTCGAGAAAAATACGATTTTCGAAAACCATTTTTTAAAATTTGTATGGAAGGTACCGTTAGTTTTAGATAAAACAAATTTTTTTTCTCAAATCTTGTAGATTATGTTAAGAAACTTTTATTTGTCAAGTTTGAAAAAAATCGAGCATGGGGTTTTCGAAATATTGAGTTTCCAAAAAAAAATTTTGATTTTTTTTTTTAAATCCAAAAAAATTAACAATTGAAAATTTGAATATTTAATAATATTTAAACTTTGGAGGAGCTTTGGCATAAAAAAAATGATTTAAATCGGCTGTACCGTTTTCTAGAAAATCAAAAACAAAAAAAAATGGACCCAGGGGGGCTACCAAAAATAACAATTTTTTGTTAAATTTTTTTCAACCATTACCTAATGAAATTTTTCAAATTTTTTTTTTAAAAATTCTGTGGGACAGTTTTTGAGAAAAAAAAAATATTTAGAAAATTTCGAAAAAAAATCGTATGGCAGGTACCGTTATTTTTGGTCTTAAAAAAAAACAGAAAAAAAGTCCGGGGGGAAAAAATTAAAACCCATATCTACCAAGTTTGAAGAAAATCGGCCGTGCCGTTTAGGCTGTAGTCGAACCGACAGACAGACAGACAGACAGAATTTCGAGACCCACTTTTTTGGTCTTCGCTATCATCATAATGTCAACTTTGATCAAAATCTCGAGTTCGATTTATTTTACGAATGCATAACTTGCCTTATACGAGTAGTACCTATAAGTCGCAAGTAAAAAGCCATTTATTTCCCTTAAAAATAGACGTGCAAGACTAAAATTTCCAAAACGCACCGTAGCTGGACTAGGGAAAAATGGAAGATGGTTTTATTCTCTGAAGAATCGAAAATTATGTAATTTAAAAGGATCGGACAGATTTCGTACGGTACGAAGCCCGAAAGGTGAACGCCTTAATTCTCAATTCACCAAGGCAACTGGGAAGCACTGTGGGGGGAACATTATTGTCTGGTGATGTTTTTCCAGTCAAGAGATCGGGCCACTTCATAAGATAAGTGGTATAATGGATCGTTTCATGTGCCAGGAAAGCCTTATTCGAAGCATCATGTTTCCGTGTGCGGAGGAGAATATGCCGTTGTGGTGGATCTTCCAACATGACAACGATCCGAAACAAACCGCTAAATTCGTCACCAATTTATTGGCGTAATTAAGGTAATATTACGGTTACGAAGTGGCCAGCGCAATTCTCTAATCTCAACCCCATATAGAGAATCTATGGGAAATTGTAGATCAGATGATTGATCGAACAAAATGTAACAATTTTGACTCGCTACTTGACAACAAGTACTAACTGCTTGGGAAAACATCCCCATACAAATAATTGACAATCTCATTGCCTCCATGCCTCGTCGATGTGACCAAATACTTGCATCAAAACTTTTTTTTTATTTATTTTGTATACTCGTATGAAATCAAAAATGTGCTTTAGTTTTGTCCACCTACTTTTTAATGAATTTTGAACTATTTTTATTTTTTAAAAATATGTTAAGATTTAAAGCCAAATTAAAAGCTGTAAAATATAGAATAATATGTTGTGATTAAGAAAAAATAAAAATTATAAAAGTATCACGAGTGTTTTCAATTTTATTCGTATGTTTCCAATGTGATATTTTTTAGTGCTTTAGTTTTCTCCAACACTGTACGTGTGTGTTGACCCAAATCCAGTAATTTTTCTAGTTAACGTAACCGTTCATCTACACATGGGCTAAATTGCAGAAGATATTTTTTTTGTCTGAAATCGGAGTCTGCTTTCAATTACTTAAGAACTCAGTCGACGAACAGAATTTAACTGCAATGACGCTGTATCCTACTTTAGATAAAACAACATGGCCGCCATGAACTGTCAAAATCACCATGAGAATTTTATCCTTTTCAATAAAATATTTAGTAAGCTTAGATCCCGTACAGTTATCGTATTTTTAATATCGAAATGTCATGAAATATGTGTTTCGTAAAGATTTTTGCTAAGCGAAAATGGTAGTAACTTATTATTCAAGGCGAGAGTTGGCGAAGAGGCAGGAATGATGAATTCAATCAAGGGAATCGTTAGACAATCAAAAGACAGAATATGCAACACAAGAGGAAGGAAACTGATCGAGCTTTGTGACTCATTCGGCCTTCGCATTCTAAATGGTACCAGTTTAAGTGATGTTGAGGGAAACTTTACATTTGCTGCTGGCCAAGGTTCATCAGTAATTGACTATGGAGTGTTGGGAGAGGAGTGGGAGTCTTTGGTTACGGACTTCGAGACAAAGAAGAACCATACTCGGATCATTTTCCAATAGTTGTCACTTTTCAACATCAAGTTCGCGCAAATGAAGAAAATTCGAACATGCATTTACTTCCTAGATTGAAATGGAAAAATTCAACGGCACCGGCCGCCTACAGACAATCACTCGACGTAAAACTAGAAACGCAGCTTGATATGAACTTTGACTTATTAGAGATGATTATAAAAACTTCATTACCAAAACAAAACTTTATCAATAAAGTGAGTGGACGTGGAAGGGAACCTTGGGTTGACGAAGAATGCCAACGAGCTCGTAAGATATCTTTTAAATGGCTCAAGGTTTTTCGTAATTCTACGGATGGTTTATTCAGGAAAAACTACATTGAAGCCAATATAAAATACAAAAACCTCTGTAAAATTGAAAAAAGGACCTATGGCGAACTGGAAGCGATCAAGTTGGCAAAGTGTAAAGATGCAGCGGAATTTTGGAAGCTTGCGTGGAAACTTAGTGGCAAACAATTTACGGCTACGACAAGGCTTTGCAAAAATGTACTCCATGATCATTTCAGAGATTTACTTAATCCAGTTATAAGTGCATTACAGTAGAAATTTGCAGTACCAGGATTTACTAGCGAAATTCTTGACCCTGCAATAACTTGGCAAGAACTAGATCTAGTGCTAAGAAATATGAAAGATGGAAAGGCTGCCGGATCGAATGGTATACCAGTCGAATTTTATAAATATGGGACCAGTAAACTCAGAGAAATGCTGGTTACACTGTTTAATAAAGTAATGGAGGGGGATCTTTTTCCAAAGGAATTCCAGGATGCGGTTATATTCCCAGTACACAAAACAGGCTGTTTATTCGATCTAGTAAACTATCGAGGAATTTCATTCCTGAATGGAACATATAAAATATTTACATCTATCTCACAAAAACGACTTACAGCGTGGATAGAGTCAAAGAACCAACCTGTTGAAAGAGTTTCAAGCTGGATTTAGATCAGGGTATTCGACAGTAGACAACATTTTTATTTTGAGGAGTATAGCTGAGAGCTTGCTTTTGCAAGGCAGAAAACTTTATGTGTTCTTTATCGACTTCAAGACAGCTTTCGATACCATTGATCGAGGAGCCTTGTTTTACAAATTATATGGTTTGGGACTATCGCTTAAGTTTGGTCGGGTACTAGAAGAGTTGTACAGAGCTACACAAGCGGCAGTTTGGAATGGTTCTGAGCTTTCCGAGTGGTTTGAAACAAATTCTGGTGTTAGACAGGGATGCTCATTGAGTCCCACCTTGTTTGCACTCTTCATTGATGACCTGATTGATTGTCTACCTGGTGGAGTTGATTTTGCAGGTATGCGTATTAAGGCTTTACTTTTTGCGGATGATATAGTATTGTTTTCATATTCCACGGAAACGCTACAGCTCATGATAAACAGAGTGTGTGACTATTGTCGGCTATGGAACCTAATCGTTAATACTCAAAAGTCTAAGGTAATGATCTTTAAAAGAGGTGGTGGACGAAGAGCGGCGAATGAAAAATGGTTCTTTAATGGAGAAAGTATAGAGTGTGTCAACGAATACAAATATCTTGGCGTATATTTTTCGAGAAACCTTAATATGGAGACACATTTCAAGGAGAAGCTGCAAAAGGCACAAACGGCAATCAATATTTCGTGGAAAAGATTTTTTATGAATAAGAACATAGCGCATAGCAGCAAGTTCAAGGTATTTGAAGCAGTATCGGAAACTATTCTTCTGTACGGTTCTCAGGCTTGGGGATGCAAAAAATTCGACACAGTTGAGAAACTCCTAAGGAACTATGTGAAAAGGATATTTCATCTACCTCCGAATACACCAAACTATGTTGTTATACTGGAAACGGGATTGTCGCCTCTATACATAAAAACCCTAAAATTACAAGTGGACTATTTGCTCAAAGTCTTAGAGATGCCTGAAACTCGACTTATCAGGAAAATAATCGACAAAGCCATACAAAACAAAAATAGCTGGTTCAACGAGTGGTGCGGATTAGCGCAAAGTTGTGGTATGATCTTGAACATCAACGTCGAAGATTTAAAGAGCACTAAAAGACACATGTACGAGATAGTCGGAAAAGTAGATGAGCAATGTAGATCAGATTATATCGCTGAAGCAACTGGGTCATTATTCAGATCAATTTATAGCCGTCTTAACCACAATCTAGGAGAAAAGAACTACTTCAGTGATACACATAGTGTCCACATGATTAGTACAATGGTCAGACTTCGAAGTGAATTACTCAGGTTAAACTTTATCCCGCACAGGACGAATTTACCATTAGAGTGCAGTATTTGCAACTTAGCTGAACGGGAAGACATTATCCACTTCATCGGAAAGTGCCCAACCCTAAGAGAAACAAGGAGATGTATTTTTGGTAGTGACTTCTTATCGGAGGATCAAGTTCTTATGCAGCTGAATGAGATGGATGTTACAAAACTATATGAGTACTGCAAAATTTGTTGTAAATATAGAGAAAGAATTATTAATGAAGATTTTTGAGAAATATAATACAACACATTGTTTAAAAATTTACATAAAAGATATGTTAATCAAATTAAAGGATAGCTATTTACAAAGAATTATTTATGTTGTCAATCTGGCAGACGGCTTAGTGCCATGCTATAAAGATTTTTGTATATTATTAATATTTATATGTTAAAACGAATGATTCAATAAAAATCTATCTAATCTAAATCTAAAAAAAAAAAATCTATTATTCAAGGCATCATTTTGATTAATCCCGTTAATAAATTTCGTTATCAAAATAAAATAAAATATAAAATTCAACTGAATATTTTTTCACAGTGAGTTTGACCAACGGAAGTTCTTCTTTTAAAATAAAAATATATTTTTAATTGAAATTTAGTCCTCCTTAGGCCAGGATAGAATTAGAAAACTCTTAATAAATGTCTTTTTTTCTTTTTGAGGGGTTAAAAAAAGAATAAAAGTCCCACTTTCTATTGCATTCCTTTATCATTATTTCTTGAGTTTAATTTTTATAAGGAATTCATAACTTTTTTATAAATTAATTTAAAGTGTCTCTCGACATAATAAGCGTGAAATATTTTCATTAATGGAATTTCTGTGCACTTCAAACAACAAATTAGATTTTTTCAAAACATCCTTTGTTTAGGGATATTTTTCTTTTAAATAACGATTAAAAATAAAGCCATTAGTACAAAATCATTTTCATCAATTAAGCAAAGCCCTCAGCTATTCAACTTAGCCTTGACCTACATTTAATAATAATAATTCATATCTCTGTCTTCTAAGTGAACACTTCAATGAATGACTACATAGTTACTAAGACAAATAGCTCTCTCTTTTTAAAATTCCTGAAAGTCATCCTTTGGAAACACTTTTATCTTCCTAAGAGGAAATAAGACCTTTTGTTTGTTCATCCCACAAATTTATTGGAATTTTTATTGATGGTGGAAAAGAATAAAGGTTAGCGGCAACAAAAGCGAGAAAAAAAACAGAAGTCCTTGATGTCACAGTAAAATGAAAAAAAAAGAAGCCCCTTCTATTTGGCAACGAATTTAATCCGCCGGAAAAAAATGGATGACGATGATAAGACATGAGAATGATGAGGATGATGATGAAAAAATAAAACGATGATCCTGATGGGAAGTAATAACGGATTAGTTTGGCAAGGAACTCACAAATTTTTTTTAATGAAGTATAACTATCTTCTTACCTCTGCCATTATAAGAAAGGTACATTGAATTGAAAGCAGCAGGGAGCAAGAAGTAAAATTTCAAATCATTTTCTTTGGAAAAAAAATTTAAATTCCCCGCGAGATTTATCAATTTTCCTCTTTTTCGTTCTTAAGACTCCTTTGGAATACTTTCGGTGGTATGTATAAACTCACAAGAACAGAAAATCAATTGAGTTCAATCCTCACAATGATTGATTTTTTTTGTGCTTCAAATTGGTGTTTAGTTTCATGTAGGAACCGCTAGGGGCGCAGGGACTGGAATATATAATTCAAATTATACAGCAGGAGTGGCGAATCAATTTAATATTATCTCGAATTAAATTATATTTTTGATGAAATAAGCATTTTTTCGTTCCTTGGTTGAAAAATTCAATTTCAGGAATCTCTGTTATATATGTAAATAGATGATGGCACATGTTGTTGGCAGATTTTGTTCTGTATTTTTCCTTTTTTTGTATTCATTGTGATATTTGTTGAGGTTAGAAAAAATTACAGGTGCTACAATAGCGTATGTAGCATTGTATTAGGAGGCATTATGCAATACAATATATCCACTTCGGGAATGAAGGAAGGGAAATAAAAAAAACAAACCCATGAAGTTGATATGGTGAAAACGGATATTGCTCATCAAACATGAAAAATAAAGGATATTGTCGGAATCGCACGTGTTTTTGTTATATGAAACACGAGCAAAGATACCAAAACAATTGTATTTCTGAATCTAAGGGCGGGTAGATGTTGAAACAAAAAAAAAACAAGCTGTTTGTGAGGTATTAACGTGTAATATTTATTTTAAGGGCCTATATGTAATGGGTGATTTTTTTGCTATTTTCTTTTTGGCAACACTGGTTTCGACAGCTCACGCACGTTTCGTGTTTTGTGTCACTGTCAAACATCTTCAGTTTGGTCTATAATTCAACCGTGAATCGTCTTACAAACGAACAACGCTTGCAAATTATTGAACTTTATTATCAAAATGCGTGCTCTGTTAAGAAAGTTCATCGCGCGCTTCTTCAATTTTATGGTCAATTTAATCGACCTACTAAGGCGGCTATCGGCCACCGTTAGTGATGACCGTGAATTATGGATTCGGCGCCGTTCGCAGCAATCGGGTCTCTATTACTCCACTACGTAGAAAATTTTGCGGAAAGATTTAGGGGTGAAGCCTTTCAAAATACAGCTGGTGCAAGAATTTAAGCCGAACGACCTACCACAACGCCGAATTTTTGGTCAATGGGCTCTTCAAAAGTTGGCCGAAGATTCACTTTTGTATCGAAAAATTATGTTCAGCGACGAAGCTCATTTCTGGTTGAATTGATACGTAAACAAGCAAAACTGCCGTATTTTTAGTGAAGAGTAATCAGAAGCATTGTAAGAACTACTAATGCATCCAGAAAAAGTCACTGTTTGGTGCGGATTTATGGGCTGGCAAAATCATTCGGCCCTATTTCTTCAAAGATGATGCGAATCGCAACGTTACTGTGAATGGTGAGCGCTACCGTGCAATGATAACAAGCTTTTTTTTCGCGCGAAATGGAAGAGCTTTACTTGCATGACATGTGGTTTAAACAGGACGGTGCCACATGCCACACAGCGCGCGTAACAATGGACCAATCGAGTGGCTAGTTCGGTGAACAGTTTACTTCATGTTTGGGGCCGGTCAATTGGCCGCCTCGATCGTGCGATTTAACGCCTCTAGACTATTTTTTGTGGGGCGATATTAAGGCTCATATCTACAGCGACAAGCCAGTTTGGATTGACGCACTGGAACATTGAAGCATTTATTCGTGAGATACCGGTTGAAATGTTAGAAAGAGTATGCCAAAATTGGACTAAGCGGATGGGCCATTTGAGGGCGCAGCCGCGGCCAACATTTGCATGAAATAATCTTCAAACATTAAATTATATCGACCATACTATCGATTCAAATGAAGATTTAATGCATTTTTCTGAATTTTATGTTTTTTTTTTTAATTTCCGATAGCTCTTAAAAAATCACTTATTATATAAAAGCTTGTTTTTTTAAAGAAACCACTGCAACGACTTATAATTTGTGTTCTTGCATAAACCAATATTTTCTTGAATCACATGGCATCCCGTTTTTAACTCCAACTACTAAAGGAGTTGTTTTAGTCATTTAAAAATGAATTTTGTGCTTATGAACAGTTTTTCTCTAATAACATTAATTTTTGAAATTTTTAGTCTTTTTGCATTTTATTTCAATCTCGTTCTGGAGATTTTGCTTTAACTTGACAAAGATATGAAATATCACACGAATACACGTACAGCCTAACCCATTGAAGTGATTTTCTTCTAAGTTGGTTCTTAAAGGTATTAGGTAATTCTCCAGAGGAAAAATTATGCCAAGTTCGAGTTCGATTATTTTATGAATGTAGGGCTTTCTATAATAAAGGGTGGTTAAATTTTAAGGGCCGATGTTGATTTTGAATGAAACACATATTATTTAGGAAATTATTGTCATTTCTTTTTATTATGTTAATATTGGTATGGTTCATCAATTATGTATGGAATAAAATACCGAACTCGGCGGCACACCTCCATCCGATGGCCAAATTTTCGATGACGCTGAGGAATAATTGAGGTTCTATGACGTTAATGTGCCGAATTATCTCATCCTTTAGCTCTTGAATTGTTGCTGGCTTATCGACGTACACCTTTTCTTTCAATGAAGAATCGAGTGAAAAAATGGAATCGGCAATTAAAGAGAAAATGAGTGACAAATACGATATTGAAATTCATCAAAAGAGAAATCCTAAAGTGCGTGTCCGTGGAATGAGTGAATTAATGAACGGGGATGATATAGTGAATGCGATCCTGTAGCGTACGTGTAAACTCGGAGGTCCACAGCATCGGCTGAACGCAGCCGCCTTAAATTGTCACCACAGCATGACTGACTGCTGTCATTCTGGTGTGGCGGCATTCTACTTTCGGACAGCATCACATAAAGAACAAAATTCCATCTGCTCACAAAGTTCCTTTTTACTTTTAATTTTGATCAAGGACAAAATACAAAGAGTTACAATTAGATTCAGTGTTATCCGGAATTGTAACTAGAATTAGTGTTATCCAAATTTGTATTCCAGAACTGTATTAAATAAAACTTAAACATTTCATCAAGTGCAAGTATTTCATTGGTGCTTCATTAGTACCGCATCGACAGTGGGAACCAAGCAACAATTCGGTAGCCCTAAAATCCAAGTTCAAAACAATATTAAGTTTATGGCAGTGAAATGTTTAAAGGTTTACCAATCTCCTAAAAATTATTTTGTTTTTAATGCCATTTTGGAAGTGGATAGATGTATAGTTTACGAAGAAATAAATGTTAAAAGGTGTTATAAATGCTGGGGTTTCAACCACAGTGCCAAAGTTTGTACCGGCGAAGAAACGTGTAAAATGTGGAGGAAATCATAATAGAAAAGACTGTAGGAGTGAATGTGTGAAATGTGTGAGCTGTATTAGAAATTCCAGAAATAATCCTAATGCGGACACAAACCACGACACAAGAAGCTCTAATTGTCCAGTGATGCAAAGAAAAATGCAAAGTGAAATGCGAAAAATTGCCTATTAGCAATTAAATAAGTATAAATGCTTTTATGGGAACATACAGGGACTGATAAACAATTTCGAAGAGTTTAAAAACTTAGCAAATTAAGAAAGGTTTGATTTTGTTATAGTTACTGAAACTCATGTAACGTCAAATATTGATGATAATGAAATTCGTTTAAGCAATTATACAACAGTGAGATGTGACTCTGTATCTTCCCATACAGGTGGTGTCATTATTTGTTATATTAACGAATTATGGCAAGTTGTGGTATTAGATTGTGTTTCAAAAGGTATGGATTGGTGGTATTTAGTGATAAAAGTGAGTTTGAGCACACAAAGTTATATATTGGCTGGTATATACCGATCACCAAGTTCGTCCCTGGCCAGTTTTTGTGCAGGCTTTAAAGAATTAATGGAACGTGTAGTGTTGTACGGAAAAGATATTATTCTTATGGGTGATTTTAATGTAGACTGGATAGTGAGCAGCACTTACAAGTTGCGTATTGAGCAGGTAATATTTGATAATGCATGCAAACAGTTAATATCTCAACCAACAAGGATAACTCCTACATCGCGTACTTTAATTGATTATGTCATAACGAACAATTTAAATGTTGAAGCAGATGTGGCCAGGAATTGGAAAATTGGTGATCATGAGAGCATTGGAATAACTATAGAATCTAAAAATAATATAGCAACTGTTAAAAAGATGAAGCAAATTCAAATACTAAAATATAACAAGTTTAAATTTTGTGGTAACATACTTGAGAATGTTGATTTTTTAAATAGTATATTTGATTGTGATAATATTAACTTAACTGCTGAAAACTTTAGTATGGTGATTTCTCGTGCAATTAATTCTCTTAAGGTTTTTAAAACAGTAAGCACCTGTGATACAAACGAATGGTTTAATACCGAACTAAAAAGACTGAGAAAAAATAAAATTGTTAGTTATAATAAAGCCATTTGGTCCAATAGTATTCAGGATTGGCATTGTTACAAACTTGCACGTAACAAGTTGAAATCAGAGATAAATAGGGCAAAAAATAAGTTTGTTTTAAATAAAGTTGAAGGGGCTAGAGACCAAAAGACAATGTGGAGAGTGATTAAGACACTAGTGTTAAAGCAGAAGAAAAGTTCAATTAAAAGTATTGCATTTGGTAATGTAATGATAAGTGACAGACAGTTGTTAGCGGCAAAACTTAATGAATTTTTCGTAAAGAGTGTTATTGAAATTAATAAAGTTATACCAAAAGAAACGTATCTCGACTACATTGAAGGCAATGATAAAACATTCGAATTTCAGTTTGTTACATTTAGTGAACAAAAGACATTTATCAAGAGCATGCAAAATAAAAAAGATTCGAATATGTTCTTCTTAAGAAACTGTATAGATATGGAGTGAGAGGCAAAGAGTTCAGATGGTTCCAATCATATTTGCAGAGGAGAACGCAGAGAACGAGAGTTGAAGAAGCTGTTTCGGAATCTCTAAATGTGAATTTAGGTGTTCCGCAAGGATCCGTTTTAGGGACTTTATTATTCATAATGTATGTTAATGAAATGCCTAAAGTTGTGAAGTATTCTTTCTTAAAACTATTTGCCGATGATGGCCTGTTATATGTCGTAGGAAAAGACGAATGTATCGATAAAATTAATTCGGATTTAGTGCAATTAAGTAAATGGTTTCGTATGAACAAATTAAGTTTGAATATAGGAAAAACAAAGTGTATGACTATTAACGGAGAAACCGATGCAGAAGTTAAAATTGAAAACCAGGTGATAGAAAGAGTAGACCAAATAAAGTATCTAGGAATAATGTTTGACAAAAAATTAGATTTCAATATTCAATACACACATTGATTACATATCAAAAAAAAATTGGAAAGAAGATTGGTTTTTTTTCTAGGATAAGAAACCGAATGTCAACTCTGTGTGCAATTAATGTATATAATACTATTATAAAACCTCATTTTAAGTATTGCTCTACTATCATTTATCTTGGTAATATAACAATGATTGATAGGTTACAAAAGTTACAAAGTAAAGCTATGAGAATAATTCTTAAATGCCACTGGTTAACACCAATTGTTTCAATGTTAAATGTGTTGAAATGGCTAAGTGTAAACCAGAGAACTATTATGAATGTGTTAATATATGTTTTTAAAATGAAAAATGCACTGGTTCCTAACTATTTATGTGACAGAATTATATATGTTTGTGATACACATGGTCATAATGTAAGAAGTAGTTTCGATTTTCGTCTTCCATTTTTTAGAACACAGTCTAGACAAAATATGCTTGTATACAATGGTCTTAAAATGTTTAATGAAATGCCTTATGATTTAAAATCCGAAGAAAATTTGAATATTTTTAAAAAGAAATTAATAAACTATGTAAAGACAAAGTACATTTAGTGTTAAGTTTATTTACGATAATGTTAGTTTATACAAATAGCTAAATATTGCTAAATAAAGAAAAGAAATTCAGAAATTCAAATAACCCCAAAGAAAGAAGTCCAACGGTGTCAAATCACATGATCTTGGCGGCCTTTTGACATCACCACCACGTGAGATAACACGGCCATTGAATTTGTCGCGCAAAAGAGCCATTGTTTCGTTAGCTGTGTGGCAAGTGGCACCGTCCTGTTGAAACCAAATATCGTCCACATCCATATCTTCCAATTCGGGCCATAAAAAGTTCATTATCATCTCACGATAGAGAACACCATTCACAGTAACTGGAGTAAATTGGACCCGATGATGCCGGCAGGCCATAAAACGCACCAAACAGTCACTCTTTGTGGTTGAATTTGTTTTTCGACAATCACTCTTGGATTATCATTCGCCCAAATGCGGCAATTCTGCTTATTGACGAATCCACTGAGGTGAAAATGTGCCACATTACTGAAGATGATTTTCTTCGAAAATTGATCATCCACTGTTGCCATTTCTTGACACCATTCTGACCATTAACGACGCTTCAAACGGTCAAGAGGCTTTAGTCAATTGCGCCTTGTAAGCGTGTAAATGCAAGTCTTTATGCATAATGTTCATCAACGACGAGCGTGAGAGAGGTGCAATTGTTGGGCACGATGACGAGTTGAGGTGGACGGCTCTTCAGCCACACTATCGCGAACAGCAGCAATATTTTCTGCAGTACGAGCTATACGAGCATGCACTGCTGTTTTCACATCTCCTACAGACCCGGATTGCTCAAATTTTTGGCACGATTTTTCCGATTGTACGCACATTTGGACGATTAAATTGACCGAATGTCAAATGAAATGCAGAAAAAAACTTGACGTTTGGTGTGGTTCACATTCAACATTGGCCCTTAAATTTTAACCACCCTTTATATCGCAGGTGAAAAATATCGAAATAACTAACTGGTGAAAGATTTGTGTATAAGATACAACGGACGAGTTTAAGGCTGGTATTCACCGAGCGCTCATAACTTAAGAAGCTCATAAACCTATTCACCAAGCAATATTAGTGAAGATCTACGAGCGCTCTTAAAAGTTAGGAGTGGTCCCGACCACGAGCACACTTGTGAGTGGTTGGTTAATACCCCAAAGAAATTTCAAGTTGAGAGCCTGGTAAAGTTAAAAGCCGTTTAAGAGCGCTCGGTGAATACCAGCCTAAGAAAAGAATTAAGACATTTTTCTTGTTCTTCATTTCATTTGAATGTGAGCAAGTGTAAGATTGTATAAATCGTATAAATTTTTGTTTTCAACTTTAACGATTAAAAAAAAGATTCTAATATTTATATTGATGAAATTTGTGGTACGATTTTGATGCAAAATTTCAGGTGGAAAATTTAAAATATTCATAATTTTATCTTCCTTATGTATAACGTCCATATAAATTATGTATAGGAGCAGTTTTATATACAGTAAAGTTAACCCGTGAGCATTGAAAAATATTGAAACACAAATAATATTACGAGTATAAGTATAATGGAATTATTTCAGAAATCCAATTCAATCAAAATATACGGTTTTGTTAAAATTGTGATTTTTTTATGAATCCACGGCATGCCTTTAGATTTTTTAGAGCATTGAGCTTACACAAAAAAAAAACTGAAAATTTTAAATTAAATTTTTTTGTCTTCATTTTATTTTATTAGCTATGGAAAGGTCAATGAAATTTCGCAAATTCACATGTACAATCTTTATTTTTGTTTTTAGCTTGACTGAAATAATAGAGCAAGGGTTGATTAAATGGAAAATAACACCATTCATTATGTATGGTAGTTTCCATCTTTTTTATTTTAACTTAAAAAAAAAACTAACAATAAAAAATCCTTTATAAGACGAAACTTTGAATATTTAATTTTGATGACCAAACTTATAATATATTTGGCGTATTATAAAGCCGCAGCACCTATTTCAAAAATCCAATTGCATTATTCACGTTTCAATGGGTCCATTAATTCGGGGTATATGGTTTTCATTTAATTGGACTTATAAATGGAATTTTAATTAAAATGTTTAGTTATTTTGTAAAAGGAATTAATAACAACAAGAACATTGAGAAAGGGTTTTCAAATTAGTTGCTTAATGCTTATTAAGGAATTCAATGGATTGATTAATTCTTAAATATCTTTACGTACGTGTCTTTTTTCAGAAGACACAAAATAACAAATTTAGAAATTTTGTAATATGAACATTTTTGTTTCAAATTAAAAGAAACCAAAGAAAAAAGTCGATATTGAAGTTGTCCAAGTTGGAATGCATTATTGTATGGAGGTTTATTTCTTAATATGAATATCGAGAAATTCAAGGACATTAATTTTGTTTGGTTTTTTTTAAAATTTACTATTGACTTTTGTGTAACTATTCACAAATCCACAGTTAAACAACATCTAACTATGCGGTACTAAAAACTTCACGTAGGTAGTACAGTGACTTATTACTTGCTTATTCAATATCTCTTATTCAATATTTAACAATTTTCTCTCTTAAATTAAACTAATTTATTCATTTTTACTGCCCTTACAATGTTTGAGCATATTGCGAGCGTTGTAGGATAGGATAGAGGAGAGGAGAGGAGAGGATTTAAAAGGAGATAGCGATTCACATTGGTTTTTAAGGTCTGAATATTATAATGCGAGGAAAATATAGAGTCAGGTAAAGCATTCCACATTCGTGTAGTGTCGCTAAAGAAAGAATCTCTAAATTTAACAGTATGTTCGAAGTAAGGCTCAAGGGTAAACTAATGAGCACTTCCTGAAGGAGGAATGCAACTGGCTATTTCACTAGAACACTGTCTATAAAAATAAAGATAAGATAATGAAAGACAAGAAACAATGCGAAGATGCTCGAGAGATTAAAATTTTGGATTCTATTTAAGAGGCTCAAGTGGAAATTGTAATCGAGCTTTAGACGAATATAAACCTTAGAGATTACAGCCCGATTAAAAGTTGTGGAAATTATTGCATCGTCGAAAAGTAAATCTAAGCACATAGCAGCATTTTTGGCGATGTCGAATATGTGTTCATTCCACACAAGGTTGTCTGTAATGTATGTACATATATACTGATCACTTAGAGCTGTTCGGTTTCTCCAATGCAAGGGATAATCATGGTCATGAAGGGTGGGTTGCCCTTTAACGACAGAAGGCAGCAGTGAGGTTTTGAAGCATTAAAGATCAACCGAGAATATAGCCGCTGTCCGTGAAAGCCGGGTAAAGCATTCCACATTCGTGTAGTGCTGCTAAAGAAAGAATCTCAGAATTTAACAGTATGTTCGAAGTAAGGCTCAAGGGTAAACTGATGAGCACTCTCTGAAGCGCGAGTACTACAGTTAAATTGCTTAATGGGAGGAATGCAAGTGGCTGTTTCACTAGAACACTGTCTGTCTGTTCATTCCACACAAGGTGATCTATGATGCACACACTGAGCAGTGAGAGCTGTTCGGTTTCTTCAATGCAAGAGCCAATCATGGATAGTGGCATGAGGGGTGGGTCGCCCTTTAAAGACATAAGGCAGCATTGAGGTTTTTAAAGATCAACCAAGAATATAGCCGCTGTCCGTGAAAGTGTTCAGCAGAATCCGAGGCAGTCGATTCTTTAAGGAAATATTTCTCTATATAAGTTTTGTTGACCTGAGAAATTTGCATATTTGATACAATGGTCAGATATACCTAATGGAGGATAATACATTTATAGTATATTTGTCAGGATCAGGGGTAAGAAACAAGTCTAGAGTGTTGGCGGATTAACCTGCAGCGTCAGGCTAATTAACTAACTAAATCAGGTTGCTTAACTCAGGAAAAATCTCGACATACCTTCCTTCGGGTGTTGTCTGACCAGAATAGCGCAACCACGAAGAACACTGTGCAAAAATGGGAAACAGTTCTTTGGATAGAGTCGAATAGCGCATTGAACTCGTAAGAAGTCAAGTTACTAACCAAACTTGGTCTGCGAAAAATAAAGCATGTATGATTGATGAGCTGGTGAACTGTGACTTTAAACCATGCACAAGAACTGCACCTTTCGCAGTTTTCAACTTGGCGAATTTCGCATCAGAACTTGGGCCTACACCCGTACAAGATTCAACTGACCCAGGAGCTCAAAGTGAATGCCCATAGACAAAGCTGTTTGTTCCCTGAAGGGGCTTCGGAGCATTTGGAAGAGTACCTCAATTTTGGCCGAAAAGTAATCTTTAGGGACGAGGTGCATTTTTTGATGAATGGTTGTGGTAAGAAAAAAAATTGCCGTATATGGGATCACACCAACCCACATGAAATCCCTCCAAAAGTAACACACATGGATTTCGGTCCGGCGGCATCATCGGTCCGTACTTTTTCGAAACCGACATTGGCTACATAACGATCATAACCAAAATTCTTATGGTCCAAAATGAGCCATATGGACCTAGACGACATGTGGTTCCAGCAGGAAGGCGCTACGTGCCACACAGCGGAAGTTAATTTGTTTCTCGGTGACATGAATTGGATACCAGACTAGACTTTTTCTTGTAGCTTTAACACAATTTCAGCCAGATACATGTTGATGAGTCATTCAAACTTGGACAACTTGAATCTGTGACACTAAATGTAAGAAGCCAAGATGGACATTTGAACAATGAAATATTCCATACATACAGGTCTTTCAAATAAAACACGAACTTTGTTAACAGCTTATTTTATTTTATTTCAACATACATCCGACCTTATGAAAATACCCTTAATTACGTTCAATGAACAAAGTCGTAAGCCTTGAATTCTCTCCTTCGAACGTACCAATCATGTGTAAAAAAAGGACAATACTATCAAGAGAAGCACTACTACGTGGTGTCCTCAGAAAGTTGCGTCCTCCAACCGAGTATAATGACTAATCAAATCTAGAAGATTGCATTATCCAATTGGGTTAGTTAATTTAAGCAAACGAGAAAATTAGCTACTCTAATTAAGTAGATTTACTACTCCAATTAATTACGTTGTTTAAAAATAACCGAGTTGTTAAGTATCTATACGAACTGTGAACGAATAGATTGGCCGAGCCAGCTTTATAAGTTGTTTAAGGTAATCAAATAAATAATTTATACCAATAGATTATCAAGATAAGTAGTTTGACTACTGCAAATGAGTAAGTTGGTTAACGCAACCGAATACATTAGTTACTGAAACTGTATATCAAATCAATAATATAGCAACTATACTGATACAGTGTACAGATTTAAAATAAATTTCTTAATCGAGTTGACTCATTTAATTTTAACCGAGTGAGTATGCAGGTTGTAGATATATTAAATGTCTCACTTATTACTTATTTGTACACATTGCCTTGATGTTTCTCAAAGTAACTGCACGCGCCTCAGTCCAAATCCACGAAATGTACGTAATGCTAATGCTGAATAACTGATGGCACTTACAAACGTCAAGGGTGTGGTTTCTAACCAATCAGCAAATGGATGATCTCAAAACTTTTACTTTTAAAGGAACTGATGTCTAGGTAATTCTACAGAATACATTTGACAGCATGGTTGTCTCAAGTAGAGGCGGAGTGAGCTCGTATCCAAGATCAGCCGATTTGAAACGTAGGACTTTATCTTGTGGAGTTTTCTTAAGTCACAGGTCATATTGGCACCTTTATTGAATGCTAAACATGATGTATAAATTTTTAATAGTCTGGAAAATATCTTCCATAATTTCAGTTTATAAGGCTGATCTGAAGTTCGATGTTATGCAACATAATATCGACTAATTTGTAGACTTTCCGTTATTGATAATAATATATTTCCTCTTTGAAGAAATAATATGTATCACCTCATCAGCAAGGTCTTACAAAATCAAAAATTCTAATAGTTTTCTGGAAAAGTGTTATTTATAACGATAGAGTCAAAGCTTTCGATAGTGTCAACAACTGTAGTTTATAAAAATTCAATGATTTAGGTTTCCCTTATCACCTTCTCGAGTGGTTCTAGTCATATTTGTGTGATCGTATTCAATTTGTCCATATAAAATATCTACTTTTCCATCAAATCAATATTTTCTACGGGATTCCTCAAGGAAGGCATCTGGTTCCCCTTCTGTTTTTAGTTCCTGTTAATGATTTTCTCTTTCATACTCAGTTTTCTAGTAAACTTTTTTTTGCTAATGACTTAAAAATTTGCGAATAAATTCTTCTTCAAAAAACTTAAACTTATCTTAGGAAGGTAGAAATGGCGTTCACTGACAGTCTAGCCCTGTGGCCCAATTAGTGCTGAACTGCTCCATATTG
The DNA here is from genome assembly GCA_911387755.1 of Chrysotoxum bicinctum. NCBI lineage: Eukaryota > Metazoa > Arthropoda > Insecta > Diptera > Syrphidae > Chrysotoxum > Chrysotoxum bicinctum. Next base: position 34,162,983 of record OU426987.1, read on the forward strand.
TTACCATAGCTCATATTAATCTGAGAAAGGGTCTAATAGATTTCGACGTGTCTTTTTGTGTGTTTAATTTTGCACAATCATCCGGAGCTTGGATCACTTACCCAAATGACACCATCTACACTGCGACAAACTATGAAGCTTGTTGGCTGATGCTGAAACAGTAACCAATCCGATTGAGTGAACATCCGGCCCCAAAACGGACCGCACAGTACAGAAGTAACCGAAGTTCGTCCTAGAGCTATTTCGTTTCGTTGAAAAAAGAGATCAAGTCTTTGATCTTCATTTCTGAAAGTTCGTCAAAAAATTACCTTCCTAATAATTTTGCCCTAAATTTTACCAGACCAGGCCATTTTCAGAATAAATGGAGATTTGTTTCTATTTTCCCGCTGGTTCCAATAGCTATACTAGTGAGTGCTGTGAGGCATGATTTAGCTTCGCCGTATGATCTCCTATTGACCAGTGTCCGCTACGGGTAGCTACGATACTGGTTATGTCTTGCCTGGGTCTGCATATCAGATCCAGTGCTCGGTATTTATTATAGGTGCCCTAAATCTTTCTAGATATAATGTAGTTCTAGTTAGTTAGACTGTTTAATTATTTTGTTTAGCAATAAGACCTGCTAGGCTTTCATTAGACTGACTTAATGTCTATTACTTTTACATGTTTCAAATTTGATACAAAAATTTAGGCAGAAAGATACTACCATTTTTATTTTAATAGAGAAAAGCCTAAGAAGCTTTACTTCCGTCCATTTTCTACCCATATACACGTTTTAATCCTAGCCACGATTTAGTGAAAACCCCCTCTACCTCCTCTTTTACTAAAAACAAATTTAAATAATTATCCTTCTGCTTCCAGATTCTGTATGTGTACCTTAAATGACAAATCCCCTGTTTTGAATTCATCAAAGCCATCGCAATTATTGCACTTTTATCATGCACTTAATTGCTTGCTCAAATATTGAATCGTTTTCTTTGTTCTCGTGAGTGAATGATTACAGTTTCAACTGAAATCATTTAAACAAAAACCATTCAAGGATTTATTTTGTTCTGCTCTTGTTCAAATGTGAACATGAACTCACAATGCTCTTAAGAAAATAACAATTTCACAATTCCGGATAATTTTCCATACATAAATCTCTCCCCCCCCCCAATAACCTGCTATACGATGTCATGTCCTGCAATATTCCTGACTTTATCGGCAAAAGTGCTCAAAATGATTGCTTCACTTTTTCCAGGATACCATCATTTCAAATGATAGAATGTCTGTGTATAACCCATTCAGTATCCTCTACCTACTCAGTTTCCGGATGAAAAAAAGATAGAGATTGATGTCCTTTCACAGAGAACATAAATTCAACAGAATCGTTACAACTTCTGATTTGCATGCAAATAAACGAGGCAAATGTGGAAAGTGGAAAATGTATCTGTATTTTATTCTCTGTCATAATAATCAAGAACATATCTCTCTACGTTTTTTTTTTAATATCCATCTATCGACAGGTGTAGACAAACTAGCTTGGATACCAACCTACCATTCTGATCTAATGTTAAGGGAGAGTCCTTGTTTTTGTACAGTTGAAAAGTGATGTGAAACAACTTGTGTAACATATCGTCAGGATAATAACAATGAAAATTATGAAGGTGTGTTAGAGCATTGGCTGGATATTAAAAACTTTTGATTGGTTTTGTTTGTTTATTTGAAATGAAATGTAGGCGTACATTGTTTGAAATTATCCAATCCTCATCAGAGAGTAAAGCAGCAGGGGGACAATACCTTAGAGATATATTTGTTGTACTTTTTTTGCAACATAAGTTCGATCGATTAAAATGGAAAGGTTTTAGAAAATGAGGCTTACGAGTACCTATATGTAGCTATAAATGAGTTTTTAATACTTAAAGGGGCAACATGCTTAATGGAAGTGTTTCTATTTCTACCTTCAAATTCTGGGGTATTATTTGTTGTTATTTTTAAAATGATATAAATTTAAGTTTAACTTCCTGGGTGCTTCAGCCTGTGTATCCATTAAAAGCATGAACGGTTCTATAACATGAACACGAACAATTCTGGAAGATGAACATTTTTTTTCCAAAACAGGAACGGGTTGAAATTGAAAGGGGGCGTTGCATAGATGGCTCCTGAAGCTACGAGACGGACAAATTCCCGTGTCTGGGACAGTGATGAAAATCAAGACTGAAAAATTGCACTCTATTTTCAAGGAAACAAGTTTTTTCAACGTGGGGTATGGATTAATAGTTTCAAGGCTTAACTTAGAGTTCGGCTTCTAGCAATCAGTGGATAAGAACTGAGCTCCAATAAAGACGCTGTCGTGCTCTTTACACAGAAATTAAAGAAGACTATGGCTGTTTTAGTGAATGATTCCAAACAAAATATTTATCCACTCTGATGAAAGATCAGCTCGCAGAAGAAAAATTTCGAGAGATCGTTTTACATTTTTGATATACACGAACAGCACAGGTGAGCACAAATAAATCTTCTGACCATTGGAAAGATTAAAAATTTTTAAAAATTGATTTCAATCAGAATATGTTCCACAGCTAATTTTGATTTAAAAACAAATGTGCTTTATATGTATAGATCAGTTTTAAAGGCACGGGAGTTTATGAAGAATAATAACCTTTCAGAAAAGGCATTACTTTTTATTGATAATTCCCCAAATCATCCACCTGAAATGAGCTTCGAAGCGACTATGGTAGGATTCGCACAATTTTAATACCTCTTAAGTCAACACCACTTATACAACAAATGGACAAGCTTAAGTTATAAGGCTTACAAAGTTGTACTGCCGAACAAGCTTTTTGTCAGATGTTATCCCTACAGCTACGGGACGAGATGTTTTAAAAATGTTAATAAATGTTTCCTGTTTTCGTGAACTTTTTTATTAATAACTAGCTGATAATACCCGGCGTTTATCGGCTCTTTTCTCACTGCAATCTGCGGTGTTCAAACTGCATACTAAATCAAGCAAAATAAAATGCACGACTGGGTCGCACGAGCTTGCTCCTATGTAATAGACTAGGAATTTTAAAAACGAATGTTATTAAAGAAAACAGTTCATAAGGATAAAATTAATTTTTTTAATTTAGTAGTAAGAGACAAATATGAATTTATGTAAGAATAAAAATTATTAGTCTTTGTAGTGGTTTCTTAAAAAAAGCTTTTATATACAAACTTTTTAAAAGATTGTTAAGAAAAAATTTTGGTACGCCAATTTAAATTTTTTTATTATTGTTCGAATAAAAATTAAATTAACAAAAAAAAAATAGAGAAGAAAAGTAATTTTTTTTTTCAAAAATTCAAAAAATATTTGTTTTAAAGTTTTGAAATGCAATGTGTGTTTAAGACTTTTTAGAAGCTTCTCTATACAAAATTTCATTAAGATCCGTTATGTGAATAATGAGAAATTCAAAATTCGAAAAAATGGTTCTATGGTAGGTACAAGCTGTAATATCCTAAATTCCAAAATTTTTTTATTAAATTAAATTAAATTAATTGAAAGAAAAAATTTTATCAAAATTCTAGGCGCCGTTTTAGAGAAAAATACGATTTTTGAAACCAGTTTTTTTTAATTTTGTAGCATTTGTATGGTAGGTACCTTAATTTTTATGTACAATAAATTTTTTTCTCACATCTTATAGATTATATATTGAGAAACTTTTATTTGTCAAGTTTGAAAAAAATCTAGCATGGGGTTTTCGAAACATTGAGTTTTGAAAAAAAAATTTGAATTTTTTTTTAAAAATCCAAATTTTTTTTTGAAAATTTGAGTACACAATTGTATTTATGTTTTTGGGAAGCTTTAGCCAAAAAAAAATTATCAAAATCGGTTGTGCTGTTTTTGAGAAAATCAAAAACAAAAGAAATGGTTCCATAGGGGGTACCAGCAATAACCATTTTTCGGAATTTTTTCTTAACCATTACCTAGCTTTAACTAAATGAATTTTTTTTTTATTTTTATTTTTAAAATTTGTCGGACAGTTTTTGAGAAAAAAAAATTTATAAAATTTCGAAAAAAATTTGTATGGCAGGTACCGTTATTTTTGGTCTTAAGAAAAAAAAAAACATGTGAGGAAAAATTAAAAATGATCTACCAAGTTTAAAGAAAATCGGCCGAGCCGCTTTGGCTGTAGTAGAACAGACAGACAGACAGACAGAATTGCGAAACCCACTCGGGGTATCCTTGATATCATACTTTCAAAAAAAAAAAATATCATCATTGATACATACATTTGCACACCTTTTTTATCATTTTCTATAATTATAATGCACATACAAATTAAAGAGGAGGATTATTTTGAAGTTTCTTTTATTCGTGCACAGCGACATTATTTCTTATCATTTAAGGATCAATTTGGATTAGTTTTTCGATCCATGAGTTCAACTATCGACTCAGATTTGAATTGAAATTAAATGATGAAAGAATCCGTTTAAAACAAAAAACAAACAAAACATATCAAAAAGAACTGTCTCTAACCATCAAAACGAAGGGCAATTCAAGATGGCCTCAACGATGTAAAGGCAATTTATAAATTGCAATTTTTAGTTCATTCTGTTTTGAGTTGCTTTGCAACTGCACAAAAAAAATATTTTGACTTAAGTGTTACTTTGAGGCTTGATTACATTAAAGTTCTTGACGACTGAAAATTCTAAACTGAAAAGCTGTTTTTTTTTTTTTTATAATTCACTCGCGCTCAAGGGTATGTTTCGAGACCCTTATAATGTTTTAAACACAGCTTAGGCGAGGGGGAAATTAGGAGGGGAGAGAAAGGAGGTGTCGGTCGATGAACATTGGTTTTGAATTTTTGTAAATTGAAATGGCAGGGGAAAACTTTGCCGGGTAAGTTATTCCATAATCGTGTTGTGTGACTAAAAAACGAATCTCTATATTTGACGGTACGACCAAAGTTAGGCTCAAGGGTGAACTGATGAGCATTCCTAGCGAAGCGGGTATCACGGATGAATTGATAAAGGGGAGAAATGCAACTATGGCTACTTCGAGTGAGCATTGCTTCCCGGGTAGAATTTTCGACTCGATAATGCCAAGGCCCCAGCTAGTTTTTCTTAGTTTCAATCATGGCCCTACCGAGCAGTATCTAGCTTATCCCTCGCTAATTTGTTAATGCTCTGTATATAATGGGCCTTGCTAGATGTTCCTATATGGGCCCTAGATGGGTCTTCACAAGTAGCACAAGAGCTACGGCAATTCTTAAAAAATTATTAGAAACAATAAAAAAAAAAAAAATTTATTTTTTATTATTGTTGATTATTTTCATTTTTTCTTTGCCTCCTTATATTCGAACTCTTTAAGTGATTTTTTGCTGGAATGAAAGAATGTTTTTTTTTTTTTTAATTTACCTCCACTGAGATTCGAACCCAAGTCCTCTCGCTTGCCGTGCTTGTGCGCTACCTATTGCGCCACTGTGATATATAAAATATCGTGTCTCAAAGTGCTACTCAAATAACTCTCTTTTAATTATACTGTTTAAAAGACTTAAATACGTATTAAAGAATCTGAAAAATACAGATTTAGGACCAAAACAAAAAAGTTATGTTTTTAGAAGGATAATGGATAGTCTTTTATAGAGACATATGTATAGGAACATCTAGGATACATCAAGTAAAAACTATCTAGCCCCAGTATAAGTAAAATCTGAGAACGCCTATAAAGAGGCGACACTAGCTAAGGCCAATATAACGCCCAGATACAATTCCTTATCCAGGCTACACCAAGTAAAAACTATCCAGGTCCCTTGAAGTTTATATGTGACAATGCCAATAAAGAGGCGATACTATCTACGGCCAATATATCGCCAAGAAAAAGTTTCATATCTAGGCTACATCAATTTAAAAATATCTAGGTCCAGTCTAAGATACTCCTGGAAAAGCCAATAAATAGGCAGTTCTAGCCAGGTTCAATATAAAGCCAGGATAAGCATAAATTAGTCAAGATCCGCCAGGCTTGCATCTGTCTAGGCCCAGCATAGGATTTACTATATAATGGCCAATCTAGCTAGGGCCACGCTATTCGATAGTGTTTCCTAGATAATTTTCTACCCGGGTTGTGAAAGAAGCGATATAACAGGGAAATACATGACACATTCCGATGGTGTTCAAGAGATGGGAATGAATCCATGATAGCTCTGTTTCCAATCAGTTTTAACGCTCTGTTCTGAATTCTATCCAATTAATGGAGGTTGGGGGTCTCGAGTATGTGATCATTCCAACGAAGATCGTCGTTAACACACATACCGAGTACTGAGAGCTTTTCGGTTTCTTCGATGCAAGTGCCATTTAAGGACAATGGCATAGGCGGTATATTTTGCTTTAACGACAATAGACAGCATTGAGTTTTCGAAGCATTTAACACCACACTGTTTTTTTTACCCCATTTAACAATGCTGTAAAGATCGGAGTCTAATGAGCTTATCATACGATACCGTTGCAATTTCACTTCCGAAGGAGATGGACGTGAATTTTTGAACGAGTATGAAAAGCTGAGAGTAGAGTCGTCGGCAAAGCAATGAAGTGGATTAGAAGTTTCAGACAAGAGATCATTTATGAAAATGAGGAAGAGAGTCGGACACAAAACGGAGCCCTGGGGAACACCAGCATTTATTTTTTGAAGATCAAACTTAAAACCATCCAATACAACATGTATTGAACGATCTAGAAGGTAATTTCTAATCCAACGAATAAGGGTTTCGTTGATGCCAAACGCACGCATTTTCGATAAGAGAGCCTGGTGCCAAACTCTTTCAAATGCCTTAGAAATATCAAGCGCAATAATCTTACTTTCTCCAAAATAATGTAAAGATCTGTTCCACTCTTCGGTGAAATATGCCATCAGATCACCAGTGGAACGATTGCTGCGAAAGCCGTATTGCCGGTCATTAAGAAGCTTTCGATCTTCGAGATATTTCTTGAGCTGATGATTTATCAGCGATTCCATGACCTTAGAAAGAAGGGACGTAAGTAGGATTGGTCGATTGGACGAGGGGGAGGAAGGGTCACCTTTTTTAGGAACAGGCTGGAGAAATGCTGTTTTCCATCTTCTAGGGAAGATTCCAGAACAGTAGGAGCGATGAAAAAGCTTACGCAATGGTTTTGCCAGCGATGAAGAACACCTCTTCAGAAGAATGGGGGCTATACCATCAGGATCAGCGGATTTGTTTATATAAAGATCTCGAAGGGCTCTTGCAACTGTACGAGTGCAGAAATATACCTGTCCCATTGAATGATTTACGTTCTCAAGTACAGGAGGGGCAAAGTTGCTAAAAGGCAACGTGGAGTTAGCAGCAAAATGAGCTGCAAGTACATTTGCCTTCTCTAAAGAGCTAGTTATCGGTTTTTCTTTGTAGATGAGCGTTGGAACCGAAGATGAAATTGAATTTTTTATGTTCTTGACAAATGACCAAAAATGTCTACTGCCTTTGGGACATTGCAGGATTTTTTGCCTTAATTTCTGTTCATGTAAGAATTTGGTTCTCTTTATAACAGCGTTGCATTGGTTTCTGACTTGTTTAAACTTTTTCCGATTTTCCTCAGTTGGGTTGGCTTTGTAAGAGCGGAAACTTACTTCTCTCAACCTGATAGCTTCTTTACAGCTTGTATCGAACCAAGACTTTTCTTTAGACTTTATACTCTTAATTCTGTAAGGAATAAACGTACGCATCCCAAGAAAAATCACTTCTGTGATCATATCAGCACTGGCATCAACGTCACTATCGAGGAAACATAGTGACCAGTTAAAAATTCGAAAAAAAGTTATTCAGATCGTCCCAGTTGGCTTTCTCGTATTGCCAAACGGTCCTTGTTCCTTGTTGGATGCTTCTCTTTAACTGGATGAATGGGACACGAGAAATTAGCTGATATTACACAATGGTCCGAAGTGCCGAATGGAGATTTTACCGTTATGGTATACTTATCAGGGTTAGAAGTAAGAAACAAATCAAGAGTGTGAGCGTTTTTCCCAGCAACATCTGGTATATGGGTGGGCTCATCTAACAGCTGAGTAAGGTGGTGCATCTCAGCAAAGATCTCAACATATCTTCCTTCGGGTGTTGTCTTTCCTGAATGGCACTGTATTCGTTTTTCAGTAAAATGAATATGACAGCAGACACTTACTGCCATATTATTTAATCGATACATCCAGATTAAAACTTCAATCCGGATTTTTGGCTAATTTTTTTCATAAATTGTGAATCGCATAGTGTGTGAAGTTGGGAAAAAACTTATCAGTTCACAGTTTCACAGATATAGAATTGACCCCCAGCTAACAACAAGCTTTCAAAGTATCATGGCTTCCAGATCAACCTGGTGGAAGGGACATTCTTAGAAAAACAATTGATTCATTTTGACACCCATGAATCATGGTTTAGAGAAAATGTGATAATGGACTTTAGATATCCGCCTTTTCTCAGATAGCCAAGTTGCTATTAAATCTTTGGACTCAATATTTTTTAACTGTGAAACATCTCTAAGCTGCTGATTATATCTCTAATAAATATTGACCTTTTTTCGAAGGGACATTGCAGTAAATTGGAAAGTTTACGAACTCGTCAAAAGTCTTACAATATTTCCTATTTCACCAGATATAGCAAATACAATCGCTTCCAGGGAAGTAAAAGTATACAATCTTTTGTGAACAACAACTCTGATTACTTCATGTAAACTTACTCGTACGTTGAACAAAAAATGCTATGAAAACAACTAACGCTATGTGGAACAAAATTTCTACCAGTTTGGCCATTAAGAAGATTTGACCAAAGCTGGTTCGGAGGCGTTCGTCCAAGTGTTAAATATACCTAAGCAGCGGACAATTGCTCCGTAACAGATGTCATGACTGAACGGCAAGCACGCAACGGGGCTTGAAATACTTTCAAACAATATTTTCAGAAGCTGCACGAATGTAAAGAGTCTTTTCTTCACCTTGTTTGTAATTGTCCTCTTATATCCGAAAGACAGAGCCTTCATCCAGGAAATCATTGCAATGATCTGCTAAACATATATGTAGACATTAACAGTCTTAAACGCTTCATAATCACGTCTGGGTACATTCCCCAGCAGCTGCCAGCAGAAACAAAAATAGAAAACATTTTTTCAGAGTTTTTGCCTCTTACGAGGAAGTGAGTATCTCTTGTCATAAGAAGCTGGTCGTCTTAGCTGGTCAGATTCGGCAGAAAATTTTACATTACCGACAACTCTCCCACAGGAACGCACTAGGTTTTGGTTCCTCGAGAAGTCTCCTAGATTCATAAATAAATAAATAAATTTGGTGGTGCAACAGCTCGGAGTGAACCAGGACCTAGTGGCTTACAACTCCTGTGTGCGTGTTACCAGGAACGGAGGGGACCTACAATTTTCTGCCGATTCCGAACGGCTAATGAGCAGCACTTTTAATGACAAGAGATACTCTCGGAGAATTTGTCAATTCCTCGTAAGAGGCAGTACACCCTTGAAAAAAAATTTCTTGAAGCGGCTGAGAATCGAGCTCGAGACCTTCCGCATGACACTCCAATGCACTAACCATTATGCCAAGGGGTAATATATTCATGTGGTATCAAAATGGACTAACTTATGGTGTAAGCTTATCAACTTTATACTGTCACTGGATCCATCTCGAGTTGTGTTTGAAATATTAAAGAAAAGATTAAGAAAGTGTTTTGAGCGATTTTGAAAAAATTCCACGTTTCAGCTAGTTATAAATAATATTGATTTATCAGAAATTTTCAGAATGCAATATTACTTACAGGTTCACAAACCTTGGAATTCTTCATAAAATTAACGTTAGGTATGATCAAAACTTCAAAAATATTTCCTTCACGAAACAAATACCCACCCTATAAAACAAGAACAGGGGGTTTACTTTAACTAAAACTCAGCTTCATAATAATATTAATCAAATACCTTTTTAGTGACTCTTAGTTGATAGAACAAACAAAATTTCAATAAAAAAGCGAAACATTTTATTTTTAATTATAAAAATTCAAGGTGCATTTCAAAATATTTCAAGTATAAATCTTGCTTTTGTTCAGAATGTCCTCTTCACCGTTCAGTTCAATAACAAACTAATTATTATTAAAAAAGACCACCCACAAGGGCTGGCTGCATGCCGGAGAAAAATCCTTGCCGTATATACGTTCTTTTTTACTTTTTCATTGAATGCACGACATACATTCAAGGCATATCTCTCTTTTACTGGAACCGCAATTAACTTGTGACCTCAGGATGCAGAATGGCTTTTTAATTTTCTTTTGGCTTAAACAGAAAATAATAATTACACAAAAAGCAAAACATTCCTGCTTCGCTGGTGAAACACAATATCAAAAGCCCTATCTATGTATACGGATAAGATATGCAGGAACTAAAAGAGCCAACAGTGTGATGAAAAACCCTTAGGATATGTGCGAACTCAAGTCAGTTCAAAAAAAAAAAAAAATAAGACAAAAAAACAAGAACAAAGCCCTTCTCACAGGAGCAAGTTGTCTATTATTATATCATCCACCTGCCGCTGCTCTGCTGCTAAGAATGTTTGCATCCCCCCTCCGCACGCAATTTACTAACGCCTAGATTCGTTTTCTGCTTCAACTTGTTGGTTGCATATATGCGGTTGGGGTTGCAAAAGGTTGTTGCAAAGTTCAAAGTCTTCATTTCATCTTAATATTAATTTATTTGGAGTTCTTTGACAAAATATTTTCGAACTTTGCAGACAAGCGATCGTTTAATGAATATTTCTCTTACGTATTTGTTTTTACTTGCGACTTATAGGTACTATAAGGCAAGTTATGCATTCGTAAAAAAAATCGAACTCGAGATTTTGATCAAAGTTGACAAGCGATCGTTTAATGAATATTTCTCTTACGTATTTGTTTTTTTTTTAATTTAACTAAAAATCTGTATAAACTCTTGAAACATCAAAATAAATTGCACGACTGCATTGCACTTAAATTATTCTCAATTTGCTTAGAGTTTCGGAGATTGAAAATATTTAAAATACATACACTTAGATCCAAATAAAGGTAAAGGGTTTTTCAATAAGGGTTTCGGTACTTTGACAGCTGATTGTGGCCACATTGTTGAAGCTACATCTGAAAAACTTATTTCCAGTGGCTGAGACTCGAACCCAAGACCCTATGCATGACAGTCCCACGCACTAACCATTATAAAGAGATGTGTACATTTTTATGAAAGTGGTTCTTCTGTTCGAGCAACATTTTGCTCGGTTCTCCCAAAATCATATTCAGTGACGTGTCCCATTTCTGAATAAATGGGTTTGTCAACCAGCAAAATTGAGAAGGTCGACCAATTTGAAAAACATTCAGAGAAAGTCACTGTTTGGTGCGGTTTTTGGACTAACGACATTTTCGAACCATAATTCTTCGAGAATGACTTTTCTGACAGGCTATCACCATCAACGACAAGCTTTATCGTTCGATGATAACCAATTTATTTTGGCACGAACTAGATGATATGGACACTGAAGACATTTGGTTTCATTAGGACCGCGCTAGATGGCTCACAGTCCGTGCCGCACTGGACATCTTATACAAACGATTTCCGAACATGGTTATCTCACACGGAGGCAATGTGAATCGTATGATTTGACTCCGTTACATCATAGGTCTATGCCAAGAAAGCCAACGTTAATGCCATTGGCCAATTTCAGCCTGATTAATGCGCCAAAGTTATGAAAACTGGACGTTTCGGATGCGCGTCATCCAACGAAGCCCCGAATAATGATGTTGTATTTCATACATAATGGCGTATACGGGCCTTTTAAATAAATACAAAATTCTGACTCACAGTTTGATTTTTTCAAAATTAAAGATATAAGCCGCTTTATACAAAAACCTTTATAATCAAACAACAATGAAAGAATAAAATGTATACAATATAAATCGATGTTTGTATGTTCCCTATGAACTCCAAAATGCCTTGACCGATTTTGATTAAATTTTCAGGCTGATCTTGTAAAGATTGGTAGTGATCGGATACACATATTTTTTTGGCAATGTTGTTGTCTGTTTTCCATATAAAGGGTGGTACAACAAAAACCCTAGATGTTAATAATAAATTGTAAATAAAACAAAAAGTTTTCAGAAGATTATTTGCGACTCGAGAAGACTAAAAAAGTGGGTCTCGCAATTCTGTCTGTCTGTCTGTTCGACTACAGCCTAAACGGCTCGGCCGATTTTCGTTAAACTTGGTAGATGTCGTTTTGAATTTTTTCCCCACACACGTTTTTTTCTTTTTTTTAAGACAAAAAATAACGGTACCTGCCATAAGATTTTTTTTCGAATTTTTATAATTATTTTTTTTTCTCAAAAAAAATTTTCCAAAAAATTGTTATTTTTGGTACACCCCTTGGAACCATTTTTTTGGTTTTTGATTTTCTTAAAAACGGTACGACGGATTTTGATTATTTTTTTTTCTGCTAAAGGTCCCCAATAGTTTGAATATTATTGTTAATTCAAATTTTCAAAAAATATTTTTTTGGATTAAAAAAAAAATTTGTTTGAAAACTCAATATTTCGAAAACCCCATGCCTGATTTTTTTAAAACTTGATAAATAAAATTTTCTTATGAGAAAAAAAAAATATTTTAACTAAAAATAACGGTACCCTCCATACAAAAGTTAAAAAATGGTTTTCGAAAATCGTATTTTTCTAGAAAACGATTCCGAGAATTTTGCTAAAAATTTTTTTCTTTTGATTAATTCTTACGATCTATAATTTAATAAAAAAAAAATTAAATCAATATATTACTTACTGTCTACCATAGAACCATTTTCGAATTTTGAATTTCTGATTATCGGCATAACGGATTTTAATCATTTTTTTATAGACAACCTTCTTAAAAGCTTAAAAAACATTGCATTTCAAAGCTTATAAAAAAATATTTCTTTCAATTTTGAAAAAAAAAATCTAGTTTTTCTTGGAAAATTCGATATCTCAAAAACGGATCAATATTTTTTTTGCAAATTTAATTTTAATTCGTATATTAATAAACACTTTAAATTGGTGTTCCAAAATTTTTCTTAAAAATGTTTTAAAAATGTATTTATATATTTATTTTTTTAAGAAACCACTACAACGAATTATAATTTTATTCTTGCATAAAATAATTTTTGCTTAAAACACATGGCATTCTGTGCTTACCTCCAACTGCTAAAGGTATTGTTTTAGTTATTTAAAAAATGAATTTTATCCTTAAAAACAGTTTTCTTTAATAACATTAGTTTTTGAAATTCTTAGTCGTTTACATAGGAGCAAGTTCATACCCAGTTGTGCATTTTATTTATTATGATAGAAGGATCTATGACAATTTTGTGTAAAACAAAATATCGGCATAATACTTGCCATGGCTTCGGTGGCATACCTCTATCCAATGGTCCATATTTTCAATGACTCTGAGACATAATTGAGGTTCAAAGTCGTTAATGTGCCGAATTATCTCATACTTTAGCTCTTGGTTGTGTGGCAAGTGACACCATCCTGTTGGAAGAACATATCGTCCAGGTCCATATCCTCAATTTCTGGGCACAAAAATCCGATATCATCTCGGCATAGCGAACACCAATCATGGTAATTGCTTGGCCATCAACCTCATTTTCAAAGAAGTACTGCCCGATGACGCCGCCAGCCCATAAACCGCACCAAACAGTTTGTGGATCCATCGGCTTTTCAACAATTACTCGTGGATTCTGCTTGTTAACGAATTCACTTAGGTGAAAGTGTGCCTCATCGCTGAAGATGATTTTCTTTGTAAAATCAGCATTCACTTCTGTCTGTTCAACCAACCATTTGGCGTATTGACGACGACGCTTGAAATAGTCAAATCTTTATTCAAAATTCGCATCAGTGATGTTCGTGAGATGTTCTATTGTTGGGCACGATGACAAGTCAAGGTTGACGGCTCTTCTGCCACACTACCGCGAACAACAAAAATGTTTTCCGCAGTACGAACTGGGCGAACATGCACAGGAGTTTTCACATTTCACACAGACCCGGTTTGCTGAAAATTGCGCACCATTCTACCGATTGCTGACACATTTGGTCGATTATGCTGACCAAACAAATCATGAAGTGCACGAAATGCATTTTGATTTGAACGCCCATTTTCGTAAAAGACTTCAACAATCTTAACGCACTGCTCAATTGTATACCTCTCCATGGTTGAATTTGTCAAACACTGAAGAAGCAAAGAAATGTCAAACTAAGTTGGACAAAAGACTTGACGGTAAGGTGTGACTCATAATTAACATCGTGTATTATGGTTGGACCACCCATTAATAAAAATAGTTTCTTCTTATTGTTGATTTTCGCCAAAATTGTTCCTGTTAATCCGCTATTAATGCCCGTAGGTGAGCTGAGTTCTTAAACCGAGTTGAGGAAATGGCAATATCGACTCTGTCAATTTATATTTTCAAATCAATCACCGGTGGCAAATCCTAAGGCGAAGACATACCGATGATTTCCAATTATTTACACTTTAAATTCAATCGGCCCCACACAGCATCAACAAAGCACGTGAGCCAAATTGTTGACTATTACCGGCTTAAATTTGGAAAATGCTCGTTTTTACATGGCCATTATGTACGGCTTGCTTTAGAGTTGGCAGACCGAAAAATTTATGTTTTTACTCCAAATAAATAACATTGTATATCCGCTGACCTTGAGATAAATTTATAAAAGAAATATATTTTCCCATTTGCCATAAATATGTTCATGTTGGGCGTAGCAAGGGCTGTATCTAAAGACATCTGCTAAAATTTCACTACACGACTGCTCCTATATTCATCCACCAGAAGTTATCTGATTATAGATAATTAGACCTATACGTTCGAAGCCGAAGTAGAAAATAAAAATAAATTAAATGCATGACTGAATTGCACGAACTTGCTCTTATGTGAAAATTTAAAAAATGAATGTTACTAGAGAAATATCATCATAACCATTAAATTCATATTTTTTTATTGACTAAAACAACTCCTTTAGTAGGTGGAGCTAACAACAGGATCCCATGTGATTTCTCAAGCAAATATTTGTATATGCTATAGCGTGCCCATTTGAAATCAGGTATAGCCATTAGCCAAACAATTCTACCCACTTAAAAAAAAATTAAATAAATTGCCAAATTTTAAATTTAACGGTTCGGGGTAATTCAGAAAACGAAAGTTCGTACGCTTCGGTCCTACAACACAAACTAGAAAAATCGAATTTCGAAGAATATCATGCTTCGAATAAGCAGGGCAGAAAGTTGAAGCTATACACCACGTTTTCATTCACATTCTTTCTTACTTCGATCACCTAGTTAGCCGGCTGAACATTTTCTAGTGTTGTTAAGTAAAGTGTTAAAGATCACATAATCCGTGCCATCTTGATCTTGATATTCGCCTTATTGCCGAATTAAAAGGCTTTAAAATAAGTGGAAATAAGGGAAAATTATATAAACTGTGTCGAACGTGTAGTACACGAAGTAGGAATCTGAATCTACATTTTAGTCCAAGCAAGTTTTGGGACTGTAACGATTTTCAGCGACATTTTTACACAGGAGTTCCTTCGAATTTGAAAAAAAAATATTGTTTATACAAATTTTCGACAAAATAATTTTTGGATCTTAGAAAAAATAATCCAGTTTTTTTTTGAAAATTCCATATCTTCAAAACATTTGGACGATTTTTTTGTTTTTAAATTATTTTCTTTAATCTATATAAAAAAATATCCCAAATTTTTTTCTTAAATTTTTTTAAAGAAATTTGTTATATAAAAAATTAATATTATAAATATTATAATAAAACGATTTTTAAACTTTGTTTGCATAAATTCATACTTTTCTAGAAATCAAACGGCAATTTTATGTGTTTGAACATTTGTATCTCATTAAATCCATGTTTTATACTTGTTTATAAACAATTTTTAAATTCCAAAGTACTTTTACATAAGAGTAAGACAGTGCAATCAAGTCGTCCATTTTATTTTTATTGAATTATAGTTCATAAAAATTAATCGAAAGGAAAAAAGTTTTATCAAAATTCTAGGTGCCGCTTTCGAGAAAAATACGATTTTCGAACATTTGTATCGATTTTTTAACATTTGTATGGTGGGTACCGTTATTTTTAGGTAAACATTTTTTTCTCACATCTTGTAGATTGTAATAAAAAAATTTAACGGTCAAGTTTTAAGAAATAAGAAGTTAAGAAGTTTTCGAAATATTGACTTTCAAAAAATAAGATTTAATTTTTTTTTAAATCAAAAACTAAAAATTTTCCAAAACTTGAATAAACAATACTATCAAAACTTTTGGGGAACTTTAACTTAAGCAACTGATCAAAAAAGGTTATACCGCTTTAAAGATATGTAATTAAAAAAAAATATTGTTTCAAGGGGGGTAACAACCATTTTTCGGATTTTGTTTTAATTAAAAAAAAATGTTTACAAAATTTCGAAAAAAATCTTATTGCAAGTACCGTTGTTGTTGGTATAAGGAAAAACCTGTGTAGGGAAAAATTTAAGAACGATAACAGGGTTGCGAATTTTTGAATTAAGAAAACCATAAGTCATAAGTCTGTAGATGATTTGTGAATTAAAAAAAAATAATTCATAAGTTAGTTAGTGTCTTATGATTTAAAAAAAATTTAATTTATAAGCTACTAATGGACTTATGAATTAAAAATGAATAATTCACTACCCATAAGTGACTTATGAATTAAAAAATATTAATTCACTACGTATAAGTGACTTGAATTAAAAAACATTTAAGTCATGAGCAAGTTAGTGACTTGTGAATTAGAAAATTAATTCACAAGCTACTAAGTGACTTATGAATTTAAAAAATTTAATTCATAAGCTAGTCGGTAAATTGGAAATTTGTAAGCTTGTTTTGACTACATAATTATTTAATTATTAACGAAAGTAGATTTCCAGCTTTTGTGTGTCATAAAATTATAATGCTGGCTTATACATTTTGCAGTCAATAATTTTTTAATCAGAATCTATCCATTAGCTTATGAATTAAATTTTTTTTAATTCATAAGTCACTAGGTAAATTTTGAATTAATTTTTTTTTAATTCTTAAGTCACTTACTTGCTCATGACTTAATTTTTTTTAATTCATAAGTCACTTAGTAGCTTGTGAATTAATTTTCTAATTCATAAGTCGCTAACTTTCTCATGACTTTAATTTTTTTTAATTCATAGGTCACTTAGTAGGTTCTGAATTATTTTTTTTTAATTAATAAGTCACTAAGAAGCTTACGATTTAAATTTTTTTAATTCACAAGTCACCAACTGACTTATGAACTAATTTTTTTTTCATTCATAAGTCAGTAACTAGCTGCTGAATTACATTTTTCTTAATTCATAAGTCAGCCACTAGCTTGTGAATTAAAGCCAAGCTTAAGCTAAAAAGTGACTTAAGCTTTTGCAACCCTGAACGACATCTATTAAGTTTTAAGAAAATCGGCCGAGTCACTTGAGCTGTAGTCGAACAGAGAGACCCATTTGTTTCGTCTTCCTTGAAATTGACTGTACCTACCATTATAACCATTTTCAATTAATTTTTTTATAAAGAAGTTTGAAAATTATTGCGTATCAAAATTTAAAAATAAATATTGTATTGGATAAAAAAAAAACATTTATTTTTGACAATTTGATATCTCAAAAACGGATAAGAATTTTTTTGGAAATTTAAATTTAATTTGTATAATAGTAAAAACTTAAATTTAATTTTTAATCTACGGACTTCTTAAGAGTTTGAAAACATTACATACAAAAACTTGATTTTTTCGAAAATACAATATTTCGAAATCGGGGTGATGATTTAATTTTTTAATTAAACTATTACAACAATATAAACATAAATATTAAATTTAAGACTTTAAAGATATGTTCATAAACCCACTATAAAGATTTAAAATTGATTTTTTCAGGAAATAGCCCCCTTTATAAGGGGAGGAAACAGATCATCACTTTTATTGAATTTTGTTTGTGTCTGGACTCAATCAACATAAATTTAACCCAGAGCAAATAAATTAAGACTATTGGCCATATAAACTGATTTGCTACTAGTTTAAATTGAGTTGTGTTTGGGTTAAATCTATTTTCGTTTGGATTAAATTGATTTGCTGTTTGGTTAAATAAATATGCAATATAAAAGTCAAAATATATATACATATATATAAAAAAAATTTTTTTTAAATCACCAAAATCAGAGTTATTTTTTTAACAATTTGTAGTTTTAAGATGTTTAAAAGATTTTTTATTTAAAGTATGTACAAACATTTGATTTCAATGAAATTCGGATTACTGAAATTAGCCTCAGTTTTTTAAAATAACTTTATCTGAATCTAGATGATAAAATAAAATAAAAAAAAAACTTTATGACCTGTGACTTTTACATAAGAGAAAACTTAGTTCCTTAAAACTTTCACTTATTAGAGAAGGGGAAGATACGCGAATCTAAAAAATCCCCCCTGTTAAATATTTTAAGAAATTTTATTTAAATTGCTTTTGAATCTTCACGTTTTTTATTTTAAATAGAGCAACTTTAAAATGCAAATACACAAATCTCCTAAGATTTTTTTTTTTTTTTTTTTGTGAAAGATAGAAGAGATTTTAGGAAAGATTCAAAGAAAATTTCAAAAAGTTTGCAGTAACTTGTGTCCTCGTATAAATAGATTTACAAGGCTATCTTTTTTTTAATCAACGTTTGCTAAATAAATTACACATCTCCCAACCAGAGTTATTAAATTAAAACTAATTGAAACATTGAATTTAAAAAGATGCCCATAAAAAACAGAAATGTATGTTTTAAAGAAAATCAAATTTCGAATAACGTCAATACGGTTGACTTGCGAGGCTTTTAACTTAAGTACATATATCCAATTTTCAATAGATTAACAAAATCAAGCTACATTAAAGTATCTAAAATGCACGAATGGATCGCATATTTGTAATGTACATGCTGTTATGTTCAAGCAGTTTGAAATTTCCAGAAGTGGTGTTATAAAGATATCAATTGAAAAAATTGTTGGAAAAGTTGATATTCATTATTTAACACTTTAACAATTTTAGAACAGTCATAACTTCAAAATGTAGAGCTAAAAGCTTTGATTGCAAATATCGAGGTCCAAGACGTTTTGCACGCAGCCTCCTGCGAGATAAGAATAGGGTACGTCTTGCACGAAGAAGAATCGGTGCTTTTAGATAAATTTTTAAAAGATGTTTTAAAAGACTTCCACCTAAACTCACTGAAAAATGAATATCTAATTTAAGTCCAAAAATTTATGATTTGACGCTTTGAAAAGCATAACATCAACCAACCACAGTTTTAATGTTTAAGAAAAACATTACAAACGAAATTGCAGAAATTACAACAGACGTCTACGAAATTTTAATACAAAATGTGCTTAAAAGGGCTCGCATTTGTGTCACGACCAGAGGCGCCCACTTAATCGACATCATATTCAATACAAAATGTTAAGGGCCATATAATCAATCAATTAAGTATAAATTTTAAAATTGCATTTTATTCAATAGTAATTAAAAAAAAAACATCGATCTGGAACATAAAACGCACCCTTTACTAATAAAATAAATGAAATTTCACATTTTTATAAATTACACGCCCTAAAATTAAAAAGGTGAAATGACATTAAGTTAAAACCATCTTTGAAGAAGTCAAAAGATTTTAAGTTCTAATGAAAGAAATTCAAAAAGGAAACGAATGTCTGCGTTCAGTAGGTGACTGAATTTAAAGTTTCCCAATTTTGTATCCTTAGAGCTCTTCATTATGCGTTCAAAAAATTCAGTACCCTAGTTCTCCAAATTATATTCATTCTTGCATAAGTATGTTAAACGACCTATAAAATGTGAAAACAAAACGAAAACTTTGCTCTACTTTTGAAATAAATTTTTCAAAGTACTTTCTTCTTTTTCTTCTTATTTTTTTTTTTTTGTTAAAAGAATCACAAAAAAGATTAATTTAATTTCCTGAATAAGAAGTCCAATCATCCGTCCATCCTTACAGTGATTTGTTGTCAAATAAAAAGAGAACTTCTTCTCATCGTTTTTCAAACAAACTTCTAGCAAAGTTAAAACTAAATAATGAGTTCAAAGTTCACGTACTCGTACTCATAAGCTTATATACTTCTCGGCTAGAGTTATACGATTAATAATCCTGCCAATACTTAAGCTCTTCAAACAATTCCCTGATGTTGTAGTAATTACAGTAAATAGCCACTACTCGTGTTGCTATTACCGATGGTCCTTATTTTTTCCCGCCCAAGAGATGGAAGTACCAGCACACAAATAAAAGCTAGAAAACTCAAATATACTAAGGTAATCAAGAGAGCGTAACTTTTTGATGCTCTGCGATGTGGGCTATCATGGTAACCTATCTCCATTATATATGTAGACAAAAATAGAACGGATAAGTTTGGTAGCCCCATTTACCCATATACATTGGTCTCGAACCTCCTAAAATCCTCCCGAGTTCCAGTCACTAATGGCCTTAGTCGATGGTCGTTCGCCAACATCGCGCCGTCCGTCGTCGCCGCCACCGTCCTTGCGTTGAGATAGTCATTTTTTGTTTCTACCCTTTATCCCATTGTTGACAAACTTTTCTGATGCTCGATATCTGCACACAGGAGAGAAAACTTTTGATTCCTGTTTCGTTGTAGTTTTCTATGCCATGGTTAAAGTTTGTCACAAGTTTTTGGTTCCATCCTTTAGATACACTTTTGTGTTTTGAGACTTCAGATGTAGACATAGAACATAGCTTAGATAGATATGGATTGTAGCAGGTGGGTTCATTCGATTTCTGTACAACTTTAGCATGTGAAATGAAAATAACTCTTGCTGCTGCTGCTCATCCTTAACGTACGTGCTTTGGTTTATTTACTACGGCTGCACCACATCGCCGGATATGTTTCGAAAAGGGTAAGAAATCTAAGCACACTTTTTCGCAAAAAGATCATGAACTTTGATGCTCTTCCTTCCTTGGATCTGGGGAGTTAATTTCTTTAATAAAACGACAGCTGTAGCAAGAAGTAGGTAAGTATGAAAGTTCATTTCTTTTGGAAGGCTGACGTGTGCTAGTAATTTAGCAGGACTTTGTTTTCTCATTTCACCCAACAACAAAAAAAAAAAAACATACAGCAACTGCATATTGTGGGAAATAAGTATAGTTACATACCTACATTATAATTAGTTTATTTCTGTTATACTGTAAGCTTATATTTAACCGCGTTCTTCGTTCGTGCCGTTACAAGGAAACTTAAACGAGCAAGAGAATATTGGAAAACTAATTAGAAAACTTGGCAATTGTTTTAGATTTTAAAATTATTCAATGCCGAGCAAGGAGTTTTGTGGTTATTTTTAAATTGTTCTTAGTTGGCTTAAATAGATGCGCATTTTATTGAAGACTTATAGCTAGCGCAGCAACACAATTTCCAATAAAACGCTATCAATTATATGTGCACTTCTAATTACTGTGGCTGTGTTCGCGAAGTATATTCAATTCGTCTACACAGTACATGCATTTTTATCTCTGCAAAATTGACAATAGTTGAAATGTTTGGTGGTTAAGTACTCGTACGTTTTTTGAACTGGATTTATTTACGAGATTTGACAGTAGTTATTGTTCTGTTTGATGTTTGCCTTTTAATAGGATAATCTGAAATGTATAACGTATCTATAATCAAGTATGTTTTGTTGTAAGCAAGGTATTTATTGGTTTGTCGACTGATCATTCAGAAACCATCTAATTTTCTGATCTGCTTTCTGAATCAATGATAGATTGGAAGACCAATTTAAAATACCATTGGTTTGAATCAATTCTAAAGTTGTTGTTGTTTTCTTTTTGTCGAAACCCAGAAGGCCTATATATAACATTGGCCGCGTTCACCTAAGTATCCCAGGGTATCCGGATATGTTTGTGTTGTTGTAATCCCATAGGAAAAATCAGCTGATGAACGAAACAGCTGATGTCAAGCAGAAATCTAAGGCTATCCAAAAATGTTTGGTATACTAAACTATCCAAGGGGAACTTTGAAGAACAGCTGATCTATTTTCTTTTGTGTCGAGTACAGGGTTGGCCGAACTGTAACTTTTTAACATTTGTTACGTTTAGTACTAATTTACTAATTTAGAAAATTAAAGTTTATTGCATTAAAGATATCATTCGGATTCTACTGCAAAGCTTTATTCTTTGTTTCTTGATATACCTACGAGGTATTTAACTCAAATTCTTTTAGGGTTTTCATAGAAATATGAAATGATCTTAACTCTTAAACATGACTTGTTATGGGATTATATGGACATATTTAGAGCTCAGTTTTCAAAAAAGGATTCTTATAAGACTACGGATATAAGCTTATTATAATCTTATTGCAAGAAAAGAAAGTAGTTTAGCTATAAGATTTAAGTAGTTTTAATCTGCAAAAGTGTTTACCTCTTAAAATAAAAATGTTATGAAACCCAGTTCAGTTTCATAACAAGATATTAATACTTAGGTATAACAATGGGATATAAGAAAGTTGTATGGGAGTTTTTTTTTTGTCAGATTTCAAGAGTTTAGCTCTGGATAGTATGTTAGTTGGACTTATTCATTTTTAATAAGCTAAGTGAAAATGGCTGGTCAAAAAGCTACATAATTATTGGGCTGAAGGTGGATTTACTCCAATTAAAATGGAAAATGATCGTACTGGAGTGCTACGGTTCTTAAAAATAAACAGTTTCAAGTTTAAATTTAATTACCAGTTCTTGGTTTTCATAATTTTTAAAATGTTTATTGGTAATATTTATATGTACGTACCTAGAAACGACAGCGTCTGCTCACCAAACGCGAACAAGCAATAAAAGAAATCGTATCTTAACTCTGTCGGCTTAAAGCTCATTAAAATCACAAAAAAAAAAATAAACCTTGTTGGCGTGAGATAATTAGTGGTTAAAAAATCTGCCCTTTTCAAATTACCTTTCCTCATTGCAGGATTAAATTATCAAAACTATTATCAGAACTAAAAACTTAATAGAGACATTGTAAGTTGTATATATTTATAAGGGCTATACCATATTATATTTTCAAATATTTAATGAATTATTATAATAAAAAAAATTCATAGGATTTGTAATCCAGTATGTATAATATTAATTGTTTGCTTTGCGGACTAGCAAATGGTCTCTTGCTGCAACTAACTCGTCGCAACATGCCTTGTACAATAAATTCAGCATTAAAAAATATCTTTAAATTTTGTGTTCATAATCCAAATCCTTTGATTATGCCAAAGAAAATTGTTTGTCTCCAAAAATAAACTTCCCATCTATCATTTATAATTCCTGCAATTCCTCATCCTTATGGTAAATGAAACATTTTCAGTTTTTGTACAAACCTTCATAAGATTAAGATCATAAATGTGCAAAATTGTTTGGTTTCCATTATTCGATTTTTGTATGAATTAACTATACGTATGTAGCAGACGTAACAAATTGTAGTAAATTGGGCATGTAGTTGATTCGGCCAACCCTGGTCGATTCACGTCGTTGTTTTTACTTTGACAGTAAATGTTACCTATCCGGTTTTGGTCGTTCGCCAACGTATCGGAAATCGGATACTAAAGTATCTTAGATACCCTATCGGACTACGAGGTGAACGCTACCATTATGTATGGAATATAACATCATTCAAATATCAAATGTCCGCCGCGGGTTTGATGGGTGGCGCTCATCCAAAACGTCAAAATTTTTCCATAACTCTCTATACTCTGTTCAATTTATATTTGCGGTACAGGGAAGATAGGATATTTGCCTTTCAGTCTGACCATTATGGATTTCAATAAGCTGTCTTT
This sequence comes from Chrysotoxum bicinctum, assembly GCA_911387755.1. Classification (NCBI taxonomy): domain Eukaryota; kingdom Metazoa; phylum Arthropoda; class Insecta; order Diptera; family Syrphidae; genus Chrysotoxum; species Chrysotoxum bicinctum. The sequence continues at coordinate 34,186,849 of OU426987.1, forward strand.
AATTTAAAGCTCTTACAGGATTGCCGTAGAACTGCATTAAAAATTGCCCGCAAATCTCAGAAAAATATTTGCTACTAAAAGCTCATGAAGCAGATAGGTCATGTTGGGCTGTACGTGAGCTTAAAGAAGATTACACAAATAATTTCAATGTAACTCAGTGATTCTCTATCTTATTTCAGTGGCAATTTTTTAAGTTAAGGTGCCGTGCAAACAGCAGATTTCAAGTCAAAGAGAATTGCAAGGAAACACTTTCAAGCTTATATTTGTTTAAATTGAACACTTGATAAAGAAGCTATGAAATAATAAAAGAAGGAAGAAAAATCATTTTTTTATGTAAAATCTTTTTTTTTTTTCAAAAAAAAAATTCTTAAAAATCAACGGTACCACCTACAACACCGTGTTAAAAAAAAAATTTAGTATAAATTAAATTTTTTTTTTTCAACTTCAACCGATTTGAGCGAGCCAAAGACGAACGATACCTTATTTTTTTCCATGTTCTTAAACCTCAGACCCTAATACAACTTTTGAGCACTATTACATTTAAAAATAAGAGTACTTTTTTGCGGCCAAACAAAAGTGACACACCCTAATAACCATTATTCGGGAATAACTCGTGCTGATCTGTTCAAAACCACATATTGTCGGTGTTCATATCAACTGATGGCTTTGCCAACAACTTTCTCAAAGAAGTATGAACCGATGAAACCGCCATCGGCAGTCCAAATCTATACTAAGCATTGCCTTTCTCTGGATGCTTTGCGATTTGATGGACTTCGTGTGGATTGTGATCGAAAACATTCATCCATGAGCTTCGTCCCTGAATGATTTTTCGGGCGAAGCAAGAAAACTGTAGCTCCAACAGAAAGCCCACTTTCATAAAACAATTTAATCATTAGCACATATTGTTGAACTCTAACAAGACAAATAAATGACAAGATTAAATAAATGACAGCCAGTAAATGACAGATAATATGGCCGCAATCACCTGTCAAAATTTGGAAATTCCTATTAGAAAACCCTTTATATTATAAAAGATTTTATAAAACAAACAAATATATACTACTGAAAAAAATCAACCAAGTAGAAGATTTAGCAGCATTATTGGACTTGTTATATTTTAGTGGACTAAAGACCAAAGAAAACAAAAAGCTATTTATATACTTTGACGTTTTTTATAGAATATTTCTTTTCATGTAAAAATATTAAATCTGTCCTTTTCGAGAGGAAACAATTTAAAAATAATTGCGATTTTCAAATCTTATTTAATGCATTGACCCTGTATCTATCGTTCCATGAAATTTGACAGCTTATGTCATAGCAAAAGACAGGAGTAAAAAATGATATTTTGTTCGAAATATCACAGTTAATGCTTTTAATTGCTTTTTTCCCGCCGAAAAGTAATTTGACATATTTTTTTAATTCTTGGGGGTTTTTAATCAATTGAATATCAGTTATCTTTCTCAGTCGAATTTTTTGCTTAGCATATATGTTAAGAATTATATTTTCACGTAAATACACATATAGACAATTTAGTACGAACTGTCAATTAAAAGAGTAAAAAAATAAGACTCCTTACCAGCTTCAGCCTGGGTATGACCACTGATCTAATGTGAACTTTAACTGGTCAAATACAAGCTTAAACTTTATGTGGCTTAAAATAAATGCCTGTTAACACATCATTCACACGCTTGTTTCATTAATAGAAGCCCGAGTTTAGATAGGAATCTGATTTCTAACGAATTCAATGCGCTATCTGTATCGATATTTAAAACTGTAACCTATTTTCCTTGCATTGACATCGTTATTACAGGCGATTTCAAGGTTCATAGTTGAACTTTTGAACGATCCAACTCGAATACCTTACGTTGATCTGTTCCTCACACCTCACACTGATAAATAAACTATTACTATTAGCACCAATAGGCACGTGGAACCACTGCATTATATTACCAAATTTCTCATACTAAAAAAAGTAAGAAAAGCGAGGAAAACCTGCAATGCTCATATTCGAAGAACAAAATCTACGAGAAAAATACTTCAATGTCCCGAAGGTAGTAAAAACTGTTGTTCTTTTGTAAAAAAAAATCAAAGTTATCGGTTCCACCACTCGAACTTGTCCTATTTACCAGGAAATATAAAATCCCACACACAGACCCTCCCTTCATCAAAGGTATACCGCTTAAATTCTCAGACAAAGCAAAATATTTCGGTCTTATTTTGGACAAGAAATTAAGCTGAAAGCCGAATATCCAAGAGAGAATTAACAAAGCCAACATAGCTCTTTTCTCTTGCAAAAAAGACGTAGGTAACAAATAGGGTCTACAAACTCATATAACACACTGGCTATACATCTCAGTCATTAGACCGATACTTACATATATGGAGTGACAGTATGGTGGACTGCACTGCAAACAGCAACAAACCGCGATAAGCTCAGCAAAGTCCAACGAACTGCCTGTTTAATCATGGGTGGAGCTCTCCGCTCAACTCCTTCCGCTGCACTTGATGTTCTTTTTCATCTCATACCGCTAGATTTTTTAGCAAACAATCGGCCGCTAGCACAGCCATTCGAATTAAAGCCTCCTCGCAGTGGATCAATAATGATATTGGTCACTCTACTATACTGAACTCGTTCAGTACTCTTCCTAGTAACGTCGACTACACCACCCCTCATCCAAAATTTAATAAAAACTTTCAAGTGTCCATCTCTTCCAGGGGTGGAATCGGCTAAGGTGATGTGATTGTGATTGTCATTTTGACAATCGCTCTCTCTATATTTCTTTATTGATATGAATGAGTCGTTTTTGATAGACGAAGCGATTCATTTCTATACAGATGGATCTAAAACCGATGACGGGGTCGGTGGAGGCGTATACTCCGTATACTCGTCTTCCCAATCACTGTAGCGTGTTCCAGGCAGAACTTTTAGCAATGAAAAAAGTCCTCTCTTGGCTAAAAGAAAACGTTATATTGACTACTGATATACGTATCTTCTCAGACAGTCAAGCTGCCTTAAAGTCACTGGACTCTGTCTCCATTAACTCACAAACAGCTCAAAATTGTCGATCATCTCTGGTGGAGATGTCAAAACAGTTTAATATTCACCTTACATGGGTGCCGGGGCATAGAGACATTCCAGGAAATTGTAAAGCTGACGAACTTACAAAAAACGGAACAATCATACCTTTGTTGGATAGCAAATCTAACATCGGTATACCCCTAGCTACTGGTAAACTTATGCTAAAGCATGATACCATAAAGAAAGCTAATCATATGGACCAGCACCCCAACTTGCCGGTCTACTAAACTAATCTGGCCATTGTTTGATGCTAAACGCTCAAAACAACTAATTTCTATTGGTAGATTGCATATTAGCTCCATTATAGGTGTCCTTACTGGACACTGCCTGATAGGAAGACATACCTTCCGTTTTGGAGTTCCTGCAAATGATTTTTGCTGATGCTGCATGGATGAGGAGGAGGAGGAGTCAGTTCCTCACCTTCTATGTTCTTGTCCTGCCCTAGCACAAAGACGTAGAATCCACTTGGGAAACTACTACTATAATGATCCTAGTGATCTTTAAAATTCCGACATTCACTGTCTCAAACGCTGCATTGTTAGCTCAAAATGGTTTAACGAGTAAAGGTGATTTTTGAAATCCTGTGGTATCACAACGGACCAAATATTGGTCTAAGTGTGTTGGCTTTTTCCAGTCAGCAACCATCTTAACCTAACCTAACTACTCGTTCACAACATCACTCCCTTTGTCAGCCCACAAGAACAGCTAACGCAGTCATCATCATTTTGGAGGAACATAGGTAATTACATGTAATATTCCTAAGGCATTTGATAAAGTTTGGCACAAAGCTCTTTTATCAAAAATTCGTGCATTTGGAATCGAAGAGTCTCTTTTTCGTGGGATTAGAAGTTACCCTTCGGACTGATCAATACAAGTTGTATTGGACGGTTTCAAATCTGATATATACAAAATAAATGCTGGTGTGCCCCAGGGCTCCGTTTTATCTACGACACTCTTTCTTATGTTCATAAATGATCTTTAGTCTGAAACTTCTAATCCACTTAATGTTTGTTTGACGATAGCAAACTTAGCTTTTCATATTGGCTTCCATACTCGTTAACCTATTCTTCGGCAGTGGAATTGAAACGGCAGCATATTCTAAGCTAAGTAGATTCCGATCTCGACAGCTTCATACAATGGGGTACTAATAACAGTCGAATTTAATGCTTCGAACACACAAACTGAACCAGCGAAATATACAACGTATGAGGTTCTCTCTTAAGCTGCACTATTAGAATGGGGAATAATTTGCCTTGTCGATTTTTCCTCCTCATTATGAACTCCTATGAACCTGTGGATGGAATTAATATGGGAAATTGTGGGCATCATCCAGTTTGGATGAATCATCCAGTTTGGATATGGTTCAAAAATATGAAAGAATCTAGTAAGTTTTGATGTCTCTTATTATGTGTTTGCTTTTGCACTAATATCTCAGCCGGACCACGATACTCATCCAACACCATTATACACTGTACCAAGCTACATATAGGCAGCTTGGTGCTGATTGAGTGATCATCGTAAACTTCCGTCAAACCCTTTAGTCCACTAGCTCGGAATTTTAAGAATTAAAAGGAGGGCAAGGCACAGAAGTGGATGAAGTTCGTCCTAATATTATTTCGTCGCACTGAGAAATGAGTCTTTGATCTTCGTTTCCGAACGTTCGACAGTGTCGTTAAAAAATGCTCTTCCTTATGATATGCTCTAAATTTGGCCAGAGCAGAGCATTTGCAGAGGAAATGGAGGAATGTTTCCTTTTTCCGCTGGTGCCCACAGCTATGACAGTTATTGTTGTGAGGAATGCCCAGCTTCACTGCATGCTCTCCTATTGGCTAGTATCCGCAACAGGTTGGTAGATAATATTGGCCTTCATAACTCCGAGCGGAATGTTGACTCTTTCTGGCCAACTCGTCCGCCCGTTCATTTTCATCAATGCCACAATTCAATTTCATTCCAGTATTGCTAAACTAAGGAGGATGATGTACTAGAATAAATAGCTTTAACAACCTGACTGTCTGTGATAATAGCCGTATTACGGTTCTGGTTTGGACCTTGTTTAAGTACCTTGTATGTTTCGCTGATAGCCAGTTATTCAACTTAAAAAACACTAACAAAGTCGGATATTCTATTAGTTCAAATATAATAGACTTTTCATTCGCGAATTCTCATAGCTCGAGTGCTGGTTAATTAGGAAAGTACTAGAAGCCCTTAAAATCAAGGTTTCAAAATTATTTTTTTTTCTAGATTCGATAAAAACTTAACAGCTTCAATCTGGTAGAGCCATAAAAACTGCGGGTTTCACACTCTAATTTATAGGCGTCAATAGCATTACTCTGGCTACAGTGTACACTCGTAAAATTAAAATTGAGAAAATAAAAAATATATAAAAATATATAATTTTGTTCCCAAAATAGGGGGCTATCAAAAAAACAAGTCGTATTTTGTGTTCTCTTAAATCTGTAATAAAGTGAAAAATGAAAAGTCCTTACAACAAATATCCTACGTAGTAGTAAATTAGTACATGGTTTGTAATTTTAATTTAAAACTACTTTATAGCCCTTTGCCTTTAGTCTTGCATCTACATTCTTTTTGCTTTGAGACAAAAAATCAATTCCATTTAGGTCCTTAAACTTTACCTTAAAGAAAAAAACACAAATTAAATTAATGTTCTATTTTAGTAAAAGGTCACTTGGGACGGGTTGGTTTTTTTTATATCAAAGAAGGGACACTTGAGGATGTTTGTGACTTTAATTAAAAAATTTTTCAAATCCTCAGAGAAATTGTATCCATTGCTTGTTTGAAAATTTTTATGTGGTTAAAAGTCAGCAAGGCTAACTTATTCAAGGCTATAAATGAAAATTAATGTTCTCCTTGCTACAAGCGTTATCGTAGAAGTATGTACTTTTATTGCCATTGAATGTTAACTTAAATGTCGTTGAATGCCTGTGATATAACCTTTTTCATTTTCATTAATAAGTTCCTTTCTTAGGCATCAGGATTAGATTAATATAAAATGATATTCGTAAGACTCAGAAGAAAGCAGACACAACAGACGATGACAAAATCGATATCATTACCTACCTTCGTGACCATTTTATTATTTTTTTTTAATTTGCGAAATTTTAAGTTATGCATAAAGGTGTTTCAATACCCCTACAGATGGGTCTTTAATCTAGGTCGCAAAAAAAATACCATGAAAAGAGGATATTTCGGATTAAAAACCAGACAAAAAAGGGCAGGGCAGTTCTAACAAAGCACGTACATGCATAGGTATTTACCCTTATATAATTATGGTTAAAAATTCACTTGAGATAATGCTAAATTATGTTTTTATTATATTCCATGCTACTAGAATACAAATTTATATGAGATTGCTCCTCTGGATGGTTTTAAATTTCAATAAATTATTTTGTTTATAATTCAAGCAATTTTTTACGAAAGTTTCGAGCACATTTTAATTTTTAACTGGTATGGTTGCAATGGTATGGATATTTTTTTTATATTTTTAAAGGTTACGATAAACTGATGATGGGTATTATATTCGAGCTCTGGACGAATATATAGACTTTATAAATTAAAGCCAGGGGGCAAATTACCCCTTCAGTGACCGAGTGAGTGAGTCCCATCAGTGATCGAATAAAAATATCAAATTATTGTGATCGATTGCTCTATGACGTAAGCGGTAATGCGTAATGCCAAACCCACATAATTCACTCACTTATTACTCAAAAACTGATGCGGTAATTTGGTCCCAGATCGGAACGGGTGCAAAATTTCTTACAAAATCGAAGAGAACCTAAACACTTAGCAGCAATATGAGAAGCTGCGAGTTCTGTAGTCAGCAAAACATTTAAATGGATAAGAAGTTTCAGACAATCATTTAGTCCAGTCATTTTAAACCCCAATCTGCGGAAAAATTCCTAGTGAGCTGAATTTGTGTATACACCTTTATTAGGGCATTGTAATGAAGATGTGAAAAATCGACATTGATATCGTGCCGGCTAAAAAAGTTATAGGGGTCAAAAGTCACAAAAATCAGTTTTTCGCAAATATCTCGCGATCTATTGCTCAGAGGTCAATAAAGGTCATTTTAAAAATTGTTTGTCGTGAAATTTTCTACAAAAAATGTCTCTTTCATTTTTCTGTAAAATTAACCGTTTTCGGAGTAGAGCGCTGAGAAAGCGAATATATTATGACGACGCACTCGCTTCCTCACCACCTTCGAGGTAGAATGCAGTGCGCGTTTTTTTATATGTTTTCCCCCCTAGGCATAATCCATGATATGTAATCAGAGGTTTTTTTTTATTTACGAGTATAATTTTTTATTTGAATACAGAAAAATACAGAAAATTAACTTTAGTATATATTTTTTTTTATCATTCATTGTCGATATCTTCAGTTTCTGTGTCATTAACAATATTCTTCACTAATATTCTTCGTAGTAGCATTGCGTTTGGGCATATACCAAGTATATGGAGAACAGGAAGGCTAATATTTAGATATTCCCAAAATATAAAAAAAAGAATATTAGATGTGTTCTTAGACATAGAGGCAGCCTTCGAAAACACATCCCACGAGGATGTAGGCACAACTTTTGTTAGGAAATGCGTACCCATCACCATAACTAGATGGAAATGTTAGGCACTAAACATACTGCCACAAAAAGGACCAAATGTAAAAAAAAGTAATCACAACAAGAGGCTGTCCTCAGGGTGGTGTATTATCACCCTTGTTGAAGAGTCTTGTAGTGGATGAATTGTTAGGAAATCTTACCTCCCAAGGTATATTCTCCATTGGATTTGCTGATGATGTTGCTATCATAGCCGTAGGTAATCCAAAGAGGACTAACAATTACACGGAAATTATGTCTATCTGTAGGATTATCAATAAACCCCTCCAAGACGACAATCATACCATTAACAAGGAATAACTTCTGCCCAATATGAAACCTATCCATCTAGTTGGTGAAGTGATTGAAACGCAGAGAGGGGTAAAATATCTAGGAATTCTACCAGATAGTAGACTCCTTTTGAACAAACACTTAAAAGCTATAGTCGGGAAAGCCACAAAAGCCCTAATGATTTGCAAGAGACTTGCAGGCAAGTCATACAGATGCAAACCGAACATCCTTAGCTGGATATACACTATGATGGTAAGACCAATCATTACATATGGGGCGGTTGCATGGCACAAGAGAACCGAATTATCAAGAATAAGGAAAGCTCTAGAAAAAGTCTAAGGGCTCGAGTGTATCTGTATTACAGGATCAATGAGAACCTGCCCTACCGCAGCTATAGAGGTTCTCCTCTATCTATCCCCTCTACACGAGGCCATCAGAAGTGCAGCAATGGGAGTTATCTTGAGATCCTCGAAACAAATATCATCAAGTGGCACACTGATGGATCGAGTCCTAAGCACAATAGTTTCAGATTTCTGAAACTGACTTCCATATCATCGCAATATCACAAAATCTTGTTGAAGTCACAGTGCAAAAGAATTCTGATGACCTCGACTTTGGGAGCTGTTCTGTACACTATTAGGTCGACGGCATACACAATTGCCCGAGTTAGACTACCTATTAGATCGCTGGTGTAAATGCTGAATAGAATCAGCGAGTTAACCGCACACAGCTGAAGACCATTTTTAATATCGAAGATTGCGGTATGCAATTGTTAATGACACAGAAACTGAAGATACGAGTATCGACAATGAATGATAAAAAAAATATATATGTATACTAAAGTTAATTTTTCTGTATTTTTCTGTATTCAAATAAAAAATTATTCACTCGTAAATAAAAAAACCTCTGATTACATATCATGGATTATGCCTACGGGGGAAAACATGTAAAACAAACGGGCCCTGCATTCTACCTCGAAGGTGGTGAGGAAACGAGTGCATCGTCATAATATATTCGCTTTCTCAGCGCTCTAATCCGAAAACGGTTAATTTTACAGAAAAATGCAAGAGACATTTTTTGTAGACAATTTCACGACAAACAATTTTTATAATGACCTTTATTGACCTCTGAGCAATAGATCGCGAGATATTTGCGAAAAACTGATTTTTGTGACCTTTTGACCCCTATAACTTTTTTAGCCGGCACGATATCAATGTCGATTTTTCACATCTTCATTACAATGCCGTAATAAAGGTGTATACAAAAATTCAGCTCACTAGGAATTTTTCCGCAGATAAAACCTAAAATGACTGGACTAATTGACGAATATCAGAAAGAGAGTCGGAGGCAGTACGGACACGGAGCCCTGTGACACACCAGCATTTATTTTATGAATTTTTTGGGCGGTTCGAAAGTTAGTTTCTAATCCAACGAAGAAGAATAAATTTTTTAATTTGCCTTAATGATTTTGATGTAACTTCTTTTCTTTTACAATCAAAGAGACATACTTCAATTGATGAGTCGGGTTATTAATTCAAAACTAGGCGCTAAAAAGGATGATTGAAGAAAATCGGAAGTTTAAGTGCAACGTGCAGTTTCCAAAAAAAAATATAAAATGTACGACTTACTCTTATGTTCAAGACAACTAAGAATTTTAAAAATGGATGATATTAGTGAAAACTTATTTTTAAGATATTAAAATATAGTATTATTATTATTATCAGCATTGATCAAGATTGAACACTGAAGTGGAGTGAATTTCTCGGCGATCCATAGAGCTCTTTTCGTTCTCTTTTAGTTTTATGGGAGGGAAGTATGACATGTCTAGTTCTTTTCTCGAGATAAGCGGGCATTTACATTTTTTTTGGTGTGAGGATCAACCCATTTGAAAATGCCTGGTTAGATATCTTTTCCAGTTCCTGGTTCAAGGTGAAAACACATACGTCAATCAGCCCCTAAGGGGGTTTGTAAATTTGTATGTCATCAGGAAAAAAATTTATCAGTTTGATAGCTTCTGGAGACATGTTGAATTCTTGACTCAATTTGAAGAACATCATAATTCACCAAGTCGAATGCTTTTGAAAAATCAAGTAAAACTAAGAATGATACATTATCTTTATCGAGGTTAACCCTTATATCTCCGATAATTTTAGTTTATGCAGTTATACAGCTATGATGTTAAAGAAAACCTGATTGAATATCGACTAAGAGGTTGTTGTGGTTGATAAAGTTTGCTGAATTTTTTTAACATAAGCCGTTCGCAAACTTTTGATAGTTAAGGAAATAGGTATATCCTACTTTTAAACCATTGTTTATTTTCCCAAATCCCAGTTTGTGTTTTTAATGGAACTTGTTGATTAAATAAGAAATTAAAATTTGCATTTAAGAATTTCAAGGGATCGGGAAGATCCTATTAAACCAATTTGTCAGAAATGTATCCAGCTTGTTCCTATGTAGATCCAAATAAAATATTTTAAAGTGTTTTGATTTCACTGTGACACCCAGTTTTCTTACATATATGTATTTACATACATATTAAACGCCTCTGAGAATTTCAAGTTTTGAAATAACTCTCTGAAACGTAAAACATGACCGTTTAGTTTTTCACGCTCATTACCACGCCCACTTCCTTTTTTTTATTTATAGCCTCTAGAAAGCTGAAATAATTTATAAAAATGTATTGAACTTTAAATATGGCATATGTTTGTACAATGTATCCACCTACTGCCACGCCTTCTTATATTTTATTTGAGTTTTCTCAATATTTACTTTCTTAATAACTAATATTTGATTTTTGATAACTGATGAACAAATTTTAAAATTTGGCTCAAATAAAATTTACGACTAGGTCGCACGGACTTGCTCTTATGTATATAATAGACTCAGAATTTAAAAAAAAATAAATATTATTAGAAAAAAATAGTTCATAAGCAGAAAATTAATTTTTAAATGACTAAAAAAATTTTTTTTAATAATTCTATGCATATAAGCAAGAACAAAAATTATAAATCGTTGTAGCGTTTTTTTAAACAAATAAGTTTTTATATATAAAATGTTTAAAAAATATTAGTACAAAATTTTGAATAGCCAATTTAAAGTTTCTTATCAATGTGCAAATAGAAATTAAATTAAAAAATAAATAATAATTTGAGATATCGATTTTTTTAAAAAAAATCTGATTTTTTTCAAAAACCCAAAATAAATATTGTTTTCTTAAATTTTAATGTGCAATGATTTTTGACATTTCTTGAAGCTTCTGTTTGAAAAATTTCATTAAAACCCGTTGATAATGAGAAAGTCAAAGTTCTAAAAATTGTTCTAGGGTAGGTACCTACTCTCAGCAATGTCTTAATTTCAAAACTTTCTTATTAAAAAAAAATAAAAGTTTATCGTTTTTTCGACATCTTTTAGATAATTAAGATTGCCCAGTTTTCAAAAAATATCGAGAATGTAGTTTTCAATATATTGAGTTTTAAAAACAGAATTTCTATATATTTTTTTAAATCAAACAAATATGAAAATTTGGATACACAATAGTATTCAGAATCTTTAGAATCTTCAGCATACACAAATTGATCAAAATCAGTTCTACCGTTTTTGAGAAAATCAAAATTGTTTTATTGGATGTACCATTAAAAACCATTTTTCTGAAATTTTTGTTCAACCACTACCTAGCTTTTACAATATGAAATATTTTGACTTTTTTTTAAATCCGTTTTTGACAAAACATATTTCCTAAAATTTCTAAAAAAAAATCATACAGCAGGCACCATTATATACGGTCTTAAAAACCAAGTTTGTTGGTAAAAAATTAAAATTAAAATTAGAGGCCATGACGGCCCATAAAGAGGCTAAACCTAGCGACTTTCAGCTCTCATTTCTGTTTGGCGTGTTACCAGAAATGGTGGAGACCTACAATATCCTGCCGCTTCCAAATGGCTATTGAGTATATGATATAAGATTCTCTTGACCAAGACAATCTGCATGACAATCCAATGCACTAACCATGCGGTACTACAACAGTTTAAAAAAATTTAAATTGCTATCTACCAAGCTTAAATAAAATCTGCCCAGCCGTTTAGAATTAGTCGAACAGACAGACCGTGGGTTGTGAGACCCACTTTTTTCGTCTTATTTATCATCACAATGTCAAGACTGATCAAAACCTCGAGTTCAATGATTTTTAAGCAATGCATAACATACCATATAATAACTATACATACATATGTACATGTACAAGTAAAAATCGAATATCTCTTCTCTAAGTAATCACAACAAATACTCTGTAAAAAATTGTGCAGCAAATTAATCCCGTTTTTTGTCGATGCACAGTGAGCATACAACTACATTCGTTAAAACGCGAAACCAATACTTGTCCTATAGCAAATAAAAAGTGAACAATTAAAGTAGATTAACTTTATTCAGTTTCTTTTTTGTTTTTCATTGATAGGACTTTTTTCAGCGCATTGAGTTCCGCTTGATCTGCCATTTTTTTTTTTTACAACGAAACAATATGCTTTACTTCACAGACACTTAACCTTTATTACAACAAAAAAAAATCACCTACCATAATTGATTTCCTGCGCCAAATTTACAATCAGTTTGAAAAAAAATTCAGCAAATTGAATTTGAATATATTCACATTATTTGGTAGTAAAAGCACCTGCGACTGAACAACTGAGTGTTTGGCGAGTAAAAATTCAAATATGTAATTAAATACGGAATTCGTTGGAACTGTCAATTAGTTGCGGGGTCTCTCTTAAATCTCTAATTAAATAACAATTGAATTTAAATATATTCAAAGCCATACACATGACGAGGACGACGAAGTCTGCCTTTTTTGTGAAAATAATTTAAATTAATTGATTTCATTTGTGTATTTACGAGTATATGCAATATAAAGGCCTGTCCATTGAAGCTTTGTGTTTAAATTTAAACTTTAATTAATTTTTTCTTAAACGACACAGTTTAATTTATTTATTTTTTTAAACAACATTTAAAAGGGCTTTTTTTAAAATCCAAAAATAAAATATTGTTCACTTTAAAATTTTCATTTGAAATAAATTATTTGTTAATGGTCAGCTCAGTGTGTATTCATATTTTTACTTGCGACTTATAGGTACTATAAGGCAAGTTATGCATTCGTAAAAAAAATCGAACTCGAGATTTTGATCAAAGTTGACATTACGATGATAGCGAAGACTAAAAAAGTGGGTCTCGCAATTCTGTCTGTCTGTCTGTCTGTCTGTCTGTCTGTCTGTCTGTCTGTCTGTCTGTCTGTCTGTCTGTCTGTCTGTCCGTTCGATTGCAGCTAAACGGCTCGGCCGATTTTCATCAAACTTGGTAGATATGGGTTTTAATTTTTTACCCCCGGATGTTTTTTGATTTGATTTTTTAAGACCAAAAATAACGGTACCTGCCATACGATTTTTTTTCGAAATTTTATAAACATTTTTTTTTCTCAAAAACTGTTCGACAGATTTTAAAAATAAAAACACAAAAAAATTTCATTTAATTAAAGCTAGGTATTGGATGAAAAAAAATTTCCGAAAAATGGTTATTGAGGGTACCCCCCAAGGAACTCTTTTTTTTTGTTTTTGATTTTTTCAAAAACGGTACCACCGATTTTGATAATTTTTTTTTTGCTAAAGCTCCCCAAAAACATAAATAGAATTGTGTACTCAAATTTTCAAAAAAAAATTTTTTGGATTTTAAAAAAAAACCTCAAAATTTTTTTTTCAAAACTCAATATTTCGAAAACCCCCTGCTAGATGTTTTTTAAACTCGATAAATAAAAGTTTCTCAATAATATCTACAAGATGTGATAAAAAAAATTTTATTTTACCTAAAAATTAAGGTACCTACCATACAAATGCTAAAAATTAAAAAAAAAATGGTTTTCAAAAATCGTATTTTTCTCGAAAACGGTTCCGAGAATTTTGCTAAAATTTTTTATCTTTCAATTAATTTTTACGATCTTTAATTTAATAAAAAAAATTTTGAAATTAAGATATTACAGCTTGTACCTACCATAGAACCATTTTTTCGAAATTTGAATTTCTCATTATCCACATAACGGATTTTAATGAATTTTTTTTATAAAGAATCTCTTAAAAAGTTTAAAAAACATTGCATTTCAAAACTTAAAAAAAAATATTTTTTTGATTTTTTAGAAAAAAAAAGTCATTTTTTTTGGAAAATTCGATATCTCAAGAACGGCATATTTTTTTTTTTGGATATTAGACTCTTGTTCGTACAATAATAAAAACTTAAGATTGGCGTACCAAAATTTTTTTTTTTTAAATGTGTTAAAAATTTTGTACATAAAAGCTTATTTTTTTAAGGAACCACTACAACGACTTATAATTTTTGTTCCTGCATAAATTCATATTTGCATAGCATTCTGTTTTTATCTCTTACTACTAAAAGAATTTAAAAAATTAATTCTATCCTTATGAACAGTTTTTTCAAATAACATTCGTATTTAAAATTCCTAGTCTATTACATAGGAGCAAGTTCGTGCGACCCAGTCGTGCATTTTATTTTTATAAAATTTAATTCATACCTATTTTGTATAGAAAAACGAACTGTTATAATTTTATACATTAAAGTTATCCATGGTCTATAAAGTTTGGACAACATATACCAACATTGAAGTCGAATTTATTTGTTTAGCCCCACAACACAGAGATTAAACATTTCCTAATTGAAAAATCTAATTACCCTTTTTTATAGTGTTCCATGGCAAATTGGTCATGAAAAATATTATCTATACTCGTATGTAGTAAATCCAATTCATAAAAAGCAATGCGAATTATGCAGTCATAATGAAAATTCGATTATAGATAGTGACAACAGTAATTAGGTAAACAGCAACTACTCGTATTTATTAAAATTTAATCAATATATCAATTAGTGCATTTATTTATGCAATTCTGAAATGACATGAGGTGATAAAATTTTATTAGCTTGAAAGTGTTAACTTTACTTTTGAGTTTTGACAGTTGATTATAAAATCGAGTCATGAATTTTAAATTGGTCTTTGTAAGTACACTTCTAGAGAATTTTGTTCACATGCTTAGGGTTAAAAATATTGACAAATGAATTTGTTCATACACTTCTATGCACCGCCTTAATTAAAACGGTCCGTATGTCATTTTGAGAAACATTAACTATTTGTCAAATGTCAAAATGTTAAATGTCCAATTTAAAATCTTTCCTATCCTTCTTTCTCTTCCTTAACTTCACGCTCGCGCTGTGTTCAAACATTTAAAAAAAGGGTAATCATAATCCCTTAAGCGCGTGTAGATTATAAAAAAAAAAAAAAAAAAAATGAAAATTAGGAAGCCATTGCGGCTCGTTGGGAGCCTAAGCCTAGTGTCTTACAGCTCTGTGTGCTTGTTGACAGGAATATACTGCCGATGCCGATCGGCTAATGAGCTGCATTTTTTATGAAAAAGATGCTCTTAGGGGATTTGTCAATTTGACAAGATCTCCAATACTGTCTCTTGTCATGAAAAGTGCTACTTATTAGCAGTTCGGAATCGGCAGAAAATTGTAGGTCCCCTCTATTTCTTCAAAACACACACATAGAAATGAATGAGAGTTATAAGTCGCTAGGTTTAGGCTCTCTGTGAGCCGTCATGGCCTCTAATTTAGTTTTTAGGAAAATAGTAAAAGGTTTTTTCAATAAGGGCAGGTGGATGTTTAAATGAAATAAAATAAACTGTCTGTAATGTATTAACAAAATTTTTATTTTCTTTGAAAGCCACTGTGCAGCGCCATCCTGCTGGAACCACATGTCGTTTAGGTCCATATGGTTAAATTTGAGCCATAATAGTTCTGTAGTTCTGTAGCGCTTGACATTGACGGTGACCTCCTTACCAATGTCGTTTTCGAAAAAAAACGGACCAATTACGCCGTCAGCCACGAATCCACATCAAACGGTAACTTTTTGAGAATGCAACAGCGAACAAAGGACATTGTCTATGGTTATGAACTTTGAGCTCCTGGGTCAGTTAGATCATGTACAAGTGTAGGCTCCCGAAGCAAAATTCGCCAAGTCGAAATCTGCGAAAGGGCACTGCCTAGGATTCAGCTGTTCTCTTTCACAGTCTGCGGCGATGTTGTTGCAAAATTATCCAACGCGATATTATCTTTTATTTATAATGATTTTTATTTATGATGGCAGAAATACCAATCGGCACATTCAAAACTTGAACAAAAAGAGAAAACTATAAAATGAAGATATTAAATTAATTCGCGAGAAGCGGACGAGCGCCGCGACACCAACAAACTAGATGAATGACAAAAGACAACCTAGCTTAATCGTATGTCAAACGAAATGGGTTCGTTTGACGAAATCACAACAAGCAGTATTTAGAGTACTACCACCCAATAGCTCAGTGACGAGTTGGGTTCGGTGATTTGATTAATCGAATTTAATTAATTAAATGAAACAAAGAAATGAATATGTAAAGAAAATAGGAAGTGTAAGTTCAGGGTGCACTTGCACAGAAAATGGCCCCCAGGAATTTTTTTCATTTAAAGTGAAATTCCAAAACTATATTACGAAAAAAAAACAGATTTCCGTTTTGACCACAAGGTGGCTTTAAAAATGAAGGATTAAAATTCAAAATGTTGTCTATTAAAATAAGAACAAATATTAATTTTCGGTACACTTGCGGGAAGCCGTTATGAAAAAAAAAAATATTAAAAAAAAAACACTACTTATCTTTTAAAACATTTCTTCTATGCTTTCTCGGCACCTCGATTTCTTTTCTCCAAAAATTTCTTTTTCGGATTTCAAATTGCAAAAGACAAAAAAACTTTTTCTCGTAACTTTTTTTTCAAAAATCTTTTCCCAATCCTCCTCAATAAAAAAAAAACAAAACTTGTTGCCTGAACCGCTTTCTAAAACAGAGTCATTCGACCTTCCAATCGTAACGGGACCTGGAAAGCTAAGTGTTCTCCTCGAAA
This sequence comes from Chrysotoxum bicinctum, assembly GCA_911387755.1. Classification (NCBI taxonomy): domain Eukaryota; kingdom Metazoa; phylum Arthropoda; class Insecta; order Diptera; family Syrphidae; genus Chrysotoxum; species Chrysotoxum bicinctum. The sequence goes on from OU426987.1 coordinate 34,203,804, forward strand.
ACATCCGTTGTCGGATCTTATCGAAACTTTACACTCACACTCACAGACAAAGATTCAGCAAGTTGTTGCCGAGATCCATCCCAAACTAATTTTCTCGGGGAAAAAAAGAACTAAAAGAAATAGAGTGGAGAAAAGGTTACTATTAAGACAATCGCGAGTGACTCGATTACTTCATCACCTCATCCGCTGGTACATCAGTATAAGGCCGCCCGTCTTCATAGCTAATAGGATATTGGAACCACCTGTTTACTCGTTCTACACACTCAAAAAAATTATTAGTAAAATGGCTACGAATGATATTCGTAAAGAAAATATTCGTGCATTGTACGAATATTCGTAAGATGTACGAAGTATTTGTACAGTCGTATATCTACGAATGCATTCGTAAAATTTTACTAATAACTGTCGTACTATCCACGAATCTATTCGTTTAATACACTAATTTCATTCGTAAACAAGAAGTAAACAATTTGTTTGAGTACATTGTACGAATTATTGTGTACATATAACTAATAACATTCGTTATTTTCTCGTACGAATGACTTCGTACTTTAATCTCTTGCATTCGTAGTATTTACTAATAAATTCGTACTATTTACTAAGTAAAACTAATATTAGTAGACAGAATTCATTCGTAGGTTGACCGTACGCATTATGCGTAGAATGTACTAATAACTTCGTATTTTCATAAAGTGCATTAGTATTATTTACTAATCATGAGTAAGAAAAATAATATGTGTTCAATTCTAAAAATTAAATGTATTCCATTAGTCAACACGTTCAAACGTGATATTATTTATAAAGTGCTGCAGTGGTGGATCAGATTAACATCTGCTTTTTTCGAAAAGATGAGGTAAGTACCTAGACATATGTACATACATTTGCTTTAAAGCTTATTTTATATTTAATATACAGCATCCAGAAGCAGCAGAGCATACATACATATGTGGGAATTTTATTCCTAAAAGAATTTCAAAGTAAGTACAATTTTTTTCCGAAGTTTTCAATATTTTAAATGTTAAATTTATTTTCAGTGGCCCTTAGTACATAAAATGAGGAGTTTTTAAATATTTAATTGATTTTTAATTATTATATTTATAATGAATTAATTAATTTTTAACTTTATTCATACTAGCCGACCCAGCTCTCGAAATTCGAGTGCCAATTTATTTATTATTTATTATTTATATTATTGGCAGTGTTTTCAAGCAAATTTATTAAATTAAATTTTATTTTATGTAATATGCAAAGTGTTCGACAGTGCAAAAACAAAAATGACCCACAGTGTGTAAATGCGTGTCTCAAGTATATTCTGCACATCTCCGTAACTGTGGCTTTCCAACCATATAAAATTTATCGAAATCGGTTAAATACTTTTGGAGAAAAGTGTACCACAAAAAACATGTTTGCCGTTTTATTATATGATATATGACAATAAAATGAATAAATAAACTATTTTTAACTTATAACATAAATATCTTTTGTTATTATTTCTTACAATAGGTATTTAAGGAAATTTCAGAGAACATATTTAATGGTAGTAAGTTCTACAATAATATTCGTACAATATACAAATGGAGCTGTATAATTTACGAATGAATTACAAGGGCATTAGTAAATATTACAATGATATTCGTACAATATACGAATGGCATTGGTAAAAATTCGTACATTGTACGAATGGTATTCGTACAATATACTAATGGCATTGGTAAATATTAGAATAATATTCGTACATTGTACCAATAGTATTCGTACAATATACGTTTGATTTTCTACGAATACTAATAAAATATTAGTAATATGTACTAATAAACCTCCATTCTACGAATACTATTCGTGGCTGAAAACCACGAATAAAATTCGTAGAATTTACGCATGAATTAGTAATATTTACACACGAAATTTTTTGAGTGCAGTATCGCTCGAACACCTGTATTTTTGTTATTCCTTTTCCAAAAGAGCAAGACTCTGATTGATGGATACCTGGTTTATACTGAACTCTTCAAGCATTTTGGAGCTTCTGCGTGACGAAGGCTGTATAACGACCATTACCAGACCATTCCTCCAATATTCATCTCAGGGCTGGTCCACGTATTACCAAGTTCATATCAGCCGAATTGTAGCTATCCAGAGCAGATTTATTCGTTTACTGTCTTGGTTGGGACGGTTCTTTTATCCTTCCTCGTTTAAAGCTGTTAACCTTGCAAACATTATAAATACTCGTTGTAAAAATGCTTACATTATGTTTATCATCAGTTTTGAAATGCCATTATTGACTGCCTTTGCCTGCTCCAAAAGGTCTCTCTTAATTCCAACCCCCGCCCTTTTAGATCTATAAGCTTCTTTCGTCTTCGAAACCATCGTACCGAATACGGCCCAAATGAACCATTGACTAGGATGTTGGGTAAAGTTAAAAATTCTTACATGTTTGACCTAAACTTTACTGAAATTACCTTAAAACATGCCCTCCTGATATATATCCATATAATTAAGATTCAAATCATTGATAGACTAAAGTATGTATTTTTTAGTATTCTAAATGTTGACGTATATATAATAGATTAAATATATTAAATTGTATTAAACTTAATAATAAATTATGTTTATAGTTAGTCCATGATTCCAATGGAAGAATAGGGACACTAAACTAAAACCAGGCAGGCTGAATTCCGTGTGTTTAGAATTTTCACCTTTCGCTAAGTGCCCAAACTGCTGCCCTATTTTTCACAGTATGGACACATACAGAACAGAAATTCTTCCTTAGCCCCTGAATGCTTCTACAATCGATCCTTAATTCAATTAACATTACGAAGAAAACAACAAAATAAATCAGGGACAATAAACTACCTTGATATGATGATTGGGCCCCAAATTATCTTCACAATACAATTTGTATTAGTTTTATGCTTTAAAATGTATTGAACCGCTCCTGGATTCCCAAAACAAATAACAGCAATTTAACCAATATTCCTTTCGTTCAATCTGTTACACTCATGCACCGCATGACCCAAACAATGGATGTAACGACAAAACCAAACGAACTGTGGGTGATGGAAGAAGGAGAAACAAAAAAAAAATTAAGCCCCCACATTCTTAGTTAACTTATGCGTGTATTTTTGTATGTGTGCATTTTTTTGTCTCACTGACAGGGAAAATGTTGTTCTGCTCCTCAACTCAACCGATCACTTTGAGGTGCAGATTGGTACTGATTTTAACAGAAAGATGAAAAAACATATGATTTTATTTCGCCGTCTTCCGTAAATTAATAAAAATATGTTTTTTTTAAAATCTTGTTAACAAATGTACGGTAGAAGGGGGTACATTTGACACTTAGTTTTTAAAAGTCTGTATTTCCGAAAACTGTTAATGTATTACATTGTTTTGTTTTGTATTTGATTTATTGATTATTCAAGATTATGCTTACAAATATTTTTTTGTTTTAAAACTTTTCCGCATTTTAAAGAAAAATTTTTTCTAAAAAAAGTCAATTTATCAAAAGTGCCCCGGTAGTGGGACACCTTTGACTTTAAAAGGGGTACATTTGACAATGGTGGATTAAACCCCACATCGTGTGCATTAAATTTCTAAAAGTATCAACGGATCCAGCACGTCTGTTGTTTGAATAGTAAAAAAGTAAATTTTTTGTTTTTGAACAATTTATTAAATAATATAACGAAAAAAATAAATCAATAAGTTCACTTTCTAAAAAAACACAACAAGAATAAAAAACATAAATTATTACATTTATAAACATAAAAAAAAATCAGTCCATGTAAATCTTAATTCAAATTTATCGATATCGACATTTTTCAAACAATTTATTTAATATATAATTTCCCAAAATCAACGTCAAACAAATATTTTTTGCAAAAGTCAAAGGTGCCCCGAAGGAACTTTATAAGTTTTTTTTTTTAATAATTAATATTGTATTTTCACAAAACTGGCTTTAATTTATTGAACTTTAAGCATAGTACTATCATAACATTGATTCACGATAGAAAAATTTATTTTATTAGGTTCACAAATCGCTTACTTACCGGTGGTCAAAAATTAGATCAGAGACAAAGAAAACACGAAAACACGTGGTACTCCACAAAGAGTTAAAGAAAGACTGCCAAATTTCATAACGTTTCTTTAAATCAAACTAAGCCTCTTCCTTCATCCAAACTTTTCTTTTTTAAGGGCACGATCATACCGAAAAATGCAAAGTCAAATGTGCCCCGGTGTCAAATGTACCCCAGCTTACCCTACTTCAATGTAAAATTTGTTATATATTTCAATTTATAACGATATTAAAACCCTCGAAAAAATTTTTCCGTCGAATGGATTTATTTTTTTCTAAAAACTTAAGCCGAAGCATCACGAGACTTCGAGAATCCGCGGCTCTTGCGACTAAAATTTGTTTTCAACAAAAATCATGCTGAAAAAATTACGCCCAAGAACTGGGATTAAAAATTAGTGATTGCTAAGACAAAACCACCAATATCTACTAAGGTTGCTAGTTACTTCTAAAATGCTCGAAAAAAAAATAATTTAATAATTTAAAAAAATGCAGACAGTTCTGAATGTACATGAATGACCTCAAACCAATCGTTAGTACTGGCAGGATTCTTTTTTTTTTTTTTCAAAATAGCTGCATATGTATATTTATCATTCCGTAGTTTTAGTGACTATATTTCATTTGTTTTTTTTTTTAATAATTATTAATTAAAACATGATTCTAGCTTATTAAAAGCACTAATTTACATTACAACACAACTATCCCCATTATTTGCAGAGAGTAAAATAATTTTTGGCATGATATCAAAGTGTGTTGTTGAAATAACTAACCTATTTTCCTGCTCGCTGTGCTTTTAAACCAACCCTAAATTTATCATCGGAATTATTTACAACCACTTCAGTTGCCGCGGGCCATTAAACAACAAATAATATTCACTCGCTTCCGCCACCCAATTATACAAATTTTTCTAGATCATCCTTTTTGCCATAAATCTCATAAAGTTTCCTGCTCAGAGGAGACTCTATTCCAACTCAATAAATCATCCGGCAGACGACAAAAAAAAAAAAAAAAAACAAAACAAAAGCCCGACCTCGGGGTTCCTTGGGTATATATCTAGTTTACCTATTTTCAGATCCCTAAACTTAGGAGTTATTAGTTGTTGTTATCCTTTCTTCCCGTTTTTGTGTACACAAAGTCTTTCGTAGAGCTCTTTGCCATCACACCTTTAGCTTTAATCGACAATGGGAAAAAGTATTTTTTTGAAGTAAAACTTCTTTTCCGGCGTTGGGGGTAAAAAATTTTCTATGCAGCTGTCAGTGACATGTCAAACCGTCACGCCATCCGTCAAAGACAGCGACATGTTTTTAGAATACAAAGTAATTATAACATGAAGTTGGATACGATTTAGAATTTACATATTTCAAATGGCTGCATTCAAAGATAAACATAAAACTATAGGTTCAGACGCACAATGGCTATGCAACACAAATAATTATTGACAAGCATATTGCAATCCAAATAAATTTTACCAACACCTAACCCTCGCATACAAAGTACTGGCCAAAAAGTTGGGGATATCCACTACCATTTGTATTCTTGCTGTCATAGACGGCATGCCATATGACCATCAGGTTGCCTGAAAGTTTTGAAATTATACTTTTTAATAATATTTATTCGCTTAATCGCACACGCCACCGACATTTGTTTTGGTATTTATAAATTTGAACGTCACCCGACTAATCAATCAAATACTTTAATAATTAATTCTACAAGAGTGCCGCTGTCAGTGTACTTGCTTTCCAAGTTGCCTGGATACTGAATTAATGCCAGGTGACTACTAAGTTGCTCGGGTTTGTACGGGTTAATAAGAAATGCTTGTGTACATTACAAGATTACAACATGCTTGCCAATACTTGCACGTGCAGCCCTAGGGTAATACAAACAAAGCGAGGCAACTTGCTTGTCAAGTGGCATGGGAGTTTTGTACTTTTCTTCTCGATTTCATTTAAGGCTAGGCGCGCACATTCAATTTTTTGAAGTAAAACTTCTTTACCGGCGTTGGTGGTAAAAAATTCTCTATGCAGCTGTCAGTGACATATCAAACCGTCACGTTATCAGTCAAAGACAGCGACATATTTTAAAAATACAAAATGTTTGTGAATTATGTGGTCGACCAATTTAACAAGCAGAAACCACTATCCTTTTTAAAAAAAAAAAAACAAACAAACATATCTCTCTGATGTTTTTTTGAAGTAAAACTTCTTTTCCGGCGTGGGGGGTAGAAAAATTTCTATGCAGCTGTCAGTGACATGTCAAAACGTCACGTTATCCGTCAAAGACAGCGACATGTTTTTAGAATACAAAATGTTTGTTCGTAGGTTATAATCTTACAGAAGCTTTGCTTGAGGAAAAAGAAGTTTTACTTCAACCGCGCGTACGTCAGTAGGTACACACAATCTTTTTTTTTTTTAATGATTTATTATAGCACCCAGTCTCTAACCTGGACGGACTTGGAGTTCAAAGATAGGTAGATCTAACATCTATGTTTGTCTCCTACATTATTCAAGTATTTTGGAAGCGATAATCTTAACGACAATAGAAAACAATAAACCAATATCGAATCGAAAAACAAACTTCAAGGACTTAGGGTATTTATAGGTATAAAGGTGAAGCAGCAAAAGGACATACCAAAAGTTTTCACATTAATAATGAGAATCAGCAAAGTTAATCCATTTGTCAAACACATCCTGTGTGTTCTGCGGGGATATATTTATATTGCATTCACTTGTTCGCCCTGCTGCTCCTGCTCCTGCTGCTGATGCTGCTGGTTCTGCTTCTGTTGTGGTTTCTGCTGCAGATATTCCAATTTGCTTGTGTTTGTCTGGTAAAGTAGTTGTTTGTGTTTGTTGTTTGTACGTTGTTTACTTGGTTGCTGATAATAATCCTTATCCATCAACATATTTTCAAACACACAACACAGAAATAAAAACTCACATTAAATTATTTACACAAATGCTCGTACAATATTAAAGCTGTGTACACCTGGCACTATAATTTGATCCTTGTCACAACGACTATGACTTTTGTTTTATCTCATGATTTCATTAGGTCATCACATTATAGACCAGACACTAAACTAATAATAACCAATTTCAAGGACCACACTGTTACAATCTGCATCGGGGCAATATAGGGATCGAGATCGAGGACCAGCAGGATGCACTCATCCGTCAATAACCGCACGCACCCTACTACTCGTAGGTATGATTACACGGTACGAAAATTGGTGTCCGGTATTTACACTAATTACACGCGCACGATGTGGAGCCTTTCCCTTTGAGCTTTATGCTATACGCACAATGCACGTTGTTGAACTAATTTTGAACATCATACAGAGAATTGCACTTGCACTTCCATACACACTGAGTATCCTGCCATTGTGTACTTGCTTGCTCTGACTCTGATCTGATATGCCTAGCGTTGACCAACAACAACCTTGTTTGTCTAAGCAATAATCAGATGCAAATTACGAGAACGGTTTACACGAACGAAGACAAGACCGTCACTCAAAATAGTGCAACGCCCGTGTTAAGTGATTTTCACCTACTGAACGCACCTTTAGGGACTATTACTGAGTTTTCAACAAAAACAAAAAGGATAACGAACAATGAGAATTAAAATCCGTGTTTGTTCGGTAGGGGGTTTTAATTTGACTTAGACTTTTGAACCTGCAACGTTACCGCCGAAAAAGTCTACGTCTTCATGGGGATATGAACAAATTTCAAACTCACGCGAAATTCGAAAATTAACGTCCTCGCAGTCGTACTCGTAATTCACGCAAAAAAACAAGAATCCAGAACAAGCGAACTGTATTGATGCGGTGGTAAGACCGTATTAAAATGTGGGAGATTTATCGTGGTCCTTTCACCTTCATCTTAATGGTCCTTTTATCTTTGTGCCATCTGGTTTTTTTGAAGCTTTTCGCCGTAAGTTTTATATTTTGAGGGTTACTCCGAAAATTCATTTTTCAAATGGATTCCACTGTTTTCAGGGGAGAATGAGCTTTTTAAGGAGAAGTGAGAACACTTTTATTCAACACGATTTTCCCCTTACAACTTAACAGAGAAGAAGCTTTTTACCACATAGCAAGTTATTTTTTTTATTTCAGTGGGTGGTGATTTTTGTAACCCTTAAATTGAAAGCTTTTTCATTTTTGGTGGGTGTTTTAAGGGTTTAAATATTTTCTTATTTCAACTTGCGGCATAGTACTACCCTTGTCCAATGAAGTTGACACCACAATACTTTTTCTTTACTCTTTAGGGCAAGTTTGTTGTCAAAAACAAAGTTCGAGGTTTTAATCAAAACTAACCTAATGATGAGTGGGAACTCCATAAAAGTGGTTTTCATCATGACGCCCTTCGCTCTTTTGCCTGCGGTATAGACGGACTTTCTTCGAATTTGGCACAGAGCATTCATATTTAACTCCTAGAATAGAAATTCGAATTTTTGGCTAAGCTCATCTAAACCGATTTTGGTTTATTATTTTAATTTTATCGAAAACGGTTTTAAAGATTTTGATTTAAATTCGTACTTGTTATATCACAGGTAATACCCCGTGGTATAATGGTTAGTGCGTTGGACTGTTATACAGAAGGTCTTGGGTTCGATTCTCAGCTGCTGTAAACAAGAATTTCTAAGACGGCATCATATGGTCTAGCTACCCTGATGTCTTTCAAAAAAATAATTTATAAATTTACTTTCTAAATTATTTGAATAAATAAATAAATAAATAAATAAAAACATACATATATATTGAGTAAACCTTAAAGGAGTATTTTTTAAAAAGTTACAGGACATCAACTAGGTACAGAATCAACTCAATTTAACTTAACATAACTTAATATTTTATTGTTAACAAGATGCGTAGTTAACAATTCTTAATTCTTAAAATCATATTTTTGTTTTTAATTGTAAATACAAATAAAATGTGTGAATAGAATGATAACTTAGGTAGGTGGGTCAGGTGGAATGAAATGGTGTTGTTTGACCTATATTCCTTTGCAGCTTTAGGCACGCTTGCGATCGCACAGGCATTAGCTCGTCGGTGGGGTGGGATCTTGCTGCATATACCCTAAGCACACATGTTATCGTGCCTGTATGTTTTTATTTTATTTTTATTTAAAAAGAAAGTTGAAGAGAATAAATTAGATTGAAAGATAATGAAGCGAAAACAAGAGAAATTAACAGAGAAGTAGAAAAGAAGAGAAATGAACAGCTGTTGACTTATGTTTCTGGTGTTGTGAAACATTCGGACGTACCCTCCCCTCATGTACCCGAATTGGACACTCCTTGGTTATCTTCTTCCAAAGGTTCATTTAGATAACCCCTTAAGGAAATCCTCTCCCAATTCCCTCAATTCATTCCCGAATGGCTTAAGATATTTATTCCAGGAAATTAATCATTTTTAAGATTTTTGTTATTTGTTTTAGATTTAATTTTTATTTTTAGAAGATTTTATTTCTAGGATTTCAAATTTTAACATGAATTAACCATGAACCAGAAAATAAAGAGTGAATGCCAATTGAAATGTAAATCCATAGCAAAAAAAATAATTTAAAATATATGTATATGTATGTTGATGCGTATGTATGTTTGGTTTTTATATTAATATCTTTTGTATGTTTTGTAATTAGACGTAATTTTAATAGTTTTTAAGTGAGTTTTTAATATTTTTTTAGGTTTTGTTCATAAGTAGGTTTTAGTAGACTTTAAGTTTTATTCTTTTATAGGTTTTATACTTTTATAAAAGGGAAAAATATATAAATTTGCCAAAGAAATACAATTTACAATATCTTACTTACATTAAATGTCCCGTCACGACGAAAGTTGTGGCCACAAGTTTCCCTCGTTGTCTTCGGGTGTCGAATAATTATTTAGTCAACTTTTGACTAGTATTTTCACTATTGGTTTCTTTACAAATTATAATTTTAAATTCTATGGCAAATTAAGTTCTTTTACCTTTTAGAAAATTACACAATTACACACATAATTAATTATTAGCCCTTTTTTTTATATATATATATATAAACTACTTTTTTTTTCACTTTCTGGATATGGTTTTGTTTTCCTTTTTGCTCTCTGCTTCGTTGATTAATCGATGTATTTTCCTAAGTATATAGATGAAAGACTTAGTTGGAGATTTGATATTTCGGTCGATGTTTCCCTTTTAATTCTCAGATCAGGTATTCCTGGTGAAAATAAGGAGAGTTTTAACTCTCGACTTGCGGACGCACTGTCGTGGCTTGAACGCACGTGGATCCACTTTTGACAAGTTACGTCCGCAATTATCTTTTATTTTATTGTATAAGCAAACACGTGATTTTCGACTGGGCTTTTTGTTCTGGGGATTTCACCAATTTAATCACAATATATTTTTGCTAATCTCAACTTAATGGAAATTTTTAACCGAAATGAGTTTCTCACAGCAAAGTTATCTAGATTGTGGTCTATATTTTTTTATATTAAAATATAAAATTATGTGTAGTTACTTTTGATGAAGCAACTTTGGACGGGACTTCTTGCCACTTTGGAAGTTGAGATAAGAAAGGCCGACTTAGGAAATGAAAGAGCTTAGATAAGCTGATTTCCGACAGAAAAATGTGCAAGTGGGCTTTCGATACTCGACTTAAGTTTAAAAGGTGTTCAGAATTCGAAGATAGGTTTTCACACAGCTTGTTTACACTATGCATTCCGATTATGAAGCGTTTGCATTAAATACTTTAAATTTATGGATCTAATATTTTTAAGGTGTACGCTACAAATGCAACAAAAATGTTCAAATGCATAAATGTAAACAAAGTTTAAAAATCGTTTAATTATTAAATAAATTATTTATATGACAAATTTGTTTAAAATTTTTCACGAACAAAATCTATAATGTCAATTTTAAGCATTTAGTAATATAGATTTAAAAATTTCAAAAAATATTCGTTGATACGTTTTGAAGATATTAATTTTTCAAAAAAAATGGATTTTTTTTTCAAAAACCCAAAAACATTTTTTTCAATATTTGTATATAAAATATTATTTTAAATTCAAAGGCGCTACTGTACAAAAATTTTGGTGAAATGGTTAGAGCCAGTCCATAATCAGGTTAGAGAAAGTCCAAAATCTATGACAGGAACCGTTAATAACATTTTTTTCCAAAATTTATTTTCACCAAAATGTAGTCCACTTAATTTTACTTGCGACTTAAAAGTACTATAAGTCAAGTTATGCATTCGTAAAAAAAATCGAACTCGAGATTTTGATGAAAGTTGACATAACGATGATAGTGAAAAAATGGGTCTCGCAATTCTGTCTGGTCTGTCTAATCGACTACAGCCTAAGCGGCTCGACCGATTTTCGTCAAACTTGATAGATATCGTTCTTAAATTTTCCTCCCCACACGTTTTTTTCTTTTTTTAAGACCAAAAATAACGGTACCTGCCATATGAATTTTTTTCGAAATCTTATAAATATTTTTTTTCTCAAAAACTCTCCTACAGATTTAAAAAAAAAATAAAAAAATTTCATTTAGTTAAAGCTATGTCATGGTTGAAAAAAATTTACAAAAAATAGTTACTTTTGGTCTTTGTTTTTTATGGTCGTTTGCTCATTTTCATCATTTGTATGTAGCCCTTTGGACTTGTAAAGTTATAAGTTATAACATAACTCACGTCGCCGATGATCACGAAATCGATTGGCTAGTTGTATGAATGTGTGAGTGATTACAAAAGCCTAGCCAAAAATTAGTTTTTCGCTAGGCAAGTACACTTGAGAAAGCAATCCAAGCAGAAAGTCATGGATAGCGATTCGAGGAAAAATTGGAGAAGGATAAAAAATCGAGTAAAAGGAAGTTATAGAAAAATCGCGGAAAAACTTTTCAAAAATGTCAGTGAAAAATGGTGATTCGAGGTGTAGAGGAGCAAACTGGGAAGAAAATCGAGGTGATAAAGAAAATTTAGTAAATTTTAGGAAATTTATTTATTTAACTTAATTCAAGCGAAAAATAAAGTATAAAATATTATGAATAACAAAAACAGAATATAATAAATATATAGTAGAAAGAAAAAACAAATAAAAAGAAAAACATTTAAATAAACAATGAAATAACAATTTAAACGTTGATATTAAAATAAATTCTTAAAAATTATGTGACAGGTTGAAGGATTAAGGTAAGGTGGCATATAGTTCTTTACGAAGGAATGATAAGCTCTTGTTGAAGTCAAGGACTTGTATATGCACTGTTCGCTAGGCGTAGCGTTCTAGATAGAGGGTTGAAATGACCATAGTTGGTGCGATTAGTAGGGAATCGAAAGAAGGGGACAGATCTTAGGTTACGTGGGTTGGTATTAATGGAAATCAATTTTGAGGAGATTTGGAGAATCGATGGTACCGGTAATAAGTTGCTGGATGAAAAGTATATCTGATTTCTCGCACTGTTCGCTAGGCGTAGCGTTCTAGATAGAGGGTTGAAATGACCATAGTTGGTGCGATTAGTAGGGAATCGAAAGAAGGGGACAGATCTTAGGTTACGTGGGTTGGTATTAATGGAAATCAATTTTGAGGAGATTTGGAGAATCGATGGTACCGGTAATAAGTTGCTGGATGAAAAGTATATCTGATTTCTCGCGGCGCCTGACAGGCTAATCAAAAGTAGACGGTTTTCGTAGGGGGGCAAGATAAGAGGGTCTTACCAAGAGAATCTGCGTAAGGAAAAGCGGAGGAACCTTCGCTGCATTGATTCAATTCTGAGGGATTGGGAAATTTGATAAGGAGATTTAGACCAGCGCTTGATAAAACCGAGGGATGAATTTGCTTTTGCAATAATTTGATCAATATGAGACCGAAAATTGAGTTCTCTTTATCACATACAATCCCAAGATCACGAATTGAGGTAATGACAGGTATGAGAGCATTGTGAAAGTGATAACTTCTTGGGGGAGAAGGCAGACGTTTGCGAGAAAAAGTCATTGATTGACATTTATTCACATTAAGCTCAAGGAAATTTTTTTTCACCAAGTTAGAAAAGAATTTAAGTCTTCCTGAAGAAAAGAGGAATCAAATGGAGAAGAGATTACTTTCATAATTTTTATATCATCTGCATAAATAATTAACTGAGAGTTCATTATAATATTACTTTCATCATTAATGGCAATTAAAAATAAAAGAGGTCCAAGGTGACTGCCCTGAGGAACACCTGAGGTCGCAAAGATGGGATTAGACACGGCACATCTGAAAACAACGTTATATATTCGGTTCCCTAAGTAAGATTTAACCCATTTGATAAATGATGGTGGAAAACCTAACGCTTTTAATTTTATGTAGATTATTTGGTGGCTGATCTTATCGAATGCTTTACTGAAGTCGGTTGTAATAACGCCGACTTCGTGGCCTTTTTCCAAAGCGTAGAGTGTCGTCGTCGAGACGAATGAATTGCAATGAAAATAAAGAGCGTCATAAACGATACTTTCAAAGAGTTTAGGTACTATCGGACTCGGACGATAGTTAGAAAATTCTTTTTTACTGCTTTTTTTATGGATTGGAAAAATAAAAGAGCTTATCCAAATCGAGGGGAAGACTGCTTGAGCAAGAGAAAGACGAAAGAGAGCTGTAAGGGGTAGGTAAATAATTTTAACACATTTTTTGAGAAAATTGCTGGGATACCATCAGGACCAGGAGAAAAGTCATCTTTAAAAGAAGTGATCTTATCAGCGACACTTTATGTCAATGGACTGGAGAGTGGTGTGCGAACTAAAGTCGAGAAATCTGTGATACTCAAAATCATGATGATTTTGACCGATGCTATAAGATTTGCAGAAAAAAAAAGCAAATGGGTTAGCAATCACTTGAGGATCGGAAGATATTGGCTTGCGGAAATTAAATGTGGTGGGAAGGCCGTCGGATTTTCTCTTAACATTAATAAATTGATAGAACCGCTTAGGTTTGGATATAAGGCTGGATTACATTTTTTCGAGATATTGATAGTAGAGTGATAGATGGGATAGAGAAGTTGGCTGATGCTTGTTGGTAATTAGCATAATTTAGAGTGGTCAGGAACTTCAGATAAGTTTTCTAAAATTTGTTTCTAATATTGCGAAGAGCACGTAACTCCTTTGTATACCAAGGAGGTGATGACAGAAAACTTTTTTGAACTGTGTAAGGAACACATTCGATAAGACATTTGAAAATAGATGTAAGGAAAAAGGAAAGAGCAATGTCAATGGGGGTTTTTGTGTTGAGAAAGAGGCTGAAATTAATTTTATTTGGAGTAGGTTGAGTTGATTGAAATCGGCCTTACGAAAGTTGAAATGAGAGGAGTTTTCTGATTCAATAGTTGGGATATTTTGATCGATAGAGTGGGGTGATAAAGGTCAAGGGTGGATAGAAGATGGGAACTTTCGGAGACGATAGAGTTGCAGGTTCGGAGCAGAAGATGAAATCGAATTGTCTACGTAAATTTAAAAAAAGGCATCGAGGAAAAAACGATAAGTAGGGTGTGGAATTTGTTCAAAAAGTTTCGACAATTTGCTTTATTTTCGGTGCTAAAATTCGTTAGTGGGACAAAGTACTTTGAATTAATTTAGTTCTATCGTTAACGGCCCATTTCCTTTTGTTTTCTTTCGGCTTAACGGTTCCCTGTAATCCAATTTAAAATATATTACAAATTTTGGGTTTTCATCTTGGGCTCCGGCTCAAATAAACTATTTTTAAAAATCACCTTGTGTCATGTCTTATTTTTATTTTTTTTTTATAATCTACACGCGCTCAAGGGATTATGATTACCCTTTATATGTTTGAACACAGTGCGGGCGTGAAGTTAAGGAAGAGAAAGAAGGATAGGAAAGATGTGTGGCACGATGTTCTGAGACTGAAGGTTGTTGTCTCAGATATTTTATCTCCAGGGATGGCGGCTGAACTAAAGCGGAGAATGCCGTGTCTTATTTCAATGTCGCTTATAATTCACATTATTTTATTCGTGTTCATCCTTGTTGGGCATACTAGTCTAACTCAATTACATGTTGTTAGTGTTATGCCTGAACAACATGTAATGAGTAAACCAGCAACCCATCTTATTTTTATTTTTTTAGTTTTAATTTAGTTCAGTGTATACGACTAAGTCGTTTTTCAACTTGGATATGTATGAACAAGTTGGAGAATGCTCCTTTTATAATTGTAACTGCCCATTATCTTTTTAACGCACGGTATAAGTTATCAAACATTTGGGTCCTATTAAAATTTTAGTCTATAACAAACAGCTTTTGGTAAGTTTTTTTTTTATATTTTAAAACACTTCATTGGTAAGCATTTTCAGCATCTAGGAAGGTTATGTAATTCCAACTATTGGTAATTTAACGAGAAAAGGAATGCCCTTTTAAAAACACCAAGAAACAATTGAATGAATTCATTGATGCCCAAAGACTCTTTGACATTAGTGCTTATAAGTGTCTTAATTTAGGATATTGCTCCTGTGCAAAAACACGTTCACTATTTATATTTTATAACTATAATTGAAAATAATATGTTGCGAAAGTGGCAGACAGATTTCAGATATCTGAGAGGGCAATAGCAACTATCTTTACAGCGATCTTAAAAGGTTATGGAATTTAAAACTGCCAAGGGTAATGTGGTTTCCAATACCTAAACTATATTACACCACCTAACGGTAAAGCAGAAACGGCTACAAATGTAATAATAAAATTTTTAGAAAAATCTAATATCTCATGTCAATACCGGGGTAAGATTTTAGACTTTTTCGGAAACTTACCGCGTTATTTATTAGAAATATTTATTTATTTCTTCTTCCCGACGTTTCGAAGAAATTACACTCTTCGTGGTCACGGGATTAGACTGACGTTTGGTTGATGCTGTTGGTTACTCTTTTTCTTAAAATGTACCGGTGTGTTGTTGTTGGTAAATTCACAGGAGATGGTAGACTATTTGGCTGTTGTTGAATTGTGTTTGCATAAGCTTGGGTGCATACAAAGCTCACAACATCAGATGTTTCGGTGCTCGTCTTATTCGGTTTGAGATTGCTTATAAGAGGATCCCATGTTGGGGATAGTTTGAAGCTAGAATCTCTGTTGAAATTCTTGTGTTTTTTTATTTCAATTGCTTCTCTTACTATCCTTGGCACATAGAATCTTTCTGTGGCAATGGATAGTAAGAGAAGCAATTGAAATAAAAAAACACAAGAATTTCAACAGAGATTCTAGCTTCAAACTATCCCCAACATGGGATCCTCTTATAAGCAATCTCAAACCGAATAAGACGAGCACCGAAACATCTGATGTTGTGAGCTTTGTATGCACCCAAGCTTATGCAAACACAATTCAACAACAGCCAAATAGTCTACCATCTCCTGTGAATTTACCAACAACAACACACCGGTACATTTTAAGAAAAAGAGTAACCAACAGCATCAACCAAACGTCAGTCTAATCCCGTGACCACGAAGAGTGTAATTTCTTCGAAACGTCGGGAAGAAGAAATAAATAAATATTTCTAATAAATAACGCGGTAAGTTTCCGAAAAAGTCTAAAATATTACAATGATCAATGTCCGCGAAAAGAAAAGTTTAAAATTTCATACCGGGGTAAGAGTTGGAATTATTTGACAAATTGAAGCAAAAATATACCTACGTTTGCTTGCTTCATTTCAATGAGTAACCTCTAAGTACCTGTTTGAGAAAATGTATTATGGCAAAACATCAGGTCCAAATGCATACTCCGGAGATATTAGAAAAGACCTCAATAACTGACAAAATGTATGCGTGTTTCAATAACAGAAAGTTCAAATAATTTTACGCGATATACCATTATCGTATTTGAACTAGGATCAAAAGTATTTTTATAAAATATGCAAAGTTAAAAGTAATGGTGTCCGAGAAGGATCAATTTTCGAGAAGAATTATGAAACAATGGTACATTGGAGATGCCTAACGACAGCTAACCGCATTCTTCGAGTATGTGTCAAAAAAGTTATATCAAATTAAAGCAAGATAATGGGTGAAAAAAAAATGTCCAGAAAATATTTTTCTAAGTTTTGGAAAATATAATCAGTTTTTTTTTTTTTTGGAAAATCGATATCTCAAAAACGGATCAATATTTATTTTTAAATTAAATTTTTATTCTAACAATAATGATAAAAATAATAATAAAAAAGGTGTTTAGAATTTTGTATATAAAATTCTATATTTTAAGAAACCGCTGCAACCACTTATAATTCTTGTTCTTGCATAAACTAATACTTGGTTGAGAATTATTTTAGTCATTTAAAAAATAAATTTTATTGTTAATGTTAAATGTTAAAAATAACTTAGGAAGACAGCTTGATTTAATTTTTTCCTCAGACGCCGATAGCACTGTAGCCTCGAATAGCAGTCATCTTCTTACCAAACTTGATTGTTATCATCCTCCAATCTCAATTATCTTCGCATACGTTAGCAACAATATTAATCCTGACGTATTAACACAGCGTAAATTCAACTTTCGTAAAGCTAATTTTGAAAGCCTAAACGATCTTATTGGTAGGGTAAATTTCGATTTTATATCTGATTATAATACACATATCGACATAACTATCGCTACTTTTTATGCACATATTTTTGACTGTTGTTCCCAATCGATCCCAATACTTTCTCAAAAAACATAACTTCTTCTCCTCCATGGTATAACAAAGAACTTCGCTCTCTTCGCAATAAACGTAACAAACTTTGGCAAACATTTTTAAGGTCCAAATCAGAGTCTGATTTTTCTAACTACACTTTAGCTTATAATAACTTCTCCGTTTTGTGTGAATACTTATACACAAGATATCTTTCTCAAATGCAGACTGACCTTATCTCTAACCCAAAGTTGTTTTATCAGTTTATTAATAGTAAAAAAAAATTTGGTGGTTACCCCTTTGTATTAAAATTATACGATTCTTCGTCAACGGATCCAAAAACTATATCCAATCTTTTTGCAGAATTTTTCGGGGCAGCGTTTTCATGTGACAATTCTGAGGCTGACGTTAGCTATTTTAGTTATATGAACGGCTTCACCCAGACTTCCTTAACTTCCATTAATATTGATATATCATCGGTGATAAATAAAATGAATCCGCTCAAAGATGATTTCTCTTTTGGTCCTGACGGTCTCCCTTCTGTTTTGTTGAAAAAATGTACTGCCAACTTAACCCAACCACTTACTGCACTCTTCCAAAAGTCCATTTCAACAGGAATTTTTCCCCAGCTTTGGAAAGATGCTTTTATTATACCTGTGCATAAGAAAGGACCTAAAAATGATATAGTTAACTATAGATCAATTGCAAAACTTTCTTGCATACCGAAACTCTTTGAGAGTATTATATATGACAATATGTTCTTTTTTTGTAAGCCGATTTTTTCAACTAAACAACATGGTTTCCTAAAGGGCAGGTCCACTACCACTAATCTGGTAGATTTTGTATCTACTACCCTGTGTGCTTTAGAAGAAGGAAAAGAAGTCGATGCGTTAGCTACTGATTTTAGCAAAGCTTTCGACAAAATATCCCATAATATAATATTATTTAAGCTAAAACAACTCGGCTTTCCGGCTTTAATGATTTCATGGATTCAATCATATTTATCGAAACGACAATACAACGTTATATTCTGGTCGTGTATATCTACCTCCATCCGTGCAACGTCTGGACTTCCGCAAGGCAGCCACCTAGGACCACTTATTTTCGTTCTAACCACTAATGACGTTGAAAAAATATTTTCGAACTCTGATCTGTTAATCTACGCAGATGACATGAGAATATGCCGAAAGATCTCTTGTGCCGATGATTCCAAATCTCTGCAAATCGACTTGGACAAATTCTACATTTGGTGCCAAAAAAACCTCCTGGAACTCAACGTTAATAAATGTCAAGCCATAACATATACCCGTAAGCGTCCTCCATTAGCCCACAATATTTTATAAATTACGAACCCATTCCCATTGTTACTTCGATCCGTGATTTAGGTTTATTATGCGACTCCCACTTGAACTTTCGCTCTCACATTGATAACATTATAAACAAAGCTAACTCTTCACTTGGATTTATTAAACGCGCGCTGGTCCAAAGAATTCTCCGATCCCTATGTTACAAAATCCCTCTACATGACTTTTGTCCGACCACTTTTGGAATATGCATCTCAGGTCTGGTCGCCTTATTATCAAGTTCACATTAATCGCATTGAAGCCGTCCAACGAAGATTTTTACGTTTTGCCTTGCGTGGACTTGGCTGGGACGATCCTTTTAACCTTCCTCCATATGAAGAACGTCTAAAGCTTCTAAGTTTACAATCTTTATATGCGCGCCGTAACACTTCTGATATTATCTTCGTTCATCAGTTATTAACATGTAACATTGACTGTCCCTGTTTACTACAACAGATCGGTTTTAATACTAACCAACATCGTTTTCGATCTACGACTCTTTTTCGACTCCAATACCATAGTACCGACTACGGACTAAACGAACCCCTGACAAGAATTTTGAGTAGGGTAAATAATTCTAACATATTTGACTTAAACCTTAGTAAATCCTCTCTTAAACATGCCCTATTACACCACCCCTCCTAATACTTATCCTAATTATCCTATTATTAATCAATTTATTAATTTTTAGACTTAAGTACTTAATGTTAGACTTAAGATATTTTTATTGTGATATAGTATAAGTGGCTTATATTAAGCTTAATTAAATTAAATTTAAATTCTTACTTAAGAGAAAGTTCAAGCCACCAGTAGTGCATTTTATTACTCATTATACATACATACATAGATACATGGAAAAAATTTGGAAAAAAATTATTGTTTGTAAAAATAAAATCAGGGAGAAATTTGAGTCTTAGCACTTTACGAGTAACAATGTCTTCAGTGATTGGTCACACCTTAAACCACAGAAGAAAGTTCGTGCGATCCAGATGTGCATAGTTTTTGTTTTTAAAAGAATAGTAGGTCTTTGAAATGAAATGAGCTCAGATTTTTGATCTGATTTTGTATATAATTTTGCATGTTTGTTTCCTCAAAAATAGTAAACTTTTCTACTTGTACCTACCTAGTTTTTACTTGTTCCATTTGAGAATTTTATTTTATTTAAAATGATTTCGTATTATCTATGTTTGTACATATATTCAATTACCCGCTATTCACCTCAAACTTGACAAGTTAATCTAAATGATTAGTCTCATTATCAAAGTGCAAAACCAAACCATAAGTACGTATACATACTCGTATTATAATTGTACGTCCTCAGGTTAGGATCATCAACCACATTTGACACATCGCGTCACTATCACCTAATAAGCACTCGCCAAAACGAGCCCAATATAATTTCCTTGGGTATAATTTGATATTGCCAATGGCATTAATTAAGTCCTTGCTTAAATTGGCTGCAGTTTGGCACTACCAAAAACGCAAACATGATTTTCCGGCGAAAAAAAAATGCCTCCAGCATTTGACATCAGAAACTATACCATCCTCGTCACTAATAAATATTTTATTCAACTGAAAATCACATTCGACGTTAACATAAATTCAGCGAAAAGTGTTTGTTACTGGAAATTTATACATATAGGTATGTGCATATAAATATTCGAAATCGCGAGCAACAACCTTGGGGCTGCTCTCAAATGGGGCTGATGGTCACAGGTTGTGCGGGATGCATGGATGAGCCAGAATATTATGGGTGGTGCTTCGCGAATTTCGCATTGCTGGAAAAGACACGAACATGGTCTTTTAATGGCCTTGTGATGAAAACAGTGTTGCCAACTGAAATGAACAAAAAAAAAGTGGTATAAATGATTTAGATATGCATAGTAATAAATTACTTATCGAAACTGGTACTTAACTTTGGTAATCGTACCTTTAAAGTCTTTTTTACTTAAATTTAAATATGTATTCAAAATAATTATTAGTAGTTCAACAACAGATATATACCTATTATATATACGTATACAGTCGGCCAAAGGTCCTCGAAAAATTAAAATTGATGTTTAAAGTTAGACCACAAGCTTAGCTCTAAGCTAAGATTTCAATTTACTTATGAATAGCCTAAGCTCTAGAATTGCTTAGTAACAACTTAGCAAGAGTTCGGCAAACATCTATAAATATGGCCCAATATGTTAAAATATTTTTATAAACAGTGTTCTAGTGAAAAAGGCACTTGCATTCCTCGACTTAAATATTTCAACCATAATACCTACTTGAGTTTCATGGAATGCCCATCAGTTTATTCTTGCCCAACTGCTGTTAAATTCAGAGATTTTTTCTTAAACCACACTACATGAATGTGGAATGCATTACCTGGCCCAATATTTCGCTCTGATGTTCAGATAGTCAAAACCAATGTGCATCGGTATCTCCTTTTAAATCTATCCAACTCTCTTTAATGCTCGCAATGTGCTGAAACATTTAAAAAGAAATCATGTTCTCTTAATTAGGCGCAAAATATAAAATAAAATGCACGACTGGGTCGCACGAACTTGCTCCTATGTAATAGACTAGGAATTTTAAAAACGAATGTAATTAGAGAAAACTTTTCATAAGGATAAAATTAATTTTTTAAATTCTTTTAGTAGTAAGAGACAAAAACAGAATGCTTTACAAATATGAATTTATGTAAGAACAAAAATTATAAGTCGTTGTAGTGGTTTCTTAAAAATAAGCTTTTATATACAAACTTTTTTAAAGACTTTTAAGAAAAAATTTTGGTACGCCAATTTAAAGTTTTTATTATTGTTCGATTAAAAATTAAATTTACAAAAAAAAATATTGAGCGGTTTCTGAGATATCGAATTTTCAAAAAAAGAAAAAAAAGATTTTTTTTCCAAAAATTCAAAAAATATTTGTTTTAAAGTTTTGAAATGCAATGTGTTTTTGACTTTCTAGAAGCTTCTCTATAGAAAATGTCATTAAGATCCGTTATGTGGATAATGAGAAATTTAAAATTCAAAAAAATGGTTCTATGGTAAGTACAAGCTGTAATATCTTATTTTTTTTATTAAATTAAAGATCATAAAAATTAATCAAAAGAAAATAAATTTTATCAAAATTCTAGGCGCCGTTTTCGAGAAAAATACGATTTTTGAAAACCATTTTTTAAAATTTTTTAACATTTGTATGGTGGGTACCTTTATTTTAAGGTAAAAAAAAAAAATTTTCTCACATCTTGTAGATTATATTAAGAAACATTTATTTATCGAGTTAAAAAAAAAATCGAGCATGGGGTTTTCCAAATATTGAGTTTTGAAAAAAAAAATAAAAGTTTTTTTTAAAAATCAAAAAGGAATTTTTTTGAAAATTTGAAAACACAATTCTATTTAAGTTTTTGGGGAGCCCTGGCAAAAAAAAAGATCAAAATCGGTTGCACCGTTTTTGAGAAATTCGAAAACAAAAAAAGGTTCCTTTGTACCCTCAATAACCATTTTTCGGAAAATTTTTTTCAACCATTACCTAGCCTTAGCTAAATGAAATTTGTTTGTGTTTTTATTTTTTAAATCTGTCGAACAGTTTTTGAGAAAAAAAAATATTTATAAAATTTCAAAAAAAAAATTCGTATGGCAGGTACCGTTATTTTTGGTCTTAAAAAAAAAGAAAAAGACGTGTGGGGGACCTTATTCAGAATTACAACCCCCCCCCCCCCCCCACCAAAATGAACTTTTTTTTTAACGAATCGATAAAAAAGTGTTTGCTGTTGATACAAAACATCAAATTATGGAGGAGAAACACTTTTTTATGGTAAAAAAGTGAAGTATAAGCGGACCACCCACAGTACTGTTGGCCCTTATTCGGAATTCCCGAATAAGGACCCCACCAAGTTTAAAGAAAATCGGCTGAGCCGTTTAGGCTGTAGTCGAACCGACAGACAGACAGACAGACAGAATTGCGAGACCCACGTTTTTAGTCTTCGCTATCATCGTAATGTCAACCTTGATCAAAATCTCGAGTTCGATTTTTTTTACGAATGCATAACATTGCCTTCTGTTATAGTACCTATAAGCCGCAAGTAAAAATAAAATTCACGACTGGATGGCAAGTACTTGCTCTTATGTAAAAGCACTTTGGAATTTAAAAATTGTTTATAAATAAATATAAAACATGGATCAAATGAAGTAAAAATGTTCAAGTGCTTAAAATTGCCATCTGATTTCTAGAAAAGAATGAATTAATGCAAACAAATAAATAAATTTTTTATATAACAATTTTTTTTAAATTTGTCTAGAACAAAATTTGGAATTCTAATTTTAAGTATTTAGTAATATAGATTTTTGGAAATAATTTCAAAAAATAATCGTTCACACGTTTCGAAGATATTGATTTTTCAAAAAAAAAAAAATAAAAATTTAAATTTCCCCTTGATAAAGTTGTTGCGGTTTAAAATTATTTAATTTTTTTTTATAAGAAGTAAGAATCTTTAAAATATATATTTGTGGTGTTTGGTAGAATCATGATAAGTCCATAAAATAATTTGCGTTTGTACATCTATTTAACATTGAATTAGGGTCTAATTTGGAATATTTATGAAAATATTCTTTGAAAAATTATCTTCCAAATTTTGAGAAAGTCGGTTTACCCGTTTTTGTTCCGCCTCAATGTAAATACGCTTTTTATTTTATGCAGCTTTCATGTTTTACCAAACACCACAGATTTATAAAAATAATTATTTGTACATGACCTTTGAGCTCCAAAACGGCATGACAGATTTTGATGAAATTTTCAGATTAACTCAGGGGGTGATCCTGTGAAGTTCTTGGCAGTTTTGTGTCATATTTTCCATTTAAAAGATTTTTCAATAGTGGTTTCCGAAATTTGACCTTATTGCTCTCTCTCTCTCATGTATTAAGTCTTTCTGCCAAATCAAGACGAAAAGTTATTCAAAATGTTAGTTTACTAAATATTATAGACAAGACATGGACTTCTTTTTGGTCAAAAAATTGTATTAACCGTACCTGTAATAAAACCGTTGTTTTCTTCGACTTTCTCATTAATGGCTCTAACGATTTGGACTAACATTTTTTTACAGGAGCTCCTTTGAATTTCAAATAGTATTGTGTAGGTATACAAATTTTGTAAAAAATATTTTTTCGGATTTTTGGAAAAATATAATTTTTTTTTTGTTTGAAATATATTTTGAAAACGAGTGAACGGTTAGGAATTTGTACACCTATTGATCAAAAACTAATACGAGGTTGGTGGAGGTGTATACTCTTACAGACTAAATTTAAGTCTATCTTTCGTCTCTTGATTCTGTCTTTACCAGACTCTCATGAAGATGGTGCAGCAGTTTAACATTCAGCTCTGCTGGGTGCCGGGCCACAGGAATATTTCAGGAAATCGGATAGCTGACGATCTCGCCAAAGATGGAACAATGATACCTTTATTGCTAGATAAGGCAAATTTATAAGTATTCCCATCGCAATGTGTAAACTTAAGCTAAAGCAAGAACAAGCCTTAGGTGGAAGAATATTACCACCCAGCTTGGCAAGAAAATAGATTTGGACAATGCTGGATCTTAAGTGTTCCAAAGGTTTAATATATTTTAATATATCGCACATATGCTCCGTATAATAGGTGTTATTTTGAAAGGCCTATGTATGCCAATATAGCTTCTTACGGTGGCACGGATCCAAGTGGTCCAATTTTAAATTAGAGAAGCATGAGAAATTGGTTATCATAATTCTGAAGCACTCGCCATTGACGGTGACCGCCAAAGAACGTGGTTATCGGAAAAATACGGACCTCTAAA
This sequence comes from Chrysotoxum bicinctum, assembly GCA_911387755.1. Taxonomy (NCBI): domain Eukaryota; kingdom Metazoa; phylum Arthropoda; class Insecta; order Diptera; family Syrphidae; genus Chrysotoxum; species Chrysotoxum bicinctum. Next base: position 34,228,609 of record OU426987.1, read on the forward strand.
GCCGCCGCGCCGGCTCGAAATCCAAACCAAACGTTTACTTTTTGAGGATGTATTGTCACCTAGTGAACCTCAAATAGCGTTCTACGAGTATATGGTTATAACCTTTAAGCTGTTGGGTCAGCTGTATTTTGTACGGGTATACAACCAAGTTTCGTGGCAAAATTCTCTAAATTGAAGTCTACGAAAGGCCGAGTTCTTGTGCAAGGTGAGTAATTGACTACCTCCAGCTCTGCTATACACTTTCACGACCTGTAGCTATTTTCTTGGCTGACCTTGTACTACTTTAGCGCACAAAAGTTGGCTGATTGATTACCGAACGGTCGTCTCAAATTTGGCCACCAAACCTAGAAGAATCACCTGTGAAGGCCCACCAGGTCTACCGTAAAATGGGCACAAAGTTTGCACTACTAACAAACACTCATTTTGATATAAAATTGTATCTATCACTTGGACGTGCTTTCTGACAATAAATTAAAGAAACAAATGAAGTGCCTCAAGGTTCCATTTTGTTGCTAAATTGTTTTTTTTTTTATCTTTTTTGCTTTGTTACAATTTAGAACTTCAACTTATCTCTGTTACAAATTAGGAATAAATAAAAAATATGTGGCAACACTGCATGCAAGGACGACGATGATATAAAGCATTTGTTACATATCTCACTATAGATGGAATCAGACGAAGAATTATTACTGCACGGTTCAGTCGGATTATGTGTCGAAATTTCATTAATTCTTGGCGCTTGTAACTCTCATTGTAGGATCAACTCTCAATCCTGCTGCTCTTGTAATTGCACAGATAAATTAATAAACAGAAGAAACGCATATATATTTTAAAGCCCCTGTGTGATGAAAAGCAGTAAATTTTAAATAAATGCACATTATTCTATAGAATTACGAAAGAGGTATCTGTCTTGAGTGTAAGTGTTTTAATAAATTTAAATGAAACACCAACATTGCAGAGAAGGAAGAAAAGTTGAATTACTCGCTAGAGCTTTCATAAACGAAGTTCAGGGAGGATATTCTTGTAAAACCCATATGAAATATTTTATACTCACTTCACATTTCAACTGCAAATGAGTACTTATATTTATTTGTAGATGCGCTCTCCGTTCCAGAATCTCAATTATATTTAAATAAAAGCTGAAAAGGTTTGAAGAGAGAATATATAAATTAAGAATTGACCATGATACGCTTTTGTAAATAGGCTCCATTAAAATATTACACTACTAGGCTCATTAAAACATATATTACTTTGTTTTTATGGTCGGTCGAGGTGGTTCTCGGATGTGGTTAAAAGAAAAATGGCAATCGACTTATAGAACCACAATAATTAATGAACTTGTGGCTTTGGAGGGGAATTATCGTAAATATGATATTTACTTTATTTATTGCGAATATTTATGAAGTCTGAGGTTTTATGAGAAATCGATAAGTGATGTGAGATAACAAAAAACTATTAATATAATACCTTTGAAGGTAATAAGGTCATACTACTTTATAAGATTCCAATCACAATGTCGTTGGCTATTAAGATAAGTCATTTTTCAGACGAGGTAAACATCCTTGAACGAACTTCTATTAATTTATTAAAATATTTAATAGTTCAAAAATGATAAATATTAAGCAGATATTTAACTAAGCCTTGCCATTTTCTAGCTAATAGCTTGATTTTGATTTGCTTAAAATTATGTTACCGATAAAGGTTTCCGAAAATTAGAACCTGCCGCAACACGTAATACGGTGATAGGAAGTACTTGTTTTTTTTCAGATCTGAGGATCCAATCCACAAAGTAGAACCATCAATACACTTTCGGCTATAGAACGAAAAGTAATAAAGTTGATTTTTTGACCAATTTGTGGATTTAGTACTGCAAAGTGGAAATGTAGTTTTCCTTCGGCTTTTTTGGTCGCTGTAATTTTCGCAATGAAACAATCAAGTTACATTAGCTTTCCCAACGTTTCGGCAGGGGTTGCTGCCTTCTTCAGGGGTACTTTATTTACACAAAAAATACAAATAACATTAATGGTTGATAAGTAAAGTAATAACACAATTATGAATACTCACTTAGACAAAATAAGAAAAATAGTCAAAACATTTATATTACAATAAAAAGTTAAATAAGCACTTCAAAGAATGAAGTTGAGTCTGTATGACTTGAACAAAGCACAAATTACATTTAGGAAGAAAGAAGAGAGCAATACACAGCAGAGATGTTTTGTGTGTCTTGTTTTCGATTCATGTTGTTTTTGTTGTTGAGAATGTGTAGTGTTTCTAACGTGTATCGTTTTGAAACATGTTTCTCCGTCTGTAGGATTTCAACGCCTTCAAAGTTTGGAGAATGGCCGTTTTCAATACTGTGACTGGCCAAAGCTGTCTTTTCGGAATTTTTAAGTTTAATGTCAGATTTGTGATTTGATATGCGTTGTCGAAGAAGTTGTTTTGTGGTTCCAATGTAACACAGGTTACAAGGTTCGTTTGTTTTTCCATTACAATTAATTTTGTAAATTACATCTGTTCGTTTGTCCTTATCAGGTTTCGTTTTGAGTTTTGTAAAACAATGGTCGAGTGTTTTGTTTGATTTAAAGGCAAGGCGAACATCTGTCAGATTTTTTGAAATGGATTTCTTGAAGTTGTCACTTAAAGTTGGGACGTAAACTATACTTTTGTGGTATGTGTTTTTCGGTTCTTCAGCATTATTTTTCGGTGGAATTTGCATTTTTTGTTTTGAAAGAAGACTACGAATTATGATGAAGGGATAACCGTTATCACTTAGTATTTTGGTGACTTTCTTCTCGTTGATGGCGTGGAATCGTACATCGCTTATTTTGAAAATTTTATTTTCGAGGTTGGACGCGGTATTGATGATAATGTGTCTTGCTTGATTTGATCGAAAATTAATTAATCTACCAGACGCTGTTGGTTTTTGGTACCAATCGAACAGCAAACTTCTAAAGAAGAATTCTAAAAGAAACAACAAAAAAAATGAATCTATAATTTCTAAAAGAAATAAAAAAAAAATTAATCTATAATTTCTAAACACTGCCGTAGTTGTGGAGATCCACAAGAAAAAGAAACTGTGGTTCATTTTCTTTGCGATTGCCCCGCCTTAGAAAATTACAGGATGACTTCCTTTGGGAAAGCCTTCCTCGATGACCCCAGCGAACTTTCGGAGAAGAAAATCAAAGATCTGATTATCTTTCTGAATGCGACAAAATGGCTTTAGCAATGCTCCGCTAAAGTATATAAAAAGCCATTCTCTTCCGTACTAAATCCTTATTAGGTTGACACGAGTTAATGGTATCAAAACGGCGCTCCCCAGCGCTAATTGAGTCGCGGGCCCAGGGCTGGCGACTACCATCTCTACCTACCTACCTACCTATAATTTCTAAAAAAAAAACTTCCTTAACCCCACTCGCATTAACCCTTCCCGTCTTCATCTACCCTTAGGGTAAGTAGTTACAGATCCACTAGCCCTTCAGGCAGATGACAGAAAAGGGTGTCCACTTTCTCGATATCGGTCTAGGTCTGCTTGTCTCCGCACTTTCCAGCTCGTCGTCGGTCGGTGGGGTGGGTTCTTGATAACTGAGAGACCTATAGTCAGAGGTGTTGTTTGACTTAAAACTATTGCTTTTTGATTCTTGCAAGACCCGAATCTTTGGTTATTTAAAATGTTTTCTATAAAAAAAATGGCACGTCTGTTGGAGAGCTTAGGTTGCCGAGCTCTCTGAGTAATTTGCCCTTCTCGTAGTGCTTTAGAAAAGAAAACCTCTCTAAAAATACTCCCTGACCACTACTACTACTCTTCTACCTGAGCGTCGAACTTGTCGAGTTGTAGAAGCTGAGTAGGGTCAATGATTCTCGAGATGTCATCTCCAGAAGAGTCCTGAAACCAAAGGACGCTCATCATCCTCTTACACATCCTTGTATCCCTCCCTCTCCCACATTGGAAATGCGAAAAGCTATCCAAAGTTACCAGCTCCTCTATTACCCTTAACGTCCTTCTTTTCTTTCAGAACGGTGCTTACTGTCTGATTCCTCGCCCACTCTCTCCTTTTCCTATTCTTGCAACTTCCCAATTGGGCTGGATTCAAGGTGTTATACGACCCGTGCCGATGATCAGCCTGGCTGAGGGCCCAATCAAAAAACTAGCTCAGTCGCTAACGGAGTATCCGGATACCAGGCGACCTCCGGATTAACTAGCCTTATCTGCATATACGGATCTCTGTGCAGATGGACCACCCTTTCTCCGTTACTCGTGGGATCTTTTATGGAAAATTTAAATTCAAAAGATGGTGGAAAGTCCTGGTCTTTGAGACAGGCCAGCAGTGCGACTGAAAAGCCGTCTGCTGTTTCTCCGGCTTGCGCTGGAAGTAGTAGTACTGTGGATTCTCACAGTCCTATTGCCGAAAGCAAAAGCAGGAGTAAAATGGTAGAAATACCTCCTTCCAGTAACAGGGGGGCTGTGAAGCATGGCCCTTCTATTACTACTTCAGAGAGTAAACCTCTCCAAACTTCGACACCGCGGTTCAGTGGTAGTAAGATTGTGAAGCATGGTCCTGCTACCACTAAGGAGAGTAAACCTCCCCGAACTTCTTTGCCTCATTCCAGCGGTGGTAGGACTGTGAAGCATGGTCCCTCCACCTCTAACAACTCCACAAATCCTAAAGAAGGCCCTAGGGGGAGCGGACGTAAGCCCAACCCTTCTAGGACACTCTACAAGGACATTCGCAATGCTAAGAGAATACTCAGGGTGTTTGGTGAACAACCTGGCGCCGGGGAGAACTCTCAGCATGATGCAAAAATCAAGTGGGCTAAAAGCTTTTTAGCTAATAATAGCGTCCAGGCCAGCGGAGACTCCACGTCGAAGCGTCAAAGGTCTATGGAGGGCACAATTTCAGTACCCAAACGCCCCAAAGTGCACAACATCAGCGCTCCATCACATCCCTGTGGAGGGAATAAGACCTTCAGTGATGTGGTTAAAAACAAAATCGTGGTCGCGATCATTGACGGGAACGACGTCGATGGCACGATCTCTGCGGAAAATTGGCAGGTGGTCAAGGGGAAGCTCCAGTTGAGCTTCATGAGTATCATGATGGAGAACCCTGGACCACCTCCAATCACAAACGATGGAGGCTGGCATCAAGGACATGTTAAGCTCATGGTTTGTGACGATCAGAGATCGTGTGATCTTCTATCGTTGGCCGTTAGCCGGTTAGGGGAAGTCTGGCCTGGTGCTAAGCTCGAGGTTGTTGCTAGGGAGAAAATCCCGTGCAGACCAAGAGCTCGCGCCATGGTTACAGCCGAACTCTCCAGCATGGATGTAATACTCCAGATGATCCGGCTATCGAACCCATCCCTTCCTACTCACAACTGGAAAGTTGCGAAACTGGAGGAGAAAAAGGGACCCTACAGAGGTGCAATTATTGTACTAAATAAGGAGTCCCTTGCTCCTCTGGCGCAGACCAAAGGTGTGATTAGGTTTGGGTTTGAGACCATCACACTGAAGGTGTATAAAAAGGACGCGGATGTTACTGGTGCATCCACTTCCTCCAACGTAGTCGAAACTGCTGCTGCAGACCCTGGTGCATCTATCACCTTCCCATCACTGGAAGAGGAAGAGGCATCCAGGTCATCTTCGGCAACAGTGGAGACAATAAAAACAGTCAGCGACATGGAGATCGATGACCACAACAATGAAGATCTTCTGAGTGAGGACGCTCTTCTGGGCTCAACCTCGGAATCGGAAGACTCCAACGTCACCGTGTTGGAGGTTGATCGGGAGGGTTGTAGCAAAGATGCTGCGATTTCTTCAGATTAATCTCCAACACTCTATCAAGGCCTCGGCCTCCCTGCTTCTTCGTCTATCCAGCAGCGGAGAAGACATCGTAATAATCCAAGAACCCTGGATTGTGAAATCCATCGTTCGGGGACTAAGGACTCCAAACTACTACTTGCTGTATGCATTAGATGAAGGTGAACCCAGATCTTGCATACTAGTTAAAAGTAGCCTAAATGTATTTTTACTACCTAATTTCAGTGATCGAGATGTAACCGTCGCAAGACTGGAAACAGCCAAAGGAACTTTCTGGCTGGCGTCGGCATATCTAGGCCATGACCACCTTGGCCCCCTCCCAGGAGACACTCTGAGGAGGCTTATCACTGATGCAGATAGGCAGAAGACTGACCTCATTATTGGAAGTGATGCTAACGCCCATCATACAGTGTGGGGTAGCACGAATATAAACGACAGAGGTGAGTCTCTTTTCGATTATATTTTGAACACTAACCTAACAATATGTAACGTTGGAAATGAACCCACATTTGTTACTAAAAACAGACAGGAAGTACTTGACATAACTCTTGTCTCAGATAAAATTTATCATACTATCTCGAATTGGAAAGTATCAAATGATCATTCTTTCTCTGATCATAGATACATACAATTCGAAATAATGGACGAACCTCCTAGCCAACCTTCCTTCCGTAACCATCGGAAAACAGATTGGCTTCTATATAGGGCAACTCTATTAAGGTCAATCAGGCCTGAGTTATACAGCATACCCTACAACACTGAGGATCTTGATATTAAAGTCAATGACCTCACAGCAGCCCTCAACAAATCTCTGGAAACTGCCTGCCCTCTTATACAAATAAGAGGTAAAAAGAAACCACACTGGTGGTACTCGGGGCTGGATCCACTAAGAAAAGAATGCAGGAAACTCTTTAATAGAGCGAAAACCTCCAGAGAAGCTTCTGATTGGGATTCATATAAAGACTCCCTCAAGTTATATAAAAAAGAACTGAGGAAAACCAAGCGTATGTCCTGGAGAACTTTCTGTAACAATATAGAAGGCAACTCAGAGGCATCAAGGTTAAGAAAAATCCTCTCCAAAAATCCAGTAATGCCAAGTTGCCTAAAAAACAAAGACGGTTCCTGGACAAACTCAAGCGAAGAATCGCTCAATCTGCTCCTGGATGTACATTTTCCAGACAGCTCTCCTTACGTTAATAGCACTGATCCTGATCCTAACAACATACTCAGTAGCATAACTCCTCCACAAGGTCTGATTACAGAGGAAAAATTAAAATGGGCAATAAACAGCTTCAATCCATACAAATCTCCTGGGCCAGATGGAATAATTCCAGCGGAATTACAGGAAAATTCCGATATTCTGATACCCATTCTGGTAAACATCTTAAATGGTTGTATCGCTCTGGCTCACATTCCTTTGTCATGGAGAGAAGTAAATGTTATTTTCATCCCCAAAGCTGGCAAACCTAGCCATGTTAATCCTAAAGATCTAAGACCTATTAGCCTTTCATCATTCCTACTTAAAACATTTGAACGTCTGATTGAAATCCATTTGAGGGCAAACATTGATAAGTCCTTACTATCCAATGCTCAACATGCTTATAACAAAGGGAAATCTGTAGAAACCGCTCTACATACGCTGGTTCGTACTATCGAACACTCCCTTCATCATAAGGAGTTCACCTTAGTTGCTTTCCTGGATATAGAAGGAGCTTTTAACAATGTCGACGCATCCGCAATCACATCTGCGCTGTCATCTCTAAAGGTGGATAAGTCAATCAGTAATTTGATAAATCATATGCTGATAAGCAGGATTATTAATTCAAAACTGGGCGATTTTACTACTCGAAGGACTGTCAGTAGGGGTACGCCGCAAGGCGGCGTCCTCTCTCCTCTCCTTTGGAACCTAGTCGTAAATGAACTACTAGTGATTCTTGAAGGGGAGGGGCACGGGGTGATTGCCTATGCGGACGATGTTGCGATAGCGATATCTGGTAAGCATCCTAATACTCTGAAGGAACTCCTACAAAATGCTCTAAACAAGCTTACTAACTGGGCAGATCAATGTGGACTCGGTGTCAACCCCCACAAAACTGAACTTGTCCTATTTACCAGGAAATATAAAATCCCACACATAGACCCTCCCCTCATCAAAGGTATACCGCTTAAATTCTCAGACAAAGCAAAATATCTGGGTCTTATTTTGGACAAGAAATTAAGCTGGAAGCCCAATATCCAAGAGAGAGTCAACAAAGCCAACATAGCTCTTTTCTCTTGCAAAAAAGCCGTAGGTAATAAATGGGGTCTACAAACTCATATAACACACTGGCTATACATCTCAGTCATTAGACCGATACTTACATATGGAGTGACAGTATGGTGGACTGCGCTGGAAACAGCAACTAACCGCGATAAGCTCAGCAAAGTCCAACGAACAGCCTGTTTAATCATGGGTGGAACTCTCCGCTCAACTCCTTCTGCTGCACTTGATGTTCTTTTTCATCTCATACCGCTAGATATTTTTAGCAAACAATCGGCCGCTAACACAGCCATTCGACTTAAAGCCTCCTCGCAGTGGATCAATAATGATATTGGTCACTCTACTATACTGAACTCGTTCAGTAGTCTACCTAGTAACGTCGATTACACCACCCCTCATCCAAAATTTGATAAAAATTTTCAAGTATCCATCCCTTCCAGGTCTTCATGGGAAAATGAGTCGTTTTTGATAGACGAAGCAATTCATTTCTATACAGATGGATCTAAAACCGATGACGGGGTCGGTGGAGGCGTATACTCCGAAAAATTAAATCTTTGTCTATCTTTTCGTCTTCCCAATCACTGTAGCGTGTTCCAGGCAGAGCTTTTAGCAATAAAAGAAGTCCTCTCTTGGCTAAAAGAAAACGTTATATCGACAACCGATATACGTATCTTCTCAGACAGTCAAGCTGCCTTAAAGTCACTGGACTCTGTCTCCATTAACTCACAAACAGCCCAAAATTGTCGATCATCTCTGGTGGAGATGTCAAAACAGTTTAACATTCACCTTACATGGGTGCCGGGGCATAGAGACATTCCAGGAAATTGTAAAGCTGACGAACTTGCAAAAAACGGAACAATATTACCTTTGTTGGATAGCAAATCTAACATCGGTATACCCCTAGCTACTTGTAAACTTATGCTAAAGCAAGATACCATAAAGAAAGCCAACCACAGGTGGACCAGCACCCCAACTTGCCGGTCTACTAAACTGATTTGGCCATTGTTTGATGCTAAACGCTCAAAACAACTAATTTCTATTGGTAGATTGCATATTAGCTCCATTATAGGTGTCCTTACTGGGCACTGCCTAATAGGAAGGCATGCTTCTCGTCTTGGAGTTCCTGCAAATGACTTTTGCAGAAGCTGCATGGATGAAGAAGAAGAGGAGTCAATTCCCCACCTTCTATGCTCTTGTCCTGCCCTAGCGCAAAGACGTAGACTCCACTTGGGAGACTACTACTATAACGATCCTAGTGATCTAAATAATTCCGACATTCACTGTCTCAAACGCTTCATTATTAGCTCAAAATGGTTTAACGAGTAAGGGGGATTTTTGAAATCCTTGTGGTATCACAACGGACCAAATATTGGTCTAAGTGTGCTGTCCTTTTCCGGTCAGCAGCCACTTTAACCTAACCTAACCTAACTACTACTACTCATTTTCTGTAATGGTCCCTAATTGGAAAAGGGAAGTTAAAATAAAATAAAACTTCCCAGAAATTGATTTATTAAATCATTATAGGTATACCTCCTTTCGTCCCCTCAAGTTCACATCTCCTTATTATTTCCTTAGTATGAATCCATAACTCTTCTTATTCGAAAATTAAATTCTTGCACGTCAGTTATTTTATTTTTCCATATACCAAACAGTATCTTTTTATTTCGTAAAATTAAAGAAAATGGCGCAAAATTTCAAACATTTAAAACCTACTCTAAATCAATTTTAGAATGGGAGTCGACTCTAAATATTGAGTATAAAACGAGAATTGACTTTTTGTTAATTTTTAAGGACATAAACTATACTTTAACGTTAAAGAGCTCGTCTTACTTTAACAGCACCAAATAGCTAGTTTATCTTTTAAAAGTATACTTTATCCATATTGACAGTGATCATTTCATACAAAAGCAAATCGAAAAAAAAAATGTTTACTGATGTTTTATTCGATTTTTTAAAGATGTTTTTTTGTAAATAGACTGAATAACTGAATATTATAAATTTGAAACAATCGTACGAAAGTGATCTACGATGAACAAATCTGTAAATACAAATGTATGTAGGTACATATACATACATATCTTATGTATGCACGCGCGCCGCGCCGCCGCCGCGCCGGCCGAGACGAGTATAGCTAAATGAATCTGCACCTTGCAACAACAAATTGAGTAAAAATAATGTAAATAACTTATAAACAATCAAAATCTGTACCGAGGTAGTATATAAAATGTACTTTTTTCGGCGAAAAATTATTTGGTTTAAAGTTGTCTGTTCTTTTTACTTTTTTTTCGTGTTTTTGTAATTGTGTGAGTTATGTATCTGTCAAATTAAGGGTTGTTCAACGCAAATTCGCTTAGGTTCTGTTGTAAAACGCACATCAGTTAGCAGAGTTGTCTAACGTGTTTAAAATTATGCAAAAGTTAGACCAAGTCTCCAAGCTAAACGGCTGCGTTAAGTAGAGCCGGTTTTATTCCTTAAACGAGAACTGTTTAAAATTTTGCGCCATTATTTTTAAAGATAGAACCTACTTTAACATGACCAAAAAAAAATAAATCTAATCGAAAAAAAAAAAATAAAAAATAAATAAAATCCTATTTAGCAAACCGGTATATCACTTTTGATAAATTAAAGAAAAATTGAAAATATATTAAAAATTAAATATCAAAAAAAGAATATTTAATGCGCACAGCTAATTCAAGCTATTGATTTCAATGAACTTTTTATATAAAAAAAATCTGTTCCTATATTCGTCTCAATAAAGTACATATGTACATATATATAGTGATCTGTACTAAAATTGGATATCTGAACTATGGTCAAAATTTTGTTCAATTTTATTTCAATATAATAAATGTAATGGACTTACCGATTCTCCGATGAATTGTGCACAGCTCTTCGGTTCGGTGGGTAATAAAACTCCTTTCAAGCTAAAGATGATAAAGAAAATTGAACCTTTGACACTGAATATGATTGATAACCTAGTAGATTTTGAACTATTTTTTTTTTTGTTTTCGCAGTTAATTCGATAAGCAATTACGCGGTTATAGCAATATTGAATATTGCTTTCTTCTTTTTCCTATTTTTGAATATTGCTTTCTTCTTTTTCTTTCTTCAATATTGTATGTTGTCTTTTTCTAACTTACTCACTTTTCTATTTCATTTTTTCTTGTATTACTTTTTCTTTTTTTTTTTCTATAATTTTAACTTTAACTTTTGATTCACTAATCTAGATTATTTGGTAAAATAAATTTTTTTTAAGTTATGATTTTTAGATTTTTTTTTTTTTTGTAGGTATCCTTTGGACGCATTTTACTCTAAAGAACCTTCATATGATTACCGCACGTTCCTGCTACATAAACCACAACAAAACTAACTAGGACTAGTTGATGGCTTCTCCAATTATGTTATAAAATATTACCGTTCACCGAAATCACAGCGAGAGTTGAAGAAAACGGGGAAACTGTATTGTTAGCTTATAATTCATCAATCTCTCAAAAAGATCATGCAAATTTTTGGTTTGATGATGTATAGCTTTTGAAGGGGAAAACGTGTCTTTCCCTTTTGAACTTTTCCTTAAGATTCCCTTGCTCAGATTTTTTTGTAGTTTCTGGATTTGTAGGTACTTTCGCCCTGTCGCTATGATTCCCCAAACAGCCTCTTTGCTTCGCTTTTTGAGGCCCGATTTTTCCGACTCCTAGGAGGGATCAATGAGATTAATCTCAAGTCTAAGCAAAAAAAAGGAAACTAAACTCACCGATGATTTTCTATAAATTCCATTTAATCTTTTTTCTTTTCTGATTAAAGGAAAAATGAGGATCTTTTCTCGTGTGTACTCGGTGAACAGCTAAAGAAATTTAATCAATTAATTTTCATTTTGAGCACCCGACAAATAAAAAAAACTTAGGTCTTTATGGACCAAACAAAAAAAATAATTAATTTCTAGAATGTTACGTATACGCCACGCTGCACAGAATATGTAATAAAATTATAAATTCATTATATAAATTTTTAAGGCGAATAAATCTATAAAAATCTTACGTTTCAGTGCGTGAGAGATGCTTAAATTTTTTTTAAATTCCTTTTGTGGCTTAAGACGTGAGCAGTCACAAGCCAGTAAAGAAGAAGAGAAGACTGCACTGTCTGACAATTGATTCCAGAAAGGAAGTTTCATATTTGCCGATTAGCCACGAGGCTTATCGGGTTGGTCATTTTCAATATCCGCACAGATGAGATCTTCGAAATTGAATCAGGTAGGCTGACGAAAATCGATTTTGTCGATTTCTTGTTCAAATTCCGGATTAAGGGCTACAACACAATGGCTGGATATTTTTGAAGTTTATTTTTTTTATGTTTGGAATTTTATTATTAGTTATTTTTAACTTTATTTTACAAACAAAAATATAAGCATATATTGGTGAATATTGAAGCAAGAATATTAGTATTTTAAATGTCGTAGGTATATGAATTTAATAGATGTACAGGCTGGTAAGGTTATTTGAAAATCAGTGTATTTTGGGATCTCATAGACATATTTTTCTATCCGTTTAATGTCTTAGGCTTTTTTCCATATTTAATTTTGACTTGGTTGGTAGAGGTTTCCTACAAACCCCAGGGCTCCGTTTTGTCTCCGATACTCTTTTATCAAATCCATTATATTGTTTTTATGCAGACAGCACGCATAACAACAGTTTTACATTTAAAAAAACAGATATCTTTCAGTTCTCGGTATGTAAATATAAATACAAATAGGTTAAAGATAAGCCATTATGTGCAGAAAAAGTTTTTTTGTGACAAACCAATCCTGCCATTCCCCGTTAAGCATCAAATTTTTCGAATCAACCTCTTACAGAATCTCGCTTAGTTTCTTAAGGTCAGATTGCTAATGACTATATAAATAAATAGGAACCATGCACATCGTATCACTTCCAAGTCAATCACGTAAGAATCAGTTGCTCTTCTTAAGCTCATATCAACTTCACCCAGATTTCTGAGATAACCATGAAATACACATCTGCTGCCTCACCCATAATTTGCTATTTTATTTACGTTTATCCATCTTAATTCTGATCTGATTGTAAACTATAAGCCCTATATGCGTTGAAAACTTCAATACAATTGACATATTTTTGTCAGGTGTTGCAATTACCTACTTTTATCTCTCTTGTATAGAATATAAAAAAAGGTAGCGAAATAGCCAGTAGCATTCATCCCCTAAAACAATTCAACAGTAAAACTCGTACCCACAAGTTTACCTTTGATCTTAACTTTGGACGTATGGTCGAGTTCAGAGATTCTTTCTTTAGCCGTACTACACAGATGTGGAATTGTATTACACATTCAAAACCAATATGGATTTGGATTCTACTCCCCTTTAGTGCGCGAAAAAATTAGAAAAACTGTAGGCCACCAGAACCAGACTCCCCAGAGAAATAAGAGCAGCAATAGGGTATGAAAAAGGAGCAAGAAGATGGCGTACATAGCTACCGAGCTCAAGAAGATTGAAGAGTCTTGCAAATCAAAAGAATACCAGGAAATTTTATAAAATCGTCAAGCAATTAGATCAGGACGTAAGTTTTTTAAAACAGCAAAGGTGTCCTATTCACTGAACCATTTTTAATTTAAGCAATATTCTACCAGCGCTATACGGCAAAAAGGTAACCCAATTCAAGTGAATTAATGAACGAGTTCTACAACCCAGTATAAAAAAGGTTTACTTATCTATAAAAAAAGCTTAAAAACTACAAGGTCTCAGTATGTAATTATTAACCTATAGAGCTATTGAAGTATGGAGTTAATGGTTTGAAATAGATAAAATGCATCAAATCATCAACAGACTATGGGTAGATATGCTTCCATCCACCCAAACTCTGCTGATGATTTGATTACTGGACTATCAACTACATAATCTAAACCCAAAGCAATCTTATTAAATACCCTAAATCTTTCTTCCAATTTGTCAAATTAAAATGAAAATTCGATGGTTACCCTCCCTCTTCTTCTCTCTCTTTTTCAATAACAAAACTTCAAACGAACCACAAACAATCGCCAACTTTTTTTGCTAATTTTTTTAAACAGTCTTTTACTGATGACCCCTTCATACCTCATTGTAATTATTTTAACTATTTACCTGATTTGTCCTTCGGTCCATTTCCATTTTTATTGACCCATTTATCATCGAATATAAGATAAATCAACCCAATGATAAGAATATGCCCGGCCCAGATGGTATCCCTCTCATATTCCTGATATAAAATTATCTCCAACACTCTCTCTTCACGTCTCAAAAATCTTCGGTTAATCCCGAATTTCCTTAATTATTAGAGACTTCTTTCATAACCACATAAAAAGCGGCCAAAGTGTGGAGTTACAAACTATTGTCCTTGAAAGCATTTTGTTAGAAATTTTAAGTTTTCGTTGTAAGTCTTTCACTTCCCCTAGACAACACGGCTTTGTCAAAGCTAGATTAACAACGACTAACGTCGTTGAACTCGCTTATTTTAGCCCCTCAGCCTAAGAGAACTGAAAGAAAGTCGACGTTGTCTCAACTAATTTTAGTAAGGCCTTTGACAAAATTTCACATAAGCTTATTCATAAGCCATCCTACAAAAACTATCGATGTATATCCCTTCTAAGCGTCTCATATAAAATCTTATCCAACGTGCTTTGTGAACGTCTTAAGCCGTACTATAGTTGTCAAGTAACACTTACCCTTCCAGCCAGCCAGATCTATCTTAGATGAAATCTTCATTTTAAGGCAAATCATGGAAAGGACAACCGAATTTCAAATCAAGACTTATCATCTTCACCACCTGTTCATCTCTCCATCGACTTCAAAGCCGTATAAAATAGAATTAATCATAAGAAGTTATATATCGTGATGGCTAATCTTGAGCTGTGTCACGTGACATTGGAAAATACGTGGTGTAATATAGAGCTAGGGAACAACTCCTCCGAACTATTCCAACATACACAGGGCTTAGGCAAGAAGATGCGCTATCATGTGATTTCTTCAATCTCAGACTGTGCAAGGGAAAGCTTTAACAACAAAATCACTTTTTTCAACAAATCTGTCAAACTAATAATACTTTCTAATGATACTGTCCGCGTTCGACATCATCCACTCATCACAACGTTCTGTTATAGAGTGCAAAACGTGGTGGCCTTGAAATAAACGAAACATTCTTACCAGTCAAAGGCTTTAGGGCTTCGAGTGTTGAAAGATAACTAGAAAGGGCCATACTGATACGGGTTTTTGGTTCTTTGTGCAAGGAGGCCATATAGAGTATAAGAAACAACTGAGAACTCTATGAGCTGTTCCAAGAAGACGACGTGGTTCAGAAAGTCAAAGCTCATCGACAACATTGGCTTAGACCCATCCGGCAAGTGGACAAAAATGCGCCAGTTTAGATAGTCTTTGAATCCCAACCCCATGTTCGAGGCGACAAGAAAGATCAAACGTCTGCCTTGAAGACCAAGTCATCGCGGAGGCCCAGGCTCTTGGTCTGAATAACTAGCAGCAACGTGCTCACGATCATAGAGGATGGAAGACCACCACGGTGTCTCAGGAAGCGACCCTTCATTCAATTTAAACTCTTTTGGAATATAAATTTGCTTTCAACATGCTCCAAAAATATTTAGATTTTTCAGAGGTAGTCTAAAACGTTTTGCTCATTGATTAGCTCAAAACTATTAATTCATCATAATATTCTCAATTCTATAATACTCGTACCTATGCTATTTTGTATAATTGATATTTAACTAGTTTTGTAAGGAATTTCTTAATTCATATTCATATTTCAAGACACACTTTATTCTTCTACGAGTTTAATGATAAATCTGTTTGATTTACTTGACATCCGGTATACGCTTCCCTGACATCCATAGCATTAAAAAAAAATACAATTCAAGGAAGAAATGTTAAAGTGAAGGTAGATAGGTATGCCCAGCCCATGGCTTATGTGATTTCAGCAAAATTAATGAATAATATAATCAACCCAGAAACCTTCAAAAAATTTAAATTTACATTCAGACATAAAGATGTTGGAAACTTTTTGCTTTAGGGGTTTTTGTTCTCATTTGGACAATGGAATGCGAATCTCTTTTTAGTTTGCTAGCATTATGATTGCAAATGTGACTTACCAGTGGCCTGTCACCTAAAAATGAGAACACAAATAATGTCAAGACACATTCAAATAGACCACATATGGGACAATTGAAAAGGATACGAGTGTGTGTGTAATATTTTAATGAAGTATTAGTTCATACCAAATAGAGGTAACTTTTTTACCTTGAAACTCAAATATGGTACGAGTATGTTAGAAGAAAAGTGTAATTAAAGATTTATGTTATAATTTTTGAAAATGGTTAGTCAATCATATTTGACATTTGTGAACTAGACAGCTGTAGAATATAAGCAGATAAGTAATGGAGCACTATACTCCGCAAAAGCGTGGAATAATTGTGTCCATTTTTTGACCAATAAAATCGGTTGGTGGTGTTTGCGAAGCTCGAATTTCGATGTCGATTTCCTAATCGTGTCTCGCCAAACGTGCAAACAATCCGCAAGTGGACTGGTCGTTCAGCCGAGAAACATCAAACAGACGAATTTACAGGGAATTTTAGTGAAAAACATGTTTCAGTACAAAGTGCAAACAGTGCATCGCTTCATGCCTGCTGGCTGTCCGTCGCGTGTGAATTACTGTCAAGCGATCTTCAATCTCAATAATGAAGAGGATGATTTTGTGTCGAAAAGCCTCATGAGTGACGAGGCACATTCCTTTCTGGGGCACTAACAATCTGCGTGTGATGCACGAAGAGCCATTTGGGCAGTATTTTTTTGAGGACGCTATCAGCAATACGGTCACTGCTACTGGCGAACGAACGCTACAGGGCCATTATATTCTTACTGCCAGAATTGGGTGAATATGTAGTTTGAACAAGACGGTGCAACGCACAGCACGAGCCACAATGGACATTGTAAAGGAAGCGTTTACAGGTCGCGTAATTTTTAATTTTGGCGATTTGGCATGGTCAGCAAGATTTCCCGATTTATCTAACCATGCCAGACTTTCTTATAGGGCTGCTTGAAGTCGTGAACTCATGCCAACAAGCTTCAGAAATTCGCAGTCCTTAAGAAGAATATTCGACAGGAATGCGAATAGTTATAATTGGAAATCTTGCGGAAAGTCATGGAAAATGCGAGAAAATGGACACAAATCAGGAATGAAAAATCTTCTTTCAGCATTATATCAAAATAAAAATAAAAAGTGTATCGAATTGTAATTTTTGATTTGTTTTTCAACATAATTAAATTTTACTGTAGAATAATACAAAAATAAATAATAATCAATTTATCGCAAGTGATGCTTTTATTTTTGGTATTCCGTTTTTGCCAGACGAAAACTTAAAATCTACATTCAATTTAATTTGTGATACCATTAATATTAAGCCACCGACTCTGAGCAATATATATCGCACTCGGCCAAAACTCAGTTCACCAAACTCTGCAATTAAAATTAAATTTAACTCTCCGTATGATAAAAACTATTTTTTATCTTCTATCGCCAAGTATCGTAAAGTCAACAATAATAAACAGATTTGTCTTTCTGACCTACACTACTCTTCAACCTCCGCATCTTCCGCCGCTATACATATTCGTGAGAGCTTAACACAACACAACAAATGCATAATGCAACGTGCTCTCGATTTAAGGAAGAGTAAACAATTGTCAGTTGTCTACTCTGCACGAGGAGTTGTTTATGTCAAAGGCAAAGCTGATGACAGAGCTGTGCAAATTGACTGCATCGAGGGACTAGAAAACATTGCCAGATCATCAGCTTCAAATTCAAATTTTAATTCAAATTATTTCTCTTATTTCTTAATTTTCTTATACCAATTAAATCAATTATCTTAATTTCTTTTTTAAGACTTTTTCTTATTCATAACTCGTTTAACATATTTTCTCTCTAATTTGTTTTTAATTTGTTTTTCTTTACTTTTTTATTTTTTTTTTTATTTGTTGCTCATTAATAATGTTTAATAGCAGATCTATGCGTTCCATGGTTAGAGTTCTAAGCAAACAGAAATGCGGACTACGGGTTTGTCACCTCAATGCACAAAGCTTGCTTTTGAAAATAGATGAATTTCGTGATACTTTTGTTGATTCTGATGTAGATGTTATTTGTGTAACGGAAACTTGGCTCAGGGACGAGTTGAGTGATGAGGTTTGTTGCGTAGAAGGTTATCGTGTTTTTCGCTTAAATCGAAAGGATCGTGTTGGAGGAGATGTGGCAATTTACGTTAAGATGACTATAAAATGTAAAATAAAACTTTCATCCGAGCCTTATAGTTGTATTGAGTATTTGTTCGTCGATATAATAGGTAATGATTGTACCTTACTTCTAGGCGCTGTTTATAGGCCTAACAGGTTCATTGATTTTTCACCCCTGTTTATTGTATTAGAAGAAATATCTTTAGGCTCCTCTAATATTGTTCTCTGTGGAGATTTTAATTGCAACCTTTTAAACCCTAATGTTCTGACAGAAAATATGCGTACTTACAATTTAAGACCAGTTAATACAAGGACACCAACCCATTATTTTGGAAGAGATGCAACATTCCTGGACTTATTTTTTGTAAGTGACCTCAAGGACGTTGCTTTTTATGATCAGCTTTCGGCGCCTGCATTTTCAAAGCATGATTTAATATTTTTAACTCTTAGATTTAGCCTTGATTACTCAGTAAAAAATATAACATATCGTGATTTTCACAATATCAATGTTCAGCAACTAGAAGAGCATTTACGATGTATGAACTGGGACACTATATTTCATATGCCGTCACCAAATGATCAGATACATTATTTAACCCAAGGTATAACTTATCTTTTCGACACTCACGTTCCCATAAAAACCAAAATTCTTAAACCTAATAATAAACCCTGGTTTAACCATCGAATAAGACATTTAATGCATCTAAGAGATGAAGCTTATAACATCTGGAAACGGTACCGATTGAAGGAGTTGCGTCTTGCATATTGTTCTCTTCGAAATGAAGTTGTTGCGGAAATACGCTCAGCCAAATCCGAACATTTCTCTCATCAGCTTAGTGCATCATTAAGTGGACGTCAGTTGTGGAAAAATCTACACAAAATTGGTATCGGTAAGTCAAGAATTGGACCATTGGACCAGGATATTGATGGTAACACCCTCAATAAAACATTTGTTTCTGTTCCATTGACAGAAGTCACATCGCTCAGCGCCGAAACCTTCCTTCCATTTATCAATCAGAGCAACGGTGATGTCCCTGGTTTTGGATTTTCCGCAGTTAATAGTGCTGATGTTGTCGAAAGTTTGCTATCTATAAAGTCAAAGGCAACCGGGCTAGATAATATTCACCCCTCCTTTTTGTTTCTAATTCTGCCAATTGTGTTGCCTTACATTACTTTTGCTTTTAATAGCATATTAATGTCTGGAGTTTATCCGGATATATGGAAGGTGGCAAAAATCATACCACTTCCCAAAAATGCAAAAGGAGATGATTTTAGACCTATATCTGTTTTGCCCTTTTTGTCTAAAGTCTTTGAAAGGATACTACAAAGACAAATAAATGTTTATTTTACGGCCAACTCAATGATTACCACTAAACAATCAGGTTTTCGTAAGAAACATAGTTGCATCACAGCACTATTAAAAGTGACTGATGATTTAAGGCAAGCACTGGATAAAGATGAAGTAGCATTTTTGGTTTTGCTCGACTTTTCAAAGGCTTTTGATACTGTCAATCACGTTAATTTATGTCAAAAACTTATGCAAAATTTCAATTTTTCATCTGGAGCAACTTAATTAATTTTTTCTTACTTGACAAATAGAAAACAAGCAGTACAAATTGGGGACACTTTGTCGGATTTCCTGCCGAATGTTATTGGTGTGCCTCAGGGTTCCATTCTTGGTCCCCTTTTATTTTCAGTCTATGTTAATGAACTTCCATCTTTGATTGCTAACTGTTCCTCCCATTTATATGCAGACGATGTTCAACTGTACTTTAGTTGCCCTCTTGGTTCAATTGAGCATGGAGCTTATTGTGTAAATGAAGATTTAGAGAAAGTTGTATTTTGGTCTGAGTCAAATGGTCTTATTTTAAATCCTAAAAAATCTAAATGCCTGGTAATATCAAGAAAGCAACTTGACCTCGCTTATTTCCCATCGATTGTTTTGAGCAAAGCTCCAATCGAATACGTACTTTATGGGCAACTCAGGCTTTTACACCAGTTCAAACACGTTTACTGCTTGCTAAAACCTTAGTAATTCCTATTTTGACATATGGTTGTGAAATTTACTGTAACTGTAATTATATTAGCAAGCGAAAACTCAATGTCGCATTTAATTCCACTGTGCGCTATGTATACGGGTTACGTAGATACGACAGGATATCTGGTTTCGCCATGCGTCTGCTGGATATGCCTCTTGAAAAATACCTTCAACTTCGATGTTTGATTTTGCTTACGGATATACTCCTTACACGCCAACCACAGTACTGTTTCGAAAAAATTAGACTTGCAACCTCGCATAGATCTCGTCATTTAATTGTCCCTCACTGGTCATTCTTAACATCTGAGCGTCAATTTTTTGTTAATTGCGTCCGTCTTTGGAACTCTTTACCACGAAATATAAAAGAAAGTCAAAACGCTACTAGAATCAAAAAAGACTTAAAATCTTATTTTTCTGTAAATTTATGAATTTATGTAATTGAAATCTTAAATATTAACTAAATTTTTGAATTTATTTTTGAATTCCTTTAAATATACTAATTTAATCTATTTTGCTCAATTTTGTAAAATTAGCTTATAACTATCTTATAAGATATTGTATCTTACAGTTGTTAAGCAATCACGAAATATAAATAAATAAAATAAAAAAAAAAAAAAAAAAAATAAAAATAAATTGCAATAAATAAACTATCTAGAGCATACAAAAATAAAATGTACAACTGGGTCGCACGAACTTGCTCCTATGTAATAAACTATACTCTGTTCAATTTATATTTGCAGTACAGGCCTTATGGGAGAGCTTTTTCAGAAACACTGGTGCCTGCTGCTGTTTGCACGGCACCTTAACTTAAGAAATTGTCACTGAAATAAGAAAGAGAATCACTGAGTTACATTAAAATTGTTTGTGTAATCTTCTTTGAGCTCACGTACAGCCCACCATGACCTATCTGCTCCATGGGTGAAAGCTGAAAGGAGACTGATCGCCAACTTGCAACCAACCCTTATTGTGTTTATTAAAAAAAACACTGAATCAGAGTTACCATTGGCAAGTTGATAGAAATTCATATGGCATTTTCTTTGGTTTGTGCTATGTAACTTTCAGAATTTAAGCTTTTTCGAGCTTTTGGTAGCAAATATTTTTCTGAGATTTACGGCAATTTTTAATGCTCCTACGGCAATCCTGTAAGAGCTTTAAATTAAAGATGGCTTATTGAAATCCATAATGGTCAGAGTGAAAGGCAAATATCCTATCTTCCCTGTACTGTAAATATAAATTGAACAGAGTATAGGAATTTCAAAAACCCATGTTACTAAGGAAAACTGTTCATAAGGATAAAATGAATTTTTTAATTTCTTTTAGTAGTAAGAGATAAAAACAGAATGCTATGCAAATATGAATTTATGCAAGAACAAAAATATAAAATTATAGTGGTTCCTTTAAAAAATAAGCTTTTATGCACAAAATTTTTAAAACATTTTTAAGAAAAAATTTTGGTACACCAACCTTAAGTTTTTATTATTGTTCGAATAAAAATTAAATTTCCAAGAAAACTATTAAGCCGTTCTTGAGATATCGAATTTTACAAAAAATGACTTTTTTTCCAAAAATTGAAAAAGTATTTTTTTTTTTAACTTTTGACATGCAATGTTTTTTAAACTTCTTAAGAGCTTCTCTCTAAAAAATTTCATTAAAATCCGTTGTGCCGATAATGAAAAATTCAAAATTCGAAAAAATCGTTCTATGGTAGGTACAGTCAGTAATATCTAGATTTCAATTTTTTTTATTAAATCTTAGATTGTAAAAATTAATCAAAAGAAAAAAAATTTTTACAAAATTCTCGAAACCGTTTTCGAGAAAAATACGATTTTCGAAAACCTTTTTTTAAAATTTGTATCGAAGGTACCGTTAGTTTAAGATAAAACAATTTTTTTTCCTCAAATCTTGTAGATTATGTTAAGAAACATTTATTTGTCAAGTTTGAAAAAAAAATGAGCACGGGGTTTTCAAAAAATTTTGTGTTTCCAAAAAATAAAAAATTGAAAATTTGAATATGTAATAATATGAAAACTTTGGAGGAGCCATAGCATAAAAAAAAAGTAATTTAAATCGGCTGTACCGTTTTCGAGAAAATCTAAAACAAAAAAATGCACGCAGGGAGGCTACCAAAAATAACAATTTTTTTTTTAATTTTTTTCAACCATTACCTACTAAGTTTTAACTAAATGAAATTTTTCAATTTTTACTTGCGATGTAGGTACTATAGGGCTAGTTCTGCATTTGGAAAAAAAATCGAACTCGAGATTTTGATCAAAGTTGACATTACGATGATAGCGAAGACGAAAAAAGTTGGTCCGGCTCCGTCTGTCTGTCTGTATATCTGTATGTCTGTATGTCTGTATGTCTGTACCTCTCACTACAGCCTAAACCACTGGACCTATTTCTTTCAATCTCGGTAGTTAAGGGTCTTCGGTGATTCCCTAGAGGAAAAATTGAATTTTTTTTTTTTAGCTCCAAAACTAACGGTACCCCCCATACACCCGTAATGCAAAATCTTATTTATCTCGAAAACGGCTCTAACGATTTTAATAAAAATAAAATGCACGACTGGATCGCACGAACTTGCTCTTATGTAAAAGTACTTTGGAATTTAAGATATACATTTTATTAATATAAAACATTGATTTAATGAGATAATAATGTTCAAATCCATAAAATTGCTAAGAAAATTTCAATTTCCCCTTTAGGGAATCAGCGAAGACCCTTAACTACCGAGATTGAAAGAAATAGGTTCAGTGGCTTAGGCTGCAGTGAGAAGTACAGACATACAGACACACTGAAACATGTTTTTTGTGTACTAAATTTTTCTTAAAATTTTTATAAAAAAAATTAATATACAAATTGTTAGTATTTAATAACATAAATTTTAAAACGTAATTTAAAAATTTAATCCTGTTTTCAAGATATTGAATTTTCAAAAAAAAAAAATTGTATCATTTTTTAAAAATCCAAAAACTATTTTTTCGAAAAGAATTTTAGTTTATGTTTTTTAAAATGCAAAGCAGCTCCTGCATACAAATTTTGGTAAAAATCGTTAGAGTCGTTGGTGAGAAATTCGAAAATCAAAAAAAAACGGTTCTATCGACAGGTGCCCCTAATAACATTTCCCCCCAAATTTTTTTCTGGCCAAAATATAGTCCCTGCCCATAATATCACACCTAATTTTTTTTTATCAAAATCGTTAGAGCCGTTTTCGAGATAAATAAGATTATGCATTATGGGTGTATGGGGGGTACCGTTTGTTTTAGAGCTAAAAAAAAATTTCAATTTCCCCTCTAAGGAATCACCGAAGACCCTTAAGTACCGAGTTTGAAGAAAATACCTCCAGTAGTTTAGGCTCTAGTTCGAGGTACAGACATACAGACATACAGACAGACAGACAGACAGACGGAATTGCCGGACCCACTTTTTTTGTCTTCGCTATCATCGTAATGTCAATTTTGATCAAAATATCGAGTTCGATTTTTTTTCCAAATGCAGAACTAGCCCTATAGTACCTATATCGCAAATAAAAATTAAGTGTGATATTATTGGACATGGACTACATTTTGGTCGAAAAAAATTTTTGGGGCAAAATGTTATTAGGGGTACCTGCCATAGACCCGTTTTTTTTATTTTCGACTTTCTCATTAACGGCTCTAAGGATTTTAACCCAACATTTTCAACAGGAGTCCCCTTAAGTTTAAAATAATATTGTATATAAAAATATTCAAAAAAATATTTGTTGGATTAAAAAAAAAAAAAAAACCTATGAACGATTATTATTTTTTTAAATTATTTCCTAAAATCAATATTATTTAATACTTAAAAATCGCATCCCACATTTTTTCTTGAAAAATTTTAGAGAAATTTCTTATGTACATATATAAAAAATGTATTTAATAATAAAACGACTTTTTAAAGTTTATTTGCAAAAATTCATACTTTTCCGGAAACCAGACGGCAATTTTATGCATTTGAACATTTTTATCTCATTAAATCCATGTTTTATATTTATTTCTTAATTTCCAGGTACTTTTACATAAGAGCAAGTTCGTGCAATCCAGTCGTGCATTTTATTTTTTTTCTTGAGTGTTGCCTGCACATCGTTTTGTTTACCCATCATTACAAAACAATTGTCTGGTGTGAAATCTATTAAATTTTCAAAAGGAATATTTTTTCTGGAAAGGTTTTAGAAATAGTTTTAAATATACCCAAGGCTGTTTTATTGTCTAACTCAACTAAGCATACAAACAAATCTTGACACCTTAAATTAAAAACTTGTATAACAATAGCTAACTTTTTCTAACTGTACTACCTGTGGTCTCATCTAAACTTAGAGGAATTCTTCTTCGGAATTTATCCTCGTATTTTCTGATGCCTTTTCAAGAGAGCTGATGTTAGTTTTTTTGAAGTACAAAATACATTTTCAGCTGCTGTCTTATGCATATTACATATTAGTCGTTTTTTATTGGTAAATGTATAGGCAGCACAGTAAAATTTTACACAGTAAACAACAACAAAAGAATAGTGCGTATAAACTAGGCAGTAATAAGAGTGCACATAATAGTGCTGATAAAGTTTTGGAGCATCTGGATTACAGTGACACTCAAATTGGTTGCAAAAGTTTTATTTTTCGTGGGGTTGGCAGGTTTTGATTGTTTGAGAATGTGTTCGGTGATATTTGTTCATTTTATCGTAAGTTTTCACAAGAGCCAAAATTATGTGGTTTGAAATATTAATTTACGATTAGACGGTAAACGTTAGCAGTCTTATTTACTAACTCGTTTTAGCGACGGAGTAAAGTTACTTCGACTTTACAACGGCTCTAATCCTGAAAACCTTATTTATAATGAAAATGCACTAGGAATAGCGGTGGAATAAGCTAAAACTGGTTCATAGGAGGTTTAAGGCCATTTTAGTATCTATCTAAATGTCATTTTGAGATGACATCTTGTGAAATTTACAAAAACGAGTTTAACCAATTTTTTTTCGTTTCTTACTAAGACAAAAAGGATAGATATTTTGCATTAATACATTATTTATATTTTCCAAACGCTCTAACAGTTGTACGGTATTGGGAACGCAATGTGGTTGGTACATTCATTTATTGGATTTGAACTTTATACAATCCAATTTTAAATGTATCCAATTTCCAATATACATACAATGGCCCTGAGTAATAGATCCGAATCTAGCCTAAGTTCGATTTTAACCAAACATTCGTAGAAATAAAACAAATTTCAATTATAAATACTTAAAAGCTGCTATCCTGTAACTAAGTTAAATTTAAAATGATAGAATCACAATAGAACTTTACGAATCTGGTTAATAGAAATCTGTTTGTGTATCAGTTCACAATAACGAAATTATGAAAATGAGTCACAATTATTGGTATAAATAAGACTTTTGTAAATTTGATCTGTTACTACGAAATTTTAAAAGCAACTTTTCTACATCTAACAAAAAGTGACTTTAAAACCGATTCTAAGAATGTCTATTACTAAGAGCCAATGATAATTAGCCCTATCACAGGCCCGACGTAGTAGATTCGTAGTACGAATCCCGAAAAAAGGTATCACAGCTCCGTTCGTATCGAAAAATTCTGCTACGAAATTCGGAGTTGTGAAAATTGGTATCGCTAGCCCCGAATGAATAGGAAGTTTGACAGATTATTCTACGAACAGTTTTTTTGGTAGGAGCTACATTCAAAGCTAGACATAACAGTTTTGTCTACCGAGGTGAATGCAAAAAGCAAAAATGTCAGTTGAAATACAAAATTATTGTGAAAAATATAAATTTTTGTTTTTAAAAGGTCCAACAAAGTTATTACCAATAAAACACAATACCAAAGGCTATTGGATTTGCTCGAAGAAAACCCTAACATTGCTCAAGGATTCAGAGGAAGTCAACGTCTTTTGGTATAAAGTAAAAGAAGAACTAAACAGCCTTGGTCCACCTGTTAAAGATGCCAGCAGCTGGAGAAAGGTACATTTACATAATGCTGCAAATAGAACCAACTAATATTTCTCTTTATTAGGTATGGTTGGACTGGAAGGCATATGTTAAAAGGAAATTAGTAAAAAATAAAAAAGAAATCAAAGCTACAGGTGGTGGAATGAACAAAATGCATTCTTTTTCCAACCTTGAAGAAAGCGTTATTAAGTTAACTGGTCTTGAAACGTCAACTTAGTGGAATCAAAGGTTCTCGTTCGTTTGGCATGAACAGTTCCTTGGAAGATCCAAATCAAGAACCTAACGAAGATATTGGAGAGAGTTCAAATGCAGATGTGTCAATGTCCTCAGACGTTGCTGATTCGGGAAGTGATCGCCAACGCCGACGTCTTCCACCTAATTTGCAACAAAACCAATCCAAAGATACCGCCAACCTTTTGCGGGAACGAATGGAACTTCAAAAGGAATTTTATCGCAAAACAGAAATGTTTTGGGAAAAGCAAGACAAAAATGCAGAGGATATCTCAAGCAGCTTGCGTCGAATAAATAGAGGAGTGGAAAAAATCTGTGAATTGAAGAAAAAAAGTCTTGAAGAGTCCCAGAGACATAATAAAATTAAAGAAGAACTCCTACAGCGTAAAATTGAGCTGAAATTAAAAATGATTCAAATCGAGGAGTCAAAATACATACCCATATAATGAATGATCGAGATTTTATTTTTTTTATGAATTTTGATTTTTTTTTCATAGTATTTATTTTGTTTATGTTTTGAATTAAAAAATTTGAAAAGAATTGCAATGTCTTAAGTTAATGCAATCAAAATGTTGTCTCTTATTTGGGTTGCTACATTTTGGTAATTCGACATTTCGTCGCTTTCTTCACTTCCTTCTTCAATTTCAACTACAGGTTCAACTCATTCAAAATCATCCTCAACCATAAAATAAATGCATATGTTATGCAAGGCACATGCAACATTGATGATTTGTGCGGCTTTTTGTGGAGAATAATGTAGTTGGCGTGCTGACAGTATGCACCTTGACCGATTTTTAAAAACTCCACTAACTCTTTCCACCATATTTCGCGTTTTGCTGTGCTTTGTATTGAAGTTGCTTTGAAGACTCCCGGCCTCAGGGCAACGATATGGGGTGACAAGCCATGGCTCGAGAGGATATCCGGCATCACCTTGAATAAAATGCAAAGCACTGGTAGATACTTAAATATGAAATATATTTTAACTCTACCTAAAATCCAGGTGCCTCTTTCGCCTTCTCGGATTTTCGTCATGAAATGTGCCCTCGCCGCACTAAGATTCCACACATGAGAATCGTGGTTTGACCCTGGATATCTTGCATCAATGAATCTAATGCGCATCTTGTTATCACATATCTAATACAAAATAAATAATTATATACATATATACGTATTATGGCAAAATACATATTTTTATTCATACCACCATAGCATTAAGGCTGTAGAATTAAAAAGTTCAAGTGACCTCAACTCCAAGGTGCGTTTCGCCCAGGTACGACAGTGGGCTCATCAGTTAGATGCTGTCGTACCCTTCTAAGTCGCAAATACTGGTCGATGTTTACCGACTCTAATAAAATTTACAGCTTTAGGTAATAGACTGTGAATTTTATCGTTCTAGGGGAATTTGATTAAATTCAGACACCCAGAACAATAATGTCCGTGGTCAGACTATTAAATCAATACATAGAGAAATGAAAATTATTTCTGTTTAAGTGGAGTGATTGAATTAAATTCAATTAAAAAGTTCAAGTGACCTCAACTCCAAGGTGCGTTTCGCCCAGGTACGACAGTGGGCTCATCAGTTAGATGCTGTCGTACCCTTCTAAGACGCAAATACTGGTCGATGTTTACCGACTCTAATAAAATTTACAGCTTTAATAGACTGTGAATTTTATCGTTCTAGGGGAATTTGATTAAATTCAGACACCTAGAACAATAATGTCCGTGGTCAGACTATTAAATCAATACATAGAGAAATGAAAATTATTTCTGTTTAAGTGGAGTGATTGAGGTCACTTGAACTTTTTAATTGAATTTAATTCAATCACTCCACTTAAACAGAAATAATTTTCATTTCTCTATGTATTGATTTAATAGTCTGACCACGGACATTATTGTTCTAGGTGTCTGAATTTAATCAAATTCCCCTAGAACGATAAAATTCACAGTCTATTAAAGCTGTAAATTTTATTAGAGTCGGTAAACATCGACCAGTATTTGCGTCTTAGAAGGGTACGACAGCATCTAACTGATGAGCCCACTGTCGTACCTGGGCGAAACGCACCTTGGAGTTGAGGTCACTTGAACTTTTTAATTGAATTTAATTCAATCACTCCACTTAAACAGAAATAATTTTCATTTCTCTATGTATTAATTAAGGCTGTAGTTTTCGTTTTCTTCCGCTGGTGCGATAATTTTTATATGGGTTCCATCGACGCACATGATAGTTCCTGGGAAACTTGCTTTTGAATAAAAGTCAAGTTTAGCTTCACGTTTGTCAGCGTCAGTCATTTCTAATTTTATCCATAATGGACACAGTCTTTTTTCCAAAATATTTAACACAGTTTTCAAGTTTGTAGAAAATGTAGACTGTGCCATTACAACTTTAAAATCCTTTCCAACGCCGCGCCGTATTGATATCCTCCTTCTGCAAGTAATCTGAGGACAGCTGCGAGTCAACTAATAGGTGTTATTGAAAATGAGAACACACACGGGTCGAGTTCTTGATCCAGCTCCTCCAATATGTACTTAAAGGCTGCTTTATTCGCCCGATAATTTTTTCTGAATCTGGATATCCATAACATTGTTATAAAGTTTGAGAAGATAAATTTAAATTTTACTTACTGTTCGGTCAACAACCCGTTGACCTTGAAATTATTACTCAGCTCAGCTGACTCGGCAATCGCTACGAACTGAGTTCACCCCGCAACCCACCACCAGCAGAGCATCCTTATTTCACACATTCCATTCGATGGACATCGAATTGCGACACATTTTGATGCAACCTTCGGGTATATCTATAGCCATAGATATTACCATGCAAGCCAGCGACGATAGATACTTTTCTATCAGCTACCCAGCAACCATTTAAATCGTCACCCACAAGCCAGGGACGATACGAGATACTTTTCTGTGCAATGGGTACACAGGCATACATACCGCATATCATCATATGAGGTATCGTCATCCAGTGGATAGCAGATACACATAGCATACCATGGGTATGGCTAAGCGGCTCGCGACGACGGCTTGCCCACTCATCGTCACTGGATACCTCTTGACGCCAACCGATCATTATTGCCCTATATTTATCTTGGATAAATACTTCGGACACTGGGGCTCAATAATAGTTCTTGGAAGAACAAATATACATACAAAGGCAACGACGATTGCTTACCCTCAGATCACTATCCCACGGATCGTGGCAATATATAGTATATATATATACAATAGTTTATTTTTAATTACACTCAAAATATGTTCATATGATATTTACAATAATTAATTTCTTAAGTCTATCTTATAAATCTGCGAGCACAAAAGGGGCTCTGCTTCGTTAAGTTGGTTATGTTTTCTTTTTACATTTGAATAACATTTGTGTCTTAGGTCTTAATTTTTTTCTTATTATTATTTATGATATTTACGTCAGCTTGAGCAGTGCTAACGGTCGTTGGCTCGTGTGGTGATGAAGGGGTGGATATGGGTCATTGTTGATTGCTGTCTGGTCTTTTGGTGGCTTCAACCTCTGTTGTGCTGCGTCCGTGCAACATCATAGAAGTTTGCGAAGCTGTCTTCTCCAGCTATTCCAAATGCATGGTCCATCATGGAGAGCACCTGGAGATATCGGTCGTCTGTGGCTGAGTTACCTGTAATTAAATTAATAAGAGGACTGGGATGGGTTGGGATTTTTCTCAGCATCTTAGTGCTCAGATTGTAGATATATTTGTCAATCGGGACAATTCCTGAAGCTTCGTATAGCTTTTCATTGCTATAATAGCGGTAAGAGTTGGGTTTTCGGTGAAGGGAGGTGCAATGGCGGAGAGCTTTTCGCTCGAATAATTGCAATTTTTTCATATAAGTGGGGCTTATTGTAAACCAAATAGGGAAACAATATGTTAATATTGGGCGAATGAGTTGCTTGTATAGCAGAATCTTTGTCCTGGTTTGGAGACCACCCCTCACTTTCATAAGGGGACGTAAAAGTGATAAGGCATAATTTGCCTTACGAAGTGTGAATTTGGTGTGTTGGTTAAACTTGAACCTTTCGAAGAAGTGAACTCCAAGGTATTTAACACTTTGCTTGGGGGTGATAACTGTGTTATCAGGAAGAGTCAAGGAAAGGTTTTTGCATTTTGTTGCTAGGCCATTACGCGAGGGTCGTCTAAAACAGATTAATTCTGTTTTAGAGGGATTGACTTTAATTCCCCATTGGAGATAATATTCCCATAGTCTAAGGATGTGTGCCTTAACTCTTCGGAGGGCTACATCAGGGTTAATGGATGAGCTATATGTGATGGAGTCATCAGCGAATAGCAGAGTTTTTGTCATTGGCAGGTTTGCAGGTTGGTCGGAGGTATAGAGGTTAAATAGATCGGGTCCAAGGCGGGATCCTTGAGCGACTCCAGCTAAGATGTTCTTAAGGATTGAGTTAGTACTCCCCACGCGTACGTAAAACTTACGGTTAGTGAGGAAACTATGGATGATGAGGACAAGATGTCTAGGCAAGTGAAGAGACTTCAACTTGAAAACCAAACCATCTATCCAGACAGAGTCAAATGCTTTTTGAATATCAAGCAGACATGTTACAGTGGTCTCTTTTTTGTTAAGAGCCAAAGTTGTATCAGCGTGGAGCTTCAACAACGGGTCGAAAGTGGAGTGGGATGCTTTGAACCCAAATTGGTTATGCTGCACTATTCCCATTGAAGAGCATAATGAGCGCAGTTTGAAAAGAATCAGCATTTCAAGAAGTTTGCTGAGGTTAGGGAGGAGGGAGATTGGTCGGTAGTTGCTTATATAATTTGCCCCTGACTTTTTTGGTATTGGGAATATCTCGGCTATTTTCCATTTAGTTGGAAAATAGCTGTTGTTGATACAATTGTTCAAAATAATTGTGAGAATAACAATTGCGGTTGAAGGGAGTTTTTTGATAACGAAATTGGAAATCTTGTCTGGACCCGAAGATTTTTTTGAATTACCATAGTGGATTGAGTCGTGAAGGTCTAATGGATTAGTAAAAATGTCATTGGCTGTCGTATAGACTGATGAATTTGCTTCAGAAAATCGTGTAATAGGGTCTGAGTTTTGAGTTATCAATCCAAATATTTCGCTATTGACGTTGGTGAGAAAGTCGGGTAAATGAGCGGGGGGATTGGGTTTGAAGTTTCCTTCGAAGAAGTCTGCAAAAGCATTCGTTTTTTCTTGGTCAGATACAAGAACGACGTCATTGTGTTGGAGTTCACCAAGTATAGGAGATTTCTTTCCCACAATTTGGTTAATTTGCTTGAAGGTGTCTGGTCCAGGCTTTATGACGTTAAGTCTTTTCCTGAATTGGGAATCTATGAATGCTTTGGTGTTTTGTTTGATGAGAGTATTGAGGCACTTTAGTTGGGAATGAACACTCTGGTATTCATCTCCGTGTGTACTTAAAGTACGATGAAAAATTCTTTGCAGAATTTTCCGAAGCTTTTGCCTATATTTATACATATTTTGTATATGATGGGGAAGATCTATGTATTTTGATTTGAAATTTCGCGGTTGTGTCTGTTCAGCGATAGTATCAGTGATTGAGCTTTCAATAATATCGATTGTGTAATCGATTTCTTGGTTGCTAAGGTTTGCTGATGTGTTGGGCGTGTTATTCCGAAGCTTATCCGTTAAGGAACTTTGGAATACTTCCCAATTAATTTTTTTATAGTTTATGAATTCCTGCTGAGGAGTAGCAAGAGTATTAAGATTTGTCAGGAGATGAATAACTAGTTTTACCGCTAAATGGTCAGAATCTGATACAATGGCAGTGCAGGTGAAATTAATAAGTGAGGGAATTCTACAAATAAGATGTGGAGAGCACATGAAGAAATCAAGTGTCGAAGGAGTTCGGGGGAATGTAGGGATTGGTTGAGATACAATCTCGAAGTTGTGGTTGTGCGAATTAGCACAGAGCCAGTCAGAGATAGCTACTCCTTGAGGAGAGCTTAAGGTATCGTGCCATAGTTGATGGCGCGCGTTGAAATCGCCCCCAATTATAAATTGAGTGTAATTTTGGCAGAATGCGTTAAGCAAATCGAGATCGTGTTTGATGTTAGTTTGGGATGCGGAGCACTTATTATACAAAGATACCATAAGGATATTTTCGTTATTTTCGAGTGCAATGACTACACAAGTGACTTCAAATGTAGTCAAACCGTGGATAATGACCTTTTGGCATTGAAAACTTGATTTTACCAGAATGGCAGTACCAGTTCTGGCAAGATCTTTGTCTGTGCGGAAAAGAGTGTACTTATTGAAGTAAAGCCGATGCCTTGAGACTAGTTTAGTTTCAAAAAGCAAAACGGCGTCGGGTGGATCGTGGCAATAGCTGCTGGTGTCGGCACATTCTTTCTGGTATGCCGTTGGATATCGAAGGTGTGGGCATGGTACCAGCTACTGGACTCCCTTCGCCTATGGGAGCTATGGTGACGCTGCATTTTTTGGACACTGGCTGATGGCTTCGAGGCCACTACTTGGACTGGGTCTTAGCATTCGTTTAATAGATTGAGACTCGTGGAGTTGACTCACAAATTCGACTTGGTCGCGATATACTTTTGTAAATAAAATAATAAATACTTTTAAGAAAATTAGATCGTGTTGGCAAAGTGCCTATTGTTCTTGGACCTCTCTTTGAGATTCACAACCCCCGACCCCTGAAACTTGCACGGAAGAATAAATCCCCGACATTTTGGTGCCTCCTGTGAGGAATTTTGTTGTGAATTAAACTCGTGTGTCCTTTGCGACTAGTAATTGGTTATCAAGTCGTGTGTCCCTTGCGACAGTGAATTGGTGGTACTTTTTCGTGTCCCGTGCGACAGTGAATTTGGTAACGTTAATTCGTGTCCCCTGCGACAATAAACGATTAAAGAGTTATATTGCCTAGCAATATTATCCTTGTTTTTTTGTGCGTGGTTTGTGCCGTTGGTGGTAATAACGGTTTAGTATTCGAAATTTGACTTTGAAAAAATGGCTCTAACCAAACGATCCGCGGCCTGCACAACCATCAAGAGGATGCATGCAAGCATCACTCCTGAATACGTTCGGGATTGGGACGCCGCTGTCCGCGTCAACCTAGAGCAGCGGGCTCTCGATCAGCAGCTCGAGCGCTTCCAGTTGGCCCATGACGAGGCGCTGCTCGAACTTAAAGGTGAGACATCGAGTTTGGAGATGTCATCAACGTCAAATAGGTTAAATGCATCCCTTAAAATTTTTCTTTGTATTTTTAATGCGTGTTTCCGTTGCAAATTTTCCTCATCAATTGCAATAATTGCAATTGCGAATGAATATAAAATAAAAACCAATATATAAACCAGCAAGAAACATTTAACTTTTGTTTTGATTTTCACATTTTGACGTTTGCCAGTGCCAGATGATTCCGAAAGTCCGAATAAATAGTTTCTGTGTGGCAATGCTTTTTCACATTTCGTTCGTGGCTTATGATATGAATTTGTTCGTATTTGTAGCGGAACGAAACGTTCGGAACTTCGCTACGAGGGAGTCTGTGATAGGGGTGAATAAAATGAATAATAATGGAAATCAGCTGGGGTTTGATTTAGGTGTATAATAACCAGAGTTTTAGATTTGTTACTTTTTTTCCTAGTATATTTGACATAAGGAAGGCGTAGCTAAAACGGCTAAGAAAATAATTTTAAATAAGGATTTGTTTGACGTGGCGTAAACCCGAAGTAAGTGCTTCGGCTCGGTTTAACTATTCCGAGGTTGAACCCAGTATTAGTGAAAAATAATAAATAAGGCTGTATAGTAGTCAATGGTCAAAATGTTGTCTCTTAATGCGTGTGCATGTTTCCTATCTGTCACGTGAGAGTACGAAATTTATCGAAGGATGGCTGCGATGCCAAACGATTAAAAAGGACATGAAAATGATTTTTTTTCTGTCACGAGCCCTTAATTTGACTTTGTGTACATACATGGCATTGAGATTTGATTTTATTAATAATTTTGCCACTTGTTTGACAACAAATTTGTCAGTGATGTTAATTCAGCATAAACCACTTCAAAACGTATACTTTTCCAACGCATCCCTTAGCTTATTCAAAAGTGGTTTGTTTATTCGTAAGTATACCTATACATATTTCATTTTTAGTTTTTGTTTCCTTTTACTTTGTTCACTTAATTAGTCTGAAATATCTACTAAATTAAGATGATTTGTTAAAAGAAACTCAGAAATTATGTATAGCCCTTTTCTGTTTTGGATCTTTATTCATTTCAATTTGTATTATTTTTGTAAGAAATTACATATTTATTTTACTTCTTTTCCAAATCAGCTGATTTTGACACGGGTATAAATGCAAAGCATACCAACTTTAAAATTTAAAGTAAAAGTGTATATGCAGTCAAAAAAGCATTTTACTCGGACTTCCGTTGCTGCACTATGTATACATACATTACCAATAAAATACGCCTATTGTCCTTAAATATGTGTATCGTGTATGCCTCCAGATATTTTCACCTGGCAAAAAATACAATGTTTAATGTTTTTTTTGAAATGCTTTCATCCAGCCATTCATACCTACTTTTCCATTTAAGCCAGGTCCAGGTGTTTCCCAAAAAATAACAATTGTATCGAGTTTTGCAACAATTGCACAAATGTGTATCAACACTGGCTGGAGCCACTTAACGGCTATGATCTTTTTCACTTAAAAGAAAAAAATTGTAGGTGTCCAAATAAAGATTTAAATCACTCAAAATCGTTTTTTTATTTAATAAAAAAATAATTCAAAAACAAAATTATTGGATGATTAATTTTGCGCCACACTATATAACATCCAATTTCTTGTGAAGTTAAATTTAGCATCTCTGAGGTTATGTATCTTCTTGAACTTATTGATAGTTTTAAAAATATTTATAACAATATTTTTCCACTAGGATAAAAGCACGCACTGAATGAAAAGCAATGGACAAATATGAATTTATCCAAGACCAAAAGTTTGAAATCGCTATAACGGTTTTTTTAAATATAATTTTTGTATAGAATAAAATTTTGAAAACATTTTTAGTAAACAATTTTGCTAAGCCAATTAATTTGTTTCCCCAAAATCAGGGTTACGATTTATGTACATATAATATAGGTTATACATCCGCTCAAAACTTTAGTATAACACTTATAACTGCCCACTGTCCCTACTCATTTCAATCGATTGGACTAAAAACAGAACTGAGCCCTAAAAGCTAAAACTTTAAGGAGACACATTTATTTCTCTTGAAGCCGATCATAACAAAACTATAAAATTCTAATCCGAGAAAACTATCATATGTGAGAAAACTATCATGCGGGGAAGTATCGGACAATAAAACTATCATACGAATAAATTATCATGTGAGAAAACTATCATGCGGAGACCTATTGGACAAGAAAACTATCAGACAAGAAAACAATCATGCAATGAAAATATCATGCGAGACAAGAAAACTATCATGCAAGAAAAGTATCATGCGAGAAAACTATCTGACAAGAAAACTAGATAGATAGATAGATAGATACAAGTTTATTTCCCTTTAAAATCATTATACAATAAATCAGAAGAAAATAAATTAATATAACTTAAGGAAATTAATGACATTTTATATTTTTATAATACTAAGGTACTAAAAATAGTGTCAAATGCCATTATAAGCATAAAAACTCAAAAAATTCATAAGGGTGGGGTGACCCAATACAACAACATAGTTCAAATAAGGAACTAAGAAATGTAGTTACTTATAAAGAAAATAATTGTTATCAAAAGCTGTTAGATATACACCTAATAAAAGGAAGAAGAGATTGGTTAAAATAATATATTTTTATAGTATTTTTCCAAAAACAAAGAATAAATAATTATTAAACCAAAACATCAGAGAAGACAGATTCAATACCAGCGTGATCAAAATGTTCAAGCCATTCTTTTATACGTTTTACAAACATTCCAGAATTACTAAGTGATCTGATAGAAAGGGGAAGTTTATTAAAGAGACGACAAGAAAAGACTGAATAAAAGTTACGAAAAGCGGTGGTGCGAAAGACAGGTACACTCACAAGATTTAAAAAGTTACCACGAAGATTATAACTTGAAACTAATCTAAAATTTAGATTTCCCGATCTCAAAAAGAAAGCCTTTAACACCTTAAAACAATAGAGATGCCTAACCGGAAGCACTTTCAGATTGCAGAAAAGTTCAAAGCTTTTATGTCGCCGATATTTTCCAGAGATTTTTCTGATGACATATTTCTGGAGAGTAAGTAACATTTGAATTTTGTTTCTATAAGCTCCCCCCCAACAGGCAATTGCATATTGCATGGAAAATGCCATAGTATATAGTTGTTAGGAGTTTAGTAGAACAAACACTTCTTAGGAAGAAAAAATTTCTCAATGTCCAGTTAAAATATTTCCTTAAGGATTCTATATGACATAAAAAGTTCATCCTAGAGTCAATAAAGAGTCCTAAGTACTTGAATTCATTAACATTCTCCACCACAAAACAATTATCGCTGCAACTCAGATTGTCATGGAAAGTGAAAGATGAAGATATAGATGAACACGATGCGCACGAATTTATCTTAAACTTTTGACATTCAGGAGCATGGTATAAAACATCAGTTTCAAACGTGTTTTGTGAAGACAAATTGAAAAATATGATTTTTGTTTTGGAACTGATAATCAACCTGTGTACAGAGAACCAAGTTCTTAATAAGTTAAAATCCCAATTTATGTCTGCAATTAGGTTTAGTGCACTATTAGAACCATAAGAACAACCTATGCCATCGGCAAATGCGGTAAGTGTACTTTTAAATTTTAAACTAAACAAAGAATTAATATAGATTAGAAATAGAATTGGTCCTAGGACCGACCCCTGAGGCACACCAATATTAAAGAAAATTAAGCTACTTCTAGTATTTTCTATTTTAACTCTCTGCGATCTATTTAGCAGATACGACCTAAACCAATCCAGCATAAAGCCACGAAAACCAGCATTTTCAAGTTTTCTCAACAATATGTCGTGGTTGACCATGTCAAATGCTTTTGTAATGTCCACAAATAAGCCACATGTAAACATATTTCCATCCAAGTTAGAGAAAATTCTTGAACAAAATTCTAAAAGGGCGTCTTCGATAGATTTTCCTTTTTGAAACCCAAATTGAATTGGGTTAAAGAACTTGGTCTTATTCAAAAATTTAACTACCCTTTCTTTTACAAGTTTTTCAAATACTTTTCCGACAGAGGGAAGAAGTGAGATAGGTCTATAATTTGTCATCTCTTCCACTGACCCTTTTTTGAAGAGAGGTACAACATCCGCACATTTCAATTCATCAGGGAAGACACCAGAAAAAATACTACAATTAAACAAATGTGCTAAGACGTCTACCAAAAAGCAAGCAATTTTCTTAAGGGTAAGGTTAGAAATGCCATCAACTCCACAAGCATTAGAATTTTTGAGATCACCAATCGCTTTCAATATTTCCAAACTAGTAAAAGGACTAAAAACAAAGCTATTTCTACTTATAGTTTCAGGACAATTGAAAAAACATGAACTAGAACAAGCTTGGCACGAATGCTGAATATCCGGGGCTTGTGATTCACTGGCAACCGAGGAAAAATATTTGTTGAACACTTCAGCAATCTCTTTTCCATCCGTCACTTCAGAAACCCCAGAACGAATAACAAAAGGTTTTTTTGAAGATGAGTTTTTATTGAGGATATTATTTACAACTTGCCATTCGCTTTTTAAATTGCCTTTAGCTGTATTTAGTTTAGTGCGGTAGTAATTCTCACGACAAATCTTAATTTCTTTTCTCAGTTCCATGCACAATTTCTTATATTTGCTCTTTAGGTGAATGCTGGTAGGATTCCGAACACACTTAAGTTTAAGTTTATTTTTAGTTTTAATTTTAGTAAGTAATTGCATAGAAATCCAGGCCTTCAGTTTTTTCTTAGATTTTCTTAAGCGAACGACATAAGAGCTATTTTCTATATGTTTTTTTTAAAATTTTGATAAAAATTGAATAGGATAAAATAGCATCACTTTTTTCAAAAACATCTTCCCAAAATTCATATAAAAGAATTTGTCTTAACTTCGTAAAATCAATTTTTGTGATCATAATAGAGGTAGGAGAATTGTTAACTTTATTCGGTTTAGAAATGTTGACCAATAGACCTGTCATCGCATGATCAGTTATCATAAAATCAAAAACGAATTTTCTACAACAACGCGACAAATTAGCGAAACTTACATAGATATGATCTAAACAGGTACCTGAAACCATTCTAGTAGGCTCATTTATAAAACATTCAAGACCATAGGAAGCTAACAGGTCGCTGTAAGTTGCAGTCATTTCACTATTTTCTAAAATATTTACATTAAAATCACCTACAATAATACAATTTTTTGATCTTTCTCTCTCCAAGACATTAGAGAACTCCTCAATAAAAGAAGGCACACTAAACATATGCAATCTATACACACACAAAAAAACATATGATTCTTTTCCCAATTTAAGACAAACTTTCAAAATATCCGCACACATAAAGTCTAATTCATATACTTCACAATCCTTAAAATCCTCTTTAATGAAACATCCAACACCACCTGCCGCGTAACTTTCATTTGTCTTGACAAAAAAATTATAACCGGGCAAATAGTAGTCACTTTTTTCAAGGCCATAAATCCATATTTCAGAGATAAAAATAAATTTTCTCGCAAGCTTCTGATGTTTTGCAATAAAAATATCATACGAGAAAGCTTTCAAGTGAGAAAACTATCATGCGAGAAAACTATCATGTGGAAAACTGTCATACTAGAAAATTATGTGTTTGTCGTTGAATAATGTTTTTCCTACTCCAAATCTGCTGCTTAATTTTGTGCGATTCCCATAATGTCCAGGTACCCATGAAAGATGGATATTTACTTTAATATCCGTTTTTAGTGATTTGGGATGGACATTCATTAACTCGATTCCTTAACCCATTCAGGAAACCCAAAAGTTGTCGATGCAGATAAGAGTTTTTTTGGATGGCCTTATTAAGACCAGCAATTTCAAAAATATAACTTCCTTTAGGTAGTTGTATATTCTGAGTGTAAGAGTTGGGTGAGATCCACTTTTAAAGGGGATTCTATTTGGCTTGATAGAATCAATATCTTGTGCAGTACCGGGAATTCTCTAGGTCTTAAGTTGTTGTCAATTTGAAGGTTGTTTATGGATCAGAATTGCTTATCCGTGATATTAGTAAGGTTTTTCTCAGCGAATGACGTGTAAGGGGAGGATAACTGCAAATTTCTTAAGTGTTGAAATGCTTTTGCTTTTAGTATTCTGTGAATGCTGTTCCCTGTGCAGGGACGGGTTAGAATATTCCTGCAGCGCCTCCCCGCTTGTCGTAAAAGGCGACTAAAGGAGTAAATACATCTAGGCCACAAACAGCAAGGTGAACCTAGCGACCAGTGGCGGCTGTACCTTAAATGCGCTCGTGCGCTGAACCACCAATTCAAAAGATTTAAAAATTACAAAATATTACTGCATCTTTATTTTTAGATTCCCATATTAATATTTATTTTTTAAACATACCTACAAGAACACAAACAAGTAAAATTTCCAATTATGACGAAACAATGTAAGCGCTTTGCTTTACTATTAAGACTTACTTTCCCTGCAAATAAAAATTCTCGTGCGCTTCAACGAGCGCACGAGGACTGCTAATATAACTTGTATGAGTTACAAGCAAGTATCCCTGACACGTGAGACAAAAGATATTTCATTGAAGTGTATCGAGAAATTAGCCTGCTCTCGTGCAGCGCACGAGAACCGAAGAAGATTAACTACAGCAACCGATGTTTGACTAGAATGCGCTGCGCCTGCGAATATGTAATATTGTTTCGCTCTATCCGTGACTGGTTAAATAGTGTAGGTTTGTAGGGGTTAGGTTAGTAATTGTTTTTTATTAACTTCCCATAGGGAGTTATTGTAATCGGTCCGATTTGTCAAATTGGAATTTTTGACATTTCTCGACGTTTCAAGGTCCCTAGAGGCTATATCAATCATTTTTAGAGAGATGTCTGTGTGTGTGTGTGTACGTACGTTCGTACGTTCGTATACGTCCGTACGTTCTGGTACCATTTTTCGTCGTCGATATCTCAAGAACGAGTAAAGATATCGACTTCAAATAAATTTTGTTTAATAGATAATAACTTCGAAAGAGGCTGAATGGGCGTTTATTAAAATTCAGTGAGTAGTTTTTTAACTATAACGGTTTAAAAAAAAAGTAAAAATTTTGGTTAGTTTCAAATATCTCACGAAAAAATAATGCTATTGATTTCAAATAAGATTTAATGTACTCATTATAAGGTCGTACAGATTTGGTATGAATTTGGAAAAAAATTAACATACCGTTATTTTTTTAAATAAAAAAAACTGAAAAAAAAAATTTCATAACCTAGATATTCTAAGAACGGAAAACAATTTGAAACTCAAAATAATTTTATTTTACGAAAAATAATGTGTTTGACAACTGGTGAAAATTTCAAAAAAAATCAGTTTACAGTTTTTTTACAAAAAATAAAAAACTATATAAAATTCTATTGAAAATTGGTAAAAATTGTTTTTCGACTCAAATTTCTCGAGAACTAGTAGTGATATTGACTTCTAATTTGGTTTATTTTATACATAGTATAATTTTGTACAATTGGTAAAATGTTGACAAATATTGAATTAATAGTTTTTTTTTAAACAAATGGGAAGTTATCAGTGTGGGTCGCACCCAGCCTCTTTTTTTGGTTTTGGTTCGATTCTCTATTGTGTACAGTGTGTGGTGTGGGATAAAATTAGCAGTGATTAGGTATATTTAAGACAGTAATAAATCTTTTTAAGATAAAGTTACCTGAATTCACGATTTGACGCATTTAAGTGAAAATATAAAAAACATTATTCCTTGCTAAATGTAATAAGTGTGTCAGTTTTATACATGGTCGAAATTCTTCGAGCAATTATACAAAATAATAAAAAATCGATATATACATGTAAATTGTTGTTTTTTTGCGATTTTTAATCTTAATACCTACTTAGTGAGCAAGTAAAGTGCACCACCTGTTCAACAACACACCAGCCGCCACTGCTAGCGACACGTAACACCTATAAACTTTCCCAAAAGTGTGCATGCCAGTCCCTGGGTTGGCACGACTGGAGATCACCGGTGCCGTAAAAGAGAGATCAAATACAAAACTGGAGCATGCACACGTCGATACTTACAACGGATTTTGTGAATTCAAGCATTATGGAAGTACTCGTCCAAAATGACACTACCCCGCCAGGCACTACCATTGTTACACATGGTACTGATCCTGGACCGAGCAGCAATGCTCGGGTCAGAGCTAGACGGATTCCGGGGGCTAGCAAAGTAATGCCGCAGATTATACAAAATCTGAGAGTTGCGAGTTGGAACGTTGGCAGTATGACAGGTCGAAGCTTCGAGTTGGAAGAGATGATGAAAAGAAGGCGAGTGGACATCTTATGTGTTCAAGAAACAAAATGGCGAAACACGGGAAACAGGGCCCGTTTCTTGGATACGAGGACAAAAAAACTATAAGATGTTCTACTATGGAACGGAAAAGGGTAAAAACGGAATCGGAATCATCCTTGCAAAACATCTATTAGGCAGCGTATTGACCATTTCGAAATCCAGCGACCGTTTGATGTCCCTTAAATTGGTGATTAAAGGAAAGTTGTGGAATATTGTCACTGCATATGCTCCCCAAATTGGATGTGAGCAGGTACAAAAAGATGCATTTTGGCTAGACTTTCACAATCTACTTAAGGACATCCCAAAGGAAGAGTTTTTGTTCGTGGGCGGAGATTTGAACGGACATGTCGGGAAGACAAACGAAGACTATGAAGATTGCCATGGAGGCCTCGGATACGGCACCAGGAACCCTCCTGGTGAAGACATCCTGAGCATGTGCAAAACATACGGTCTTATCGTGCTAAATACCATGTTCGTCAAACAAAGCCGACACCTGGTCACTTACAGCAGTGTTGAAAATGAAACCCAGATTGATTACCATTTGGTATCTAGTTTCATGAAACCCCGGGTAAAAGATTGCAAAGTGATACTAGGAGAAGCGATCGCCCACCAACACCGTCTCCTACTGACAGAATTTTTTATGGAGACAGTGAACGACAACAAACATACAAAAACTTTTGGGAAGATCAAATGGTATAATCTGGATAAGGAAAAAGGCGAAGCTTTTATTTCGAATATGCAAAACTTTCTGTATAACAACACCGATATAGTTCGAAATGAAGAGAGTACAGCACAAAGTATGTGGGATCTCCTACAGAGAACTTGCAAAGAAAAAGCCAAAACACTGTTAGGGGTTTCAAAAGGACACAACCAACAAGGCAAAGAAACATGGTGGTGGAATGATGAAGCTAAATCAGTTATAAGTAAAAAAAATGGCTTTCAAGGCTTGGTCGAAGTGCCCCTCTAATGATACAGAGCAAAAGTCACGCCTCGAAGTGGAATATAGAAACTGCAAGAAAGAAGCGAAGAAGAAGTGCGCCCAAATTCAAGCAAAGAATACAGAAAACCTGTATCGGGAGCTGGATGAAATTTCTACCCCGACAGCTGGTGCTATTCAAGAGCTACGGCAAAACACGAATAAGGGCGCAACTATCTTTAAAATAGCCGCTCAAAGAAGAAGAAATGCCCAGGAGATTTGTTCGCCAAAGTTCATTAACAATGCTCAAGGCCAACTACTTGTGGAAGACAACGAAATTCTTCACAGGTGACGGACTTCTAAACGAACAATTTCCAAGGCTATACTTTCCAATAGCTTCACCTAACTTAAGAGAAGTATCCGACGTCACAGTCGAAGAAGTTAGTGAGGCGGTAAAATACTCCAAAAAGGGAAAAGCTGTTGGCCCAGACGAAATACCCTCAGAGTTTTGGAAAAAGATGGGAGATATCGGGTTTAGATGGCTCATGATTCTTGTCTCCAAACTTATACGAGGTGATCGCATGCCTAATCAATGGAGGGAAAGTTACCTTCTTCCAATTTATAAAGGAAAGGGTGATACTCGAAGCTGTGATAATTACCGTTCGATTAAGCTGATGTCACACACCATGAAGATCGTTGAGCGAGTCTTGGGTAGCCGACTGCGAAAAATAATTAGGCTATCTGATGACCAGTGCGGGTTTGTCGGGGGTAAGTCAACCACGGATGCAATCCAGAGTATAAGAATAATTATGGAAAAACATCGGGATTCTTTGGAGGATTTGCATGTCGTATTGGTTGATTTTGAAAAAGCATTCGATCGGCAACCACGAGATCTAATATGGGTGGCCCTCAGGCAACGAGGAGTTCCAGAAACCTATGTGCGGATAATTATGGACATGTATGATGGAGCAGTTACTAAAGTAAGATGCGCAGCTGGAGTCACCGAAGAATTCGAAATCACAGTAGGTGTATGTGGAAGAACGCCCTTAAGTTTCCCTTTTAAGATTGAAGGAAACAGAACTTCAATAACAACACCATCTAGCCGACGATTCAACAATCAATAAAAGAAGTAATGTAGCCGTCACTGTCTTCACGCCGTAGTTTGCTCTCTTTCTTCACGCCGTATATGATTTCCATAATTTTCGCCATCGCCATTTTAAAATCATAGATACTAACCTTTGAAGCGAGTGGTCGAAGCCAGAGGAGTGCAAACTGCGGTAAGTCATTTATTT
Organism: Chrysotoxum bicinctum; assembly: GCA_911387755.1. Lineage (NCBI taxonomy): Eukaryota > Metazoa > Arthropoda > Insecta > Diptera > Syrphidae > Chrysotoxum > Chrysotoxum bicinctum. The sequence continues at coordinate 34,272,924 of OU426987.1, forward strand.
GAACGTAAAATTGTAGTCTGTAACTTAATGTAATTTCAGAAATAAAATATACTATATATATGTAGACGTATAAATATATGCGAAAGCGATATTTCATTTCGAACTCCCGCTCAAAGGATAGCGTTTTATTTCGCAATTGCCAGTCCCGAGCCGTGGACTAAATTGCTTTCAGAAGTCGCCATTTTGTGAATTGAGTTGCAGAGATACCTAAGTTGCATTTGCCAGTCCCACGCCGAGGACTAAATTGCAGACTGCCGCCGCAACACAATTCCTTGTCGTCGTGGTGTTCTTGTGCAAAAGTAATGCACCGTACTCCACCAAGAAAGAGCCCACGCTTAAACCCCGGAGATCAATCTTTGGTGCAGCCGGCCATGGAAAGCGGTGTCGTTGACTCGCCACAAATTGAACCACCGCTTGATGCCAACGCCGCACAGTGTGGGAATTCGCTCATCTAGCGGAATTAAATTAATAGCGGTTACAAGTTTTACTTTTTGATAATTCTTTTTTTTGCAAGATTAATTATAAATATGTGAATAATGAAATTTAACAACAATTATTAATATATTTTGTAATTTTTTTTTTTACAGAGCTTTGAAAGTACTTGTTTTTTGCAATTTGATAGACCCTTCTTAACAAATGAATTTCGCTCAGAAAAAAGCTTATTATTGATTTTTTTTTGGTCATATTTATAACTAATATATACCAATATGAAATAAAAATAGAATTTTGTATATACTTAGCCAAGTTTTTAATGAACGGAGTTCTGAAAATACGCGTTTTATGCACTTAGGTAAGCACATCAGGAACAATTTAATTACGCTGGAAAAAAATTGTTGTTACTTTTTACTTATATTTATTCATAAAGAACATAAAATACATAAATTAAATTAAACATTATTTATATTTTTGTACAAAAAAGGCTTTGAAACAAGATTTTTATATTACATAGTTGCATTTAAAAGGTCTAAGACTTCATGCTCGATAGCACTTTTTTTTCTTTTCGGAATGCACCTTATACTGGCTATAAAAGGTTCCGATGTTATCAATAGCCTATTTAAAAGATCCGTTATTGTGTCCAACCGCGAAGTTTTTCTCGTGAATAGCTCACGATATTTTCTATTTTCCTTGTTCCTAGCTGCTTGCGCTTGGCCAATCGGCAGAATGCATGAAGCAACCACTTGTCTGCCATGAAACAATATTTTATGTACGCTTACTGGCATATAGTACCATCCATACTTTTCTAAATATAAAGTCCTGGTCTTGTACGCACATGATTCAAACGCATCCAAATTGATTGAAAATCCAGAAGCTAGAGAGAGCTTCTAAAATAATGCGGAACACTTTTATAAGATCCACATCAATTCCGGTTATTTCAGCCGTTTTAAATTCGTCTCGGAAGAATCTTCTTGCCGTATTGCCATCGTTTGTGTTGCCAGATTGTTGTGTTGGCATATCAATTAGTAAGCCAGTTTCATTTTTGAACCTATCTTATATTACCTTTTTCCTGGCTTTAAACTTTTCCTTGCTTTCTTTTTCTTTGACTTGCCAAACTTTTACATCAAGCCTGTATGCTATATGAAGAATACACTCCATGAAACGAGTCCAAGAATGGAGTGGACTTAACCCAAAGGATTTTTCCATCTGATTTTCAGACTTTCTCGATATCATGCTGGTATTATTCATTTCGGAGGGCTTTGCGCCGCATATGTAGCATGTTTGAGATGATGAAGTTACAGGTGATAAAGCAGTGCACACTTTACCATCTACCATTGTTAGTAAAAAAACAGGTTTTACTGCGATATGAAAATCTTCCTCGTGAATTTTAACAGGTGATAATTTGTTAATTTGCTCTACTACTAGATCAATTTCCTTTTTTATCAAATCGTTGTTTTCTTCGCAAAAACAAGTTTAATAGGGCGGTAGTATCTTATTGAAGAGGGGGCGGGATTTTGCCAAATTATGGTCTTAAGTTCTTCCTGACAAAAGTGCATTTGAATTGGAACCATGGAAATGCTAAAAAGATTTTCGTCAAAACACTCTTCAGATGTGTATTTTTGTTTATATGATTTTTGTTGAGCTCCGTCACATCCCCACTTAAAAATCAACGATAATTCTTTAAGTCCTGATTTAAATTCCTCACAATTAAATGCATCTTTTTGAGCCAAGCATAAACGCCTAACACTATGATCAACCAAGCTCTGAAGATCACACACGGCAGACGATTCTGACACATTTTTTTGATCAGGATAGCATTTTTTTTGGACTCCTTAATTTTATCATATCAGGGCAATAGATTTTTAACGACTTTGTTAATTTTTTGACGAATGATATCATATTGATGAGTGGATAACTGGGTATCCACAATCAAAGCCAACGCTTCATCGACAGATAAACATATTTGTTCAGAGGGCACTGTTTCAAGCGATCTTTTTAAATTCGTACCTTAAGTTAAACAAAAGTAAATAAAAGTTGATAATACTATAGTGAAAACAAACCTCTTTTTGGGGAACTAACTGCTAATTTTTTGACTACAGCGGCAGTATCTCTTTTTCCAATTATTCTTAATTTTTTTTCGTAGGCCATCCCAATTTCTTCAAAGCTATATGAATCCAACAGGCTTTTTACTTTTTTATTTTTTCACAGCACTCTTCAAAATTCTTTTTTGGCCTCCCTACTTTTTTAATATTTGAAGACGAAGATGGAATTTCATCTAAAAATGCTTGTGGAAGAGGAAGGGTTTCATTAAGCCACGAAGAATGAATTTTTTCGAAACGGTCACGGTGTCTACCAATTTTTGTCCACATTTCATTAAACCTGAAACAAATTTGTCTCAAAGCAGCTTTTAGTGTCTTCAGTGCCTCTTCGGAAAAAGTTATTTGACTAAAATGGGTCAAAACAAAGGACAAAACGGCCTCAAACCGCTTTATTTTGATCTTTGAAACCCAAATATCAAAAATTTGTTTTTTCGTAATTTCGCAAGACATTCTGAAATATTCAAAGAATATCATGTATCAAAAATGTACTCTTACACTTGAAACATGTACGTCTACCTTCCACGAAAGACCACGTTTAGGACACACAAAACTTATAACAAAAGCACAACACTTTATGTGGATTAAACTAATAATAATTTAATTGATTTTAACTATTAAATTCTCTACAATTCATGTTTATACACTTTATACCATTGAAAAAAAAATGAAAAAGGTATAGTTAAAAACAGATTTTCAATAAAAATGTCTTTAAAAGTCCAAAATCGAGAAAAAAGAAAGAAAACCTTTAAAATAATATTTATTTTGAAAATTGTTTTTTTTTTTTTGTTGAATTATAACTTTTTTATTTTTTGTTCTACATAAAAAAGTTTATTAACATAAATTGTAGAGAATTTAATGATCTATAAGATGATGTTAGTATTATTTGCGAAAAATAACTGTTTTCAAAATATCACGTAAAACTCTTAACACCCCTTTATAGAAGATGGCCGGTCAATGAGAGGGGGTGGGTGGGGTGTTCAGCTCCAAAAATCGAAAATTATACTCAAACTGAACTCCTACACATACACAAAAAAAATCTTGTCAATGTAGCACTTCATGGTAATATAAGTAATAAAATTACTAGTATTTTGACATTTAATTTTTGCTGAAGGCCAGTTCGAAAATGAAAAAAAATGTATGGGCGTCGCACCTATGCGCAGCAACTTAAAGCGGTTAATTATAGCAGACATATCAGACTTTAAAATGCATATAGTCTCACATCTGAATAACACTGAATAATTTAATTTTTTCTCTAATGAATGTACAAATTGAATAAAATTACGCTTTTTTTTGTACCCCATTCACCAACAAATATATTTAAACACCATATAAATTAAAATTTTACTTAATTTTCAATTCTTCGATATCCTGTTAATGAAATAAAAGCAAAACTTTCAATAAAAAATGAACCATGCACTCACAAAAAAATAAATAGCTAAACCACCTTCACTCGCCAATTGCCACCGAAAAAATGACTAATTGTAACTTTGACATCAATTATCTTTGTTCTACATCACTCCCGCATAACAGTTCTTTCTAAATCGGTTAGTAGAAGGTTTAGGCTCCAAGTAAAACCAACTTTTACATCAGTTTGTGCATATCATTTTTTTAATTAAATTCCGCTAGATTTGCGAATTCTCACACTGTGCGCCGCTGCATCGAGAGAAGGGGTTCCATCGTTCGATGCCAATGCCGCCGCATCAAATACTAACCCTTCACATGGGGTTCAATTGGTCGATGAAGCCAATGTGGACGTTTACAAACTGCCAGCCGGAAGCTCACGACGGACTTCAGCTGTAGATGCTAATGCCGTCACATCGGCAGCTGAAATTCCATTAGGTGTTCCAGTAGCTTCGCATGCAGATGTGGCAGCTGCCGCCCAGACTGCTGCCACACAATCTTTAATAGAAGGCCTACAGAGACGGCTCGTTGCAATGGAGAGTGAGCTGAGAAATACTCAGATAAAACTAGCTGAACGAAGTCAACAAGATGTGTCGCAGAACAGAGCAATGCCAGCCATTTCAACAACATTTGCTCACATGATACCACCGTTATCTACTACCGTAACATATTGCTCACCTCCAATGATACCGTTCTCTAACCCGCTACCCAGTGTAACTGGTTCACAGGCAAGTACAGTTAACCACGTTACATTCACCGCTGTTCCACCAAATTCTAGAGCACAGTCATCAGCAAATGCATGGTTTTCCGCAAATCATCCGACAGTGCATACTGCTCCAACATTTTCTGGAAGCTTCAGTGGTTCATCTCAACAACAATTTACTGCACCTCGAAAACTTCAGGATTTGCCTCAGTTCAGTGGCGACCCAGAAGACTGGCCTATGTTTTCTAGTGCATATGCTGAATCAACAGCTGTCTATAGCTACAGTAATTTGGAAAACAGTATGCGCCTGCAAAAATCTTTAAAAGGCCAAGCACGTGATGTGGTGAGGTGCATGATGATTCATGCCGAGAATGTGAATTTGGTTATGGAGCAGCTGCGTTGTAGTTTTGGTCGTCCTGAACAATTGATAGAGAGCCAGCTTCAACAAGTAAGACAAATAACTCCGATCTCCGAAATCTCAATGGAGAAGTTGATCCCGTTTTCAGTGAAGGCGAAGAACCTTGCAGTGTTTTTGTCATCAATCAATGGCCAACATCATTTAGCCAACCCAACTCTACTGAAAGAGCTTATCCATAAGCTTCCTATGAGCCAGAGAATACAGTGGGCTGGGTATGCAGCCCAGATACAGCCGTATCCAACTATAGTCGACTTTAGTAACTGGTTGAGTGGAGTTGCAAGTTTGATTTCAGTGGTACAAGATGACAAGAGTATCGGTAGTCGAACAACAATGGAACCAAAACGCCGTTCGGTTCTCCATGCAGCCGAAGGTCCACCAGCAGATGCAATCAAGTGTCCAATCTGTCAAAGTTGTCACAGAATACCTGAATGCAAACAATTTTTGGAATGCAGTGTGAGTGAAAGGTGGACACAAGCCAAAAGATGTCGATTGTGCTTCACGTGTCTGGAAGTAGGACATGCGCTGAGGTTCTGCCGCCGCCGTCGAAAATCTTGTGGTGTTGATGGGTGCCAAAGGAGTCATCACCAGTTGTTGCATGAACAAAGACAGCCTGTCTCTGAAGGTGCACAATTGCCACGTACACAGCAACAACAAGACGCCATCAAAACGAAGGAAGCAGTTCTCAGCTGTTCACGGAATCCAGATAAGAACAACAAATTACTTTTTCGAGTGCTGCCTGTCACCATTTAGTAAGTAATTCATTCATTTATTATTTCGCTTAAGATACATTTTTTTTAAATTATAAACTATGAATTTTTTAAGCTATGGCATTGCCGTCAGCTCGGTTAGCAAATTATTATTTTTATTTTATATATGAATGACTTTTTTTTTTAAACAAATTCGGTTATCAGTAACATCCTATATGCGTATATATTTTTTAAAAATAGATAGAGCGTTTTCCAATCAGAATCATTTAGCACTGCGATTGTTTCTTCTAACGTCATAGTTTTCTTTCCGAAGTATGTTTTTCGCTGGGGAGTAAAAATAGGACATACACTCATGAAGTGGAAGCAATCTTCTTTGGCTTTTAAATTGCATAGTGTACAAAACTGGTTAAAACTGCCGTTATATGGGGATCCGTTCAACCCAAGGACTTCACATCTTGTTTTAAAGATCAAAGATATTTCTTTGTAACTAAGCGAATCATTAAAGTAGTTTGATTGCATAAGGTTTAGGTTAAGTTGAGAGTAAAGAATTCTGCTATCTGAATTCCGTGCCTCTTGTATAAAAGCATCGCGTACAGAATTTTCGTGTGATCGAATTATGCTGTAAAGTTGTTCCTTGAGATCAACCAAATTATTTGGATTCAACGTTACAATTTCTCCTACACAAGCGCTTCCTAAATTTTTCCATTTCGGGGCCCACCAATCTTCGTTTCTCAACTCATACATTGCCATTCTTTTTGTCAGTCGGTTATCCTGATGAGACAACACCTTAACGATGTAGTCGGCTTGTGACTTTAGAGTGTTAGTGTAAATTTTGGGCAGTCCTGTTTCCAGATATAAGGTATAGTTCGGTGTTTTTAATGGAAGATTAAAAAGTTTCTTTAAAAAACCTCTATGGAATTTTTCTATCGCCTCGTATTCGTTGATTCCCCATACCTGAGCAGCGTAGCAAAGTGAACTCTTCACAACAGCATCAAATATTTTGTATTTCGCTGACAGAACTATCCGTTGATTTAAAAAAATGTTTCTCCACGAAAGATTTAAAAGGCCTTGTGAAGTTTTTGCTTTGATCAAAACGTGTTTAACAAAATCTATCGTATTATTAAGATTCACTCCCAGGTACCTGTACTCTTTAACTTGTTCTAAAGGATTACCACTGAAGGACCATTTATATGTAGTCTGATTCCGAACATATCTTGAGAAAACCATTACTTTCGATTTGTCAGCATTTATTATAAGTCCCCACTTTCCACAATAATCTGCTAATCGGTTTATCATTAGCTGAAGATTATCTGGAGACTCAGATAGTATCACCAGGTCATCAGCGTACAAGAGGACGTTTATGGTCAGATCCGCAATCCGGATACCTCCAGGTAGATAAGCTTCTACATCATTAATAAAAAGTGCAAACAGAAGAGCGCTTAAGAGGCATCCTTGTTTAACACCTGTGTCTGTTTCAAACCATTCGGAGTAAGCTAATCCATCCCAGACGGCTGCTTTCGATAATGTATACATTTCCTTCACTATACGAATGAACTTTGTAGAGATGCCTAGTTGTGAAAGTTTGTAGAAAAGCGCGTTTCGACTAACCAGATCAAAAGCTGATTTGAAGTCAACGAAAAAGGCATAGACATTCTTGTTCCTAGCTTGAAATGCTTTAACGATCGAGGTTAGAACAAAGATATGGTCTATGGTTGAGAAGTTTTTCCTGAAACCAGCTTGGAATTCAGTAAGTATATTGTTGGTCTCTACCCATGTTTCCAGTCTTTTCACAAGTACACCACAAAACAATTTTGAGATAACGTTCATAAAAGAAATACCTCTATAGTTTTCGACATTATCGATGTCTCCTTTTTTGTGAATAGGGAATATAACAGACCTTTTGAATGATTTAGGGACGTCTTCTTTTGAAAAAACTTCATTGAAAAAGGATGTAAGTTGACAAACAAAGGCTGGTGTGGCGTTCTTGAAATATTCGTATGGAATCCCATCTTCTCCTGGAGCTTTTCCGTTTTTCGCTTTGAGGATAACAAGCTGTACTTCGGCTACAGTGATTTCGCTATCCAATATGTCGTCAGTGAATAGAGGTTCAGCATACGAAAATGTAATGTTTCTTTTGTTCTGTAAAATGTTTTTAAAATGGGTTGCAAGCTCATTAGCACATACTCCTGATCCTATTTTAAAGTTGGATCCATTAATTTCTTTTGTCACCTTCCAAAACTCTCTTGAATCTCTTGTTTGCCCAAGTGTGTACGCTGTTAGTATAAACATGAATATGTATATACTTTGTTATAAAAATACTTTGTAATTCTAATTTAAGTTTTTGTATAATATCGTAAAAATATTGAAGTTTAATATATGTTTTGTAATTATTCAATCATACAATTTTGTAGAATAAACATCTTGTTTTTGCTAAAAAATATTTTCTTATTATTCTGGATTTAACTAGAACTCTTAAGTCCTAGAAATAACTAATAGGTTATGGGCCCAGATTCCAATACATAATAAAGAGAAGAAAGATTTAATTATTATTATAAAAGGCAAGAAAATATTTTGCAAAAATGGAAGATGGAAGATTGATTTTCAAGAAGCTGAATAACAATAACTATCAAACATGGAAGTACAGGATGGAATTATTACTCATCAAAGAAAATCTTTGGACTGTAGTCAATACAGAAAGACCTGTTACTGTTGATGAAAATTGGACTTTGAAAGATGGAAGGGCTCGTGCTACAATTGGACTTGCAGTGGAAGATTCTCAACTTATGCATATTCGGAAATTGAATACGGCTAGAGAATGCTGGTTTGCTCTGAAGAAATCACATGAGAAGTCAACACTTTCAAATAAAGTTATGCTTTTGAAGAAGTTATGTCGCATGCAGCTAAAGAACGGACAATCAATGGAAGACCACATTTGTGAAATGCTAGACATTGTGGATCGTCTTCTTGGATTAGGTGAGAAATTAGCAGATCATCTTGTTGTCGCCTTTCTTTTAGGAAGTTTACCAGACGATTACAACTCATTAGTAACTGCTCTTGAGGTTAGAAAAGATGAAGATTTAACTTTAGATCTAATAAAAGAGAAACTGATTCAAGAACACAAAAGGAAAACTGGAGAAATTTTAAAGGAATCATCGGAAGACGCAGCATTAAAGACAAGAAACTTTAAAATTAAATGTTATTCTTGTGGGAAAATTGGACACTTAAAAAAGGATTGCCCAAACAATAATTTTGAGCAGAAGAAATTTAAGTTCAAAGCAAAGAAAACTGAAACCGAATCTTCAAAATCTGGTGCTGGTGAGTACAGAGCAAATAATTTTGAATTATGTTTTAGTTCCGCTTCAAATAAGATGGATTCTGCATGGTATATTGACTCAGCCGCTACATGTCATATGTGCAATGATGAAAATTTCTTTAAAAATTTAAATAACAAATCTGGCGATAGTATCTATTTAGCAAATGGACATAAGATTGAAGCAAAAGGTTCGGGCGATGGTATCTTATACTGTCAAAATAAACCAATATCTATTAAGAATGTGCTTTATGTTCCTGAATTAGATGGTAATTTGCTTTCAGTCAGAAAACTTGTACAAAATGGTTGGCAAGTTCTATTTAAGAACGAAATTTGTGAATTATCGTTTCAAGGTATAATTTATGCAACGGGCAGCTTACATAAAAATCTCTATACACTTAATAAAGACAATTATGTTAGAAAAGTAATTGAAAATGAAAAGGAATGCATTCATACTTTTCATCGTCGATTTGGTCATCGCGAGAAAAATTGCATAAGAGAAGCAATTGAAAATAAATATATAACCGGACTTGACCTTCTAAACTGCAAATGTTTGGATAATTGCGATTCATGTTTACTTGGTAAAATGTCAAGACCAGAATTTCCAAAACAGAGCAAGAACAGATCAAATAATATATTGGACCTCATTCATGCTGATTTATGTGGACCTATGAGGGAGACCACTCCAAGTGGAAATAAATATTTCTTGATCATGATTGATGACTACAGTAGGTACTGTTTTGTTTATTTCTTGAAAAACAAGAGTCAAGCAATGGACAAAATAGTTGAATTTATAAATCAAGTTGAAAACTATTTTCGAAAAACAATAAAAATTTTACGAACTGACCGGGGTGGAGAATTCGCTAATAACAAACTAATAGCGTATTTAAAAAGTAAAGGTATTCAACATCAATTAACAGCGCCTTATACCCCCCAACAGAATGGTGTCGCAGAACGAAAGAACCGAAGTTTAATGGAAATGACTAGATGCATGTTAATACAATCTGGATTAGAAAGAAAATATTGGGCGGAAGCTTTAAATACCGCTAATTATTTACAAAATAGATTGCCATCAAAAGCTACAGTGAAAACACCATATGAACTATATTTTTCAAGACCACCTGCAATGGAAAATATAAGAACTTTTGGTTGTTTGGCATATCATTACATTAACAAGAAACTTCGACATAAGCTGGAAAATGTATCAAAGAAATATGTGCTTGTTGGATTTTGTGATGAATCGAAAGCTTACAGATTATTAGACGTAAAGACAGCACGTATAATCGTATCAAGAGATGTCAAGTTTAATGAAAATATAAATGCAAATTTTAAGAAATACCCGGATATACTAAAAAATGATGATATTGATGATATTTTCAAAATCAATATCACTAACAACCATAACCCAACAAATGACAATTCAGCAAATAACGCAATTGAAAACAATGAAAACACTGAAAATTCTGAAAATGTTACTTCTGAAGAAAATAATCAAGATCTTGAAAATGGTATTATAATTAATGATGAAGAGACAAGATATTCTGAAGAAAATAAAAGAACATCGTTAAGAGAAAACAAAGGTAAACCTCCTGAAAGATATGGATATTTAGCAGCTTGCCCAGCTGAACCTACAACATATAAGGAAGCATTAGAATGTACTGACAGTGTGCGATGGATTTGTGCTATGGAAGAAGAATTGCAGGCTTTATATGCAAACAATACTTGGGAGCTTGTAGAATTGCCTAAGGATAGGAAGGCCATAAACTGTAAATGGATATTCAAAATCAAAACTTTGGCTGATGAATCAAAAAGATACAAGGCAAGACTTGTAGCAAAAGGGTTTTCACAAAAATATGGTGAAGATTACGACCAAGTTTTTGCACCTGTTGTGAAACAGACAACACTACGAACTCTTTTGGCGATTGCATCTATGGAAACCATGATAGTACACCACATTGACGTAAAAACAGCATTCTTATATGGTGATCTAGAAGATGAAATTTATATAAAGCAACCTACAGGATTTATAAAAGATGGAAATGAAAAATTGGTATGTAAACTTAAGAAAAGTATTTACGGTCTCAAGCAATCAGCAAACTGTTGGAATCAAAAAATTAATTCAACTTTAATCAATTTTGGATTCAGAAGGGGAAATGCTGATTGTTGTTTGTATGTAAAATGCCAAACGGACAAAATTATTTATGTATTAGTTTATGTTGATGACATCCTAGTTGTTGCAAAAGAAAAGGATTTGGTTTTAGAAACAATTAATGAAATTAGAAAACATTATGAAATAACTGACATGGGAAATTTAAAATTATATCTTGGAATGCAAATTGAAAAGAAACGTGGAATTTATTATATGCATCAAGAAAAGTACATACAGAAAATATTAAATATATTCAATATGTCAAATGCAAAAATATCCAAAATACCATTAGATACTGGATATTTCAAAAGTTCAACAAAAGAAGATGAACTTTTAGGTGACAATGAACTATATCGAAAAGCTATTGGTTCACTTCTGTATCTTTCGGGAAATACAAGACCAGACATAGCAGCAGCCGTTTCAATTCTAAGCAGAAAAGTATCCTGCCCCACTCAACGTGATTGGAATGAAGTTAAGCGAGTTTTAAGGTACCTAAAAGGAACACAACATCTACAGCTTTGTGTTGGATGTAATAAAGAACAATTAAAACTTGTGGGATATGCCGATTCAGATTGGGCTGCAGATATAAATGGCAGAAAATCTACAAGTGGATATATATTTAAATTGGGTCAAGCCACAATCAGTTATGCTAGTAGAAAACAAGGACTTATTGCATTATCATCAACTGAAGCAGAGCTTGTTGCTTTAGCAGAAGCAACACAAGAACTTATTTGGCTGAGGACATTGTTTCAAGATCTGCAAGTTAATTTACAAGATATTACAATGTTCGAAGATAATCAAAGTTGTTTAAAGATATTGGACTCAGAGAAAATAAATCCTCGAACAAAACACATAGATGTCAAATATTATTTTCTTCGTGGCATTAAACAATCAAAAGAAATAAAATACATTTATTGTCCAACAGAAGAAATGATTGCAGACATTCTTACGAAACCTTTACAAAATATTAAACAATCAAGACTCAGAGTTCTGGCTGGTCTTATATAAAAAAGGATTTAAGAAATTAGAATGAAGTATTTATTAAGAAGGGGTGTTAGTATAAACATGAATATGTATATACTTTGTTATAAAAATACTTTGTAATTCTAATTTAAGTTTTTGTATAATAACTTAAAAATATTGAAGTTTAATATATGTTTTGTAATTATTCAATCATACAATTTTGTAGAATAAACATCTTGTTTTTGCTAAAAAATATTTTCTTATTATTCTGGATTTAACTAGAACTCTTAAGTCCTAGAAATAACTAATATACGCTTGATGGTTTTCGAATTCAGTTTTCTTTTTAAGACATATATTTCTGTACAGTTTATTTGCTTCTATGTACCACTTTTTAAGGTTTTGGCAGCTGGAATTCCGGAGCGCATTTAAGAGAGAAAAGGATTTTTTTCTCGCGTTCATACACTCTTTGTCAAACCATTTTTGTTTGTAACTTTTACATAAGTTTGAAGGTGCTGTTGATATAGAGTTTCTTATACAAGATACAAGTCGATTTGATCGTTCATCAACTGAATCAGTCATTACATGTACTGTAGAAATATTCATATCCAGCTTGCTTTGATACGTTAAAAGATTATATTGTTTCCATCTTAGTCGTGGGATAAGTTGAAGATTTCTTTCAGTTGTTATTTTTTCTGACCATTCAACAACAATTGGCATGTGGTCTGAAAAGTTCTTACACTGTACTTCAAATTTCCTTATAAGATCAGTCCACTCATTGTTTACAGCGCAATAATCGATGACCGATTTACCTTGACCTCCAATAAAAGTATAGTGGCCTTCAGTATCACCGTTAGTACAACCGTTCAAAATAATACAATCGTACATCTGAAATATTTCGACAAGACTCGTTCCATTTTGGTTGCATACACTGTCCTTGGAATTTCTATAACTGTGGTTTATCGAGGGGTTGTTTGTGCTGCGAAGTGAAGTAATTTGTAAGTTGCTGATTCGTGCATTTAGGTCACCCATTACGAGAATACTTTTGTTTGCTAGATTCAGCATAATGCTATTGAATCTTTCAAAGTCTTCGTTCCATTTGGTACAGTTTATATAAAACGGGACAATGTACATATTTTTTTTTAGAAGTTTAACAACAGTTGTATTTACGATTTCTTCAAAAGCGTAGATTTTCAGATGTGATGTTCTTATTCCATACAGGCTTCCTCCGCTTGCGCGTCCTTTTGCATATGTTTTAATTGCTGCATTAGAAATTAACTTAAAACCACTAAAATATTTTGTAAATTTGTTTAAATTATCACTTGTAACATGTGTTTCATAAAGAAAAAATATATCAAAACTTTTGACATAATTAAAAAAATCTATAAATAAAAGTTTGTTACTTAGCCCAGATACATTGTATGATAAAATTTTAAAAGTATATAAAGGTATTGAGCTGACGGCATCACATTTTCAATTTTGTAACATTGTACTAGAACTTGGATAGTTTTGGTGTAGTGGCATCCCTGCAGTAGAAGCGACGATTGGTCTAGACCATTCCTTTTGACGTCTATTCGGTGACATGAGTTTGACAAGTTCGAAATTTAGTTCTCGAAACATATAACGAAGATGTTTATCTCCATCTTCGTTTTTATATTTAAGTGCATAATTATTGTTTAAATAAAATGTTTTTTCTGAAACTATTAAAGAATTATTGTTTTTAATTATTACTGCTTCTGTTGGTTTTTTCGTTTTAATCATTCTCCTATAGCCAAGAAGGATTCGGCGCTTGTGCTGTGATTGTTTGGTTAGGTCACGCTGTATAAACACACCTGTGCCTTTCAGCTTCGAGGAATTTCGTAGCATTTGTGTTGCATTCTCATTGGAGCCAGTGTTGAGTTTCATTTTTATAATTGATTGGTTTTCAGTTAATTTTGTTGTTTCTTGGTTTTGAAGCGATTTGCCAAGTAGAAGTTTTGTGATTGATTCAATTTTCACGTGTGGATCGACATTTTCTTTGGGTAAAGTGAGAATGATGTTTTTTCCTCTCAATTCGCGACTCTGTATCTCTAGTTCTTCTTCCAAAGCATTGCACCTAGCTTCAAAATGTCGAACTTGGATAGATAAATCCTTATTTTGTTCCCGCAGTAAATTTATTTCTGTATTTAACTTTGACAAATCGTCTTTCGTCGCTAACCTTGCGGTTGCTTTCTCAAGCTCGGTATGAAGAGATTCATCGATGATGGTTTTGATTTTTTGGAAATCGCTATTTGAGATGGACATGATTGGATGTGTTTTATAAGCAAATGGTATTCTGTTTGTAATCACTGTCTTAGAATTCGGGTTTTCTTCCGGTGATGTTTGGCTCAATTTTCTTTTGTTTTTGATCATGTGACATGCAAGACAACTTCAAGATTTATTTAAAAGCTTATATTACTATGTTTACCTGTTATATTAACACTTTTGGGTAAAGAGATAGGAATAATAGGTAATTAAGGAATTTTTATAGAATTTTTGTGATTTTTTACTATTAAATTTTAAAAAAAAATTGCCGGAGCGATATAAAAATTGAACCAACTACTTTCAAGACAGTGTTGCCAACCCTGTCACCATGTATGGACCCTTAAAGCGAGTTGACACTTACGCACTTATGGATGAAGGTTCTTCAATAACCATGATTGATAGAAGCCTAATTGAGGATCTTGGACTGAGTGGTGATAGCCGAAAGTTGGATCTTCAATGGTTTGGGGGCAGAGCTGCTCAAGAACCTGCCACTGTGGTCAACGTTCACATCAGTGGAACAAATAACAAGAAGAAACATCTGCTTCGTAACGTTTATGGTGTTTCTAACCTTCGTCTACCGATGCAAAGCCTGAATGAAAATGATTTGCGCCGGGATGCTGAATATTTTGAACGGTTACCTGTTTTGGGCGATTCCATTATAGCGGGTGCAACATTTAGACTCATTTGAAGTACATTTAATAATAAAATAAGCAAAATATTTAATGACATTATTACTTGAAGGGATACATTTTCACCTATTTATATTTAATCCATTTAGAATTCTAAAATATAATAAATAATTTGGCAGAAGAATGGTTTCAAAGTGCGATCGCGGGTGCAACAGAATCGGCCCGACTTTTCTAGATCATAGTACAAAAAACACAAATTCTGTTAATTGTGAAACATTTATCATGCTATTCTTACATATATTGAACGACGTTGATTCAATTAACTAAATAAATAAAAATAAAGATAGAAAACAAAAGTAAGCAACGAAATATTAACTTTTAAATCAATCGCGGGTGCAACATCAAATTATCGCGGGTGCAACGCGTCTAACTTAAATTAGTAAACTGATTTAAAAAACTGGAAAAAATATAAAATAAGGCACATATGTAACAAGTCAGTACCCTTCTCTATTAATTATAATTTTGTTTTTTCAAATACTTCAATATTTTTTCGAAAATACATATATGTATGTCAGAAGTACTCCATCTTCATCGATATCGGTTGAGGATAACCCCACATAACGATATTGTGATATTGAAGCCTACCTGGTGCAAGAAGGTACAAACCTACAAACCTGCGAAAATAACTTTTGGAAATACTGCTGCTGTAAAAACAGAACGGTATTTTAGGGCATGGATCTACTGGATTTATAGGGGGCTGAAAAGGCCCTGTTGGAGATTTAGAATTTAATGCTTCATCTTCTGACTCAATAAAAACATCGAAAACTTAACTTCACGAATGCTCATGGTCATTGTATTCTTCTCCATTCTTAACTTCCGACTTAATCGATTTCACATCTTTTATACCCGGCACTTGTCTGCTAATATTATCCCTTTTATAGAAATCATCTGTCATCCTTCAGTTTTTTAGACATTGCTTTGGTGGAACAAGTTTTTTTTTTTTTAATACATTTTTTAACACTTCAACTACGTTAGTGGGACTCCTTGGGCGATTACGTTTCACTTGTGCGACTTTTTTAGTCTACAGGGACTGATGCAATGAGCGCCTGCCTTTTTTTGTGTTGACTGCATTTTTTCGTTTTGTCTGATTCAGGTCAGAATTTTAAAATTTACATCTGCCTTCATTTTCCCTTTCAATACATCTCTCCACATTATATTTCTACGTCCTTTTTTTGCATGAAGCTCAGCATATTTGTTAATTTTTTGTCAATTTTCTGTAAAGTAGTCTCTTTTTCTTGTTTCACTTCCATTTAACCATATATTTTTATATAAAAAAGAACAAAATATTATATTACATAGTTAAAAAAAACGTGAACAGCAGAAATTATTATTCAAAACATATTTTATCAATAAAATACAATAAATCACGTTATAATGTTAGTAGTCAATAAGTTGCACCCGCGATCTTAATATTAGGATCGCGGGTGCAACCAATTTAAATCAACGTTTTTTTTCGTTCAACGTACAATATATTCCTAATAACGACTGATTTAATTTTAGTTTTGTTTTCTTCTTACTTTTAGAAAGTTTCAAAACGCTAGCACTTTATTTCTGCCAAAAAAGTAAACTTTTATATCTTTTATATCGCGGGTGCAACAACTTACAATGGCTTTTTGCAATCAATAATGCTAAAAATATAATAACAAATTCGTACATGTTTTTATACAAACGATTAAATCGCATGTTGCTTTATACGTCTATTGAGTAAAGCATAACTCAAAACTGTCGGAAATAGCTATTTTGAACTTATGTTACCACTTATAATAATTGCAGTTCGTATCGACTTCGTATGATAATGTTGCCAAGCGCAAACAAAAATGTTCTCTATAACTTAGGTCTCAGTTTTTGTTTTAATTATTAAATATAGTATTTCTACTTTGAATATTTATCAAAAAAAGTAAAAAATATTGTAATTCAAAAATTGGTGTCAAAAATTGTCTACAGCGGAATCACCCTTTTCCCTTATGATGACATCTCCCCACAGATTCTCATTGGCTTAGATCACTGCCACCTTGGTCTGCCAAGTGAGTCGAGATGGAGGGCCATATGCTGCCCACACAGAACTCGGCTGGGTAGTATTTGGTCCAACGAAGATAGCCTCGCCACTGAAGATGTCATGCCTGCTTATCAAGACAAGTGAAGATGCCCTCCACAAGCTAGTAGCAGATTACTTCGAGACGGAAAGCTTTGGGGTGCGGCCAGCACCAATGGTAGAAACCGAAGAAGACATGCGTGCTCGTAGTATTCTGCAATCAACTACAGTCAAAATCAATGGAAGATTCCAAACTGGACTACTTTGGAAACGTGATGACATTGAGCTTCCGGACTCCTATGCCATGGCAAAAAAGAGGCTCATAGGTATCGAGCGTAAAATGAAGAGGGATGATGTGTTTGCTGCCGCCTACAACGACATCATTAGCTCTTACGTTGCAAAGGGGTACGCTCGCCAGCTGCAGCCAGCAGAAGCCGCCAAGATAGGTCCTAAAACGTGGTAGCTTCCAAACTTCGCCGTAGTAAATCCCAACAAGCCAGGGAAACTTCGCTTGGTGTTTGACGCCGCCGCAACAGTAAGTGGGATTTCACTCAATTCTTGTTTACTGAAAGGACCACAGGAGTACCAGCTGATGCCATCGGTGCTATTCAACTTTCGAGTGGGTGCTGTCGCAGTGTGCGGAGATATCCGTGAAATGTATCACCAAGTACTCATTCGACCAGAGGATAGGAACTCGCAAAGGTTTCTATGGCGTTGGGGAAATACAGATGTGAGCCCTGAAGTCTACGAGATGCAAGTCATGACGTTTGGTGCTGCTTGTTCGCCGTGCGCTGCCCAATATGTCAAATCTATTAATGCGCTGAAACATCTTGAGACTAATGCCAGAGCAGTGAAGTCTATTCTGCAGCACCACTACGTTGATGACTTTGTGGATAGTTTCGAGTCAATTGATGAAGCCATTGCCATCTCAAAACAAGTTCGTGAAATACATAAAGATGCCAGTTTTCAATTGCGAAGCTTCAGCTCAAATTCACCAGAAGTACTCAGTGCCCTAGAAAATGAAGCAGAGTCCAAAACAGTTGCAGTCACAAAACACCAGTCGACCGATGGAAGCTTGACTACGGAAAAGGTCTTGGGTATGTTTTGGCAGCCCTTGAGCGACACCTTTAGATATGAACTCAAGTTCCACCGAGTTGATCCTGACATTATATCTGGAGAAAGATGCCCTAGTAAAAGAGAGCTGCTCAGCGTCATCATGTCAGTTTTTGACCCATTGGGATTTTTGGCAAATTTTCTGGTCTGTGCCAAACTATTGATGCGTGAGGTCTGGAGGTACGAATTACTTTGGGATGAGCCATTGCCCAGTAACATCTATGCAGCTTGGATCAATTGGTGCAAAAATTTGGACAAAGTTGTCGGGGTTCAGATTCCACGCTACCAGGCCCGGATTAATAGGGGGGCTAGGGGGGACTGAAGCCCCGGGCCCCGCGGAAACGAGGGCCCCATCGCATTAAGAAATTTAAACCGTAAAACCGCGATATTCAAACTGTAGAATCTAATAACTCCCAAAAATATAAACCAAAATTAGTTGACCCCACAAAATCCAAACTCGAAAGCTATATACCCCAAAAACGTTAAACCCATATAGCCCAACCCGCTAATATCTCCAAAAAGTCAAACCCACATAGCCCACGTCGCTATTAACCCAAAGCTGTAAACTCAAAAAATATTAAATCCATGCAGCCTAATTCAGCAAAGGGTTGCCAGATTGAAAAACAAATTGAAGTCTATACCTCGTATCTTTTTTTGCGAAGTGTGGAAATATGCTGGACTAATTATCTCGAGTCCCTTATTTATTCTTGATTAATAGAAATGTGCGAATTGAGTGTAAGAGTACATTTCGATACTATAGTGTGGTAAAATTTAGAATTGTTAATTTCCACGAGTCCGTTCCGAGTTTAATAAGCGAAAAATGGCGATAGAAATTTTGCGGCAGAAGTATAAAGCCAGTAACATGTCAGGACAATACTCTGGATTTCATGGTATTTTTCATGCGTTAAGCTGCTTAACTGATGATCAAACTCAAAAATTAGATACTCGGCATGAAGCTTCATCTTTAAAATCGAAAATTATTAAACTTGAATGCCTTTATGGCGGTATTCTGTAAAGAGATTTTAAATAGATTTGACGCCACCAATTCGTATTTTCAAAAAGTGGAACTAGATTTAAACGTAGCTAAAAACATGATGTTATCTTTGATTGAGTATTTGAAAAATACACGAGATAATTTTTCAAAAATTGAAATAGAATCGAAAGCCTTGAGCAAAGAAGTTAATCAGGAATATTCTGATTTCAATAAAAGAAAAATTCCAAAAATATTGGACGACGGAGAAAAAGAAAAAGAAACGCTCTATGGATCTGATAAGTTTGGAATTGGCACTTTGTATGTACTCACAGAAATGCGCAAGAGGATTGAAGCTCACGCTTACATCACTGAGATGTTCGGATTTTTTGCAATATTTTAACTATGAGTGAAAATGAAGTAAAAAAAAGAGCAAAAAATGTAGTCGAAATTTATCATAAAAAATCGTAAAGATTTAGAAATTGAATTAACTTATGAACTAGAGCAGCTTATTCGAATAATGAAATAGCAGCCGCAACTGTTTTCTTCTCAAGTTAAAAAAGAAAAAAGTGAACTTATTTCACATTTTAAAATACTTAACTGGATCGTTGAAAAACAAATGGTTGACGTTTTTCCAAATGTTCATAAATAACCCTTAGAATATTCGTTACAATACCCATAGCAATTGTGAAGCAGAAAGACCTTTCTCAGTTCTTAAAAGAATACAAAATATGTACCGATCTTCGATGTTGCATGAAAGATTAACATCTTTAACACTTTAACTCGTTTAGCAATTGAATCCGAATTATTAAGATCGATTGAGTTTAATGATTTGATTCAAGATTTTGTAAAAATGAATTTGAGAAAAAAAAAATTGTTTAATAGTTATTATTTATAATGTATACTTACTCATTCAATCTAATAAATGCTAATTACTACATAATTTGTTACTTTTAATTTTTAGAGTTTTGAATAATCAAAAAGAAAGGGTCTGACGGTTTTGAGTTCATGGTTTTTGGATTAATTACGAATTGGGTTATGTGGGTTTAACGCTTTTGGGTTTACGATTATTTATTTGCGATTGCGAAATGAACACATTTAATTTTCCAAAAACGTTACAAAAAGGAGTCCCTAATAAATGATTAGTCCTGAGTATCAAAAATTCTTAATTTTATCGGGGGTGGATCACTTGGGGGATAGCTTCTTGGATTTTCGATACGTCAACTCCTCGACGCATCGCCTCTGAGAGTATGGACTCCTAGCGCCTCGGGTTATTGGGGGTTGGCTCGCTTGGGGTTTAGGACGCTCGGGGTTATGAGGGGTTGGCTTGCTTGGGTTTTATATCTTTTTAGGGGGCCTCAAATTTGAAATAGCCCCGGGCCCCCATTATCTTTAATCCGGCCCTGCACGCTACTACTTCCTCAACGCTTTGCCGAAGGAGCTCCAGCTTCACATCTTTGTCGATGCAAGCGAGGAAGCGTTTGCCGCCGTAGCCTACTGGAGGTCTGAGTCGTTGGACAAGGAAGCTGAAACCGCATTTGTTTGTGCCAAAACCAAGTGTGCATCATTGAAACCTATGACTATCCCACGCCTCGAGCTCCAAGCTGCCGTTTTGGGAACTCGTTTGATGCAAACGATCATAGAAGAGCATAAAACACTTCACGTCAGCCGCTGCGTTCTTTGGACAGATTCCAAGACGGTCATCAAGTGGATTGACTCTCAGAACCGTCGCTACAAGCCATTTGTGGCACACAGAATAGCCGAAATTCTTGCAGTCACTGAAGCGTCCAACTGGAGGTGGCTGCCTACCCATGACAATGTAGCCGATGAGGCAACTCGATCAAGTTGCCCTGTCGACTTAAATCCATCATCAAGGTGGTTGAATGGACCTGGGTTTCTTAAACAAAAAGAAATTTTTTGGCCTGCTAACTTAGCCAACGTTATCAACCACGAAGAAAATGAAGATGAGGAACTTCCATCAAAGTTCGCTCTTCTTGTTGTAAGTAAAATTTTCATTAAATTCTCCAACTTTTCTTCCTTTCTAAAACTGAAAAGGGCCATTGCTTACGTCATCCGATACGCTCGCTCACTACGTCACATAACGCCTGCCAGCAATAGATTAACAGTAGATGAACTTCAAGCAGCGGAACGTGTGCTATATCGCCAAGCACAAAATGAAGAGTATGCTGCTGATATTAAACGAATTAAAGATGGTCAATGCCTAACCACAGAAAGTCCTTTGCACAACTTAACGCCTTACGTAGATGAGCATGATATCTTACGTGTGAGTGGCCGAATCGACGCAGCCAGTTGGCTTCCATATTCTACCAGAAGACCTATTATTTTGCCGCCTGGACATGAATTCACTAAACTGGTTGTGGATCATTATCATTGCAAGATGAAACATCAGAACTTCGAAGCCACAATCTGTGAAGTCCGACGCCTGTATTGGATTCCACGTATTAGACAAGTTTTACGAAAGGTAATTTCGAAATGTGACACCTGTAAACTAACACGAATCAAGCCTGTTACACCACTGATGGGCCCCCTGCCAGAGGATCGACTGACACCATACGTGAGGCCGTTTACCTACACTGGCCTTGATTACTTTGGCCCCCTCACAGTAACAATTGGTCGTCGTGTAGAAAAGAGATGGGTAGCGTTATTTACATGCCTTGTCGTCCGAGCTATCCACTTAGAGGTTGCCTGTGATCTCTCAACAGATGCATGTATTCTCACCATCCGCAATTTCATAAATCGTCGAGGAGTACCTGTGCGGATACGCAGCGATAATGGAAAGAATTTTGTAGGTGCAGACCAACAGGCAAAACGTTTCAGCGAGGTGTTCGATTGCGACCGTATCCAAGATGAGCTGTCAGCCAAGGAAGTTGAGTGGGTTTTCAACTGCCCTAGTAACCCATCCGAAGGAGGTGTTTGGGAGCGCATGGTCCAGTGCGTAAAAAAGGTACTTCGACACACACTGAAGGAAGTCTCACCACGGGAGTATACGCTACAGTGTCTGATGATTGAAGCGGAGAATGTTGTCAATTCGAGGCCGTTGACTCATTTACCAATTTCCGTTGATCAGGAGGAGCCACTCACGCCGAATCATTTTTTACTAGGAACAGCTAACACTGCCCAAACCCCAAGTGGAAATGAGCCATTTGAGAAGCTGTGTACCCTTCGGAAACAGTGGCGAATTGCCCGTCAACTGCGAGACAGATTCTGGAAGCGTTGGATTTCTGAATATTTGCCAACATTAACACGCCGATCCAAGTGGTGTGAAATATCAGAGCCACTGAAAGAAGGGGACCTAGTATTCATTTGTGACAAGGACATGCCCAGAAAACAATGGTGCCGAGGAAGAGTTGAACGAGTTTTCCAAGGTGCAGATGGAGTAGTAAGACGAGCCGATGTTCGCACCAAGACTGGAGTTCTACGCCGTCCTGTATCTAAATTGGCCGTTCTCAGCATAGATAGTGAATCGGATTGATTCACGGGGGTGGGGATGTGGAAGAACGCCCTTAAGTTTCCCTTTTAAGATTGAAGGAAACAGAACTTCAATAACAACACCATCTAGCCGACGATTCAACAATCAATAAAAGAAGTAATTTAGCCGTCACTGTCTTCACGCCGTAGTTTGCTCTCTTTCTTCACGCCGTATATGATTTCCATAATTTTCGCCATCGCCATTTTAAAATCATAGATACTAACCTTTGAAGCGAGTGGTCGAAGCCAGAGGAGTGCAAACTGCGGTAAGTCATTTATTTGAACGTAAAATTGTAGTCTGTAACTTAATGTAATTTCAGAAATAAAATATACTATATATATGTAGACGTATAAATATATGCGAAAGCGATATTTCATTTCGAACTCCCGCTCAAAGGATAGTGTACACCAGGGAAGTGTCTTGAGTCCCCTGCTCTTTATTACAGTTCTTGATTACCTGCTTGAAGGCAAAGTGACGGATCCAAAAGTACATCAGTTATTCTTTGCTGACGATGGAGCCATCATAAGTGAAGACCCGATATCCCTACAACGAGCACTTGACGTATGGGTGGATGTTCTAGAAGGAAGTGGGTACCGCATAAGCGCGAAAAAGACAGAATACCTATGCTGCCCATTTTCTGATCCACACAGGCCTACTCCAGACATTTATTTGAATGGAGTAGTTCTTCCCAAGTGTGAAAAGTTTAAATATCTGGGGTCTATGATAAATAACGAAGCTACTTGTGATGACGATATCAATCATCGCGTAAGCGTAGGGTGGATGAAGTGGCGGGAAAATTCTGCTATCTTCTGTGACCGAAAAATGCCCCCTAAGCTGAAAGGAAAGCTCTACACTTCAGTTGTTCGTCCAGCACTCACATACGGTTCACAATGTTGGACAATGTACAAAAAGTATGAGAGTAAGCTTACGGCAGCTGAGATGAAGATGCTTCGTATGACAGCAGGAGTTACAAAGCTTGATCGAATTAGAAGTACGAAGATCCGAGGAAGCCTTCATGTTAAGAATACCATTTCCCAAAAAATTGAACACGACCGACTCAGTTGGTATTGCCATGTTCAAAGGAGAGATCCTGAGAACCCCGTCAAAAAGGCAATATCATACAACGTTCCAATTCGGAATAAAAAGAAAGGTAGGCCTAAACACTCCTGGTACAAACAAATGCAAAAACACCAGCATTCAGTTGGCCTCAGAAATGGAACAATACAAAACCGGGAGGCTTGCCGCCGATTTCTGAGGTCAACCCGGCGAACCCCACAGGCGGATCTGTAGCGACACAGACACTGGCTGAACTCAGCCTAAAACAAAACCGACTGAACTTGTTCACTTGACGAATGAGTGGAAAAAGGTCATGATGGATCGGTAGATCGAAAAAACCTACAACAAAGCCATTCTGGTATCGCCTCCTTCAGCGGCTACATCTCGCCTTCTGCGACCAATATAAATTGTTGAAATCAGCTTTGAAATATATTAATAAATTGAAATAATTAACTGTGTTTCATTATACAATAAAAACAATATATATATAGATGAGTGCGATTCTATAACTGGTGACCCCGACGTGTACTAGTGTGAAGCAGATACGTGGGAGAGTTATGATCCCCTCGACATCGAGATCATAACAGCGCCGAAGAAAAGGAGGAAGAAGAAGAAGATTCTGTGAATGCTGTAAGGTGATTTTAATCGCAAAATGTAAATTATGTCTCATATCTGTTATAAATTTGAAACCTAAGGAGATCGCTCGTTTTCATTGATTCTTTTCAAGTAGACCTATTCAGATTAAGTCTTAAAGGTGTCGATTGGTGTGGTGGCTTTTAAGGAACCTGTCGCTGTCACTAAAGAAATTTATAAATATCAATTCTCGTCCTATAATATAATTTGCATACATATACATTACATGTAATCATACATACAACTACTTAATGGATATTTTTACCCTTTGGCCTACCTTCTACCAATTCATTCATAAAACACGTGTTCTTTGTTCATGTCATAGACGACTGGGAAATATGAAAATTTACATAAAGGAATTTTCATCATTGACAGGTAGCAAGCACTCAAATCAAATCACATCTTTTCTTATCTCTTATTCAGACGTAATGAAGTATGCACTTAATTTTATTTTCCAATTTTCATTTCCAACTCAGATTCTTCCTACATAACATGCGTGGGTACAGGTGCTTTCAAAATATATTCATAGACATTTTTATGAATACATGTCCCTAGCGAAATTAAATATCTTGTATTTCATGTTGTTATTATCATTGATCCGATTCCTTTTAATCTTGAGAATTAATTCCGTTGTAGAAAGGTAACTATAAATAATTAAATCAACCTGGAATTGCATCGTTTTGTTAAAGAAGATTACTTAAACTATAAATTTCAGAGCTTTGTGAATTTGATACTAATTGTCCTTAAAAAGGTCGAACTCTAAAATAAAAGATAACGTAACATGTACATAGCTAATGTTATCATTTCATTGTGCATTCCATAAAGGTCCAGGAAAATAATCTCACAGGAATCGGATCCCCATGGGAATTTATTCCACTGTAAGTGAAGTGAGAATAGGTTCCACATTTAAAAAGTCGATACCCGCCTAGAGTGAAACTTTGTTACTGTTAAGTATTTATTTTATTTTATTTTATTTCTTTTTCGCTTAATACAAGCACATACGAGTAATATCTTAAAATTAAATAACAATTGAGATCTTAAAGCTAAGTTCAGAGGTTTAAATCAAAAAATTTGAAGTTACATATTTAGTTTTCGAATCATTCTTGTAATAGGTTCATTCGGGCATATTCGGTACGATGGTTTAAATTTATCAAGCAGACCTACGATTCCATTCAAAAGCTGGTGCACATAAAGTATTTCGGCATTATCGCAAACAATACTTCGAGCTTATAAATTTATTTGCGCAAAATTTTAGTTGAATTAGTACGATGTTAAAGCTGTTTTAGTATGAAACTAGGTTAAAACAACGATTTTTATTAAAGTTAAAATCATCGAGTACCTATTTTAATTTTTTAGTATCGTGCTAACTTCATAAAACTCTTTGACATTTACAAACGTCAAAAAATGTCTGTTTACTTCTATGTATGTATATATTATTTATTGAGATTTAGTCCACTTTACATTTTTTTTTACATTTATTTGTACTTATGTTAATTTATAAACATTTGCCGACTTAGAATTGAACGAGCTACACTAGTAGCTTATTCAGTTGAAAATTTCACAGCAATATATTTTGTATTCGTCCACTCAAAAAAAGACCAACAGCCTTATTTACTAACTCGTTTTAGCGACGGGTAAAGTTACTTCGACTTTCCAACGACTCTAATCCTGAAAAGCTTATTTATAATGAAAATGCACTAGGAATAGCGGTAGAATAAGCTAAAACTGGTTCATAGGAGGTTTAAGGCCATTTTAGTATCTAAATGTCATTTTGAGATGACATCTTGTGAAATTTACAAAAAGGAGTGTAAGCAATTTTTTTTCGTTTCTTACTAAGACAAAAAGGATAGATATTTTGCATTAATAAATGATTTACATTTTTCAAACCCTCTAACAGTTGTAAGATTTTGGGGACGCAATGTGGTTCGTAAATTTATTTAGAGGATTTGAACTTTATACAATCCAATTTTAAATGTATACAATTTCCAAAATGAATAAAATGAGTACTAATGGCAATCAGCTGCGGTTTTCTTACTTTTATAATAACCAGAGTTTTAGATTGGTAACTTAATTTGGTAGTATATTTGACATAAGGAAGGCGTAGCTAAAATGGCTAAGAGAATATAATATAAATAAGGATTTGTTTGACGTGGCGTAAGCCCGAAGTAAGTGCTTCGGCTCGATTTAACTATTCCGAGGTTGAACCCAGTATTAGTGAAAATTAATAAATAAGGCTGCAAGAGTTCAAAATGAGAACTTAACCTAAGGTATGATGGTGAGGAGAAGAGTGTTGGGAATAACAAATAGGAGATAGATAGCTAACACACGACACAGGCGACTGAAGGTCTACTCCGTTTTAACACAGTCAGTGTACCGACGTATAAAAGAAAGCAAGCTGTTTATATGGCATTGATAAAATTGAGCTCACATGAGTGTCTTTAGATTATTAACCTTTTGCTGTCAGTGCAGAACAAATGTTTATCTGTTAATCATTGACTTATTATTATATGGACTGCTAGTTGTGTATAATTCCCATACAAAATTTGCAACCAAAATAGTCCAACGGATACAATCGAAACTAGCCCTCCAAAAAAAAAACGCCATCTCTTGTTCTACTAGTGCCAACAGAAATGTTTACTCATAGAAACTAAGGACATCTATTGACATTGCTTTAAAGAAACGGTGCCCTCTATGGTTAGAGAGATAATTGGCTGAGAATAGTGCTAAGGGATATCGAAAAAAAATCCCCTTTAAAATATTTTATGAATCATTTTGGTTTGCTTAATGATTTTATTGTGTGCATTCTTTTTTGAGAAAATGTCGTCCATCAACGAAAAAATGCAACATGCAAACATGAAAAATTGACTAAGCTAACTGAAGGATCAGGCAAATCGTATCGTCGTCGGTTGAAAAACGAAGTGACATTATTAAAAAGTTTAATTTTTTTCAAATTAAAAAAATTAAATTTTTCGAATCAACACTTTGAAAAATATACATCAATAAAAATATATCATTTATTCTAGATTTAATTTTATAAAATGAAAAATCGACCTCAAATAAAAAAAATTGGACTTACATATGTCACTTTGCAACGTTTAAGAAAGAAAGTTTTTTGTAAATTTGATACAAATTGTAGGATTGGTTCTTCTCTAAAGTGAGTTGTTAATTTAAATCAAAATTAGGATTTATTTGCATAACTAATTTTTTTGCAAATATTTTCGCTCTAGCCAAAAAGATCTTAGCTTATCTCTAGATTTCTAGTATAAAAATTAAAATTATTTGTAAAAGCGAAACTAATTGCTTTAATAAAAGTATTTTTACAAACAATAATAATATTTGTTAATAGATAATATAAGTAAATGCAACGAAAACTGTGTTGCAGTATATATTTATACGTTGAAAACAAAAATGAAAAAGGGAAAATTAAAAAGGGAAATTTTCAGATTTGGCAATTGGACTATTTGCACATTAGCCCCTTTAGCACTGGTTCCATTTCATAGTACTCAAATTTTCCGTCAGTGTCGGCAGGAGGGCTAGTGTCGTTTGGTAATCCGTTGGACCATTCTGTAATCAGCTACTAGCAGTCCATATCTAGTATGTCAATGCTGTTAATAATAAATATACATCAAGTAAAAAGAAAACTAAGTTAATATTTTCTCAGATTGAGTTAAGTTATTTACATAAGTAGATATGAGTTTTAGGCTCGTATTCACCGAGCGCTCCTAAACGGCTCCTAACTTTACGAGGCTCTTAACTTGAAATTTATGTGGCGTATTCACCAACCACTCGCAAGTGTTTTTCGAAGTTCGAAAATGAGAGCCACTATCTCTTGTTCAGGCATACCCAAACTGTGAAATGTTGTGGAATGTTGGTCTTGACAGCAAATGGATACTCTTCTACTTGGCATTGCTCACATAGATTGGAGTCAAATGCGTACGTGGCACACGCACAAGCGAACAAACTTTCGAAGAGAGCGCTCGTAAGTTAGGAGTGGTCGGGACCACTCCTAACTTTTAAGAGCGCTCGTAAATCTTCACTAATATTGCTTGGTGAATAGGTTTATGAGCTTCTTAAGTTATGAGCGCTCGGTGAATACCGGCCTTAATGTTATTTGTGAAGGACGGTACAGTTAACTACCAGGCACTTGAATATATTTTGTAATGTATTAATTAGATACTTTAAGTTAGTGATCACAATTTTCTTCTTAATCTAAGATAAATTCTCGACTGAAAAGGTAAAGTATCTTAAGTCAATTTTGATGATTTTTCAGGAGAGCAAAAAAACACTTCAAAGCTGTATCCCAAAAAATCTTTCAAATATAGACTTTATTCAACAAAGCATTTATATGTAAAATTTTATGATCTTTTTTTTTGAAATTATTTTCAAAAAGATATTTTTAATATTTTGGTCGTTATGAGGAAAAATATGACTTAAGATAGTTTGGCTTTTCTATAAATTGAATTTTATATTAATTTCCAAAATCTTAAGTTGAGATAAGATATTTTTCCTTGCGTTTTCAAAGGACGTTTTCAATTCTTATGTCCATTTAAGATGAGATGCGTGTGCAAAAGTGGAAAAAATGAGATTTAAGATGATATTTGGTGGTTTTTATTTAAGTCGAATATGAAAAAGTCACATTTGTTCTATAGAGCTTTAATAATAATAAAAAAAAATAACTAATAAAGACTTGAATTTCTTTAAAAAAAAAAGGCTATAAAATCACATTTGGTTCACAGAATAGAAACAATTTAGTTTTATTCAAATAATTTATTTAAAAAATATTAAAATAAAATATGAAATAAATTATTAAATTATTTAAAAAAAATCATTGATCATTGTAAAAAGTGTTACATGAAAACATATTTTTAAAATTCAAATTAATAATAACAAAAAACTATTGGAAAAAATTTACCTAGGGGACCCAAGGGGAGATAGGAGAAATTGAAAATTGTTTTTACCTCCGAAACTAACGGTATCGCACCCGTAGTGTAAGATCTTATTTATCTCGAAAACGGCTCTCATGATTTTGATAAAATGAAATTTTTGAATAACATGTTATTAACTGTACCTATCATAAAACCGTTTTTTTTAAGTAAAACTTCTTTTCCGGCGTTGGGGTAAAAAAAATGTCTATGCAGCTGTCAGTGACGTTTCAAAACGACACGCTATCAGTCAAAGACAGCGACATGTAAGGAAGTTTTACTTCTACCGCGCGTACGTCAGTACACACAACCTTTTTCTTTTTATTTTCGACTTTCTCATTAACGGTTCTAACGATTTAAACCATTTTTTTAGCAGGAGCCCCCGAAGCTTAAAATAATATTTTATATAAGAACATTCGCAAAAATATTTTTTGGATCTTTTGAAAAAAAAAATCTAATTTTGTTTTTTGAAAAATCAATATCTTCAAAACAAGTGAAACGATTATTTTTTGAAATTTTAATTGAATTAGTACGACCGACGTTAAAGCTGATTTAATATGAAACTAAGTTAAATCAACGATTTAGCAATTTTTATTCGAATATAGCATCATACTATATCTATATCTACCCTTTTATTAAAGTTAAAATCGCCGAAGAATATCGTGCTTTTAGAAACGCTACAAAAGGTTTGTTTACTTAGTTTTTTGCACGAACTGTCAATGTTTTCGGTGTGTTCAGAAGCAATTTATTAAGAATTCCTTTAGTACGATACTAGTTAGAAAATGTTTTAAACTAAGAATGAGTTAGTAAACTACTTTAAAGTTAGCAAATTGTTAAGTAGTATCATACAAAGAAATTAAAAACAATGGGCCTTGTGAATAAAAAAAAAGCTAAAGCTGAAACTTGGATTTTTAAGTAAAAGCTTGATTTTTAGTGAATAAAAATAAGCTTAAGCTAGCTAGCTAAAGATGTTTACTAGTAATAGCTATTTTAAAATAGCCAAAGCTAAATTCATTTAGTTTTAGCTTGTTTTCCTAGCTTAAGCTTCAATTTGTGTGAATAAAAATAGCTTAAACTAGAATATTATAGTTAAAGCTACAAAAATTTCAAGATTTTTTCGACCTGTCTAGAAAGCTTTGACTAGGTCTTATTTTCAGTATTAACTTGTGCGAGTTGTTAATTAAACATAAGGGAATATCTCAAAAAATAGGACTGTGAACGTATAGACCCATAAACTGACATACGAAATGTTAAAAACATTTTTTAGCCGAAAAATACTTGCCCTGTAGAACAGATAACAAATTGAGGCAAAAAAAACTTTCCTTTCGGTCATACATGTACCAGTTTTAGCTTAAGCTAACTAGCCGAAACATGTGAATAAAAAAACGAACACCTTAAATTACGAAGCTTAAGCTAGAATTTTCCAGCATAAGCTATTTAGCGTTATCATTTTTTTATTCACATAAAACAAAGCTTAAGCTAGTACTGTCTAGCTTTAGCTGCTAGTAAGAGCTATGACTAGTTGGCTTTAGCTTCCTCCAAAAAAAGCTTTAACTTTTTTTTTATTCACAAGACCCAATAGGTTGTTTGACATTTCGCGCCAGTCTTTTTAGAACTATTCGCCAATACTACTACGTATAATTACTTAAAATTGGTATCCCAAATTGTAATCTTGAAAAGCTTTGAAGAAATTTCTAGCATAAAAATTCTCTTAATAATAAAACTATTTTTGAGCTTTGTGTGAATAAATTCTTAGTTTTCTGGAAATCAGACGGCAATTTCATACTCGTACATGTGAACATTTTTATCTCATTAAATCCATGTTTTATTTTTATAAAATGTATTTTTAATTCCAAATTCGTGCAATTCAACTCTTTTTTGTTGTACGAGTATACGTATGTGTTTCATTTATAATAATTTTTCAATCGCGTATGAAACAAAACTGTCTGAAACACTAAATGAAAAAATTAGAAAAACGGTCGCACAAAAGGCAATCTAGAAACAAAATACGCTTAAAAATATCTTATGTCCTTGTTATTACGGAAATTGTTTTAGGTTTGCAAACGGTAAAATATCCTATGACTACTTAGGGAGCGAAAAATTTCAGTTTTAAATTTAAAAATTCATCTTATGTTCACATAAGATGATTTGCGTTTTCACACTTTTGTGGAATTTTTTTAAGGATTTTATCTTATGTCGACTTAAGGATGACTTTTGTTCCTGTTTGGACGCGCGAAAATATCTTAAGTCAACTTAATATGATTTACGATTTCACAATAATAAAAAAGTCTTAAGCCAACATAATCTTAAGTCTATTTTAGGTTTTAAAATTAAGCAGAACACACAATCTTATGTGGACTCAGGGCCGGACAAGCTATATGTGCAAACTGTGCAAATGCTTAGGGCGCTGAACCCAAGGGGCACCTTGGGCGAGCGTTAAAAAGCCAATACCTCGTAATCACTACCTACCTTCTTTTTTAAGTCTCATTTCTTTTTATAGCTCACACCAATATTGATATTCATTATATAACTAGCAGCCAATTCTGAATTTAAAGACAGATATAATATCCATATCTACTATTCCAAAAACGATGTTTGCTCTCACAGTAAAAAAAAAACTACATCACAAAGTCTTTACAAATTGCACGATTTTGTTCACTTAACAACAGATACATACCTACCTATTTGCTATTTTTCTCTTTATCAATCTGTAAACGTTATTCTTCACACTCACCATCGCGTGTATGAGTGAAGGCATTTATTTTATTTTCATAACCATAAAACAAAATCTCAACAGCAAATACAGACAACTAACAGCTTGCATGTTGATAACATGCTCATGATGTCAGTTCTTCTATATGAAATCGAAGTCAGCAACGTTACTCGAACAGAAATTCTAAGGGTAAAAATTCATACTCATTGACATAACAGCGCGCAAAATTGAAGTGGCTCGTGTGTCTAGATGTGACAAAGGGTTGAAATATGGAAATAATGAGTGATGATGATGCGATGAATTATATTGAGGTTTGTCGTTAATGAGTGAATCTGTTTTATTCAATTTCTCCTTTTCTCTTTTTTTTTGTTCTTGCCAGTTATTGTTTACATTTAAAGCAAGGGATTTTTTGACCAATCTAATAACTTTATTTGTCTATTGTGATAGAAAAAAACTCAAAACAAAAGAAAGGATAGCCATAGCTCTAAATCTAGAAATACCATCACAGCTTCTTCAAATAACATGTTATTGCGCTAGGAAGATGTTTTTACTATAAAATATTAGACCAAGCGATTAATTCCATTGCGGAAAGATTTGAACAGCTAAAAGAATATAACTACATTTTTTCATTTTGAAACAATAGGCGTTTTTCTTTTTTAGCCCCGAGCAGGGCACAGAGCGGGGCCTGAGCGCTTAGAGCTCGCTCCGAACCGAGCGTGATCTGAGCGCTCTGAGCTATTTAAGAAACACATCTAAGCACTGAATTGTCATTGTATCATTTTTCAAATAAACTGTCAAAATTCTCAGCTTTGTTTGTGAAATTTGTGTTTTCATATTCTTGAAAACATGTTTTTAATTAATTTCTGATTAATGAAAACGGAAAAAGCAATTATTTTAAGGGAAGCGTTCAATTTGTTTTTTGATTTTGATGATGAGGTAAACTTTGAGCAAAACTCGCGAAGAATCCAAAAAAAACGAAAATTATGCCGAGGAAATTGTACCCCGATTTAGCGAAAGAACTTTTAAGCAACATTTTCGTGTGAACCCAGACATTTTTTAATCTTTGTAAAGATCCAATCAGAACAACGTCATCTGTTTCGTCCACTTTACCCCTTCGAAAAAAAAATATTATACTCTGCTCATAATTATATTTATTTTTCCTTACATTCACTGGGAGAGCAACCAGCTTAGCCCGCCATTTCCATTGTTTTGATTTTTTATTTCTTTTACTATCATCCCTTCCAACAAATTTAATGAAGTTAGCCGCGCTCAGCTTTTTGCTCGGTCTGCTCGGTCATTTATTATCGAGCTCATCGAGCGAGCCCCGTTCGAGCTCTGAGCTAAAAAAGAAATGCAAGTTGAGCGCCTAGGGCGCTCTGGGTTAAAAAAGTATGAATGAATGAATGAATGTTTTATTGAGTCTTTAAGTATCAATTACAAAGTCGTTTCATCTTATTCTAACTTTAACATAGGTACAAAAGTGGCTGTAGCGTATGGCCTTCTTTAACAATTACTTTATTTAAGGTTAAGCCTCGTGGCATGTCAATTTTTATATAATAATATAGTTTTGTTCTGCTCGTGCTCAAGAGCGTTATACATTTGCGTGAAACGGATGTTTCGTTGACTATATACATATTTACAATTTTATAAACTAATACTAACTTAAAAACTAAAGAGCTAAAAACTAAAAAAGCGCCATGCGCTATATCTTTTTTTTTAACATATAATGTTGATATTTCTTGTCTTTTTTTTTGAAAATGAGAGCGAGAACGCTCTTTATGTTTGAATATGCAATTAGTTCACTAGAGGAGTGATAGAGTAAAAAAAAGATAGTCAGATATGAGCGATAGCTCTATACTGCTTATATTTATACATTTAAAATGAGTGAGAAGATTATACGGTTACACTAATATCACATGACAGAGATAATAAGTTGAGAGCGATGGCTCTATACTTATACATATGTATATAATATAAATATACGATTATTACGAGTTGTTAAACACTGGAATCAGATCCGTTACTTGTTGCGTTTGGTGGTGATTTTGTAAGCCCCAGTTGTTGGCTATCGCCGTGAGATCCTCAGTTCCAGACCCAAGTGAGATTTAGTTGTTGTTCGGCGGACTGTTGCCCGCAGAATTGCAGTTGCGGATTTTTTTTAATGTGCAGGTTCGCTTCCTGCTAGGAATTAGCCATATGTCGGCGTCATCGATTGTTGTTCGGCGGACTGTTGCCCGCAGAACTGCAGTTGCGGATTTTTATTTATGTGCTGTGCAGGTTCGCTTCCTGCTGGGAATTAGCCACATGGCGTCATCGATTGTTGTTCGGCGGACTGTTGCCCGCAGAACTGCAGTTGCGGATTTTTATTAATGTGCAGGTTCGCTTCCTGCTGGGAGTGAGCCATGTATCGGCATCGTCGATTCTTGTGTAGTGTATTACACTGTTGCTTAATCCACTTGTTAGGTTAATGCCTCATTTTGAGGTTCTACTTTTTCTTATCTCGCTGGGGAGAACTAATGGGCACTTTGTGTTAAAAAAGTGATCCAGTTTTTTCGTTGTAATCACAGCACCATCCGGCGTTGAGTTTAATTTAGGATGTTTAGGAAGTTCGCTTTTAGTAAAAGCGAATAAAATTTAGTCAAAAAAGACATTAAAAACGGAAAAAAATTAATTTAAACCGTAACACGTTTTTACAAGAATTATGTTAATTTTATTTTTTGGAGAGTGCAGACGCAGAAACACGTCTGCACTCTCGGACACTCCAATGCATTAATGCAACCGGTTAAAAAAGTAACATAGTTCTTTTTTTGACAGTTCAGTGCCCCGCTCGGAGCTAAAGAAGAAAAACGCCTAATATTGGTGAGTGTTCCAAAAATGTGGGCTTAGCTGCATCTTGACATTTGAAGAGTTCAAAGATTTAAATCGCATCAAGAGCTATTACTTTTATCTCCACTTGTAAAACAAGGCAGGTCAGCCTCTCAATGCAGTAATACCACTTCAAATATTAAATAAGTTCAAGGGAACGTAGTTTTTCGAAATTAAAATTAATAAAAAACTACTTGAGGACCACAATGACTCAAGAAAGAGTCAAAGAGAAAAATAACTCGTTAAGTCATTAGATTATGATGATCTGGTAACTGAGTTTGCTAAAATAAAAGCCAGAAAAGTCAATCTATGGCAACAGTTTCGGTTCCATTTATTTTTATTAAAATAATAATTTTATTATTATTTCCTTCACTGAATGAATATGTAAATATGAATATAAAACTTTTAATTCAACGATAATTAATGAGTTAATTATTTATTTGTATATTGTTATATTTTTGAATTAGTTTTTAAATACTTTTTACTTCAAAAAATATTTTTTTCGCTTCCTATATTTTTGTGATATATTTTTTGACTTTAGTTAGCAATTATTTTTGTATTCTTTAGTTACTATTATTTTGGTGATATACTTTTGATTTCTAAGTTTTTAATATTTAATATCATATTTATTTTAATTAGATATAAGTAATATCTAGGAATAGCTCGATACCTCGTTAAAAAAACGTATTGCAAAGTCTATCCCTTGAGTAATAAAGAAATGACTTCTTCTGCCAATCGCCTCAATTGAGGGGCGCCACTGATGAAGCTTGCGCAGGGCTCTAATTTAACTCGGGCCGGTCCTGTGTGGACTTAAGATATTTTGCCGCGTGTAGAGATGTGTCTTTTGAACATAAGATGAAGTTGTTTTTGTCTATAAAAAAGCACAGGAGTGGGATAGAAGGAAGCCGATAACACAGAACTGTAGCCTTTTAGAATGGCAATAAGGATCAACAAAAAAACGCGAAATATCTTAAGTCGACTTAAGATACTTTACCTTTTCAGTCGAGAATTATTTACATATTATGTCACATGACAATTACATAAATTTTGTGGTGCAACAGCTCGAAGTGAACCAGGACCTAGTGAGCTAGTGACTTACAACTCTCAACCATTCCTGTGTGCGTGTTACCAGGCACGGAGGGACCTACAATTTTCTGCCGATTCCGAACTACTAATGTGCAGCACTTTCCATGACAAGAAATACTCTTGGAGGATTTGTCAATTCCCTGCAAGAGGCAATACACCCCTGAAAAAAACTTTCTTGAAGCGGCTGAGAATCGAACTCGAGAACTTCCGCATGACAGTCAAGTGTAATATATACATACATAATAAATAGAATAAATAATCTAAATTGATTTTGATGTAATTCTTATTTGAACATTCTTGTGTATTGATATTTTTATTGATTATTGATGGATAAGATTTTGGTCCTATATTCGAAGAGGGCGAATGGAGGAGAAGATTCAATCGTGAATTATACGAGCTGTACCAAGATGTGGATGTAGTCCAAAAAGCCAAAACACGTCGACTACACTGCCTCGGTCACATCGCTCCAGCCAAGAAAATCTTCGAATCCCAGGTCCCATGATCGAGACGACGAGGAAGGTCGAACCTCCGCTACAGGGACCAGGCGGTTACAGACGCAAGAGCGCTTGGTCCCGACGACTGGAGGGAGCTTGCGAAGGATCGAAACTGATGAAGATGAAAGACCGCAATAACTCAGGCAGAGACCCTCCACGGATCGGGAGCCGGTTAAGTAAGTAAGTAAGTATTGATGGATAAGATTTGGGATTTTTGCCTCTTTAATTGTTTATTGTTACATTTTTTTTATAAAACGGAGGGAGGAAGCTGTTATCGTCAGCGTCGAGGCGGAAGTCCAGGTCGGAACCCTCACTGGTGATGCAAACAGGAGACAGGTAGTAGTTCTTGTAGATCGAGGGATTAGAGTTACTAAGAACAATGTTGCGTAGGACAGAATTATCGTGAAATTCTAGCCTGGAAATTCTGTTTTTAGCTAGACTAGAAAGATAGAAGTGTAGAGGACTGATTTTTGAGTCTTCGTATATGGTTTTGTTACTATACCACTTACCGGATGGCCTTCGATATTTATGTGTACATTTTCTCAGAATCTTTCTCTCAAAAATTTGAAGATCGCGAGCTATATTGGGAGTGATACTGAACCATATCGGAAACACATAGGATATATATGTATAATAGAGCGTATAAGAGTCTTATAAAGAAGCAGTTTAGTATTTGTTTCAACCTCGTTGGAGTTGAGAAATATTTTTAACATTGCGGCAGCTGCTTTACCCTTTTGCAAGGCATATCTGGCATGTCCATTGACTTTCAGTCTCTCATGAAGTTTCACTCCTAGATATTTAATGAACTGCTTAAGACTTAAGAGGGATCGGTTGACCATTGATGGCTAGTTTTAAGTATTCGCTCTCTCTAACAGCGAGATGGTTTCCCCTGCCAAAGGCATTTCGGAAGCAAATTAATTCATATTTTTACTTGCGATATAGGTACTATAGGGCAAGTTCTGCATTTGGAATAAAAATCGAACTCGAGATTTTGATCAAAGTTGACATTACGATAATAGCGAAGACGAAAAAAGTGGGTCCGACAATTCCGTCTGTCTGTCTGTATGTCTGTACCTCGAACTACAGCCTAAACTACCGGAGGTATTTTCTTCAAACTCGGTAGTTAAGGGTCTTCGGTGATTCCCTAGAGGATAAATTGAAATTTTTTTTTTTAGCTCCAAAACTAACGGTACCCCCCATACACCCGTAATGAAAAATCTTATTTATCTCAAAAACGGCTCTAACGATTTTGATAAAAAAATTATGTGTGATACTATGGACATGAACTATATTTTGGTCAAAAAAAATTTGGGTGGAAATGTTATTAGGGGTACCTGTCATAGAACGGTTTTTTTGATTTTCGAATTTCTCACCAACGGCTCTAACGATTTTAACCAAAATTTGTATGCAGGAGCTGTTTTGCATTTGAAAAAATATAAACTAAAATTTTTTTCAAAAAAATAGTTTTTGGATTTTTAAAAAAATAATACAATTTTTTTTTTTAAATTCAATCAGCCTTATTTTGACATTCGATTTCATTAGAAAGTATGTCGAATTCGAATAATTTGTATTTTGAGATTCGAACGATTCGAAAGTTCACCTTATCAATGGAAAGTTAATTTATCTTTCGAAAACTAAGCAAATTTTTACTTTCGAATCGTTCGAAAGAAATGTCATTTCATTCTCGTATCTCGTTCAATTTTTTCTGGCGAATAGATTCATAAAACATGTAAGTTTAGTATAATGTTAGTAGTATTGGATGCATAAAATGGATGTGATGCATCCATTATCCTTCTATACAACTGCTCCTCACCGTTTTCTCTTTTCATACATAAAACAAATGCCATTTTGATTTTTTAACGTCTGGCTTCAATTTATCAATTA
The DNA here is from genome assembly GCA_911387755.1 of Chrysotoxum bicinctum. Lineage (NCBI taxonomy): Eukaryota > Metazoa > Arthropoda > Insecta > Diptera > Syrphidae > Chrysotoxum > Chrysotoxum bicinctum. The sequence continues at coordinate 34,311,336 of OU426987.1, forward strand.
TTTTCATAAAACAATTTACAAATGGTAGTTCAAAATTCAAGTGTGACCAGATTTGTGTAAATTAAGTGGCTTTGAAGTTGCCTTCTTTTTTTGTTTATCAATTTGGAAAACAAAATTAGTTTACATGAAAATTAAAACATAGATCAAGTATTTTATTATACAGAGAAGTTTTACCCTTATTTAACATCTTTTTGATATCAATAAACTTACCATACTGTTTTCTAAATGCTCCAAAATTTGAAAATGTCAGTTTTTATTGATGTATTCAAATTCAAACTATACCGGGCCGTTAGCATCACTTATCTTTACTTTATTTTTCTTAAATAATAAAGTTTTATTTTTAGACCATATTTTCTTTTGAAATAAAAATTATCAAAAAAAAAACAGCTTGGTCATACTACATCAGATAGAAATGTCAGTAAATTTCAAACAGCTGATTTCGAAAATGAATTTAATTGAGGTTCATTTTATGCAATCATTCGACAATGAACATTTTTCGTTCAAATGTCAAAATATGGATATTTCATTCGAATGAAAGTATCTATTCTACCGAAATCAGCTATTCGTTCGAATCTCAAAATAAGGCTGTATCACTAGCCCCGAATGAATAGGAAGTTGGGCAGTTTTTTCAACGTACAGATATTTTGATTGGAGCTCAACTTAAAACGAAACACAAATATAATTAAGCGAACGAAGATAAAGGACATGCAAATAAAATATATAAAAACAATTTTTATTATTGTTTTCACGTGAATTTGTTTATATTTTTTTATTTTTTGAAGGGCAAATAAAGTAAATACAAATAAATATTGGAATCCTTCCGTAATGAATCTCATTTTTAGTGTTTGTCTTCTTGGCGTATTTTCTACATTTATTACAAAGATTGCAACGGCAATGGTATTTATTTTTAACGACCAACAAAATTAAAATCAAATCAAAAGATGAACAACGGAAATTTATTTATTTTTTCACATTTTGACGCAAATCAACTGATTTTGAAACTCCGAAATTCGGAAAATGTTTTTTGATTCCGTTCGGGGCCTATGATGTAAATTTATTCGTATTCGTAGCGTAACAAATTTTTCGGGGATTTGTTACGAGGGACTCTGTGATAGGGGTGATTATAATAAGACTGGAATAAGCGGTAGGTTCAACCAACTTGTAAAAAAAAGACTTTAATTCTTCCATGTTGTCTCCAAATAGTAAAGCACACACAAAATCACTTGAATGTTTAAACAAAAATCTCTTTTATTACAATTTTTTAAACAAATTATAAAATGTTTACTGTATAATTCTATGAAACAAACCAAAATAAACTATAATGTTGATTACTTAGCAAATTTGTTAACTTAATTTTATACTAACTTGTCATTATAATAAAGAGAACAGTACATAATTGGTAATAATGGTAGATTCAGTTCTGGAAATGTTATACTCATATATGTATATAATAAAATGTGCTGATTTTGGAACGCATCGTTTATTTTTTATTTTATTTTGATAGTCTTAAAAAGCTAATGTTATGTTTATTTATTTATAAAGCTACAAATGACTGATAAAATAAAACTTAAGAAATCTTCTTCAAATAATCATGCAATACAAAATTTCTATAACAATTCTTTTCAATCATTCGGTTTATCTTGTTCTTGAAATAGCTTTTTGATTAGACATCATCAAAAATACAAAATTTGGAGTCCTTCCTAATTCTAATAGCCAAGTTTCACCGTTACGTATTCTCAATGTAATTTATCTGTTTTCTTTTTATTATCTTGAGATCAAGACATTAATAAGAACAAATAGGTTTAAAAAATTATGGTTTCATGAAAGATGAGTCCAAGAACTTTATTTAATTTTCAACGAATGATTGAAATGTATAAATATATTATTGCATTTGGTTATTGTATAATGGCCATTTTTTCAACAAAAAAAAACATAATTATACGACTAATGAAGTGATATTCCAACAAAACAATAATTCGAAAACCAGATACCATCAGCCAAATTAAATGAACTTCTTCATTGAAATGTTTAAAACTAAAAACAAAATAACTAAGTTTTTAAGATCTAGAGAACCAACCAACCAGTTTTAAGGATCAAAAATGCACATATATTTTTCCACCGCAATCAATCACGCAATTCATTTAGATTTTGTTTTCTTTTTTTAATTAATTTTTTGTTTACTTTTTATCTTAAAAAATAGACCTAAAATTTGTTGTTTTTTTTCACTTTTGTTTTATTTCTTTTTGATGTGTAAAGTTTTTTGTTGACTTTTTTTTCATTTTATTTTCTTCTATTTTAATTTTGAAATTCAATTTATTTATAATTCACTCTCGTTGAAGCGGATAATTTTCTATCCGAATCATTTCCGTTTCGCCCATGCGTCCATTTGTTGACTAAACTCGTTAGCGTACTTGATAACTGCGACTTGTGTTTGGTTGAGAGCTTTACCGAGATTTTCAGGCGATAATGTTCCTCTGTAAAGAGAAATATGACAGAAAATTAATAACAATTTAATTTTATGTAAAAATTATTAACTTACACAAAAACATTAACTTTAAAGAATTCGTTTATTTTTCCCAAACTGTCGGAAATTAGCACACGTGTCGAAACTGTGACATTTTCGAGCTTCTTCGGCAGGCCGGGAATGTATGTTTCCAACTGCAATGAAAAATTAAAATTTTATGTAAACAAAATGGCAACTATTACATAAATTATAAAAAAAAAGTCATCATACGGTAAAATTTAAAAGAATATTCAAAGATCGAAAATATCTTCGGGAAAATTACCACTTTCACTAATAAACTCAGAATCTGAGATTTACATTGAACTGAAACGCAGACATTAACTTCCACAGACATAATAATTGTTTCAACTCAATGCGAGGCGAATGCTAAGGAAATTTGAAGTAGACTACTGATTGTTCATTGAGTCCAATCAACTATTCAATATTTCTTCATATGAAAAAGAATCCATCAGAGCTAAAACTGCTGACATTTGTTGTCCAATGAACGAGTTACTTTTATTTGTTTATTTCAGGGGCCATTGGCCCGGATTTTAATTGCAAACGTTTAAATTGTCTATGCGAGGGAATTGTACTGAACATATTTAACCAAAAAGGGGTACAACTAAATGAAGTTGAAAACTTGTGAAGCAAAAAATTTGTTGACCTAGTCTGCAATTTATTTATTTAAATCAGGAAACGTGATTCTCTCGAAATTATTACAAAGTTATGTGATATGTATAAAATTAAGAAGTAGAAATATTATTGAGGAAGTTGAAGGTAAAGAGTGTATAGAGGTAATAGAAATCTATCTGACCAGGGGAAAAAACGAAGAGAAAATTTTTAAAATGTTCGTTAAATACTTTGAATTCTTTTAATGTGAATGGAGTAGTATGGCGCCCATATGACACATAAGTATTTAAAAATATGCCTTACAAAGGCAACATAGAGAATTTTAATAAAATGTGGATCACGGAACTCACGGGAAAACCTTTGAACCAAACCAAACATTTGGTTTGCTTTTCTTACAATATGATTAAAAGTAGTCAGTGAATGAATGATACTTTGAGTCTAATAAGATTACAAAATCAGGAAAAACTAGACACTGCATAAATGCGACGAATGTGACAGATTGTCATAAATAAATAAATTAAGTTAACGTGTAAAACACATTGTCTTACATTCGTCAATATTTAAAAACAGAGGGTTATTATTGCACCAGTTCCAAAATATGTGAAGTTCATCTTACAATTGCTCACAATCAGCATAAATTAATGCCATTTAATGTTGTAATATAGAAGGAAGATAATTTATAAATAAAAATAACAGCAATGGACCAAAATGACTTCCCTGAGGTACGCCAGAATTAACTTTAAATTGACATAAGGTAATATTGTTGAAGATGACTTCATAATCACCCTTATCGCAGGCTCCCTCGTAGCGAAGTTCCGAACGTTTCGTTCCGCTACGAATACGAGTAAATTCATATCATAGGCCCCGAACGAAATGTGAAAAAGCTTTGCCACCCAAAAACCATTTGTCCTGACTTTCGGAATCAGCTGGCTAAACGTCAAAATGTGACAGTCAAAACAGAAATTTGATTCCGCTGGTTTGTCCATTGGTTCTTATTCCTTTAAAATTGGATTCATTTGCAATCGCAATTTTTGCAATAAATGAAGAAAATTTGCAATAAAAACGCGGATAAAAAGAAATATTTTGAGGGATGCATTTATGTTATTACTTTTTGAATGTAAAGTTTTTGATCTCATCAATGCGCATTTGTATGGAAAACAACTATTTTTTTAATAATATGCACGCAAAGAGTAAGTCTTACTCTTTAATAATTAACACAGTAAAGCCATTAAGAAAATAAGATGGAATTAAATAAGAAAACGCTTGGCATAATGGTTGGACTGTCATGCGGAAGGTCTCGAGTTCGATTCTCAGCCGCTGCAAGAAAGTTTTTTTCAGGGGTGTACTGCCTCTTGCGAGCAATTGACAAATCCTCCAAACGTATCTCTTGTCATGGAAAGTGCTGCTCATAAGCCGTTCGGAATCGGCAGAAAATTGTAGGTCTCTTCCGTTCCTGGTAACACGCACACAGGAATGGTTGAGAGTTGTAAGTCACTAGGTCCTGGTTCACCTCGAGCTGTTGCACCACCAAATTTAATTTAATTTATTTAAATAAGAAATATCGGTGCATATTGGCTTAAAATTTTTTAAGGGAGCTTTTTTTAACATGAGAAAAATAGAGCGTATGAATGCATTCTACATGCTTGTGGTGCTGTCAGTAAGAAAAGAATTTCGGTACTTGACAGAACATTGGACTCAAGGGTTGACTTATGAAAATTTCTTGAAAGAAGGACAAGGATGTGAATCTAAAAAGGAAAATGAGAAGCGGAGTCTGCAAAACATTTTAATGGATTTGAAGTTTTAAACCAAAGATCATTTATGAGTAAAAGGAAAAGAATCTGAGACAAAACGGAACCCTGGGGCACACCAGCATTTATTTCATGAATTTCAGACTTTAAAACATCCAATACAATTTTTATTAATCGGTCCGATATGTGCATCTAGCGAAGAAGAGATTCTTTTCAATAATAGGAGATAAGAGATTTTGGGGCCAAACTCTTTCAATAGCTTTTGAAATATCAAGTCCAATTAGCGTACATTTTTCAAAACCATGTAAAGACTTATGCCACTGTTTGCTGAAATAAACTGTAGGTTATTTCCCTGATTCAAGATATTTTTTAAGCTGATATGCATGATTTTGAAAAGAAGTAATGGAAATGAAATTGGACAATATGTAGAGGTTAAAAAGATTTTTTTTTTCTTTAAGAAAATATTGAAAATATGATATTTTCGATCCAATTGGATCAGTGAAATAGGAGAAATGGCAAAGCTAACGCAATGGTTTTTGCCAGTGTTAAAGAGCACACCTGCAGAACAATGGAAGGGATACTATTGGCTCTCAAGTAGAAAAGGTGTCATTACACTGGAGTTTCGGTGAAAACGAGCGTTCTTGGACTCGATGACGTTGTAGAATTAGAATTTTCAGAGACCTGGTCATCTGGAGCGGTTAAACTGTTAAAATTATTCAACCGAATTATAGAAAACAAAAACGCGAACAATATCCAATTAATTTTGTGTTGGTTTCATCAATAAATTATTCCTTGAACCATGAAATTGTAACAAAATATTCCTTAACACAATATTAACACATATGGTCTTGAAAATAGAAGAATTATCCAGAAAAATCCGAAACACGGGACAGAAAAAGGTTTTGGCATCGAAATCCTTAAGGGAAATTATGAGGTTCTCGAACCCTTTAACCCAATTGCCTCTTACTATGTAGGTGTGAAAACTTTGAAAAGAAAATTAGGCAAAAAATATTCTAAAAAAATACACATTGCCAAAAGAATACCGTTTTTCAAGACCCATATTCATGGGCCGCTTTAGGGTTGGCAAACGAACTCATTAACGGATGAAAACCAAATTGAACTGAAGGGCTACTGTCGTTCCCATGAATATATGCAACGTCCATTAAATGCTGAAGATTTGTCTAGGTATACGAGAAAAACCGTCAAGCATGGTGGTTCTATAGTAATGGTTTAGGAATACTTCTCGTATCATTTAGTGTATGACCCATGTTTGATGAATCGGCATATTAACATTGACATTTTTTAGGCAACCATGGTGCCACACGAAGTTGAGCAAATTCGAATCTGATGTGCCTTTCAACAAGACAATGACCCGAAGCACCCCAATAAAAATGCTAAGGAGTTGTTCTGGGTCAATAATATTTCTGTTTTGAACTGGCTCAAAGAACCTTACATTAATTTAATTGGGTAGATGTTAAATAAAGTCGTTACTGCTTCAAAACACATCAATTATTATTAGCTTAATGTTACATTGGAGACCAAATGAAGAGGTATCGCATTGGAGAAGTATCAGACTTCGGAGAATTCCATTGAGCAACGTTGTGAAACCGGAATATGAAAACTGTGATTTTCTTGACCGACACAAATCTTTACCTTAAAGCTTTTTTTTATGTATGTACATATGTATGTATTTAAAAAAATTAACCCTTTTTTCTCATTACAAATTAATAAGCAGTTAATTTTATCAATTTTTTTATTATAATTTTGAACGCAGAAAAAAAAATTAAAAGAAAAAAAAAAGAACACGAAAAAACGTAATCAACTATCTTCTCCTATACAAACATTTTTTTCGTGATTTTATCTTTTGGCTATTAACATTCTGAACGCTTCATATTATGACATCATTTTTGCATTTATAATCAAATATAATAAAAATAATACTTACAGCTGTCGATACTGCCGGCCATTTGGCCACAGCATAGTCTTTTACTATTCCGCACACACTGCACGCCGTATTGCAAGCGAGTTTAAACAAATCACATGCCAATTGCCCAACAGGTGCCATATATCCCGGCACCCTTTTTTCGGCCCACTTGTAGCCTCGTGCTGTATTTGTCATTACAACAACATAAGTCTTCTCCACATGGGGCAGTAAACCGGCGTTTTTAAGCATCTTTCCTGTTGCGGAATTAGCAAATACACCTTTGCCATTTGTGTTTGTATCATAATGCAGTACGCCAGCGATAACTGCTAATAACACAATACTGCCAAGGAACCATTTGCAACCGCACGAAGATTTCCCCGTTGAAGTCTTCTTCTTTTGTTGTGTTGATTTGTCTTGAACATTCTAAAACAAAAACATACAAAAAAAAAACAAAGTTTATTAAACAAAAATTGTAAAACGAGCCGATTGAAGAAATACATTAATTTGATTGATTGAATTATTACCTTCTTGGTCTGCTGTTTGGTTTGTTTTGCTTTTTGACTCTTTGCGTTTTGTGCCATTTTTCTTATTTTATTTTGTAAAATTCAGTTTACGTAGCAAAAATTTGTTGTTTTTTTTGATAAACTGCTTACAAAAATAGATATATTAATGAAAAAATTAGCATATGAATGTGGAGGCATAAGAATCAAGATGTTTTAGAAAGTGCTTTCTACTTTGGTTTTAATCAGCCCCCCTAGCTAAGATTTTTCGCAAATCACAATTATGGAGTGACATCATGTGAATTTTTTTTTGTCGATATCTTTATAAGGAGTCATAATGAGATCATTAAACTATTGATAGACAGTATACATTTCTGCACTGGAAAAATAATAATAATATTGAGCGCTCCAGACTCGTAACTGGTAAAATTAAAAACACAAAAACTTCTCAAGTTGAACGAAACAAACACCTTAATTTAACCCAGGTAATACTTAATAAGTGGCAAGAATATATTATGTCTAGGAAACATTAATATTAGCTATATTTATCCTATAGCAAAATGATATTGTTAATTTAGAATGCGTAAAATTAAGTTTACCAAAAACAATATTTAATTTTTGCTGACAGTGTACACAGGTGTTTATGCACATTATTGGTTGTTCTTCGTTTTATCATAAATGTGAATTTTTTCTTCTTTGCCTTTTCTTACTTCATTATGTCACACCTGGTTCACAGACGACACAACAAAGGCAGATGACTCGTAGAACTATTAACCTTTGATATTATCATACAGACACAGTATATTTAGCATAATCCAAAGATAAATTAGATTTACTTTTTTGGATAAAATAAATTAACATCTTAACCAGGATTAGCAAAGAACAATAAATACCTAATACACATACATACTGTTGGCAGAAGATGCAATAGAAAATTTAATCAAACTTGGAATTCATAATACTTTATTAAAATGTCTAAACACTGAAAAAGTCCGTAAGTCCAAAATATTGAACTAGAACTAAAATAATTTATTTGCCGAATTGTGAGGGTTTCCTGCCGGGCAAACGATGTATTACATTATGGAAGCTGGGAATAAAATTTTTATCAAATTTTGGGAAGACCTGAAGCAAAAGCAATCTCATCCAGCTCTGCATTGGCACACAATAGATCTTAGGGCAGAAGTTTTATTTCAATTTTTATTATTAAATATTTCGTTCATTCAAACATTCAAAACAGCGCAAATAAATGTTCGCTTTCACAAAATTTTATTTTTGCAATTTCATATTCGGCTCTATCGAGGTAACCGTCGGACCGGAATTCTCTCCGATTTCCTACGAATCGGAGACATTTTGCTTCGAGGTATTTCTCCGATCCTCTGATCGGAAATTCTGTCCGACGAAATTCTTCTTTTAAATGGTTTTATTTTTGACAGATACAACGAAAAATTTCTCCGAAGTCCTCCGACAAGTTCTTGTTGCGGAAATTAAAGAAATAGTAAATTAAAATGTAAGTAGTAAAGAAATAAACTTTATTTGCGTTAACTTGTATTACCTATTTATAATGGACTTTTTGTTTTTAGGTAGACCGAAAGAACAAGTTCACATCAATATCAGCGGATGGTGAATCTTCTTAGTGAATATCCCGATATCGTGCTAAATTATACAAAAAGGACGGCAGAAATTGTGGCTGTGTTTTGGGAGGATCTGGCCAATGACACTTGACATTCTTCATCTGACATCTGTAAAGATATCCAGTTGCTGCGCAAGGTCTCTTCTATTATTTGTATAAATAAATGCAATTTATTTACATACTTATTTATGTGAAATATCAAGCCACGATATACTAAAGAAGAATAAAAGAGGTTTTCGATTTGGGGGTTGACTTTCGCCCAAAAATGCAAATGAAACGTAAGTTGCCCAAAAGAACCCGACCATGGTTGTCATTAATCTCAAGAAGAATAAAAGCTTAGTCTGTGTTGCAAAGAGAATGACCTGACAGACTATCAGTGGAGTCAAGCAGTAAGCGAACGCACAGACAGACTGAAAGAACGATATGTTGCCTCCAAGAAGTTTTGAGTTTGAAGTCACAACTGCTGCTCTAATCACAATGACGAACACCTTTAAAATATTGGAAAAAGTCAACATTCAAAATCTTTTCTTTCTTGATAGTTTCCTTCCGCAAAAAATATAAGCAATTTATGTGCCGGAGTAACACAATCAGACCGATTATTTGTTTTGTATTTGTGTTGAATCTGCGTATATTGCTTTTGTTTCGCAATGTTCTCCTAATTTATTTATTTCGTGGCCTTATCTCGTCGGATTCGGCATACAAAAATAGTGCTACACTATCCATTTCTTATTATTATTGCTTGTATTAAATCAAATAAATACAATAATATTGTGTTTCCAAAGTTTTTATTTTTCAATTTATTATTTGTTTGACACTTCAAATGCAAACAAAAAAACATCTTCTTCTTCCTTTTCTTCGGCGTTGTTATGATCTCGATGTCGAGGGGATCATAACTCTCCCACGTATCTGCTTCACACTAGTGATCCGCCTGTGGGGTTCGCCGGGTTGACCTCAGAAATCGGCGGCAAGCCTCCCGGTTTTGTATTGTTCCATTTCTGAGGCCAACTGAATGCTGGTGTTTTTGCATTTGTTTGTACCAGGAGTGTTTAGGCCTACCTTTCTTTTTATTCCGAATTGGAACGTTGTATGATATTGCCTTTTTGACGGGGTTCTCAGGATCTCTCCTTTGAACATGGCAATACCAACTGAGTCGGTCGTGTTCAATTTTTTGGGAAATGGTATTCTTAACATGAAGGCTTCCTCGGATCTTCGTACTTCTAATTCGATCAAGCTTTGTAACTCCTGCTGTCATACGAAGCATCTTCATCTCAGCTGCCGTTAGCTTACTCTCATACTTTTTGTACATTGTCCAACATTGTGAACCGTATGTGAGTGCTGGACGCACAACTGAAGTGTAGAGCTTTCCTTTCAGCTTAGGGGGCATTTTTCGGTCACAGAAGATAGCAGAATTTTCCCGCCACTTCATCCACCCTACGCTTACGCGATGATTGATATCGTCATCACAAGTAGCTTCGTTATTTATCATAGACCCCAGATATTTAAACTTTTCACACTTGGGAAGCACTACTCCATTCAAATAAATGTCTGGAATAGGCCTGTGTGGATCAGAAAATGGGCAGCATAGGTATTCTGTCTTTTTCGCGCTTATGCGGTACCCACTTCCTTCTAGAACATCCACCCATACGTCAAGTGCTCGTTGTAGGGATATCGGGTCTTCACTTATGATGGCTCCATCGTCAGCAAAGAATAACTGATGTACTTTTGGATCTGTCACTTTGCCTTCAAGCAGGTAATCAAGAACTGTAATAAAGAGCAGGGGACTCAAGACACTTCCCTGGTGTACACCTACTGTGATTTCGAATTCTTCGGTGACTCCAGCTGCGCATCTTACTTTAGTAACTGCTCCATCATACATGTCCATAATTATCCGCACATAGGTTTCTGGAACTCCTCGTTGCCTGAGGGCCACCCATATTAGATCTCGTGGTTGCCGATCGAATGCTTTTTCAAAATCAACCAATACGACATGCAAATCCTCCAAAGAATCCCGATGTTTTTCCATAATTATTCTTATACTCTGGATTGCATCCGTGGTTGACTTACCCCCGACAAACCCGCACTGGTCATCAGATAGCCTAATTATTTTTCGCAGTCGGCTACCCAAGACTCGCTCAACGATCTTCATGGTGTGTGACATCAGCTTAATCGAACGGTAATTATCACAGCTTCGAGTATCACCCTTTCCTTTATAAATTGGAAGAAGGTAACTTTCCCTCCATTGATTAGGCATGCGATCACCTCGTATAAGTTTGGAGACAAGAATCATGAGCCATCTAAACCCGATGTCTTCCATCTTTTTCCAAAACTCTGAGGGTATTTCGTCTGGGCCAACAGCTTTTCCCTTTTTGGAGTATCTTACCGCCTCACTAACTTCTTCGACTGTGACGTCGGATACTTCGCTTAAGTTAGGTGAAGCTATTGGAAAGTATAGCCTTGGAAATTGTTCGTTTAGAAGTCCGTCACAATACTGTCGCCACCTGTGAAGAATTTCGTTGTCTTCCACAAGTAGTTGGCCTTGAGCATTGTTAATGAACTTTGGCGAACAAATCTCCTGGGCATTTCTTCTTCTTTGAGCGGCTATTTTGAAGATGGTTGCGCCCTTATTCGTGTTTCTGCGTAGCTCTTGAATAGCACCAGCTGTCGGAGTAGAAATTTCATCCAGCTCCCGATACAGGTTTTCTGTATTCTTTGCTTGAATTTGGGCGCACTTCTTCTTCGCTTCTTTCTTGCAGTTTCTATATTCCACTTCGAGGCGTGACTTTTGCTCTGTATCATTAGAGGGGCACTTCGACCAAGCCTTGAAAGCCATTTTCTTTTTACTTATAACTGATTTAGCTTCATCATTCCAACAAAAAAACATACGTTTGGAAATAGGGAGGGGACTTTATTCGATAGTTTTGATATAAAAATCTTTTTAGAAACAATAAATTACTCTCCCTTACCGGTTTTTTATGGTCTAAAACGTTATGGTGTTTATTTTATAAAAAATTATCGAAAATATATCGCATTTTCGATATATCGGTTAATTAGCACATCTCTCTTTGAAATTTATATCCATCGCAATGCGTCGCTGGATTTCTGTAAAATTTCTTCCGATGACAGCTATACTTCGAACTGAAATTGAATCTCCGACGAAGGATGCGTTGCGGAGAAAGTTCCGCTCCGACGGTTACCTCAATAAGGCCGATTTTGTTTAATAAAAAAAAACAAAAACGAATAAAAATGTATCATAATAAATATAAATTAAGAAGTTTCTTATACATATGTTCCGACAGCATCTCCAGTATTGAACGCCATAAATTACACTATTAGCAACACTTATGTCATATCTGAAATAAGATATCATCTTGGTAAATCTTCAAAAAATACGAAGTTGATGTGGACTCCTGGACACGTCGGTATTCTGGGAAACGAATACGCCGAAACTGCATCCGACTTAGCCAAGAACTCGCCTGTTCATATGTAGCTTCAAAATCTTCACTAAAGCAGATTTGCTTAAAACTATCCAAAAAACAACAAACCCTAATAATAACCACAAATGGAACGTATGTATATCATCACCACTATAAATAAAATGCACGACTGGATCGCACGAACTTGCTCTTATGTAAAAGTACTTTGGAATTAAAGATACATTTTATAAATATAAAACATGAATTTAAAATGAAATTGCCGTCTGTTTTCTGGAAAAGTATGAATTTATGCAAACAAACTTTAAAAAACCGTTTTATTATTAAATAAATAAATTTTTTATATAAGAAATTTCTTTAAAATTTTTCAAGAAAAAATGCGAATTTTAAGTAGTTAATAATATTGATTTTAGGGAATAATTTCAAAAAATTATCGTTCATAGGTTTTGAAGATTTTGATTTTTCAAAAAAAAATTTTTTTTCAAAAAAACCCAACAAATAATTTTTCGAATATTTTTATATACAATATTATTTTAAACTTAGGGGGACTTCTGCTGAAAATTTTTGGTTTAAATCGTTAGAGCCGTTAATGAGAAAGTCGAAAATCAAAAAAACGGTTCTATGACAGGTACCGTTAATAACATTTTGCCCCAAATTTTTTTTTTACCAAAACGTAGTCCATGTCCATAATATCACACTTAATTTTTTTATCAAAATCGTTAGAGCCGTTTTCGAGATAAATAAGATTTTGCATTACGGGTGTATGGGGGGTACCGTTATTTTTAGAGCTAAAAAAAAATTTCAATTTCCCCTCTAGGGAATCACCGAAGACCCATAACTACCGAGTTTGAAGAAAATAGGTCCAGTGGCTTAGGCTCTAGATCGAGGTACAGACATACAGACAGACAGACAGACGGAATTGTCGGACCCACTTTTTTCGTCTTCGCTATCATCGTAATGTCAACTTTGATCAAAATCTCGAGTTCGATTTTTTTTCCAAATGCAGAACTTGCCCTATAGTACCTATGTATATCGCAAGTAAAAAAAGTTAATCCCCAAAAATTCACGTTTACGACGACTTGCATACATAATAACCTCACAACAGCATCTACTCAACAACCACGCAGTTTGTACAGCCTGCAATACAACATTGAACGTAATATACATCTTAGAACAGTGCTCTGCATTACAACCTATAATCAAAAATAGTTTTAAGAAATTCTAAAAAACCCCAGTCGTAACAATATAGAAGATAATATCTAACTTTATAAAAAAAAGGTAACATAATGATATAATTTATGTATTTTAATAGAGCTAATAGTCCCAGCAGCTATGCTCGTTTAATTTAATGTAATTTTAATTACCTGTTAATAAATAAATAATTTTTATGATGAAGGCTTTTGAGATTTCATGTAAGACCCATTTATACAATTTCCATTCAATAATCATTAAATGTTCTTGTTAACTGAAAGGTACATTATGTACACATTTTGTATGACGAATAGATTACCTACATATGTAAGGTTCTTACATTTTTAATAACAATATAAAGTCGATATAACATCTTTAGATTATTATCAATTTATTATTGGAAAGTGTATACCCACCTATAGATATTAAGATTAAAAATATTCAGTTTTAGACATAAACTAATTGAACAAATATTACTTTGAAGTTGTCCGCGGTTGTTAGACATAATTTGTAAATAATTTTCGGGTCAGCCGCCTATTTTAAACATAAACTGTGTAGTTTAGTTTAGTTCAATGACTTAATAAAAATTGAAATACCTACATCTTTTACATTGATTTTTCTTGATACCAGACTGACATAAGTTTTTTTTAAATACAATTGAATTAATTTTGCTTTTGTTTACAATGTGATTTCGATATCGTGAGGTACATACATACATTATAGTTCTTAAGTACGTCGATCGCACTCATTTTTTTTATAATTAGCGCGCACTTAAGGGGTTATTACTAACCTTAAAATGATTATCACAGTATCTACGAGCGTTAGGTAAACTAGGAAGAGTTTAAAAGGAGATACCTATGCACATTAGTTTTAAACTTTTTGAATATTACAATGGGAAGGAAAAATAGAGCTGGTAGAGCCTTCCAAATTCGTGTAGTCCGGCTAAAGAAAGAATAGGTATCTGTATTTCACAGTACGTCTGAAGTTGGGCTCAAGGGTGAACCGAAGAGCATTCCTAAAAGCGCGAGTATTACTGTTAAATTGTTTAAGGGGAGGAATGCAACAGGCTATTTCGCTAAAAAAAGTAACGGTAAATAATGAAAGACAAGAAACATTGTGACGGTGCTCAAGAGATTCAAATGTTTTTGTACTTCTATCACCTATCATTTTCAAAGCTCTTTTTTGGATTATATCCAAGAGACTCAAGTGTGTTATTGGAGCACCTGACCAAATATGAGAATTGTACTCAATCCTTATAGATTACAGCCTGATCAGAAGGGTTAACAAATTTGTTGCAACTTTGAAGGAAACCTAAACATAGATTTATGAAAGTTTGGTGGGCGAAACCTAAACACTTGGCAGCGTTTTTGGCAACGTCAAATAGGTATGTGATCATTCCACACAATGTGGTCTGTAATGTACATACCGAGCACTGAGAGTTGTTCAGTTTCCTTTATAATCTGTATAATCCGAATTGAGACATTTGAGCTTCCTCCATAAAATTGTACATTCTACTTCCAGATTTTGTCAAATTTTGGTTTAATAAACTCCAGTTGCGTACCTTAGTAATCAACCCGAAAGTTTCGCATCAAATTAAATTGAGCGTGGTCACCGGGAAACTGCTGTTGAAATGTTTCACATCAATATTAAGCTTAGTAGAGTAACCCAGTCATCAAAACCTCAAAGTAATCCCAGAGTGAGTATTGTTCGCTCCTAACAACATACACCTCAACAACAACATCATGAACCCTCTACGCACAGCAACACCCTGCGTAGTCAATCAATGCATAATATTTCAACGGCAGTTTCCCGGTTGCCATGTTCAATGTAATTTGATGCGAAACGTTCGAGGTGAGTACTAAAGTACACAATTTTTACTTCAAATACCTACGCGGTCAATCCGAAAAATATTTACAAATCAAATTGTACAAATACAAAAAAATGGAGGTCGCGAAAATAATTTATAGCTGTATAACGTTTAATGACTAAATAATAACATGGATTCATTGAACGCATCTTTAAAACTCAACCCAGGTAACCCCATCCAGTAACTTTTTAAGTAAGGCTGCTTCGGAAATCTTTACGAGCAATCAAATATAAATTGCTTATTGATGATCAACTTGAAAACAAACAAAATATATGTAAGAAACAGGTTTTTCTTCTAGTTGTAAATATTTAAGTGTAAAACCTACCTAGCGCAGGTACCAACACAGGTACGATGAGTATATGTAGCTACCGAGATGAATGAACACTTTTAAAATGCAACAAATGATATTCTCCTTTCCAGATTTTCTTAAGAACGCTTCATTTTGCACAAACATTATTTAATGCAAAACAAAAAATACTTATACAGAGACAAAATGAAACAGTCGTTTCCAACTATGTATTGAATTATTTTAAAATAGCAAATTTTAATTAAGTAAATGGGTTTTGTTTGCGGCAGACGATGATAACATCTGACCCCACAGCACAGTGTTGATGAGCGTTAATCTATTACAGAAACATTCTACACGTAAATACTTTTACCACCTTCGAGTTGTCACCAAATTCCCAAAGGCATATTTTTCATAAAACAGCATTAAAATAAAACATTTAAAAAAATGTATTTTTTTTTTGCAATACGTGAACATTTTAATAATTATATACTTTTCTCGAATGACCTATATTTCTAATGGAGCATGTGTGGACGAAAATAATTCCCAAGCATTATTCTCCCCCTTCAATTAAAATGAGAGAAAATTGATTAAAAGTTTGCACAACAGACACGCGTCCCACTTTGCAAAGAAAATTGTTAACTTCGAAATCGAAACGCTGCCCATTTGTATCCCCTAATCTCCCCCATTCCTAAACTTTCTAATTTAAACAAAATAAAAAAAAAAAGAATAACTTGTGCCACGTGGTGAAACTGTATTTGATAATCCCAGATTTACAATTAAACAAGAGAATAACAAAATTCCACATGCACTTAGCAAAAGCAATTGAAGATTATATCCAAATCTCCACACCCTAGTGAAACAAATCAGTGGAAACCAAGGGGCAGCACAAGCAAGCAGATAAGAAGAACCCGGCTTTTGAACAGATAAGTTGTTTTTTGCTTGAGCAATTCTTGTCGTTATCAAGGTGTTTTTAATGATTTATAATTATTCAAGTCCAAATGGACAAAGTGTATCTGTATCACCACCAACAGTATTTGCTGCATTCAGAAGAAAAAGTTCCCAAATTTGGTTCGTGGTTCCTCCACGTAGGCACATTAATGCCACCGTGACGCACCGGGAGGAAGCAGCGATTCGTCGTCGTCGTCGACGTATACTAATCTCGCTCATGCCACAAAAAAAAAACGATGGTGGATGCTCGAATCGAGTTTTAATGATCTGAAAGAGGAAACGAGATTTTTTTTCATACAAAATCAACTAAATTTTTTGTGTAGGTTTTTCACTGACCAGAACAATAGAAATAGGATTTGAAGAATAAAAGATCGATAGGTAGGACTGATTTTGTTAAAGGTATGACGTTATACGAGTATTACAGAAAAAATCATCCCAGAAAGCACTTTCTCAACACATCTTTCTTTTGCACAGTATTTGTTTTTTTTTTTCTTACGCACTTTAGTTGAAATCTTTTTAGCAAAAATTCCAGTTAATTTGAAGAGAAACCACGCAATTCGACAAGAAACACAAGAAAGATTACTTTAAAAAAAAAATAGATAAATGCAATTTTTGAGATTTTATATATTTTTAAGTTGTAAAATTTCTTTTCGGTGGAATTTAGTTTAGTTAACGAAAAAAAAACTATCTTCACCTCAGCTCACGTCAACTATAATAAACGACTATTTAGTATTTTTTTTTAGTGTTTTGTACGGGGCGGCGACGGCGGTGGTGAAGTGAAACTTGAAGATGGCCGATGTTGATTTATTCAGCTGTGTATTCAAACGGCTGAATGGAATGAAAATTTAAATCGATAAAAATGGCTGGCACTTGCTTGCAAGTCACAATAAAATGAACAATTTCAAATGAGCTGTTTTGAGTTCATTTCTATTTGGTGATTGGGTTCGTGTATGAGGAAGTTAGAAATAAATTAGCGACAGGTGGCGCTTTGGGAAATCCGTTAGAATGTTTGTTCTTTTGAATGGTTTCAAAATTAGCATGTAAGGCCGATATTCGGCCCTAGCGAGGTATCCGTTCGGAGCGAAAAATTGTCCGCAACGCATACTTTGTCGGAGGTTCAAATTGCTTTCGAGATATCATACCGGAAAGAAAAATAACATCACGCCCGCGCTGTGTTGAAACATTTAAAGGGTAATCATAATCTCTTGAGCGCGGGTAGATTATAAAAAAAAAAAAAAAAACGCGCTGGCGCAATTTGTCCCGCGAAGAATTTGTGTCGGACGAAATCGGAAAAACAATTGCATTTAGCTGTCAGAAATTTCACGAAGAAAGCACTTGATCGCGCTTCAAGGCAGTTCACTGGGTGCGTTAAAATAATGTCGGAGAAAAATTCCGAACAGGTGTTCGGAAGAATACCTCGAAGCAAAAATCCTCCGAATCGTACGAAATCGGAGAATTTTCCGCTCCGAAACGGATACTTCGCTAGGGCCGATTGTCTGGGTGTATATTCTATAATCGGTATACTTTTGTTTTATAATTCACACGCAATCAAGGGTTTATAGAGCCCCATAATGTTGAACATACACATAGTTCCAGCAATACTCACCAACTGGACAACCGGGACGGAACAACCCGAGAGAAAAACCAAACCAACATATCTTAATCTTAATTTTAAATATTTTACCGTGTATATCATAAATGTTTTAATTTTATGAGTTTTATAAGTCATTGTATAAGTTAGGCCCCCTTTGTGCCAACAAATTTTTATTCATTAATTTTATCCTTAATTTTAAGTTTTCCAATTGTATATATTAAAGTTCAATAAATAAACCTGAACCTAAATAGTTCCAGCAATGACGAAATTACAAGGCGAGAGAAAAGAGGTGTCGATGAACATTAGTTTTGAATGTTTGCAAATTGAAATGAAAATGGAAAACAGTTCCGGGTACTTGTTTCCATAATAGTTGTTGGCGACTAAGAAACGAATCTCTGTATTTGACGGTACTCTTAAACAGGTAATCGGGAGTAAAATTCTAGCTGCAACAAACAAGAGATGGAACCTGTCTTAGAACCAGAAATCTATGCCCTATTTTCAGCAAACAAAAGACCGACATTATCATGCAACTGAGTAAAAAGTTGTTGCGTTTCGCCACAGGACACAACCAACTGGGATACCACAAGTAAAAGATGAAACTCAGTATGGACGACCTATGCAGTGGATGCGGTGACGAGGAGATACATTAGGATACTCCTCACTACCTGTATCAATACCCTGCGCTATATCATCTGAGAAACAGGCTCCTAGGGATACACTTCTTCAACGACTTGAAGGAGCTCTCTTGCGTTATAAGCAATAAAGGACTATTCACATGAGAGCGACCAACGATCAACGAATAAAAAAACAAATAGGATTTAAAACATATATAAGCCTAAATTCTTCACAAAAACTTTACAAAAGGGTAGCAATCTAGATTAGTTTAATGTTAATTTATTAAAATTTGCGTTGTATTTGCTAAAATGACAGAAATTTGAGAAAATAAATTGGTCGTCGCGAATTGCAATATGATTGCTACGACCAATTTGTTTTCTTAAGTTTCTCTCATTTTAGCAATTACAACGATAATTTTAATAAATTTACATTAAATTAAACTAGATTGCTACCCTTTTGTTAAGTTTTTGTGAAGAATTTAGGCTTACATATGTTTTAAATCCCATTTGTTTTTTTATTCGTTGGTCATTGGTCGCTCTCATGTGAATAGTCCTTAACCTGTTGAAAATTTTTATTAACCAGCTGACCATGGACGTTTGCAAGTAAATACAAGAGGGGCAATGTTGCCATCTGGCAACGTAAAGCTGACAACAAAAAGAGCTGCGAGTACAGTTGCCTTATTTGAAAGCTATTTATCGGGTTGTTGTTGTAGATGAGCATTGGAACCGAAGACGATGATGAATTTTTTACGTTCTTGACAAACGACCAGAAATTTCTACTGTCTTTGCGACATTGCAGAATATTTTACCTTAATTTCTGATATTTTTTTTAATAACAGCGTCGTGTTTGTTTCAGACTTCAGGCATCAGTTAGTTTGGCTTTGAAAGACCGGAAACTGCTCTCAAGTTGATATCTTCTTTACACTTGTATCGCACCAAAACTTTTTTTAGGTTTTATTATCTTACGTAAACACATATAAAGAAAAATCACTTCTGTGATTATATTTGCTCAACGTCAATTTCGAGGAAACATAGTGAAGAGTTAAAGATTTCGCTTTCCCGTATTACCAAATGGTCCGATGTTTGTCATCAACTGGATGGAGGTTTCTTTTATGTTTTATACTTATAAAAGTTAGAGTAAGTTTGTGCGCTTTTTCCAGTAAGATTTGGTATTCAAGTGGGCTCATCTTCAAGCTTAGTTAGGTTGCATCTCTGCAAAGATCTCCACTTATCTTCCTTCGGGTGTTGTCTGTCCTCAAGAGCGGAACTAACTTGAATTTTAAATTAAATTTGAACCACCTGAAGCTAAAACCCGTATTAAACCCATGTTCGTATTGAGGAAGGCTCTGGTAAGCAACATCATATCTAACAAACAAAAAGGCCGTAATGGCGAAAGAGTAGTGGCGTTAAGTTATTACCATTATTACCAGACAGGAAAAATTCTGAAAGATCAGTATTCCCACCAACCTGTGTACTGGTGCCAAAGAAGCTGCCCTGTATTTCTCAGATAGGACGTACAACGTACAGATCAAAACAATTTTGTCTTAGCACATTACCCTTGCTCTGAAGTTCTAAGTTTAGTTGTGCAGGGTAGGTCCAATGGATTAACATTTAGAATACAAGCTTTTCTATGTGTTATGCGCATAGAACAAGGCTACAAACAAAATTTAGAGCACCAAATTTCAATAATTTTGATACATTTCTGAAGATAATTTTGTACGAGACGTCAAAAATGATTACCCGTTTGTAATTATATTCAAAATATTGCTATCAATTCCGTTTGGGTGATTTTGAAAACTGCTTGATAATGTTTGAATTTTAATATTGCATAAAAACTCAATGCAGTCAAAAGATGGCCGGTAACTTTTAACACAATTGACAATAATTTCGAAGGTATGGACCAATTCGCGTTTTTCAATATGGCTGCATATGCTATTTTCTAAAAAACCTGAACTTGAAATATTCTAATAGCCCAATTTGTTGAGGGTATGATAAATTCTATCTTTTTGAGTAAGATTATAAAAATATGTTCAAACCAAACAACAGAACCTGGAAAATCTTTTAATACTGACATATATTATAAAAAGGAATTTTAATATCTGTTCGCTTACCTCGAATAATGAAAGCAAATCATCTAAATGTGGATCTCTCTTCTTGGACGCACTTAAATCTGCGTTAAGCTGCGCTGCTACCACAAGGAATTCATCAAAGGCTTTCGAGTCACGCAGTTTAATAGCAGATCCATCCCATTGTTTATCTGTTTTATAACATTAATTTTTAAAAAATCATTTAATTACTTATTACTTACATATGCATATTATATTTAATTTTATAACTATTAGCTGCTCAATGTAGAAAACATAAAAAGAGTTCATTTCATAAAACTACAAGACTACAAACTACAAGAAGAACTACTTGTAACTTTTTTACGAACATTGTTTCATAATCAATTCGAATAGACTAATAACTTCAAGAATCCCAGACTTGAAGCTATAAATAAATGTCTGTCGAGCTTTGTTTGTTTTATAAAACAAATTACAATTATTTTTGATGGATTTGTTACCATAGGGTCTTTCAATATGGGTGCTCAAAATTTGGTAAGTTATGGCAGATAATTTGAGGATGGTTACTATTTGTGATTTGTGAATCGTTCAGTTATAAAAAATCAACATGAAAGCCCTCATGGTTTAGCCCTCAACAGCGTCTGTAAAATATTTTATTTTATTTTCAAAATAGGTGTTTTTCTTTCGAAAAACGTTCAAAAATTGACCAAATGACATTCTGCAAAATTCTTTTCGATTATATCCAGGAGACTCAAGTGGGTTGTTGTAGCATTGAAGCAAATGCCCAAACATTGGACTTATCAGAATTTTTGACGATGTCGAAAGCTGATGTTTCCATAATGCAAGGACCTCTCATAAATAGCGGCATGGAGTGGATTTTGCTTTAAAGACGGGAGACAGCATTGAGTTTTTATTAAATTCAACGCGATTTTTGGTTCCCCATTTGACAATGCTATCGAGATCAGAATTTAATGAGCTTATACGCTGTCGTTCTAGATCCACATCCGAATAACAAGGAGATGCATCTGGACACGAATATGAGAAGCTGAGAGTACTGTTGTCAGCAAAACAATTTGATGGATTAGATGTTTAAGACAAAAGATCATTGAATATGAGAAGAGAGTCGGTGACAAAACGGGGCCTTATGGCACACCATAATTTATTTTATGAACATCAGGCTTAAAATCGTCCAACACAACTTGTATTGAGCGATTTGAAAGGTAGTTTCTAAATATCAATATAATCAATATATTGCAATAATTTTAATCTGTCCAAAATGATGTAAATATTTGTGCCACTGTTTGGTGAGATATACCATCAGATCGCCAGTGGACCTATTGCTACGAAAGCCATACTGCCGGTCATTGTTAATTTATCAGCGTTCCCATGATCTTGGAAAGAAAGGATATAAATGAAATTGGACGATAGTTGAAAGTAAAAGACCGGAAAAATGCTGTGTTTTATGCACTATCCGGCCAATGTATTTGTGTACATGGAGATCCTTTAGTACTCTTCCAACTGTACGAATGGGAAAGAAAATTTGCTCATAAAATTTTTTACGCTCTCAAGTACAGGAGGAGTCATGACACTTTCTGGAGGAGCTTCGAAATAACATCAAACTGTACTGCTAGCAAATTGGCTTTTTCTTCTGAGCTGAAAAAAGATGCGTCATTGAGACGAGCGTAGGAATCGAACTCGAAGTAGTATTTCGTACATTTTTAACAAATGAGTAAAAATGTGTACTACATTTGGGACATTGTACATTCTTTTTACCGTAATTTTTGGTCATGCTAAAATTTGGTTCGTGAAATATGATCATTACACGTCTTTCTAGATTTTTTGAACTTATTCCGTAAGGTTAACTTTGTAACATGGGGAACTTACTTCTTTGACCTTAATAACCTCCTTGCAGCTCGAATCACACCATGAATTATCTTTCGGTTTGATAGATTCCCTATACGGGATAAACTTTCTCAATCCGAAAAGCATTAAATTTGTCATCATATCTACACGTAACTATCGAGTAAGCATAGGGAATAGTTAAAGTTCCTGAAGAAATCATTGAGACCCTTCCAGTTGGCTTTCTCGTATTACCAAACGGCTCTCTTATGAATTTTCTACTAACTGGTATTTGTTGAAACGAGAAATTTGCAGATATAACACAGTGGCCATAATGCACTTAAGTGTATTTATCAGGGTCAGAGGTAGGAAACAAGTCTAGGATTTTCACGGATTGACCTGCAACCTCAGTAATCCGAGTAGGCTCGTGAACAAGCTGGGTCAGTGGTTGTTTAACACAGCAAATATCTCGACATTTCTTCCTTAAGGTGTCGTCTGACCAGAATAAGAAGTGTCGACATTGAAATCGCCCTTAACAACGATTTCACTGTGCGGATAATGGGAAACAGTTATCTTGATAGAGTCAGAAAGCGCATCGAGTTCCTTAGAAGTCAAGTTTCTATCCAAACTTGGACTGCGATAACTAAAAAGTTATTTATGAATGCACTGTTTTTGGAATCAAGGGCCAGCGAACTCCCTCAGTACTTAATATTTACAAGATCTACCGCTTGGGGAGACTACATTTTGTTATGTTTACTTTCGATTCTTTTAAATTGCCGAACTAATAGTCCATTTTCTGTCATCATAATAATTTCACGTCCGCGTTGTGTTAAAACATTTAAAGGGTAATCATAATACCTTGAGCGCGGGTAGATTATAAAAAAAAAAAAAAATATGTAGCACAAGTAATGTTCTATACCAAAAATAAAATGAAATCAACTTTTGTGTTACTTATATCCTGGAAACGGTTCAACAAATTTGGTTTAAATTTCCCTATTAAGGTGTTTAACTAAAAATTTAAATAATGAATATTTATTCTTTTGGCGTCGGTGTAATCTTAAAATTGTCAAATTATTAATGGCTCGACCTTTCAAATTTGTTTACTTGTAATTAAATATACTTACAGATTTGTTGTAAAAGCAAATACGACTGCAAAACATTTTTCTTATAGTTCATCTTCCAAACCTTAAAGCACTCATCACCGATAGTTAGGCAATCAATGCAACCCTCAATTTCAACTTGACTTTTTGTGGAATTTTCAATATCACGGAATAGATTAAGGAAGACATTTGCATGTTTCGACGAGTTCTCGATGTATTTTTTCTATGAAAATAAAGTCAATAAAATCACAGTTTATAAATTAATTTATTTCAACTTACCAAAAATAACTGAGAACTCTTCGATAGCACCAACTGACACTCCCTTGGAATGCTATATTTAACTTTTAATGCATTATAAAGAACAAAAAAGTCGCTTTGGCTCATTACTAATCTAAAATTGGAATCAAAAAATATAAACAATAAGATATGAGACCGCTAATACTGATAGCCTAAAAGCAAACAACTTACTTTTGGTTGCCAGCGCTGGAAGATAAAACTTTCTCAATGTAATCGCAAACGTATCGAGAGTAGCTTTTCATTTCAATCACAGGAAGCATAATATTTTGCCAAACTTAAAAAAATAAATAAAGAACGAGTATTAATAAATGAAAAAAAAAGATTACAAATTAAATTATTTCTTACCTTTAACACCGACATTAATATCGTGAAAACCACCTTGTCCAACACCCCATAAAATACTCAACCCAATGTTGCTTCGATTTTGATAAGAATTTCTTAAAATCGCAGTCTTTGCCAAGCTATTCGAACACACAGTTGGCCAATTCTGAGCAACAATTTGTAAAAGAAGCTGTGAAAATAGGACTGATAGAATCACGAATACGAATATAGAATTTAATTTAAGACTTCTTACCTTATAACCAACAACGGACTTGTTCTTCGATAGCTCTTCAGTCATTCTCGTAATCAAAGTATCATAAAAATACGACAGATTAACGTCTCCCATAGTTTTAAAAATAGCAATAATTGCAGTCTTGAGGTTTTTCGGAACAACATTGCTCGGATAGAGTACAGCTTTTCCCGAGAAAGTTGGATCACAATCAAATGGAAGGTGCGAGTTGAAAAATGAGGCAATCTATTAAATGAGAAAATAGAAATGTTAATATTTTCATAAATTAAGTTTTAGCAGGATTTCAAATATTTCATAAAAAAAATAATACTTTTTTATAATTTTGGGAGGGAAATATTGGGCCGAGTAAATCATTTCACATTTGTGTAGTGCGGCTAAGGAAAGAATCTATGAATTTAACAGTACGAATTTGTGCTCAAGGGTGAACTGATGGATGGGCCAGTGGCATCAACGGTTCGTAATTCTTTGAAAATGATACCAGAGAGCGTTACCGATCGGTTATAACCAAATGGTTTTGGCCCAAATTGGATGATATGTATGTGACAGGCATGGTTCCAACAGAACGGCAATACAGCTGATACCACAATGGACATTCTGGACTTGCGATTTGAGGATAGTTATATTATCTATTGAACCTTTACTTCAGACGGGATTTTGATAAAGCTTGGTGAAGCGAATAATCTTTTCTTTTTTTTTATAAATTAGCGGGCATTCAAGGGGTTCTGAAATGGCTTGACTGATTAATAGAATACATAGGTTTTATAAGGAAAGTGTAATTACACTCACGGGTAACAGAATGGATCTACATTGATTTAAGTGTGACGATAGTAACATCAATTGTCAGCCCAACAACCTAACCTAAGGGGTTATGAACACGCTTATAATGATTTAAATACCACAACAGTTAGTAAATGATAAGAGGATTTAAAAAGAGACGCCGATGCACATTGGTTTTAAATGCTTGTACTCACAATGAGGCGGAAAAATCGAGTGGGGTAAAGTATTCCACATTCGAGTATTACGGTTAAAAAAGTAAAAGTACGCCCGAAATTAGGCTCAAGGGTAAACTGATGAGCATTTTTAGCCAGATGAGTATTTCGGCAATGAGGTAAAATGGTGCAAGGATTTATTCCACTTTTCGGTGAGATATACTATCAGATCACCACTGGATTTGTTACTGCGAAAGCCGTACTGCCGGTCATTAAAAGCTTTCGTTCTTCAAGATATTTAGTAAGCTGATCATTAATCAGCATTTCCATGATCTTGGGAAGAAGGAACGTAAGTGCAATTGGTCGGTAATTGGAAGGGAAGGAGGATTCGCCTTTTTTAGGGACTGGCTGGACAAATGCAGTTTTCCATCCACTCGGAGAGTCCAGAGGAATAGGATAGATAGAAAAGCTTACGCAGTGGTTTTGCCAGAGTTGAAGAACACCTCTTCAGAAAAATAGGGTATATTCCATCTGGACCAGCGGATTTGTGTATTTGAAGATCTTTTAAGACTCTTGAAACTGTACGATTGCAAAAAAAGATTCGTCCCATAAAACCATGGGTTAAGTTTGTAAGATACGGAAGTTAAACTCTACATATTTACAGCTAATATTTTACCAAGAATTCTCTTTTGGTTTTATGCATTTAGTCCTGTTAGGGATAAAAAGTTTCATTCCGTCGAGAATAATACTTGTTGATATATCTACGTTGGAGTCTACGTCACTATTGAGGAAGCAAAGTGCCTAGTTTGTCGTCGTTCTATGAAAACTCCCTAAGTCCATTTTAAAAAAAAATGTGATTCAATTCTTATTTAATTCATTCCGGATAAACTATTTGCAAAAATTTTGATTGCACAATGACTACTCCAAACCTATTCTACAATTGAATCCCTAGATCGTGCTATTCTGATAATTTTTGGATTTTTGTATATTAATTTGTATATTAATCTCAAAACACAAAAAATGGACTTAGGGAGTTTTCATAGAACGACGACGAGTTAAAGTTGCGAAAAAAATTATTGAGACCGTCTCAGTTGTATTTCTCATATTGCCAAACGGTTCTCTTTGCTAATTTTTTCTTTAACTGGATTGGTGGAACATGAGAAATTAGCTAATTTGACACAGTGGTCCGACTTGCCTAGAGGTGCTAGTACACTAATAGTGTATTTATTCATTCTCTAGCTGAGTTAATGATTTAACAAAGCAAAGACCTCACGATACCTTTCTTGGGGTGTAATCTGGCCAGATGGTCGAAGCCAAAAACATTCAGTGCGAGGAAAATGGGCAATAATTCTTGATAAAAAGTTCGAGCGCGCATCAGCTTTGTAAAAAGTTGAATTGCTGTCGAGATGGGGGCTTCTGAAAAAAAAAAACAATAATGAATGATGTGCTTACGGACAGTAAACTTTATCCACAAAAAATTGAAGTTCATATTAGAACAGTGGCGGTACTGAGGCTGAAGCTAGTAAGCGACATCATTCCTAATGTATAGGGCGAGACTATGGTGGGAAAGAAAAGTGGCACCAAGTTGTAACACTGAAAGTGAAATTCTGATGAATCAGTATTTTCACCTACTTGGGTTTCGCTTAATGGCAAAATAGGTGGCCTTCATCACGATGAAACACAATTTAGCAACACCAAATTCATAGCACAAGGAAACATGTTGGAGGTTCGGTTATGGCTTGGGGTGTTTTTCGTGGAGTTCTCTGGCATGGCCAGCAAAAAGCCCTGACCTCAATCCAATTGAGAATATGTGGGCAATTGTGAAGCGACGGCCAAATTCCTAAACGCAAGATTTGCAAAGCAAAACACTTGCAAAGCAGATATAGAAAATCAGAATACGCATACGTAAGAGAATTGCGCAAGAAATGTTTGACATTTGCACAAATGCCTCTGCATTTGGGCAAGAAAGTAGCATCGATTGCATTTTGGGACACTCTGCTTAGCAGAGATTTTTGTATTTGCATTTTGGAACTGTTTGCTTAGCAGAATTTGCGCAAGATATGCGTTTAGGAATTTGCCCGACGGTTAGGACAATGCGAAAATCATCCATCCAACACTGATGACCTTTTTCGAATCCCGAGAATTTTCTTCACATTTTAGTAGAAACTATGCCAAGGAGTTGCTTACAAGACACACAAAACCAAGGATTATGGACTAAGTTTTGAAACAAAAATTTATTCCAAAACGTGTAAAATTGGTCAAGTCCAAAAATTCAATATATATTATTTTTTCTGAAAATGTAATATTTTTTGAAATTCTTATTGAAGAAAACAATTGTAGGTTTAATACATACAATAAAAAAATGAATTTTTCTTGGTTTACAACGCCAAGTTTAAATCAAATTGTCAAACGAGTTAAAACATTTGTCCACTTTTGCTCGTCACTGTAAGTAGATGATTTGGGATTAATGTACAATGTCATACCAAAGAGCACTCGTTGTTTTGAATCAAGTGTTTAACACCAACGAAAGGAAAGAATTGTTCCATTGGTAACTGGAAACCTGTTATAACCGGATGAAAACCACCAGATGAAATCAAGGCAGGCTTAAGGTGTCTATATTGTCCCAGCATGTCAAAATAATTCTACTTACTATGAACATTATAGTGAAACTGTTCAACGTTATTGAAGAGGGAAAATATGCTGATTTGATTTCGACAGATGTTAAAGATACCATTTACATTTTCTTTCATTTGGTATGTGGTGTTCCAAACGACGAATGCTAACGGTGGACAACAAGATACTAAAAGACAAACAAATTAATGAATTTGCTTCAATAGAGACTAGACGGTCGCAAAGGTTTTGAGATTTAGGTTTACAGCCTTATTGTGAGTTTCACCCGAATAACTTTCCACCCGGAAAATTTGACATTTCACTTTTCGCCTATTGTGAGTTCCACCCGAAATATTATTCATGTTCGAAAACAGATAACAGGCAAAAGTTCGATATCGAGCTGGTCGACTGTTGTTTGGATTAATTTGTTGGATTTTATCAATAGATTCTGAAGGCGAGACGTCCATTATTGATTAAATTAATACATTGTTTATTTGATTATTTATAAGACAACGAAAATATTAAACAAATTTTAGTAATTTAGATAAAACTGAAAAGAGAGAATATTGTATTGTGTTGTTTTGCTTCTTTTGGTTCAGAATGAGTAATCCGTCAAATTCCTTCGAAGTGCTCGCTTCTCAAACTCAATTATGACAATTATCCATTTCTTAATATAAAATAACAATTTAATTTTATATCCTGAAATTCTTATTTAACTATTGTCAAAACACATACATAATTATGTTTGTTCAAACTCAAAGAAGGTCTGTTCATTTTCCGAACGCGGTAAGTCCGCTGTTTAAAAATAGGTGTGCAAATTAATCGTTTTAGATAATCCAATAAAAAATTGGGAGCCAGAATGAGTGACACTACTGGTGTAGCCACAATTTTATCTCTATTGTAAGTAATTTCGACAAATAACTGATGCGCCAAATCCAAATTACTTTACTTTAGAAGAAACTCACAGTCCAAGGTGGACTACGGCCTCAACCAATAAGCCCCTCCAGCTAGCTCGGTCCCTAGCTAGCTGCCTCCAGTTACGCACTCCAAGTTGGTTGAGGTCGCTCTCCACTTGTGCGCGCCACCTGAGGTGGGGTCTTCCTCTACTGCGCAGACCATCAGGGTGGATTCGAAGATTCGACGGGCTGGTGCGTCGGTGTCCATACGCTCCACGTGTCCCAGCCATCTCAGCCGTTGTATTTTCAGCTTCTTGACTAGGTCAACGTCGCTGTAAGGCCCGTACAGCTCGTTGTTGAACCTTCTTCTCCATACTCCATCGATACAGACTGGACCGAAGATCAAACGAAGAACTTTTCTTTCAAAGCACCCAAGCAGATTTTCATCCGTTTTAGACAGTGTCCATGCTTCTGCCCCATACAGCAGGACCGGGATGATGAGGGTCTTATACAAGGTCTTCTTGGTTCTTTGAGATAGGGCTTTATTACTCAAATGCCTTCTTAGCCCGAAGAAACAGCGGTTGGCAAGAGTAATTCTTCGCTTGATCTCTGCACTGATGTCGTTTTGCGATCCAATTATAGTACTACTTGTATTTTAGTTAACAGAGAATTTGGAGGTTGCATTTCATTCTCCTTTTCCATCACAGTGGAGGGAGAATTTATTGCGGGCCTCATTTTTCTGAACGTGCCTATTTTTCGAACTGTCACTCCTGATTCGAAGTGAAATTTTTATTCGGGCGAAACTCATAATAGCTTTTAAAATTTCGGGGGAACAAAAATGTTTCGGGGGAAATGTTTTCCGGGCGAAACTCACAATAAGGCTGTTAGAGATTCAAAGAGCTAAATCTCATTCTGAACTAACTTTGTGAAAAACAAGCACAATCGCTTAACCGTTCTACAGTGAATTATTAAGCAGAGTCAAAGAACAATTAAACAAAATGTTTTTTATATCCAATATGCAAACGTGAATAGTTGAGTTTTACAACCTGACCCTGGTTCTCCACAAGCTATGCCTAAAATTTGGCGGAGTTTAAGCCGCCAAAAAATAAGCAAAACTTGTTTTAGATTTTATTCTTCGTTCACCTTATAGAACAATTCACCAAGCACCTGGACCTTGTTCCCCCTATCAATACCGAATTAAAAGTTAATATTGTTGATATCTAATCAAACAAAAAATTATTTTTAGGTCGACGTCGTCAATTGCAAATCCACAAATAATTTCAAGGCAATTGTTAAAATTTGTAGATCTTGTTCCTTTCTTACCTCTCTCAGCCAGTACAACTCATTTCCGGGAAATGAAGTTCTAAGCTGCTCCATAAGTCCATTTAGCTCGTCTGCGGTTATCTTCAGCAAAGCGGTTTCCATGTTCTTTGGCCTTGGCGGAGCTGGTGGAACAGCTGGCGTTGTGGATTTTTTATTGTTCTCATTGTTATTATTGCTTTTGGATTTCTTTGCGGGAGACGACTTGTTGCTACTTGAGACTGCGGTCGTTTTCTTTGGAGATTTATTTTCCTTATCCTTTGAACTTTTGCTAAAAATATTCTTTAATTGATGCTGAGGAACTGCATTTGTAGAAAATAAAATTTTCTGTTATTAAAGGTTCTGCAAAATAAAAACAAAAAAAACCTTACGAATTTCTTCCAAACTCGGACCGGCCAATGCAAGACGTTTTTTCTCGGTGTGCGCTTCGACTTTCTTTTCGAGATTGCGCTGTTTTTTTGACTTGGTTACGACTTCCCATTGATTAGATGACATGTTAGATTCAATAATAGTTAATTAAATAAAATAAAATTAAATACAATTACTTAAAACAAATGGAAATGTTGATAAAATCAATTCTGTTAATTGAATAGAAAAGATAAATGCTGTCTCTACTGTGACGGTAGATTTGGAAATAAAAAAAAAAGTTGTGACGTTGACGCCTTTCTGTTGGCTTGGCGGTGACATTTGGTATGACAATAGTTCATTTTCATCTAATAATTCATTTAACAAATAAACTCAGCAACATTTCAATATCCTACCGGGTATGTTCGAAGACCAAGCTATTAATTAATTTGAGATTTCTGAAATTGAAAATAAAATTTTTTATTGCTTTGTTGTATCCATAAAAAATGAAGAAAATAATATAGTACGCCCTCGGTAAATGCAACCGTAGATAAACGCAATACCTAGGGTAGGCAATACCAACATTTTTATCATTAGTAACTCAGTAATTCCAACTATTTAAAAAATGTAACTCAGTCAACGCAACTTTCCATTTTGCGATATGTTCACATTTTTCTATAGTTTTTGTTGACAGACGCATGATATGGAAAAAAACATTAACAGCCCGATTCTCCCCCTTGTGAGGAGTCACAAGTCACAAGCTCTTGTGACTATTCCTTGTGAGGATTGTTGTGATTCGATAACATTTTGGTATTCTCCCCCTAATCGTCACAAGAAAGCGCACAACGAAACTCACCACCGCATGGTGAGATTTTTAAGTGTCATTATTTGAACAGCTGATTATTCAAAACGAAGAAAATACAAAACGCAAGTTAACATTATTAGGGGTATTCATGTAAGCGCGGAAAACCCTCGTAAACCTCGTAAACCGGATAATTTTATCTCCGCAGAAACGAGCTGTCAAAATTTGTATGGGAAAAAGTTTCTGCAAATCGCATAAAATTATCTCACAAATTTGCTGCGGAAAGTGCAGAAATAAACCTCGTAAACTAAAGAAGTATGGATTCTGACTTTTAATTTGACATTTCACAAAATATTTCCCACATTTACGCAAGTATTTCTTAGGGGGTGTTCATGAAAACATGCTGCGGAAAGTAATATCTTTCTACAAAGCGGAAAATTATCTCGTTACATGAATACCCTTATTATATTTTATTATTATTATTATTAAATAAACTGACTATCGTGAGGCTTCAAGCTCTGATATCCCAGCATAAAGTTTTCCGAAAGCGATAAAACTTTATAAATGTACTTATGTATTGTTTTGGAGAACGAATGGTTCATTTGTATCTCTCAAAGTTTTCAAAAGCCGTCGGTGCTGCAAACTTCTTGATACGATTAGTTTCTTAAAAAAAATTTGTTTATTTAAAAATGTTACTTTTCATTTTCGTGGGAAAGATCTCAAAGTTTTCAAAAGCCATCGGTGCTGCAAACTTCTTGATACGATTAGTTTCTTAAAAAAAATTTGTTTATTTAAAAATGTTACTTTTCATTTTCGTGGGAAAGATCAGCACTTCCATTTTTGTGTACTCATAATTATTCACAAATCTAGAAAATTTTCTTACAAAATATGCTGAATGACAATCCAAGAAATATTAAACATTTATGAGTTGTGACCTGTTCTGAAGGAGGTCACAGTTTCGATTGTTTTTGTGACTCTCACAAGTTGTGACTGAGCGGCAGAATTCGAAAAAGTCACAAAATCAATTTCACCTCTTCTTGTGACTTGTGAGGCATCACTGACTTTGGGGAGAATCGGGCTGTAAATCGAAATGGAAGAAAATGGAGGTAAGTTAAATTTTCATTGCATAATTTCGTAATAACAGGCCAACAAGTTATAGCAGTTTTTAGGAAGTGAAATAGAGTTACCACCTGTGTAATTCGTTCCCACTTTCGGGTTTCGACATACATCTGCCTCCCTCTACTTTTCTGCATTTTGCAGATGCAGAAACATGTAAATCCACTTTAAAAATCGCATATTGCATCGTTTAAATGCAGTCTTCTCTCACAAAATATCTTAGATGATTTGTTCGCGGTGATGGACAAACGAAAAATTGATGTTGTTTTGCTCATCCTTAACGTATTCAACTCAAATTACGCAAGTGTTGTATATGTTCATAACTTATCTGAGCTGAGAACTGTTTTAGTATGAAACTAGGTTAAAACAACGATTTTCCAATTTGTAATGGAATATAGCATCATACTTTCTCTACCCTTTTATTAAAGTTAAAATCATCGAATATTCAGCCCTGTCGAGGTATCCGTTCGGAGAAAATTATTTTCCGATTTGTTTGGAATCGGATAATTTTCTAACTAATATAATTTTTGACAGTTGTGCGTTAAATTTCCTCATTTTTCTTTGTTCTGAAGTGGATACCTCGAACGAAATCTAAGTTCAGATCGGAACGGACTATCTTTTCGGAACTTCTTCCGAACGGATACCTCGATAGGGCTGATTTTTTTTTGTTTTTTAGTATCTTGCTAATACTACGTTTTCACCAAGAGTAAATTCGGGATTTAAGTGGATTTACCAAAAATCTCCTTTAAATCTCGTAGATTTACCACACAAATATAAATCACCTCAAATGAAGATTTAAAATAAATCTCCTTGAAATCTTCTCTATGACTCTGACATTTACAAAAACATCAAAACAGTTTTGCTTATTTAGTTTTATACATGAACTGCCATTATTTTAGGTGTGTTCAGAAACAATTTATTGAAAAAAAATAGCCTTAGCACGAAACTAGTTAGAATAAGTTTAAAATTAAGAATGAGTTAGTAATCTACTTTAAAGTTAACAAATTGTAAATGGAGTGTCATACTTATACTCTAATAGACAAGACTGTTTAAAATGTTGCGCCATTGTTAAAAAAGGCAAGAGATTCGGTTAGCGTATAAATTCAAACAAATATCGGCACATCTTTTTACCAAGTTAGAGGTTACACCCGACAAAGATAAATGCAAGGATGTTATATAGGGTCAGTTGCACAGGTGAGACTGGTGAATCCTACAATTTATGCTATATTTGCACTGCATGAGCGAATGTCAAGTCATAGATCTGACATCAACTCCAACAAGCAAAAACCCTGCCAAAATAGCATTTGGCCATTCCAATGACATTTGTAACATTTCATATATTAAATAACAAAATCAACATGAATTATAGGCCTAATTCAAGACAAACTTAACATACAATGTGGTATACAGCTCACTCGTCACATAGAAAATTAATTCCCGATAACTATCTCTTTTAGTTTTAGTAGACTAACTTCCTTATTGGAAGAGTTACACTTATTTGTTTGGCAAATAGTGTGAATTATTTTTAATATTTTAAAATTGTAAGTTTAACTTTCATTGGTTTATTTCGTTGTATAACTTTTTAATAAACTAATGGTATATTCTCTTGTATGTATGTAATTCAAAGTTCCCCCTGAAGAAGACAGCAATTCCTATCGAAACGTAGGGAAAAGTAAATGTTTAGTTTTTATCAATTTTCAAAATTATATCCAAAACACGAAGGATTATGGCTAGTAATTAGCAGTTTAAAATGATTCTGTATTTTCAGTAAGCTTATATTTCTCTATTGAAAGTAAATTAAGGATGAAGATTTTTTTTTGAAATACTGACTCATATACAAAATTACCTAATACAACGACAAAAATAAATCTATTTAAATCTAATTAAGCTAAAATTTTAATTCGTAAACGGAAAACCCCATTAGTTTTTTGCACAAATTGTAATTGTTGTATGTGCAATTTATTAAAAATAATTACCTTAGCGCGATAATAGTTAGAAAATGTTTGAAATTGGGAACGAAATAACAATAATTAATTCGATAACGTTTGGTGGAAGAAAGTTAAGAAATTAAATTACTTAAAGCAAATGTAAATGTTGAGTGAAATATTCAATTTTTTCCCAGTTTAAAAAAAATGATAACTGCTTTTTTACTTTGACTGTAGATTAAGAATACATTTCTGGAGTCACGTTTTCATATTTTTCACTCGATAGATAATTAATTTCACAAATGAATTCAGAAATATTCCTAGTCATCCGATAGATGCGTTCAAAAACTTAATTTGTTTTTGGCTAAAATTGAGAAACTTTATTAATTGCACATTTATGTATTTTTAAGAAAAAAAAGGTTGAAAATATTAAAAAATAGGAACATCCTCTAAGGTGTAGCCATCTCTCTTGAATAAAATGCATATAAATATGTAGCCGTAATAACCGCCCGGAATGAACATTAATATTCCAAGTATAAGGAGTGGCCACACTCGGTCTTGATACTTTGCATCAAAGTAACTGGCCGATATGAGGATACTGAATGTGATGCAAATCTGAAAAGAACAATAAACGAAATTTGTTCATAAAGCTTATTCGCTGCCTTGAAAACTTACCGCGCCCAAGATCATAAAACAGACAATGAGGATGATCTGTTTCAAAGGCAATCTCTTCTGGGACCCAGGCATAAATTCCATCGGCAGTATCGTAGATTGATGGATCGATACGAGTGTATTCGGTTTTATTTAAATTTCTTCGAGTTCGACGATGATGCATACTCCTGGTTGATAAGAGCACTGTTGTCATAATCTTTTAACTTTGTAATATCTGGTCACAAGTGTTTGAAGAATGTTACTAAAAGCGTAAATTGCATGTTCTAGAACTTCTTGACAACCTTTATTTAGTAAGTAAATTAAAGATGAAGATTTTTTTTGAAATACTGACTCATATACAAAATTACCTAATACAACGACAAAAATAAATCTATTTAAATTGGTTTCTAAATCTTTACCCGGCAAAAGAATCAATTTCCACTAAAATTTGAATTCGTAAACGGAAAACCCCATTAGTTTTTTGCACGAATTGTAATTGTTTTATGTGCAATTTATTAAAAATAATTACCTTAGCGCGATAATAGTTAGAAAATGTTTGAAATTGGGAACGAAATAACAATAACTAATTCGATAACATGTTTGGTGCAAGATAAGTTACGAAATTAAATTACTTAAAGCAAATGGAAATGTTGGAGTGAAATGTTCAATTTTTTCCGAGTTTAAAGAAAATGATAAGTGTTCTACTTTGAGTGTAGATTAAGAATACATTTCTGGAGTCATGTTTTCATATTTTGCACTCGATAATTGATTTTACAAATGAATTCAGGGATATTTCTAATCATCCCATAGATTTGTTCAAAAACTTAATGGCCCTGAGTAATAGATCCGAATCTAGCCTAAGTTCGATTTTAACCAAACATTCGTAGAAATAAAACAAATTTCAAGTATAAATACTTAAAAGCGGCTTTCCTGTAACTAAGTTAAATTTAAAATGATAGAATCACAATAGAACTTTACGAATCTGGTTAATAGAAATCTGTTTGTGTATCAGTTCACAATAACGAAATTATGAAAATGAGTCACAATTATTGGTATAAATAAGACTTTTGTAAATTTGATCTGTTACTACGAAATTTTAAAAGCAACTTTTCTACATCTAACAAAAAGTGACTTTAAAACCGATTATATGAATGTCTATTACTAAGGGCCAATGTGAATAAAATTTTCCTGGGAATTGTTCCCAACTTTCAAAATTGTCATCGCGAATAATGTCGAAAGTTTCCCTTGGAATTTATTGATATTGGGAATTAAGTTTCATAGTGACTTTGGCCCTCATTTAAAAAGGCCAGTCGCCAGATTACAGTGCAAAAGTATTGACCTTTCCAATTTTCGAAGATGGGGAAAATTCCGAGGGAAATTTTGTTCACGATAGCCCTCAATTTGTTTTTGGTTAAAATTGATAAACTTTATTAATTGCACATATTTTTAATAAAAAAAAAGTTTGAATTTTTCAAAAAATAGGAACATCCTCTAAGGTGTAGCCATCTCTCTTGAATAAAATGCATATCAATATGTAGCCGTAATAACCGCCCGGAATGAACATTAATATTCCAACCATAAGAAGTGGCCACACTCGGTCTTGATACTTTGCATCAAAGTAACTGGCCGATATGAGGATACTGAATGTGATGCAAATCTGAAAAGAACAATAAACGAAATTTGTTCATAAAGCTTATTCGCTGCCTTGAAAACTTACCGCGCCCAAGATCATAAAACAGACAATGAGGATGATCTGTTTCAAAGGCAATCTCTTCTGGGACTGAGGTTCGTCATATGCTTCAAATTGGTCGGCATAAATTCCATCGGCAGTATCGTAGATTGATGGATCGATACGAGTATATTCGGTTTTATTTAAATTTCTTCGAGTTCGACGATGATGCATACTCCTGGTTGATAAGAGTACTGTTGTCATAATCTTTTAAATTTGCAATATCTGGTCACAAGTGTTTGAAGAGTGTGACTAAAAGCGTAAATTGCATGCTCTAGAACTTCTTGACGACCTTTATTTAGAACGAATAAGGAAAAGTTGTTTAAAGTTGTAGAATTTACTTTGTTTTTTGTTTGACTAAAATGTAAATGACTAAATTGAAATGAAAATGTATGCACTTTTTTGTTTGTTAAATGTCATTTGTGTGAACAACTGTCATGCTGTAATAGAATGAACTACAATAGAGCGTTCAGGGTTGCATTTTTAAGAAAATCAACTAAGCAGGAAACACAAGTGGGTAGCTATTATTATGCAGTATTAATTTATGTCAACTGATTTTAGGAAGTTGGAGTGCTATTCGATGAGTAAATGGAATAATAAGGTAAGCAGAGAGTTGATACTCATGTGACAAATTCAGAAGATTAATACTTAGTGGAAAATAAAAAGTGCTAAGGTTGAGAAAGTTTAGCCAATATTATTTGACAAAGAAAAAACGGGGCGACTTTCCTTTAAGGTAGCACGAGTATAGAGTTGATTTTTTTTTTACAGATAGCTAGTGGTCTCAATAGAACATATATTTAAAATATTAAAGTGAGGAAACACCGTTAAATCATAAAAAAAATTGTTTTATTTTTCAGTTTTAACCTCACTTTTTGCTTCTTTTTTTTAGTGTTTTCTTGACTAACAGCCTGATTCTCCCCAAAGTCAGTGATGCCTCACAAGTCACAAGAAGAGGTGAAAATGATTTTGTGACTTTTTCGAATTCTGCCGCTCAGTCACAACTTGTGAGAGTCACAAAAACAATCGAAACTGTGATCTCCTTCAGAGCAGGTCACAACTCATAAATTTTTAAAGTTTCTTGGATTGACATTCAGTAAGAAAATTTTCTAGATTTGTGAATAATTGTGAGTACACAAAAATGGAAGTGGACTTTGTTCTAGTTAATATTTTGGCTGATCTTTCCCACAAAAAAGAAAAGTAATATTATTACATAAACAAAAATTTCTTTAAGAAACTAATCGTATCAAGAAGTTTACAGCGTCGACGGCTTTAAGAAGATTGAGAGATACAAATGATCCATTCGCTCTCCAAAACAATACATTTATAAAGTTTTTTCACCTTCCGAAAACTTTATGCAGTCGCCACGATTGTTTTCTTCTGAAAATGTTATATGTATTTATTATTTAATCATTTTATTGTTTAAAAATTATGTTACCTTGCATTTTGTAATTTCTTCGTTTTTAATAATCAGCTGTTCAAATAATGACACTTAAAAATCTCACCATGCTGTGGTGAGTTTTGTTGTGATTTTTCTTGTGACGATTAGGGGGAGAATACCAAAATGTTATCGAATCACAACAATCCTCACAAGGAATAGTCACAAGAGCTTGTGACTTGTGACTCCTCACAAGGGGGAGAATCGGGCTGTAAGAGTACTGAAAGTGGCTAGATTTCGATATTAATCAATCAGTTTTTTAGTTTAACAGTACTGTGGGTGGCCCGCTTCGCGGGTTCTCAGGATTTTAACTCCCTTTTTCGGGGACACACCCGCTCACGCGACTCCGTCGCTCCGCTTAGGGTATGTAAAGTCGCCAGGCAGGCGCCAATGTCAACAGTGTTTTAACTTAAAAGTACTGTGGGTTGAGAAACTTCCTTTTAATCAACAAATAATTCCCTTACAAAATTAACAAAAAAGGAAAAAATCCCAATAATATCCCAAAAATAACCCAACTCTGGTAATACTTACACAAAGAGAATTGTCAAAATAAACAAAAAAAAGTGCATTTTGTATGGAAATTGAGGAATTTTAAAAATTAATTAAAAATAGTTATAAATGTTTCCTCACTTTAAAATTGTGATATTTGTTAATTAAAAGTGCTAATCTACCGAATGAAACTATCCGCGTGTGGAAATTCGTGCTACCTTAAAGGAAAGTTGAGCCGAAAAAACATTTATGCATATTATGTTGTGCACCTATTTAATGCGATTTTACCTTAACTTTAACAGCTGCATTTTCCTTCCC
This sequence comes from Chrysotoxum bicinctum, assembly GCA_911387755.1. NCBI lineage: Eukaryota > Metazoa > Arthropoda > Insecta > Diptera > Syrphidae > Chrysotoxum > Chrysotoxum bicinctum. Next base: position 34,350,640 of record OU426987.1, read on the forward strand.
TTAAACAATTCAACCGTAATACTCGCACTTCTAGGAATGCCCATCAGCTTACCCTTGGGCCCAACTTCGGCCGGCCGTACTTTGAAGTACAGAGATTAGATATTCAGCCGTACTACGCGAATGTGGAATTCCTTACCACGCTCTGTCTTTCCCAGTCATTGCAATGTTCAAGAATTCAAAACCAATGTACACTGACACCTACTTTCTAACCCCTCCCTTTTTTCTAAATCCTCACACTGTGTCTCTGGCATATTATAAGGGTATAAAAAAACTTATTATTATAAAAAAAACTTTTGGAAAATAAACTTTAATATTTTACGGTGGCGGCGCAAACTCAAACACGTTAATTAAAAAAAAAAGAAAGATCTATTTTGAAATAAATGAAATTGACGAACTGTAAACCAATGGATGCACAACTGACAACACATATACAATACTTGTAAAGTTCTACCAGCAGCAATGTGGTGGGTTCAGCAATTGGTTGAGTGTTATTAATCGAACTTGATTTATAAAAAGAATAATAAAAAAATATTAAAAAACTAACTTTCAATACAGGTGCACCTTGTACTGTAACAGTCTCAAACTTGCGTACATCAGGCGTGGTGGGTGCTTCATTTCGGACCAAAACTTTCAAAAAAACGCACTGTTTGCGCTACACAGCACTTGCCTTGCGAATAAGTTTTCAATATTTCCCAACATTGTTCAAGCGTAAAGCAACTCATTTCGTTCCGCGGAGTTCAATTTTGTTTTATTGAACATACTATTTACAATTTGGCTTACAACTAATAAGATACTACATACATATGTATGAAAGTTTACATTTGTTGGCTCATAGGGGGCCTAACTATATACAGTGACTTATGTTTAATTATTTTTATATAAAATTTACATGACGAAAAAAAAAATTAAATTTAAAATGTCGGTTGTATTGTCCTCAGAGTGTTCATTCCTGGTTGTCAGTGAGTTCCGCGGAGGTGTGATACTAACTTTCTGTGAAGATTTGAAGCGGGAAACAGCACTGTCAGTGCCAAAATAACCTATGATTTAAAAAGAAACCACTAGATGGCCCACCCATTATTAGGGGGGGGGGGGGGGGGTCTATAACCACCATAAGTACGACTTAAACTATGTAAAGCTAAAGCTCGAGCTATTGCAAATCTCTTCTAGATCAACATAATTAATTTATACAAAAAATTAAAATTAAGAAAATTAAATTTTAAGACAAATTAAAAAGATTTTTTTTTATTTTCATAATAATTAATTTGTATATATGTAAGAATTTTCCTTATTTATGTTACTGAATTATAAGTTTACTTTTGGCAATATAGAAATAATTTTAAATTATGTAAATGGTTTAAAACTAATATTGGACTTGGAAAATTAGTTTTACTTTTAAACTTTACTGTCGAACTAAACTTCAAAATCAAATTTCTTTCAAAACTATTCAGGTTTCAATGAGAAAGAAAGTGTTGCTATACACCAAGCGGTATTCCTGAATACTTTTCCAATAGCGGAGTTAGCAAATACACCTTCGCCATTTAACTGTGTATCAGAATGCAACACAAGTGCGATAACAGCTAAAAACACAATACAGCCAAAGCCCAATTTTAAAAAGAATGAAGATTTGTCTACATCCATTGTTGTTTTTTGTAGTGTTGATTTTTCTTGAATATTCTATAACAAAACAAAAAAAAAAACTTTAAAATATAAACTTTTTATTTGCTTTTTACTTTACATTCTTTTTCTTTTGTTTGATTTTTTGAGGCTTTGCATTTAATCCCATGTTTGACGATTTATTGGTAAATTAGAGCTTACGTCACAAATCTGAAAAAATATGAAAAAAAACTAAATAAACAAGGGTTTACTGCAGGGTACAGTTGTTGCCGATAAATAAATTACTCTTATAAAACTCAAATTTACACCTGTCTTAAAAATGCAATTTATTTTTGACATTAAATATTACCCACCCTTAAGCTTATTAAACTAAATTCGAAAGGTCAAAGTATGATTTTCAGAGGGGCAATTAGGTGATCGATGTTTCCATCGCACAAAAAGATTGAAAAGAAGATCAAATTTGACAGCTATTAAAATGCTGTTTGTTTGTTTTTTCATTCTTTTTTCTTACAAAGTGGAAGTGAGAGAAAGAAAGTTTCATTTGTGTTAAATGATGAAAAAATATCGAGATACTTTAGCACGATATGGATATAGCTACTTGATAAGTTATAATAATTGATCCAATAAAGATTTAACAAGTTTAATTTATAATCTACTAGATTAACGTAATAGTATGGTAAATCTTCGAGATTTGAAGATTTATAGTAAATACTCGTATATTAAAATCCAGAAATACCTCTATGTGAAAACGTAGTTTAAGAAGGTATTATCACTGAATATACTTTTCATCTCTAACTTGATCTGATTGGAACTTGAAACTTAAACTCATTAATAATTATTCCCAACTCGAAATCCTGTGGAATATGAGCCATTGTCATTCTCGACTAAAGTAAAAAAGTCAGCTATCTGGGGCCTCTTCAGTGACCGAGTGAGTAAGTCCCATCCGTGATCGAATGAAAATGTCAAATTAGTGTAATCCACTGCATACATACGTACTTAAGTGGTAATGCCAAACTCACATAATTCAGTCACGTAACTATTACTCGAAAACTGATGCGGTAATTTGACCCCAGCTTTTGCGATTGCGTTGAATTTATCGGCATTGAAGACGGCGCGTTTTAAAATGAATTAGTGAATTTCGATGAACTAAGAAGTTAGGTTCATTGCAATCACTATCGATTTTTCAACAAACAATTGTTCGAAAACAAAAGGTGTAGGTACACGAAATGAAAATAGAGTAAGTTTATCAAATTAAATTTACATGCACACTTACAATAATTGTTACAAATAATTCTTCTTTCAACTCTCCAAGAATATTTTTTCAAAACTTATTGTTGAGCAATGATATATGTTATTTCTTAAAATAGTAAATTAAATGGAAATATGTATCTAAAAATAGCTAGTATTTGAGTGTAGAATTAATCTAAAAATGAAAAAAAAAGTAACATTCTATTTATTAAATAATAAATACACATCTCTGTTTCTACTTACATTGTTTTTAACTGTAATAATTTTAATTTGAATATATAGACTTGTTGAATGTAAATATGGATAATTTATTTTAACATCGAATAAAATCTACACTTTTTATTTTGATAAGATCAACTGAATCATCAGCTGTCAAAATAAATGCCGCAGAACAGAGCCATACACTATTTTTTATTGACAGCGTTCCTTGTGTTAGAAAAGTTTATAATTTTTGTTTCACTTTTGGCTTCCTTTGGTGGATTTACTTGTATCTGCATTTGATTTCTGCAAAAAAAAGGGATGCCAAATACAGAATTCATATTATTTGTTAGATAGACAGAAAAGAGCAAAATGCAGAAGAACTTTATTTCTGCATTATAGGAAATTCGAGAAATGCAGAAGTCAAGATTATAGTGAATATGAACATGTTCATCTTTATTATAGCATCTTCGTCTGCATTTTGTAAATTTGGGGTTTTTTCACATTTTTGTATAATTTTTTTTGACGGGCACATGATAAGAAAAAAAAACATTAGATCGAAATGGAAGAGAACGGAGGTAAGTTCAATATTCATTGCATTGTTTCGTATTAACAAGTCAACAAGTTATAGCAGTTTATAGGAAGTGAAAAAGAGTCACTTGTGTATTCTCTCGCACTTTCGGGTTTCGACATATATCTGCCTCTCTCTACTTTTCGGCATTTTGCAGAAGCAGAAACATGTAAATCCACCTTTAGACTGCAAGGCTGCTCTAAAACAGCAATTTTTAATAAAAGTTAACTTTGTTCTATTGAAAAGGAATCATATTTTCACACTCTTAAATCTTCTTTGATCGTCCACTAATAAGATTGCGTTCCTGCCGAACTTTTATTTTTCTTAATTAACTTAATTTTCAATGCATTGTCCCAAGTCTAAAAAAAAGGTTGTGTGTACTGACGTACGCGTGGTAGAAGTAAAACTTCTTTTCCTTCAAATAAAGCCTCTGTAAGATTCTAACCTATAAACGTACAAACATTTTGTATTCTAAAAACATGTCGCTGTCTTTCACTGATAACGTTTTGTTTTGACATGTCACTGACAGCCGCATAGAAACGCACTTATTATTCACAAATCTATCTGGATCCGGATCTGGATCATCCCCTTAAAATAAAACGATACGGATCTTAGTGACATCAGTGTTATAAGCCCGTCTCTTTTTATCCTTAGGTTTGTAAATTTTAAATTATTTCCTGTCTTTTTTCCTTACAATAGGTGCGTTTTATTATTCACAAATCTATCTGGATCCGGATCTGGATTAAGTTTTAACATGTATTACAAAAACAATTTGGGATCCTGTTTTCTATCGGGATCTATTTCAAAGATCCAAAAATTAGTTTTTACACTGACGAGTAGATGGCTTTTTATGGTAAGGTAGTGTAAGCTATAGTGTAAAGAAAAAGGACAAGACATAATTTAAAATTTCCAAACCCAAGGATAAAAAGAGACGGGCTTATAACACTGCTGTCAGTAGGATCCGTATCGTTTTATTTTCAAGGGAAGATCCCGATCCGGATCCAGATAGATTTTTGGATAATAAAACGCACCTAATATAGCTTACACTACCTTACCATAAAAAGCCATCTACTCGCCAGTGTAATAATTAATTTTTGGATCTTTGAAATAGATCCCGATAGAAAACAGGATCCCAAATTGTTTTTGTAATACATGTTAAAACTTAATCAAGATCCGGATAGTATTCGTAGATGTGTTAAAAAGTTAGGCGTTGGTTGATCTACGGATCTATATAGATTCGGATCTGGATCGATTTTTAACATACGAGTATATTACAAAAACAATTTGCGATCGTTTTCTCTATCTGGATCCATTTCAAAGATCAAAAAATTAGTTCTTAATCTGGCGAGTAGATGGCTTTCTACGGTAAGGTAGTGTCAACTACAGAGTAAGACAAGATGACTTGAAAATCAACAAACATAAGCAAAAGAGAGATGAGCATACAACACAACTGAGACTATGATCCATAACGTTTTATTTTCGAGAGTTAAAGCCACTTTACACGATAATAGAAGTCATATGACCTGTCATCACATTTTCTGTATGATTTATCAAATGACCTGTCATTTTGAGTCAAGTCATACTGTTTTGGTTTATCTATGCTTTACACGTCTATGACTTCCCCTTTGATTTTCAGAGTACCAAAATCCAAAATAAATATAAAATATAAACTGAAATAAATTTGTGTCGTTATTCCATGATGGAGAACAAAAAGAAAGCAATGACAGTGGTTTTATCAACAATGCTGTATTAATTCAAAATTTTACAGTATTATGTTAATGAGATCTGAAATATTAAAAAAAAACCGCATACATAGTTACCTTTTCAGAATTTTACCATATTTTGTATTCAAATGTCAACACTCCATTCAATGTTTCCCACGAAAACAACAAATCTCGTATGACTTCTCAAATGGAATTAGCTACAGTCCTAATGTCAAAAAAGTCATATGCTTTTTCGTTTGAGAAGTGATATGCGTTTAATGGGTGCGTTCAAACGATTTGATTTGTTTTTTTTGACAGGTCATATGAGAAAGCATATGACTTATAATATCGTGTAAAGTGGCTTTTAATCTATATAGATCATTGGTGATATAGATTATGCATGCCAACATATATTTTTTCGGACACCATCTAAACACCTCCTATGTTTCAACATCCGAAACTCTATCATCACTAAAATATTCTTTTCAATTACTAACTTATTTTTCTTCACTTATCGCTTATTGTTGTTTTCCATGTTAAATTTTGCGATGCAGCGTATTCACTAACCAATAAAACGCTATAACAGAAATAAAGCTATATATATGTATATGCCAATGTTATTGCTGTATTTTACTTACAAATGTCTTCAACACAGTGCTCACAACATAAGGAATCTTCCCAGTGGCGTAGATAGCTTTTCGCTATGGGGGGGGGATAGATCTAGTTCGCTCATTTTTTTTTAAGTTTTAATAATTAAAAAAAAAAACAAATAACAAGACTTCATTGACTTCATTATGTATGGCATAAAAAAATTATATTTTTTAAAGATAATATACTATACGCATTAATTTCAATATGAACTAGAATAAATATTGATATACAGTGCCTTGCATAAGTATAAACGCATCTGTCAAAATGCGTTTTGTAAAAAATTAAAATGAGAATGACACTTAACTATTTTTTTTATTGAATGGCATCACTAGTCAAGTAAATTGAGAAGAAAAAAAAGTTCCGTTATTTTCTCTTCTTAACTTCACCTTCACGCCCGCGCTGTGTTGAAACATTTAAAGGGTAATCATAATCCCTTGAGCGCGGGTAGATTATAAAAAAAAAAAACAGATTTTTATATAACCGCACAATGCAAACCTCTCTGAAGCTTCATTCAGTTATGTGCTTCGAAATGACCAGAAACAATACCGCGTGGTAAACATTTAAGCGATACGGAAAAAGTCAAAATTCAAGCTTTTCGGTTAACTGGCCTTAGCTTAAGGGCTATTGGTAGGAAAATTTAAATATCAGATCGTGTCGTCCGAAATTTCTTACAAGATCCAGAATCTTATGAGACGAAAATAAGACCCGTGCATCTGCAGAAGCTGACACGTCGAGATAAAAGGCGTTTAATAAATGCTGCATCCAATTCGGCGCATTCTTTGCAAGACGTTCGTGACGAATTGGGCTTAGGAATTTCGGTTTCAACGGTTTTTCGTGCTTTAAAAAGCAGTTAAGTGATTGTTCGGTGCAAAATGATGCCAGCTCCAAATTTGACAACAGTCTACAAAAAAAAGTAAGAATTTGCCCAGCAAAACATGAAACGGAATTGGAAAACCATAAGTAACATTCCATTAATTTACACTTAACTCTCGTTATTCCAAATGGCATAATCTAATGAATGTTTTTTTTTTTAGATTATTTTAGATTATTTTCAGTGGCGAAAAAAAGTTTAATCTTGATGGGTCAGGTAGTTTTAACGGATATTGGCACGATCTGAGAAAGGAAAAAAGTTTGTTTTCAAGAGGAACTTTGGCGGTGGCAGTTGTAAGGTTTGGGGGGCCTTCTGCGACCGTGGTGTTACACTTGCCTTCACCTCTGCAAAGATGAACAGTTCAGCTTGCACCCAGGTGCTTCAGGATAATTTGGTACCCTACTTAAGACGATTTCGTCGAGTTCGGCATGTCTTCCAGCATGATAATGCCCCAATTCACGTTAGTCGTCAAAGTTTGGGATGGTACGAATCGAATAACATACATTTTATGGTGTTCCCGGCACGTTCTCCAGATTGTAACCCTATTGAAAATCTTTGGGGAATTTTGACCCGCAAAATGTATGCCCATAATAGGCAATTATACAGTGTTGCTGAGCTGCGAGAGGCGATTGTGGAAGAATGGAACTGTATAGACGATTCCATATTGAATAACTTTGTCAACAGTATGTCAAAAACAATTTTTAGATTGGTCGAAAATAGGGGCAGCAATGTCCTTTACTAATTTAGCCGAAAAAATTTACTTAAAATAAAAAAAAAAACGGATCAAAATAAAAAAGCGGTTATACTTTTGCAATACAAAAAATCTATTTTAATTTTTAACCACCAGAAGAGAAACTAACGAAACTTTTTTTTCTTCTGAATTTACTGATGTCATTCAATAAAAAATAGTAGGTGTCATTCCCATTTTAATTTTCTACAAAACGCATTTTTACAGGTTATATTTATGCAAGGCACTGTAGTAAGTAAAATAATATTAATTTAAAAAATAAATCACAAAATAAATGCAGCTCCGCGAAGATTCAACGCCACATAAAAGAAGAAGTGTAAGCAATATGCGTCATATTTTCAATATAAATTATTAAAAAAAAGAATAAAACTGAAATGGTCTGCCTTCACGTACTGTTTCATAACTTCCACATTTATTATTCGATTTCATTAATTTTGTGCGTTTTAGCTTTGTAAAAACAATATCTTCCACCTGAGATCTTAAAAGTATTTTAAATATTTTTTTGTCTATCCTTACGGAATGACTTAAAACAAGCGATTTTCTAAAAACGGCGAAAAAGTGTGTTTTTTGAAACTTTGAACGGCTTTTTCTTAATGATTGTTGGGCCGATTTACACAAGTCGTATACTGCTGGAAAGACAAACTAAATATCTGTTCAAAAACATAAAGAATATGTTAATTAGTTTGACTGGTTTTGAGAATTAGGCTCATACATGGAAAAGGAGCAAAAAAAAAAACGTTTTTTTGCTTATATCTCGAAAACGCTTCTTTGGAAAAATAAATGAGTGCCATTTTCGTGTTCAGAGAGTCAAAATTAGTCTAGAAAATACTTTTTTTTGGAGGTACTCGCTACAAACCGAAAATTTGTAAACTAGTGTTATCAATTGGTGAGACGTAAAAAAAAATTTCAGAGTGTGTTTCTTTAACTTATTTGGTTCATGACTGGTTATGCTGAACAATTATCGATCCCAATGGGGGGGGATATATCCCCCTGATCCCCCCCCTATCTACGCCACTGAATCTTCCCACAGATATGGACGCGTCCTAAAATAATTCAAATTCTTAAAAACTCACTTTGTGAAGATAATCTATATGGATCTTTGGTGATAATAAAACACGGCCATTGAAGGTTTGCATGACCAATTGGGCATTTCAATACTTACGATTTTTCCCGACATGAAAATCCAGAATCCAGTGTTTTTTTTTTAAATCGAAAATATCATTAGCGTTTATTTGAATTTTATAAAAACTTGGACTTTTATGAAAAATAAATAAACAATAATTTACGTTCCACATGAGACGGATTGTAGTTTATTTTATTATTAATTTCTTTTTAAATCAATTCAAATTTTACACGATTAAATTGCTTACACATTAGAATGTTTTGGTTTTTTTTTCTATCAGAACATAGCATTTTAAGCAAAATAAATAGACGATAGTTTATATACCTAAGGGTTTTTGGAAGATCGATAGATAGTTGAAGAGTACATAATAAAGAGGAACAAAAAAAAAAACAGAAAGATACAAAAGTAGGACTTAAGAAAGAAGACAATTACATAAACGAATGCATGATTTAGTTTTTTAGGTATCATTGATCTTCTCGTTGTTGCTCTTCAAGTGTCGAAAGCAGCTTCGTTTGACATACAAAAAAGCACAAAAAGCTGTGACTAAGAAGATCACTCCCACTGCACTGCCTATAACGACAGCTCTCATTTTGCGATGAGACGGCACCACTATTTCCAGCTCATTACTTGGCTCCTTGTCTCCATTGATGGATTGACTATTGATCTGAACTTTATAGATGGCATCTTCCTTTAGGTGTCTCAGTTGATAGTAGGTATCAATAGTCTCAGCTGATCCGATAAGGTAGTGTTCTGGTTCGCGCCACCATTGAATCACATACAACCGAAGGCTATCCAACCCATGAATCGGTGGATCCCAATGCAAAAGGTAGCCATGAGAGTTCTCCAGAGCAGTGAGATTCCTTGGTGGTCCTATACGAGTTGACGGTGCTATCGGGTCCTGAAACTGCTCCGGCTCAGTAAAATCCGAACCTTTGTAAATAGAATAGATTAAAACTTGAAATCTAACAATATAATAATTTATATACCTTTGGTAGAATAACGGAATAATTTACTGAACATTCCGTCCCCATATCGATCCTGACTAAGCACCATAAATTCATATTCCCGGCCTGGTATAAGATTTTTGATTGTCGCCTCCATTACATTTTTCGTAAGGATTCGCATTGTGCGCCATTCAGCTGCATCCGACAGTCGATACCAAACGATATATTCCAAATTAGGTCGCAGATAGCCTGTATATAAATAAAACAAAACAAATGTATCATGTGAATAGAGTATAGGCGGGTATATAATAAAGTTGACGCCGCACCAACGGACAGACGGACCGGACACGGACAAATCATCTCTCCAGTATTGTCCCAAAAACCAAAAGTATCATCGTCCTTGTTAGTTAAAATTTTGTTTGCGTCATAATATCCACTTGGTGTATTGAACCATGCATCATATTTTGTGACTCCTGCTTCAGGGTGCACCCAAGGCCATTAGCGTTTTGTGGAAACAATTAGCCACAAACGATTTATGGCTTATACTATGATTGCGGGGGGTGACACCCGAGCTGAGTTATAAGCGAGTGTAGGATAAAGCTGATTCATATTTTCGAACACATATTTCTAAACCTAAATACTCATTGTATATGAATATATAGGATATGTATTAAGGCTTTTGAATTTTGATGGATGACCTAGGGCATCGCTGATTGGATGTGGAGAATTGACGATGCAAATCATTGATCCTGTGTGTGTATGCTTAGTGCATCTGGGTCAAAAGGAAATATTTCAATATAATTGGCAATTTATTTTCCTGAATTTCGAAATACTACGCTTGATTTGCGTAGTTTGAACAGTTGGAAAAGAATTAAAAAGTATACCGAATAATAACAAGATGCGTTTGTAATCTCAAGAATATTGAATGGATTTAGGTGGTCTGATTTGGTTTAGGTAATTGTTAAAATGCCGTGCTCAAACTTATGGCAAAATATCTATATTTATTTATTCTAGCTACTTTAGTTTTGAGCCAAATTCTGACAAAGTTAAGTGATAGCTAAACCAGTCTGTAAGTTCAACGAGCTGTTATTGAAAAATTATGTTTTTTTTTTAAATTAAAATTATGTAATACAAAACTGTTGCTTAAGCTTCAAAAAGTTTTGTTCAAATTTCTATCAACTTTATTATTGTGTTGGTGTAGTTCCTCATTGAAATCTCAAGTTACATCGTTGGAGCTAAATGTTATTTAAATGTTCTTAAACAGCTCTGAGAGAGTTAAATCCAAGGCCCTAGCTCTGATTGCAGCTCTTGGTAAACGAATTTAAAAATCTATCTCTATAATGAAGTTTCTTAACAATCTTTAGATCCGTTACGTTTAAAAGTTGTCTGCTCGATAAATATGCTCCATAAAAATGTTTTTATCAGCTGTCAAAAAGAAACGACTGAGACAAATTTTGATGCAAGGATAATTTACCAATACAAATAATAATTTCTTTACATGCTTGATAATATGTATTGTATTCGGAATACGCAGAAAATCTTAGATTCCTTCCATAGTTAAGTCACTAGATTCAGGTTCTATTCGATCTGATTGCATTAAATTTTTGCTTGCGATTATAGGTACTATGGGGAAATTTCTCCATTTGCAAAAAAAAAAAAACGAACTCGAGATTTGCATCCCAAATTTTGTTCTTGAAAAATTTTAAAGAAATTTCTTATATTAAAAATTACTTTAATAATTTTTGAGCTTTGACGGCTTTTTAATGCATTTGAACATTTTCATCTCATTAAATCCATGTTTCATATTTATAAAATGTATTTTAAATTCCAAAGTACTTTTACATAAGAGCAAGTTAGTGTATTCATTTTCCAAATTCCAGGTAATTAATTCCAATTATTTTGTTTTGGTTTTTTAAAAAAATTTTCAATTTTTTTTATTCGAAAACCCCATTTATTATAACGATCTACAAGATGTTAGAAAAAAAAAATGTATTTAGCCTAAAATAGCGGTACTAACCATACAAATGTTAAAAATGGTTTTCGAAAATCGTATTTCGCTTGAAAACGGCTCCTAGAATTTTGTTAACATTTTTTTTCTTTCGATTAATTTTTACGATCTAAATAAATAAATAAATTTGGCGCTGCAACAGCGTAGGTATATAAAAATAATTTTTTTAAGAACTACTACAAAGGCTTATAATTTTAATTTTTAAGAGTTTAAAAAATTAATCTTATGCTTATAAATAGGCACAAAATTTTAAACAACTTAGTATTAAGGTATTAGTAGGATACTACTTAACAATTTGCTAACTTTTAAGTAGATTACTAACTCTTTCTTAATTTTAAACATTTACAAACTAGTATCGGCCACTTTTTTAATAAATTGCCTGAACACACTTCAAGTACGAGTAATATCAGTTCACGCAAAAAACTAAGTAAACAATCATATGATGATGCGATGATTTTAACTTATTAATAAAAGAGTAGTATGATGCGATATTTGAATAAAATTTGCAATTTCGTTGTTTTACTCAAGTTTTATACTTAAATATCTTTAACATCGTACTAATTCAACTAAAATTTTGCGCCATAAATGTTTAAATTTTTTTTAGCCTTTTACATAAGAGCAAGTTCCTGCGATCTAATCGTGCGTTTTATTTTTAATCGATATTATCTCATAATTGGACACATTCAAAAATATGTTTTCGGTAAAATTAATTTTTCTTAATTTTGAAGCAAATTCTCGGAAAATCTTATAAAAGGACAAAATGTTGTGTCATTTTGAACTTGAAAGCACATTCCCCAGTGCCTCTTTGGCCTGTTATGCTCTTGTGAATTGTTGGTAGGTTTTGAGTTGTAGGATGGGATTGCCTGATTTTCTAAACTTGCTTTATTCTGTCGTTAATATTATCGCTATGACGCTTTTTATTTTGTAACCAGAAGAAAAAGTAAACTACTTTCGATTTATACATCAGACAAGGTTTTCCTTCCTTTAATTCCCCATATTCGAAAATATTGTGTGCAAACATATTCAGTTTCACTGTCAAGGATTAATTGCACAAGAAGAAGATGGATTTCGCAGTAATAGATCACTAAAACAAGTCTTCTTAAATTTACCAGCCAAACAAACAAGAATTTTTCAGATAGCGTTTAAAGTGATGTTTTTTGAGAAGACGTAAAACGTTTGATAGAGTTTGCCATACAAACTTCTTTACAAACTAAACCGTTAAGGGTTTCCAAACTGGATATTAATTTAGAAAGCACCCTACTTCAAAAACAGGACCCAATATTTCAAGTTAAAAAATCCACTTCGAAAGTAATAAATTTATTAAATATCTCAAGTACCCTAAGGTAGTCATATTGGACCTATTCTTTTCATACATATTATTAAATGATATACAAACAGTTATTTTGTATAGTAATATTTTAATGTTTGCTGATGATTTTAAACTTATTTATGGCTTTAAAGGCTATAATGGGTATTTGTTTCATTTGTTTCTATAACACGACATCGATGTGGTGTTCAGGTGGTATTTAGTAAATGGAATGGAACTTAACACCAACAAATGTAAGATAATGATTTATTCGTTTTATTTCTTTGAAAATATTCTTCTTAAAAGAATGGAATTGCTTACCTATCTGGGAGTTCTATTTGACAGTAAGCTTTCTTTAAATCTGCATATTGATACAATAATCAACAAAAGCAAGAAGCCTTCTTGTATTAAATAATGAGATTATCAAAGGATTTAAATGATCCTTATTTATTTAAAACACTTTACTGTGCAATTGTTAGACCAGCGTTGGAGTATTGATGTTGCGTATGGTGTTCTAGTTATGAAAGAATCTAAAGACGATTCCTATTATATGCTCTTCGACATGATTCATGGAACCAAACTCAACATTTATCTCTGTATGAAAGTCGACTAAATCTTCTAAGCCTATCGACACGCTTCTTCTTAATGGGAGAGTTTCCTCAACCGGACAAAAAATCGTTGACCATGAGTATCCGCTGATGGCAGTTTTCAGTGGAAAAGTTTTATAAATTAAATGCACGACTAAATCGTACGAACTTACTCTTATGTAAAAGTACTTTGGAATTTAAAATACATTATACATAAGACATACATGTAAGACATGGATTTAATGAGATAAAAATGTTCAAATTCCTGAGTTTTCCGTCTGATTTCCAGAAAAATATGAATTTATGCAAAAAAAACTTCAGAAATCGTTTTATTATTAAATTAATTTTTTATATAAGAAATTTCCTTAAAATTTTTCAAGAACAAAATTTGCGATGTCAATTTTAAGTATTTAGTAGTGTAGATTTTAGGAAATACAGTGGACGCTCGTTAACTTGAACACGGACGAAACCAGGAGTGTTCAAGCTATAGGATTGTGCAAGTTACTGGATCACAAGTTAAAAACTTGTTGTTTTTATTTAATAATGATTCATTTTAATGACTTTAAAACATAAATAATTATATTATTAATAAATAATTTTAATTGAAACGTTTTTAGATTCTTAAATACGCACGTGTTCAAATGAAATTCAAAAATTCACCGATTATGAAGAATAAAACCTTATACGGAAATACTAAAGAAATTTCCTGGGATTCCCCTTTACAAAAGACGTTTGCTTTCTGTACCAACATCCCAGGTACCTTCCATAAATTCAAAAATTTAAGAAATTCAATAATATTAAACTTTGTTCAAGTTACAGAGTTCGCATAAATTTTACTTGTTCAACTTATAGAGTACTTAGGGGAAAAATTCAAGGTATTGAGTCTTAAAAATAATCCGTTCAAGGTATAGAATGCGTAAAGGGAAAAACTATTTGTTCAAGTTATTGGAATGTTCAAATTATCGTATGTTCAAGTTAACGAGAGTCCACTGTAATTTCAAAAACTATTCGCTCACACGGTTTGAAGATGTAGATTTTTCAAAAAAAAAATTCTTTTTAAAAACGCCAAATATTTTTCGAATATTTTTATACACAATATTATTTTAAACTTTAGGGACCCCTGTTTAAAAAATTTGGTAAAAATCGTTAGAGCCGTCAGTGAGAAAGTCGAAAATAAAAAAAAAACAGTTCTATGACAGCTACCGCAAATAACATTTTTTCCCAAATTTCGTTTTGACCAAAATGTAGTTCATGCCCATAATGGCACACTTAATTTTATCAAAAATCGTAAGAGCCGTTTTTGAGATAAATAAGATTTTGTATTACAGGTGTATGGGGGGTACCGTTAGTTATGGAGCTAAAAAAAATCGATTTCCCCTCTTGGGAATCACTGAAGAAAATAGCTCTAGATTAGGAAGTTTCAAAATAACATTTCACGTTTAAACATTGTTAATTACAAAAAATAATGCTTGTCTTTAAGTGGGCTCAAGGTCAATTGTTGGTTATTATTTTTTTATTTTGTATGTTGTGACATTTCGGATGTGATGATATCCTTCTTCAGACAACTTTAACAAATAAAAATATTTCCTTTTTGCTTACCAAATTTTCCCAGAAATAATAATACAATTTTCTTAAGAAAAATTAAATCTTAATTCCGTTATGTGCTTTTTTCTTTAGAAACAAAAAAACACAGTAGTAGACAGTAGACTTAGGCCACTACAGGGACAATGTTTAATTAAAATCAGTTTTTGAGAAAACACAAAAAAAACTGTTGTATGACCATCGTTCGTTAAGCACCCCTCAGGACGAACAAACGTTCAATAGCACAGTCCACAATGAAATAAAAATAAACTTGTCAACATGTCTCTGAGGCAATTTCTATTTTTATCCGGTCAGTCCTAGGATGATGATCAATTTGGTGGTTTACTGGCTGAACACAATAGAGACAGAGCTGCAACCGGAAAAGATTTGAAAATATTGAATACACACAAATTCAATATTACGAACGAAACACAACACGGTGTTTTTCTTTTTTAACTTTGAGCAGAGCACTGAGCTGAGCTTGTGAATGTAGAGTACGCTCTGAGGAGAGTTTGATCAGAGCTCTTCGATTTATTTATGAAACACTGGAGCTCTGGAGCACTGAACTGTCAAAGGCGTCGGTCTCCATTTTGCATGTTTGTTTGTTTTTTAACTTCCCATAGGGAGTTATTGTAATCGGTCCGATTTGTCAAATTGGAATTTTTGACATTTCTCGACGTTTCAAGGTCCCTAGAGGCTATATCAATCATTTTTAGAGATATGTCTGTGTGTGTGTGTGTACGTACGTTCGTACGTTCGTACGTTCGTACGTTCGTACGTTCGTACGTTCGTACGTTCGTACGTCCGTACGTTCTTGTACCATTTTTCGTCGTCGATATCTCAAGAACGAGTAAAGATATCGACTTCAAATAAATTTTATTTAATAGATAATAACTTCAAAAGAGGCTGAAAGGGCGTTTATTAAAATTTAGTGAGTAGTTTTTTCACTATAACGGTTTAAGAAAAAAGTAAAAATTTTGGTTAGTTTCAAATATCTCACGAAAAACTAATGCTATTGACTTCAAATAAAATTTAATGTACTCATTATAAGGTCATGCAGATTTGGTATGAATTTGGAAAAAAACGAACATACCGTTATTTTTTTAAATAAAAAAAAACTGAAAAAAAAAATTTCATAACCCAGATATTCTAAGAACGGAAAATAATTTGAAACTCAAAATAATTTTATTTTACGAAAAATAATGTGTTTGACAACTGGTGAAAATTTCAAAAAAAATCAGTTTACAGTTTTTTTACAAAAAATAAAAAACTATATGAAATTCTATTGAAAATTGGTAAAAATTGTTTTTCGACTCAAATTTCTCGAGAACTAGTAGTGATATTGACTTCTAATTTTGTTTATTTTATACATAGTACAATTTTGTACAATTGGTAAAATGTTGACAAATATTGAATTAATAGTTTTTTTTTTTTAAATAAAAAAACTATTAAAAATTCTAGTGAAAACTAGTTAAAATTGTATTTCAAGTCGAATTTCTTGGGAATTAACACCGATAGTGCCTTCTAAAGTATGTTGGTTTATACATCGATACCTTCCCGTAAGAATGTACACTAAGCGACATTTCTAAAATTGTTCAGGAAACGAAAAAAACGAAGAAAGTTCTAGTTGAATTATAGTGTGCTAAGAGACAATTTTGGTTAAACTAAGTGACATCTAACAAAATTTTTTGTTGCTCACGACAATGAGATCTTTATTAATGTCGCTTTTAGCATAATTTTTTTGGCGGATAATACAAATCTCAGAGTGCAACACTATTTTAATGAGAAAACATAGCAGTTGATAAATTTTTTTATTTGTACTCTAGTTTCCTTTTCATGCATAATAGGTTGGCGAAACCCAGGCCAAAACGTGGCCCTTTACATATAGTATATTTCCTCATCAAAAAGTCATATTTGAAAAAAGTATCGCCTAGTACATTCTTACGGGAAGGTATCGACATAATACAATTATTAACATATGGTTAAATTTTGACAAGTATCGAATTGACAGTTTTAACAACAATATAAAAAAAAAACTACTAAAAAGTGGTTATATTTGTTTTTCGACTAGAATATCTTGAGAACGAGCAATGATATTGACTTTGCCATTATTTAATTTTATACATAATACAATTTCTAACAAACGGTTTATATTTGACATATATCTAGTTTTAGAGCGGATATATTTTGTAAGTACCCTTCCATCAATAACCAAACCATATCTTTTATATTTGAATATTTCGTTTTTAAATTTTTTTCAATTAAAATGTTTGGAACCGAAATAATAAAGTAATTTCTATAATATAATACATAATTTTATAATTTTATTATCAACTTAGTTTTTAGAAGAATATATGAACTGTACATACGTATATGAATAAGGTTGTTCGGTTGTACCCAAGTCCCACATATTCAAATTCCATTAATAGGTATGGTAAAATTGAAGAAAATGTCACAATATGTTTTTTTTTTTTTTTACCACAAATGGGAAGTTATCGGTGTGGGTCGCACCCAGCCTCTTTTTTTTATTTCGTTGTCTGTCTCTATAATTTCACACGAAAAACGGTAAGCCGCGCTCAGCTTTTTACCCCATTTGATCGGTCATTTAATTCTACGCTTATAGAACGCGCTTCGACCTATGTAGTTCTGATCGAAAAAAGAAATACAACCTGAGCTTAAAAATAAACACAGATCATTTTTTAACAGCTCAGTTCCTACTCTGAAAAATACCTCGTACGACACTTTTTGACAGCTATTCCAGTAGCAGCTCCAGTTCCAGTTGCAGCACTCCATTGTGTTCAGCCGGTTACAAAAAAAAAAAAAAACATTAAAGCTTTGGAACGAGGTTCCTAATCCCACTTCCGTATTACTTGTATCAATTGGGACACCTCCCTTGCATTTTACTCGTAAGAACTAGAATCAGATATGTATGTTGATTTTGCCAACAAAAAGAAAATTTCAAAAAAAACACAAACTCAAGACTTCAGACAAAACAATAAATAATTCTGAAAGCCGAATAATACATAAAAAAAAATCACTTCTCCAAAATTTCCTACATAATTTATTTAATTCATACATATGTATATATTTCTGTCCAAATGCTTACCTGGTTGCCATCGGACCGTTATTGCTGTCTCAGTACTGTTTGCTGTCAAATTATGCGGAGGCCTAGGGGCCACGTTTTCAATCATCAATTCCGTGTCGGCTGTTATGGTGGCAGCTCCATTTGTTGCCGAACACTCATAGATGCCGCGATCCGACTCAACAATACCCTCGATAGTCAAATTGCCCCCTTCGATTTTGTACCTTCCCTCTGGCAATGGTATACCATCTTTCTATATACATGCAGATATGTGAAGCAGACAAATCCCAATCAAGCGGAAAATTCGTGTGCATCTTAAGTAAACACAACTCACCCTAGTCCAGGCCATTGTTGGCAGGTGATTTCCGTCACGTTCACTAGCCTCACACGAAAGCTGCGCATTTTCTCCGAGTTTGTGAATGTAAATCGGTTTCGGGGTTATGGTAAATATTGGCGGCCTCTGAACAATCACATTAATGATTGGAGATGGGCCATCGGTGCCCAATTCATTGTATGGAGTGCATGTGTAGCTGCCCGAGTGATTCTCATCGACTTTACTGAAGAACAAGCTGCCATTCATTTTATAAAAGACACCCTTAAAGAGGGCAAAGGGAAAAAGAGGAAACACATATGCATTAGACACAACAAAACCTCCCGGAATTTAATTCTGCGATACTTACTGGTACGTTGTATGAATCGAAGAGTAGTCCATCCTTTTCCCAACGAAGATTCTTCAAAGGTGGGTTGGAACGGAAGTGACAGTCGAGCACTGCCGGTTGACCATAGGGTAAGTACACTTCCGGCGGGGAGTAAATCACTTTTGCTTTGTCTAGTTGATAGGATTTCGAAATTTAAATTTACCATGAGTGCGAATATTTTCGTTGGACTTACATTGGATGTTCAGATATGCCTTGGCCGTCTGCACTTCCCCATCGTTATTTTTCACGTTGCATTCATATTCACCCAAATCACTCATCATGGTCGGGTCAATACTCAAACTACCATCGGGACCCATACGTGAGCGACGTTGAAGGTCTTGTTGTTCGTTCAAAGCTACGGCATCCTTGTACCATGTTACATTCGAGGTGTTGGGGAATTTCATGACGCAATGGAAAAATGCAGTTTGACCCTCCATTATGGTTTGATTAATGGGTGGGATTTTTATTAAAGAACCACCTTCAACTGTGAGCTGGAAAAACGTGCCATTGTTGCGATAGCTAGGCGTTCTATTTGGAAATATGATCTGGCAGTGGTAGAGACCTTGATCGGATTCTCGAATTGAGGTTAGATTTGCTGAAGCCTTGCCAAAGTCACCATGGTTATCGACCAAACTCAAACGACCTGAGAAGAGTTCACTGGTAGAAACATCGCCATCATACCAAGTGAAGATTTTCTTGTTCTGAAAATTTAAATTTAAATATTTTTTTTATTTGTAAGTATTTGTTTATGGTTTTTTTAATGAAGACAAGAAAATTTTCGATGTTATTATATGACGAGAAGGAAAATGAAATAACAATAAAATGCACGATTTAATCACTCGTACTAGCCCTTGAGTTCAAATTGCTTAGAATTTCAAAAACTGTACAAACATGCATGTTTTGAGAAAAAAATTAATTTCATTCTTTAAATTGCTAAAAATAAAATAGTTACACAGTTTAGGCAAAAAAAAATAGAATGGGTTTTTATTTCTTGCAAAAAAAAAAAAATAAAATGCATGACTGGTCGCAAGAACTTGGTCTTTTATAAAAAAAAAACTATGGACATGTTTTATAGATATCGAATTTTCAAAAATATTTTTTTTTCTTAATTTTTGAAAAGCAATGTTTTTCTAAATTTTTAGAAGCTTCTCTGTAAAAAAATTCATTAAAATTTGTTATGCCTATAATGAGAAATTCAAAATTCGAAAAAATGGTAAAAATCAAAAATCGAAAAATTTTAAAACCCAATACTATCTAAACTTTTGGGCAGCTTTAGCATACAAAATTATTAGAATCGGTTGTACCATTAAGGAAATACAATTAATAATATTTCGATTTTTTTGCAAGCATAACCTAGATTTAACCAAATGATAACGTTATTTTTGCCTTAAAAAAAACCTGTAAGAGGAAAAGTTTAGAAAAGCTTTCTACCAAGTCCAAATAAATCGGCCAAGCCGTTTAAAGGCTGTAGTCGAACAGACAGACAGAATTGCAAGACCCAATTTTCTCGTCTTCCCTACCTCGTAATGTTAAGTCTGATCAGAATCTCAAGTTCGTTCTTTTTACGAATGCATAACTTGCCATTATATACCTACATATGTGTCCGCATGTAAAAACAGGTGGATTTTTTTTCTGATTTTCAAGCACTAAATGGATTATTACCATCCTCAAAATATTTGAGCACAGTGCGATTGTTTTAGGAAAGTTGGAGAGGATTTAAAAAGAGATTCCGATGATGCACATTGGTTTTGAACATTTGAATGTCGTTATGGGGGGGAAATATAGAGCCGGGTAAAGTATTCCACATTCGTGTAATGCGGCTAAAGAAAAGAATCCCTGAATTTAACTGTACGTCCGAAGTTGGGCTCAAGGGTAAGCTGATTGGGATTTAATGAAGCGCGAGTATTACGATTAAATTGTTTAAGGGGAGGAAGGGAATTGGCTATTTCACTAGAAAAGTGTTTGTAAAAATAACGGTTAAATAATGAAAGACAAGAAACATTACAACGGTGCTCGAGAGATTCAAATGAATTGAGGGACATCCTGTTTAGTCACACAATTTGGAATAATTGAAATTATTTATTTTCGAAAACTATTCATGGTAATTTTAGCTTAAAAAAATGTGTAATACTTAATTGTAAGTATGACCGTTATTTCTAAATATTTCGTTTCCATTTTTAATTTTTTTTTAAGAAAATTGCCCCACCCGCCCACAAAATTCTTGTAAATTATTGTTTAAGACTAATATGTTCCCTTGTCACAAGAGTTATCGCACTCTCCCCGGATTTTAAGCAACTCCCAGAAGAGAGTTCTTAGATCAATTACAATATTACAATATTACAATATTCTACCACCCTCCTTCACAAGTTTCAGTGATTCTATCGTTACGAATCAAGTTGTAGTTGGTCTATTGGATTATTTTTTCGAATAATTCTATTTGTCTATTCTATTTTCCTTATTTCCCGGAGAACAATTTTCTAACGAAAATTAAAAATACCAAGCTATATATACTCTTTACTTTCCAGATTTTTTTTTAAATCCAAAAGCGAGAAGTCAAGTCTTAAAATGCCTTTGCTTGGATATTTCTATAGCTAGTGTGTTTTTTAATTAATAATAATTCTAAATTAATTACTCTCTGCGATATTTTACAATCACTTTTCTGACTAAGTGGATGGTTATTTGTTTAATTAAATTACTCCAACGCATTCGTCAACCTTTTGTCTATTTATAGAAAACACTGATTATTTTTTTTAGAACGATCCACTCGGGCGTATGTGGAACATTCTACAAACAGAGTATGAACAATGGACACACACACTTAAATTGATAATGATACTACCGGCATTGATAACAATTCCAGGAAAATTAATCGATCATAATCGGTCCTCCTGGCGTACAAGACATACAAAACGGGGACGGGGATTTACGTACTCGTCTAGAAATAGACCCCATATATGTACATATGTATGAGTGAATAGAATTTGCATTCCAACCTTCTTTCCCCCACCATCAAAAGAAACATTCCAACCCATTGGGACATTTTATCATTCATAATCCTCTCAGACGTTGTTCATTTATCTTCCAAGAACTTCTCTCGTCACTTGAGTTATTTCCTTTGCTCTGGCGAAAAAGAAAAACAAAAACAAAAATGTTCCCATGGCATTCAGCGTTGGCCTCAGAACCACAACCCCCCACGGTCGGTGGTCTTTCCCCAAGTTTGCTGTCATAAGTTGCCTCAATGAAAATTAATTTATGGAAATATTCCCCGCTAGTAATTTGCTAATCAAATCGCAATTATCATAAACAAGTCCAGAAAATAGCAGGCCCGCACAAAAACATTATAATGTAGAAGTGGCAGTATGACAACCGACCTGCAGTTGACCCTGACAGTCATTTTACCAGAAGCGTTCCGAACGTTTAGTCGTACTATGTAGTATGGACGAGTAGTAAATGTCAAATCTGGCTCTTGGCACTTGGCACCACCCGCTGATTACCTGAACGAGTACAATTTGCCAACTACTAACGGTGTGTACGCCAGTGATGTCAAACTTTCTCTCAAGTTCAGTGTTATGCAACAACTGTCAGCGGGCGGGGGTGGTAGACTTAATTTGATTGCACATCAGTTGTGCTCTCTTCATTATTCGACTCGACTCAGTCTTTGGGGCAGTTTTTAAGTGTCCCCTTAGGCATATCGTGTGGCATCGATTGGACATGAGCTTTGTTTTAACGTCGAGTGAGGATTCCATTCATGCCTTTGAACTGAGATATCTAAATGCATCCAGCGAGCATAATTCCCGCCCGCTATAAATCATAAAAAGCATACCTTGCTGCTATGCAAATTGTTCAAATTGTGATGAGTCGAGCGGATGACCCGCCCGTCTCCACGTGAGTAGAGGCGACACGTCAAACTTATTGCCTATATCTTTACAGGTTTATAAGACTTATGAGTCGGTGCACAGTAGGGGTAGAGAGTTGCAGTTAGTATAGTGTGTTCGAGTAGGAAATCATGTGCGGCAAGCATTGTGGGGCAATATTGCGGAATCTAAATTAGTCACAATCAACGCGTATTGTGGACAGTGTTTTGAGTGCTTGGTGTGTTTGTTATCAACTTGCAACATCATTGATGGCACGGAGGCCATTTTGATTTATAGTCATGGCGCAGAAGGGAGAATTTATAAGTAGACAGATGTACGTTTTGAAATGTACCTACATAGCTTTCCACCTAGGAGCATCAGTGTTACAATGAAATATATCGTGACGTGCAATTAGGAATTGATTGCTGGAAGGTTTCTTTTTTCGGCATTTATAAAATCATGTTGGATATCTAAGGACACCACTTTAGAATTATATTTTGAGTTTTGGGTTTCAAGGTTTTGTGTAAAATTGAAGTATTAAGAAATTGTAGCTGTAGCATTTTATCAAACCTTATACATATGTTTGACTTTTGTGTAGTTGTCAAATCATCGATCTATTTTTTGATTTTATTTTAATTTGGTAGAGAGCATTTTGATGTAAGTTTCTTTCTTATAAAAAGGGTATTCCTTCCAATCTGAATAGACAGATTCAGGAACAAAAATAACCTCGTGCCGTGGAAAAAAGGTCAAAGTGTCAGTAAAGTCCAAGAAACGAAAAAATTGAGCACCCACATGAGAAAATAAATAAATTGACTAGCACACTGAGTGTTAAATTTCCTTGTTTCTCCTTCTTCCATCACCCACAGTTGATTTGCTTTTGTCGTTGCATGCTTAGTTTGGGTCATGCCATGCATTGTGTGTAACTGATTGCAACAAAGGAATAACAGATAAATTGTCGTTTTTTGTTTTGGGAATTCAGGACGGATCAATCCATTTACTATTCACTGACAGCTGTTTCCTGCTCAAATTCTTGACAGATTGCTTGTATCATACCTACGTGGAATGCAATGAGTCGCTTTATGTTTGAACAACTTTGGGAAATATTGAAAACTTATTTCCAAAGTGTGAGCTGTGTAGCGCAATCAGTGCGTTTTTTGAAAAGAAGTTTTGGCGAAATGAAGAACCCACCGCGCCTGCTGTACGCAAGTTTGTGACTGGTATCCTAGTCGAAAACACTTATGATCCCCGTCGTCGTACGGTGCGTACAGATGAGAATTTGGCTGCTGTAGCCGAGAGTGTGAGACTCAATTCAAGAACATACACTCGACATCGATCTCAAGAGCTCAACATTTCACGCACTAGCCTGAGGAGAATTCTGTACAAAGATCTCAGATTATTCGTTTACAAGGTCCAATTGGGACAGCAATTTAAGGCTCGAGACTATCCGCTTCATTATCGCTTCGCAGTTTGGGCCTTCAAGCAGCTTCAATTGGACAACGATTTTGGGCGAAAAATCATCTTTTCTGACGAGGCGCATTTTCATCTCGGCGGCTACGTTAACAAACAAAATTGCTATATCTAAGGATCGGAAAACTCGCACGTTATTGTTCAGAAGCCAATGCATCTACTACTACTACAGAGAGTGACAGTTTGGTGCGGATTGTGAAATGGTGGCATCGTTGGACCATTTTTCTTCGAAAATGAGGCTAAGAACAACGTTTCGGTCAACGATGGGCGTTACAAAGCCATGCTAACCGACTTTTTTTTACTAAAATTGAAAACATAAAATAAGACGACCTCTGGTTTATGCAGGATGGCGCACCATGCCACACAGCCCATGTTACAATCGATCTTTAGTGCAACAAATTTCCAAATTTTTCACTTGTTGTAACAAAAACTTTACGAAAAACTATATCGTCTTCCATGAAAATCCTTTTTTTCAGATCAGAAGAAAAAGAGAATAAGCTTGCAATACAATTTGCTGTTAGTTCGAAACTGCCAGAAAGTGTTATGACTCCTCCTGAACTTAAGAGCCCTAACAATTTTATGCGACAAATCTTCTTTAGCACTCGTTAAGTTGTAAGAGAACTAAAGGAACTCTATGTACATAAATCCGATAGTATCCCTTCCATTGTTCCATAGAGGCTTTCTTCAATGCTGCAAAAACTACTGCATAAGCTTTTACTTCTGTTCTGTAATTTCCGAGTGGTGGGAAAACATCATTTATCTAGACTGTTTCTAACAAAGGCAAATATTCTTTCTCCTCTATTTATTATCCAATTGCACTTACGTCCTTTCTTTCTGAGGTCAAGAGATGACTGATAGATTATCAGCTCAAGAAGAACAAAAGCTTTTTAATGACCGGTAGTTTGGTTTTTGTATAGGTCCACTAGCGATCTGATGATTTATCTCACCGAACAGTGGCACAAATCTTTGATTATTGCACATGATATTTCAAAAGCTTTTGATATATTTGGATTAGAAATTACATTTCGAACCACTTTATACAAAGAGTATTGGACGGTTCTGACAATCATTAATTAAATGATGGTGTTCCACAAGGTTCCATTTCATCTCCGACTCTTTTTTCATATTCATGAATGATCTTTCGTATGAAGATTCTAATCCATTAAATTGCTTTGCTGATGAAAGTATTGTAATGCTTCGAAAACTCAATACTGTCTTCTGTCGTTAAAGCGAAACTCACCCCCATGCCGCTATTTTTTATGAGCGGCACTTGCATTGCGGAAACATATCAGCTTTCTGTTCTCGGTACTTCCATTACAGATCACCTTGTTTGGAAAGACCACATATTCGACGTCCCCAAAAATTTTGCTAAGTCCTTACGTTTCCTTCGAAGATGCAAGAAATACGAGTATTACACCCCTTCTGATCTGTCTGTAATCTATAAGTCCTATATTCATCCAAACTTGAGTACGATTCCTATATTTGGGCTTATGCTCCAATTACCACTTGTCTCTATTAGATAGAATCCAAAAAGAGCTTAAAATAAAACACACGACTGGATCGCACGAACTTGCTCTTATGTAAAAGTACTTTGAAATTTAAGATACATTTTATAAATATAAAACATGGATTTAATGAGATAATAATGTTCAAATGCATTAAATTGTCGTCTGGTTTCCGGAAAAGTATCTACTCGTATGAATTTATGCAAATAAACTTTAAAAAATCGTTTTATTATTAAATAAATTTTTTATATAAGAAATTTCTCTAAAATTTTTCAAGAAAAAAATGTGAGATGCGAATTTTAAGTATTAAATAATATTGATTTTAGGAAATAATTTCAAAAAATAATCGTTCATAGGTTTTGAAGATATTGATTTAAATAAAAAAATTCAAAAAATCCCAACCAATATTTTTTCGAATATTTTTATATGCAATATTATTTTAAACTTAAGGGGACTCCTGCTGAAAATTTTGGGTTAAAATCCTTAGTGCCGTTAATTTGAAAGTCGAAAATAAAAAAAAAACGTGTCTATAGCAGGTACCCCTAATAACATTTTGCCCCAAAATTGTTTTTGACCAAAATGTAGCCTATGTTCATAATATCACACCTAATTTTTCTTATCAAAATCGTTAGAGCCGTTTTCGAGATAAATAAGATTTCGCATTACGGTTGTATGGGGGGTACCGTTAGTTTTGAAGCTAAAACTAAAATTTCAAGTTTTCCTCTAGGGAATCACGGAAGACCCTTAACTACCGAGATTGAAAGAAATAGGTCCAGTGGTTTAGCCTGTAGTGAGAGGTACAGACATACAGACACACTGAAACATGTTTTTTGTGTAGGTACTAAATTTTCCTAAAAATTTTTATAAAAAAAATTGATATGCAAATTTTTAGTATTTAATAAATTACATTTTAAAACGTATTTTAAAAATTTAATCCTGTATCGGTTTTCATGATATTGAATTTTCAAAAAAAAAATTGTATTATTTTTTTAAAAATCCAAAAACTATTTTTTCGAAAAAATTTTTAGTTTATATTTTTTCAAATGCAAAGCAGCTCCTGTATAAAATTTTTTGTTAAAATCGTTAGAGCCGTTGGTGAGAAATTCGAAAATCAAAAAAACCGTTCTATGACAGGTACCCCTAATAACATTTTCCCCCAAATTTTTTTTTGACCAAAATATATTCCATGTCCATAATAACACACTTAATTTTTTTTATCCAAATCGTTAAAGCCGTTTTCGAGATAAATAAGATTTTGCATTACGGTTGTATGGGAGGTAGCGTTAGTTTTGGAGCTAAAAAAAAAATTTCAATTTTTCCTCTAGGGAATCACCGAAGACCCTTACCTACCGAGTTTGAAGAAAATACCTCCGGTAGTTTAGGCTGTAGTTCGAGGTGCAGACATACAGACATACAGACAGACAGACGGAATTGTCGGACCCACTTTTTTCGTCATCGCTATCATCGTAATGTCAACTTTGATCAAAATCTCGAGTTCGATTTTTTTTCCAAATGCAGAACTTGCCCTATAGTACTCGTACCTATATCGCAAGTAAAAATATGGCTGATAGACGCATAACATTTGTTTCTCTCGAGCATCACCGAAAGGTTTCTTGTCTTCCATTGTTAAACCACTTTTTACGCGACTTATAAGTACTATAAGGCAAGTTATGCATTCGTAAAAAAAATCGAACTCGAGATTCTGATCAAAGTTGACATTACGATGATAGCGAAGACTAAAAAAGTTGGTCTCGCAATTCTGTCTGTCTGTCTGTCTGTTCGACTACCTAAACGGCTCGGCCGATTTTCTTTAAAACTTTGTAGATATCATTTTTAATTTTTTCCCCCCACAGGTTTTTTCTTTTTTTTAAGACGAAAAATAACGGTACTTACCATACGATTTTTTTCGAAATTTTGTAAATATTTTTTTTCTCAAAAACTGTTCGACAGACTTAAAAAAAAGATACAAAAAAATTTCATTTAGTTAAAGCTAGGTACTAAAAAAATTAAAATTAAATTTGGTGGTGCAACAGCTCGTAGTGACTTACAACTCTCAACCATTCCTGGGTGCGTGTTACCAGGAACGGAGGGGACCTACAATTTTCTGCCGATTCCGAACGGCTAATGAGCAGCACTTTCCACGACAAGAGATAGTCTTGGAGAATTCGTCAATTCCTCGCAAGAGGCAGAATGAACCTTAGTTTTACGTGGATTCCTACCAGTTAAAGGTTTTACCCCACGGGTGGCCTACCACTATTGGAGCCAGATTTAGTCCTAGCCCCTCCGTAGCAAGCTACTTCGGTAACAAAGTTGTGATATGTTGCAGCATATGCACATCTCTTGTTTTAAGACGAGGCCTACCAACACCTCTTGAATTCAAGAAAAGAATCTTGAATCCCATTCGTTTCCGCATTTGGAGTAAACCACGCCACCACGATCTCCCACTAGGGGGCCGACCTCAAGATAGCAGGAAAAAGAGAACTGACACACCCGAAGATGTGCACTATTGTTCTCAAAATCCGGGGCACTATCACCCGTGGTACCAGTATAAGGCTACCGGTGGAGCCTCGCAACTTCGTCTATTCCTTCCTAGGCGAAAACGGAAAAGAGGCCAAGGCCTAATTCCTACTCAGCTTCGGGGTTAATGGATATGAATCAGTCACTTCCAGATAGGTTACTGCAAAACCCTGGGCCTAGCAACCCTAGGATACACATATTGAGAAAGTAAGTTGAGGGCGGTCAACGAACAACTCATGCGTATCCTAGTCTTTAGATCCCCTTTTACGGTTCACACGGGTGACGCCCCGGTCTTTAGCCACCAGTTGGTGAGCAAGGAGAGACGCTCCTGTCTTTTGATCCCCTTACGGTTCACACGGGTGACGCCCCGGTCTTTGTTCCGAAGAACTCTGGATGACGCTCCACTTCACGCTATTAACGAAGGACGCCAGGTACAAGTACCCGGAACCCCAAACCCTTTCTGACACCTCTTGACAACCTTCTGACTCCTCTTTCAACCTTTTAATTCCTCTTTCATCCTTTTGAAGAACTCCAGCCGGGCCCAGACCAGCCGAAGAACTTTCCACATCCGACACATCCAACCACCAGACCACCATCAAAGTTACTTACCACACGATCGCTTGGGAATTACGCATGGTACACACGGGAGACATGCCACCAAGCCTCATGTATATAGTAAGCAACCTTCAACAGCAGTCCAGCAATTAGACATGCAAGACCCCTCTGACACATCCAACCACCAGACCCACCATCAAAAGTCACTCACCACACGATCGCTTGGGAATTACGCATGGTACACACGGGAGACATGCCACCAAGCCTCATGTATATAGTGAGCAACCTTCAACAGTAGTCCAGCAATCAGACATGCCAGACACTTCTGACACCTCTTGAACCCTCAGACAGATATGACATTACTGCCACATCTGCCACTTCGACACCTCTGACATCCTTCTCAACCTTTACATCCTTAACACCCCAGACATCCTTCCAGAAAAACTTTTAAATCCCCATCCGCGAACGGACAGGGACGCTACTAATTTAACTGCCTTAGGTGAGACCTACACTCAAAAAATTTCATGTGTAAATAGTACTAATTCATGCGTACATTCTACGAATTTTATTCGTGGTTTTCAGCCACGAATAGTATTCGTAGAATGGACGTTTATTAGTACATTTTACTAATATTTTATTAGTATTCGTAGAAAAACATACGTATATTGTACGAATACTATTGGTACAATGTACGAATATCATCGTAATATTAACGAATGCCCTTGTAATTCATTCGTATATTGTACAGCTCCATTCGTATATTCTACGAATATCATCGTAATATTAACGAATGCCCTTGTAGTTCATTCGTATATTGTACAGCTCCATTCGTATATTCTACGAATATCATAGTAATATTTACTAATGCCCTTGTAATTCATTCGTATATTGTACAGCTCCATTCGTATATTCTACGAATATCATAGTAATATTTACTAATGCCCTTGTAATTCATTCGTATATTGTGTCTACAAACATTATAGTAGAACTTACCATAAATAAATATATACTCCGAAATTTCCTAAAATATTCATTATAAGAAATAATAACAAAAACTAATGTATTGTTTAAGTTAAAAAATAATTATATAATTCATGTTTTTTTAATTTTATAATTTAATTTTTAATTACAAATGAAGTTAAAAAAAACTAAAATGTATCTTATAAATTAATTAATTCATAAATATAATTAACAACCAAAATTATATTTCCAAACTGCTTGTTATCAAAGGGCCACTGAAAATAAATTTAACATTTAACATTAAAAATCTTCCCAAAAACATTTGTACTTACATTAATTTTTATTTTGTAAAAAATTCCCACATATGAATGCTCTGCTGCTTCAGGATCCTGTATGTAAAATATAAAATAAGCTTTATTTGTATATAAGAATATGTAAGTCTATGTACTCACCTCGTCTTTTCGAAAAAAAAGTCTGGTTCCCAAGATTTGTATCTTAAAGATACACAGTACGAAAAAAAGTATCACGCGTCCATTACTTTGCAATATTGCAATCTGTAATAACACGTTTCAACGTGTTGACGAATGGAATACATTTAATTTTTAGAGCTGAACACATATTATTTTTTGTACTCATGATTATCAAATAATACTAATGCACTTCATGAAAGTACGAAGTTATTAGTACATTCTACGCATAATTCGTATAGTCTACCTACGAATGAATTCTGTCTACTAATATTAGTTTTACTTAGTAAATAGTACGAATTTATTAGTAAATACTACGAATGAAAAAGATTAAAGTACGAAGTCATTCGTACGAGAAATTAACGAATGTTATTAGTTATATGTACACAATAATTCGTACAATGTACTCCAAAAAATTGTTAACTTCTTGTTTACGAATAAAATTAGTGCATTAAACGAATAGATTCGTGCATTCTACCACAGTTATTAGTAAAACTTTACAAATGCATTCGTAGATATTTCACTGTACAAATACTTCGTATATTTTACGAATATTAGTACAATGCACGAATATTTTTTTCACGAATGCCATTCGTAGCCATTTTACTAATAAATTTTTTGAGTGTAGGACCCCCAACTGCATGCCCAGTCAAGAATCCACAGTCCCACCCCAACTACCATCAAGATCAATCAAAAGGTTCTCATTGGTCTCGTGCCCCAATGAGAACCATGCCAATTTTACTCAAATCCAATACACACACCCTTTTTTGGTAGGACTTTCAGACCCCCAGCCACCTAAGCAGCCAGAGACCCTACGGTCCCACCCTACCTTACCAACCAAGATCAATACTACGGGATGCATTAAATTTCCGGCTTAGGCATGTCACCAGAAACCTAACCATCCCATATCGTCTCAATCCTGACTGTCCCTGAACTCCCTGCTGGGTTTTCTTAGTTACCTAGTCCACCTGCTGATGCTTCACAGCAGGAGGATAGGCGTAAGCCCCCCCACCACGACAAGGTGAAACCCGTCGAGGGGGCCTCGCAAGAGGCAGTACACCCCTAAAAAAAACTTTCTTGCAGCGGCTGAGAATCGAACTCGAGACCTTCCGCATGACAGTCCAACGCTCTAACCATTATGCCAAGGGGTACTACAAAAGCTAGGTACTGGTTGAACAAAATTTTCCGAAAAATGGTTATTGAGGGTACCCCCCAAAGAACCATTTGTTTTGTTTCTGATTTTCTCAAAAACTGTACGACCGATTTTGATCATTTTTTTTTTGCTAAAACTCCCCAAAAACTTGAATACAATTTTGTATACGAATTTAAAAAAAAAATTGGATTTTTAAAAAAAAATTCAATTTTTTTTTCAAAACTCAATATTTCAAAAACCCTATGCTAGATTTTTTTAAACTTGATTAATAAAAGTATCTTAACATAATCTACAAGATCTATGAAAAAAAGTTTTATTTTAAAACTGAAGGTACCCACAGTACAAATGTTAAAATATGGTTTTCAAAAATCGTATTTTTCTCGAAAGCGGCGCCTAGAATTTTGTTAAAAATTTTATTGTTTCAATTAATTTCAACGATCTTTAATGACGGATTTTAATGAAATATCTTATAGACAAGCTTCTAAAAAGTTTAAAAATCATTGCATTTTAAAACTTAAACAAAAATATTTTTTGAATTTTTGAAAAAAACAAATCATTTATTTTTTTTTCGAAAATTCAATAATTTCAAAAACGACTCAATATTTTTTTTGAAAATTTAATTTTCATTCGTAGAGTAATAAAAAATTAAAGTTGGCATACCAAATTTTTTTCTTAAAAATCTTTTAAAAATTTTGTATACAAAATTTTTTTTTAAGAAACCACTTACAATTTTTGTTCTT
This sequence comes from Chrysotoxum bicinctum, assembly GCA_911387755.1. Taxonomy (NCBI): domain Eukaryota; kingdom Metazoa; phylum Arthropoda; class Insecta; order Diptera; family Syrphidae; genus Chrysotoxum; species Chrysotoxum bicinctum. Next base: position 34,382,791 of record OU426987.1, read on the forward strand.
GCATTTTATTTTATGAGCAATATTCTAGTGAAATAGCCAGTTTCATTCCTCCATTAAAAAATTTAACCACAATACTTGCACTTCAGAGAATGCCCATGCCTTTGGCTTAAATTCGGACATACTATTGAATTCAGAGATTCTTTCTTTAGTCGCACAACATGAATGATGAATGCCTTACCCGGATCAATATTTCCTGCCTACTACAATATTCAAAGACATTCAAAACAAATTTGCTTTTAAATCCTTTTCAACTTTTCTTAAAGCACGCACTGTGCTCAAACATTTTATGGAAAGTCATAATACCTTTAATGCGCGCTATATTGACACCGAATGCCGAAATATGGTATTCGGGATAAACATCGAGAATGCACATACCTTCTGAAATCGTGGGAAAAAGTTAAGAGGGTAACAAAATATATTATCTTGAAAATTTCATTATTTTTTAATTTTTTTTTTTCAAAAGCAAGCTCGTGCGATTTAGTCATCTATTCTACTTAGGCAGCAACTAAACAACATTCGTAATATGTGGTTTTTTGGAACACCCTGTACAAATATATTTTGAAGGTATTCTAATAATAACATAATGATTGAGTATACAAATTAATTGGTGCTCTGAAATATCTTTTGATGTAAACAAATATCAACCACCTCATTAGTTTTCATTACTGGTTACTCAAAACAGCTCAACAACTCAAATTTCTTTTAGCAGAAATGCAATGTACATTAATGCAAATGCAAAATAAATTAATTGCAACTTGTTAAGTTCATAATAAAACGTAATTTAAGAGATGATTCAGATAAGTTCTTACATTTTATACATTTAAAGAAACATTGTTTTCAAACCTGTTTTGTATAAAGTTGATTTGGAATTATTTTTTCATTTGTTCACAAATCCAAAATCGAATAACTATTGATATGTATTGTGAAAATTTATCACACATCACAAGAATGAAACCCTTGTTCCTAGGTTGGGGTATTTTGTATTTTGGTTCTAAGGGTTTGTTTGCGTAGTATTTTTAACAGTATTTTCTTGATTTTGGCTTTTGTCAGAATAATAGAGATCTTAGACCAGATACAGATCTTAGATTATGTTGGTCTCTCGAAACATTAAAACATTCTTTATTCGGATGTCTTGTCTTCCTACCTGTGATTCTCTAATCCTTTCAAAACAGCTGTACCGAACCAAGTCATTAAAATAAATCCAAAACTAACGCCAAAATTTCCGCAAAATTGACTTGGTTCGGTACAGCTGTGAGCCCTCCATATATTATATGCACTCGTAGAGAGTAGGCCTCCAAAGATCTGGGCTATCCCCAGAAAGGGTCAATGGAAAGTTGTGTGCCGAGGCCAATTCATACCAGTCCCTAAACGGGGCCTACTGATATCTTAATGAGACTAGAAGAATACTTTTTTGCAGATTGTTGTTCAATTTTTGCATTACCTTGATGATATAAGTAGTCTGCATTTGGCTTTAAACTCCTTATAAAAATTCTAGGGAGTCCCGATTTGACTTCTATTGCATAAGTAGGCATGTTTGATGGTTGCCTAAATATATGCTTAAAAAAAATATCTTTGGACAGTTTCAATTATATCCAGTTGCTTGTATCCATAAAAAATTTCATTGCCAAACCAAAGACAGCTCTTTATAGTTGCATCAAGCACTTTGAACTTAGAAGCTGGATCTACATGTTTGTTATGTATAAAACAAATTTGACCACATGAAGTTTATTGCTGCTTTTGCTATAATTACTTTATTTTGAATGTGAACGCCAAGATTCAATTTTTGTGTTAGTGTGAAGCCTAGATATTTGAATTCTTTCACGACTTTAATATCGGAACCATCGACGTAGCACTTCGATTTTGGGATATAAAAATCATTCTCTGTGTTGATTTTGAGGTCCCACATATCACAAAAAAAGTTTTAGCTTGTTTATTTGAAATTGAAGTGTAGATATATTATCAGACGAAGTAACAAGATCATTCGCATAAATCAAGACTTTGATAAATGGATCGCCAAAAGTAACACCACCACGGGAATGATCTTCAATATCATTTATAAAGAATGAGAAGATAAAAGTACTTAAAACGCAACCCTTTGGCACACCCGCACCTGATCTAAACTGAGAGTGAATATTTGGTCGATTGTTGAGATTGTCTAAAGTAGATAATTTGGAAAAATAGTGTTCGAAAAGAAAAACGGAGTTGATTGCTTCTATTAATGAGCTAATGAACGGCTATAAAGTTTTCTAAGACTTTTGAATTTTAAAGACTGTCATAAAATAGTGCCGACATTTCCGGATGATTTCGGATAGGATAAAGAAAAGAGGTAAAAATTCTATTGAGTTCATTGGGACCAATGTTATTAAGAAGGATACTTATTTTGTTTAACCGATAATCAGGGGCGTACGCAGGTGGGGGTTTTGGGGGTTCAAACCCCCTCCGAAACATGTGGAATGAAAAATAAAGAATTTATTTTCTTAAAGAAAAAAAAACAAAGTTTTATTTTCGTGCCATAAATTCATCGATATCTTTTCATAAAAAGGTTCCATAATTCAAATATTATTAACGTACGGCCCAAGAATAGGAGTCCCTGGAAATAAAAATCAAACCAATTTTCTTTGAAATTCGCAAAAATTTGAAGTTTTGGTCAATACTTGTACTTACTTAAACAGGGATATTAAATAAATTATAAAGTAGGAAAAAAAGAAAACAACTTTATTTATATTATATTCACACACAATTTTTTTAAATGTCTAGTAAAGTATGCAATAAGTAATTAAATGAAAAACAGTCATATTGAATGTTTTTATGCCCCCGTTTTGAATGTTCCCCCCACTGGTTTTTTTTATTTTTTTTAGACCAAAACTAACGGCATTTACCCATACGATTTTTTTCGATTTTTTTTAAATATTTTTTTTTTCAAAAACTGTCTCACAGAATTAAAAAAAAAAAAAATCATTAGGTTTAGTTAGGCAATGGTTAAAAAAAATAGTTATTTTTTTGGAGGCCCCAAAATTTGCGTACCTAAAAATTAAGGTACCCATCATACAAATGTAAAAAAAATTGTTTTCAAAAATCGTAATTCCGAAAATCTTGATAAAGTTTTTTTTATTTCGATTAATTTTTACGATCTATAGTTTAATAAAAAAAATACTAAAATTAAGATGTTACTGACTGTACCTACCATGAATCTTTTTTTCGAATATTGAATTTCTCATTATAGGCAGAACGGATTTGCATCTTGTTCTTGCATTTCAAAATTCGTTATCTCAAAAACGGCTCAATATTTTTTTTGGAAATTTATTTTTTATTCGTACAATAATGAATACTACAAGTTGACGTACCAAAATTTTTTCTTAAAAATGTTTTAAGAATTTTGTAGATATTTCTTAAGAAAGCACTACGACTTATAATTTGTGTTCTTGCATAAACTAATATTTGCTTGAATTACATGGCATCCTGTTTGTAGCTCCAACTACTAAAATAGTTGTTTTATTTGTTTAAAAAAGGAATTTGAATGCTTATGAACAGTTTTTCTGTAATAACATTAAATTTTGAAATTCTTAGTCTTTTAAATAAAACCAATTTCATGCGACCCGGTTACTCATTTCGTTTTTGTGAAAGTTACAGTGTCCTTATATGTTCGTAAAACTCTTTTTCGTATGATTGCAAAAATACAACAAGTTATGACTTAATATATTCCGGATTAAGTTTTGTAGAACTTATTATGATTTTATTTTTAGGTATTCACTTATGGAATCTCTTACACTCTTTTTCTTCTTGTTACATTAATGATATTATATGAAATAATGAAATAATGGAGGCCATTTCACACGGCCCATAGTAAAAGTCTATGACTAAAAATTATTTCCGGCCCTCGTAGAGAATATTTTTTTACATTATTCAAATTTGCCAAATAGGAATCCGTTGCCACAACGGAATGAAATTGTTCCAAAACTCCCTATCCCTAAGAGCAAATATTGTTTAGTTATGTAATTAATGAGTACCTACAATATAGTAATAAAATAATATATTTATAAAAATCTCATATTTTTTTCTAAAACCCCCTCCGAAATTATTTTCTGCGTCCGCCCCTGCCGATAATCAATGCTTTCCAAGTTTTTCCTAGATGAGCCCATGTTTGGTTTGAGCGACATGAAGTTTTCGAGCATAAAAACGACGTTTTGCAACGCGTTTTTCAAAAGTAACTCTTTTTCGCAATGCTTGATAAGTGTCTCTGCTATACAATCAAAGACCAGGACCTATTGACTTGTAACTATCGACCATTCCTGTGTGTGTCTTCTTATTGAGTGGGATTAGAACATTTATAGAGCTTACAGTATAGACATATAGTTTTCCCACAAAAGCGGTACCACAACAAACCTTAGAAAAATCTAAGTACGAGTATCCCAGTCTTTTTGTAGACTTGTAAAAACAAATCAACAAACACTTAACATTTGTTTTGAATGAATCAAAGCAATTAAAAAAAGCAAATGAAACAATAATTTGAAACTAAAAACTGGGGTAAGTAATAAACAATCTGCTCTTCCTCTGGTTTGTCATTTTGTTACACACCCTAAGCTCTGAAGGGTGCAACACAACGAAAATAAACACTTCAATAGAAGTATTTTCTGACAAACTATAGTACAAAATGGCATGTCAAGCCCTCACTTCAAGCATATTTTTTGTTTAATTTCAACAACAAAATAGCATGAGTGCATTTGAAGGCAGCTATCCATCGGTTTATTTTTTGTGCAGCTTCAAGCAGAATCCTCTATAGGTACCCGTTTCCGACTTTCAAAAACCAAATGAAACTCGAACAAGAACACAAAAAAAGTCACATAAAGGAGAAGTTCATTGCGGGTGATGTCATGAAAGTGCTATGAACTGTGAAATTCCATGGACCATTGGTCCAGATTGAAAAGCAGACGAGTGGTGGTCTTTTTTTGTTGTTGTTGTTGTGTTTTGCTGTGCTGTGTTCCCTGATTCACGAATGTCCAATTGTTGGTGGCCATTGTCAATCAGAGAATTCGAACGCGTACGCGTTTACAAAAACTCTCGCACCTACTGCTGCTGCCGCTATACCGTCATCCCGGACGCCGAACGCCGCGCTGGCTGGTCGGTCATTCATGTTCACGATTTTTTAATTTATTTATTTGATGCATGCATTGTCGAATGTCGGGTGCTCCGGCTCATGAATTAAATTTAATTCAATCGACATGGTGTAACGCAATTTGATAATATCGGTTGCTGTGCGTAGACTTTGTTGCTTTGTTTGCTTGCCGGCTGATTGGGTTTAGAATCTGGTAAGCCAGGGGGCACGAGATGTTATGATATGACACTGGGATCATGGGCCCAGCCTTTCAATTAACTTAATCATTGTCCATTTTGGCAACGTCTGATTACTGTTGTTTGATGAAATATGCACGAAGCTGAAAAAGCCCAGGATATGATGTGATTTACTAATGGCATTTGAGATCCTTATATTGGACTGTGTTAGTGTGTGGGCATTGTGTGGCTGCAATGATGATAATTCTTATGATGACAAATGCTATAATAGGTGTGGGAAATCGTCCGGAAAACTGCGGCTAAATGTATGTATATAGTTTGATGAGTTTCTTCGATCAATATCTGGCAATTAATTTAAAACAATGGCCGAGAGCGGTTTTATAAGAACTGTACTTGCAATAAGTATGACGACGGGATATTTTCAATTAATATTGTAGGAGTATTTGTATCATTCCTATAATTATAATGCAAAGGTCAGTGGACAATTTAATCGTAAAATTAACCAGAGGAATTTCAAATGCCACAATTTTTATAATTAAGATTCAGAAGACCCCCGTATATGCGATTACTGTGATTGAAGTTGTTTATTTTATCAATTAGGCTAACAAATCTCGACTTTGCCAGTTTCAGAAATCAAATCAGGCTCCATGATGAGATATGAATATTTGTTGTTTTTTTTAATTTAACTTATACATACATTTGATGAGCTTATTTTTGGACAAATTATGATGACAACAAAGAATGTCAATCTTTATAAAAATTAGTGTTTCTGCATTGTACCTAGTCATCCATTTATATGTTGTTTTCAAGACAATTTAAAGCTAATTAGGGATACGAGTAACAATATAAAGAGCTTCAAATTTAATTTAAAATTCAGACTAACTTCCAGATAAGTTCTTGTGATTAAGTTTGATTAAACAAATTATTAAGTTTGATTATAAACCGTTTGTTTGATGACTTGGATGACCTTCTTTACTTATTGAGAATAGTTATCTCTTTTGCGGTCAATAATTAGATAATTTTTAATTTTGTCTATGAAAGAAATGAATTTTTCTATGGAGTTAATAATCTCCAACAAGACATTAAGTTACCAACGAATAATAACTAGAGAAGATGGTGGCGCAGGTTTATAGTTCCAAAGGTCAAAAGTCCACAATGAGCTTGTGTGTCTTATAAGTCCACTCATACATTGGCAGCTTGTAACCCAACCTGGTGAGCCACAAGACCACATGCCCACTCGTTGTGGACTTGGAAATTTGGTTAGTTGTTGAAAATCTTTAACATCACACAGTTTGAAAAATTCCTCTTTAAGTAGTTACCTACTTCAAATTGAATTTCAAACATTTTGCTCAATAAATAGAGCAAATTTAAGAACATTTTCGAACAATTTAAAAATCTTTTTGAATTTCTTATTAGGTATGTAATTTAAAAAATTATTTTAATTTTCAAAAAAAGTAATATTGAAAAATTCAGGTTTCTATTGCTTTTACACAAAAAAAAAATAAAATGCATGAATGGGCCGCACAAAATTGCTCTTCATTAATGTTTAAGAACCTTAGAATTTAAAAAAAAAAAATATTTAAAATAAAATGTTCATAAGTTTAAGATTCATTTTTACTTACTTCATTTATGTAGGTACTATATAATATGGCAAGTTATGAATTTGTAAAAAAATCCAACTCGAGATTTTGATCAGAATTTGATTACGACGATAGCGAAGACGAAAAAAGTGGATCTCGCAATTCTGTCTGTTTGACTGTTCGACTAAACCCTAAACGGCTCTGTTGATTTTTTTTCAAACTTGGAAGATAATATTTCAAGATTTCCGCCCCACAAGTGTTTCCTTTTTTTTTTTTTAAAAACAAAACTAACAGTATATGCCATAAGAATTTTTACTTGCGATATAGGTACTATAGGGCAAGTTCTGCATTTGGAAAAAAAATCGAACTCGAGATTTTGACCAAAGTTGACATTACGATGATAGCGAAGACGAAAAAAGTGGGTCCGGCAATTCCGTCTGTCTGTCTGTATGTCTGTACCTCGAACTACAGCCTAAACTACTGGAGGTATTTTCTTCAAACTCGGTACTTAAGGGTCTTCGGTGATTCCCTAGAGGAGAAATTGAAATTTTTTTTTTAGCTCCAAAACTAAGGGTACCCCCCATACACCCGTAATGCAAAATCTTATTTATCTCGAAAACGGCTCTAACGATTTTGATAAAAAAAATTAGGTATGATATCGATTTTGATAAAAAAAATTAGGTATGATATTATAGACATGGACTACATTTTGGTCAAAAAAAAATTTGGGGGGAAATGTTATTAGGGGTACCTGTCATAGAACCGTTTTTTTGATTTTCGATTTTCTCACCAACGGCTCTAACGATTTTTACCGAAATTTTTATTCAGGAGCTCCTTTGCATTTTAAAAAATATAAACTAAAAATTTTTTCGAAAAAATAGTTTTTGGAGTTTTAAAAAAATAATACAATTTTTTTTTTTGAAAATTCAATTTCTTGAAAACCGATACACGATTAAATTTTTAAATTGCGTTTTAGAATGTATTTTATTAAATACTAACAATTTGCATACCAATTTTTTTATAAAAAATTTAAGGAAAATTTAGTACACAAAAAACATGTTTCAGTGTGTCTGTATGTCTGTACCTCTCACTACAGCCTAAACCACTGGACCTATTTCTTTCAATCTCGGTAGTTAAGAGTCTTCGGTGATTCCCTAGAGGAGAAATTGAAATTTGTTTTTTAGCTCCAAAACTAAGGGTACCCCCCATACACCCGTAATGCAAAATCTTATTTATCTCGAAAACGGCTCTAACGATTTTGATAAAGAAAATTAAGTGTGATATTATGAACATAAGCTACATTTTGGTCAAACAAAATTTTGGGGCAAAATGTTATTAGGGGTACCGTTTTTTTTATTTTCGACTTTCTCATTAACGGCTCTAAGGATTTTAACCCAAAATTTTCAACAGGAGTCCCCTTAAGTTTAAAATAATATTGTATACAAAAATATTCGAAAAAATATTTGTTGGGTTTTTTTGAAAAAACATTTTTTTTTTTTAAATCAATATTTTCAAAACCTATGAACGATTATTTTTTGAAATTATTTCCTAAAATCAATATTACTTAATACTTAAAATTCGCATCCCACATTTTTTTCTTGAAAAATCTAAGAGAAATTTCTTATATAAAAAATTTATTTAATAATAAAACGATTTTTAAAAGTTTATTTGCATAAATTCATACTTTTCCGGAAACCAGACGGCAATTTTATGCATTTGAACATTATTATCTCATTAAATCCATGTTTTATATTTATAAAATGTATCTTAACTTCCAAAGTACTTTTACATAAGAGCAAGTTCGTGCGATCCAGTCGTGCATTTTATTTTTTTCAAAATTGTATAATATATTTTTTTTCTCAAAAACTACTCGACAGATTTAAAAAATAAATAAAATGCACTACTGGATCGCACGAACTTGCTCTTATGTTAAAATACTTTGAAATTTAAAATACATTTTATAAATATAAAACATGGATTTAATGAGATAAAAATGCTCAAAAGCATAAAATTGCCGTCTGACTTCTAGAAAAGTATGAATTTATGCAAAGTTTAAAAATTGTTTTATTATTAAGGCAACTTTTTATATAGGAAAATTTCCTCAAAATTAAAAAAAAAAAAATAGGATGACTATTATAAGTAGGTATTGAGTAATATTGATTTTAGAAATTAATTTAAAAAATAATCGTTCACACGTTTTGAAAGTATTGGTTTTTCAAAAGAAAAAATTGGATTTTTCTGTTTGTCTGTCCGTCTATTCGACTACAGCTAAACGGCACTGCCGATTTTCTTCAAACTTGGTAGATATGAATTTTAATTCCCCCCCCCCGGATGTTTTTTCTTTTTTTTTAAAAACCAAAAATAACAGTACCTGCCATACGATTTTTTTGAAATTTTATAAATATTGTTTATTCTCAAAAACTGTCCCACAGGTTTAAACAAAAATTCAAAAAATTTCATTTAGTTAAGACTAGGTAATTGTTGAAAAAAATTTCAAAAAAATTATTATTTTTGGATCATTTTTTTTATGTTAATGCTACCCAGCAGTTTCAATGTTATTGTGTATTCAAATTTTCAAACAAAATTTTTTTGGATTTAAAAAAAAAATTCAATTTTTTTTTTGAAACTGAATATTTCGAAAACTCCATGCTCGATTTTTTTAAAACTTGATAGATAAAAGTTTTTTAAAATAATCTACAAGATATGTGAAAAAAAATTATTTTACCTAAAAATAACAGTACCCTCCATACAAGTATTAAAAAATCGAAAATCGTATTTTTTTCGAAAATGATTGCGAGAATTTCGCTAAATTTTTTTCTTTCGATTAATTCTTACGATCTTTAATTTAATAAAAAATGTTTGAAACAAGATATTACTGACTGTACCTACCATAGAACGATTTTTTCAAATTTTGAATTTCTCATTATCGGCACAACGGATTTTAATGAAATTTCTTATAGAAAAGCTTCTAAAAAGTTTAAAAAACATTGCATTTCAAAACTTTAAGAAAAATATTTTTTTGAATTTAAAAAAAAAATCAATTTTTTGATTTTTGAAAATTCAATATTTCGAAAACGGCTTGATATTTTTTTGGAAATTTATTTTTTATTCTTTTAGTAATAAAAACTTTGAATTGGCGTAGCAAATTTTTTTTCTTAAAAATGTTTTAAAGATTTTGTATATAAAAGCTTATTTTTTTAAGAAACCACTACAAAGACATAATTTTCGTTCTTGCATAAACAATATTTTCTTGAATCACATGGCAGGTCCAATTACTAAAGAAGTTGTTTCAGTCATTTAAAAAACCAATCTTATGCTTATGAAAAGTTTTTCTCTAATAACATCTTGAAATTTATTCTTGGTCTATTACATAGGAGCAAAGTCGTGAGACCCAGTCGTGTATTTTATTTCTTTTTTTTTAAGTCCACAAATATCGGTACCTGCCATACGAATTTTTTCGAAATCTTATTAATATTTTTTTTCTCAAAAACTGTTCGACAGATTTTTTTTTTTAAATTCTAAAATTTAAAATGTATTTGGTTAAAGCCAGGTAATTGATGAAAACAATTTTGAATTTCTCATTATCGGTATAACTGATTTTAATGAAATTTTTTACAGAGATACTCCTAAAAAGTTTGAAAAAATTGCATTTCAAATCTTAAAAAAAAGTTGTTTTTTGAATTTATAAACAAAAAAAATTTTTTTTTTGAAAATTCGATATCTCAAAAACAAGTCAATATTTTTTTAAGAAATTTAATTTGTATTCATACCATAAGAAAATATTTAACTTGGCGTACCAAAATTTTTTCTTAAAAATGTTTCAAGATTTTGAATATAAAATTTTAATTAAAAAAAAAAAACCCTACAACGACTTGTAATGTTTGTTCTTGCATAAATTCATATTTGCTAAAGAAATCACATGGCATTCTGTTTTTATCTCTCACTACCAAAAGAGTTTGAAAATTAAATTTCATGTTTATGAACTTATCAACTGTAATAACATTCGTTTTTGAAATTCTTAGTCTTTTACACAAGAGCCAGTTCGTGCGAACCAGTCGTGTATTTTATTTCTTATCAAAATCGTTAGAGCCATTTTCGAGATAAAAAAGATTTTTCATAACGTCTGTATGAAAGGTACCGTTAGTTTTTGAGCTAAAAAAATGTCTATTTCTCCTCTAGGGAATCACCGAAGACCCTTAAGTATACCGAGTTTGAAGAAAATAGCTCCATTGTTTAAGGCTATAGGGAGAGGTACAAATATACAGATATTCTGATACATGTTTTTTATGTAAAAAATTGTTCTTAAATTTTTCATAGAAAAATTTGATATGCAAATTGTTAGTATTTAATGATATACATTTAATGACATTTTTAAGATATTGAATATCTAAAACCAATGTGTATTATTTTTCTAAGAACCCAAAATCTATTTTTTCGAAACTTTTTATAGACTTAAGTTTTTCAAATACAAAGGAACTTTTGCATAAAAATTTCGGTTAAAATCGTTAGACCCGTAATGAGAAAGTCGAAAATCAAAAAACCGTTCTATGACAGGTACCTTTAATAACATTTTTCCTAAAAAAATTTTTTACCAAAATGTCCATAATAGCACATCCAATTTTTTTTTATCAAAATCGGCAGCGCCATTTTCGAGATAAATAAGATTTATGGAGGGTATCGTTAGCTTATGAGCTAATAAAAAAATATGTGTTTTTTTTTTTATTTTTTACTATTGGAGGAATGTTTGACGCACCATAAGGAGGTATCCATACCTCCCCGTGTGCCGGACTCTTCAAGGAATTTCAACCTTATAACGGCATACCGGCTAAACCTCCAAAAGTTTCTTGACGATCACCCCCTCGGAACCACTTTCGTATTACTTCAAGGGGGGGGCCCTGTTTCAGTACCCATTGTGGGCTCACGCTATCTTGCGGAACTGCTCTTCCTTTCTTTTCTTCCTTCTGAAAAGGTGGTTGGCATAAGTGCAGATCTTGTTCCAGTTCTGTTCGCTGGCCAGCATCTTTTCAACAATGTTCTCTGGAGTGATGATGCCGTTGTTTCTCTCCAGTTCTTCTCTTTTGGCTGCCCATCTGCTGCAGGCAAAGAAGGTATGTTGTGCGTCATCTTCTTGAGAGTCCCCCTACTCCCCTACTGGCAGGCTGGGCTACTCGTTTGGCCGATCCTGTGGAGAAAGACGTTGAAGTATCCGTGTCCGGTGAGTAACTAGGTGACGTAATAGTTAACCTCACCGTGTTTCCGGTCCTTCCACTCAGCCACATTCCTGATCAGCCTCGCCGTCCATCGTTCTCTGCTTTCCAAGCTCCAAAGCTCTTGCCACTTCTGTTTTGTCAGCTGCTTAGCTTCCTCGGATGCCGCTTCCACTCCCATTTCTGCCTTTTTGTCGTAGACGTACTTTCTTTCCGCCGCTAGGAGATCGATAGGGGTCACACCAGCGACTATAAGGACGGCTGGCCACCACCGCCACGCTGCTTCTTATGTGGTGTAGCCCCATCTTGTTATAATAACATGTTCTGTTGTAGGCCCAACTGATCAAAATCGGGCACAAAAAGTTTTTATGTATGTCGCGATAGTGGTCACCAGTAAATATAGCAGTATTGCCTACGGCATCCTAAAAATAATATGGCCCGAAATGGCTTCGTCGTTCATAATGACTTTTAGCCAAAAATGCCGGTCGCCTATAGCGAGCTGTAAGAAACTGACCACACACGTGCCTGCCTGATGACTCGACATATTCTACGCGGACTGATGGAGTTACTTAGGGCATCTAATTTCAAATCACTTTTGTCAAACATAGGCACTTCATATAAATATACATATAAGCTACTTTGAATTATTTTTACCTATACATAATTTAAACAAAATCGATGGAGTGTAACTTGTTAATGAAATAATATTTACCTATTTATTTCACTATTCAGAGTTAAGAGTTTTCTCTCTTATTATATTATGTTTTAATTAGAAATTCAGTTATATTGCTATGTTTTAGTTATCGTAACATAAATGGCGCCCAACGTTTAGGTTTGAAACAAAATTATATAATCTGCCAGAAAAGCATAACCGCATGCAAATTGAAAAATATTAAACGCTCTTTTTGATATTTAAATAGAAATAATATTAAATTTCATCCACCATCATGACTGACCACAAAATTTCAAATTATTTCCTAGAGCCTTTTCAATATAACATATCCATCAATATAAATTTAGTTATTTGCATTCCAAAATAATTTACCTACGTGAATGAACTCGAAATAAAACGATCCACTGATATGATTACTACTCTGGCCTAAAACCATATAAATGGAAAATAAAATTGTACACGCAAAGGTAGACCAATTGACATTTCGTGTGCCGCAAATAGTATGCCGCTGTTGTCACACTTTCCACATCAAATGTGTTGATGAGCGATTAGGAAAAATCATTAGGGAAATTTGATTGGTGTCAAATGAAGTGACAAATAAACTTTTCATATATATGTATGAATTAAATGAATTTCAAACATATATACGAGTTTATGAGCTCAACCCACGATAAAAGCGTTGCTTTGATCAGGCTTGAAGAGGTGGGGCAGTGTGTGTCATTTAATAGTGCTGTGGCACATTGAAACTTTACACAAACCCACCACAGTTTGGCTGCATCTATGATCTGTGTTTGTATCAAGAGATTTATTTTAATCACATAGGGTGTTCTAGCAGAAGACTATAACCTTTGGTATGATGAAATCCCAAATTAATAGGGTTTTACGAAGTTAGTGTTCATACTAGAGTACACATAATAAATATTAGTGTATTACTTCAGTATACACTGCTGCGTACGAGCTTCACAGAAGTAAGTTTCTGATATTATAAAGGAGAATTGGAATAAGTTCAAACAAGTCAGAAAGACCTGTAATGATCATATTTGTCGAATCAATTTATGCACGCCCAAAATAAGGTGAAAAATTCTACAAAGTCCCAAAGGTATTAAACATTTTTGGTCATTTGTAAAAAAATTACAAAATACTAATTTGTCTTCGGTTCCAACGGTAGTATTCAATGACACTCCTTTTGTCAGCTCACAAGAAAAAGTAAATTTGCTTGCAGCACAGTTTGTTGTTGATTCGAAAGTTCCACAAAGTGTCATGACTTTTCCTCTAGAGTGTAAACGATCTTATGCGACAAATCTTCTTTCGCACTCGTTGCAAGAGTACTGAAGGATCTCGATGTCCGCAAATCTTTTGGCCCGGATAGTACTGAAAAGGTCTTCTTCAACGTTGCAAAAACCACTGGGTAAGATTTTTATCCGTCCTACTCCTTTTCGAGTTTATGGAAAATAGCATTTGTCCAGCCTGTCTCTAAGAACGGTGAATCTTCTTCCACTTCTAGCTATTGTCCAATTAAACTTATGCACGTCCTTCTTTCTAAGGTCATGGAAACGATGATAAATTAACATCTTAAGAAATATTTTGAAGAATGAAAGCTTCCCAATTACCGGCAATATGGCTTTCGTAGGAAAAAGTTCAATGGTGATCTGATAGGTTATTTCACAGAATAGTGATATAAGTCCTTATCTCGTTTTTGAGTATTTGATATTTCAAAAGCATTTGATATAGTTTAGCATCAAGCTCTTTTTGTGCATTTGGTCCTGATAAGCCTCTTCTCATAAGATAAATGCTGATGTGCCACAGGGATCCCTTTTGTCTACGACCCTCTTTCTCATATTCATCATTGATATTGTAATATTTTTCCAAGGTTCGTTATTTATTCGAACTTTCAAATTCAAAACAGTAAATTTCAATTTATAAACAATTCAAATACTTTTATTCAAATTTAAATCACACTTGTTTAATAAATAACACAATTCAATAAGCAATACTTTTGCACACTTTCATAATCCAAAATCAACTGTATCCGCTCACCGTGAACACTCCCTTAAATACTCAAATTAGTTGTTCTCGAAGGTTCTTGTTTAGAATGTTCTAGTTGTTTGGAATAAAAGGAAATACATATGACATTGGAAAAGAGCTTTTTTTGTTCCCTCATAAAGCAGATATGCAATTCTGAACAGATGGCGCTGTAGGAGTATATAGCTCTGTTCGCAACATTGCCCCCTTCTTAAGATTGTTCGTCCCGAACAACTCTATCTCCAGCTTCGGCACTGTATCGGTGCAGTCGATCGCTATGCACAACTTTTAACTTTCCTCTTAATCCTCTTTGAATTCGGTAAACGACATCATTGATTTTCATGACGACAGTATAAGGGAGTTCCCAGTTTTATTGAAGCTTCGGCGACAATCCCTTTTGACGATGTGGATTATACAGCCATACACGATCTCCGACTTGGAATCCTGTCGTGTTTACTCTTGTGTCGTACCTTGTCTTCATTCGATCGCTGTAAGCGCTCATTCTATTCCTGGTCCTTTCGTGGATGTCGATTAACCTCTCTTTTAGGTCACTCACGTAATCACTTGTTTCCTTAGACTCTTGTGATGGATGACCAAAACTTATCTCACTAGGCAGCCATATGCTTCTTCCAAACAAGATTTCAGATGGCGTTTGTCCTTTTGAGCTATGTATTGCACTTCGGTAGGCCATCAAAAATAGTGGTATGTGCCTATCCCAGTTTCTTTGGTAGTCGCCTACGACTTTAGTGAGGTGCTCTTTTAAGGTCCTGTTGAATCTCTCGACCATTTCATCAGATTGCGGGTGAAGTGGTGTGGTTCTCGTTTTCTTAATGCCAAGGAACGCGCAGACCTCTTGAAATATGTTTGACTCAAAGTTCCTTTCTTGGTCAGAATGGATCTCCAAAGGCACACCGAACCTGCTTACCCAGTTAGACAAAATCTGGTAGGCCACGGTCTTGGCTTCTTGGTTCGAGATAGCGTATGCCTCAGGCCATTTGCTGAAGTAATCCATTACCACCAGAATGTATTTGTTTCCAGCATTCGTTTCCGGAAATGGGCTAGCCACATCAACAGCAATCCTTTCAAATGGTGAGCCAACATTATATTGCATCATTTTTCCTTGCAGTTTTCTACCAGGTCCTTTGGCTGCAGCACAAGCGTCACAATTTCGGCACCACTTTTTAACGTCGTCTCTTGCATGCAACCAGTAGAATCGTTGTCTCACTTTTTCTAACATCTTGTTGATTCCTAAATGGCCTCCTGAAGGTCCATCATGCATCTCTCGATGAACCTCTTTGATTTTCGATTGAGGTAACAAAAGCTGCATAGGATTTACCATCAGCGGATTCCCATTTTCGCCGAAGAACACCTCGCACATGAAGTGAGTCCCATTGTGCCCAATAGGCCTTTAAAACTGGACTCCTATCGGAAATGTCATTCCATGCGGGTTTTTCTTCATGGTCTTTCCATGCGAGAAGAGGTTCAATGTCGGGGTCTTCTTGTTGAGCAGTTCTTATTTCTTCATTGCTCCATTCACAAATGGGGTCAGCCCTTATTCGCAGAGTGTTGATGGCGACCATACGTTTGTTGCCTTTTAACGTTGCTTCGACAGTCAGACTTTAATTATCTTGTTTGGTCTGAGAAACCTCGATGGTGTTTCTGGGGCCATCGATACCAGAAACTAGCTTCTGCCCCTCGAAGTTGGTTCTTACTCGTTTCTCTGTTGGGAAACTTGTTCGGGAAGTAACACCGGTGTTATTGTTACTTTGTTCTGAGTTTGAAACTCCGTGTCCACAATGTTGACAAGCTCTTCTTGGTGGTAATCGACATTGACGCTGTAAATGTCCAGTCTTGTTGCAATTCCAGCACTTTGCAAGTCCGTTTCGTTGGTTCCTTTGGACATCAGTTTTTCGGCATGAGCATTCTTCGACGATGGCTTCTCTAAGTCGATGTACTCCGTGAGAAGCTTGCTCTGCTGCTTCCATTGTCAGGGCAAACGCTAATGTTTCAGAAAGCGTTCGTTTTCCAGCAGTTCGCACGGCCCTTTGAAGATGTATGTCGGAAATGGCTCAACTGCAAACTGGTTACGGATTTCTTCTCCAACATCTGGATATGCAAGATGAACAAGCCTTTCAATGTCCGCTTGTAGCTGTTGTAGAGTTTCGCCCCTCTTCTGAACTCTGGAATAGAGTCGTACTTTGAAGACTTCTTTCATATGGCTATTGCCAAAGCGTTTGTCTATAGCCTCAACCAAGGAATTGAACTCGCAGCTCTTATCTGCTGGTATGGTTAGCAATAACTCATCAGCTGCTCCTCTAAGAGCAAGGGTTAGAGCTATACAGTATACACTTGTCAGCTTCATCCCAGCCATTTGCTGTAGAAGCTGCCTCGAATTGCTTCTTGTATATAGACCAAGAAGTTTGTCCATCATAGGTTGGAAGTTGCATCTCCTTTCTCCTCAAGGTTTCTCCAGAACTTTCCCGAATCTTTATATTTCGAATGCGATCTAGCTCTTTTGAAAACGTCTCCATTTAGTTGTCGACTTGATTCTCTAGCAATGAAACACGTTCATCAAGTGCAGATACATTATTCTCGATGTTAACAAGCTTGCCTTCTAGCATGTTTCTCTGCTCTTCGAGAAGGTTCGCTATGCTGTTTCTCAAGGCGTTCGAGAATATTCTTTTGTTCGTTTTTCTGTTCATTGAAACGTTCGTTTTGTTTATTTCGTTGCTCTTCGAAACGTTGAAGCAGAAGACTAATCATATTTGAAACATCTACATTTTTACTTACGTCTGCTTCCTCATCGTCAGCTTCAAAGACGAAAATGTCCGGGTCTTCATTTTGTTGTTTCAAATATTCGGCCAAACGCAGAACAAGCTCATTTTTCGATCCTGCTCTAGAAAGTTCTCGCTTGCCCAATTCACTTTTCAGCTCATTACAGTTGAGCTCTTTCAGTAACTTGCCATACACACCACACCACATGTAATATTTTTCCAAGGTTCGTTAAATAAAACTTATTACTCTTTTTAGTATTCCTTCTTTATTCGAACTTTCAAATTCAAAACAGTAAATCTCAACTTATAAACAACTCAAATGTGTAAATAAAGAAGAAATACTAAAAAGAGAAATAAGTTTTATTTAATGAACCTAGTAACAATATAACAATAATCTCAGCTTCTCACATTCGTTTCCAGATTCACGGCCTTGCTTACTTCTGAGAATGCACATCAGTTTACACTTGAGCCTAACTTCTGAAGTACTGATACTTTCAGAGATTATTTCTTAAGCCACACTTTACGAATGTGGAATACCTTATCTGGGTCAATATTTCGCTTAATTACGATATTCAGACATTAAAAACCAATTTGCATCGGTATACCCGTTTAAATCCTATCTAACTTCCCTACCGCTCGCACTGTGCTCAAACATTTTTAGGGGTAGTCATAAGCCCTTTAGTGCTTATGAAGTGGGCTTACCACATAATTTTTTTCGAAATTCGTCTAAGAGGTTTTTGGAATTTTTGAAGATCATCTTTTTAGTTGAGAACTTCCGTTAATTGTCATTTTTTAATTCAAAAGTAAGTATTAGCAACGACTAGTTTATTTCATTGAATAAATAGTGATGCAAAAGATGTTCTTCCTGTAAATTCAGACTGTCATCCTGGAAACTATGAGAACTTAAGAGGCCAACATTAATTTGTTGTACTTTATGAGACACCCTGTATGCATATTATTTTATTGATACTTGATCTACAATATTTGAGAAGAACAGTGCAAGAGTGAACTGAACATTCATTTCACATTTACATTCACATTTGCAACCCCGGGTTGATGGGTTGATATTTTATTAGTTTTCGGAACCTGACGACATGCGGTAGCCATTGTAATTCAATATCAAAAATGACATAATTTCCAATTTATTTTGAAAACGCGGAATTAATAAAAAATTCAAAAAAAAAAAAAAGAACAATGAGTGAGTTTAATTTTGTTTACACATTACAATTTATGCAAGTTACATGAAAAGAAATAGATGAGCAAATTAGATAGAGATAGAAATTTAGATACAATAAAAGTCAAACTTACTTACATCTTTGCTCCAATGGACCACATATGGGATGTGATAATCGTATGGAAAGTCAACTCGACAGTTGAACACGACATACGATCCGACCTTGCCTTCCAGATTCATTGGACTTGAGTGTTCTCGGTTGGCTTCGACACAGGATATATTAATTAGTAGAAATAATAGTAGACCAACGACGACGACTATGGCATATGATGATGGGGATTGAGAAGACGCTACTGGTGATGGCGATGATGTTGTTTTTGTTGACAATAACGACATTCGTGAGTTGGTGTTGTCGGAATTCAACGTCATGGTTTTATAAGGACGACTACGTGAACTGTCAAAATTGTTATTTTTCGATGACGTACATTTGTTGTCGTTTCGACAATTTCGAGATTTATCTTCACTTTTAATTGAGTATATATTCGATATTGTTCTTTGAGTATTTATTGCACTGGCTTCAGGAGACATTTTGACATAGTTTTTTTGATTTTAATTTTTATTAGAACTTTCAGAATTTATAGATTATAGGTTATTTACAGATAGATAGATTTGAGTATAAAACACACTGTCAATCAAAAGATCACAAAGATGACACTTAGAGAAATTTCCAATAGAAATAGTTTTGACTATATAGTGGCTTCAAAGTTAAAACACAAAAATATACTAGCTAACATATCTCAATCTAGGAATCTCATCTACTTAGATTGGAAAATAAATTCACATCAGCGGCTTAGGCTTTATGACGGGATACAGCTATACAAGGAGAGAGACAAAATTGAGCGACTCAATTTTTTGTTCTCTTTCATTGTTAAGTCAAGGTTTTTTTTAAACATTGAGTTCAATACCTTAACGAATCAAAAACATTGCTTAAAAAGCCTTTAAATATCACAAGTGAAAATAAAAAAAAAATCGAGAAAAGCTGGTTATCTGTAAGATCAAGTCGATACTTGTGAAGTGAGTGTTTCTTGTTTCGATTATTGATATCAAATCCAGAAGCATTTTATCTTCTTTTGAGAACAAGAAGTGTCATTCTGACATCGATCGAAAAGGCAAATTATTAAAATACACAATCTAGAGATTAAGCCACTGAAGTTGTCAATCAATCAAAAACATCAACATATGAAGCAGAACTATCGGTTTTCCATTAATGCGTTTTGGGATAAAAGAATTCAGAGCGAGTATGTTTCAACAAATGAATAGGATTCTTAAAAAAAAATGTTCAAAACGATCTCCAGAAAACGACATAAGACAGAGGTGTACTTCTGACAGCAGGTGTAGATCCAAAGGACGTCCGTCTTGGAAGACGACCTCTTTATTGTCAAAGATCCGTATGAGAAAATGGAAATTGTGTAGGTTTCTTTTCAGAAAGTGTACAAGGTCAATGGGAGCATTCGCCAAAATCACGTCCTGCAAAACAGAGCCCTGTTGAACACTTTTACATTCGAAAAGAAATGACACAGTGGCGATCGGAGAACCCTTATTTCACCGGATTCAATGATGATCATTTGGCAAACGCCATTATCGCCGAGCGAAACAGGCCCAGTCCATTGTTACTTTCGACGGTGTAGCTCCAGCTCATTTTCGACTCATTAATCAAAATGAAGTCAGCAGGAGTTGATGGAATATCCAACGTTCAACGTTATACCATACTGTTTAACATCGCATTGATAAATGCACATTATCCAATGCGATGGAAGAACGCTGTGGTACATCCTCTCTAGAAAAAAGGAAAGGACAACCAACCTAATAACAGACCGGATACTCAGTTCGGTTTTAAGGCGGGACATGATACAATTCACGCCACGCTTAAACTGGTCTCCGATATCCAAGGGAAACAAAACTAAAAGGCAGTGTACTGCTGTTTGTAGGGTTGATTTGGAAAAAGGCTTTTGACACTATCTCTTTTTAATATGCCGACGATCTAGTATTGTGCAGAGCATCTCCAAACCAGCCAAGGTCATCGTTATTATTTTCAGCGTGACTTCGACAAAATTCAACGATATTGGGTGACTGGAAGTTGAAAATCAACTTTCAGAAAACAAAAACTATTCTGTGATAGACTTTTGTAGGCCTTTATAGGCCTTTATAGGCCTTTATATTAAAATCAATATTTCGATATATTTGAAACTTGACAATTAACAGTTTTTCAAATATCGTATAATTTTCCAAAACAGCACCCAGAATTTTGACAACATTTTTTTATCTGTTTTAATTAATTCTTTAAAATTTTTAAGTAACACATAATTGATTTACCATTTTTCCAAATATTCACTTTCTGTGTAGCGGATTTTGCTCTAAAAAATTGAAGATACATTGCATATCAAAGTTTTAGAAGACAATTTTTTGGGATTAAGAAAAAAAAAAAAAGAAAAATTGAACATTTTGTTTGCCTTGAAATATTTTGAAGTCATTTTGCCGCTTTAGTCAATTGTCTGTTTTGCCTACAGGTAGGTTCGACATCGGGTAATTAAAAGTTTTTCAATTGACGCAGGAATATTTTGGCAACTTGTGTTAGAATGTCAAAATGATAAAACTTAACTACCCAAACTAACGTTCGTTCGTTAAATGTGCTTCGTAGCGTTTGGACGAGATCCTCAATTTTGGCCGATAAATCATCTTAAGCAACGAAGCTCATTTTTTACTTGCGATATAGGTACTATAGGGCAAGTTCTGCATTTGGAAAAAAAATCGAACTCGAGATTTTGATCAAAGTTGACATTACGATGATAGCGAAGACGAAAAAAGTAGGTCCGGCAATTCTGTCTGTATGTCTGTATGTCTGTATGGCTGTATGTCTGTATGTCTGTATGTCTGTATGTCTGTATGTCTGTATGTTTGTATATCTGTATGTATGTATGTCTGTATGTCTGTATGTCTGTATGTCTGTATGTCTGTATGTCTGTATGTCTGTACCTCGAACTACAGCCTAAACTACTGGAGGTATTTTCTTCAAACTCGGTACTTAAGGGTCTTCGGTGATTCCCTAGAGGAGAAATTGAAATTTTTTTTTTAGCTCCAAAACTAAGGGTACCCCCCATACACCCGTAATGCAAAATCTTATTTATCTGAAAAACGGCTCTAACGATTTTGATAAAAAAAAATTAGGTGTGATATTATGAACATGGACTACATTTTGGTCAAAAATGGGAAATGTTATTAGGGGTACCTGTCATAGAACCGTTTTTTTGATTTTCGATTTTCTCACCAACGGCTCTAACGATTTTTACCTAAATTTTTATGCAGAAGCTCCTTTGCATTCTAAAAAATATAAACTAAAAATTTTTTCGAAAAAATAGTTTTTGGATTTTTAAAAAAATAATACAATTTTTTTTTTGAAAATTCGATATCTTGAAAACCGATGAACGATTAAATTTTTAAATTACGTTTTAAAATGTATTTTATTAATTACTAACAATTTGCGTAACAATTTTTTTTATAAAAATTTTAAGGAAAATTTAGTACACAAAAAACATGTTTCAGTGTGTCTGTATGTCTGTACCTCGAACTACAGCCTAAACCACTGGACCTATTTCTTTCAATCTCGGTAGTTAAGGGTCTTCGGTGATTCCCTAGAGGAGAAATTGAAATTTTTTTTGCAAAATCTTATTTATCTCGAAAACGGCTCGATTTTGATAAAAAAAATTAGGTGTGATATTATGAACATAAGCTACATTTTGGTCGAACAAAATTTTGGGGCAAAATGTTATTAACGGTACCTGTCATAGAACCGTTTTTTTTATTTTCGACTTTCTTATTAACGGCTCTAACGATTTTTACCAAACATTTTCAACAGGAGTCCCCCTAAGTTTAAAATAATATTGTATATAAAAATATTCGAAAAATTATTTGTTGGGTTTTTTTGAAAAATCAATATCTTCAAAACCTATGAACGATTATTTTTTGAAATTATTTCCCAAAATCAATATTATTAAATACTTAAAATTCGCATCCCACATTTTTTTCTTGAAAAATTTTAAAGAAATGTCTTATAGAAAAAATTTATTTATTTAATAATAAAACGATTTTTTAAAGTTTGTTTGCATACTTTTGTTTCATACTTTTCTAGAAACAGACGGTAATTTAATTTTAAATTCATGTTTTATATTTATAAAATGTATCTTAAATTCCAAAGTACTTTTACATAAGAGCAAGTTCGTGCGATCCAGTCGTGCATTTTATTTATGATTGGCTGTGTTAGCAAGCGAAATTGTCATATATGAGACAATATCAACTCATACGAGCTTCACGAAGTGACAATGCATTATCAAAAATATTCTGTTTGGTGTAAATTTTGGACCAGCGCAGTGGCGTTATTCCGTACTTTTTCGAAACCGACGCGTTGATAAGGCGGATTTAGACGACATGTGGTTCCAGCAGAAGGACGCTATGTGCCACTCAGCAGTCGCCACGAGTCATTGAAAATTTTAGCACTTTGACCCGTGCCACCATAAGAAAGAAGCCGAGGCGGGCGTTTGAACGGCGTAATGTTTCATATTATAATGGCATACATGATCCCTTCAAATACAAAATAAAATCCACGAATGGGTCGCACGAACTTGCTCCTATGTAATAGACTAAGAATTTCAAAAATAAATGTTATTAGAGAAAAACTGTTGATAAGCATAAAATTAATTTTTAAAATGACTAAAATAGGATGCCATGTTATTCAAGCAAATATAGGTTTATGCAAGAACAAAAATTATAAGTCATTGTAGTGGTTTCTTAAAAAAATAAGCTTTTATATATCAAATTTTTAAAACATTTTTAAGAAAAAATTTTGGTACGCCAGTTTAAAGTTTTTATTATTGTTCGAATAAAACTTAAATTTACAAAAAAAAATATTAAGCCGTTTTCGAAAAACATAGATTTTTTTTCAAAATTCAAAAAACACATTTTTCTTAAAGTTTTGAAATGCAATGTCTTTTAACCTTTATAGAGGCTTCTCTCTAAAAAATTTCATTAAAATCCGTTATGCCGATAATGAGAATGTACGGTAGGTACAGTCAGTAATATCTTGTTTTCAATTTTTTTTTATTAAATTATAGATCTTAAAAACTAATCAAGGAAAAAAATTTAAGCAAAATTCTCGGAACAGTTTTCGAGGAAAATGCGATTTTCAAAAACCATTTTTTAACATTTGTATGGAGGTTACCGTTATTTTTAGGTAAAATAATTTGTTTTTTTCTCAAATCTTGTAGATTATATTAATAAACTTTTATTTATCAAGTTTAAAAAAAAAACGAGCATGGGGTTTTCGAAAAATTGAGTTTTCAAAAAAAAAAAATTGAAATTTTTTTTAAAAAACCAAAAAAATGATCAAAATCGGTCGTACCGTTTTTGAGAAAATCAAAAACAAAAAAATGGTTCCTTGGTGGTACCTACCAAAAATAATATTTTTTTGTAAATTTTTTTCAACCATTACCTAGGTTTTACTAAATGAAATTTTATGAATTTTTGGCCGACAATTTTTGAAAAAAAAAAAATATTTATAAACTTTCGAAAAAAATTCGTATGGCAGGTACCGTTATTTTTGGTCTAAAAAAAAGAAAAAAACATCCGGGGCGGAAAAAATTAATACTCATATCTACCAAGTTTGAAGAAAATCGGCCGAGCCGTTTAGCTGTAGTCGAACAGACAGACAGACAGACAGAACTGCGAGACCCACTTTTTTGGTCTTCGGTGTCATTGTAATGTCAACTTTGATCAAAATCTCGAGTTCGATTTTTTTTTTCGAATGCATAACTTGCCTTATAGTACATACCTATAAGTCGCAAGTAAAAAGAATTTTGTTTACTATAAGAAAAATAAAGTCAGAGGAAAACATGTGCGATAAATGAAACCTCAGCATTGTTTGCCCGATTCTTAACGAAGGAAGCTTTTGAGCTGAGGCACATACAAAAATATCAGTCTCTTTAATATTACTTATAAGATATTTTCCTATAACGCCAGGATTCGTGTGTCACTTTATTTGATACTACAAAGGGGGATGAGAACGCTCTTTCGAGATTAACATTCGGTCGGTTATATAGAGTAAATCAACATCAATGCTCCAAGTCGTAAAATCTTTGACACAAATCCCGAAAAATTTTGCACAAATCAGATGGGAGGGGACTTCAAAAAATTTTGCGTGGAAAACTAAAGAACTGGTGAAATCTAGTGATCGTATAGAGCCACATGGACATCAACTTGCGAGTAAAAGTGTAATAAAGTAAATTGGCATCTGCTTAGATCCGATCTTAATCTTAATCTTAATCTTAACTACCGGTAAGGGAACATTTTGGAGGAGAAGGCTTGCTGTAAGCCTCACCGAAATATTGAGTCTCTCAAAGCTGATTTGTTGAAGACAGTAGCTTCGTTTCCACTGAAAGTCGTGAGTGCGGCGACGGCTATAGACGAGTGGCCGGATGGTTTAAGAAAGTGTTTGATGGCTAAGGGGGGGCATTTTGAATAATTTCTTATATATTTATATTGTGAATTTAATACTTAATAAATGGAGTAAGGAGACTTTTTGATTGCTTTTTTATTTTTTAAATAAAACGTTTCTTGTTAGGGACAGAACTTATGGCAGGACTACGTAGTTTGTAAGTTGTATATCGAAAAATTAAATCGATATAAGTAGTTAAGTATAAAAATAGTTTTAAGGTTTTAGTTTAACTTAGACCGCCCTCATATGGCCAGTAAGATAGTTGTAAAATATTGATAAGTATTCTAACTTGTATATTTTTATGAATTCTTGTCTAGCTTTGAAATAGTCATAAGATTAATGTAAATGAAAATTAATTTAAGAAATAAAGCTTAATTGGATATAATTATTTGAATGTATATATCTATTCATCTAGAACAGAATAAGAGTTTTGAATTTTCAAATAAGAAGATAGGTAGGTCTGCAAAACTAACATAAATTTTGATGCCAGAGCGAGACTTTACTTTTCAAAAAAATTATTGGTACAATCATGAACTCAAACATTTTATATTTTTTAGGATTTTCGAAATATTCGAATCTCAAAATGCATCTAAACGGTTTTTTTATGTCTTGATTCATGAAAAAATGATTGTTCCCCAAAGTTTTTTTTCCACAAAATTCTTAAATGAGAAGAGAAAATTTGACAGCAAAAGAGAGCTATACTGGGACGGTTTCAACGATTCCTTCAGGAACTCTAATAATTGGAATGAGTTAGATTTATGTGTGGCTGTGGTTAACATTTTTTAAGGAATGATACACTTTATCCCAGATTAAGCGAATATATTTGAGCTGTTAAAAGAACGTCAGGGCTAGAGAAGTATGGAGTTTCAAATGCCAAACGAAACAGGAAAAGTGGATGACGTTCACACAAGACAATAAGATCTGTTACGATCATATTCCACGAAAAATTTTCATTTTTCATCTTTGTTAACTGAATTGAAGAGTTTAAGGTTTTGGCAAAATCATTCTCTGGATGTATTTTGAATATTGTAAAGAGTTTCAAAAGGCTGCAATTCTCATCCGAAAGAACTATCAAATCGCACGGTTTGGTTTAAAAGTACACAAATATATTAAAATTTTGTCAGTAATTGAATTGTGTTTAAACAATTCTTGATAATAATGAACTTTATTCTGAACTTGATAGCTAAGAGTCCATTTAGGTTAATTTTTAATCATTTGTGTTTATGTGTTTCTGTGACTTAATTTTTTCATAATTGGTGACAACAAGATAATATAATCTGAATTTTTATTCACTAATTAATTGAAATTTTAAGCTTTGAGTTTTTGTGTTTGGTAATTTTTTATAATTTCTTTAATTTTCATCCAATTATAATTATTTAATACAGCGTAAGATATCTTCATAACACATTAGATAAGTTTTGATTTGTTTTACTTCACAAGTTGGATACAGAGTTGACACAATTATCCTTTATTATTTTGAAAATGATCTTGCACCGATTCACAACATCCGCAACTTAAACTCGGTCAAGACTCGTTGGTTCGTTCGTTAAGACGAAAAAAAAAACCAAACCACAACTTAATTTCAATCAATTCGCGTGTTTGTTTGTTGGCAAATCTTATTTATTCACTTACACAAATCGTGTAAGTGATCACAATATATAGATCTTTCTTCACAATCATACGAGTTTTATTAGAAACTGAGGGTATTTTTTTGTTTTTGAAATTCTTTAACGACTTTTAGTCTCGCGCCTGGCTAACTAATTCCAAATCATGCAACCGACTCCAACGAGAATACAACCGAAACTAAACTTCTAGCGAATGATAAAATTGTCTATCCGATTGGATACTGCTGATTCGCACTTAGTACCTCAGAATCTGCTTTATATCTTCATCATCAAAATGACATTATGACGATCATCGTGTTGCATTTTTGGTCACACATACATACATACGAGTATATCACAAATGCTAGACGGGGATGCTCATGATATTGACTTGAGCTTTGTGACTTGAATTAAAGCTTAAGCAAGAGCTATTGAGTGAGTGAGTTTTGCTTGTTCGACACATTGTACATAAGCTAAGTGATGAGTTATGATAAAATATAAGAAATGTGACTCTGATTGTGACGAATTTTCATGACTCTTGAATAGTGGCATCTATTCCTATAAAATATGCAGGGAAAAAATTAGTGCCGAACTTTTGTTATCGAAACATGCATAATAATGCAATCATAATGTCAACATTATTTTTAAAATATTGAAAAATTTTTCGGTGCATATTTGTAGAATGTTTTTTTGTGTATGAACTTTGACAGAATTTTGGATTGAAATTCACAGAACTGGACAGAAAATCACATACTTGATGTCGCACTGAACTAGCTCATCTGACTTTTTTGACGTTTGGGTATCTTATCTCACTCCCTCTCTCGGAGATTTATAAACCGATTATTATATCCATCTTTTAATGGAAATTGTCAAAGTAAATATAAGCGGAAGACAATAAAGTTTTTAATCCATTGGCATCGTAGTCATCATCCAGTACATGGTGTGACAGATAAAGAACGATCTGTATTTTGAGGTAAGAGACACATCAAAATTTGATGTATCGAGAATATTTCGATGCAAATCTCAACCGATAGCCCTAAGGCTAGACGCGCACTGGCAACTGTGATCGAAATCAAATAGTTTAATCACCAGTTGAAAGAGAACCGCGCACCGGCAACTCTCTTCTCACGCTCACATTCTTTTCTCTCTTGCGCTTATAGAAAACAGCTCAACTGTTGCGAAGGCAATCGTTTATAGTTTGTGTCAAAACACAAACTTTTTAGTTGCTCGAATCGAGTTGCTCTAAGTGCGCGGTGTCCCATATAAGCCCATATGTTTCATTTCAGCAACCAAACAGTTGCGAAACTAAAAATTGAATGTGCGCTCCTGGCCTAAAAATGCATTTTCAGGAGCAGAAATTAAAAAACAATACTCGTATCTTTCGAGTTTTCTAAATGTCAACTATCCGCAGCTTAAAATAAATTGCAATCGTTTATCACTAACGTGAAGGGCATTTGTTTAAAATCTTGAATGAACCTGCAATAAAATTCGACACCAGATGTTTCGTCTTTTTGACATATTGTGTTGAGAGGTGAAGAAATATTGGGGAAATGAAGATATTTAGTTCTAACTATCAATGGAAAGTACTTAAATCGATATTTCAATCCATTGACACCTTAGGCGAATTCTTTTTGATTCGCATCAAAGTTTGCAATATAAAAACGATATAGTACGTATACAATATTCCCAATGTATAGTTACAGGGTCTTGAATGCAATGTTCCATAAGGTAACGTGCTAAACGGAACGTGTAACCATAACGGGTTACACGGATCGTGCAATTGGAAAGAGCTACACGGAACGTATACGTTACACCTACGTTTTTGGTTTACGCTACCGCCGGAATATTGGCATTAAAAAATGCTTTATTTGAAGATTCTGGCAACAAAGTTAAAGTATTCTAAAATCTCTTAGGAATTCTTGTGTAATGTACGACAGTTAGGTAAGTGTTACCAAATTCTGACGATTTTGAAACTCTATTGACAGGGAAGGAGAGCTTTAGCTTAAGCCTTTCATGATGCACATGTACCAGAACTTGATTCTCCTTTTTCTTTAAGCGAACTTGAAAGATCTTCGCTGACCATGAAAAGCAAACCTCGAATAGTGGAATTTTATAAAAATTTAACTGAACAATTTAAAATTCACATTGCGGATTCTCTATCTGATTTATACCAATGCTTGTTTGCCTACTTGTTTCACCAAAGTTCATATACATATTTGCTATATTTAAAAAGGCCAAGTCTTGCCGAAATTTATAGAGGGATTTTTGTTCTAAATTCACTTAGAAAGATTATCGCTACTATTTTGTTTGGGAAAGTTTCCATTCAGTGCCGGATTAAGCCAGCGCGGGGCCTGTAGCAAATTCTATCAAGGGGCCCTTAGACTGTTTTAGGTTAGGCACTTATCAAGTTTATGGTATTAAATAAAAAAAAAACTGTTACGAATAAACTTTTCTTGATTTAGTTTGGGAAAATTTATAAATAATGCTGCTGATATCGACTTCTCGGAGTAAATCGTGTTCCTCAATTCATTTTTAACACGTTTTAATGTTGAGAAAGATCGTTCACCACTGCAGTTGGTGATCATGAGAGACAAATAAATGCGCAAAGCAATTTCAACGTTCGGGAAACAAGATTGTAAAGAATTATTTATCAACAGCTTGTAAACCTGCATTTTCAGAGCCTCATGATTCCTGCTGTCAATAACACCCGCCACATCAGAATTGAACATTGAAGCGAATTGCACTAATTCGTTGCCCAGACTGTCCTCCAAATCATCTGCGTAAGCACTTACTATGGTTGCAGATTTTTAATTTCTCCTGGTGGAAGAGATTTTATATGAAGGTTTTTATAATACAAATTCTATATACTACTGAAATAAATCAGCCAAGTAGAAGACTTAGCACTTTTAATGGACTTGTTGAATTATTGATTCAAAAAAGCTTTTATGGCTTTTAGTCCACAAAAATTGGCGTTTCGTCCGGGTGATCGCACATGGACTCATTAGTTGGCTGTGAGGACCTTGTCAATACGCAATTTTTATTGAATTCAATTCATCTTACATTGATTTTTTGACAAAACTCCAATGTGAACTATATCCAACCAAGATTAAAATTGTAATCATTAACGTTGAAATATTTTGCTATTTTCAACAAATTCAACAAATCCATTAATAGTGCTAAGTCTTCTACTATGCTGATTTATTTCAGTAGTATATAGAATTTGTATTATAAAAACCTTCATATAAAATCAATGCTCGGCCACGGGCAAAATATTCCAACGTTAATGGTTATAATTTTAATCTTGGTTGGATATAGTTCACATTAGATTTTTGTCAAAAAATCTATGTAAGATGAACTGAATTCAATAAAAATTGCGTATTGACAAGGTTCTCACAGCCAATTGATGAGTCCATGTGCAATCACCCGGACGAAACGCGAATTTTTATGGACTAAAAGCCAAAAAAAGCCAAAAAGCTATTTTGAATCAGGAAGAGATTTTAGCTCTCGGAATATTCCGAAAATGCCAGCAATTTTATGATAACTGTTCATATACGTTTACCTAAAGCAGTGAGTACGTTATCAATGGTGACAATAAATACCTGAATTTCATACCGTTGTCCAATTTGCGTTTGGTGCGGTGCGAAACATGATTTTAGAAAAATAAAATTTTAGTTGATCATTTTGATGCAAATATTTTCTTCTTAGTAATTGTGACTAAATGTGCGGCCCGCCCCGGGCGTCAGAAGGCCGGGGGCGGCAAAATGTCGCCGGTGAAGCGTTTAGAGTAGGGATCATTTATGTTTCATGATAGAACATTTGACAAGTCAACAAACAACAATGACGTACATTTGAAATTTGCCACTCTGCCTATGATTCGTCGTTGACGGTCTCGGCTGATTTCCGTGAATTCGTAAACGATGAGTAAGGCCGTAAGAGTGCATTCCCTTATTGTCGCGCGACTTACGAAACTAAAACGGAAAGTTCCAAAACTCTCGCGGAACTGAAAGGGAGCGTTCCGAAACATATGCAAGCGGGCAGACTTTTGACCACGTACATATATATAGGTATAAAGTATGTACAGTAGGTAAAGTAAGTAACCGCAAGCGCAGCGGTCTTGCATATCATATGTTTCGGAACGCTCCCTTTCAGTTTCGAGAGAGTTTGGGAACGTTCCGTTTTAGTTTCGCGAGTCGCGCGACAATAACGGAATGCACTCTTACGGTCTTACTCGCCTTTTAAGTAATCCTTGTATTGTTTCTGTTGCAAGCTGTTTGGCGATTTCGGCTCGAACTTGGAATCTGAAGAAGGATTCAACAAATAGTGGAAGCTAAATCCAAGAATCGGAGACCATAAGAACAGCCTGGACCGTGAGCAGAGCTTCTTGAAATGGAAGGAGTTGGAAGTTCGGCTGAACCGTAAAGCAACTATCGATCAGAAACAACAAGAAGTTTTTGAAAGTGAGGAGAAGAAGTGGAGGCATATATTGTTCCGTTAGTTGAATATTATCCAGTTCTTAGCCAAACAGAATCTGGCCTTCAGAGGACATCGAGGAGATGATAGTTGCAACCGCGGGAATTTTCTGGAGTTAGTGCACCTCCTAGCTAAATATGACCCTCTTCTAATGGAACATCTGACAAAGATTAAGCTGAGAGCAAGAGTCCCAGTTTCGTGCGATACGTGCATATCGAAGGAAAAAAGGTCGCCGTGGTAGAATCTTTCATCGACTTCTTCGAACCAAAAGGAAAAAATGCAGGAGATCTCAGCAACGATATAATCGCGAAAATAACATCAGACGAACTTGAGAAGACAGGCTTATGACAACGCTCCCACAATGTCAGGGATCCACAATGGGGTCCAAGTCCGGATTAAAGTACTTAAAATCTCTACTAGTGGAGAGCAAAGACCGTTTCGTCCAAGCCGCAACTGACTTTGCTAAGACTCTCAGCGAAAAACTCGGAATCGAACTCAAAACGAGAAGAATGCATGCATGGCGAAGAATCGCAGATTCAACTTTGTCTCACGAGCATGAACTCCGTCGAGAGGTGTTCGCATCATTTGAGAAGATCATTCAAGAAATGACAACTCGAATCCAGCAAGTTCAAGAAATAGCGGACAAGTTCGGTTTTTTGACGCCAGCGAAACTTTTGGACTCCAAGTACGAATGTGATCTTTCCCATGTATTAGAAAACATCGACAACGACGGGTTTGTCACCAGTTCTGAATCAGCAAAAGATATAAGGGCAAAGGACTACTGGAGCTCCTCCAGTTCATTCGAAAACTGAATTTGGGAATTTCGATTCCAAATATAATCATCTTGATTCGTATATATTTAATTTTGGCAATTAGTGTCGCTAGTTGTGAAAGAAGTTTTTCGAAGTTGAAGCTAATCAAAAATTATCTTAGATCCACTATGAGCTCCACTAGACTATCAAACTTGGCTATATTGTCGATTGAACAAGTATTGGCTGCAAATATTGATTTTGACAAAGTTATTTCTGACTTCGCTGCTCGTAAGGCCCGTAGAATCCGTTTGTGAAACCGCTGATCCTATTTCACCTTCAATAATAGGCCAGGTCCTCTTTTCCGCAGTCGCCTAGGGGGGATTTGATGACGTTGCGAGGCTCCACCGCTAGCCTTATACTGGTACCACGGGTGATAGTGCCCGGGATTTTGAGAACAATAGTGCACATCTTCGGGTGTGTCAGTTCTCTTTTTACTGCTATCTTGAGGTCGGCCCCCTAGTGGGAGATCGTGGTGGCGTGGTTTACTCCAAATGCGGAAACGAATGGGACTCAGGATTCTTTTCTTGGGTTCAAGAGGCGTTGGTAGGTCTCGTCTTAAAACAAGAGATGTGCATATGCTGCAACATATCACAACTTTGTTACCGAAGTAGCTTGCTACGGAGGGGTTAATGGCTAGGACTAAATCTGGCTCCAATGGTGGTAGGCCACCCGTGGGGTAAGACCTTTAACTGGTAGGAATCCACGTAAAACTAAGGTTCATTCTTCGCCTTCAATAAAAGATACCTCATTGCCTGTGAAATGATGTCTCGAAATTTTAATTAAGTATTGAATGGGGCGGCAAAATGGGTCTCCCGCCCCGGGCGCCGAGATGGCACGCTACGCCACTGGGTATCCCACAGGAATGTATCCAAAGCCCTTTTTTAGTTGCACTGTTCATTGGTGATTTAGGTAGTATTCTTCCGTGTGGAATAGTCTTTGCCGGTAATCTTATAAAGGTCCTTGTATAAATGTATATGCTGAAGACTTAATATTGCTGGCGGAAAACCCAAATATGCTTCAACTACAAATAAATAGGGAACTTCATATGAACGTCATGAAAACGAGAATTATGATCTTTAAGAGCCGTCATAGGGGTAGACTACGTGAAGAAACATGGCATCTAAATAACGAGGGAATATTCGTAGATGTAGTAAGTAAATTCAAATAGCTAGGTGTGTTATTTGTTACGAGTAACTTCAAATTTAAAGTTCTGAAAACATGCGAAAGAAATATGGAGTGAAGTTAGCACGAAATTAGGCCGAAATTCTTTGCTGCAAAGCCAAACGTGGATCTTGCCTCTTAACATCAAATTTTTAACGCTTCTGTAAGAACATGTATGTGTTATGGAGCTGAAGCTTTTCGAGTCAGCCCTTTTGACGAAATGAAGCTGTACCAAAATGAAGTTGACAGCTTGCTGGTCGAATCTTAAAGGGGAAGATTTTATGTAGTATTCTTGTTCAGATAAGAAAGATAAGAGATAAGAAAGATAATGTTCGAAATCCACATCCGAACAACAAAGACATGCATCAAGAGGCAAATATGAGAAGCTCAGTTAAAAAAAAAAATCAGAAAGAGAGTGGAGGACAAAACAGAGCCCTGTGACACCAGCATTTATTTTATGAATTTTGGACTTAAGACCAATATAACTTCTATTCAGCAGTTCGAAATGTAGTTTCTAATCCAACGAAGAAGACATACATCAGTATAATATTTTTGGTAAAGATTTGTCCGACTGTTTGGTGATATAAACGATCAGATAACAACTATTGGACCTATTGCAACAAAAGGTGGCCATTGAAAAACTCTTGTTCTTCTTCAGCTGATAATATATCAGTGTTTCCATGACTTTGGAAAGAAGGAATGCAAGTGCAATTTTACGATAATATGTAGAGGAAGAAAATTCGCTTTTTTTTAAGGACAGACTTGGTAAATGCTTTCATCCACTCGAAAAGACACCAGTTAAGTCGAATTAACAGCAAACTGTGCTGCTATCAAATTCGCTTTCTCTTGTTAGCTGACCGATTACAGTTCATTTAAAAATCATTTAGACTATCCCAGCTTATTCGCTCGTATTGACAAACGGTTCTCTAAGGATTTTTTCTCTAACAGGGTCTTATTCGCATAAGAATTTAGCAGATATGTTACAATGGTTCTGATGTGCTTATAGCCGATTTTACTCTTATACAGCCGAATTAATAAAAAACCCTTATTCCGCCAATATTCCACGAGTTTGGAATAAGAGTTTAGCTACGGGTTAAAATTTTGCAGTAATAAAACGAAATGTTCGTGGAATATTATAGTGATGTTTACTAAAATTCCCTTAAGAAAATATACTTCAATAAGTAAGATATCTGTTTGGTAACTTGAGATTTTCACCAAAATTTGCAAACCTGGGTTTTATTTCGTACACAAATTTCATGGTGAAATAAAAAATTTCAACTTTTTTAAAAGGTAATTCTGAATATGTAAGATATGTAAGATATACATTATACTGTCCTAAAATGCATTCAACATTCTCAACTGAATTAAGTTTATTTCGTTTTTCAACTTCATGAAAAAGTGTCAACTATTTTCTGTCTTCATTCAGCATATGTGGGATCATAAGGCGAAAAAATACTTTCTAACATGTAATTGTTGATTTTTTTTTTGTTTTAAAATTCTGTGACCTCTTTCTTAATTAACTTATGTTTACCATATAATGTAAGAGAATTCAAATAATTGATGTAATTCAAACTGAACGTACCATCCACATAATTGTTATAAAAAAAAAACAAATTAAGACAGGCCAAACGTTTCATAAAACAAGACAAAATAGTTTCTTGCACGACGATGGTCTTTTCCTCCAAAATTATTATGCTAACACACTTTCAGTAATTCAATTAAGAAAAGAAAATAGAGCTAAAAAAATAAAAGAACAAGCTAAATATTACTTAACTGAACTGAGAAGACTCAATCCAAAGAACTTAAAACGCCTATCATAAAGGCGTATTATAGCTAGATAAGAGCTTCATTGTCAGTTTGAAATTATTATACTATCCTCTTAGTAGCACTGCGATTATACTTAGTTTAGTTTAAACGATGATAAATCTACAAAGACAGACGATCTTTAGGATTTTGTTTGTCTTATGGTTGGGTCTTATTATTTTCAATATGTCTTGTCTATAATATTATGATCTTAGTAATTCAGATGGTCTTCCGGGTACCAGAAGGTGTTTTGATTCGATAGAAACATGCTTTATTATAGGGTGCTCCATTAAGACCACCTTTTTTTTTTTAAAAAAAAAGGCTTTTGTTTATTTGGAAAGTTCTTATATGAAAAGTGTAGGTAGGTAAGGTAGTGTAGTTAAGGTTATGTACCCAACGCATATTCTGTTTACTTGTATGGCTCCTGTGAGCTAATGGCCCTCAAAATGTTCGATGACATTTTGGTATTTTCACATCAATTTCATCAACGACAGGTGGTTTTATAATTTAGTAGTTGTTCATGAGTAATTGACATATCGTTTCTTTAAAAAGAAAATATAATCCAATAGCGTTAATCAGCATGATCTGAGAGAAGCTCTATTATGGTAACTGACAAATCCACAATATTTTTGAGCTGTAAGTCGCGTGCGTCTTATCATATTTTTCCATAATTTCTATGCATTGTTCGTCCTTTTCGTTCTCAATTGTTTAAATATGACACCTGTCAAATATTAACTCTGTTCAACCGATAAAATTTAAAAAATAGGCGGTCTTAATGGAGCACCCTATATGTATACAAATTATTTTCAGGTTTTAAATTGTCGGTCTGAAGAAGTGATGATAAATACTTTCAATTGGTAGAAAGTGACAGAAGATGAACATGCACAAATTTTTCAGCGCAAAACATGAGGAAAACCATGCGTAGAAAGAAGAGGCCGTACGAAGCGACCTTTTTACATATCAAAAATGGGGATTTAGAGTTAATGGAAGGAATTACTTTATTTTTCTTTTTATAAAAAATCATTTTTTTCTTATTTGCTTAAGTAATCTAGCATATACATTTTTTACAAAAAAATTCCTTAATAAACAAAGAAAAAACAAATAAAAGAAGTAAGTATATCGTTAATGTATATAAGAAAAAGGAAAACACCCAATTTCGATCCCTGTGGCATACCAAGATTTACGTTTATTGCAACTGAATAAGTCTCCTTCACTTTGATCCTACTTTGTGACCTTCCCGAAAGATAACTTTCAAACTATTTGAGTTCAACTTCTCGAATACCATATTTTTTAAGTTTTTCAAGTAATATTTTTCTATCTATAGTTTCAAACGCCCGTTTAAGATCTAGAAAAACTGCAAGAATAGATTTCCCCTTATCAATTTCTATCTT
This sequence comes from Chrysotoxum bicinctum, assembly GCA_911387755.1. NCBI lineage: Eukaryota > Metazoa > Arthropoda > Insecta > Diptera > Syrphidae > Chrysotoxum > Chrysotoxum bicinctum. The sequence continues at coordinate 34,419,295 of OU426987.1, forward strand.
CCACTCATTTATAAGCCAACATTAAAAGGTTTCGTGCGAGTGCCCTATCCTAAAGCATTTTGATAGGCCTCCAGTCTTCAATATTTTTCGGATTTTGGGTTTTCTAAATATAACAACCGATTCCTTCCAACTTTCAGGAAAAACGCCATTTAGTAAAGAAAGGTTTTTTTTAACAACTTCGGATGAATTTCTGGCTTACAATCGAGAATAATATTACTAATATTTAACCCAAACTGTCAAACGATGAGTGCGTTTGATAATTTGTTAAATTGACAATTCATACAAAGAGTTGCCTCCCAGTACCTCAGCAATGGGGTGGGTTCAGCAACCTATGTGGTGTTGTTAATCGAATTCGATTAATAAAAAGAATTCAAAAAATTAAGTTAAAAAAAGGAACTATGAGTACAGGGTGTACTTGTACGGACGCCAGGAATTTTTGTTCGACAAATGGTCAAATTCCAAACATATGGTAATTATAACTTTTGATGAAAAGTCATTGGACTGTATATGAAATAAACTAAATACAGATTTTTGTTTTAATGTAACTTCAAAGTGTGTTTTTAAAATGCAGTAGCTTGCCATATTATTATTCCCAAGCGAAAAAAAATAAAATGCACGACTGGATCGCACGAACTTGCTCTTATGTAAAAGTACTTTGGAATTTAGGATACATTTTATAAATATAAAACATGGATTTAATGAGATAATAATGTTCAAATGCATAAAATTGCCGTCTGGTTTCCGGAAAAGTATGAATTTATGCAAATAAACCTTAAAAAATCGTTTTATTATTAAATAAATTTTTTATATAAGAAATTTCTCTAAAATTTTTCAAGAAAAAAATGTGAGATGCGAATTTTAAGTATTTAATAATATTGGTTTTAGGAAATAATTTCAAAAAATAATCGTTCATAGGTTTTGAAGATATTGATTTAAAATTTTTTTTTTTTTTTTTTTAAAACCCAATAAATATTTTTTCGAATATTTTTATATACAATATTATTTTAAACTTAAGGGGACTCCTGCTAAAAATTTTGGGTTAAAATCCTTAGAGCCGTTAATGAGAAAGTCGCAAATTAAAAAAACGGGTCTATGGCAGGTACCTCTAATAACATTTTGCCCCAAAATTTTTTTGACCAAAATGTAGTCCATGTCCATAATATCACACTTAATTTTTTTTATCAAAATCGTTAGAGCCGTTTTCGAGATAAATAAGATTTTGCATTACGGGTGTATGGGGGGTACCCTTAGTTTTGGAGCTAAAAACAAAATTTCAATTTCTCCTCTAGGGAATCACCAAAGACCCTTAACTACCGAGATTGAAAGAAATAGGTCCAGTGGCTTAGGCTGTAGTGAGAGGTACAGACATACAGACACACTGAAACATGTTTAAGGAAAATTTAGTACACAAATTTTCCTTAAAATTTTTATAAAAAAAATTGATATGCAAATTGTTAGTATTTAATAAAATACATTTTAAAACGTAATTTAAAAATTTAATCGTGTATCTGTTTTCAAGATATTGAATTTTCAAAAAAAAAATTGTATTATTTTTTTAAAAATCCAAAAACTATTTTTTCGAAAAATTTTTTAGTTTATATTTTTTTAAATGCAAAGCAGCTCCTGCATAAAAATTTTGGTTAAAATCGTTAGAGCCGTTGGTGAGAAATTCGAAAATCAAAAAAACCGTTCTATGACAGGTACCCCTAATAACATTTCCCCCCAAATTTTTTTTTTACCAAAATATAGTCCATGTCCATAATATCACACTTAATTTTTTTTATCAAAATCGTTAGAGCCATTTTCGAGATAAATAAGATTTTGCATTACGGGTGTATGGGGGGTACCCTTAGTTTTGGAGCTAAAAAAAAAAATTCAAGGTTTCCTCTAGGGAATCACCGAAGACCCTTAACTACCGAGATTGAAAGAAATAGGTCCAAGGGTTTAGGCTGTAGTTCGAGGTACAGACATACAGACACACTGAAACATGTTTTTTGTGTACTAAATTTTCCTTAAAATTTGTATAAAAAAAATTGTTACGCAAATTGTTAGTATTTAATAAAATACATTTTAAAACATAATTTAAAAATTTAATCGTGTATCGGTTTTCAAGATATCGAATTTTCAAAAAAAAATTTGTATTATTTTTTTAAAAATCCAAAAACTATTTTTTTCGAAAAAATTTTAAGTTTATATTTTTTCAAATGCAAAACAGCTCCTGCATAAAAATTTTGGTTAAAATCGTTAGAGCTGTTGGTGAGAAATTCGAAAATCAAAACAACCGTTATATGACAGGTACCCCTAATAACATTTCCCCCCAATTTTTTTTTTCACCAAAATATAGTCTATGTCCATAATATCACACCTAATTTTTTTTATCAAAATCGTTAGAGCCGTTTTCGAGATAAATAAGATTTTGCATTACGGGTGTATGGGGGGTACCCTTAGTTTTGGAGCTAAAAAAAAAATTTCAATTTTTCCTCTAGGGAATCACCGAAGACCCTTAACTACCGAGTTTGAAGAAAATACGTCCGGTAGTTTAGGCTGTAGTTCGAGGTACAGACATACAGACATACAGACATACAGACATACAGACATACAGACAGACAGACGGAATTGTCAGACCCACTTTTTTCGTCTTCGCTATCATCGTAATGTCAACTTTGATCAAAATCTCGAGTTCGATTTTTTTTCCAAATGCAGAACTTGCCCTATAGTACCTATATCGCAAGTAATAATTAAACGGAAGCATAGCTCGATAATTTTCTACATGTTTACTTTATGGTTGAAAGTTTACCACTTTTTATTGTTAAGACTGTTTTTTAACTATAAAATAAGTTTCATGCTTTAAGGCTTACACCAAATGAAACACACCAAATTTCTTTCATGGAGGTCATTTTGTGCGGAAGTTTATAGGAAAATTTAATAGAGTGATTTAATTTTTAAGTTGTTTAATAGTACAATTTCTACAAATTTATGGTAAGTATGAGTGCTAAATCTTTTGTACTTTATGTTTATTTATTTATTTATGTATTTAAAGATGGGAAGAGTGTCTTACCTCTCTCTAAAGAATATTGGGCGAGTAGTTGGACTTTTAAAGGCTACTAACCTATCCCAATATGAAATTGCGTACACAGTCGGAGTTTCGAGAAGTTCTGTTGGAAATAAAAAAAAGATTGACCTAAGGATGACCTTGACACCACGACACACATTTCAAAGAACAGATCGCAAAATCAATCAGGGTTGTTTGCCTTAAAAAGATAAAATTTACAGTGCGTTTGCTCACGAAAATAACCAAAGATGGAAGAGTCAAAATATCGCAACGCAAAGTTCAAAGGCGCTCTGCAGAAATGAAATTTATCGCAATGAAACTTGCTCGAAAGCCAAGACTAACGCCTGCAATGAGTTAGAAGCTGCTGGAATGGGCTCATAAGTACAAACATTCAACTGTAGAAGATTGGAATAAGCTATTGTTATTAACCATATTTTTTGCTTCAAATAATATAACCAGAAAAATCCATTAAAATGCATTTTCCCAGGTTTGCTTTTCGGATGAATCGTTTTTCCAAGTTTTGACTGAAAAGACAAAATTTGTGCGTAGAAGACCAGGTGAGCAGAACAAACCACAGCACATTATTCCAACAATCAAGCACCCTCTATCCATAATTGTTTGGTCTTTAATATCAGGGAAAGGAGTAGGTCTTCTTTAAGTTGTGGAAAATACCATGAGTCAGGACCAGTACCTACAAGAAAGTGCTTTAAACCGCTTTGTTTCCACAAATTCGGAAGTGGTTTTTGAGCCATGAAGGTCCAATATTCATGCAAGACGGTGCTTCTTGCCATAAAAAAAAAAATAAATATTGGACTGGCCTGGATATTCTCCGGATATGAATCCCATAGAAAACGCTTGGGAGCTTCTTAAGCTCAAAGTTGCAATATGAGCAAAAAATTTAAGCTATTTGAAAGAAAACATTAAAAAAAAGCAAAGTAAACAAAAATAATAATATGGTGAGGTACTGTAGTTTATTTGGAAGAACTTTGACCCGGAGAACAGATTGAAAACTCAAAATTTCTTCAAGTAAAACGCGAGCGTAAAGAAAACTAATGAAAATAAGCCGTTTACTATAGAACTAGATCAATTCAGTATAACGTGTCCCACGAACTGAGATAATAATTGGAAACTAAGCACCGAAAATAACGTAAATTATTGGAACTGACACTAGTCAAGAACCCAAAAAGAATTTTTCTCTCTTTTAACAATTTCTACCTACCCTCTTTTACTCTTTGGATTTGATTTTTTTCCCAGTTTCCTCCAGTTTTCCTCTAAACTTTGAATAATCTTTTTTCAACAAACATTTCTGAAAACTTTTTTTCTCAATTTCTCTTAATTTTCTTCTTCTTAATTGTTTCTCTTCCAATCCTTCGAATCGTCTCTCAAAAGTGAACGTTTCTAGCTCAGGGATGGGACTTTTTGAAAAAAATTCCGAAGTAGATTTGAAAAAAAAACGCAATAGATTCATCGCAGTAGATTTTCATATTTTTTAAATATAAATAAATAAATAACTTAATCTATTAAACTTATCTACATTCATCTCTCTTTAAACAAAAATAAAAACGGAACAAAACAATATACATACATTTATATTTCATAAATTTATACCAGTCTTAAAATAATAAGCACAACTTTTTCAATGTTTTTTTTTCTCCATCGACAAACAAGAACTGATTAAAATGGTCTATAAGACCTAGATAATCTATAGGTTCCCAACAATATTTTTCAATATCACCCATTTCCTTGCAGAGAATAATATTTTGCAAAGTGGGGCTGTTTATTTTAACTGTCGAAAATTTCCGGTCGGCTGCGACACTACTATGAGGTAGAGAACACAACGTTAACATAATATTTGCATAAATGTTAAAATGGTTTATCCCCCAAAGCATTTTCGTCGTTATTTAGTTTTACCCTAAAAGCTGTTACGTCATCAGAATCGTAATATTTTTCTAACAGATATTTTTTTCCTACCAAAGATCTCCAAGCAATATTAACATTTTCAAGGTTTTCGTTACAGAATGGAAAAGCTGTAACAAGGGCAAAATTGAGGTCATTGTACCTTCCACAATCATCTTTGCATCTAAGTACTTCAAAAGTCATTCAAACTAGAACGTTTTTTTATTTGATGACAAACTTCTATGTAAAATTCAACCAAATATTTTTGGATTTCTAAAGTTTGCTTCCTTCGAAGTTGTTAGATGCAATAAATCTCTGGAACTCGATCCCAAAATACATGTCTGAATGTCAAAGATGGTTTGCAGTACTTTCTAAATCTATACTTGTATTGATTGCATCTATCTAATATATAATTTTTTTAAATTTCTGTAAGCAAATCTTTTATGGTTTCATAAAGTTGATGGATTAGTGTATAGTTAATATAAATAAGAAAAGAAAAGAAAGTAAAGTTTATTAGTCGGTTCAGTTAAAAAATTTGAAATTTCATTAAAAGAATTAGGATTTTCAAAATTAATGAGGTGAAAACAATGATGTAAAGGAGTCCATTGCTCTATAAGTCGATGAAGAACACTTTTCATTGACAGCCATCAGGTAAAACATATAAAATTTCATTGTTTTTAATGTCGAAATATTTTTTGAATTCTTCGTTCAAAGATTCACTTCCTTGTTCTTCGGAAGTGGAACTTGAACGGCAGCGTATGATAAGCTCATTAAATTCTGATCTTGACAGCATTGTCCATTGGGGAATAAAAAACTGTGTAGAATTTAATGCTTCAAAAACTCTATGCTGTCTCCTGTCGTTAAAGCAGAACCCACCCCCTTATGCCGCTATCCATGAGTGGCACTTGCATTGAGGAAACTGAACAACTCTCTGTGCTCGGTATGTGCATCACAGACCACCTTGTGACCACATATTCGACGTTGCCAAAAACTCTGCCAAATGTTTAGGTTTCCTTCGACGTTGCAAGAAATTTTTTACCCCTTCTGATCTGGCTGTAATCTATAAGGCTTATATTCGTCCAAAGCTCGAGTACAATTCCCATATTTGGGCAGGTGCTCCAATAACACACTTGAGTCTCTTGGATAGAATCCAAAAAAGAGCTTTAAAAATGATAGGTGATAGAAGTATAACAGAAACATTTGAATCTCTCGAGCACCGCCGCAATGTTTCTTGTCTTTCATTATTTTACCGTTGCTTCTATAGACAATGCTCTAGCGAAATAGCCAGTTGCATTCCTCCCCTTAAACAATTTAACCGCAATACTCGCGCTTTTAGGAATGCTCATCAGTTTACCCTTGAGTCCACCTTCGGACGTACTGTGAAATACAGAGATTCTTTCTTTAGCAGGACTACACGAATGTGGAATGCTTTACCCAGCTCTATTTTTCCTTCCCATTGTAATGTTCAAAAATTTAAAACTAATGTGCATCGGTATCTCCTTTTAAACCCCTCCTTATTTTCCTAATGCTCGTACTGTGTAAATCATTTTAAGGGTAGTAATAACCCCTTGTGTGCGCGCTAATTATAAAAAAAAAAAATATGCTCCTATACGTTTAGGACTATAAGAAAAGTGATTATATATGTATGGCTTTGGTTATCTTTTCAATAAATTTTGGTAGCTTTTTTGCAGGCTATCGATGCACATAAATGTAAGGAATGACATGTGCACACAAAGTGCAGTAGATTTTGTTTAGAGGCAGTAGATTTGTTTTTCGAAGAAAATGTAGTAGATCTACTGCAATTGCAGTAAAGTCACAACCCTGTTCTAGCTTAAACAATCTCTGGCTTAAACGTTCCAATCACTCACGCATTCATATAACCATTTAATTGTTTTCGTGAGTCATGTGATCTCGGTTTCCTGGAATATTACATACGTGCTCTTCTCGAAAACCTCTGTTGTTAGCTCTCAACGAAACTTTTGATTCGGTATAAATTATAAAATTCATTACAAATTATAAATTCCTAGTGTAAAACACCTCTATTAGAACTTCACACGTGTCCTTGAAGTCAAATGCAAAGTATATATTATATATACATGAACATACCTATTTCCCATTTTCTACAATTAAGGAGAAAATTTTCTTCCGCATTTAAATAAAAAGGGAGAATCGTTTTGAAGTTTCTTTTATTCGTTTACAGCGCCATTATTTCTAATTATTTAAGTATAGATTTGGTTTTGATTTTCGATCTATATGAGTTGAGCGACCGGTCTAAACCGGAAGGAAGAATCAACACTGTATAGGCAATTTATAAATTGTAATTTTTTAGTTGTTTCTGTTTGATATAGCTTGCGTAACTTTCAGGCTTAATTACCAATTTATTTGGAGTAAATAATAACTTTGGGTTATCAGTTCTGGTGGTATATTTTTTTGAGATAAACTTGCAAGTAAATTGAACCCAATTTATATCATAAATAGGTTTTCAACTTAGAATTAACTTAAATTCTCAGATGCCAAATATCTATTAAAATCAAATTGACTCTATCGAAAAGAGATGTACATGCGGTACTATGGAAACGGTGATTTCCATATCACACCATTTAAATCAATATGTCTATCAAAAAAATTTTAATTTTTCTTGATGAATTGGAAATATTTATGGAAAGTGGCACATCGGTAGATTTTCGGTCGGTGGAATCTCTTTACGGATATAAAACCTAACTGACGATGACGCTCGGTACTCGCTTTTCAGTAAAATTAGTATAAAAACAGACACTTACCGCCATATTATTCACTCGATACATCCGGATTAAGACTTAAATCTGGATGTATTTAGACTCTGTTTCAATAGTGCACAGAGCTGCTCGTGGATCTCACCGACAAGAACATTGTAATGGATGGCGTAATGAAAAGTCACAATCTTTCCAGGGTCTTATAAAGACGCGTGTAAGCGTGCCTTAAGCGGATGACAAATATAAACAATGGCGCTGTTATCGTTAAGATGACCGTAAATAAGAAGAATATTAGAAAAACGTCAAAACACTCAAAACTAGAATTCCTCAAATTCTTCCGAACGATTTTTTTTATAGTAAGGGTATTCATGTAACGAGATAATTTTCCGCTTTGTAGAAAGATATAACTTTCCGCAGCATGTTTTCATGAACACCCCCTAAGAAATACTTGCGTAAATGTGGGAAATATTTTGTGAAATGTCAAATTAAAAGTCAGAATCCATACTTCTTTAGTTTACGAGGTTTATTTCTGCACTTTCCGCAGCAAATTTGTGGGATAATTTTATGCGATTTGCAGAAACTTTTTCCCATACAAATTTTGACAGCTCGTTTCTGCAGAGATAAAATTATCTGGTTTACGAGGTTTACGAGGGTTTTCCGCGCTTACATGAATACCCCTAGTATTTTTTTTTTATTTTATTAGTTTCAGATAGGGCGTAAAATTTCTAATTTATGTATGTATTATTTTGAGTGTTTTTGTGTTTGCTGTCATGGTACAGCCAAACTGACAAGCAAACAAAAGAACACTTTATATAATAGTATAGATAAAAAGATAAGATTTCAGTTTGAAGAAACGTTAACTACCCATTTTGATAACAATAAAATATTAAGTTACGTAAAGTTAGATTGAGTCAATAGCTAAGGTGTTATTTCTATGTTGGATCAAACATCAAAGTAAGAGTCCACCTGACTTGCTTACTTCTTCAGTTCATCCGCTGGCACAACAACATGAGACCGCTAGTCTTCATGGTTTCTAAAACAGTAAATTTAAGAACCAAATGTTCCACTCAATTTTCTGAATCTTTCGATTCTTCGTTTTTTTTGCAGAACACTTTAAGAGCAGGTCTCTAATAATAATAATGGAAACCAGGTTTCTACTAAACTGTCAAATTATTTTGGAGCCGCAAAGGAATGAAAATATAATGAAAAGGCATTCCAGGAATAGCGAATAGGTAGGTGCAACTTATTATGGGAAAATTTATCGCAAAATTTTTAATTCGGCAAATCTAATCATCATTGTAATCTGATTATTTTTGTTTGTGTTAAAAATGTCGCACAAATCCTTTCCTGTTAATTCACCAATTTAACCTTTAAAATATTTGTACCAACTAAAAAAAACCGTAATAATCTTCACTTCTATTTGACCACACAGTTGCCGTTGTCCCATCGTCATTCAATCAGTAAAAATTGAGTTGGTATACCTACTTACTCTTTGATATCCTTTGTCTTATTTCACTGTCGTCATTAAAAACAACTCGTTATTTATTTTAATAATTTTTTTGTTATTTATTTTCAGTTGTTTTTTTCTTCATTAAATTTCACTAACATATATGTACTTCGAACGTAATTTATATAAAACATCATTTTTCCTTATTCCTTTTTTTCTTGTTGTTCTTGTTGTTTTTATATCATTGTTTTATTTTCATTTTTTTATACAGATTTATTTTGTTTTGTAAAATATTTTATTTTTAAAATAAAACATATAATGATAAGATTATAAATAAGTTGTACCAAAAATTTTAAATTTAACTTAAATTTATAATTCTAACATAGTTTCTTTATAAATAAAATAATTATATTTTGTTTCTTTTAAAAATACGTATGTACATATGTAATAACTATAAATGCTCATTAAGTATAAATAAGTCTTAAAATTAAATTATAATAAATTAAATTTATATTTGAACTTAAGTTTTATTTTATGAGCAATAAATAAATTCAACTTAAGGAAATAACAAACACACAAATATTGATTTCTTTAAAGATAATTTTTAATCGATTTGTTTTTCTTTTTAAATTTCTTATTTGTTTGTTATTGTGAACTATTAATTGCTGTTAGTTTTCTTAATTCAAAATGTTACCTATAGTGTTATTTTTTTTTACTTTACTTTTGTTCTTCTGTTTTAATTTATTTCTTTTGTAGTTTTAATGAATTCAATATTGTTTTGTTATATATGTATTTATTTTTGATTGTTTAACTATGTACGAAGTTTTTTTTTCATATACATATTTCGTTCGTTTTAGACATACTTTTTGCTTCTTTTTTTTTCTTCAATTTAGAAATCATTAAAAATCGTTTCGATTTTAAAAAATACAATCAAGAAGAACCGCGTGCTTCTCTTAATTAATTACGATGTTTTTTCTTTTTACTGTAATATTAATTAATTAAAGTTTCAATAGTTAAATAAATATTATAAAAATTAAAAATAACATAAAAAGAATTTGTACTATATAAAAAATTAAAGTAAACTAAAAATAAGTTGAATTTAGTTTTTTTTTTTAATTTTTATTTAAATTCTTATTTAAATTTTCGACCAATTGGTTAACTTTGTGCCATGTTTTTTTTTTTGTTAAATAAAACAAATAAATAGATAACATTTATATATGTATTTAAAGCAAAGTCTTCATGGTTAAAAGAAAAAAAAAAAACAAAAATAATTAAAGCTTGATGTTTAAGAAATATCAGTTAACGTTTTTTTGTTGTTGTTGTAAAATAAGATAAAATTATAAGTTTTTCTTCGATAAAGAAGTAAAATATTTGTCTTAAATTATAAAATGGTCGATAAAGCGTTAGATTTCTAAGTCAGAATTAATTTTTTGTTTTGTTTTTGTTTGTTAATATTTTATTAATTCACTTATTTTTTTTCTTAAGACCTAGTAATTCTCCTCTCACAATTTTTTTGTTTCTTTTTAAGTTCCAATAACTTTTACAAGATACTCGATCCTTTTTTGTTTTGTTTAATGATACTTGATTTTTTTTTTTTAATTTAATTTTTCAATAATGAAATAACTATTTTGTTTGTGTTTTTTTTTTATATTTCGTTTGAATTTTCTGCGACCAATTCGATTTTTAGAAAAGTTTCAAAAATAAACATTAGTTTTTGAGGAAAGATTGAAAGTTTAAAAATAAATTAATTCACGGTTTCTTGATTTAAAGAAAAATTTAACTTAAAAATAATTCTACATAATTTGGGTGGAGATTATAGAATTGGCAAGAATAAAAAGGCATAGTTTTTTAATGACCCTGCACGAAATAAAAAATCTGCTTCAACGCTGAGCTTCTTAAGTTCAGCTTACAAGGTCAAAACTGCATAAATCACAGAATTAAATACCGTAAAATGCTCCTTCAGGTATTTACCGATTTGTCTTCACAAATACCAAAAATGGCTCAGGGAACTTCGTGGGCTCTAATAGTAGGTCTCGATGTTGTCAAAGAAATTGAGCTTCTTCTAAAAAAAGCCTTTCAAAAAAACTAAATTGGACTTCAACATTAAAACACCCGTTTTAACTTTTAAATGAAACTCAAAATAAGTCGTTTCTTAAACAAAAATCGACTTTTAAAAAGCCGAGCTAAGCTTTTAAGAGCTTCTAGGAGCTTTTTTGTGTGTTTAAGTAATCAGATTTTGAAAAGTGAGAATACTACGACTGAGAAAGAGGTCACTTTGCTAAGTTTCTTTTAATATTTTTCTTTTATTTTTAAACAAAAAACACCGCTAATAGAATAGCACTTTAAAAAAATAAAAAAACATTATTAATGTTATTTCCTATTAAACAAAAAAAAAAATAAATATTATATTCGCAAGTAAGATTCGTAATTTTATCCTCCTTTTTGTTTTTTTTTTTTGTTTCTATACTCCATTTTAAGATGTATATAATGAATAATTTTGTTTGTTGGTTTTTTTGTATTATTTTAATTTTAAAATTTAAATTTAAAATTAATTTTTATCAATAAATGTGCACCTATTTTATTATATTTAAAATTTATTCACTTGTTAATTTTTGTTTTGTCTCTCTTCATTTATATTTGTTTAAATTTTCATTTGGTTTCTTTTCTAGTTAACCAAATAAAAATTTTATTAAGAGATACTTTTAGTTTATAATGTATATATTATTTTATATATATATAATTTTGTATTATTATTTTTTAAAATTATGAAACGTTTGTTTTTTATTGTGGTTTTCTATATATTTTATTTTATTTATTTGTTTTCATTTGGATTTACTGCCTTAAAGTAAAATGTTATTTTCTATTTAGTTGTTTTTCTTACATTTTTCTTTCTAAATACTTTTTTTATATTTTAATATATATTTTAAATATTTTATGAAAGAAAAATTAAAAAAAATTCTTTAGTTTGAAAAGATTTTTATGTATGTATATATATATTTTTTAAGTTATTTTCAGTGTCGAAATTTTGGAAATTTAATAAGAATCTCTTTATTTGTTGTTTGTTTTGTTTTTTTTTTATAATTTTATTTTCTAAAATATTAAATTATAATTAGTATTTACAGGTTTTTGTTGATTTTTGTTTTTATATAATTTAAAGTAATTTGTTTTATCCTAAATAATTATTATTTTGTGAATTTTGTTTTATCATAATATATGTATAACCATAGCCATTTACTATATATATTTTTTAAAATTTTATTTATAAATTAATTGTATAATAATTGCGATCTTATCGATTTAAAGTTCTACATTATTTTTACAGTTAAATTTATAATATAATCTGTATGATTTTAATATTTATTTGTTTTATTTTGTTTTTACAATTAAAATTAGGTTCATAATTATGGTTGGTTTTTGTGTACGGTTTGTTTTGTTTTAATTTTGAAAATGTATGTCTAATTTTTTTTTAGAAATCTTATATATTTTTTGTTTTAATTAAATTTACCTATAACTACTTAGAAATAATTCGAGTGCTCTTTAAAAAGTTCGAAGGATGGGGTGGCGTGTTATTTGAATATTTTTGTAGTTCATAGCCATTGCGATGTTTTGTATTTGTATTCTATGTTGATTTGTTGTTGTTGTTTTTGTATTGCTCTAAATCGGTCGGGGTTTGGGTGTTGATGGTTTTATAAGCGTGCTGAGTTATTTTTTTTGCTTGTTTTTTAACACATGCTCTCTAGTTCCACGACTCCTGCCCTTTTCATTGCCTGACGCTTGCGATAAGCGTAAAACTCTTCCTTCATGGCTTGAACACGCGATTCTATGTTATCGTATCGGGTGCTTGCGCCATAGCGTTGCTTACGCATAGGGCCCAGAGTCATGGTGGCAGTTGGTGGCATCCCTGAAGTTGCGGTATGGAATATTCCACCGACTGTGCTTCCCGTGTCGATATTGAGCAAGTTGAGATCATCGCGGGGACCACCGGTCGGGGTGGAGGCACTTGGCGTCGGCGTTGACGGATCGAATTCGTAGTGCCCGTCGACACTGCCAACGTCGACTGCCTTGTGCACGTTCACGGTGTCGGTGGCGGCGTTCAGACGCGATATCATATCCAACCAGTTCCCCATTGTGTAGGGTGGAGTAGTTGGACGTTTAAGGCTGCCGTTGTAATTGTAGTATGGCAGCGTTGATTGTGTACCCACTGTCGCTGATGCTGCTGACGCAGGATGATGATGATGGTGATGATGCAGGCTGTGATGGTGATAGTGTGGGCCTGGATCCTGATAGTAGTATGATGTGGATGGAGGCGGTGGTGGTGGACGATACGGAGGCAGTAGTCGCCATTCACTTGTACTCCCCGAATGATGAGATCCATGCTGCTGGTTCGATGTATTCTTACTGCCGAAGCCACTCGAACTAGAACGGCTTTCCGGCGAAGCTTCTAGCCCCATGCCACCTGATGGCCGGTAGTGGGCCGCGAAATTAAGATGTGGCAGCGGAGATAGAAGTTCGGAATGGGAACGTGTCACACGTGAATGGCGTGGATACCATCTCGTTCTTGGCCGATAGCTGTGATATGGTGTCTGTGACTGATAGTATCCCCGCCATGACGGTGAGGGTGGTATGTGCAGTGGAACAAAACCTTGATTCATGCGTCTTGTCTCCTCTTGAATTGTCCTCAGTGAGGGCAATTCATGAGAATAGTAGCGGTGGTATCGGCTCCCGGTGTTTCCACCAACAGATGCACTGGCAGCCAATCCACCACTAGATGGCGTTGGAAATGATCTTTCAGCCGAACTAGGGTAAACGGTACTCAGATCAGAAAACTGATTGGCTGCTGGCGACCATGGCGAGTGTATGCCAATCGTGCTGGCCGGGGAGCTGGAGAATATGCGTGACACTCTGGATGGTGTGTACAAGTTGGGTGTAATTGGAGTTTGTGGCCCCGCCAATGTATTAATATGAAGGTTTTGATGCAATGGTCTCGAGGCTGGTTGTGGCAGATTTCGATAAACATTGGCATACTGCTGATTACGAGGAACATTTTGATAGCGCCCCGCACCAACACGCAACAAACCACCCAAGCCATTCAGGAATCCCCTTGTCGAACCATTCGACTGAAGGCTCAACTGACTTGGAGAGGCGACAAGTGGACGTCGCCATGATGCACGTGAATTAATAAAATTTTGCCGTGCCAGAAATCCTCCATCATCACTGCTGGAGTTTTGAGATCCTGTGCTGTTGCGACGTTCACCATTATTGGCGTCACCGCCTTTAGCTTGCTGTTGTTGTACATCTGGTGTTTCGGAGAGTACGAAACGTCCATCCACAGAACGATGAATTTGGCCAACACTTCGGGTACCATCTATTTCATCGATGTGTGGTGTGCTATATATAGAGTGACAATTCGTGCAACGATCTGGTGGCCAAATCCAATGAAGTATGGTTATGAAGACAGTGGCTACACTTGATATTCTGGCTTGTTTATATCTAAAACAAAAACAAACAAAATATCACAAAGAAAAAATTAGTAAATGATCAATTAAGGGGGTAATTTAAGAACAACATAAAGACAAATTTAATAAAAAAAAAATTTAGCAGCATAAATCACGCTGAATTCATGCAAACAATATAACTGATTAATAAACGTTCATACAAAAATTTGATGTAAAATATCTAGCAAAATGTAAATTTAATTTTCTTTGATTGGTCAATTTCGAAAAAAATTTTCAATTGCAAATTTGCAAAGTGGCCAATCGAGAATTTTCAAACAGCAAGTTAAACTTTGAACTTTAAAAATAGGGTCGTAGTAGATATGTGTGTAGTTCAAAAGTTATTTGGTCAATAACTTGACGTTAGATAGTCGTTAATTAGTTGTGATAATTTTAAATATGTCATTCCCTGTTTTCTATATTTTTTGGCTATCTTGATACCAAGTTTTTTATAAATATGTATATGTACTCTCTCGAAGAGGAGTTGAAACTTTTTTATATTTAATTGTTGATTGCTACATTACTATTTGTTAATTAGTCGTTAGTTAGCTGTGACAGTTTAAATTTCATAGCCAAAAGTTTTCCATGGTTTTTTTGCTTATTTTATATGAAGTTATAAAAACACCATCACGAAAGGGGCGGAGGGTGCAGCAAAATGTCACCGGTGAATCGGATAGAGTAGAGATCATAATATGTTTCATGACAGATCGTTTGACAAGTCAACAAACAAAAATGACGTAAATTTAAAATTTGCCACCATGCCTGTAATTCGTCGTGAATTCGTAAATGGTGAATAAGGCCCTAAGGGTGCATTCCGTTATTGTCACGCGACTCGCGAAACTAAAACAGAATGTTCCAAAACTTTCGCGAAACTGAAAGGCAGCGTTCCGAAACATATGAGTGGGAGACCGCTGGCGGTGGCGCTGCAAACGGGCAGACTTTTGACCATGTATATATACATAGGTATAAAGTATGTACAGTAGGTAACGGCCAGCGCCGCCAGCGGTCTCGCATATCATATGTTTCGGAACGCTCCCTTTCAGTTTCGCGAGAGTTTCAGAACGTTCCGTTTTAGTTTCGCGAGTCGTGCGACAATAACGGAATGTACACTGAAAATAAAATCTAGGTATATATGATAAAAATCTAGGTTGATTTGACAAACATTTTGTCAATATACGTCCAACAAAAAAATTTATCAAATTGACAAAAATTATAGAATTTTGTTAAGGTAACAAAAAATATTTTGTTGTATCCACAAAATTATTTTGTTATGCTAACAGATAAATTTGTTGAAATAACAAAAATATTTTGTCAATATGACAAAATTTCGTAGAATTTACAAAATTAATTTGTCATATTAACACCCAACTAACATACTCTCCAGAGCTTAGCTCTTTAAATCTGAAAAAAAAACTCTCATACAACTCTTTTATATCCCATTGCTATACTAAAGTATTAATATCTTGCTATGAAACTCAACTGGATGTCATAACACTTTTATTTTAAGAGTTAAACACTTTTCCAGCTTAAAAGAACTTAAATCTTATAGCAAAACTATTTTCTCTTCTTGTAGTTAGATTATGAAAACTTATAGTCTTATAAGAATGCCTTTCTGAAAACTGAGCTCTAAATATGTCCAAATAATCCCATAACAAGTCATATTTAAGAGTAAAGTTATTTGTATACCACTTTAAAAATTCTAAAAGAATTTGAGTTTAAATCCTCCTACATCAAGAAATAATTTGGGGGTGGCCGTGGCGCGATGGATGTGTGCTCGCCTGTCAACCTCATGATGACAGGTTCGATCCCTGCCGTCGTCTATGTCGCTTTAATTCCATTAAAACCTTCTAAAAATTGTCATCAATGGGTTGCTGGTTTACTCATTACATGTTGTTCAGGCATAACACTAACAACATGTAATTGAGTTAAACTAGTATGCCCAACAAGGATGAACACGAATAAAATAATGTGAATTATAAGCGACATAGAAATAAGACACGGCATTTCTCCGCTTTAGTTTAGCCGCCATCCCTGGAGATAAAAATATCTGAGACAACCACCAACAGTCTCAGAACATCGTGCCACACATCTTTCCTATCCTTCTTTCTCTTCATTAGCTTCACGCCCGCACTGTGTTGAAACATTTAAAGGGTAATCATAATCCCTTGAGCGCGGGTAGATTATAAAAAAAAAAAAAAAAAAAAAAAAAAAAAAATTTGGAGTTCAAAGAATATAAGCTTTGCAGTAAGATCCTAATAAGATCCTTAATGCAACAAGCACAACTATTCACAAACTTCAGTTTTCTGATGTCAACATTCTCCTCTCACTCGCACGTAAGTACACATAAATCATAAAGAAGCGTCTAAGATCCTATAGAAAGAATAAAGATGTTACTAGAAGAGTTAGTGTCGCGTCAGCAGCAGCCATATTCCTATACAAAAGCAAAGTAGTGCCTGTACATTTGAGGGTTACCATAACTTAAAAAATTATGATCTCGATAAAATAACTTGGCTGTATCACTGACTTAAAATTTATTTATTATTCAAGTTTACATTTAGCATTATGATTACATAGAAAGTATAAAATATATTGTGTAACTTTTTTTCAATTTAAACTAAATACATTAACATCTTGGGATTTTATTGCTACTACTATCTTTTCATTCAAAATTAACAAAAAAAATGTATTCTTTATGTTGCATTACACGAGTAGTAATTTTTTGTGACAAGAGTAATAGTAGAAAATTACAGAGAATATGAGATTTTATTACTCTTGTAAATGCGCCATAAGACTCTCAGTGTGTTATTTGGAATATTTTATATTAAATTTGACCTTTCCTGTTTCCTATTTACTCTCACAAGCAAATGACCCATGACCTAAATAAAAACAAAACAAATTTCAAAGTTAATTTTGATTTTATTTGCTTACGAAAGAAATATATGGTAACCCTATTTCCGATAAAAGTTATAAATAAAACAATTTAAATATGCATTATTTTGAAGGGGCTTTGTGTTTTTTCGACGTAAAATGTTAGAATTAGTAGATACAATTTCAACCGCATTTACATTTCGGTTCCCATATGTGCAAAATAATAAATATCATGCATCGCCATTATAATATAATACTTGATAGACTTACAAAATAAATGTTATATCAAGCCTAACAGTTTGTTGGCATAGCAAATCATGTATACACACAAACTTAACAAGTATTTTGTTTCATTCTTTATTAAGTTAACAAATATTCTGTTCTCTTTTTATCACCTCTTATTGGAAGAGACGCTTTCTCATAATAGGATTTTGAGATCTCTATTAGAGCCTTAGAAGTGCCATTTTAATATAAACGTGCATCTGTCTTCCCATAAAGAAACTTCTGTTGCTACTATGAGTAGGAAGAGCCTCTCATAACTAGGCCATTTAAGGCTTTTAACAGTTTTAAAAGAATCTCGTAGATACTATTCTTTAAGATTACTTTTAGCTCCTCTTAACTAATCTAGTTGAACTCTTGGAGCATCTTATGAGATGAAAAATGTTACTTGGGCAGTTCTTTTGTTGTATTAACAATTTTTTTGTTAGTGTTATTGTTTTTTTTATTATTATCCGATTAACAAAATTTTTGTGTTAAATTAACAAAATTGTTTTGTTAAATTAACAAAATTGTTTTGTTACATTAACAAAATATTTTGTCAATTCAACAAAATATTTTGTCAATTTCAAAAATTTCTTTTGTTGAATCCACAAAAAATAAAATTAATTTTGTCAAAATAGTTTTTTTTTTGGGATTTAAGTCCACAAAAATTGGAGTTTCGTCCCTACGATCTCACATGCAACCATCTGTGAGGGCGTATGGACTGGACAATACGCAATTTTTGTTAAGTTCAGTTAATCTTACATCGATTTTTTAACAAAAACCAAGTGTGAACTATATCATACACAAAAGAAATTTTTTGGTTTCCTTACAAAATAGTTTTATCTATCTGATAATATTATTTTATCAATATTACAAAATAATTCAACCCCAAAACAACAAAATATTTGTCAATTTAACAAAAATGTTTTCAGTTTTTGTTAAATTGACAAAAAAAAATTAACAAAAACTTTGTGATATTGACAAACATTTACAAAACAGATTTTTTGTAGATACAACAAACATTTTGTTGACATCACAAAAAAGTTTGTCGATGTGACAAAAATCTCTGATTTATTTTGTTATATTAACAAAACTTGGTTTGTTAAATTGACAATATTATTTGTAGTGCATATTTTGTTAAACTGACAAAAAATCATGATGGATTATAAACATTTTGTGAAATCAACAAAATCATTCTTTCGTATTGACAAAAATTTTATCATAACGATAAAATCGTTTTGTTAAAGGTCAACAAAACGTTTTTGTCAATATTACCTAGGAATTTATTTTCAGTGTACCCTAAGATTCGACGGAAACGTTATTCTAGGCTCAGCCAGCTCAATATTTTTGCTCCCTCCCGCATCATATAAAGTCATTTCGATTGTGGTGTTTATCGTTTAAATATTGTTGAATCTTCTAAAACTTAACATTTAGTACTTCATTCAACCTTTGACAGTACACCAGACATCTTCCACAAAGACCAAATGAGTCAGGTTCTGCGATACGAACATATCGAAGGAGAAAAGGTTGTCTGGTAGAATCTTTCATCGACTTCTTCGAACCAAAAGGAAAAAAATGCAGAAGATCTCAGCAACGATATAATCGCGCGAAGATAACATCAGACGGACTGGACGTACAGAACTTGAGAGGACAGGCTTATGACAATGCTGTCACAATGTCAGGGATCCACAATGGAGTTCAAGCCCGCATTAAAGCACTGAATCCGAAAGCTCCATTCGTTGCATGCACAAACAGTGACGTTTTTTGGAACTCTGGAGAAGCTCTTTGCCTTCTTTTCTACATCAACTGTCACGAGTTACTGAAACTCGCTGGAGCGCTAGACATGAAGCTGTCAAGACGATTAAAAATAAGTTTGATGAAGTTCTTGAGGTGCTCGAAGAATTGACGGATTCATGTTAAACTTTCGAAACAAGATCCGCAGACAGTCTTCTTCTGACAGCCATGCAGTCATTCAAGTTCCTCACTTTTCTTGGCTTTTGGCCAAAGAGGACTGAGTGTGGATAAGTGTGCTAAGAAACTCTGCACTTTAAAAGCTCTCCTAGTGGAGAGCAGAGACCGTTTCGTCCAAGCAGCATTCGACTTTGCTAAGACTGTCTGCGAAAAACTCGAAATCGAACTCAAAACGAGAAGAATTAGCAGGAAAAAACGCATGCATGGCGATGAATCCGCAGATGCAGCTTTGGCCCGTAGAATCCGTTTTTGAAACCGCTGATCCTATTTTACCTTCAATAAAAGATACCTCATTGTCTGTGAAATGATGTCTCGAAATTTAATTTTAATTAAGTATTAAATGGGGGTGGCAAAATGGGTCTCCCACCCCGGGCGCCGAGATGGCACGCTATGCCACTGACTAGATCTAATGCCTTCAAATAGTCTTTTTAAAAAGTTTTCTAAAGTTGTATGATTTCTTCAACTTTCTAGACATAACCACACGTCAAAAAACGCGTTACGTCTTCTTTCTAATGATGAAGAACTGGCAAGAAAACTGATCAGATCATATCTCTACAAAAAGCTTTTTGAGAAATTGTTAAAAGCAATGCGTAAGACATAGTTATTAATGAGGGCATTTGGAAAAGTCAAGTTTAGTCTCTTAATGTACATATTTGGTTATTTAGCTTGTAAGCATGTTGAAATATTGGATCTTTCTAATAAAACCTTTAGCTATAACTCAGGTTCTTAGGCAAAAGCTCAAACAACGTTAAGTTAGCTATTAAAAGAAATTTATTTAAAAAAACGAGAAAGCTAGTTTTACATAGCTTTAACATGTTCTTACAGTTCGATTTGTGTGATTAAAAACAGTTATGGAAATATTAAGATTCTTCCACCCTCTTTCAGAATGCTTAGACTTCTTTATAATTTTTTGAATTTTTGTCAATTTTAGTGCAAACATGGTCGAGCTGGTTTTTAAAAACTATGCAAAGGCTGACTAATTCCTTTTTTGGTGCATCAACTGCTGCTTTCCTTACAGCTCTACAAATGACAGTTTAAGTCAGAGTTATACCAAATTCGAAACATGTGAATAAGCAAATGCATGCGAAAAATATGAATCTTAAATAAGACTTCTCTAGGTAAAGTTATTTAGTGCATTAATTTTTTTTTTATTCATACAAAATAAAGCCCAACTGTCTAGCTCTTTAGCCGCTAGTAAATGCTAGCTTAAGCTGTTTTGGAAATAGCTTTTGATTTTTTAAACACGAACCTCATTGTGGAGTAATTTTCAACTACCTGATTTTTATTTATATAGCAATGGAATATAATAACATTTCATTTCTTATCTTCCTACCAATAAAGTGATTTTTGTAATAATATTTGTAAGCTTTCGGAATTTATATAAGAACAAATCTTTTAATCTAGTTAAAATTTAATCTTTCTTATCAAAAAGTTAAGTTAAAAGTTAAGAGAATAAAGACAATTCCGAAAAAACAGTCATAGCACGAACCCCATTTCATCAAAATTGTTTTCGCAAAATCTTACTTTGCGAATAAGAAAATAAATATTGTTCACTTTGGAAAAGTTATCCCGCATTTTATCTTTTTTTTTCAACTCTGTTTAACGTGATCATTTTGCAACATTTTACGTGAAAAAAATTAATTTCGTAAGCTATTTCTTGGCAATTTATTGCTTAGAAGAAATCGTTTGTTCTGCGCGCATTAAGTTAAAAATAGAATTCTATTCAATAAGTAGATATAAGTTTGTGCTGCACCTGCCGAAATATGAGAGTCTTGAGCGTATAAATGCCTTAAAAATGATAGTCAGATCAGAAGGGCTGAACATTTTTGTTGCATCGAAATTAAAATCCTAGGTATTTAGCAGCATTTTTGGCGCTATCGAAAATGTGGTCAATTCAACGAAGATCATCATTGACACACATACCGAGTACTGAGAGTTTTTCGGTTTCTTGGATGGAAGTGCAATTCAAGGACAATGGCCTAAAGTGGAAATTTTGCTTTAACGACCATAGACAGAATTGAGTTTTCGAAGCATTAAACTCCACATGATTTCTTATGTCCCATTTAACAATGCCTGAAAGGTCGGAGATTAATGAGCTTATCATACGATACCGTTGCAATTTCACTTCCAAAGGAGATGGACATGAATTTGAGAACGAGTATCAGAAGCTGAGAGTAGAGTCATTGGCAAAACAATGAAGTGGATTCGAAGTTTCAGACAAGAGATCATTTATAGAAATGAGGAAGAGAGTTGGTGACAAAACGGAACCCTGGGGAATGCCAGCATTTATTTTGTAAAGATCAGACTTGAAACATTTCAATACAATATGTATTCATCAATCTAGAAGGCAATTTCTAATCCAAAGAATAAGGGTTTCGTGAACGCACGCATTTTTGATAAGAGAGCCTGGTGCCAAACTCTATCAAATGCCTTAGAAATATCAAGTGCAATAATTTTACGTTCTCGAAAACAATGTAAATATCTGTTCCACTCTTCGGTGAGATATGCCAGATCACCAGTGGACATATTGCTACGAAAGCCATACTGCCGGTCACTAAGGAGCTTTCGTTCTTCAAGATATTTCTTGAGCCGATGATTTATCAGCGACTCCATGACCTTGGAAATACGGAAAGTAAGTGCAATTGGTCTATAGAAGGATGGGGAGGATGAACACCTCTTCAGAAGAATGAAGACCATCAGGACCAGTTGATTTGTTTATGTCAAGATCTCGAAGGTCTCTGGAAACTGTGCGAGTGCGGAAATAAACCTGTCCCATTGAATGATTTACGTTCTCAAGTACATACAGGAGGGGAAATGTTGCTATGAGGCAACGCAGCAGCATAATAAGCTGCAAATACATTTGCCTTGTATTAAGAGCTAGCTACCGGTTTATCATTGTAGATTACCGTTGGAACCGAAGATGAAGTTGAATTTTTCAAGTTCTTGAAAAATGTCCAGAAATTTCTGCTGCCTTTGAAACATTGCAGGATTTCTTGGAAATATACATAGTATAAATGCGTAGGTTCACTTAGAGGAATCAGAAAATGACGTGGAGGCTTAATAGGTGAGACCAAGCAATGCCAGTCAGATGCTATAAATAGTCCTTTCCTCCGGAGAGACCGACAAATCTGCCATTCGATATTTTCTTTAGCATCTACTATTTCCGGAATAATAATTCTTTTTTTTTTCTGTTTCTCATTCCACATTGCTGGAGTTTTCTGGTTCTTGCTTCTTAAAAGATATTTTTATAGCAAGATTTTGAAGCCTTAAGCTCGCCACCGTCACTGTATAAGAAGAATAACAACCTATTTCGCACACTTGTTGTTATTATTTTTTTTCTGAGCGGGGGTTGTGGGAGGTCGTTTCTATGGGATTTCGAGGAAATATAGTGACCAGTTAAAAATTCGAAAAAGTTGGCTTTCTCGTATTGCCAAACGAATCCACTAAGAATCCAATGGACGCAAGAAAATGCAAAAGAATGTCAAAAAATGCAACCAACAATTTAAAACAATGCAAATAATGTATGAATTTATTAATTTTTTGCTTTAAAATAAATAGGGTAAAAATTGATTGTAATTCTATTAACCTCAGGTAAATGGTAAATCTGCACTTAAAACTATCTGACATTAAGAAGATCGCAAATTGGACTCAAAGTTAAGTCATGGAATGCAATCTCTTGATTAGATTTAATGATGAACGAGATTGAAAGATTGTGTTAAAAAAAAATTGCATTCTTTAACACACTTGGTTGGCATTTATTGTAAAAACAAAATTCACAACTTGAAATCTATGTAAAAGTTGGCCATTTAGTGGCTTCTTTTTAAATCAAAGGTTATTTCGACACTGACAGCTGTTTCCCGGTCGAAATCTTGACAGAAAGTCAGTTTCATACTTCCGCAGAACGAAATGAGTCGCTTTACGCTTGAACAATGTTGGGAAATATTGAAAACTTTTTTCCAAAGTGAGTGCTGTGTAGACCAAGCAGTGCGTTTTTTGAAAAGAAGTTTCGGCCGAAATGAAGCACCAGCCGAACGTGGCTGCTGTAGCTGAGAATTTGAGACTCAATTCACGTTTTAATAATACAATCTTTCGTTTTAGATTTTGATATTTTTTTAATGCGTTTATATTTTAAGGTAATAATTCTTTAAGGTCGAAGTAAAGTTAAAAAGTGACTTTTCGGCACTTCAACTCAGAAAGTATAAATCTAAATAATATATTAAGAACTTTAAGCCTTTCTCGAGCGCCTTTTCCAAAATTGGACTCTTTCTTAGTACCATTAAAATGACGTGAAAAGGTCAGAATACCTAATAGACGTGTTGTGTTGAGCTTCTTAATGTACACATTAAGAAATGTTACATAAAATTACAGAAGAGTGAATGTGCTGTTAACTTGTTGTTGTTGTATTTACATATGCAAAATGGTCTTAATGTGTAACATTTCTTAATGTGTACGTTAAGAAGCTCAACAAAACACGCCTAATATCGAAAGTATTATATTTGGTTTCAAATCTTTTTTTTAAATTTCTATTTTGTCAAACATTTAAATCATTTAAATAAAAATTAATTTAACGAACATTTCTAACATTCAATACAAAAATAAATCGAATAAAGTATAATAACAAGCAATTACTAACTATTACACCAATGGAGTAAAAAAAGGAAATCAAAAAAAGAAAAAAAAAATATTTCAAAATAAAATATACATATGTATATAGAAACAACAAACACATTTTTAAAGAGAATCTCACAACAAACCTTTAAATCTGCATTAACATACGTCCCAATGCACAGTTACATTATTATTTTTTCCAACCAACAAAAAATATAGTCGAGCAGAAAAAATGATGCACCGTTTTCCATTACACAATAAAACACATACGCACAGTTGGAGCAGGATATTGGGATGAATGTATGTATGTTTGCGTATAGTGTAGCAATAAAAGCATTAAACATCCATTTAGAATCCGTTTCGAAGGCAATAAAAGCGGAAATAAATAAACACAAAATAAAACAGGGAGAAAAAAACGAAACAAAACAATGTATATAGTTAAGAGTTAAAGAGAAATAACGATTTTCAAATGTACACCAATATTAATTCATTTGCAATAATCCAACAAAATAATAAGAAAAAAAACAAAAATAAATACAACGGAAAAGCTCTGTTCAAAAAATTCCTTTAAAAAAAACAGAGAGAGATTATTGAGGAACATAGAAAAACTAGACAAATAATTTTGCATATATGTAAAATCCTCCAGGGCTTAATGTTTGTCTGAATTTCGTCTAAAACCCGCCTATTCTTTCATCATACAAAACTAGCAAACATATTTTTTCCCTATACTTCTACACCTGGAAATATTTGAAATTCAAAAAATCAACAAAAAAAACAACAACAACATTTAAACCCTTCATTAAATGAACATGTCTTTGAATAGTGAACAGAGTTGGTATTACCGGCTTTGGCGTATTTACTAGATTTTATGACTTTTTACGCTGAAATTGCTATTTTGATGCCAACGCCATTGTAGCCATTTTAAATTCGATTGCTCTGCTGTATCAACAGCATCTATCCAATGAAATGTGGAGAAATTAAAAAAAAAAAAGAAAACATAAAATCGAACGTTGGGCGCCATTTAAAAGCTTGAATAATAGAATGCAAGAATATGATAGGGGAAAACAGAGTGAGATAGGAAAGTTGAAGTTTATCTCCCAGAATTATTAAATATAGGTATTCTATTGGTTCTTTTTTTTCTAGATCGGTTCTATATTGTTCATGTTTACACATTTTTCTGAACATTTTTATACTGCTGAATTCAATTTATTCATCTTAAACGAAGTGGATGATGAATTCAAAAGTTTCATCCGAAAAAGAGGTTCTAAGCCACCCAATTCTAGGTTAGGTAGTAGTTCAAGATTTCCTAATAACGGATACATCTTCAGTTGTGCTGAGTAAAAGTTTGAAGTTTTGAAAGACTCTTCAAGAAGACGCAGCAAAATCAACCTACGTTTGAAAGTGCTTTTAGTAGTTAAGGGTTTCAAAAGTCTGTATCTATATTACAAATTATTATTATATAGCTATAACTCAGGCTAAGTGTGAACCATGTCCAGGCATCTGGATAGCAGGGATCTGTTTTTATTGTCAGATGAGCTGATCTATATAGGTGGACTGCTCAAGTGTGACTTACTCGTATTTCACTTTCGAAAGAAGATTTTTTTTTTAGCCGACATATTAAAGTTGATTGGGGGAACACACAGTTTGATTCAGATATAAATTGCAACTTTGTCTTGTCCAATTTTTATTTTTGATTTTATATTTGACTTATGTTCCACTTAAGAAGGTCATAAAAACCACATCGAAATTGGCATTTATGTCTCACTTAAATAGTAAGTCCTCGTAAATCCCAAATATTTTGCTCGCTAACGGGACATAAGCCCGAAATTTTTGGAGTTATAGGACAGAAAGAGTATTTCGATAAAAAAAATCCCTTGCTTCGCTTATGAGGAGGGAGTGAAAACGTATCTAAGGAAACTATTTATTGCTCAACAGTACCTGTATGGCACCACTTAAGTTGGTTTTATGTCCCACTAAGTTGGGTCCATTCGTTGTATGTATCACACAATCAAGAATGGTTGAGAGTTGTAATTCACTAGAACCTGGTTCTCTTCGAGCTGTTGCACCACCAAATTTATTTTTTATTGGGTAATAAGTTCCAAAAATAAAAATTGGGTATGATGTCCTTGAGAGTTATTTCCTTGTATCGAAAAACTGACTTCTTAATGGAAACAAGCGAGAGCACGAGTAGGAATCGGTTGAGCTTGATAAAGGTTGTCAAGGAAGGGGGGTAAGTTTCGAAGGTTATATGTCTAAACAAGGGCACACAGCCAGAGCAGAAGCTTATCGATATGAGAATGATATCTAATAATGTACTTAGAAGATTCATACACGGTGCTTATGATTTGGAAATAACACGTTTTAGGACAGTCAAAATTCAATTGTAAATAGGTAGGTAAAAATGGCGACCATTGGCCATCTAGCCCTGTGGCCCATTTAGCGCTGAAGTGCACCATTTTGATACCATAAATCGTATGAATTTCTGGATGGAATTCATATGGGATATTGTGGACATTGTTACGGAGTCATCTAGTATCAAAAATATGAAAGGATCTAGTAGGTTTTCATGTCTCCTATTGTGTGTTTGCTTTTGCACTCACTCAACCGAACCATACTCATGTAACACCAACTTCACTGTGCCAAGCCAGGCGGCCAGGCAGAGAATGATTGACTGATGCTGAAACAGAAGCCCGTACTGTAAACTTCCGTCAAAGCCTTCAGTCCGCTAGCTCGGTATCTAAGGAATCAAACGGAGGACACGACTTAGACGTAACGTTAAAAAAAGAAATCTTTGAGTCTTTGACCGTCGTTTCCAAAAGTTCGTCAATGTGATCAGAAAAAATGGAGGACAGTTTCCTTGTCTGGCTGGTCCTCACAGCTATAACAGTGAGTGTTGTGAAGAATGCCTTAATTTTGCTGTTTGCTATCACGTTGGCCAGTCCGCTACAGGTAGCCACGATCCTGGCTATGTCGTGTCTGAGTCTGCATATGAAGTGTTCGGGATTTATTATACATGGGCCAAATCTTTCTAGATATAATGCTGTTAGTTGAACTGCTCCGTCTACGGTTTGATTCGTTAAGAAATCAATTAAGAGTGACATTGTGATTAATATTGAGGCTAGTAAGTTCATTCCGGCATTGCTGTACCAATTTGGAGGATTATGTAGGTACCAACTATGTAAAGGCTATTAAAGGCTTTTACAGCCGCCTGACTGTCTAGTCTATGATAATAGTCGTATTGCGGTTGTGGCTTGGATCTTGATTGAGTACCTTACATGCTTCCCTGATGGCCAGTAATTTAGCTTTAAGGCAATTGTGAGGCAGAGGGAGAAGATATTGGCAACATTTTCATATATGTACCTTAACGAGCAACAAATGCTGATAGAGGTATTTCCTATCAGTAGGACCTGGAGGTATTACCCGCACCTTCTTATCTGTAAAATTTTGTTGAGTTGACGATTTTATGATGAGTGAAAAATTGAGATAGTGTGTCCCGTACGTAAGAGAAATGATATGCTCTCATCTATTCCAACTATGCCAGAAAAATGATTCTTCTAGAAGTCGGTCGTTAACAGTCCAGACAAATCGAGCATAGTACATCAAATTTTTATACTCCAATAGATATTTCGGAAGATTCCAGGGTCTTTATTTTACTTCACTATAACCTCGCGAAATGGTATGAGTGCAGATATCAAATGAAGAATCACTCTTGCCAATCACTGTTTCTTCGGATTAAGAAGGCATTCAAAAAGTAAATTTATCCCCAGTCGAACTAGTAGAAGCAAGGAGCCACTAAACAAAACGTGCAGGGACAGAGAGGATTCAGAACGCATTCAAGAAATGTAGGTCTGTGTAGTAGAACCAGGGAATTAACGAATAAGATATTAATCATCATGTTCTTACTGCAAGAGCTAGGTTCTTATCAGAATTCAACTGCTTGAATTTTGTGTCGGGACTTAGGCTTGCACCCGCAAAGAATGTTCGTTCATGTTTCGGCCAAAGGTTGCTCTCATGTGGAGACTCCTTTAAATTGTTTCTTGTCGGGATTTCTGACGTCGCAGGAATAAACCGATAAGACGATAATCGACCAATATTCTCAACTTGAACATAACCAGGCCAGCGTTGAAATTCAACCGGATCTATTCGGTAGAGTTATTGAGAAATTGGACATCTCACATCCGTGCCATCGTGAGAAGCTGGGCGGATATTTCAGCGATGTCATATCGCCCAATACCTAACAAACAGCTTGTCTTATTTTATTTCAACATTAACCCGTTGTCATTGAAAAACCCTTTATTATACTAAAAATTTTAAAGTTTGTATATCTTGAACTTAAGTTGGGTTAGGTTAGGTGGGGTGATGATGCAGCAAGACGTATCGCTTCATTTGGATTTCAATGGATCTATTGTGGTCCCCAGGGTGTAGGAAATGTACTGATGGAAAAGCTATGAGGAGGGATTTAACTTAACTCTTAGGTATGGTATGCCTCCCAGAACCATATTGATTTCTTAATGAAGTAAAGCATGCTTTTTAGTGGCAAAAATGAGACGTCGAAAAAATATTCTCCGAGAGCATCTTTTCTAGGTCTGGCTAGGCTGGGGCATTCACAGAGGAAGTGAAATGAGCTCTCTGCCATCTTTTCGTCTTAACACATCCTGCATAACTCAGGTGTGCTGATGCCCATTCTGCTCATGTGAGTTCCCATTGAGTTGTCACCCATCCAAGCGAGACAATTGAGGTCTGCCAAGCTTCAGTATATACTCTGTTTTTGCCTTTGAAATATCTGGCTAAGAATTCCTTGAAACCCGGCAGGTGTCAATTGTTGACCATATTTCATAATTTTTGACCATCCTGCTTCAGTGGCATAACTGCCTAGATTAAAATTTGCCACGATTCAAGCTATGAACCGTTTTTGGCCAGTTCATCAGCCATTTCATTTCCATAAATGTCACGGTGTCCCTGGACCCATCGAAGGGTGACTGAATTTGCTTCACCGAGCAATCTTAATTCACTACAGCAACTAGCTACCAGTTTTGAATCCTTGACAATTGACAAAATGGCTATGATTGCTGCCTGCTTTTCTGAGAAGATATCAACGTTCTTTTTCATCAGTTCACATGTGGAAAGATATTTTGCGGCCTTGGAAACTGCAAGAACTTCTGCTTGGAAAATACTGCAAGACTTCGGGAGCTTTAATGATCTGTTTTTGGGTGGTATGTCTAAGAAGAAACCTGACCCTACTCCGTCTGTTAAGATTAAGACCGATACATTATTTGCGTTTATGAGCAGGTTTTATTTGTTAGTGTGACTAGGTTAAAATCTATGTACAATTAAATATAGTCTGTTTCTTAAACTTGAATTTCGAATCCAATCTTAGAAATGAGCCAAGTTTTCGTGATATCGAATGCAGATATTACAGACAATATTAGTTTTTAAGGTTATATCACACCATGAATTAATTGTTCTCCCCAAAACTCATTAGTTATAATGTCCCTCCACAAAATTCCAGTAAATTTATATCTATACCTGCTTACGAAGGGTTCAAATATATAATATATAAAGACTGGACCAAAAGGTATACTCTGCTTTCAGCATCCGAAATTGTATTGACCTGCGGGCTATAAATAAAATGTTATCCTCTCTCTAACCTCACCAATACCCCATCTTACCCTACTCTCCCCTATGTGCATGAATGCGGGTGTGAGAGGGTTGTTAAACGCGGACGGAAAAAAGCCATTAGAGGCGCAAATATCGAAACGTACTTAAAAACTGATTCCGATATGGTATTTATGGGCCAGAGATCCTTTTTTTATTGCCACTTTATGTTATACTTCCGCATTCGAAATAATGTTTTCGCAATGGGTGGTTAGGGTAAGGTGAGATGATGATGATGATGATGATGATATTGTTGCTGGCTTTTGGTAAAGGTCTGGTACAGCGCTGTGCTCCAGCACCTTTACTTTATTTGGATCGTAAATCATTTGGAGAATATTTAAAGGACATAGAGTAGACAAAAAAAATGGAAGCCAAATATACCAAAATTCAAATGGCAAACAAACAAAAAGCCCCGAGAACAATAATTTAAATCGACATTTTAAATAATTGCCCAGCTTGGTTTGGCAAGGAAGATTAGGTTGTATTGAAGGAGCATAAAATAAAACGTCAACGTTAGTTTTTTTTTTTTACATATTATGCGGTATGTGTGTGTGCTCTAAAATCGTTTATACTTTATATCCTTTTTCTTTATTTTCAAAGCAAACAGTAAGTTGAATAAAAGAAATAATATCTATCTAAATGGAGACGGAAAGAAAATATGATTCAAAAGGATATGACTCCTGGAAGGTGAATATAATATGTCAGGATGACGACGACGGTAATACGAGGGGCTGTGAGTATGACTTAGAGGTGGGTGAGGGTATGTATGTGTGTGCTCTTCTGATTTTGTGTTTGTTCAACACACAGCGACACACACATTTGGTTAAAATAATGGCGTACTGAAAAATAAATTGTATGAAATTTGTGTTTGATTTTTTGGGAGGATTCAAGCTCAACGACGACGAACAAACGCGCAAGGATTAGGTTTAGGTACGTATACTTTCTTGATTTTTTTTTTTTATAATATTTCTATAATAATTTCTTGGAAGAGAAAGGAGATAATAGGGATTTATGTGAATGTAGCTATGGTATAATAAATATTGTATTTTGATTGAAGTGAGAAAAAGAGATTTCTGTGAGCTTAACTTAATGGAAAGTGGTTGTTCAAATGTCAATTTTCGTTGAGGTAAATAACGATTTATGATATGAGTTACACAAACATGAATTGGAGTTTTTGGGTGGGTATTTTCCGTTTGGAAAATCTTGAGCTACTTCGACAGAATTGAGGATTATTTTAATAAATACAAACATCTTTTGCGAAAATCACAATCAATTTTTGAAAAAAAAAAGATTAAATATTATCCTCATGATGGAATAATCTTGGCGGTATTGTCTGATTGATGCCTTTGTAGGATCTTAAATTTATTAATCGAGTAGGCTTCTTAAATGTTAAACAAGAAAAGTTAAATACATACGCATGTTTTGAAAATCAACAAACCATGAGAGTGATTTAATTTACTCTAATCTAGCAGGTATCAAGGTATTCCAGAGGCAAGAGTGTATTCTTAGTTTGCCGGGTATAAAGGTTTGAATAGTTGGACTTTTTTTTTGTAGTTTGTTGAAATGTTTTAAATAAGTGTTAATTTTTATTTACAGTAAATCAAATCACTAAAGGATATAATACCGTTTGATAAAACTTTAATTTCTGTCAGTTCTGTTTGTTGACACTGAATTGTTTCATTTTTTTTTTTTTTGAAGCAGAAACCAAAGTTGTTAATATCGGATGTACATACTCGTATGCCGATTTCTACTATACTATATAAGGCAAGTTATGCATTCGAAAAAAAAAAATCGAACTCGAGATTTTGATCAAAGTTGACATTACTATAATAGCGAAGACCAAAAAAGTAAGTCTCACAATTCTGTCTGTCTATCTTTTCGACTACAGCCTAAACGGCTCGGCCGATTTTCTTTACGCTTAGTAGATATACTCGTAATTTTTAATTTTTTCCCCAAACACATTTCTTTCTTTTTTTTAAGACTAAAAATAACGGTACCTGCCATACGATATTTTTTTCGAAATTTTATAAATATTTTTTTCTCAAAAACTGTCCCACAGAATTAAAAAAAAAAATTCAAAAATTTCATTTAGTTAAAGCTAGGTAATGGTTGAAAAAAAATTACAAAAAATGGTTATTTTTGGTAGCCACCCTGGAACCATTTGTTTTTGTTTTTGATTTGCTCGAAAACGATACAACCAATTTAAATAATTTTTAAATGCTAAAGCTTCTTTAAAGTTTGAGTATTATTACATATTCAAATTTTTATTTTTTTTATTTTTTGGATTTAAAAAAAAAAATCAAAATTTTTTTTTGGAAACTCAATAGGCATTTTGATTTTTTTCAAACTTGATAATTAAAAATTAAAACTAACGGTACCTTCCATACAAATGTTAAAAAATTGTTTTCGAAAATCGTATTTTTCTCGAAAACAGTTCCGAGAATTTTGCTAAAATTTTTTTCTTTTGATTAATTTTCAGGTACGATCTATAATTTAATAAAAAAAAATTGAAATCAAGATATTACTGATTGTACATACCATAGAACAAATTTTTCGAATTTTGAATTTCTCATTATCAGCAAAACGGATTTTAATGAATTTTTGTATAGAGAAGCTTCTAAAAAGTTTAAAAAAACATTGCGTTTCAAAACTTAAAATAAAAAGTTTTTGAATTTTTCAAAAAAAAAATTATTTTTTTTTTGGAAAATTCGATATCTCAAAAACGGCTCAATCTTTTTTTGTAAATTTAATTTTTATTCGAACAGTAATAAAACCCTTAAATTGGCGTACCAAATTTTTTTCTTAAAAATGATTTAAAATTTTTTTGTATAAAAGCTTACTTTTTTAAGAAACCACTACAACGACTTATAATTTTTGTTCTTGCATAAACTAATAGTTGTTTGAATCACATGGCGTCACCAACTAAGGGGGGAGTTGTTTTAGTCATTTCAAAAATGAATTTTATGCTTTTGGACAGCTTTTCTCTAATAACATTCATTTTTGAAATTCTTATTCTTTTACATAAAAGCAAGTTAGTGCGACCCAGTCGTGAATTTTATTTCAACTGTCATCTTCGTGGGTCAAAATCAAGCATATTTCCATTTGTTATTACAAAATGCGAAAAAGATTTGGTATTGAATCTTTTTATTGTAGTTTTTCACTGAAAGATGTTGTCTCCGCATGTTGTTACGAGATTTGATAAGGGGTTTTTCCAATTGGCAGACCTGCCAATGAGATCTGTCAAATCTATTGTTAATTATTCAATTACTCATGGAAATGAAAGTGGCATATTACACGATTAAATAGCATGCCCAAATGATAAAACTTTATTACAAAATGAGTGTTCGTTAGTGCAAACGTTGCGCGGTAGGGCCCATAGCCCTTCACAGTCGGCTCTTCAATGTTTAGTGGCCAAATTTGAGACGATCGGTTCGGTAATCAATCACCCAAGAATTATACGTTAAATGAACGTAAGAGAAAACACCCGCTCAAGATTGATCTTCATGGAGATAGACAACGACATGTATTCACCGACTGGCCTTCGGAGCGTTTGGAAGAGGACCCCAATTTTGGCTTAAAAATCGTCTTTAGCGACGATGCGCAATTATTTTTGGATGAATGACTGTATAAACAAAATTTAGAGCAGCCGGCTTGATTAGTCCATACTTTTTTGCGAGTGGCGTTGATGAGGCGGTCACCGTAAATGGCGAGCGGTACAGGAAGATGATAACCAATTTTGTATGTATATCCCAAATTGAACTTTGTGGTCATAGTCAACATGTGGTTCCAGCAGGATGGTTCTAAAGGGTGTCCAGCGGGAATTTTTCAACTTTAAATTGCGATTATCGAAATACTAGCTGGTTGAGGTAAGCAGGAGGCGTATCAATTAAAGCGCAGAATTTGCGGAATTGTTAGTCGCCATGAGTCACTGGTCGGGAGCGCACCGCGCGTTTGCGGTGGAACAATATTTGACGACTAAGTGATGGACCGAGCACGCAACTTATCTGGTCTTGGATACAAAGATTCAGGCAAGAAGGCACAATGGTCAATAGACCAATTCCTGGACCATCAACGTCAGCAACAACGGTAGAACATGTGTCTCAAGTTCGAAATGAAATTATTCGAAATCCACGAAATCGACAAGGAAGATTGCGGCCTCCACAGGAATACAAAAATCAACAGTGCAGGTTGTTTAAAAAAAAAAAAAAATGATTATCCTTTGCGAGACTCCTTCGTAAGAACAATGCTGGAACATTTTTGGCAGCACTTACGCTTGGAAAAATTTTATTCAGTGACGAAGCACATTTCCAAATTTATGTATATGTTAACAAACAAAATAAGCGATACTGGTGCCCCAACAACCCTAGAGAACGCCATAAAAAACGTTTACTTCGTTTAAAACGATAGTTTGGCGAGCCGGGTAATTGGCCCTTATTTTTTAACCAATGTGAGACAGTATGATTGATGATTTTCAGTTTTTGAGAATAAACTGATCGCCAGACCTCACACCTTGCGATTTCTTTTTATAGGGATACCTCAAATCAAAGGTTTACAATAAAAATCCCCGGACTATTCAGGCCCTACAGGAAAATATTAGCCAGGAAATTCACTCCAGCGTTTTGCCGTAATCGCAAATGCAAGGGTCCGACTGCGAGAGTGAATTGAAAAAACGGCCATCACTTGGATGATATCGTTTTTAAAAAATAAAATCCACATTGTTACTCTGCATTTAATTGAAATAAAAATATATAAAAACGATGTAGTTTTTTTATATTGAATCTTAAAGTTGAAAATATTCCGCTGGATACCCCTTACATACATGAAAAATTATTGAAAAAGTCTTAAGAATAAAATTAAACTTAAAACCATCACACATGGAAGCATTTCTCGAATTTAGAATCAAGGAGGTCATGATACCCATGTAATTCCAAAATCCAAAAGATATTAGACCTATATAACCTATCACCATTCCTTATAAGACCTTTTGTTCGTCTGATTGATATCCATTTGCGGTCGAATATTGATACGAATCTCTTGACTAATGCACCGCATATCTACTTGTTACAAACATAAACAAACAAAGATAAATCGTTGAAAACTACTCTACACAAGCACTAGCTAGTACACACCATCAAATAATCCCTCTATTACAAATAGGATAAAATGGTTGCTTTTCTAGATATACGAGGGCGGTCTGATGAGTACTTAGCGTCACCCCCCAATGGTGCCAGTATCGCAAGAGAGATTGAAAGATTTACTATCCTCTAATACATTCTCTTAGACGGCTACTGTCTAAATTTCGGTTGAATCGCTCAAAAATTGGTATAACGAGTTTCAACATGGTCGCACATCGGTTTTTGTTGAGCATCACCCAGGTGCCCCAAAAATGGCTATCACGGAGGATAATGTCAAAACTCTACGATCTCGTATTGGCAGACCGCCGCGCCGATTGAAGATGCGCCAGATAGCTGAAACAGTAGGCATCTCATAAGACCGCAAGGGTCATATCCTATATGAAATTTTTGGCATGAGAAAGCTGTCGGCGTGATGGGTGCCACGTTGGTTCACTCCGGACAACAAGCACCGGCTTACACCTCCGCCGTCGCCGCGGCCAAATTGGTCGAATTGCATTACGATAACGACCTGCTACACCATCCACAGTATTCTCTTGAAACTTAAAAAATCACTCGCCGGGCAGAAATTTGAGTCGAATGAGGAGTTCATTGCCGCCACAGAGGCCTACTTTGCAGACGTCGAGAAAACCTTTTTTTTGATGGGTTAAAGAAGTTGGAGCATCGCTGGAGCAAGTGTATCCAGCTAAAAGGAGACTACGAGTATGTTGAGAAATCAATCGCCACTTTTCCAAAAGTTTTGTTTTTCTTTTGTAGGCTAAGTGCTTGGTGAACTGATTAATCAAATTCTGACTAGCAGAATTATCAATTCAAAACTTGGTAGCTTCCGTACAAGAAGATCTGTCAGAAGAGGTACGCCATAAGGCTGCGTACTCTCCCCCTTCTTTGGGACTTGATAGTAAACGAACTATATCTACTAATATGCATAGAAAATAATCTTGATTATTGGTGAAAGCTTGGTACGAGTAAAACACGGTATTGTGCTTACATTTCACGATATCCTGGACAAGTTGCAATACTCGTTGATGTTTTCGCAGGAAGACGATACGAGTATATATAACTCCAATATCAAGATGATAAATCTATACTGTAGTATATCTTAATGAACTATTGAATATAATTTTATTACGTTAAAAAAAATCCTAAATAAAGTTTAGGTAAAAGTTAACACGTTATTCATTGACTATTAGGCGGTACAAAGTTCGCCGGGTCAGCTTGTTTTAGAATACAATAAAAAATCGACACGAGACTTCTGTCTATGGCTTAACATCCTTATTGCAAGGGAAGATCGGTACTGTTTTAGAATCGGTAGAACGAAGTATCGAATCTTCTGTCCACCATTATGGTTGCTTTTCTAGATATAGAAGGCTCTGGGTTAAGTTTCGCTGCAAGGCGTTGTTGTTTCTCCCTTCCTCTAGAATTTGGTAGTAAATGAGCTGGTGATATACCTCGAAGAAAAGAGTTGCCAAGTGATTGCTTACGCGGACAATGTTGCTTTTGTATCAGGAAAATAAGAACTCATACAAAACTCTCTAAGCAAGCTTATAAACTAGGCAGATCCGTGTGGCCTGGGAGTCAACCCTCACAAAATGAAACTTGTCCTATTCATTTTATTTAAAATATTCCACTAGCTTTTTTAGATAAAAACAAAAAATCTAAATCTAAAAAAAAAATCTTATTTTAGATAAAAACTAAGCTAAGTCAAAAGTCAAGATGTTGGAAACAAATGGAGCCTTTAACCCTGCATAACTCACTGGCTTTATACTTCGGTAATTAGACCAATCTTCACTTCTGGTGAAGCAGTATGGTGGACCACTCTAGAAAATCCTGGAAATCGTGCCTAAAAGCTTATTCACATTGGATCAGTAATGAAATTGGCCATTCTGAACTCGTGATCGATGTAACTTGTATGTAAACCGAATGCAAGTTAAAGCGATCAGGCTAACCTAAAACTACAGTTTGGCAATAGCTTCCAAGTCACCATTCCTTCCAGATCTTTCTGGGAGGATATGAGTTTCTTTGAAGATGATTCTATTCATTATTACACCAACGACGATCAAAAACTGATGATGGGGTTGGTGGAGGTGTGTACTCAGATATAATAAAATTGTGTCTCTCTTTCCTTCTTTCTAGGTCATTATAGGGTGTTCCAATAAAAAATTATGACGATTAAAAAAGTCCTGTTTTGGCTCAAAGAAATAGTTTTATCAACTTCCGATAACAGCATCTTCTCGGATAGCCAAGGGGCTATTAAATCTCCGGACTTGACCTTTGCTATTTCAATAGCCCTTAACTGCCGATCACCGTTAGAAATAGCGCAGAAGTTCAATATTCACCTATGTTCAATGTTGGGTGCCACGGCGCGCGTAGATAATGCGTGATTTTTTTGCTATTTTCTTTTTGGCAACACTGGTTTTGACAGCGCACGCATGTGAATCGTCTTACAAACGAACAACGCTTGCACATTATTGAATTTTATTATCAAAATACGTGCTCTGTTAAGAAAGTTCATCGCGCGCTTCTTCCATTTTATGGTCAGTTTAATCGACCTACTGAGGCGGCTATTGTGACTAAATTTCGCACCAAATTTACTCGTACATTGTTGGACATTAAACCACCAACACGCTTATGTAGAGTGCGAACTGAGGAAAATATCGCAGCTGTATCGGACAGTGTTAGTGATGACCGTGAGTTATCGATTCGGCGCCGTTGGCAGCAATTGAGCTATTGAGCCTCTGTTACTATATACTACGTGGAAAATTTTGCGGAAGGATTTAGGTGTGAAGTCTTTCAAAATTCAGCTGGTGCAAGAACTGAAGCCGAACGACCTACAACAACCCCGAATTTTTGGTAAATGGGCTCTTGAAAAGTTGACTTTTTTATCGAAAAATTGTGTTCAGCGACGAAGCTCATTTCTGGTTGAATATGGATACGTGAACAAGCACAACTGCCGTATTTGGACTTTGGAGTGAAGAACAGCCGGAAGCATTGATAGAGCTACCAATGCATCCAGAAAAAGTCACTGTTTGGTGCGGATTATGAGCTGGCAGAATCATTGGGCCGTATTTCTTCAAAGATGATGCGAATCGCAACGTTACTCTGAATGGTGAGGGCTACCGTGCGATGATAACAAACATGCATGACATGTGGTTTCAACATGCCGCACAGCACGCGTAACAATAAACCAATTGAGGGGCGAGTTCGGTAAACATTTTATTTCAAGTCAATGGCCGGTCAAATTGCCGCCTAGATCGTGCGATTTAACGCCTCTAGACTATTTTCATACATTTTTCTGAATTATATGTTTTTTTTTTAATTCCGATAGCTCTTTAAAAATCACTCGTTATAATCCAGGGAACTGTATAAGGCTGACGAACTCCCCAAAAGTGGAATAGCATTAGGTACATACGTGATATGTTATCTAATAAGTCTAATATACGTAAGCCCATCGCTACATTTTAACTTATACTTAAACAAGAGGCTATAGAGAGGACAAACTTAAGATGGAATAATTAAGATGTCCGATGAAAACACAGATCTGGCCAAATGTTTAATCTGAAATGCTCAGAACCGTAATTGGTGTCCTAATTAGACACAGTATTAAAGGTAAGGACGCAACTAGGCTTGGAGTTTTTCGAAACGATTTTTGAAGAACTTGTATGGACGAGAAAGAGTTAGAATTGATTCCTCATTTTCTATGGACATGCCCTGCTCTATCCCATAGACATTGGCTCGATCTTGGTGAATTTTTCTCCGAAGAACATAATTCATACGAATATTTATAGTCCTTCCCGCTTCACAAGGATCTCCAACTGGTCCAACAAGTAGGCATTCATGTGGTATTACAATGGACCAACTCTGGTCTAAGTGTGTCAGCTTCGAAGCTGGCAGCCAATTCAACTTAACCTTTAACCATATGCCGAATCCAAACGACTAAAATGAGAAGGAATTTTTTATAGCAAGAAATACTCTAAGGGGACTTGTTCCTTTCTCAAAAGAGGCAGCACCCCTGATATTTATTTTTGTTTATCTGTTAGGGTAGATCATGCAGCAGTTAAATGATCTTGCCATTGGGGCAAGAGATACTACTTTAATTTTAAAATAAGTAGAAAAAATTTGCATCTTTTGTTTTCAATTTTTATGAATTTGTATCTGAAAAGTAGTTATCCAACTGAAAGTTATTGAAAGTGCATTAAGACTGGTCAGTTCGCCTTCCAATGATTATGTAACATTTTATGATTTAAGACTCATTGCTTAAAACGTTTTTTTGGAAAAATAATCCTAACGTGTCATTCCCGGTATGGAAAGCACTTACACTTTTTATAAATGTTGTCGTCATCAAACTCCCTGGTTGGTGCATGTTCTATGCTAAAAACTCAAACACATACAAATTCCGGAACTGTATTTGTGACTCTATTTACCTTCCATAAAATTTAAATTATTCTATAATTGTAGACATAGAAGGCACTATAAACCCTTCAACTTCTCATCCTTGTTTTTATTTAATTTTTTTTTGTTGCTAAATTTGTTGTCCTTGTTTCAATGCTAATTTGTGTAATAGAAACTGAAAAATAGCCAACTACTTTAGACTGCATGTATATGTATATGAATGTAGCTACACATTATATAAATCTCTTT
This sequence comes from Chrysotoxum bicinctum, assembly GCA_911387755.1. Lineage (NCBI taxonomy): Eukaryota > Metazoa > Arthropoda > Insecta > Diptera > Syrphidae > Chrysotoxum > Chrysotoxum bicinctum. Next base: position 34,459,047 of record OU426987.1, read on the forward strand.
CGCTTTGTTTGTGCATTTTTATTGCAGGGAAACACACATAAAATTCACAAATGTGAAAATTAAAACAAAAGAAAATTCCACCTTAATGCATATACACATTTGCAAAATGCATACATTATTAACCATCAACAGGAAGCTGTCAGTGGGTGGCACAGTGTGTGTATAGTGTGGCAATGGCAGCAGTTTCAAGTGGCAGGACGCTAGAGTGGCATGTTGCAATGGCAAAGCGGACGGTAAAAATTATGAAATGGCCTTGTCTCACAGAGCAAAAAAAAAAAAATTAAACTCAACATATCCTTTGAGATACACACACACACACACAAAACACATTATACACTTATGTGATGAACGGGAATATGTATCTGTAGATGGAATAAAATTTTCATTACGAAACAGGGTGTTGAATAATTAACGGCAACAAGAGTGCAATTTTATTGTGAAATGAGTGGTTTTATTCAAATTAAGCTTATAGTCTCCCTGTTTCGGTATTCTTTCACTTCAAATTACGAACGAAGGAATTAAAAGAGTGCGTTCTCTCAGTGCTACAAAAGCCGAATTTTAAAGCAATTTGGGTTAACCATGAAATTGAAGAAATTTATTTCGTTCAGCACATTTGTAGGGAGGAGTAGTGAATCTGCTTGCAATTCGGTCTCGGTGGATGTAAGCTGCTGCATACTCGGGAATTCGTGAGTGCTCTTTCAGTAGATAATGTCTGTAGATTAAAAGCTCGTTAGTGCAGGGTTATTTGATATCCTGTTAACTCTCTAACTATTGAGATAAGGCATCTAGGTCGTAGAATTGCAATGAAATCGACTGTACACACACAATTCTTGCCTGCTTAAAGGTAAAGGTTCTGAGTGATGGGTATGCTATCCCCAGTGGATTGGAATTTGGCTTTGAAATGAGATTGTAAGAAGACATACGAGCCTTTTAGTTTGCTTCTTAACTAGTTTAATAATCTACCATGAGTGACAAGTTAGCGCACTTTGTGGTGGGTTTGTGGAAAAATCAATTTTACATATTCCCACATTTCCCAAAACGTCTAATTTGTATTCCCAACCATTCTTTTTTATGGGACACCTTAACGCAGTTTCACAATCAGAGTAAGTGGCATTTAATTGGTCTGTTTTTTAGGTAGTCAAATAAGACTTAACTAAGATTAAATTTGAAATTATTTTAATAAGAAGTCATTTTTCACAATGATAGAATTGGATTCCATTGTGGCAAGCGAGAATTGTCATTTTCTGGCAAGTGTCATTTTTCTCAACAATTAATTTTTTGCGTTGAATCAGTTCAGATTAGACTCGGATTAAGGTTGCTCATTATACATTGATTTATCGAAAACATCGATGTTTTCTTATTCAGTTTATTGAATCGACCAATTTATTGGATACTTCCGATGTTGAACGATGCCTCGATATATTTTATTTGATGCATCGATTTAAAGATTCACTACGCTTCAACTATTTTGTGCACCTACTGGTTGGAATTAGGACAAAATCTTTCTAACCCTTTATACAAATTCCAAATCGATGAATCTATTCTGCAAATAAACTTAGTAGCTGGATACCAAAAGAACTCAAAAAATCGATTATTTTCCAGATTCACAAGAAATTAAATTGGAAAGAGCTGCCCAACTACAGAGGTACATTATATCGTTTTTACATGCATCCTATAAAATATTTTAAGCTGATTTTGCAAAAACGCTTCAATAAATAGATCTATGAGAACAAGCTTTTGGAGGAGTTTCAGGCAGGTTTTTTTGGCAGGATATTCGACACGGTGGACCGTATTATACTTTTTTCGTGGATCTTAGATCTGCATTTGATATGATAGAAAAGCGCTAATTTACAAGTTATAGCGATAACAGCATGTCATGAAAGTTTGGGAGAGTTATAGAGAATCTTTATGAAGAGCTGTCGAAAAGATTTAAAATGCAATCGAGGGTCAGGCAGGGTTGCACATTGAGGCCACACGTGTTTGCTTTGTTTATTGATGATATCGTAGATATCTTACCGTGCGGCATTGAAATCGCCGGAAAGATAGTAAAAGTATTGATCTTCATGGATGACACTGAACTTTTGGCAGCCTCACCCGAAGCTAATGATAAATCGTCTTTTTGAATACTGGCAGTTTTGGAGTTTGATAGTTAATCTGAATAAATCCAAAATTTCGATTTTCAAACATATAAGAGGACAAAGCTGTGCAATCGAAGTTGTCACGGAATTCACTTAACGAGAAATTTGAGTATGGAATGGGAGAAGAAACTGATGAAGGCTAAAAGCGCAATAAGCGCAGCCTAAAATAGTTGTTTTTATAACAAAAGTATCGCCAATACCAGCAAGTTCAAGATATTTGAAGTGGTATCAGCATCAGACCCAACTACTTCATCATGAATTATAGCCTCTGTTCATACGAAAAAGTGGATTATAATATACTGAAAGTTTTAAAGATGAATGAAAACCGACTACAAAAGATAGTAGCTCTGCAAGTCATAAGGACCAAAATAAGATGGTGTGCTGACGGGATAAATATAGCGAGAGAATGTGGAATAGATTTAAACCTAAATAATTTCGGTAATGTAGAGGTAAAAGCTTCTCCTTTCCAGCAGTAGACTTAAAGCTGCGAATGATCAAATGGGATCTGTCTACAGGCTACTCTACTCTATACTCAACTAAACTACAACTTGAAAGATAGGAATTATTTCAGCATTGTCGAAATATCAATGATGGTAAAGCTGCGGGGAAAACTCATGCATCTGAATTTCATACCACATAGAAATGATTGACCCACTTTATCCTATTTGTGCATCCTAGGTGAAAGGGAAGATATTCTTCACTTTATTGGAAGATACTCGATTCTTTAAGAAATAAGAAGAATACAAAAATCTCATTCGATGCATCAAAAATGAAAAACATCGATGTTTTTAATCGATATGTCGTTATATATCGATACTTTGAAAAAATATCGATATTGGTGTTCTTCACAAAAAGAGTAATGCTTAGCGTATGTGTCTTAGGACCGGATGTTTAGTTAATAATATGCACAACTGGATTGCACGTACTTGCCCTTATATTCAAGTGCTTTGGAATAAAAAATAAAATGCACGCCTGGATCGCACGAACTTGCTCTTATGTAAAATTACTTTGGAATTTAAGATACATTTTATAAATATAAAACATGAATTTAATAAGATAACAATTTTAAAATGCATAAAGTTGCCGTCTGTTTTCTAGAAAAGTATGAATTTATGCAAACAAACTTTAAAACATCGTTTTATTATTAAATACATTTTTTATATAAGAAATTTCTTTAAAATTGTTCAAGAAAAAAATGTGGGATGCGAATTTTAAGTATTTAATAAAATTCATTTTAGGAAATAATTTCAAAAAATAATCGTTCATAGGTTTTGAAGATATTGATTTTTCAAAACAATTTTTTTTTTTTTTTTAAACCTAACAAATATTTTTTCGAATATTTTCATACACAATATTATTTTAAACTTAAGGGGACTCCTGCTGAAAAGTTTTGGTTAAAATCATAAGAGCCGTAATTGAGAAAGTCGAAAATCAAAAAAAAAACCGGTTCTATGACAGGTACCGTTAATAACATTTTTCCCCAAAATTTTTTTTGACCAAAATATAGTCCATGTCCATAATATCACACTTAATTTTTTTATTAAAATCGTTGGAGCCGTTTTCCAGATAAATACGATTTTGCATTACGGGTGTATGGGGGGTACCGTTTGTTTCAATTTCCCCTCTAGGGTACCGAGTTTGAAGAAGAAAGTAGTTTAGGCTGTAGTTCGAGGTACAGACATACAAACAGACAGGCGGAATTGCCGGACCCACTTTTTTCGTCTTCGCTATCATCGTAATGTCAACTTTGATCAAAATCTCGAGTTCGATTTATTTTCCAAATGCAGAACTTGCCCTTTAGTACCTATGTATATCGCAAGTAAAAAATAAGCTTTTATATACAAAATTTTTAAAACATTTTTAAGAAAAAATTTTGGTACGCCAACTTTAAGTTTTTATTATTGTACGAATGAAAATTAAATTTACAAGAAAAATACTAAGCCGTTTTTGAAATATCGAATTTTCCAAAAAAAATGATTTTTTTTTTTCAAAAATTCAAGAAATATTTTTTTTTAAGTTTCGAAATGCAATGTTTTTTAAACTTTTTAGAATCATCTCTGTAAACAAATTTCATTAAAATCCGTTATGCCGATAATGAGTAATTCAAAATTTGAAAAAATAGTTCTATGGTAGGTACAAGCTGTAATATCTTAATTTCAATTTTTTTATTAAATTAAAGATCGTAAGAATTAATTAAAAGAAAAAAATTTTATCAAAATTCTAGGCGCCTTTTTCGAGAAAAATAGGAATTTTGAAAACCATTTTTTAACATTTTTAAGGTGGGTACCTTTAGTTTTAGGTAAAATACAATTTTTTTCTCACATCTTATAGATTATATTGAGAAACTTTCATATATCAAGTTTAATAAAAAATCGATAATGGGGTTTTCGAAATATTGAGTTTTGAAAATTTAAATACACAATTCTATTCAAATTTTAGGGAAGCTTTAGCACAAAAAAAATATGATCAAAATCGGTTGCGAAAATCGTTTTTGAGAAAATCATAAACAATAAAATGGTTCTTTGGGGGGTACCCTCAATAACCATTTTTCAGAAAAAATAGCCTTTTTCGGTTTGAAAATGCATGATTTAATATTTTTATGAATGAAACTTTCTTTAATTTTTGAAAATATCATCCGTTGCTAATTCTTATCGATTTACACAAATGGCCATTAATTTCCTGTCGAATTTGACCCGTCCATCGTTCCTGAAGTTGATAGTACCGAAGAATTTTCTGCAACCATTTTTCTTTCTCTTCTAAGCTTCTGAAACCATTACTAGCTAAGTTGCGTATTTTGCCCATTACTAACTCAGAACCTTTACAACAGCAATCTACAGAACTAAATTCTAAGCGAATAACATTAATCATAACTTTTAGTTACGAGTAACAAATTTCAAGAATTCAAAAAAGTATCAGGATAACTAGAATCTGGGTTCGGAATGGTAAAATATTTTACAGAAGTCTTAACGGATGACTTTTCAACCGATTTAAGAACTAACTCCTCTTTAAAGTCTTAAGAAACTATGGTCTTTCATTTTGTATGTGCAAATGAATAATATAGTTGAATCCTATAGGTACGCGGAACTATTGGAAAAATCATTTTCGAGTATATTTGTATAATATATTGATCAGACCAAAAACATTAATGTTAAAAAGAGCCAAGTTCTTCTATACAAAAACCTTTATGTAACAAGTCAGTCGTGAAAAGTACTGAGATCTAAAAGTACGCCAAGTCCTTACTTTATATACCGAATACCGAATATTTAAAGTAGAATAATATTGAAACAGCTACAATATAATAGAGAAATTTTATTATTTAATGATTACTGACTAAAATTTGATGGGTTCACTGGTCAAGTTTTTAAAACCTTTCGAATTTCGCATACAAAAAAACTTGAGCGCTACCGTTCTACCAAATTTCATTGTTCTACTGTAATCGGAAGTGTGCCATATAATTTATATCAGTTCTGAGGAAGTGGGTGGATACCACACCCCTGAATGGAAAACCTCAAATTTTATATTCTTTTCTTTGTATGAAATTTAAGCCATACCGCTTTACCAAATTTCATCGTCTTACAGCAGTTTGAAGTGCTCCATTCAACCAACACCAATTCAGAGAAAGTGGGTGGATACCACGCCCCCTGAATGGAAAACTTCAAATTTTCGATTATTTCCTACCTACTGTGGTGCAAAATGACAAGATTCTATGATCTTGGGAAGTGCTCCATAATTTTGATGATCTGTCAGTCAGTCAGTCAGTTACGATTTTTGTGATTTTTGAGGCCATATATCTCAGAAACCGCTTTTGCTAGAAAATTGAAATTTGGTACGGTGCCTGTGCCTGACCAGCTTAGCAAATAGTCGAAATTTTAAGTTTCTGACTTCATTGGCACTGAAGATAGGAAGGGGTCGAAAATCGTCTGAGTTTGTTCCTGTAAAAAGTGTGTAGTGCCAGAACTTGGCTGGGTACTACTGTGCCTTTTGATACAAATTGTACGTTGTGAAAATTTGTATTGTAAAAGTTGCATTTGAAAAAAAGCAGTTTTTAACAAAGTTTTAAGAAAATCGGCTTTGTCAAGCATTACTTGCCATATAATAACTAAATATAAAGGGATTTTAAACTGACGCGGGTTGATTTTGGCAGCCTATGGCGGTCATGTTGTTTTTGGGATATTTATTAAGTTACTGATACCAAACTACCATTACAAATAACACGATTGAACAGCACGTCCAAATGATAAATAAATGAGGCGGTCACCGTGCGTCGAGTGTACAAAACGATGATAACCAATAGTCCAAATTGAACCATATGAACCTTGTTGACATGTGGTTCCAGCCGGATAGTGACACATGCAACATAGTGGAAGCCATGATTGACATTTTGTAGGCATGTTTTAAGGGTAAGGTTTTCTTTCGAAGAGTTGACTTGAATTAGCTGCTAAGTGCATGCCATTTGACTCTGCTAGACTTTTTCTTGTGAAGCTTCCTTATGCAAATAAACCACAATTAGCCGAAGCACTTAAGATGAACACAACACAGGTCCTCGCTAATATTCAGCTGGATCTACTCGTATGTGGAAGAAAAAATTTGAAATAGAACCAATTGGATCCGTATCACTGTAAGAAGCCGAGGCGGGTATTTAAAGGATGTCATATTCCAACATAATGGCATTCATGGCCCTTTCAAATAAAAAAAAATTGCTTATATCTCACACAATTTGTTTTACTATCGCCCTTATTTGAAAAATACTTGTGATATAACAAGTAAAAACCGTAAAATTAATCCGTCCAATACCTACAAAAATCTCATAAAAAATAACTGAAAAATGGCCGCACCAACACAGTACTTCATCATAGTTGGAACATTTATTATTCACATTTAAGCCTAGTACTCACCTAGCGTGAAATGAAAAATAAATACGTTCCAAATTAAGCCTAGTACTCAGTTCAAGTGAAAATGAAAATTTCATATAAAAGTGACTGCTGGTTCACTGGCATGAAATCCGCAACGAGAGGTGAGTACTAAAATGTGGATTGGAAAAAAAAATATGTTCCACAACTTTTTCCACGCTATGATTTCCATTTCTCAATGTACAACAATCAGGAAAAAGTTTAAGGCAACGTGGAAAACTGTGACATTTGTCATTTGATTTGAATATTTTGTTTCAAAACAAAAAATTGAAAATTTATAAACAGAAAGAGAGAATCAGTTTAAAAATAATTGTATTTTTTTTCATTCAAAGTGAGTATCAAAACTTCACGTGGAAAAGTGTATTCTATTTTTATTTTTTTTCTTCGCGTGTAATTTGGAACGTATTTGTTTTTCATTTCACGCTAGGTGAGTACTAGGCTTTACACGCGAAGAATAAAAATGAAAATAGAATAAACTTTTCCACGTGAATTTTTGATACTCACTTTGAATGAAAAAAAAGACAATTATTTTTAAACTGATTCTCTCTTTCTGTTTATAAATTTTCAATTTTTTGTTTTGAAACAAAATATTCAAATCAAATGACAAATGTCACAGTTTTCCACGTTGCCTTAAACTTTTTCCTGATTGTTGTACATTGAGAAATGGAAATCATAGCGTGGAAAAAGTTGTGGAACATATTTTTTTTTCCAATCCACATTTTAGTACTCATCTCTCGTTGCGGATTTCATGCCAGTGAACCAGCAGTCACTTTTATATGAAATTTTTATTTTCACTTGAACTGAGTACTAGGCTTTACGCATAATACTTTCCTTTACAAAAAGGAATAAAATACATTTAAATAAAATAATGATTCAATTTAGTCGAAGCGAAGTGTAAATTGTGAAACAATGTATTTAATAGATACAACAAAATTAAATTAAAAAATGGTGCTACTAAAAATAGCTGTATGTTCTGGAACTTAGAACCAAGTTGTAATAATCATTCATCAAACAATAAACTATAATCTAATATCTATTTGAAGGTAATGTTCATCTGGCGAGCTTATCGAAATAATAAATTGCAGTATTAAAATTATAACAAAAATACGTTTATCTCTCTTTTATTCCCTGTAATTGCGCAAATAACCTCATTAAATAATCCCTAAAAAACAATTTCAAACAAAATCCCATAAAATAAAATAATTAAAATAATATTCTATAAAATTTAAAATAACATTCAAAAGGACACTTTAAATTGCGTTGGGAACATTGAAAAGGATTAATATCAAATCAAAATCAAATCAAATTGTAAAAAGGAACACAAATAAAACGAAACGATGAAAGAGCATATCATTAAAATAATGACACAATGAAACAATGACACCAATATAATTATAATGAAACAACTATAATGATTTGCTTACGATTTTGGTTATGACATGATGGGCCTGGAACTATAAAAACGGTTTCGTAATCCCGATAATATTCGGAGTCATTCCTGGCAATGATTTTTTTTATTTTATTGTGAATGTTAATTTTAATTTTAATGTTAATGAGGATAATAAAAAAAATGACAAAAAGGATAATAATAACAAAAAATAAAAGAAACATTATTTTTTTTCTTTGCAGCAAAATAATTTTTATATTTGAGTGGTTTTTTAAATAAAATTGTACTTACTTTTTTAAAGGCACTTGACCACTGGAATTACAGCCCGTACGATTGGCGGCAATGTTACGGGCATCAGTAATCCTGCAAGCTACCATGTTGAACTCTGTAATCGAATTATTTCTAAAATTAATTTGGTTATAGCATTGGCCATCCTTAAAATATATATATTTTGTTAAATTGTTGCTGCTATGATAAATAGAACACCAAACAATTATACTCCACCACCATTACATTCACTATATATAAAAATATACTTTCTAAAATTTATGCTTGAACAGATTTTAATTTATTTTCTGTGTTTAGGTGTTATTTAAGTTTAAACCTTAATTTAGATTACATTTTACGTAATATTTACATTTACACGCATACAAACGAGGGGATGCATTTGTATTTATATTTTTATCCTTATTTACCAACACACCACCGCAATAAAAAATAATCATCACCAGCAATTAGTACTTTAACTATATAATAATAGCATTTTGAAAAGCTTACAATACTATAATCATTATCATTACTCAATTTTAGCATTTTAATGTCTAATTTATTTAAATTTCAATTTCAACTATATCTCTAAGTAAACACACAATTTATGAATAATTTTTTGTTTTAAATTTAATCATTCTCACTATGATAAATATTTTGTTTTTTTAATTTTACTATATTTTTGTTTATTACTTTTTATATAGCATATCATGGAGGGGAGCACACACAAAAATATATATATTAGGACACGGCTCTGGTTGAAAGTTATGGAAATTTGATGGTCCAGGATGCTGATGATACCTTCCTTGAAAGTTAAAGTAGAACTTTCGAGGTTGGTTTTGCCGGGTGAACGTTTAATTTTTTTTTTCGTTTTTTGATTGCTTTTAGTTTCAATTTGTATAAATCAATGAAGTGTGTATGTGTGTGCGTGTGAATGTGTATTTTTCTATGTAAACTAATTCGAAAGGATTTCAATTTGATTGAATATACAAATAAATACAAAACATGATGAAATGAAAATTTATTTGTGCAATTTATTGGAAGGTAGAGGAGGCAAACTTTGCTCTAACTACCCAACTTACATTTTACATTTATATAGTGCTTCAAGGCTTGCAATCTATAGGGTATAACTTAGGGTTTGATTTTATTCATAGCAAAAGGGTGAAGGGCAAACATTTTTATGATCAAATCTTCAAGATGCATAATTTATTGGTATTTTAAATATGGCGGAGTGGGCTTTTGTGCATTAAATGTGAACACTATTAGTGTAGGCTATTCTCGATTTAGATTTTGTGATCCGTAATGATCTAATTTATTTCAATGGCCTTATTGCAAATTATGCAAGGTCTCAAGATTTATTTTGAATTTGTTTTTAACGTCAAATAGACATCTGTCAATGCTGACGTATACCTGTGCAATATAAAGATTCTGAGGCCAAATTGGGAGAAAGAATAAGTTGGTAAATATTATGAAATGAGGTGCAATAAAACATACTCCAATGAGTTTTTAGTTCACACTGAGAAATTAAAAAAATTGAAAATGTAAAGGTAAAACACGGAAAAGTAGTTTAAAGGTCAGTTTAAAGGCGCTTTGTATAATTTGTATGCACTACAAATCCAAGAACTGAGAAAAACAAAATTTGCCTTACGAAATATCACTCAAGGTAATTTCTTCAGAAATTAACGAAGAAATTAAAATTGATAGTATAGTAATTTTTGAACCAAATTTTAAAAAGGGAATGTAGCCCAAATATTTTGAATTTATATTATTTTTGAAAAATTTGCGAATTATTTCCTATATTTTGCAAAATATTTGGCAGCTAAATTTATCAACACAAGTGTAGTTAAACGGTACACACGTAAAGGGTTTTCCAATTGGGATTTTCGAACTTTGACAGATGAGTGCGGGCGTATTGAAGCTCCATCTATCGAATTGGCTTTTATTAATTGAGTCTGTCATGCTCTTTTAACATGGAGAGTTATTAAGTTCAAAAAATGATTAAATTTTTTTATGTTTGTTGGTCTTCTGTTCGAGCAATATTTTTTTTTGTTATAATTTAAAAAATTTAAAATACTAGAGCACAGTTCGATTGTTTTAGGAAAGTTGGAGAGGATTTAGAAAGAGATACCGATGCACATTGGTTTAAATGGGACGAAATATTGTGTCGGACAAAGCATTCTACATTCGTGCAGTACGGCTAAGGAAAGAACCCCTGAATTTAACAGTACGTCCAAAGTTGGGATCAAGAGTAAACTGATTGGCACTTCTTGAAGCGTGAGTATTACGGGAAAATTGTCTAAGGGGAGGAATGCAACTTTTTATTTCATGCGCTTCGTCCATTTTATGGTCAAAAAATCATATTTCATACACAAGCAAAATTGTCTATTTTGGGACGATACAATCAACACGAGATCAACTAAATTTCAATGCATCAACAGAAATTCACAGAATAGTTGTTTGAGAATGAGGTTGGCATGACCAACACCATCAATTGGATAATATGGAAACCGATGATGGAACTCCATCCAGTTGAAACCACGAAGGTGATTTGAATTAACCATCGAGATAGTGGGATAATATTAGACCACTGGACTTCTTTTTCGGATGTTTTTCTTCTTTAAACGTAGGTCTATACCAATAAACAACAAATCACCCTTGCCCAACCTAATCAATGTCATTGTTTATTGTTCAAATTCAGCAAGATTTATGCGCCAGACTTCTGATACGCGCCCCCTACTTAAGTCGTAAAACAAGGAAATACATTAAACATTCAGACGGTGTTCACGAGATGGGAATGATGCCATGTTAAACAACCAAAGTTGTTCAAAATTTAACTATCTAGAACTTAAGGCGTAACAATCATGTGTCTACGATTGACATTTTTGACTTAAATTTAAGACAACATTAAAATCGTATTATGTAGTTCGGTTAGAAGTAAATTACCAAAAATAAAACCCTTTTTTCCAAAAGGAAAAGTTTCATTATTCATTTTAAAGTTATGGTTTCGACGAATAAAGCTTTTTGGCACAAATAGCAATTCTACCAGGAATTGATTGAACAATTAAGAACAGAATATTAGGGAGCTGGGCCGATACACAATAAGAATAGATCTGTAGGCGCACATATGGCTGTAAAATTAACATAATGTAGATGGGCTGGACAAAAACTAATCACTCGCTTAAACCAAATATCAACAGCCCATGCTCCGGAAAGATTTCATTGAAATGCAATCAAATTGCGGAAAACATATTAAGGTGTCAAATATGCGTAGTGAAATATTGTTTCAAAACTGGTGGAAAAACATGTGAAAACTGCTCGTGCTTGATGATAATTATTATGATATTAATGATGCTACTGCAAAATCAACACGTTACTCTGACACATTTGAAGATTTTATCAATCTTACAAAACCATCATCAAGAAGATAGAACCCACAAAACTTAAAAATTAAAATGCTTTTTGACGACTTCAAATGAACGAGGTACTATGGGCTTATTAAGTCAAATCGTAGATAAAATACACTTTTACCAAATTTGTAGAGAACGAAATTTGTACCGCGTTCCTCAGTTCAGTACGTGTTACAACAATTTAATAAAACAAAAACAATTTCAAACAAAAAAGACCTGAACGGCCAAAAAAATTGATCGTCGTATAGAAAAGAGACTACTTAGAAGTGTTGCAGAGGATCCGAAGCATAGTGCATCCGTTCTTGCAGATGAATTAAAATAGATTGAAAGAACTGATGTGTGTTCTCAGATAATTGTTGAAATTTGTATTTAACTATAATTTCTTACAGTGTAATTTAACAAATAATATTATTATCTAAACATCTATTTCTCTTTCTTAATTCAGTCTAATTATCTCTTTCTAAAATACTAATTGTCAAAGCATTGTCTGATGTAATAATTTCTTTACTTCACTTGTGATTCAACCGCCAATTGAGTAAGTTATCCTCCTAATTGTAATAAATCTTGAATTGATTTAAAATTGAACTTTTGGGTTTTCATTTAATTTAATCGGAAATTATTTCATGGTGCCGAAACCCGGGATTCAAGATCTAAATAACTATTAGGGTTTAATTATAAATAATAATCGTGGAGATGGACAACGCAAGTCGCGCGGCATATAGAGGACAAGTAACTCGCGTGGTTAATAGTGCAAACGACTACTTGCGGAGTCCTGAGTCTAATCCTACTTCAACGAACGAGGAAAATTGGGATTCCATTGAAGAAGAACTTTTAGTGTTTCTTAATCGATTACAAGTTGCTCATGAGGGTCTTATAAAAGCCAATAACGAATTTGTTGCAACAGCAGACACAGCAATTAAAGACATGGAGTTAACTGTTGAATATGAGGACAAAGCCACGTCCATAATCACGCGGTTGAATCAACGTCTTCAACGGTTAAATCGGTTGAGAAATCCTAACGGTTCGATATCACCCAACGTAACTACCGGTACTAACGCATCTTTGTCACGTGAACGTATTAACGGGGTTCGATTGCCAAAACTGCCTCTCAAAACATTTTCGGGAGATTTTAAGGAATGGCTTCCCTTTTGGGAGCAGTTTAAGACAGCGGTGCATAATAACGAATCTTTATCTGGGGCTGATAAATTTAATTATCTTCAATCCACTTTAACGGGAAAAGCCACTGACTTAATTGCCGGATTTACACCAAGTGGTAATTGCTATGATAGTGCTTTAGCACTACTTCAAGAAGAATTCGGGAATGCGGAAAAACTTATCGATAAAAATATGAACGAACTAATGTCCATTTCATTGCTTAGCTCAAAAGACGATATTCGTGGCTTAAGAAATTTATTTATTTATTTATTTATTTCATCATCATCTATCGAGTTTCCTCTTACAGATTGCTTAAATCTAACTTAATCTATTTCATATAATTTTAATTTGTATTTTTATTAACGTTTTCAGTTAACTGTAATTTAAATACATATCTTTCAAGACTTGAGTCTACATTGAAATCTAATTCATTATATACTTTCATACATCTTGTGAATGGTTCATTAGAACCATAATTATATCTATGCAAGGGAATATAAAAAAATTTTCTTACTCGAACGTTTCTTCCTGGAACATAGATATTTAAAAGATTTAAAAGATTAGGACATTTTATATGGTATGACAATATATCATAAACAAACATTACGCAATTAACAACCCGACGATTTTCCAGAGTAGATAATCCAATCAAAGCACATCTGGTAAGATAGCTTGGCATTTCTGGCAAATTCCATTTCAATTGCTTAACTAAAAACCTTGTAAATGCTTTTTGAACTTTTTCAATACGATTTTTTGAAACTTTGTAGAATGGATCCCAAATAACTGAAGCATATTCCAAATGTGGGCGGACAAGGGAAGTATAAACAGATTTTATGGCATAGGGATTAGAAAATTCAGAACAATTTCTTTTAAGAAAACCTAGCATTGAAATATGAAATATGAAATATTTACAATACGGTAACTTCTTCCATACGATCATTGATAGCGCTTAGTATACCTCCGAGTAATTATGCAATAATGCTTAAATCTAAACTATTAAACTGTTTACCTAAAGAACTTCGTGCGAATTATTTTCGTTTTCAAGGTCAGGTTTCTAATGAAGAAACACGTGATTCTGCAACAGATACCGGTAATAATGTTTCTTCAGAAAGTGAATGCTCATTTAATCTTGACGGTGATAAGCAGCTAACGGGTCTTCTTAAATTTATCAAGAGAGAAATCGTTGCTCTTGAAAACTCGGTTGGCGAAAGATTGGCAAATAATCAAATGAGACAAACGAAACAATTTTCTACTGCAGCTGGACTGCTAACAGCATCTAAGTCTCAACCAGTATGTTTTTTTTGTAAGTCGGCTGCGCATGACTCTAAAGACTGTAATAACCAACTAACTGTCACACAAAGAAAAAACCTACTTAAACAAGATAATCGATGCTTTCGTTGTACTTCTAAAGGGCATTCATCGAAACGGTGCTACATAAGAAATCTGAAATGTAGTGCTTGCGGGGGAAGACATGCAAAGTCGATGTGCGATCCAGACTACCGTCAAAAACAATTGACAAAAGTAAACGGTAGTTCGAATAGTATCAAAGCTGTAAATTTATACGCGACTATGAAAAGAGAAAATCCGTCAAATGTATTTTTGCAAACGGCATCGGTATTTGCTTTAAATATGACGAAAGAGCTCAGCGTTTATGTTAGGCTAGTTATAGACGGTGGTAGTCAAATGACATTTATTAAAGAATCTCTCGCGGAAAGACTTTGTTTACCTGTTGTCGGGTCGCGAAATGTCTGTGTCATTCCTTTTGGAACTGATAAGAAACAAAAAACACCGGAGAAAAACTATAAAATTGTCGAGCTATATTTAAAAAGTCAATACGGTGAAAAGATGTTAATAATAAATGCCATTGTTGTGCCTACAATTTGCTTGGATGTCTTAAGTATTCCTACGGAAAAATGTGTAGAAAAATTTAATCTTGTCTTAGCTGATGGTCGTCCTTACGACTGTCAACCAGAAGAGGGAATTTCAGTTCTAATCGGTGCAGACAATTATTGGCGTGTCGTTTTGGAAAATACCATTCGCATTAACGAAGGTCTAATGGCTATTGAAACATTGTTCGGGTGGACGTTGCAAGGTCCCGCTCATAGTAAACATTTTCCGAGTTCCTTATTATCGTACGCGAATACTTTGATTGTAAGTGCTTTTGACGAAAAAACATTTTGGGATCTTGAATCAATCGGCATAAAACCGATCCAAAATGAATGCAATTCCTTTACTGAAGATTACATCGATAAATGCATCATCAAAAATTCCACTCGATACGAGGCTAGCCTGCCTTGGAAGAACGATGGCCGTGTTTTGGAATCCAACCGTGCAAATGCATTTTCACGATTCCAATCTTTAGTAAAACGACTCTCCAGAACACCTGCAGATCTCTTAAGGTACGACAATGCGATACGGGAACTTATTGTGAGTGGAGTAGCTGAGATGGTAGAAGATGAAAGTGACCCAGAAAATATCCGAACGTATTACATGCCTCATCGAGGTGTATATCGAGAAGACAAGGAGACTTCGAAGCTTCGCATCGTTTTCGACGCCTCGGCACATGCGGAAGACTGTGCATCACTCAATGAATGTTTAAAATCTGGTTCAAATTTACTGCCCGATTTATTAATGATTCTTCTCAATTTCAGAACTGGATTGATTGCTTTGGTTGCAGACATTGAAAAGGCTTTTCTTCAAATTACTTTGAATAGAGGGGATCGCGAGTGTCATCGTTTTTTTTGGTTCAAGAGCGGAATTAGTGACGCCTGTGACCTTCCTAAAGCAGCAATTTTTAGAATGAATCGTATTACGTTTGGGGTAACATCGAGTCCATTTATACTGGCAGCTACTTTGAGAAAACATTTGCAGTCTGAACGTTCTAAGTTTCCTGAGGTATGCCAGGTTTTGGAAAAAAGCTATTATGTTGACGACTTTGTCATGAGTGTGAACGACGAAAATTTCGCAAATAAAGTTTACTGTCAGTCAAAGAGCATTTTCGACGGAGCTTCAATGAAGTTGCGGAAGTGGAATAGCAATCACCAGCGCCTAAGAGATTCCTTCAGCGAAGTACCACCTGATCGTCAGAAGGTATTGGGTTTATATTGGTATATTCATACAGATGAACTTTGTGTAGACATAGATCCTGTGTTAAATTCAAGCGAGTTGTTGAAAACGAAGCCAACAAAACGAAGCATATTGCAGATAATATCTCGCTTTTATGATCCCTTAGGTATATTGAGTCCATTTCTAATTAATTTTAAAATATTATTCCAAATGATTTGGAAACAAAAATTAGCATGGGATGAGGAACTGCCTGGTGATATTCTTAAAACGTTCTATTCATTATATGAAGGTGTTGGTGCCTTAAAGGAAATTTCGATACCAAGGTGCGTTTTCGATGGAGGAGATTTCGAAGAAAGTGAGCTTCATCTTTTTGCAGACGCGAGTAAAAGTGGTTACGGAGCGGTGGCATATGTGAGAACCATAAATGGTAAGAATAAAATGACTGTACGATTTCTTTGCGCAAAAAATAGAGTGTCACCTTTAAAAGATTTGGAAAAATCTTCACAATTGACTCTACCAAAACTGGAACTTACTGCAGCTCTCGTAGCGGCAAGGCTTTGCTCATATGTTTTAAAGAATCTGAAGGTGACCTTCAGTCGCATTTGTCTTTGGACGGATTCAAAGATCACTCTTTGCTGGATCACAAACACTTCAAAAAAGAAGTGGAAGCCCTACGTGGAAAATAGGGTGGATGAAATTCAAAAGCTGACATCTGGGTTTGAATGGTATCACTGTCCTGGCAAGGACAATCCTGCCGATCTGCTGACTCGAGGTGTGACATCATCACTCTTAGCAACTTCTGAGCAATGGATTCATGGACCTCCTTGGCTGAGTTGCGATTTTAAAACTTGGCCAGTTCAAATTTGTCACAACGATAATATTACTAACACTTTGCTTTCTTTACATGTAACGAATGATGATCCCGCAAAAAACGATGCATTCGGTGTCGAAACTTTGGAGCCTCTTTTACCAGCTGAGGACTATAGCTCTTGGAAACGATTATTGAGAGTGACTTCATTTGTGATCCGTGCCATACCCTTGTTAAGAGAGAGGTTTTTCAGATTTAAATCCCGACGTACAACCATAGCCGAGTTTCAAGTTGCTGAATATAGATCGAGAAGTCGAGTTATAACCGTAGACGAACTAAAAACTGCTGAAGATTATTGGATAAAATACACCCAACGAAACGAATACAGTGAAGAAATGGAGGTGATAAAGAAAGGTAACAAAGTTAATAAATCTTCACATTTATATATTTTTAATCCAATTATCGAAAACGGTATATTGCGAGTTCATAGTCGACTTAGGGACTGTAACGAAGAAGGTATAACAGCCTTCCCCATAATTTTACCCAAACGTTCTTATGTGACCAAGCTTATAGTATTACATGTTCATAACCAAATGTTACATAGTGGAACAGGTACTACTCTTGCCGAATTGAGGAAGCGATTTTGGATAATCAGAGGCAGACAACTGGTTAAATCGATTATTTCAAAATGCGAGGTCTGCATAAAACTTCTGGCTTCACCTGGTTCAGAACCAATTGCTCCTCTTCCAAGGGACAGAATGTTAACCTCAAGACCCTTCGAAATGACAGGCATAGACTATGCTGGTCCTTTGTACATAAAAGATCCTGGTGCCAATGGATCCTCGATGAAGGCGTATATTCTCCTACTTACGTGTGGTACCATCCGAGCAGTTCATTTGGAGCTGGTGACGGATCTCACGACCGAATGCTGCTTGCTTGCGTTAAGAAGATTTTTCGCCAGAAGGGGTAAGCCCAAAATAATTTATTCTGACAACGCCAAGACCTTTAAATGCGCTTCAAAGGAGTTAAAAGTGTTAAACGATATAGTGGGTTCGGAGTTGGTGCAAGGTTTCGTGAACAGTGAGGGTATACGATGGAAGTTTATCGTCGAAAGAGCCGCCTGGTGGGGCGGATTTTGGGAGCGTCTTGTCCGTAGTGTGAAGTTTGTGCTCAAGCTGACAATTGGGCGAGCAGTGCTGAACTTTGAAGAGCTTCGAACACTTCTTATTGAAGTGGAAAGGGTTATTAATTCCAGACCTTTAACATATATTTCAGATGATCCTAAGGACATAAGTCCTCTTACTCCCTTACATTTTTTAACTGGTTTTCACTTTTCTTTAGATTTGTCACAATTCGAGGAACAGGAAACTAGTCAAAGTCTTCGTGTCAAATGGGATTCTAGGCTGAAGACTTTAAAATCATTTTGGAAACGTTGGAGACTTGAGTATCTTCAACAACTTCGCTCCCTTCACCAATTTAAAACTGGAGGCTCAACGAAGATTAAGATAAACGATGTCGTTATTATACATGATCCATCCGTTTCAAAGATGTTTTGGAAACTAGCAGTAGTAGAAGAGGTATTCCCTGGACGTGATGGAAAAGTTCGAGCTTGCCAAATCCGCTTAGCAAATGGAACAAGACTACGACGTCCAGTACAACTACTTTATTCACTTGAAATTGTATAGCTTTATCTTTTGCGGTGCGGAGGATGTTGAAATTTGTATTTAACTATAATTTCTTACAGTGTAATTTAACAAATAATATTATTATCTAAACATCTATTTCTCTTTCTTAATTCAGTCTAATTATCTCTTTCTAAAATACTAATTGTCAAAGCATTGTCTGATGTAATAATTTCTTTACTTCACTTGTGATTCAACCGCCAATTGAGTAAGTTATCCTCCTAATTGTAATAAATCTTGAATTGATTTAAAATTGAACTTTTGGGTTTTCATTTAATTTAATCGGAAATTATTTCATGGTGCCGAAACCCGGGATTCAAGATCTAAATAACTATTAGGGTTTAATTATAAATAATAATCGTGGAGATGGACAACGCAAGTCGCGCGGCATATAGAGGACAAGTAACTCGCGTGGTTAATAGTGCAAACGACTACTTGCGGAGTCCTGAGTCTAATCCTACTTCAACGAACGAGGAAAATTGGGATTCCATTGAAGAAGAACTTTTAGTGTTTCTTAATCGATTACAAGTTGCTCATGAGGGTCTTATAAAAGCCAATAACGAATTTGTTGCAACAGCAGACACAGCAATTAAAGACATGGAGTTAACTGTTGAATATGAGGACAAAGCCACGTCCATAATCACGCGGTTGAATCAACGTCTTCAACGGTTAAATCGGTTGAGAAATCCTAACGGTTCGATATCACCCAACGTAACTACCGGTACTAACGCATCTTTGTCACGTGAACGTATTAACGGGGTTCGATTGCCAAAACTGCCTCTCAAAACATTTTCGGGAGATTTTAAGGAATGGCTTCCCTTTTGGGAGCAGTTTAAGACAGCGGTGCATAATAACGAATCTTTATCTGGGGCTGATAAATTTAATTATCTTCAATCCACTTTAACGGGAAAAGCCACTGACTTAATTGCCGGATTTACACCAAGTGGTAATTGCTATGATAGTGCTTTAGCACTACTTCAAGAAGAATTCGGGAATGCGGAAAAACTTATCGATAAAAATATGAACGAACTAATGTCCATTTCATTGTTTCGACGAATAAAGCTTTTTGGCACAAATAGCAATTCTACCAGGAATTGATTGAACAATTAAGAACAGAATATTAGGGAGCTGGGCCGATACACAATAAGAATAGATCTGTAGGCGCACATATGGCTGTAAAATTAACATAATGTAGATGGGCTGGACAAAAACTAATCACTCGCTTAAACCAAATATCAACAGCCCATGCTCCGGAAAGATTTCATTGAAATGCAATCAAATTGCGGAAAACATATTAAGGTGTCAAATATGCGTAGTGAAATATTGTTTCAAAACTGGTGGAAAAACATGTGAAAACTGCTCGTGCTTGATGATAATTATTATGATATTAATGATGCTACTGCAAAATCAACACGTTACTCTGACACATTTGAAGATTTTATCAATCTTACAAAACCATCATCAAGAAGATAGAACCCACAAAACTTAAAAATTAAAATGCTTTTTGACGACTTCAAATGAACGAGGTACTTTGGGCTTATTAAGTCCAATCGTAGATAAAATACACTTTTACCAAATTTGTAGAGAACGAAATTTTGTACTTGCTTTAATGCACTTTTTTTTTTGCAAAATTCCAAAATGAGTGATTTTGTGATGGCAGCCAACTCCTTATTGTTTGGCGGTCAAAAAATGAGTCTAGATTTTGAGAAATCATTTAGATATTAAAGAGTCATCCAATTTGTGCTCTGAATTTGACATCACTATTTCCATCATATATTTATGTCAAACGGGACTCTCAGCTGCGACTATAGTTTGCCATTTAAGAATTTGGATCGTTTATCAATTGCTGAATTGTGTTAAAATTTCGAAAACTCACAATGAAAATTGTGATTTTTTAGAAGGTACTTTTCGCACATAAGGAGCTGATTTTGAACTTCCAATTCATCTCTTTTATTAAATGATAAATTGTATGTAATCGGAGTAGGAGTGAATTCATAAGGGAACCTAGTGTCATTCCTTTAAGCACATTGATAGATCTACCTATACGGTAATTTCTAATCCATAGAATAAGGGTTTCATTGATACCAAACGGAGGCATTTTCGATAAGAGAACCTGGTGTTAAATTCTATCAAATACCTTCGAAGTATGAAGCGTAATAGTCTTACTTTCTTCAAAATAATGTAAAGATCTATTCCACTCTTCGGTGAGAAATGCCATCATATCACTAGTGGAACGAGGATAATGGACCTTATGATCGGATCGGCTCTATAAATATGTTTTCCACCTACCCATATTATATGACAGATACAAAAACTCATGACACACTTCTTCATAACTATATAGGGTTAGATATTTGCAAAAAAAAAAATAGTAATGAGTATCTAATAGAACAGATGAACACAGAACGACAATATGTTTTCTCCCATCATCTTTTTACCAAATCCCAAGAATTTTTGTTCACAAAGGATACCGTTGTGATCATTATGATCGGGCAAGTCCGTAAAATAGAGACAAAAAAGTTTCCGTACAGACCACTCTTTTTGCAATAGTTGGCAAATGTAAAGTGTGTGATTAGGAATTGCGTTGTGTTTTGGTGAGTTTAAGTGTTTTGAATAATATTTTAGTTAAAAACATTCTTTTGTTCTAAGGAAAATAAAATGTCAACTAAACATATGTAACTTCCCTTGGCTAACAGGAAAATTATTATCGACTTGAGCATTTAAGGAAAGTCTCTGGGTAAAATCGCGAAATGTGAAAAAACCGCGTTCCTCAGTTCAGTACGTGTTACAAAAATTTAATAAAACAAAAACAATTTCAAACAAAAAAGACCTGGACGGCCAAAAAAAATTGAAAAATTGAAAATTGGAAAAGAGTCTACTTAGAAGTGTTGCAGAGGACCCGAAGCATAGTGCATCCGTTCTTGCAGATGAATTAAAATAGATTGAAAGAACTGATGTGTGTCCTCAGATAATACAAAAACTGTTGATCAGAAATGGATTTATTGGTCGAGTGAGCCGGAAGAAGCCACGCTTTCGAAAGGCAAATATGAAATCCAGGCTACATTAGGCTATGGAATACTTGGGTAAAGACAATTCGTTCTGGGATCTTGAGAATCTGGATTCCAAAAATTTAATCCCTACTATAAAACATGGCGGCGGCAATGTAATAGTGTAGGGGTGTATGGCTTCTTTTGGCGTAGGAAGTGTGGTTTTTATAGAAAATACCATGGACAAATGTGGATATTTGAAAATAATTCAAAAAAAACCTCCATGTAAGTGCTGAAAAATTGAATTTCGCCAACAATTTTGTCTTCCAAGAAGACAACGACCCCTATAACAACGTTATACAACCAATCCTATTTGGAATGGAATTTCGCTAGATACCACTTAAAACCTTACCCATTCTATAAAAAAACGACTACAGGAAGTCACTGGAAATAAAGGAGGTCCTACTAGATACTATTATGTCGTTTTTTTTTTTGTTACGTTAAGTTAAATGTTTTTCTTTTCTTTTAAGAAAATCCTTTTCCTTTTTCTAACTTTGTGCTGTAAATTATTTTTTATTTTAAGCATTTTCAATAAAATGCTATTTTTTTACTGAATTTTTTTGAGTTGTTATCATTAATTTGATTCCTAGTCGTTTTTAGTTATATTTGTTCAAATTCAATAGCTTATCGCAAAATAAACAGAAAATTTACTACTGTACGGAGACTTTTTCGAGTATGTGTATGTACCTTTGACTCTAAAAAATCCCAAAGGAGAAAGCCCAATGGCGTTAAATCACAAGATTTGGATGGCCAATTATGATCGCAAAAACGGCTGATCACACGATAAGGAAATGACTAATGCAATAGTTGAATTATTTCTGGCTGTATGGCATGTGGCACCGTTTGTTGAAACCACATGTCACTAATTGATCCAGTCTTCCTAGAGCTGAATTTTTCAATTATTCTCTTCAATATGACGGTAATATTTTGTACGCAAATTGTGACTTTAGCTGACAAACCTTTATTATTTTAAGATAAATCTACGAATAAGAGACACTGAACTGAAAGAACTAGCAACTGATCGGCTTAGACATTACAAAAGAGAGACACACGGAAAGAAAGAACAATAGAAGAAACACATGTCCACAGCACAGTGTTGGTATTTGAACGGTACGCCATCCAAGTACTAACCACGAGCAATGATGCTTGATTTCGCTGATCGATGGGAAGCGATACTTTCATCAAAGCCTAGCCGTTGACTATTTTAAAAATATTGCTCAACAATAAAAATGCATTATTCTTTCATATAGCGCTCTATTTTTTACTAACCACGAACTGTCAGCTATGACATTGTAATTTTTTTCCGTTGACAACACTGTACTATTAAATGGCGCAAAGTTAAAATGTTGCGTGGATTATGGGACACAGTTTAGAACCCGAGTTTTTAAAGATTATTTTTAAAACCGAAAAAAAAAAATACCATAAGTTTTTGTTTAATGTGTCTAGTTCATTCAAACCGTGATTTTTAACAAATTAAAAATTGTCGTGCTTGGATTTTGTTGTTCCTGAAAAAAAAAATTATTGATTCGCGTTGCCAGATCCCCTCGTGGAATATTTAATTTTTATTAATAAGTTATGCACCCTCAGATTTTTTGTGTATTTTTGTACCAAACATACCTGATATACGTTCACTTTAAAGAGGCCTATACCACCTATTTTAGAAAACGAAACCCATCGCTCTGCTTATCGCGTCATTTATTCCGTAAGTCTTACCGTAAAATCAACCTTAAGAAATCATGATAAAGTAATCAAAGTTTCTACTGATTGATACTTTGATATTTGTATTTGTCTGAGAAACGCAAATACGATGGCCATAGATCGGACAATAAATTATAAAGCTTCGTTCTATCTTGTTAACTGTCTGTCGATAAGGCCAACAAATTTGAAAATTTCCCTTTCAAAAAATAGAAATCTTCATTTATTTTTCTAATAGTTATTAATTTTGTAATTTAATTTAATATTATTTTGATGTATTTCAATCTTCTTTAATCAAAGTATAGGTGTTGATTTGCATAACGTTTTATCGCTTTTACTAATAAGTTAAAGTTATATTCGTAAACATTTAACATATTATATTTAACCGGAAAAAATTAGATGTTGTGAGCTCGTTTAATACAGAAAAAAAAATCACGATATATCAAATATTATAGAACTTAAAATACAAAAGCTAATGAAGGACATTTATATACATACATATGTGCACATTTATCTACAACAATAAACTGAACTAAACACTCATGCAACACAAAAGCCATTTTTAACCAACATTGTGTGTACAATCAAGACCCTTTAAATTGTCTTGTAAATATGTAAAATTTGATCATAAAAATGTCTCTTCTTAAAGTAAAAATGAAAAACCGCTTTAAGTTAAAGGGATAGGTAGTTTTTTTTTTAATAATTAAGATTTAACATTTAAATTGATTTTTTTTGTATAAGGTCTTAAAAAAAATAAACTTAGGAAAAGTTGAAAACTAATACTGATCTGAAGGTTTCTTGATTTTTTTTTCTTAACTTTAATTTTTTTTGTTGGATATTTTTATTAATTCCATGCTCAGGATTAAATTTAAAATAATTTTAATGAAGACATCAATTTGATTTTTATAAGATCAAACTCAGATCAGTTGAATAGGTTTAACTAAACTTACCCAATTTACACCTACCTTCACGAATAAACAAAACAAAAATTACATTTTAATTTAATTTAAAGTTAAATATAATACAGTTGCGTAAGATTATTGTCGTTTCGGGGTAGATATTTTACCAATTTTGTGCGTGAATTGTTTACAAAAAACGTCTGCCCATTTTTTTTTCTTAAATGATTTAGATGATTAGAAGATTAAGCATCTCTCATTTGATTTGTCATTATAATGAAGATCTTAGTTCTGGGCAGTTAGAACGATGGAACTAAGACCAATATACAATTTTTTTTTACAATTTTTATTTGTTTAGCAAGAAAAATAACCCTTTCCAAAATTACTACCAGAAATATAAAATTAATAGAGAAAAATAAAAAAAAAAAAAAAAAATACAAAAACCAAAACTAAAACTTTACTAAAATGATCAAAATATTATAATATGTTTTGTAAATTTCATGCAATAACTGTCACAATAACTATAATTTAATTTTCCATATCTAAGGACTTGTTGAGTTTGAGTACTTTTTGAATTTTTTCGTGGAAGAACACAATGCAATTTCTGAAAAAAAAAAATTAAAAATAAGAACTGTTTCAAAGGGAAACATCTCGAAAACCTAATTTGTTAGGGAATTCGTATTTCGAGATTGCAATCGGCACCAAAAATCACCTAGAGAACCTTTATTTTCAATTTAACGGTTAATTATTTTCTCACCTAAGTTGCATTAAAACCAGAGAAATCAATTACGTGTAGTTCAAATAAGCGGAATTGACTGTACGTGGACGAGATGATTTCTCGAAAAAAAGTAGATTTTTTTTGTTGGTCAATTCAAATTGAATCCGAGGGTATTTCGATTTCGATCGTATATCGAGACCATTCCTATGTGGTGCAGAGATATTTCAATCAGCAGATGGGACATTTAATTAACAAAGGATTGAATTAAAAGAAAATTAAAAAAAAGTGTCACGGGTTAAGGTAGGCAGTGTTAATCAATTGTAAAACATTAATCGCCTTTGTGTTTGCGTCAACCAAAATGATATTATACACAATACACATATGGCACTATATATAGACAACAAAAAAAAAAAAAAAACGGATAACATATTATATTGTATTTGTATAGCAAGGACTCATACCTGCATTGTGACAAAAAAGAATCAATATTAAAAAGAAAAAAACCAAATCCACACACTCCGAAATAAATATAATTGAAAATCTGTTATGCTGATTGTTTCGACAGATTTAAAATCAATGAGAAGAATGCTTCTGGAATTGCAACATTTAAAATTTAACGCAAAATCATAAGTTCATAAAATGAACTTTTCGACTTAACTGAACGGTCTACGTTTAAGTATATTTACAAATGTGTTAAGGAATTGTTAAAATTAAAACGGATATATATTAAACACACAAAATCTATGGTCCCAAGGAAACACCCAAGTAGCCAAATTATTCTCTCTCATGTATATAATACGCTTAAAGTTACGTTTGAATGTTAAAAACAGCACCTTTAGCATTACACTGCCACTCCGAAGCCCCAGAATCAATTCCCAACGTTTGTTACCTATAAACATAAAAAAGGATTTATTAGGGATACAGCAAGTGAAAAATCCTCAAAGAGATTCGCTGAAAAGTGTTCCTCATCTAAGCCGTTCGGAATCACCAGAATTTCAAGATTAACTAGGATTTCAAGTACTTTCCTTTTTAAGCCAATTGGTATTTCGATATATTTGAAATACTTAACGGCTAGAAGGTTCGTCATTACCCTGCTCTGTCTAAAGCCCTGTTTGCTTAAAGCAGAATCATTAAGAAGGCCATTTTTGACGACATTGACGAAATTTCGGAAATAAAGATCATAGACTTGATCTCTTTTCTCAACGCGAAGAAATTGCTCAAGGACGAACTTCGGTTACTTCTGTTCAGTTCTATCCGTTTGATTCCTTAGATCCCCAGCTAGCGGACTGAGGGCTTTAACGGCAGTGTATTATGTGGACAATCTTAATAATTACTCAATAAGATTGGCTACTATTTCAGACCCAGTCAACAAGCTGCCTAGCTTGGAATGGTGTGTCGTTATTGTCGGATGAGTGTGGACGTGCAGTTGATTGAGTGATCTAATTTCCGGATGATGCAAAAGCAAACACACAATAAGATACGTCATAACCCACTAGATCCTCTCATATTTTTCAACCTAATACAAATTCCGTGAGAATGCCCACAATTTCCCTGATCGATCCCATCCATATGTTCATACGAGTTATGGTATTAAAATGGGGCACTTCAGGGCTAATTGGGACTGAGAGCTAGACTGCCAGTGATCGCTATTGATACATATCTTCTTACCTGCATAAAAATTAGAAAATAATTGAAATTTCGTTAATTCCAGTAAAATTGTAGGTGTTTCAAATAGACGTAATGTTATTTCAACATAAGCTTCTTGTAAGTAAAAAAATTGAGAAGATTTTGACAAGATCGCAGTTTTTACCAAATCTTGCTATTTTAACGTTTTCTCATGTAAATTAAAATTTTACTAAATATCTTGTTGTGTTAACTTCTTATTAGAGTATATTTATTTTGCAATTACTTAACTGATAAATTTTATCAGGTCTTAACCTTACCCAATTCATTTAAGAAGAACAACCTTTTAGTGTTCTAAAATTCCACTTAAGTAAGGAGAAAGTGTTTAAAGCCAGACATTATAAAGGGTTTTCCAATAAGAGGTGTTATTTTGATATTCAAAGAAAAATGGCATTTTTGGAGATAAATGATCGGATGTTTATTTCATTATAAAGAGGAAGGTATGCCGTTAATAATGGAACACAACATCATCCAAATGGCCGCCAAGACCACGCTTACAGGACCATATCCTTTTCATGAAATTTTCCATAACCAAATCGCAAAGTGGCTGATAAGGCCCATTTCCACCTCGGAGGCTACGTTAACAAGCAAAACTGTCGCATCTGGGGCTCGGAAAACCCAAGAGTTATTGTTGAAAAGCCTCTCCATCCTCAACGCGTGACTGTTTGGTGCCCAGCGTCGATTCAAGACCTCAAAGATGAAATTCGTGAGGCTATCGAGGACATAGGGCAGCCACTTTGCGATTTGGTTATGGAAAATTTCATGAAAAGGATATGGTCCTGTAAGCGTGGTCTTGGCGGCCATTTGGCTGATGTTGTGTTCCATTATTAACGGCATACCTTCCTCTTTCTAATGAAATAAACATCCGATCATTTATCTCCAAAAATGCCATTTTTCTTTGAATATCAAAATAACACCTCTTATTGGAAAACCCTTTATAACCTGAAAACAGTGTTGGCTTAATAGTTTATCTGCTTAAATAAATAGAAATAACTAGATCACCTTGTTGATATAAGCAATCAACCATTAACTTTCTCTATTCTTTAACTGATGATGATGATTTTCCTTCATATATAAGATTAAGTAGGCTTCACATGTACATATCATGTAAGCTCAACAGGTGGCGTTATTAAAGATATATGTTGCAAATACTTGCGTAACATCGGTCTAGGTTAAATTCAACCGGGAATTGTTAAAATTACACAGGTGAGCATTATCGAAGAAACCTACTTCTATCGCATAAAAATATAGTTGCCAAGTAGTTGCCAAGAAAGTTCTTTGTTCAAGTTTTGTAGATTTGATATAATTTGCTTACAAATATGAAACGCTTAGGGCGCTCAACATCCAGCTTTGCAGCTTTGACCAGATCTCTTTTATAGCCAAGCAAGTATTGTTGTCTTTATAGCATCTTGCTTTAGCAAAAAATAAATGTAAATACCTTTAGTAGTAGAACTAAAAATGACCATCCTATTTGTCAAAATGAGTATATTTCTTCCACTTGTGGCGAAATTAACGGCTTATGATCCTTCCTGGATCACCCAATAGCCGGACAGCATGGCGTGGTTCTTGTGCGGAGTTTTAAATTTTCTAAGGAAAATTACAAGATTTTTTCTGTTGGCACTTACACCAAGTCCAAACCGACACTACTATATTTTCAATATCTTTTTCTATGTACTTTAGTAGCTCATTTACTACCAAGTTCCATTGGAGGGAGTATAGGACGTCCTCCGAAAAAATCTCAATTGCATCAAAAACTGTTTTAATGGATTTTTTGTTCTAAATTTTATATGTTTAACCAAGCGCAGTAAGGAAAAGAATTTGGTACAAAAAATAAACAAAACAAAAACCTCAGTAGTGTAAGAGATGGAAAAAATGTACATAGTTTTTTTTGACAGATCAATGCCCTACTGGGGCCTAAAAAAGAAAAATACATATTGAAAATTTTGTGAAACTGTTTAAATTTATTTTCACAATAATTACATAGCCGTGTTCTTTGGAAAATTGATAGCCACTCAGTAAAGAAAATTGAAAAAAAAAAAACGATTATAGTCACTTTTATATTCACTCTCTTTTAATCTCAAAGTTTGACACGAATTTAAGAGTAATTCGAAACTTATTTTGACGTATTTAGAATATTTCTTTCCATATTCTTGCCAGCCTCTAAATTACAATTTTACTGAGCACAAAAATCGATTGTTTGTTAAAAAAAATTTTGTAGATGTTTTTTAATCCATCGAGATCTTAGGCATCCTCCAATGGAATTTGACAGTTTATGGCTTGGTAGATGGGTAATATACTATATTTTGACCTATTTAGAGTATTTCTTTCTAGATGCTTTCTAAAAGCCCTAAAATCGCAATTTTCCTGAACCAAAAAAATTCAATTAATTGACATTTGAGATTTTTTGTACGTCTTTTGCAAAATAGACATGACATGAAGCTTTATTTCCAAATGTCTTGACATAATAAAAATCTCTGAGAAAAAAAGATGCATTCCAGAACACATCGCAGTACCAACCTTTCCGAAGCAAATGTTTTCCTCTACTCGATTTAAGCGCCATCTACATCTCAATATATTAACAATTTTTATTCATTTTATATTCACTGTAATTGCTGACCAAATTATATTCACTCTTGATGTTTTTAATGTTTTGCATGTAAAATTTTGCTAACTTGGCTATTCACTCTTTTAAAAAACACGGCTAATGTGTCAGACGACGAACAAAAGTGGACAAATGTGATAACTAATTTGAAAATTTTATTAAAACTGAAGAGTTCTAAAGAGAGAGGAAATCATTTAAAATTTTTAAATTTTGTGTATTAAACTAACATTTGTTTTCTCACGCGGGGGGTTCTTAAAAGAATTGGATTAATTACGAAAGAGAAACCCCAAAAATCTCTACTTTTGCTAAGTCACAAAAACAGGACAATTGACCAATGGAAAGTAATTTGGTCTGACGAGACAAAGGTCAATCGAGTAGGAACAGATGTTAGAACGTATTATTGGTCACGTGTTAGAGAACCACTTCAGCAACATCAAGTTTCACAGTGAAACATGTTAGAGGTTCGGTGATGGGGTGTTCTTAGTAGTGTTCTGTCGGGCCTTAAGTGCAAATTGAAGGAATAAAGAATAAAGACAAAGACAAAGACCTTGACATTTTAAGTCATAATTTACTAAAATTTTTGGCAACAACGGACTACAGGGAGTCTGAAATCACTTTTCCATAAGATAGAGGCCCAAACACAACTCTGAAATCGTCGAGGAATGGCTCGGAAATCACGAATTTCAGACGATTACAAAGCAATCACAAAGCACT
Source organism: Chrysotoxum bicinctum (assembly GCA_911387755.1). Classification (NCBI taxonomy): domain Eukaryota; kingdom Metazoa; phylum Arthropoda; class Insecta; order Diptera; family Syrphidae; genus Chrysotoxum; species Chrysotoxum bicinctum. The sequence continues at coordinate 34,489,222 of OU426987.1, forward strand.
AATCTTAATCCAAGTGAAGCGACGTTTAAGGCAATACGAAAATCATTCATCCAACACTGATGACATTTGGGATCGAATTGTACTAGAATGGAATAAAATTCTCGATAAATTTCTTCACAATTTTGTAGAACGTTTCCGAGTAATGAAAAGAAAGAATTATGGACTAAATATTGAAACTCAAAATTTATTCCGAAACGTGCATAGTTAGGCAAGACAAAATATTAATTGAATATTTTGTTTTTAAAAAAATTTAAGATTTAAGATTTTTTTAAATTTTTATTCAAGAAAACAAATGTTTGTTTAATACACAAAATTAAAAAAAATAAAAATGATTTCCCCTCTGTTTACAACGCTTAGTTTTAATCAAATTTTCAAACGAGTTAAAATATTTGTCTACTTTTGCTCGTCACTGTACACCAAAGTCTGGTCTTCTACTAGTTCTGGTACTTACTATATTGCATGCATAACAAATTTTATTTTTTTAAGAAGTTTCACATTGAAATCTCTTTAATGGCTTAGTTTGAAGACAACTCGAAATTTCAATATCTTTCAATCGCTTTCAATGACTTTATTCCCCGAAACCATAACCATAACCTAACTTCTCTTAAAGCTAAATAATTCGAAGAAAAAGGTTGGGGCTTGTGAGTAGATCAAGAACTGCTAGTATACCAAGTTCGTAAAATTTGTGTCTTTGGATGTTCACATGTAGGTGGTTATATCTGTCCTATCTAAAAAGATTCGACTTAATTAACAGTTGCTTCTTTTTGACAATTTTTTTTTATTTCTTTGTATGTCAAGACCCAAACATATTTAAATAAACCAGGTAGACCAACTTAATCATAGGTGGAGTCAGAGCATAATCTTATTTTTGAACTATAGAATATGATGAAGCTTTATATAATAAAAAAAATATGAACACATGACTTAAAAATATCCCTAAAATGCTTTCGGTGATTGGTGCTACACAGTGCTGACTGCAGTTTAAATTATTTTTGTATTTTTTGTTAAATGATTAATTTTATTTAGAAATTTTTCAAAAATTGCATTGCGTTCTCAAATGTGCAAAAAACACACATTTTCTATCATCACCAGTCATGTGGCATTTTTCAAATGTTGTTTTTTTTTTTTCCAAAAAGCGTGTGCTTTTGTAAGCGTACTCATTTGCTTTGAAATCTGTTGTGAGTTGTTATCAGTTTTTAGAATTTTGTATTAAAGCAAAGCAAACACCCATTATTATTATGTATCTACATCAAGCACACCAAAAATATTACACAAAACATAAAAAAGCAACTTAAAATATCAAAAAAGCTTATAAGCATCTCAATATGTAACCAAAAATCAAAAAGGCGTTAGTCTTTCGAATTTCAGTTGTTACCTTTCTTTTAACAACACAAAGCTACCTTAATTAATTCCCTTAGTTAGTTTTGTGTTAAAAAATGATTTATTTTAATAATAATAAAATCTCTCCAATAGCCAATATTACTATTTTTTTGTTTGGTTTTTAAAATACAGCTAATAAGTAGAACTACTAATTCAGAAAAAATATTTCAAATTTCGTAAATAATTCAATTTAATTTTTTTTTTGGATTCGCAACAGCATCCCAGATAATAAGCCATCAAATTTATTTTTTTGTTTTACTTTGTTAGGCTAGTATAACAGTTTTACCTTTTTCCTGTTTTCGTCGTTTACGTTTATTGCAAATTTTTACGGCACAAACCGATAAAATGATCGCAACAATAAAAAACAGGATCCCCCCAACGACACCGGCTGTAATTGCTTTATGTTTGACACGAGCCGGCACAGGGAATTTAACTTCATCGCTGGATTCGTAACTTTTTTCAGAATTTGCTAGAACACGAAAATAATATGTACGACCGCCAACTAAATTCTTAACTAAGTATTGTGTTTCTTCGGGCCGAATTTGGCCACGATTAAGCGTCTTCCATTGGGCATCGGTACGATACTTAATTGTGTAGAATTTTACGATATGGGCACGTTCTAGTGGTGATTGCCATGATATTAAAAAGCCATTTGATACTTCTGTAACGGTTAAGTTGCGTGGTTGACCTGGTTTTGGACCTTTGAAAGAAACAATAATTTTTATAAGTAAGGAAATTTAATAATCTTGTAGAAACATAAAAAAACAATATTTATTTTTTAATATCTTTAATTTCTTTTTTTTTTAACATCATGCAAATCTACTACAAAAAAAAAAAACGATGATGTATGAAAATGATAAATGGATGAAACAATGTGTATTTATGAAATATCTATTCAAAAAGTGTTCCTTATAATTCTAAAAACATGAAAACTTAAGATTCAGTTCAAAACATGCAACAAGATATTTGGATATTTGACATGCACTAAAATCATCATGGAAGAAAAGCGGTATTGCCAGATGCTGAAATATTACATTAGAAAAGAAGTACTTAAATTCGTCTCAGATTTATTGATAAAATTCTAAAAGCAGTAATATAGTTTTTGGATAGAAATTTAAACAATTTTTAAATTGTTTAAATTTTTTTCAGAGCTAATGGCAAATATGTATAGCAAATAAATACATTTATAAACATAAAAAATAAATTGCATTTCTTCTCATAGAGGAATTACCTGATTAGAGATTTAAAAAAATATCTCTCAGAAAATTTGAGAGAGAGAAACGGATATATCTTAACAAAACACTTAAACTTAACCAATTCCATATATAAATTAAAATAGGACCAGTAATTACACGTCAATACGTGGTTTAAAGGAGTCTTTCTTCAGGTGATTTTGTTTTATAATTTACACCCCTTCAAGGGTTTGTTGAGATACCTTTATAATTTTAAATATAGCACTAGCGATGGAGAAATTATGGGGGAGATATCGATAAGAATTGGTCTTGAATGTTTGAAAATTGAAATAGCAAAGAATTACTGCGCTGGATAAATTATTCCATAATGTTGTGCGACTAAAAAAAAACGAATCTTCTCTGTATTTGACGCGAAGACGAAACTAAGGCTCCAGGGTGAACTCATGAGCAATCGCAGCGAAAAGGGTATCACGGGTGAATTATTGAGGGGAAAATGCAACTGGCTATTTCGAGTGAGCATTGCTTGTGAAAGAAGCTATAAAACATGGAAAAACTTGAAACATTCCGAAGGTGTTTAAGAGATTGGAATTATTCCATGAAAGTTCTGTTTCCTATCAGTCTTAATGTTCAGTATTCTATCCAATAAATGAAGAGTCATTTTTACTGCACCTGCCCAAAGATGTAAGTTATGCCCGAGTACTGAGAGGTTTTCGGTTTTTCGATGCGTGCCATTCAAGGACAATAGCATAAAGGGTATATTTTTCTTCAACGATAATTAACAGTATTGTGTTTTCGAAGCATTAAACTCCACACGATTTCTCATACAACATTTAACAATGCTGTAAAGATCGGAGTTTAATGACCTTATTATGCGGCATCGTTGCAATTCCACTTCCAAAGGAAATGCACTTGAATTTGAGAACGAGTATGAGAAGTTTGGGTAGAGTCGTCAACAAAAAAATAAAGTGGATTAGAAGTTTGAGACAAGAGATCATTTCTAAAAATGGGTAAGAGACTCGGGGGAAAAACGGAGCCTTGAGGTACACCAGCATGTATTTTGTGAAGATAAGTTTTAAAAGTATCCAATAAATGTTTTGAACGATCCAGAACGTATTTTTTAATCCAAGGAATAAGGGTTTAGTTGATACCAAATGCACGCAGTTTTGATAAGATAGCCTGGTGCCAAACTCTATCAAATATTTTTGAAATATCAAGTGCAATAATCTTACTTTCTCCAAAACAAGGAAAGTGGATAAGTTGCACTCTTCGGTGGAACGAGTGCTGCGAAAGAAGTATTTCATTTGAGCACTGTTAATGAAAAGCTATAAAACATTGAATGAGACGTTACGACGACGGTCTTCAAGAGAAACAAAAACGTAATAGATGAGGTTCTCCTTAGTTTTAATCCTGTGAAAAATTGGGAGGATTTGTGGAGCAGTTTACCTAATATTTTAATCACAAGCTACTTGAAAAAAACAAGTTACAAGAAAGAGTGGGTAGGCGAAACAATGAACTACTCTCTCATTGCAAATGCTATTAAATTATAAAGTAATGGAACGAAAATGTGCCAAGAGGCAGGTGTAGGAATTTCAAGGCGGAAGTAAATTCTATAAAAGGAAATGTGCTTAAGGAAATCTCGAAAGAAATTACCTCAAACAAAAGATTGTAATCATGTCGGACAGTCAAGGAGCAGTCAAAGCTCTTAACTCCTATGCAATTAGTTCTAAACTGTGCAGGCAAGCTTAACATCAAGCATTAAAATGTCATACTTCATAAGAAAATGAAGAAGCAGACTCCTCAGCTAAAATAGAAGCAATGGCAACCCTAACGGAGTCTAAGATCTATTTTGCAATAGGAGAGAATGTGTTTAAAATAGAATCAAAACGGAAGAGTCATAAGATAAAAAAAAATATCAATTTTAGACATGGGCACAACATATTTTAAAGTTGCAATATACTTATACCCCAAAATTATACATTCTCCAATGGCTGAACTCAGGATCATGTGAAAAATCATCCAGCTGCCTTGCATTAAATTTGAAAACTAAGGAGAAGGACTTCTGAACTATTCTATTCTATCATTTGAATTTCAATATAGTTTTAGCAAAGATGGTAAGCAGGCTTGGCGTTAATATTGAAAGCATTTATTCATAGAGTGGGAGTCCAGAGTGAGTGTCTAGAGAGTGCTAAATGGCAATAGAAGATCCAGTGAAACTTGTTGGATTTGAAGTATCTTACGATAAGAACAAATGCTTTCAAATAAACGGACAAATATCTTTCTACAGACTGAAACAAAACATCGGTATTAATATCAACAACTTCAGAGTAGTTAAGAAGTTCATCTAATTCGGAGGTGCTATTAACTCTACGGATAGCTGCACAGTGGACAACTGATTGTAGAAACGTTGCGACGGTGCTCGGGAGATTCAAATGTTTCTGTTTCATAGAACTATATGAACTATCATTTTTAATAGTATTTCTTGGAATCTTATAAGCGTTTTTGGCGACGACTAATATCTTATCTAGTCATTCCACTCAATGTGGTCTGTGATGCACATACTGAAAATTGAGAGCTGTTTCTGGGGAGGGTTTCTCTAAAACGACAGAAGAAAGCATTGAGTTTTCGAAGCATTAAATGATTTATTATTCTTCATTTAACAATGCCATCGGGATCAGAATTTAATGATTTTATCATATGCTGCCGTTCTATATCCACACCCGAAGAACAAGGACGTATATCTTGAAACGAATATGAGAAGCTGAGGGTAATGTCATCAGTAAGACAATTTAATGGATTAGAAGTTTCAGACAAAAGATCGTTGATAAATATCAGAAAGAGAGTCGGAGACAAAACGGAACCCTGTGGCATACCAGCATTTTTTTAAAGACTTCAGATTTAAAACCATCTAATACAACTTGTATTGAGCGGTTTGAAAGGTAGTTTCTAATCCATCGAAGAAGAGATACATCAATACTAAGAGATTCATCAAAACGATATAAAAACTTATCCCACTGAGCGGTGGAATATATCATCAAATTAAAGGTGGACGGTGCTACGAAAGGTATAGTCCTGGTCAACTTTCGTTCCTGGACATATTTCTTGAGCCGATAATTTGTCAACGTTTCCATGACTTTGGAAAGAAGAGATGTAAGTAAAATTGGACGATTATTATAGGGAAGAGAAGATTCACCTTCTTTAGAGATAGGCCAAATGCTGTTTACAATTCACTCGGAAATTGACCAGTAGAATAGGACAGATGGAAAAGTTTGGAAAATGGTGTGCCAGCGTTGAATTATCCCTCTTCAGTGCAATTGTAGGGATCTTCAGATCAACGGATTTGTATATATCGAGATCTTTCAGTACTCTTGCAACTGTATGAGAGCGAAAGAAGATTTGTCCCATAAAATCATTAACGTTAATTAAAAAAAGCATACTATAAACAATTTCTTTAATTTAATTAAATATCTAGAAGCAAATTGCTTCCGAGAATCATCGTATTCTCTATATATATTCCCCCCCCCCCCCCCTTCCTTAATCACATTATTTTGCTAATGTATTTCTTTTTTTCAGTTCCACTTGATGTAAGGTGTATCCAATTTAGAAGTTAAAAAAAATTCAAGGGGTTGAATACTGAGAATAAATAATTACTTTAATCAGTTAATACATTATTATACCCTTGTGACATAATCTCCTTCTGGGAAAAATAAATTCTAAACTGTTGAAAAACTTTTTAACAGCTGCAATTGAATTATTAATTCATAATATCAACAAGAAAGAGTAAAAAAAAAATATCTGCCACAAAACAAAATATAAACATCGACAAGTCTTAAAAGTAACCTTTTTTTATGATTAATTATTTCGCTAAAGTAAGAATTTTCACAAACATTCAAGCTTCATTTCAAAGAGAAATGGGATGATGGACAAAAAATAATTATTAAAAATCCAAAAATAAAATAAAAAAAAAAAAAAAATTATTTCCACAGCTAAAACATTTCCACCTTCAGCTCATGCGATGATAATTTAATAAGCGGCACAGAACCAAAAATGTTCATAATTGCTTAATTAAACTTTTCTCATAAATAACTGCCTTTTTTATTATTTTTATTATTTTGCGCTGAATTTTTAGAGTGCAAGGGTGTGAGGACTACTTTTATATAATGTGTAATATACGTATAGCGGCCAAATATACACCCTGGTTATCTGGGAAAGCGGTGAAAATAAAAAAGAAATCAACACAAAACTTTTTCCCTAAATTCACCAATATTTTATCCCTTTGTTTTTCCACAGCACAATCCATCTAAAGTTTTTTTTTTTTTGGGCATTAATGAATAAAAAAAAATATGAAATTATAAATAAAAATATTCAGAAACGGATCACAACAGCAAGTGGTGCTTATCTACCCTTAGCATTCCATAATTAAAATTTCATATTTTCTTCCATTGTTCGTTGAATTTTCCTGGGTTCTCCCCTAAGAATAAAAATATGTGAATCCAGACTGAAAGAAAGTTTTATTCTATAACCTTAACTCTACTCACTCATAAATTAAATACTCAACAACTAGAAAAACATGCAAATGGCTCAACAGGATTCGTGTTAAAATATAATTACAGCTACCCACTAAACAGAATATAAAATAAAAAAAAAAAAAATAAAAATAATAAATCTAAATTTACTACTCAGGTCACAATAATAACAACTGCCACCACGCTCATGTATAAACAACTTTTACATTCTGTCTTACAAGTGCTGTCATTCTTCCAGGACACTCGTAAAATATGAAAAAAAAAAAATATGGCATTCATCTTCGAAACGCGAACTTTAATTTTTGAATTTGAACCAAGGATACGTAAGTACCTACACACTCAACAAAACACAAACAGTCAAACAGCAGAGAAACAGACTAGGGATTCCAAAAAACAAGGATTTATTTTCTTTAATTCAACTCAAGTCGGGTGTTGGTTTTTTATCCTTTCTTCATTTGCTTCTTTGATGTATGTATGTGTATTCTTATGCAAATCCTTTTTCTACCAAAAAGGCCACTATAACACTTGTCATTTCATCCACTTCAACTTGCTTATTGTTGTTGTTCTTGTTCTCATCGTTGGGCTATTATGTTTGTTCAAAAATAAATCCTTTTTTTATTTCTCATCCTTAGAACAGAGGGAGAGTGTTTTTGGTTAAATTGCCTTGTCTTATCCCTGTCTGTTTGTGTCTCTTGAGATTGCTTTCTGTTCATATTTAATTTTTTCCTTTCTCATTCTGCCAGGATTCGTTTAATGTTTTGTGTCTTAACAGAAATTAAAATGGATTTCTACAATAAATAACGTTTCTTAAACCCTTTTCACGAGTATATGTGTGTGTGTGTTGTGTCGTGTCTTTAAATAAAATTACAAGACATTTACCACAAAAGGATTTAATTGAGCGTGTGTATTTAATGAATAGATAAAAAAAAGAACATTATCCAAATATATGTGTTTAAGGATTCGCCCAAAAATCTACATTAATAAAAATTAAAATAATTAACTCAAAACTCCAACTAATACAAAAAAAAAAACAAAAATCTACTAACAAAAAATAAAACCACCCCACAAGGACAAAACAAAAATTACTGTGAATCAAATTAACTCTTGTGCATGAATGTATGTGTGTATGTTGTATTGTATACCTCTTATTCTTAGTTTTGGAGGATTATAAACTATAGAGCCATTGGAGTCTGTTCGAAAATGCATTTCATAGAATTCTAATATTTCGTCTGTAATAATAATAAATAAAAAAATTAAAAAAAAAAAAAGCAAACAAAAATATAGTTTATATTATTTAAACAAAAATACAAAACCTAGAATATGAAAAGTTAAACAAAATATAAAGGTACACAATAATTTCCTCTCTCTACGACGATCGAACAAAAAAAAAAAACAAGGCTGCGTGATAACAAAATTTTACGTATACGCCACAGTGTGTTCGACTTCGTTGTTGGAATTTAATTGGTAACCTTGGCATACTATTTGCTTCTTTAATGTTTTTTTTTTTATTTATTTTAACTCTGTTGTTAAGGTTCATATTTTTCCTTCCTTCATACTCTGCCAACATGGCTTATAGTTGGGAAGAAAAAACAATTCTAATTCGTTGTATGTATAGTATAAACTTTGTTTTATTTTCCTTGAAAACTCATTTGCATACATACAGTTTATAGAAGTTTTTTGTTTTTTTGCCTTCAACTAACTGTTATTTTTCGATTGAAAGGTTTCTATAGTATATAATATGAGTGACTGATGTTGCGTGATATTTGAAGGATATTGACTTGAAATTATAAATAAACATTGACTGGCATATATGGGTTATGAAGGATATGTGGTGTTTGGCAATGCAAATGAAGGTTTTTATTATTTTTATATACTCGTAAGTGCACCCTAGAGAGAATTCTTCAATTTAAGTTTGTAGAAGAATTTTTTTAAATTAAAACTACAAGTTATACACTATACTTAAATGAACGAGGATATTATAGAGCTATAAATATTGGGAAGTTTTACAAAGAAGGACATAAAGCTGAGCGAATTTTAATGTAGAATTTAAATAAACATCTACTCGCACTGGTGACGAAAACTATGGATTCCTGGTTTCATTTTAAGTCGAAAAACTTTAAAGTTGGTCTTTTAATTCTGTTTACCTCTACCGACTATGATTTAAAAAATAAAATAAATAAAAGGTCATTACGGTTAGTTATGGAGACCTTTTTTGTGTGCGTGTTGATAGGAATGGAGGTGACCTGCAATTCTCTGCCGATTTCGAAATGTCAATGGCAATCAGTATTTTTCATGGGAAGAAATACTCTTAGATGATTTGTTACTTCTTCGAAGAGGGCAATACAGACTGAAAAACATTTTTGTGGCGTTTGAGAATCGAACCCAATATCCTCTGTAAGACAGTACAACATACTGACCATTATTGCTTGAACTTCTACGGTTTATACGACCCATTGTTTTTTTTTTCTTTTTTTAAGACCAACATTAACGCTACCTGCCATACCCAGGTTTTATTTTTTTATAATTTTGGGGCATGTAAGGGATTATGACTACCCTTAAAATGTTTGAAAGGATTTATTTATTTATTTAATCTACGAATTATATCAACAGATTTTCCACGAATATATAATAATAATTCAAAAAAAAATTAAATTTAAATACCTATATAATTTTAATACAATAATAACCAACCAACAAAAATCATTTAATCGACAAAATTAATTTGAATTCCTTTTTAAACATTATCTTTACTAAGGCATACATATATCAATATTGCTGTAGAATGAATTAAAGACACTAGAGCATTTTCTCAGGTTCTCTTTTACCGAACGAGGTAATATGAGAAATTTCAAATAGAAACGGTCGTCCTCGTAATGACCTTTCAGGAGCATGTACATTCATTTTACTTAAAAGATATGGACAGTGAATTGTTAAGCATAAAATGTCGCAAACAAACATGATACTGAACTCTTTTCGTCTCCGTTCCAAAGATTCTAGGCCTAATAATTGGCGTCTCTTATCATACTCGTAATTAAGAAAAACTTAATTATCAGTAGAAAAACCTTGAAGAGCAAAACGTAACATTTTCTTTTGAACCATTTTTAATCGATTTGTGTGGTTGACAGTGTAAGGACACCAGACAACAACACAATATTCTAAAATGGGACGAATAAGAGAACAATACAAAGTTTTTACGGTATAAGGAGGATCCTTAAAATCCTTGGAATTTCTTTTAAAAAAATCCAGCATTGAATGAGCTTTCGAAATAATTCCATTTATATGCTGATCAATAGAAAATTTGGAATCAAAAATGAACCCCAAGTTGTTATGCAAGATGGGATGAATAGCTCGACTATATGTCATAACAGCACATTTTCTCAGATTAAGCTGCAGATCATTTTTTTGACACCAGGAGTAGTAGGTTTTGGCCGGTTCTGGATCAATGAAGTGGAGTAATTTAAGTGGAGCAAAGTGGATTTTTAAGAGAGAATTTAATGGGATTTTTAAGTTGGATTTTTTTAAGTTGGATTTTTTAGTTGGAATTTAGAGAGTAGTAGGTTTTGGCCGGTTCTGGATCAATGAAGTGGAGTAATTTAAGTGGAGCAAAGTGGATTTTTAAGAGAGAATTTAATGGGATTTTTAAGTTGGATTTTTTTAAGTTGGATTTTTTAGTTGGAATTTAGAGAGTAGTAGGTTTTGGCCGGTTCTGGATCAATGAAGTGGAGTAATTTAAGTGGAGCAAAGTGGATTTTTAAGAGAGAATTTAATGGGATTTTTAAGTTGGATTTTTTTAAGTTGGATTTTTTAGTTGGAATTTAGAGAGTAGTAGGTTTTGGCCGGTTCTGGATCAATGAAGTGGAGTAATTTAAGTGGAGCAAAGTGGATTTTTAAGAGAGAATTTAATGGGATTTTTAAGTTGGATTTTTTTAAGTTGGATTTTTTAGTTGGAATTTAGAGAGTAGTAGGTTTTGGCCGGTTCTGGATCAATGAAGTGGAGTAATTTAAGTGGAGCAAAGTGGATTTTTAAGAGAGAATTTAATGGGATTTTTAAGTTGGATTTTTTTAAGTTGGATTTTTTAGTTGGAATTTAGAGAGTAGTAGGTTTTGGCCGGTTCTGGATCAATGAAGTGGAGTAATTTAAGTGGAGCAAAGTGGATTTTTAAGAGAGAATTTAATGGGATTTTTAAGTTGGATTTTTTTAAGTTGGATTTTTTAGTTGGAATTTAGAGAGTAGTAGGTTTTGGCCGGTTCTGGATCAATGAAGTGGAGTAATTTAAGTGGAGCAAAGTGGATTTTTAAGAGAGAATTTAATGGGATTTTTAAGTTGGATTTTTTTAAGTTGGATTTTTTAGTTGGAATTTAGAGAGTAGTAGGTTTTGGCCGGTTCTGGATCAATGAAGTGGAGTAATTTAAGTGGAGCAATTTAAGTGGAGCAATTTAAGTGGAGCAATTTAAGTGGAGCAATTTAAGTGGAGCAATTTAAGTGGAGCAATTTAAGTGGAGCAATTTAAGTGGAGCAATTTAAGTGGAGCAATTTAAGTGGAGCAATTTAAGTGGAGCAATTTAAGTGGAGCAATTTAAGTGGAGCAATTTAAGTGGAGCAATTTAAGTGGAGCAATTTAAGTGGAGCAATTTAAGTGGAGCAATTTAAGTGGAGCAATTTAAGTGGAGCAATTTAAGTGGAGCAATTTAAGTGGAGCAATTTAAGTGGAGCAATTTAAGTGGAGCAATTAGTAGTATAGTAGCATAGAGTAGTATGTTTTGGACGGTTCGGGGAAATCAAATTATGTCCTTTTTGGTGCTATGGATGCTTAACAAAAGAGAGGAAAGAAATATGCCCTAGTAAAAAATAAAAATACAAAGTTTTTAATATGATTCAAATTTTTATTTATTTTATTTAAACTTGATAGATTTTACAGTGTTAATGTGAAAAATTATCTTTATTTTATTTAAACATTTTTCGTTTTAAAACTACTAAAATATAATATTTTATTTATAGATACATATATACAATAGACAATCATATTGGAATATTCTTATGCCCCCATGCATATGTGGTCTTTGAATCCGCACAAATAAATCTTTTTGTATCACCACAACTTAATGCTAACTTATTAATATTTTCAGTATATATTTTATGATTTCTACTTCTAAAGGTATACATTGACCTATATTGATCTTGTTTCTTAATTAAACAATTTCTATAATCTCTTAATTCTAAATTATTTGTTACATATTTTTTAATACCTTTCGCCTTTTTTGTAACCTCACCGGTATCTACTCTATAGCAATATAGTTTTGCACGTAATCCAACGAAATCTAACATTATTCTCGAGTTATTTTCATCTTTAAATAGACCTATTTCCTTGCCATTATTTAAGGGAAAGTTATGTATATTGTTGGGAGGATACTCAGAAGTATCAAATCTAGATCTATCAGGATTTATTACATCATCATAGATATCAGCATAAAAATCATCTGTAAATATGGAATAGATGAAAGAATCTGTATCCATATAGTTCAAACGAATTTTGTTGTTAAATTTTGGTTTCATGTAGTCGTAGTGAAAGTCGTACATTAACCACTTTGATAGGTCAAGAACAACAAAACCCAAGTAAATTGGTTTATCGAGTTTGATACTCCCTTTCTTCATTTCAATAGCACACATATTCGGTGAAAATATGTTACTACTATGAAAATTCGGATGAGCAATTAGCTTTCTTGCTGAAAATTGGTTTCTTATTGCATGCCACTCAGAAACAATTTTTACATCTCTACGTTTTTCAACATTTTCCATGGTCTTACCATAAACGCTATTGTTCATCAATTTAAAAAAATCTTTTTCAAACTTATTTTTGGCTACTTTTCTGTATTCAGTGTTAAGCAAAATATATTTCTGAAGCCAGTTTGATTGATTAAACGTCATGACTCTGTGCACTTTAGTCACTATTAATCCGTTAGAGATACACTGCTGTAAGTTTCTTAAATGGATTGTGAATTTTTTTCTTGAATTGAGATGAGCAATAAGCTTAGGAATATTACATCCCGAGGTAATTATATTTTCAGGACAGAATGGAAGATCATTATGTAAATCGTGGATACTAGATGGGTAATCTAAGTCTACTTCCAATACATATCCAACATTATCATCTTTGATGTTGGATATATACTCAGTTGTATATAACTCAGGATTATCCCACTGAAAATTACCATAGGGAAGGGGTTGTGACATAGCCCATCCATATAAATTATTAGCATCCAGATACATTAAATATTCCGATGCTTTATTTGGATCATAGTTTGACATATATTTATTGTTTGCAACGGCATCTCTGTGACTGCACTGACACAACCCACCCCGAATTCCACTTTTAAAGAAGTTGTACATATCAACGTCTGTTAAAAGCTCCAACTTTATTTTTGTTGTTTTGAGCATAGCATCCCAAGATAAACCAGGAGCGGTAAAATAATGGCAAGGGTCAAGTTCGTATATAGAATTACAAACTGTTCTGAATTTTTCAAAAATGTCTGCTAACAGGAGAACATCACTCTTTAGATATAGAATGGTATAGTCTTTAAATGTTTTACATTTAAAATGATTCCATACCTTTAGAGCATGATTATAATCCCCATCTAAACATGCTTCATCTACCATCTTATTATGAAATTTAGTAATAGATGGAAGTGATGGTTCTTCAAATCGCTCCCATGAATCTAAATGATCATAAGGGAATACGCCTTTCCTTATCATTAAATTGAATGATTCGCTCTCTTGAAAAACACTCTTTGTATTTTTCAAGTCATCAAGAGATAAATTATTTGCTAAAGAAGCAAGGCTTGATTGAAGAAATCTATTTGAATCTAAAAATCTTATTTCAAAAAATCTTTTTTCACCCAAATAAATTCTTTTAGATAGGGATATATAATTTTCCTTGTTCATTGGAATGATGTTAATGTCTCCTTGAATTTTTGCGAGACTTTTAATAAACATATGACAATCATAGCCCGAGAAATTATGAAAGAGAACTGGAAAAAATTTTGGGACACGAAAATCTAAATTACACTTTACATGTGCAGGTCCTATAAATATACCAGTGAGATGGCAATGGTTCCTTACTCTAAGCTCGCTTTCCTTAAAATTTAATTTGCAAATTGTACAAGATGGATTATTTACTTGATAGTTGTTTTCTGCATACGTCAGTGGATTCATTGGCTTCGGTTTCTCCAACACATCCTGATATAAGGCAGTTAAATCCGATGTCAGCATTTCGATAAATTTATCTGGAGAGTTTTTGCCTAAAGAAAGGAAGAAAAAAAATTATTATTCATATCTTTTAAAATAATGAAATGTGGGTAAAATAAATGGTTTATAACAAGTTAAATGTTAGTACTCACCAACAAATGTCACTTGCTTATCAAGTTTTTCATTGAAACTGCACTTGATGAAGTAGGAGAAGGCACAAGGTATATGTTGCTGGACAGCTGTTGTTGATGAAAATTTAGGATCGGGTGTTTGGTGGCTTATCGGAGCTAGGATGGACTCAAAGTCAGCGTACACTACTAGTGGAACTTGAAGTTGTCTTCCATAATTTTTGAAATAAATATTTGTGTTATCTCCCTCTGGCATTTTTGTTATAAGTCTACAACATTCGCTTTTGTGGTTTTCAAGTTTAGTCTTACTAGCAAAATGTTGTAGACATCCGTTACAGAGATGCATTTGATGTTCTTTACCCGAAATTTGACTACATATTAAGCGAGAGATATTTTTGATATAAACGTAGTGAGTTCTACGATCAATATTAATACAATACATCAAATTAATGTGTACGAGTATATTCTGCTCCTTTTGTGTATGATATAATGGACCAATGATTTGAACATTTTTCTTTTTATGATCAGATTCATATCCAAACACATTCACACTTATCTCTGGGTTGTTCTCTTCAAATTTTTTTTTACATCTTTTGATACCAGAGGGAACTGCAAATTTTTAAAACTTATTAGTTTACTACATACATCAATCAACTCATCAGTTATTTTTTTGATATTATACGAACTAGTTCTCGAGCGATTATTCGTAACTTCTGTGCTTAGAGCAGCTATGATGCTCCATTTAAAACAATATTCATCATTATTTTGAACATTGATGCAGGCTTTCTTTTTTATTAATTGAAGTGGTAGCTTGAAATATGAATATCCACTAATAGGTCTATATTTGTTAATGTTTACCTCTATCCTTAAAAATGACAATAAAGCCCATCCACTGTCTTTACATTGGAATTCCTCCAATTTATTTTTTATTTCGGTATACATTTTTTCAAAATGATCAGCCAATTCATCTTCTGAAACTACACTTAGCATTTTGGTTTGCATGCTTTTAGTGGCAATAATTGCACTATCAGGATCATCCGAACGTTTTATAAATTCGCCAAACACTTCGAGATTGAATTTAAAGGAATTTATCGCTTGAATTTCCTATTGTAGAAGCCCCATGATTATGGGGTGCTTCTTATTAGCAAGCATCTTTATGTCAAAAATGCTTTCATCCAAATTTTTAATGGAGAAAGTCTTAATTCTATTATTGAAAGCGGACGTCGTTGTACGTTTTGAACCTCTTTGTACGTTTTAAACCTAGTTGTTAAAGTCGTTTTGGGTTTTGTTATATTTTCTTTTCATATAAATAACGAATATATTCGGAGATCACTATCATCTCTTAGAAAAAAATACCTCTATAAATCATTTCAACTAATGGGAAGTATCCTTTTAAAGATCTATAAATGTAAGAAAATCTATCTTTGAATGTATCCTGAAACCACTATTATCTACTTGTTAGAAAAAGACGTCTCCCATATATCATTCAAAATAATGGGATAATAAAACGTCGTTGTACGTTTTGAACCTCTTTGTACGTTCTAAACCTAGTTGTCAACGTCGTTTTGGGTTTGGGGTTTTGGTTTTGGGTTAAGTCTTTCTCCCCCTATCATGAATATGAATGGACATGATCGGGTTTTTTTATTGGGTTTTGCTTTTTTTCTTTTTTTCTTTTATTCTCATTTTCCCAATCTGAATTACACATCTTTCTCATCCAAAACAAAGAATTTTTATTTTTATTTTATTTTAATTTTTATCTTTTCATAGAAACAGTTAATGCATCCTGAAACCACTATCACAACATGGCTCCTATATATCATTGAAACTAATGGGGTAATAAAAGATTACGGTCATCCTTAAACATTCTCGATTATCGGGAATAATGTATATTATAGGGGTTTTTAATGCTATTAAAAGAAATTACAAAATTAGGAAAAAATATAAAAAATTTTAATGTATCCTGAATCCACTATCACTTGTTAGAAAAATACCTCTCCCATATATCATTCAAACTAATAGGTTAATAAAACGTCGTTATACGTTTTGAACCTCGTTTTACGTTCTAAACCTAGTTATTTTGGGTTTTGGGTTGTGGGTTTTGGGTTTTGGTTTTGGAGTAAGTCTATCTCCCCCCCTATCATGAACATGAATGGACATGATCGGTTGAATGAAAATCTAAATTTAATATGTATTGAAAGACATATCTGAGAAGATTTTCTTATAAAAACACAAATATTTGTTGGAGAACATCACAGTTATTCTCAAGATTGTAAGAAGACAACACTTAAATGCATTTCGAGGAAGAGTATTCAATTTTTACTTTAGATGATTTTGCTGTGAGGGAGGCAAATTCACTAAACCAAAACAGTGGTTTTAAACCAACGAGGAAGTTGTCCGAGTTGGACATAGGATTCAAATATAATATTTTCTCCCTACAAAAGGTTAAAACTAGATGGGGTGATCGAATCGTAGCAGATCTCGGGGAATATAAGGTAAGTCAAACATTTTCTTTCTTTTTTATCAAATTAATTTTTTGATTACTTTTGTAGGTCTTTTTACCTGGCAGATATTCAGATCTAACATCGAACAGTATGGCAGCAATTGGTGGAGGAGGTTATGTGTTTGAGATAGTGAGAACACTTGGAATAACCTTCGAGCTAAAATTTGCAAAAATTAAATAATTTGTTGTTCATATTTTAGTTTTATACAACATTAATAATAACAAGGATAAGAGAAAAATAAAAATCATTTAAACAGATTATGCATAAACATGTTTATTATTATTATTATTATTATTATTATTATTATTACATTACTTTTTATAGAATAGTCTTATAGAATCTCATTTTTATTGATCCAGGAGTTATATTCTGTTGGAAATCCCAACCACTTAACAAAAACATTATTCCCTCTTCTTTGTAGAACTTTTTCTACTAGAAATATATTTGAGCAGTTAGTTTTTAACAGTTCTGCTTCATAAAAACGATCTTGTACAAGTTTCCCTTGATAGTCCTCAAGGAGATATGTAATAGGTCTTGTAGTTTGAACTTTTCTTATTTTAAAAACCTCAGTAGACCAGTTCGGTGTGTACCCCTTTTCAAATAAATGTTTGTATTTACTGATTCTTACTTTATCGTCAACTTTAAATTTTTGTTGCTTCTTTTGTATTATTTTTGAAACGTGGTAATAATGATTTTGAATTTTTCTTGTTGACATCTGAAGGTTTGCAACGAATGGTTCGGTGGAAGGAGTGATTGTAATCATAAAGTATTTTTTTCTAAATATTCATACACTTATAGCTGCCATTGAAACTAAACTCTTTCCACATTTTTTCTTTGAAAGTTCTATTAAATATTTCAACAATTGAAGCCTTTAACGAACTGAATGTAGAGTAATGATTTACTTTATATTTTACCATCAAACTTTTGAATTTTGTATTGAAGAATTCTTTTCCATCGTCCGTTTGTAAATTTTTTGGAATTCTAGAAGAATCTATAAATGATGATGACCCAAGCGAATTTCGAAAAAGTATCGATAACTGTCATCAAATAACTAAACCCGTTATTTTGATCGCTGTAAGGTATCATTTCAACTAGATCGGCTTGCCACAAATCCTCATAACCTTTAATGATAACATTACGACGTTTGAAATTTCGACGTGCAGCTTTATGTAACTCTTCAACAACCTTTCGCTTACTCATATTTACAAAGAGTGAATTCAACCAAATAAAAAGTAGACTTATTTATATATTTAAAATTCTTTTATTTCAATCTTTTATATAATAACATAAGTTTCTTAATTCTAACTAAACGGCTTTCTATAATATAACAAGCACAAGTATCCGGTCCTAGTGTACATTGATTGGATGCCCAGCAACAATTTGAGTAATGACATCCGTGAATTGATTGAATGTAGAATGCGTTTTCAAATCTTTTTATTAAAGATATACAATTTAAAAACTCTTCGTAATGCTCATCTAACATTCCACTGCGATATGTTTTTAAAAAATTACAGATCTCTTTTAATATTTTCTCAGAGTCCATTTTTAAAGATGTTGTTCGTTTTAGTGTTGAATGCCTACTAACAAATTTTTATTCTGCCATGCGCTCTGGAAAAAATGCCTTCATGATTATATCAACTTTTTTTGTATTTTTTCGTCAATTTGTTTTTCATTCAACCGATCATGTCCATTCACATTCATGATAGGGGGAGATAGACTTAACCGAAAAACCCAAAATAACTAGGTTTAGAACGTAAAACGAGGTTCAAAACGTACAACGACGTTTTAATATCCCATTATTTTGAATGATATATGGGAGACGTCTTTTTCTAACAAGTAATAGTGGTTTCAGGATACATTCAAAGATAGTCCTCCACCAATTGCTGCCATACTGTTCGATGTTAGATCTGAATATCTGCCAGGTAAAAAGACCTACAAAAGTAATCAAAAAATTAATTTGATAAAAAAGAAAGAAAATGTTTGACTTACCTTATATTCCCCGAGATCTGCTACGATTCGATCACCCCATCTAGTTTTAACCTTTTGTAGGGAGAAAATACTGTCATCAAATAACTAAACCCGTTATTTTGATCGCTGTAAGGTATCATTTCAACTAGATCGGCTTGCCACAAATCCTCATAACCTTTAATGATAACATTACGACGTTTGAAATTTCGACGTGCAGCTTTATGTAACTCTTCAACAACCTTTCGCTTACTCATATTTACAAAGAGTGAATTCAACCAAATAAAAAGTAGACTTATTTATATATTTAAAATTCTTTTATTTCAATCTTTTATATAATAACATAAGTTTCTTAATTCTAACTAAACGGCTTTCTATAATATAACAAGCACAAGTATCCGGTCCTAGTGTACATTGATTGGATGCCCAGCAACAATTTGAGTAATGACATCCGTGAATTGATTGAATGTAGAATGCGTTTTCAAATCTTTTTATTAAAGATATACAATTTAAAAACTCTTCGTAATGCTCATCTAACATTCCACTGCGATATGTTTTTAAAAAATCACAGATCTCTTTTAATATTTTCTCAGAGTCCATTTTTAAAGATGTTGTTCGTTTTAGTGTTGAATGCCTACTAACAAATTTTTATTCTGCCATGCGCTCTGGAAAAAATGCCTTCATGATTATATCAACTTTTTTTGTATTTTTTCGTCAATTTGTTTTTCATTCAACCGATCATGTCCATTCACATTCATGATAGGGGGAGATAGACTTAACCGAAAAACCCAAAATAACTAGGTTTAGAACGTAAAACGAGGTTCAAAACGTACAACGACGTTTTAATATCCCATTATTTTGAATGATATATGGGAGACGTCTTTTTCTAACAAGTAATAGTGGTTTCAGGATACATTCAAAGATAGTCCTCCACCAATTGCTGCCATACTGTTCGATGTTAGATCTGAATATCTGCCAGGTAAAAAGACCTACAAAAGTAATCAAAAAATTAATTTGATAAAAAAGAAAGAAAATGTTTGACTTACCTTATATTCCCCGAGATCTGCTACGATTCGATCACCCCATCTAGTTTTAACCTTTTGTAGGGAGAAAATATTATATTTGAATCCTATGTCCAACTCGGACAACTTCCTCGTTGGTTTAAAACCACTGTTTTGGTTTAGTGAATTTGCCTCCCTCACAGCAAAATCATCTAAAGTAAAAATTGAATACTCTTCCTCGAAATGCATTTAAGTGTTGTCTTCTTACAATCTTGAGAATAACTGTGATGTTCTCCAACAAATATTTGTGTTTTTATAAGAAAATCTTCTCAGATATGTCTTTCAATACATATTAAATTTAGATTTTCATTCAACCGATCATGTCCATTCATGTTCATGATAGGGGGGGAGATAGACTTACTCCAAAACCAAAACCCAAAACCCACAACCCAAAACCCAAAATAACTAGGTTTAGAACGTAAAACGAGGTTCAAAACGTATAACGACGTTTTATTAACCTATTAGTTTGAATGATATATGGGAGAGGTATTTTTCTAACAAGTGATAGTGGATTCAGGATACATTAAAATTTTTTATATTTTTTCCTAATTTTGTAATTTCTTTTAATAGCATTAAAAACCCCTATAATATACATTATTCCCGATAATCGAGAATGTTTAAGGATGACCGTAATCTTTTATTACCCCATTAGTTTCAATGATATATAGGAGCCATGTTGTGATAGTGGTTTCAGGATGCATTAACTGTTTCTATGAAAAGATAAAAATTAAAATAAAATAAAAATAAAAATTCTTTGTTTTGGATGAGAAAGATGTGTAATTCAGATTGGGAAAATGAGAATAAAAGAAAAAAAGAAAAAAAGCAAAACCCAATAAAAAAACCCGATCATGTCCATTCATATTCATGATAGGGGGAGAAAGACTTAACCCAAAACCAAAACCCCAAACCCAAAACGACGTTGACAACTAGGTTTAGAACGTACAAAGAGGTTCAAAACGTACAACGACGTTTTATTATCCCATTATTTTGAATGATATATGGGAGACGTCTTTTTCTAACAAGTAGATAATAGTGGTTTCAGGATACATTCAAAGATAGATTTTCTTACATTTATAGATCTTTAAAAGGATACTTCCCATTAGTTGAAATGATTTATAGAGGTATTTTTTTCTAAGAGATGATAGTGATCTCCGAATATATTCGTTATTTATATGAAAAGAAAATATAACAAAACCCAAAACGACTTTAACAACTAGGTTTAAAACGTACAAAGAGGTTCAAAACGTACAACGACGTCCGCTTTCAATAATAGAATTAAGACTTTCTCCATTAAAAATTTGGATGAAAGCATTTTTGACATAAAGATGCTTGCTAATAAGAAGCACCCCATAATCATGGGGCTTCTACAATAGGAAATTCAAGCGATAAATTCCTTTAAATTCAATCTCGAAGTGTTTGGCGAATTTATAAAACGTTCGGATGATCCTGATAGTGCAATTATTGCCACTAAAAGCATGCAAACCAAAATGCTAAGTGTAGTTTCAGAAGATGAATTGGCTGATCATTTTGAAAAAATGTATACCGAAATAAAAAATAAATTGGAGGAATTCCAATGTAAAGACAGTGGATGGGCTTTATTGTCATTTTTAAGGATAGAGGTAAACATTAACAAATATAGACCTATTAGTGGATATTCATATTTCAAGCTACCACTTCAATTAATAAAAAAGAAAGCCTGCATCAATGTTCAAAATAATGATGAATATTGTTTTAAATGGAGCATCATAGCTGCTCTAAGCACAGAAGTTACGAATAATCGCTCGAGAACTAGTTCGTATAATATCAAAAAAATAACTGATGAGTTGATTGATGTATGTAGTAAACTAATAAGTTTTAAAAATTTGCAGTTCCCTCTGGTATCAAAAGATGTAAAAAAAAATTTGAAGAGAACAACCCAGAGATAAGTGTGAATGTGTTTGGATATGAATCTGATCATAAAAAGAAAAATGTTCAAATCATTGGTCCATTATATCATACACAAAAGGAGCAGAATATACTCGTACACATTAATTTGATGTATTGTATTAATATTGATCGTAGAACTCACTACGTTTATATCAAAAATATCTCTCGCTTAATATGTAGTCAAATTTCGGGTAAAGAACATCAAATGCATCTCTGTAACGGATGTCTACAACATTTTGCTAGTAAGACTAAACTTGAAAACCACAAAAGCGAATGTTGTAGACTTATAACAAAAATGCCAGAGGGAGATAACACAAATATTTATTTCAAAAATTATGGAAGACAACTTCAAGTTCCACTAGTAGTGTACGCTGACTTTGAGTCCATCCTAGCTCCGATAAGCCACCAAACACCCGATCCTAAATTTTCATCAACAACAGCTGTCCAGCAACATATACCTTGTGCCTTCTCCTACTTCATCAAGTGCAGTTTCAATGAAAAACTTGATAAGCAAGTGACATTTGTTGGTGAGTACTAACATTTAACTTGTTATAAACCATTTATTTTACCCACATTTCATTATTTTAAAAGATATGAATAATAATTTTTTTTCTTCCTTTCTTTAGGCAAAAACTCTCCAGATAAATTTATCGAAATGCTGACATCGGATTTAACTGCCTTATATCAGGATGTGTTGGAGAAACCGAAGCCAATGAATCCACTGACGTATGCAGAAAACAACTATCAAGTAAATAATCCATCTTGTACAATTTGCAAATTAAATTTTAAGGAAAGCGAGCTTAGAGTAAGGAACCATTGCCATCTCACTGGTATATTTATAGGACCTGCACATGTAAAGTGTAATTTAGATTTTCGTGTCCCAAAATTTTTTCCAGTTCTCTTTCATAATTTCTCGGGCTATGATTGTCATATGTTTATTAAAAGTCTCGCAAAAATTCAAGGAGACATTAACATCATTCCAATGAACAAGGAAAATTATATATCCCTATCTAAAAGAATTTATTTGGGTGAAAAAAGATTTTTTGAAATAAGATTTTTAGATTCAAATAGATTTCTTCAATCAAGCCTTGCTTCTTTAGCAAATAATTTATCTCTTGATGACTTGAAAAATACAAAGAGTGTTTTTCAAGAGAGCGAATCATTCAATTTAATGATAAGGAAAGGCGTATTCCCTTATGATCATTTAGATTCATGGGAGCGATTTGAAGAACCATCACTTCCATCTATTACTAAATTTCATAATAAGATGGTAGATGAAGCATGTTTAGATGGGGATTATAATCATGCTCTAAAGGTATGGAATCATTTTAAATGTAAAACATTTAAAGACTATACCATTCTATATCTAAAGAGTGATGTTCTCCTGTTAGCAGACATTTTTGAAAAATTCAGAACAGTTTGTAATTCTATATACGAACTTGACCCTTGCCATTATTTTACCGCTCCTGGTTTATCTTGGGATGCTATGCTCAAAACAACAAAAATAAAGTTGGAGCTTTTAACAGACGTTGATATGTACAACTTCTTTAAAAGTGGAATTCGGGGTGGGTTGTGTCAGTGCAGTCACAGAGATGCCGTTGCAAACAATAAATATATGTCAAACTATGATCCAAATAAAGCATCGGAATATTTAATGTATCTGGATGCTAATAATTTATATGGATGGGCTATGTCACAACCCCTTCCCTATGGTAATTTTCAGTGGGATAATCCTGAGTTATATACAACTGAGTATATATCCAACATCAAAGATGATAATGTTGGATATGTATTGGAAGAAGACTTAGATTACCCATCTAGTATCCACGATTTACATAATGATCTTCCATTCTGTCCTGAAAATATAATTACCTCGGGATGTAATATTCCTAAGCTTATTGCTCATCTCAATTCAAGAAAAAAATTCACAATCCATTTAAGAAACTTACAGCAGTGTATCTCTAACGGATTAATAGTGACTAAAGTGCACAGAGTCATGACGTTTAATCAATCAAACTGGCTTCAGAAATATATTTTGCTTAACACTGAATACAGAAAAGTAGCCAAAAATAAGTTTGAAAAAGATTTTTTTAAATTGATGAACAATAGCGTTTATGGTAAGACCATGGAAAATGTTGAAAAACGTAGAGATGTAAAAATTGTTTCTGAGTGGCATGCAATAAGAAACCAATTTTCAGCAAGAAAGCTAATTGCTCATCCGAATTTTCATAGTAGTAACATATTTTCACCGAATATGTGTGCTATTGAAATGAAGAAAGGGAGTATCAAACTCGATAAACCAATTTACTTGGGTTTTGTTGTTCTTGACCTATCAAAGTGGTTAATGTACGACTTTCACTACGACTACATGAAACCAAAATTTAACAACAAAATTCGTTTGAACTATATGGATACAGATTCTTTCATCTATTCCATATTTACAGATGATTTTTATGCTGATATCTATGATGATGTAATAAATCCTGATAGATCTAGATTTGATACTTCTGAGTATCCTCCCAACAATATACATAACTTTCCCTTAAATAATGGCAAGGAAATAGGTCTATTTAAAGATGAAAATAACTCGAGAATAATGTTAGATTTCGTTGGATTACGTGCAAAACTATATTGCTATAGAGTAGATACCGGTGAGGTTACAAAAAAGGCGAAAGGTATTAAAAAATATGTAACAAATAATTTAGAATTAAGAGATTATAGAAATTGTTTAATTAAGAAACAAGATCAATATAGGTCAATGTATACCTTTAGAAGTAGAAATCATAAAATATATACTGAAAATATTAATAAGTTAGCATTAAGTTGTGGTGATACAAAAAGATTTATTTGTGCGGATTCAAAGACCACATATGCATGGGGGCATAAGAATATTCCAATATGATTGTCTATTGTATATATGTATCTATAAATAAAATATTATATTTTAGTAGTTTTAAAACGAAAAATGTTTAAATAAAATAAAGATAATTTTTCACATTAACACTGTAAAATCTATCAAGTTTAAATAAAATAAATAAAAATTTGAATCATATTAAAAACTTTGTATTTTTATTTTTTACTAGGGCATATTTCTTTCCTCTCTTTTGTTAAGCATCCATAGCACCAAAAAGGACATAATTTGATTTCCCCGAACCGTCCAAAACATACTACTCTATGCTACTATACTACTAATTGCTCCACTTAAATTGCTCCACTTAAATTGCTCCACTTAAATTGCTCCACTTAAATTGCTCCACTTAAATTGCTCCACTTAAATTGCTCCACTTAAATTGCTCCACTTAAATTGCTCCACTTAAATTGCTCCACTTAAATTGCTCCACTTAAATTGCTCCACTTAAATTGCTCCACTTAAATTGCTCCACTTAAATTGCTCCACTTAAATTGCTCCACTTAAATTGCTCCACTTAAATTGCTCCACTTAAATTGCTCCACTTAAATTGCTCCACTTAAATTGCTCCACTTAAATTGCTCCACTTAAATTGCTCCACTTAAATTGCTCCACTTAAATTGCTCCACTTAAATTGCTCCACTTAAATTACTCCACTTCATTGATCCAGAACCGGCCAAAACCTACTACTCTCTAAATTCCAACTAAAAAATCCAACTTAAAAAAATCCAACTTAAAAATCCCATTAAATTCTCTCTTAAAAATCCACTTTGCTCCACTTAAATTACTCCACTTCATTGATCCAGAACCGGCCAAAACCTACTACTCTCTAAATTCCAACTAAAAAATCCAACTTAAAAAAATCCAACTTAAAAATCCCATTAAATTCTCTCTTAAAAATCCACTTTGCTCCACTTAAATTACTCCACTTCATTGATCCAGAACCGGCCAAAACCTACTACTCTCTAAATTCCAACTAAAAAATCCAACTTAAAAAAATCCAACTTAAAAATCCCATTAAATTCTCTCTTAAAAATCCACTTTGCTCCACTTAAATTACTCCACTTCATTGATCCAGAACCGGCCAAAACCTACTACTCTCTAAATTCCAACTAAAAAATCCAACTTAAAAAAATCCAACTTAAAAATCCCATTAAATTCTCTCTTAAAAATCCACTTTGCTCCACTTAAATTACTCCACTTCATTGATCCAGAACCGGCCAAAACCTACTACTCTCTAAATTCCAACTAAAAAATCCAACTTAAAAAAATCCAACTTAAAAATCCCATTAAATTCTCTCTTAAAAATCCACTTTGCTCCACTTAAATTACTCCACTTCATTGATCCAGAACCGGCCAAAACCTACTACTCTCTAAATTCCAACTAAAAAATCCAACTTAAAAAAATCCAACTTAAAAATCCCATTAAATTCTCTCTTAAAAATCCACTTTGCTCCACTTAAATTACTCCACTTCATTGATCCAGAACCGGCCAAAACCTACTACTCTCTAAATTCCAACTAAAAAATCCAACTTAAAAAAATCCAACTTAAAAATCCCATTAAATTCTCTCTTAAAAATCCACTTTGCTCCACTTAAATTACTCCACTTCATTGATCCAGAACCGGCCAAAACCTACTACTACCAGGCTTGAAATAAAGAAATCTACAGTGTGGTAAAATAAAATGTACATCACTAATAAACTATTTCAAATTAAGCAAGGGAGGGAGTATTCGGCTTTTAAGTAAATCAATCCTGGTGTTCCCCAGGGAAGAGTTCTCGGTCCGATTCTGTTCGTACTATTCACTAGCGATATTCCTCAAGAAGAAGATATCATAATAGATACTTTTGCAGATGATACGGCATACTTGCAATATCCGATTCAGTTGAATCTGCAACCGAGAAGCTCCAAAGAGCTCTAGATAAAATTTCGGTATGGACTAAGAAATGGCGAATTGTTCTTAATGATTCCAAATCAACACATAATTAACATGTAACTTACAAAAAAAATTACCAATGTGCCCACTAACATTAATTCGATGCAAATACCATGTGCTTATAAAGTAAAGTATCTAGGAATGACATTAGACGCTAAGCTTAAATTGAAAACTCACGTTGAAAGGAAACGGATCAACTTAAAAATAAATTACGTGAAATGAATTGGCTTATTGGAAGATACTTCAAACTCAGCATCTACAATAAATTGCTTACCTAAAATCAAGTGATAAAATCAGTATGGACATACGGTATACAACTTAAGGGTTGTACTAAACCAAGCAACAGACAAATAATACAATCTTATCAGAACAAAGTTCGCAGAGAAATCGTTAATGCTCCGTGGTACGTTAGAAACAGTGATTTACACAGAGACTTACGATTACCAACTGTTTTAGTTGAAATAACAGTTTTCGCTGGGAAGCTGCGAACTGACTTAAATGATCATAGTAATAGAATTATTCGACAAACAATTGATGAGACAAATCTTGTGCACCGACTTCAAAGAACGAGACCGTAGTATCCGCAGATCCTCTCAGTGGAGACCTACCTGCCAAAGAGAATCTCTGAATTTTACAGTACATATTATAGTACATACCATTTCTAAATCTATTTTTTGGGTTCTATCCAAGAGACTCAAGTGGGTTATAAGAGCTCAACTACATATTTGAATTGTATTCGAGCTTTAAAAGAATATAGGTTTTGTAGATTACAGCCAGATTAGAAGAGGTAATACATTTCTTGCAACGTTAAGGGAATCCTAAGAACTTAGCAGCGTTTTTGGCGACGTCGAATATAGGTGATCTGTCATTCACATATCAAGAACTAAAAGCTGTTCTGGTTTCTGCAATGTATAGCGACATGAGACCTGGGATTCTATTTCATTGACATAAGACAACATTGAACTGAAGCATTAAACTATTAACTATTAAACCTATTTAAAAATTCTACCAAGATCAAAATTTAATGAGCTTTTCATCCGCTTCTGCTCTAAATCTACATCTGAATGACAAGGACATTCAACTCGAAACGAATATGAGAAACTGAGAGCTATTTCATCAACAAAATAATTTAATGGATTAGAAGTTTCAAGCAAAAGATCTTTGATTAATATGAAAAAAAAAGAGTCGGAGACAAAACAGAGCCCTGTGGCATACCAGTATTTATTTTATGAATATCAGATGTGAAACCATACTGTCGGTCATTGAGAATCTTTCGTTCTTGCTTGATCTTTTTTGAGTTGATAATTAATCAGCGTTTCCATGAACTTGGAAAGAAGGGATGCAAGTGCAATTTGACAGTTAGAGGGGGAAGAAGATTTTCCTTTTAAGAGTAGGAGTAGAACAGATAGAAAAGCTTACACGATGGTTTTATGGTTTTACCAGCTTTGAAGAATACCTCTTCAAAACTTCTGGGGAGATATTACCCGGGCCAGCGGACTTGTGTATATCGAGATCTTTCTGTACTCTTTCAGCTGTACGAGTGCGAAAGAAGATTTTTCCCAGAAAACGGTTTACGATCTCATCTATAGGAAGAATTATGGCATGTTTTGGGAGCGTCGAATTAATAGCAAACTCTGCTGTAAGCAGATTCGCTTTTTCTTCTTAACTGAGTAAAGGACTGTTATTGAAGTCATTGAGTGTCATTGGTACAGTCGGTAATGATTGAATTTAAATTATTATTTTATCAAATTTATAGATCGTAAAATTCAGCAAAATAAGAAAAAAACTTTTTCTCAAAGTTTTCGAAAACCATTTTTAACATTTGTATCGTGAGTGGCATTATTTTCAGATAATGTAAGATTTTGTTCATACATCTTGTAGATAGTAATAGAAATCTTTTTTTGTTAAAGAGCTAATTTAAATGTTAAAGAATCAAAATAATTTTATATTTTCTGACAGCTTATAAAAACATTATTTTGGAGCATATTTTTCGAGCAGAAAGCTTTTAAACGTAACAGAGCTATAGGTTGTTAGGAAACTCCATTATAAAGAAACATTTTAAATTCGCTTACCAAGAGCTGCAATCAGTTTTGAAATAGAGCTAGGGTCTTGTATTTAACTCTCTCAGAACATTTAATAAACATTTAGCTCCAACGACGTTACCTGGTTTATTTAAGAAATATTTAGTTTTTTTTTAAATTAAAATCAGTTGCAGAATTTTTGCAAAAATCGAAAAGCTCACTATACAAAAAATTTAAAAACCATTAAATGGCTTTTGTCAACAAAATTTTATTGTTTATTGTATTTTTTTTTAATCTGTGGAACAGTTTTTGAGAAAAAATAATATTTTCTTTTATTTCTCAAAAATGTTTTGTGCCAAGTACCGTTATTTTTGGTCTTTAAACTAAAGAAAAAGCTTAAAATTGACAGATAGAATGCAGTTTTCCGTCTTCCTCCATCATCGTTAATTCAAGTTTGATTTAAATTTCCGGTTTGATTTTTTTTCGAAAAATTGTGTTCAGCGACGAAACCCATTTCTGGTTGAATGGATACGTGAACAAGCAAAACTGCCGTATTTGGAGTGAAGAGCAGCCAGAAGCATTGCAAGAGCTACCAATGCATGCAGAAAAGTCACTGTTTGGTGCGGATTATGGGCTGGCGGAATCATTGGGCCATATTTCTTCAAAGATGATGCGAATCGCAACGTTACTGTGAATGGTGAGCGCTACCGTGCGATGATAAAAAATTTTTTTTTGCGCAAATGGAAGAGCTTGACTTGCATGACATGTAGTTCCAACAAGACGGTGCCGCATGCCACACAGCAGGCGTAAAAACGAACCGATTGAGAGACGAGTTCGGTGAACAGTTTATTTCACGTTTGGGGCCGGTCAATTTGCCGCCTAGATCGTGCGATTTAACGCCTCTAGACTACTTTTTGTGGAGCTATGTTAAGGCTCATATTTAAAGTGACAAGCCCTCTTCGATTGACGTACTGGAAGCCAACATTGAAGCATTTATTCGTGAGATACCGGCCGAGATGGTAGAAAGAGTATGTCAAAATTGGACTAAGTAGATGGAGCATTCGAGGCGCATCCGCGACCAACATTTGCATGAAATAATCTTCGAACATTAAATTATATCGACCGTACTATCGATTCAAATAAAGATTTCATGCATGTTTCTGCACTTTATGTTTTTTTTTTTTAATTTCCGATATCTCTTAAAAAATCACTCGTTAGAACCTAGGGTTATAGATTGTTCGTATTTACGAGTAATATCCCCTTTGAATACAAAAAGACCCCTTTTAATAATAACCCACTATTATGTCAAAAAAATGGAATAAATATAGAAGTTAGAATTTTTGGCAAAATCTCTTTGATTAAAAATTTAATAAAATACAATAACAAAGGTAAAATAGTTAAAAATGTAAAATGTGAGGAAAAAAAGAACAGAAATCAACATTAAACATTCCGCATAAAATATTTATTCTCTAGAAGCATGCTCCTTGCATCGCATGGTTAATGTAACATCCGCATAACGTTGCTAAAGGTACCTAAGTATTTATATGGAAAATGTTTCCTTCCAAGCAAAGCTAATGGTTTTATGAATATTTAAACTATGATGTGGGTGTGTCTGTGTTGTTTGTAGCATGCCAAAATGTGTCATAATGTTGTGAAGATGAATATTGTAAATGAAACACAAAATGATGATATTAAGAGCTCATCATGAGGAATGGTATCCTCATGTGACACTCACACGTCACGTCACGTCACGTAGCGTCACATCGCACAACACGAAACAAAACACATTTCACAAAGATTCTCAAAAACGTTCGTTTTTCTATTTTTTTTTTAATGTTGTTTCAACTCAAAAACGTTTTCAGAGTGTAAATGATTAATTGGGTGTGTTGTGGAGTCGTTTGTCAGTTTGTTGTGTCGTCTTGTGTTTTCAGTTGAAAAATCTTATGTCTTACCGGCCTCGTCTGGCATAAGTTGAAACACATGATCTGGAGGTTGGGTTGCAGCTTTGACGTTACGAGGCGCTGCTGGGGCATCTTTAAAAAAGAATATACACGCAAACCAGACAAAGATGTTGTATAAGGAAATAGTTGCACAGACAGTGAAGTGTCAGAAGGGATAGAATATGTGTTATAAGGTTTATGGAAATTTGCAACTTACCAAGTGTCCGAACAGTCATCACTTTGCTCATCATACCATCGCCAAGTGCATTGCGCCCCACTACTTGGAACTCGTACGTCATTCCCGGCGCCAGGCCGTTGATCGTCACTTGAGTGCTACCCGATGGAGTGACTGATATCGTCTGCCAGTCCGAGACGCCAGCCTCCCGGTACCATATCGTGTAGTCCTGCTTATACTCCTGGCCGCCACTGTATCCGGGCATCCATTGCAGCGTTATCGAAGACTCGGTCGCCTTACCCGTGATATTGTACGGAGCATGCGGCTGAGTACCTTCGATGACCAGCTGGGTTGCCGACATTAGAGTGGCCACTTCATTCGACACCACGCACTGATAGTAGCCAAAGTCTTCGCGTCTCAGGCTCTCGATGGTTATGTTGCCGCCATTGATTTTCACGCGACTCTTCTGGGACTCGGTAAGCTGGAGCCCATCTTGTTTCTGCCACTTGATTGTGGGCCGCTGGGTGCCTTCTGCTTCGATGGCGTCACAGTGCATCTCCACACTGTCGCCAACCTTTCGCTGATACAGCGTTTCGGGTTCGACAGTAAATGTGGGCGGCTTACGCACCAGCACCTCCATGGGGCCGGATGAGCCCTGGGTGCCCTGGGCATTATACGGGGTGCAGGTATAACGCCCTTGATGATTCTCATTAACGCGTGTGAACAACAGTGAACCGTTGTTCATGATGACGATGTCCTTGGTCTGATATGGCTCGAGGAGACGCTTATCTTTGGTCCACGTCACGTACTGTAGGGGTGGATTCGACTTAATATAACATTGAACGACACCGGCTAGTCGAAAGGGTAGATATTGTACAGTTGGTGTGAAGGTCACTTTGGCAGGATCTTTAACAAAAAAAAAAACACATTATTACCTTCTGTTGGTGTGTGAGAGAGAGAGAGAGAGAGAGAAGAGAAAAACTTACATTCAACATTCAAATAAGCCGAAGCACTTTGCGGATCTCCAATACCATTTGATACTTCGCACAGATACTGTCCGGAATCATCAGCACTAACTGGATTTATAATTAGGGATCCATCCTTACGAATAGTGACACGCGTTTCTAACGAGGCCACCTCACGCACGGGTGAACCCTCACGAAACCATCGAACGGTGACGTTACCAGGCATGGCCTTTGCCTCGCATGAGAACATCACCTTCTCGCCCTCCAGCTTCGTTTGGTTTGTGGGCGGCACCTAGATTAATTAAGGGTAGAAAATAAAATAAGGGAACGAAAAAAATGGAAACATGAGCGATGTTTTTTTTTTTTTTTCTTTTTATGAAAATTATTTGAAAATAAAAAAAAAATGTTGAAGTGATTAAAAAAAAAAAAACTTTGTGCATATGAAATGATTGGCAATAAAATAAAAATATATATAATTAATTAATATCATAATGAAGTTAAAATATACATGGAGGGCAATAATGAGGTTGGTAAAACAAAATTTAAGCCCATAATGAGTGAGGGCAAAGCTTGGTAAGCGGTGGTAGAAAAGGTTTTTTTTCAGTTCAACGTTTTAAATTATGGTGTTTCACATGAGGAAGCCTTTTGTTTGCAACTTTTATCAGTATGGCGGCTGATGGACGGGGAAAAACAACTCATTTTAGCATAAGCTTTATAAAGTTCAATATTTATTTTTTTTTGTGGAAAAAAATATGTTCGATAGCAGCTACAAAGAATTTTACTATAAAATGTTAAAATGTGGTTTTGCGAAAACCAGGGCAATTTATGGAACATGGATGGCTGCATTTTATCATGGTAATTTTTTTTTTTTTAAATTTAATTAAGGAATTTGCGAATATTTAACGTGTATTCAATTAGATTGTTGGTTTAGAATATTATTTTTAATTTATATTTATCCAAATACCTAATACCTGCACTGAGTGATGTGGCTTAAAAAAATAACTCACATTACCAACTACACAAAAAAATTAATACGAGACGAAAGCACTACATACGAGTATCTTATTGAACGCATTCGGAAAATTAATTGAATACCAACTTCATCAAAAAAATTTATCAATCATCACAAAACAAAATGGTGCACTTTTTGATTTTTTTTTTCACCACTCATTCGTGTATTTCGATCTCGTCAATGGTCTGAGGCTTGCTGGCTTAAGATTAGGTTTTTCAAATAATCTCAGGTCAATTTTGTCATTTTTTGACAGCAGATTCCTATAGGGAATTTTCATAGTAGAAACTGAATTGTTTGATTTACAGTCCGCACCGTCTTGTTGAAACCAGTAACTGTCAGAGGTTTTTCACACATTTGTGAGCACACGTAATGAGCCAATATCCACCGATATAGATTCCCATCGACTGTTTCACTTTCTCTGAAGAAAAATGGCCTGATGATAGTTTAAGCGCAAATGCTGGCCCGGTCACTTTTTGCTCTTGAAATTGGTGTTTCATGGATCTCGTGTACATTCGTTTTGGAAAGAAACAATTCATTGTTAAAATTGTACTAAATTGATGTTTTGAAAATAATTCTAGTCAAGTCAATTTTTACATATCGACACACACACTATCATATTTTATTCCGTCAATCGTGTCGCGCTAATGGGAAAATATTCCGTCGTTTAGCTAGTCGACTCGAACAGACTGGAACTACAGGAAACCATGCAGGGCGTGGCCACCACCGAACTGGTCGTTCGACCGGGAATATCGCGGCTGTGGCTACCGATGTCGCTGAAAACGAAAAAAACATCAACCAGACAACGGTTTACGCAATTGGACATCACCAGATGGAACCTACGGAAAATTTTAGTGAAAGACATGTTCCGGTACAAAGTGTAAACAGTCCATCAGTTAATGCCTGCTGACCGACCATCTCGTGTGAATAACTATCAAGTCATCCTCAATCTCAACAACGAAGAGGAAAATTTTATGTTGAAAATCATCATGAGCGACGAGGTGCATTTCCATTTCCAATTAAGCAGTTACGTCAATAAGCAATATCTTCATTTCTGGGACACTGATGCACGAACAGCCATTACATCCACTCAAAGCCACTGCCTGGTGCGGCGATCACACGAAAGGTGTGATTGGCCCTCATTTTTTTGAAGACGTCATCTGCAATACGGTCACTTTAACTGCCAAACGCTATAGGGTAATGATAAACAACTTCTTACTGCCGGAATTGGATAAGCGGAGAACATGTGGTTTCAACAACAAGACGGTGCAACCGCACACAGCGGGAACCATTATGAAGAACACTTTCTCTAGTCGCGTAATCTCCCGTTTTGGTTATTTGACATGGCTAGCAAGATTACCGGATTGAACCATCCCAGACTTCTTTATTTGGGGCTACTTGATGTCGTGGGCTTATGCCAACAAGCCTCAGACAATCACAGCTCTTAAGAAGAATATTCGACAGAAATGCAAACACTTATCACCGGAAATCTTTAAGAAAATTTAATAAAACGGGCACAAATGCATATCAACATTGGCGATAGCCAATTGACAGATATCATCTTTTCCACCTAACAGAAAAATTGTATATGTCCAAATAAGTATTTCCATCACTCAAAATATTTTGTTGATTATTTAGTAAAAACAAAATTCAAAAACAAAATTGGATAATTGGTACTGCGCCATCATGTATAAACAACTTAAGCCAACCGAACTCCACCATAGGGTATGATTTGTCGCAGGGTGGGGATTGACGGTGACATCTGTGATGAAATCTAAAGTTAAACGATTGCGGAACTCACTGCTGCAGAACGATAACTTTTTAAAGAATTCTTTAGATGAAGTCACTGGTGATGCTTCCAATTTCAATTAAAAAAACCTAATGAGTGATTAGCTCCTAACCTTACATTAACAACTCTGACATTATGTTAAGCCAATGTGAGTACAAATATTTATTAGTAGCCATGTTGTTGAAAAAGAGATGGTTTCTATCCTAAGCAAGAGCCCTCTTCGCCGGACTTGGAAGTTGTGTTGTTGAGTTAATTTTCCCTACAATCAAACAAAAGTTTCGTTATGTAAAAGACACAAAGCCTTCAGAAAATGGCATCAAGTTCTGGAACGTATATACCTGGAGCTTGAAAAAAAAAACATAACCTACTCTGTCTGTCTTATTAATGTATAGAATTGAGTTAAACTGTACAATTCCTGTTGAAATGTATATTTGATGTGGGAAATTGGCTAAGAAATAAAGTAATTGACTTTAAGTCCATAAAGTGATCACCTGACTGTAATCCGCATCAAAGCAATTTTTAAAAACATAAGCCTTGTTACTAACACACCAATGAACCTCAATAACCTTTAAAAAGTTCTTGACAGAGTCTACGGAACCCATTTGGAATTCGATGCCAAAGTTATCCCCGGTGATTTCTATGCTAAGGTCAGAAAGGAAACAACCAAATTGACCATATGTTAATCGATGGAAGGCACATATCCGTGATCTTAGACTTGCGTACATTTTGAGGAGCAAACATGAATTATGATATTAACCTAGTTTCAAAACGCCCATTAGAAGATACTCGAAGTTGAATGTCTTAGCATACTTGGAATAGTGCTAAAGACTACAAAAATCAGCAAACTGAGAGGTTCTTCACTGTTTTACTTATCATAGATGCCAATCAGTGGTCGCAGTATCAACGAGGCAGCTTAAAAGCTCCTTAAGATACGATCATTGTTTAAATTGATAAAAGTGACAGAGTTTGAATATACGAATTTGCTGCAATGCAAAACAAGAGCAGCAAAAGAAGAGTATCGAGTAGGGACAAGCAAAAAAGGTTGTAGAAAAAAGATGATGTACCCATTTTGTAAGAAGATAAGTAATTGACTGCTAGTTTCAAGACCGAAACGCACGCAATAGCGAAGAGAAGATAGCAACCTAGCCACAGGAAATAGCACACTGAAAAAATGTTTGTACATTCTTTTTATGAATGGCGATCATTCAGCCAAAATCATTAATTTTTAAAGAATATTCATATGAATAATGCACGAATTCATTAAAATTTATTTTTGTTTTATGACCAAGTCATGATTTTCATGAAAAACCATTCATAAAATCCAAAGCAATAGAATTGTTGTTGGAAAATCAGATTATGATATTTTACATTTAAAATATGAACAGTTCATTTCTTTTACTTTAGGAACAAAGTGACTAATTATATGAAACCACATTCATCAACATGAGCAACTGAAATTTTATGAAAAATTATTTTAAATTCATGAAACTATACATTTTTTACATGCAAAATATCATAAAATGCATGAAACCACATTCATAAACATTTTTTTTTGTTGCGAATTCCAAGCAGGAAACTTTACATTTGAAATATGAACAATTCATACAAAATTTAATATGAAGCTGTATGACAGATTACTTAAAATGTCAAGTTTTTAAAACCGTTTGAATTGGACTTTAAAAAAAACTTGCCAAGTAAGCCCATCAAATTTTACTCAGTAATCATTAAATAACAAAATTTCTCTATTACATTGTAGCTGTTTCAATATTATTCTACTTTAAATATTCGGTATTAAACCTTCATGAAGTAAGAACTTAGCGTACTTTTAGATCTTACTACTTTTCACGGCTGACTTGTTACACAAAGGTTTTTGTATAGAAGAACTTGGCTCTTTTTTTAACATTTATGTTTTTGGTCTGATCTCACTCCTTTTTGCAAGATTTTAATATTTTGCCATGTCAAAATCTCGAAAGATACGGAAAGATAGAAGGGTGGACTCTACTTACTAAAATCAACTTAGGTTATAGCTTCCTATTTCTTTTGGTATATTTTCTTTTTGTTATCGGTTGTTTTGATTTGCGCTTCAATTATTTCTTCTTATCCTGGCAAGATACATAAGACTAATATACCTACCTTAATTACAGCAATCGGAAGTGCTCCATATAAATTAAACATACCACGCCCCCTGAATGGAAAACCTAAATTTTTTTATTGTTGGTCCTTTATATGCGACTTGAGCCCTACCGTTCTATCAAATTTCATTGTTCTACTGCAATTGGAAGTGCGCCATATATAATTTACATCAGTTCTGAGGAAGTGGGCGGATACCACGCCCCTGAATGGAAAACTTCGATTTTTATTTTCGGTCCTTTATATGCGATTTGAGCCCTACCGTTCTACCAAATTTTATTGTTTTACTGCAATTGGAAGTGTGCCATGTATAATTTACATCAGTTCTGAGGAAGTGGGCGGATACCACGCCCCTAAATGGAAAACCTCGATTTTTATTTTCGGTCCTTTATATGCGATTTGAGCTCTACTGTTCTACCAAATTTCATTGTTCTACTGCAATTGGAAGTGCGCCATATATAATTTACATCAGTTCTGAGGAAGTGGGCGGATACCACGCCCCTAAATAAAAAACCGCTAATTTTATATTTTTTTCTTCGAATGCAATTTGAGCCCTATCACTTTACCAAATTTCATCGTTTTACAGTAGTTGGAAGTGCTCCATTCAACCAACACCAATTCGGAGAAAGTGGGCGGATACCACGCCCCCCGAAAGGGAAAACCTTGGTGTTTATTTTTGGTTCTTTATATGCAATATAAGCCCTACCGGTTCACCAAATTTCATCGTTTTACAGCAGTAGGAAAAGCTCCATTCAACCAACACCAATTCGGAGACAAATCGGAGAAAGTGGGCGGATACCACGCCCCCTGAATGGAAAATTTCAAATTTTCGATTTTTTCCTCTTCTTGCATGACAAGACCTACCGTTGTGCAAAATTACAAGATTCTACGATGTCGGGAAGTGCTCCATAATTTTGATGATCTGTCAGTCAGTCAGTCAGTCAGTCAGTTACGGTTTTTGTGATTTTTGAGGCCTTATATCTCAGGAACCGATTATGCTACTCATTGGTACTGAAGATAAGAAGGGGTCAAAAATCGCCTCAGTTTGTTCCTGTAAAAAGGGTGTAGTGCCAGAACTTGGCTGGGCACTACCGTGCCCTTTGATCTATCTACTATAAGTATGGTCTAAACATTTTAAGGTGTTTTTGAATTACAGTGCAGCTTCCAACCCGGCTGATCGATAATACACAAAATCCTCAAACTGACGAAAATCCTGGAAAGATTAACGAAAGTCATGTTGGGAATAACCACCTTTTCACTAATTTCAAGTCCCATATAGTAGTACTCATGGTCAGAAACTATAAACTGAACCAAATCGCGTAGGTGATACTGAAGAAAATATTTTGTGAATTTTTGAAGAATCAAATATTCAAATCAACAATTTTTCATAGTATTTTTCTTCATATTGAAGACTGAATATTCAAAATGAATAAGGTTTCTTCAAATGATGAATGATTTAGTGTTTTATCTAAACGAATGAAATTTTGTCATATCTACGAAAACAATTTGTTAATTTTTGATGAAGCAAATAAAAGACAAATTTGTATTAAAAGTTTTTTTTACTATGTATGTATGTATATCAACTTAAAGCAAGAAAAAAAAAAATAAAACCAGTTTAAAAAAAATCATTTTTTGAGGAAATTTTCATAAAGGATACCTATTAATTATTAACTAAATTTCAAGAAAGAAGGATGAAATTTAATCAATTTCACAAAATTTTGTGGATTTAACAACATAACGAAAAATTTTATTCATTTCTTCAAAATGACAATATTTCTTGAATATATGTAACAAAATTTTCTTCAAAACAACGGATAGGTTTCATTGACCGTATATTGATTACCTTTCTTCAATATGACTACCAAATTTGGTTCAGTGTATATCCAATGCCAGCATTCAGAATTCTGAAAAAAACTGATTCCATATTGCCGCGTGACATTAAAAAATGCAAGGTCCTCTGAACTATTCCAAATATGCACATGTTTTCGGCAACGAGATATGGTACGAGTATCGTTTCGTTTCTTCAATTTTATTCTGGAGCAGAAAGTTCATAGATTTGCATGAGCGATTATCCAATAAATCGGTCGAAATTAAAGTAGGTAGAAATCATCGGACTATCTCAGCGTTCTGTAATGGAGTTCTTCACAGATTTTGAAGAACAGGCAAAACTTGAAGAACTTGAATTAAACAAAATCAAGTTCGTAATTTCTATCAACAGGAAAATCAATATCTGCCTAGCAGATAGAAAAAAATTACAATGGATAGCAGCAATCTTCGAAAGAGCTAAAGAGTTCATATGTTTTGGGGGAAGTTCGAAGGGTTAACTTTAGAAACGGCTGGTTCTTCGGTTTGGCGAAACTAATGGATTCACAACTCCTGACACGTAGGAGAAAGTGAACGCTCTATAAAGTTCTATGATGTTAGTAATGCTTAACGGAGCCCATTGAACGATAAGCAGATATGGCGATCAGATAATGGACTCTTTCAAAAGAAAAATTCTTTCACGAATATTTGCTGATATGTGCGTCTAAAGGGAGAAAAAAGAATCGTCAGCTAATGAGCTGTACCAAGATCAGGGTATAGTCTAGAAAGTAAGAACACGTCGTTCATATTGTTTCGACTAAATGGATGTTAGTGTTCTAGCCAACAGATTCTTCAAATGCCAGTTTACGTGTTCGAAGCGACTTGGTAGACCAAACTTCCGGCAATCCCTTCAGGATACCAGATTGGTGCCTTGTCTATTTTCTATTCTATTCTAGTCTATTTTTGTATTAAAAAGATTAAAGTTCACCGTTGCAAAATAATGAGTCCGTTGGACTGTCATGTTTTCTATTTTCACGCACTAAGGGGATTATAACTACCCTTAAAATCTTTGAGCACAGTGCAAGCGTTTTAGAGAAGTTAGAGAGGATTTAAAAGGAGGTTCTGATGCACATTGGATACCGGAAATCTGCCTTAATTTTTCAGCTATTGGCACCTAAAAATAAAAAAAACCGGATACTACCTCCTGTGGGGAATGTTAAAAATCCTCCAAGAGAATCTCTTGTCATGAAAAGTAATTCTCATCCTAGCCGTTCCGATTCGGCAGAAAGTTGTAGGTCTCCTCTCCTGTGTGGGTTTTAGCAGGAATGGTTAAAAGTTACAAGATGGTCTCTAATTTTCTTTATTGCTTTGCCTCCTAATGATGGAACTGGAAAATTTCACTTTTTTTATCATTTCCGTGATATGGTTCTACTGCACAAGTAGCACAGAATTACTTAACGAAGTCTTTAAGAATTCTAAATCGGTATCTGACATCTTCTATAAGACGGATTTAAGTTCCTATTAAGTAGAGAAAAGGCGCAAGTGGGCGGTCCGATAGAAGGAAATAAGAAGATAAATTGAGTCTTAAAATGATCTTAAATCGGGATATCATTCTTCTTAAATACTTCATTACTCCTTCTTAAATAGTTCCTTACATCTTCTTAAATACTTCTTACCTCCTTCTTAAAGAGTCTTAAAAAAATTATTAGAAACAATAAAAATAAATTTTTTTTATTTTATTTTACCCGAGTCCTCTCGCTTGCCGTGCTTGTGCTCTACCTATTGTGCCACTGTGACACTTAAAATATCTTGTCTCAAAGTGCTACTCAAATAACTCTCTCGTGTTTTTAATATTATACTCTTTAAGAAGACTTAAATACGTATTAAAGAATCGGAAAAATAAAGGAATGTTTTTAGAAGGATTAAAGAAGGAATTAAGTAACAAAAACAAACGATTTAAGAAATGCCAATTTAAGAAGTATTTAAGAATGCTTTAAGTAGAGTAAACACACCAAGTTAAGTTCTTTAAAACAATACCTTATAAAGATCATATTAAGATGGAATTAAGTAGGCATAAATTGACATACCTAATAGAGAAGGAATAAAGTATGAATTAAGAAATGTGATACCGAAAATATACCATTTTGTGCTACTTGTGTGTTGACATGTACACTTCGTTCTTAGAAACGAATATTTCCTAATCTTAAAAATAACCAATATTTACAGAGAATTTAATTCTTTAATTATCGAACGTTATTTGAACGTTAGCCTAAGCCTATTTAATATTCCGATGGGATATCCCGATTGAAACAAAATATTATCTCGTGTATCCTGAATTCATTAATTAACCAAAATATTATAGAAATTAGCTACAAGCACCAAAAACATGTACTGTTTTAATTTAAATTAATTTCCACATCCATAATGCTTATTAAGTTACCAGAAAACAAAAGTACTTCTATACAATATAATGCTCATCTAACGCCCATAATACACACACCTCTCATCAAAAATAACCAAAATTTAATTAGTCACCAATCAATGTTGGATCAATCAATTCATGACAATAATAGAGGTTAGGGAACATAACATTGTCAATGTTCTATTCTAATGGACACCACCAACAAATAGATAGTGAATTGAGGGTGTGTAGTGTATTCAAATGAGATAACCACACACACAACCAGTGTCATCCGAAATTGAGAGATCAGATAGTCAGAATATGCCCTTCCTTCAGGGATCAATCCATTACCGGAAAGAATGATATAAAGGGGCGACCGACAGGACATCAACCCAAGGACATTGGTATACGGTAAATACAATTACATCACTTTGATCTCGACTCTTTTCTCTCATCACATCCTATATCAGTAATGTTTTAGGTATGAGGTCCTGTGCAGCTGATGATGTGTGTTTTTGTTTACATATCCTTGATAAAATTCTATTCGTACGAACTAATATAAATTTGCATGATGCAAGAGGATTCACTGTGTTTCTGGAAGAATGGCAGAGCAAGAGAACTCATATCCTTCCTACGTTCTCATTATTCCAGCTTGGATTCCTTCCGGTGTGGAAGGCTATGGTGGCATGGTTCGCAAAATGTCCTTGCCCATTCTTCCCTTTATTTTATTATTTTTGTTCTTTCCTCTGTTTGTCATTTTTAATTAGCCCTCAGCTAACGAAGGACAATTAAATTGAATCAAAACAGGAACACAAGCAATGTTGGGAGTAAAAATGGCAAATAATCAATTTCAAATGTTAGCTGGGTGAACTGTGTTTGGTAGTTAAGTTTTTGGTTTTTCCGATGGTGGTTAATAAAGTGGGCGGACGGCTGGATGAAACAAAAAAAAAAAAAAAGAACAGGCGGAGAGATTTTCTGCAAATTTATAGGTACAACTTTCTTGTTAGGTCTTATAAATTATGTTGTCCTTGTGTCCTGTCCTTGTTCCAGTCGTCGCGGAGATGTGAGCATCCTTTCTCAAAACAAATATTTTCTTTCTTTCATTCTTTCTTCCATTCTCTTTGAACTGTTTGATGTTGCCGCAGAGTCGCAAACTTAAACCAGGATAACCTTAAGATATTTTCAGAAAGTGAGTGATGGTTCGAAAATAAAATGCAAAACTGGGTCGTAAGTACTTGCTTTTTATTTTCAAAAAGCATGGAATTAAAAAAAGGGATTTTATTAATTATCTTTTAAAATACTTTATCAGTCAATATGAGCTAAAAAATCAGGACTTCATTTAATTTTTTGAACAAATATAAATTTATACAAACGCTAATTTTAAAATATTTTCTTAAAGATTAGACTTTTTTTCTTTAATTTAAATAAAAATAATATCCTTTTCGAAATATCGAATTTTCGAATAATTTTGCTTCCTAAAAGTTTCTGTTCATTTTTTTTTATATAAATTGGTTAGGTAGATATAGTTTGAAAGGTTAAAACCAAAAAACAATAATTCAATGCTATATACTTTTCATAACGGCTTTATTTAAAAGAGAGTCAAAAAATCCATTGTGGACATTGTATGCCGATAGTTTATGTCTTCTTGGAAATAGCACTGCTGGCTTGAATCAAAAGTGTCACAGTCTCTGCAAGTTAACGGAGAAGTAAATGGCTTAGGTGTTGGCTTATACAGGGTGATTGGCATAATGTGTGACAAAAAGCTAGGGCGTGTAGGTTGGACTTAGACAAGAAAAAAATCGTATGGGAGGGGGGGTCTATTTCCCCCCGTTTAGGCGGGAGGGGCAATTTATAAAAAAAAATCACTTAAAACAGAAAAAAAATTATTAGAAAATAACGGTGATACCTACAGAGTAATGCTATGGCATTTTGAAAAGCCAAAAATACATTCTTTAATTTTATTTTTAAATAAAGTTGTTCGAGTGAATAGTTTTTGAAAAATTAATTTTCAAAATCAAAATTTTGAAAAAAAAAATGAAATTTTTTTTTTTAAACAATTTTTTTTCAAAATTTTACGTAATTAAGAATGTATTTCTGGCTTTTCAAAATGCCATAGCATTACTCTGTAGGTATCACCGTTATTTTTTAATAATTTTTTTTCTGTTTTAAGTGATTTTTTTCTTAAATTGCCCCTCCCGCCTAAACGGGGGGAAATAGACCCCCCCTCCCATACGATTTTTTTCTTGTCTAAGTCCAACCTACACGCCCTAGCTTTTTGTCACACCTTATGCCAATCACCCTGTATAAGGCCTGTAAGACATTCAACAGCAGAATATTCTAAGCTATGTGACCATTGAGAAGGTCTAGAGCAGTTTAAATATTTGGGCGGTTGTATACCAATTGATGACCTAGATGTGAATATCAGAATAAGTGAAGCCCTTTGTGGAGTTCACAAGATGGAGTACAAGATAAAGTTTTGGAAATATAGGGTCTACCAAGCGCTCAAGTAGTCCATTGTTGCTATACTCTGCTCAATTTATATTTGCAGTACAGGGAAGATAGGATATTTGCCTTTCAGTCTGACCATTATGGATTTCAATAAGCTGTCTTTAATTTAAAGCTCTTACAGGATTGCCGTATGACTGTAGGAGCATTAAAAATTACCGCAAATCTCAGAAAAATATTTGCTACTAAAAGCTCGAAAAAGCTTAAATCCTGAAAGTTACATAGCACAAACCAAAGAAAATGCCATATGAATTTCTATCAACTCGGCAATGGTAACTCAGATCCAGTGTTTTTTGATGTGTAAACATCTTTCCCGGCGGTAGAGTGAATCGAGAACGTGTGTAAAACTTATGCGTCCCGT
Source organism: Chrysotoxum bicinctum (assembly GCA_911387755.1). Taxonomy (NCBI): domain Eukaryota; kingdom Metazoa; phylum Arthropoda; class Insecta; order Diptera; family Syrphidae; genus Chrysotoxum; species Chrysotoxum bicinctum. The sequence continues at coordinate 34,533,086 of OU426987.1, forward strand.
GTAACCCGTTACGGTTACACGTTACGGTTACACGTTCCGTGTAGCAATCTACCTTACCGACGATTGCATTTAACACCATGTTTACATTGTTAATATTTCGTACTTACGACATCGTGTTTACATTGGAGACTTTGAGTACTGAAATCTCGATTTTATTACGAGTACTTTCCATTGCTGGCTAGAACTTAATTCAATCTCTCAACATTTCTTCACCTCTCGACCAATTAGGCCTATTCTGCCACATTTGTTATTCTGCTATAGATTTTCTGTTATGAATCATAAAAGATTTCCACCTTAAAAGATCTTTTATGATTGGTATTCAGAGGTTCGAACTTTTATAAAAGTCTCTTAGGCTAGCCGCGCACTGGCAGTTTAATCACCAGTTGAAAGAGAACCGCGCACTGGCAACTCTTTACTCACGCTCACACTCTTTTCTCTCTTGCGCTTATGGAAAACAGCTCAACTATTACGATTTAATTTTAGGCAATCGTTTAGTTTGTGTCAAAACACAAACTTTTTAGTTGTTCGAATCGAGTTGCTTTAAGTGCGCGGTGTCCCATATAAGCCCATATGTTTCATTTTAGCAACTAAACAGTTGCGAAACTAAAAATTGAATGTGCGCGCCTGGCCTTATGCTACTTCGAAAACGAGATCTGTTATAAAACTGAACTAAATCTGTTATCATAATCAGCTGTGATTATGTAAAATATTTCATCTGACATAATTTAAATGGATGACGAACAAAAAAGTAAACTCTAGGCTAGGCGCGCACATTCAATTTTTAGTTTAGAAACTGCTTGGTTAGAGCATCTAAAAAGTTTGTGTTTTGACACAAATTAAACAATTGCGCGCACATTCAATTTTTAATTGCACAACTATTTGGTTGCTTATAGAAAACAGATGAACTATTTAGTTGAATGTCCGCGCAGGTGCATATAATTATATGTTACACAAAATAGCGAACTCATTTTAGGCAATCGCTTAGTAGTTTGTATCAAAACACAAACTTTTAGTTGCTCGAACCAAGCAGCTGCGAAACTAAAAATTGAATGTGCGCGCCTAGAATAAGGCTATTTTGTGTAACATAAATGCCCATACAAATGCGAAGTACTTTGTCGATTAGGTTGACCGATGTGGCGTGTGTGAGGGGTATATATCTAAAGTCACAAACTAGTACGATTGCATTGTATGTTTATTGGGTACGTTCGATAACAAAAGTTCGGCACTCGGACGAACGTTGATGTTTACACATCTTAACCGTGAGTCCTGGCACTCATACTTTTTTTTTAATAAACACAATAAGGGTTGGTTGCAAATTGGTGATCAGTCTCCTTTGTCCTTTCACCCATGGAGCAGATAGGTCATGATGGGCTGTACGAGAGCTCAAAGAAGATTACACAAACAATTTTAATGTATAACTCAGTGATTCTCTTTCTTATTTCAGTGGCAATTTTTTAAGTTAAGGTGCCGTGCAAACAGCAGCAGGCACCAGTGTTTCTGAAAAAGCTCTCCCATAAGGCCTGTACTGCAAATATTAATTGAACAGAGTATATAAATTCATATGGCATTTTCTTTGGTTTGTGCTATGTAACTTTCAGGATTTAAGCTTTTTCGAGCTTTTGGTAGCAAATATTTTCCTGCAAGAGCCTTAAACTGAAGATAGCTTATGATTGAAATCCATAATGGTCAGACTAAAAGGCAAATATCCTATCTTCCCTGTACTGCAAATATAAATGAACGGTTGTACCGTTTTTTATTTTCTCAAAAACGGTACAACCGATTTTGACCATTTTTCTTATGCTAAGGCGCCCCAATATTTTGAATATTATATAAATTGTATAAATTTTCAAAAATATTTTTTTTGGATTTTTAGGAAAATTAAATCTTTTTTTTCAAAATTCAATATTTCGAAAACTCTATGCTCGATTTTATTTAAACTTGATAAATAAAATTTTCCTAATGTAGTCTACAAGATGTGAGAAAAAAATTTATTTTACTTAAAAAAAGCAGTTTTTCTCTAATATCATTCATTTTTGTAGTTCTTAATAGAAATCAACTGAAGATATATTTCGAAGAACAAAACCTTCTTAATAACAGACATGACAGATTTTCTAGCAATAAGTACACTCTTGATAGAACGACATATCTCACTATCTTACCGAGCTTTGACAAACATTTTTAATTCGTTTTGTAAGCAGTAAAATTTTTAAGTTTGAAGTTCTTAAAATAAATGTTGGTGTGCCCTAGGGCTCCCTCTTGTCTGCAAATTTTTTTTTATATCATTCAATGACCTCCTGTCTCAAATGTCTAATACATTAAATAATTTTGCAGATGACATAACGCATTTCATATTCGTTTCTATACTATCTACCTAGTTCTGCGGATGTGGAACAGCAGCTTTACTCTGGTCTTGACACTGGTAATTTTTCAGGAGACGATCAAAGACCGTGTAGAAATTTAATACTTTAAGACATCAATGTTGTATCCTATCTATATCCGCTATTCATAAGTGGCACTGAAGAAATTGAAAAACTTGAATTACACGGAATGTGCACTAATGACTACATTCAGTGGAGTGTTCACATATTGAACGTCATCGCTAAATATGGCTTACAGTGTCTAGGATTTCCATATGTTGTCCATTCCCATTTGGCTTTTTGAAATCCATCTAAGACTCTAAAGTGGGTTATGAAAGAACCTGCCAAAATATTGGTCTTTTACTCGAGCTTTGATTGAATATTGGTCTTGTATATTACGGCCTCATCAGAAGAGGTAAGCAATTTCTTGAAATGTCAAAGGAAACTAAAACACTTAGGAGAATTTTTAAGCAACGTCAAATATGTCGTTATTCCACACAAGGTGATCTGTGATGCACATACCGAGAACTGCAAGCTGTTTGGTTTCTTTAATGCAAGCGCCACTAAAGGATAGTGGCATGGGTTTGATTTTCGCTTTAGCAGACAGCATTGAGAAGCATTAAATTCCACGCAGTTTATGGTTCCTGGTTTGACAATGCTATGGAAATAAGAATTTAATGGGCTAGTCAAACGCTGCCGTTCTAGATCCACATCCGAAAAACAAACGACGTATTTATGTAAATAAATATCAGAAGCTGAGAGTACTGCCATCAGTTAAACGGTTTAATGGATAAGAAGTTTTCGGATAAAGGTACATAGATGAATATGATAAAGAGATTCGGAGACAAAACGGAGCCCTGTGGCACACCAGCATTTAGTTTATAAATTATAGACTTCAGACCGTCCAATACAACTTGTTAAGAGTAGTCTGAAAGGTTATTTGTAACTCAATGGAAAAATGATTCATCGATACCAAATACACGCATTTCTGATAAGAGAGGTTGATGCCAAACTCTTTCAAATGCTTTTGGAAAATGAAGTGAAATACTCTTACTTTCTCCAAAACGATGTAAAGACTGTGACTATTTGATGAGATAAGCCATCAAACCTATTGCTACGAAAGACATCGTTTGTTCTTCAATATTTTGTTTAGGCTGATAATTTATCAGTGTTTCCATAACCTTGAAAAGAAGAAACGTATTGGACTTTAGTTTGAGGAGGAAGAAAGTTCGACTTTCTTATGGTCAGGCTGGACAAATGCTGTTTTCAATCCACTAGAAAAGAGACCAGTAGAGTAGAACAGATGAAAAAGCTTACGCAATGGTTTTATCAGTGTTAAAGGAAACCTCTTCAGAACAAAAGATGGTTCAAAATTTGTCCCAAGAAACGTGAACGTCTCAAGTACTAGAGATGTTATGACACTTCCTGTTAGAGTCGAAATAATAATAATAGCAAACTGTGCTGGAAGCAAATTAACTTTTTTTGTGAGCTGACATAACGAGTGCCATTGGAAACAGCAAACAAACCGAAGACAAAGTAGTACTTCATACTTTTTACTTGCGACCTATAGGTACTATAAGGCATGTTATGCATTCGTAAAAAAAATAGAACTCGAGATTTTGATCAAAGTTGACATTACGATGATAGCGAAGACTAAAAAAGTGGGTCTCGCAATTCTGTCTGTCAGTCTGTTCGACTACAGCCTAAGCGGCTCGGCCGATTTTCTTTAAACTTGGTAGATATCATTTTTAAATTTTTCCCCCCACACATTTTTTTCTTTTTTTTAAGACCAAAAATAACGGTACCTGCCATACTAATTTTTTCGAAATTTTATAAATATTTAATAATATAACTGTTCGACAGATTTAAAAAATAAAAACACAAAAAAATTTCATTTAGTGAAAGTTGAGGGTACCCCCATGGAACCGTTTTTTTTATTTTCTCAAAAACGGTAGAAGCGATGTTGATCATTTTTTTTTACTAAGGCTCCCCAAAAACTTAAATAAAATTGTGTAATCAAATTTTCAAATTTTTTTTTTTAGATTTTTAAAAAAAAATTCAAAATTTTGTTTTCAAAGCTCAATATTTCGAAAATACCATGCTAGATTATTTTTAAACTTGATAAATAAGAGTTTCTCAATATAATCTAGAAGATGTGAGAAAAAATAATTATTTTACCTAAAAATAAAGGTACCCACCATACAACTGTTAAAAAATTAAAAAAAATAGTATTCAAAAATCGTATTTTATTGAAAATGGCGCCTAGAATTTTGATAAATTTTTTACTTTCAATTAATTTTTATGATCTTTAATTTAAAAAAAAAAATTGAAATTAAGATACTCGTATTACAGCTTGTTCCTGCCATAGAACTTTTTTTCGAATTTCGAATTTCTCTCACATAATGAAATTTTTTATAGAGAAGATTCTAAGAAGTCTAAAAAACATTGCATTTCAAAACTTTAAAATAAATAGCTTTTGAATTTTTGAAAAAATAAATTTATTTTTATTTTGAAAATTCGATTCGAAACAGCTAAATATTTTTTTTTTGTTAAGTTTAATTTTTATTCGAAAAATAATAAAAACTTTAAAATGGCGTGTGAAAATTTTTTCTTAAAAATGTTTTAAACATTTTGTATATAAAAGCTTATTTTTTAAGAAACCAATACAACGAATTATAATTTTGTACTTGCATAGTCTATTACATAGGAGCAAGTTCGTGCGAGACAGTCGTGCATTTTATTTTTTAATAAACAATTGTTTCACCACTTCTGGGACATTGTAGTGTTTTTTGCCTTAAATTTTGGTCATGCTAAAATTTGGTTCGTTGAATATAATCAGCACAGGTTTTTGGTGCTTATTTAATGTAATGGACATTTTTAAATTGATCAAAGCCAACAGAAAATTTTCATTATTTTATTGGTATTTTTAATGAGAATGTTTTATTGAAATATCCAGTTGCGCACCTGCCCACCTGTAGGAATTGCATATCGGTGTACCCGTGAGCTCCGTTTTGAAGAGAGATAGTTTCTTAAGCGACACTAGACGAATGTCGAACACATTAAATAGTCTCTTTAATTTGGAAATATCAATGACATTACTTGTTCTGTATTAGTTTCTCTGTTCCTCAAACATTGTGCTTTTATAATTTTCCCGATAAACCTTATAATCCAACTGCGTGATTATCAATATTATTAAAATTAAGACTTAAACAAAATGGTGTGTTAAGCCATTAGTTTTATAAATTAAATTTCAAAAATGAAATGGTTGCTATTTAATTGACGTTTTGTGAAATGTCAGGTCTTAAACTCTATAGATTCCTAAGACTCTTATCAAAATCATTGCGAGTGATGAAGATAACCCTTACTTCAAAAAGGACATAAAAACGGAATTGATTCATATAAAATATATATACATATTTCCCAAAGGATATACAGTGAAAGCTCTTATAAGCGGACACTAATGGTCCCCCAATTTTTGTCCGGTTATGAGAACTGTCCGGTTAAGGGAAAGTAATAAAAAAAAATTTTGTTTAACTTCATAATAATTCTGATTAATATTGGATCTACGATGTACCTTGCCATTTCCACGAACATCTTTATTTCTTGAAATCTCTGCAGCTTGTGTTTTTCCAATATTAAATCTAAAAAACTTTGCATACATAAAATATTTCATGTCGTGGCTGAAAAAAAAAACAAACCTTTTTGCCAAAGCGCGAACCAATAAGTTTTTGTTCCCAATGGATTGGCAATTTACAACTTTTCTTGCCTCACCCTTTTTTACCGTTATTTTAACGGACTATGCTCTAGTGAAATAGCCAGCTGCATTCCTCCCCTTAAACAATTCAACCGTAATATTCGCACTTCTAGGAACGCCCATCAGTTTACCCTTGAGTCCAACTTCGGACGTACTGCGAAATACAGAGATTCGTTCTTCAGCCGTACTACGCGAATGTGGAATTCCTTACCACGCTCTGTCTTTCTCAGTCATTGCTATGTTCAAAAATTCAAAACCAATGTACACCGACACCTCCTTTCTGACCCCTCCCTTTTTTCCTATTGCTCACACTGTGTCTCTGACATATTAAGGGTATACAAAAAACTTTTGAGTGTGATGAATGAGTAGCTGAAGGAAAGGAAATGACATGTGTACTCGTAAAAACGAAACGCGATAAAAAAAGGGAACCATACCCTCTCAAAATTACACCAACTACCCCCAGTAACTAACTCGGGGAATCCCCTAATAACCTTTCAACATAACATCGCACTGTTCAGTTATTAGAGCTTCGCGTCCGGTTATCGGAGATTTTCTATAGATTTACTTACGTATTAAACATAAACTGTGCTTAGAACAGATCTGCTGTTCTTTTCAGTTACATTTTTGAGAAAAAATAATCCCCAAATAAAATAATGTGTCCGCGTATGGGAGGTTTTCTATCTAAAATGGGCAAGAAAACGTGTCCGCGTCCGTTTATAAGAGTGTCCGTTTATAGGAAAGTTATTTGTATGAGATTTTCGAAAAAGAAGTTCGTTCCCAAAAATGTGTCCGTTTAAGGGAGCTGTCCGCTTATTGGAGCTGTCCGCAAGTAGAGTTTTCACTGTACTCAGATAGCCATTTGACTTTAACACTCCTCGAGAGTAGCTGAATTTCTAATTTCGTATTCTTCTCATGTTATTACAAGCTCTGCTGCGCCTATCCTACAGTGCACGAAATAAATATAGCGTACAACAGAACAAAGTCCCGTTTTTAGTAATTCAATATTTTCCTTATTTTTTTTTAGTTGTTAATTAGGTAATAAATGAATGAATGACCGAAAAATATTCATCTCTCCCTTTAACATTTTATTTGTGTACCGTTATCTGTCATTTTGTTGAGATTTTTTCTTGCGTAGAACGATATAAATAAAGCGTACAACGAGTTTGATGGCCGTTAGTGGAGAATCTTTTGCAGATATTTTATTAAAAATAATAAAAAAAATTTCAGTGGTAAGATATTTTATTAATTATAAAACAAACGATTTAATAAAAGTATGATAGAAAATGGTTTAAAACAATTATTAGTTTAAAATGCCGCTCGGAAAAACCTTGACCATTGAAGAACGTGCAAAAATCGTTGCGTACAGAGATAGTGGAAAAACAATTCGGGAAATTGCTGCATTATTACACAGAAATAAAAAGACAATCTGTAACTTTCTGAAAGACCCCGATAATTATGGAAAAAAGCGGAGATCTGGACGGCCCCCCCTTATTGACAACAGAGATATCCGGGCAATAAAACGTTTGGCAGTTAATAAAAGCATAAGTCCATCTCAAATAAGACTACAATTGTCTCTTCCTATAACAACAAGGAGAATTCAACAGATTTTAAGTAGCGATGGCAACCTAAAATACCAAAAAAGGATACACGAACCTAAGCTTTTGCCACGGCACAAAGCGAAAAGATTGGAATTTGCAGAGCATCACAAGTTTTGGGAAGAGCAATGGAAATCAATAATTTTTAGTGACGAAAAAAAATTCAATTTGGATGGGCCTGACGGTTGCCAAAAATATTGGAGGGATTTGAGAACCGAGCGTGAAACACGTTATGCGAGAAATTTTCAGGGTATGGGCTGCATTCGGCTACCATGGAAAGTCCCCAATGTGCTTTATCTCCCACAAAATGAATTCGAAAAAGTATGTTGAACTATTGGACGATGTACTGATTAATTTTGGAGGGAATATTTTGGGAGATAGTTGGACTTTTCAGCAGGATAATGCAGCCATACACAACGCCGCAATTACCAAAGAGTTCTTTAAATCCCAAAATATACCATTAATGCAGTGGCCGGCCATTAGTCCCGATCTTAACCCAATGGAAAATCTTTGGGGCATCTTGGTGCAGAAAGTTTATACCAATGGTCGTCAATTCGACACCTTACTTCAACTTCGCAAAGCGATTACTGAGGAATGGGCAAAAATCGACGTTTTGACGTTACAAAATCTAATTAATTCAATGCCACGTCGCATGAATTATATTATTCAAAAGAATGGAGGTCATATTAATTATTAAAATATTAAGATCTAGTTTTTTTATGAACTGAAAAGTGTTTTTTTGAGTTGTACGCTTTAATTATTTCTTTTGAAATGTTTTTTAGTTTTGTTTTATTATGATTTAAATGAATCTTAAAGTTTAATGTTTGTTTGCCTTTTTTGTGTGTTTTATAAAGTTTATAAAAAAATATGAAAAAGAAAAATAAAATTGCAAAAAACAAATCATATTGAAAAAAAGTCTTGTATGCTATATTTATTTCGTGCACTGTATTAGGGTTTTCTCGTTTAATTTTATTGTGGGGTTTCAAGTTCCTGAGATGATTTGTTAATTTATTTACATTCACGAACTGACTTTAGAGGATTTATATTTGTATGAGTTTGGTTTATATTGAAGCTCAAAAGGAAATGGCACCTGAGGCTATGTGTGTGTGTATATGATTCCAAATACACATACATAGTTTGCATAGTAAGAAAATATTTTTTTTTTATTTGCAAAAGGAAAGAATGGGTAAATAAATAACTCACAGGGTACCTGTGCTGAAATAATAATATATGCACGAGTGAGTTGCACGTTATTGGTCCTATTTGGTTATGGTTGGGAAAAAGCCAAATCAATTGGTATGGTGATGTGTTAAAATGCTGTCAAAGGTTTCACTTTATTACATTTTTTTTTTCGAGAAATGAAGGTAAGGAATGTTGGTATCATTAAAAAATATGCATGTGTGTCAAAGAATAGCTTGAAAATAAAATACAAAACATCGAAAATTGTTCAAAATTGGAATATTTGAGGAATAAGTTCAAAGGCTTTAAAATGTACCTCTACATAGTTACCTTTATAAAGTTATAACTCTGAAGTTGGAAAAAGTAGAAAATTAAAATTTTTTTGTTTCGAGATGTTCCTTTTGCGAGGAATGAACTATTTTGAGAATTCACATTTGAGGCCATACATACATACAAGAAATAGAAGACTTCCACAACACGAACAATGCAATAATAATAGTTTAAATTTCAGTAGTCGAATTTTCATTAATGTAACTCAACTAACTTGAGTCATGTATATTAGGTTCACTATTTCATTTTGTAAGATTAAAAAAAATGTACAATTCAATTTATTTTGAAATATTTTTATTTCATTTTTAATTAAATGTTGGAATATTGAAATTTAGAATACACAAAATGTTAATCAGTTTTTTAGTACCAAATGCAGGGATACATGCATAAGAAATTACCGGAAATTTAGAACTGCTAATATAATTTATTTTTTTTTTTCAATTATCACTGCAAATATCAGTTCGAAATCTCTGATCATGTGAATTATCTTGGTGTGATTCTGGATAAGAAATTGTACAGGAGTGTCAACATTGAAGAAAAAATGAGTAAATCCATGTTTCTTATCCTGCAACAGAATATTTGGTTAAATCTGAGGGCCAAGCCTAAGAATTATCAAGTGGATGTCCACGGCCATATATTTAGACTTGGACTGACATACGGTAACTTAGTTTAGTGAAATGCATTGGACAAATTGAGAATATGGAAAGAACATTCCTCGAATCCTTATAACGGCGATGAAGAAGTACCATTCGACCTAGGCGAACGACGCAGACCAACAATACCGCCCACCCAACTTGAACGAAGTGAAGATGGATATATCGAATCTCAAGTCCAACAAATCCGCTGGAGCTAACGGCATCGCTGCCGAACTTTTCAAAACGGCAGGCGATGATTTGGTTGGTCGAAAGAAAGCATGCCCGACGAATGGAACCTCATCATTGTCTGTCCAATCCTCAAGAAAGGACACCGTCTGAACTGCGCCTACAGAGGCATAAGTCTTCTGAACATCGCGTACAAGATTCTTTCTGCCGTACTATGGTATGTGAACGTTTGAAGCCTTTCGTCAACAACCTGATAGGTACATATCAGTGCGGCTTTAGACCAGAAAAGTCCACCATCGATCAAATATTCACATTACGGGAGATCTAGGAAAAAACCCAGGAGCTACAAATCGACACATACCACCTTTTCATCGATCTTAAAGCCGCCTACGATAGCATCTATAGGAACGAGCTACATAGAGCAATGTCTAGTTTTGGCATTCCTGACAAACTTGTCCGTTTGTGCAGGATGACAATGGAGAACGCACGCTGCTCCATCAAGGTCGGAAAAGATCTCACCGATGCATTTGATGTTAAAAAAGGTTTTAGGCAAGGCGATGCTCTGTAGTGCGACTTCTTCAACATCGTTCTTGAAAGAATAGTGCAAAACTCACGCGTCAACAAGCGGCACAATCTTTCAAAAGTCCGTCCAATTACTCGGATACGTCGACGATATTGACATTATTGAAAGAACAAAGCATGATGTCAGTGGCGCATTTATGAGCATTGAGACGGAAGCGAAGAAGATGTGTTGAGCGGTAAATGGGGGCAAGACCAAGTATATGCTGTCATCAAGAAAGGACGCACAACACCGACGTCTTGGACAGAACATCATTATAGACAGCTATAACTTTGAAGTAGTGAAGGACTTCATATACCTAGGTGCCGCTATAAACTCAGAAAATAACACCAGTGCCGAAATCAAACGGAGAATTACTCTTGCCAATCGCTGCTTCTTTGGACTAAGAAGGCAATTGAGTAGCAAAGTCGTCTCCGGAACAACTAAAGTGTCCCTCTATAAAACACTTTTCATTCCGGTTCTTGTATATGGTGTAGAGACACGGACTTTGTCGAAAATGGATGAGAGCGCTTTAGGATGGTTCGAGAGGAAAATTTTTCGTGTGATCTTTGGTCCTGTCTGCATAGACTGGGAGTGGAGGAGAAGATATAACCACGAACTATAGGGGCTGTACAGCGAAACTGACCTAGTCAAACGAATCAAAGTCCAACGTCTGAGATAGTTAGGTCATGTAGAACGAATGAACCCGAATGCTCCGGCCCGGAAAGTCTTCGAATCAAACCCCGAGGGACGGCGCAGTAGAGGAACACCGCGACTCAGATGGCGCACACAAGTGAGAGAGGACCTCAACCAACTTGACGTGCGAAACTGGGACAGCTAGCTAGGGACCAAGCTAGCTGGAGAAGCTTGTTAGTTGAGGCCCTGGTCCACCACTGACTGTAGCGCCACCTTAAGTTAGTAAGTAAGTATTGGACAAACTTACCAATCTTTAAATCATGGCCAAGTTACAACAAATGGCATGTATTGGAATCACTGGATCAATGAGGTTCACCCCCACAGCGGGCTTAGGAGCTATACTCAACTTAAAGTCCCTAGACCTATTTATACAATAAATCAGCAGTCAAAAGCGCATTTAGATTTAGCCAAACTGGTAGCTATATAGATGCAGTCCCACAGGTCATGCCCAGAAATATAATGAAAATATGGTATACACTGACTAAATAACACCCCGTTTAGACTTTTACAAGCTGTTCGCGACAACAACAACTGTGAATCGACCATAGCAATATATGTATACCAGCGGTTTCAAGATGGATACTGAGGTTGATGCAAGGTTATTTTCAGAAACTCTTGACCTAGCCAGCTTATTGAGACTTACTTATTGAAAACCACCATAGCTATAAACATGATTAAACAGCTCGCGTCTAAATGATAACACTTTATTATCAAAATGAGTGTTCTTTCAAAAGAGTGTTCTAGTGCAAACATTACACCCGTTGAGGCCAATTTATGGTAGATGTGGTCACAGTTGACTGGTTTGGTGGTCAAATTTGATAGATCGGCAGCAGTGTACAGCAGAATCCTCGATTCCTAGCCGTGCACAAACACTCGCAAACTTCAACTTTGCGAATTTTGTGTCGGGACTTGGGCCGTACATCCAAGATCCAACTGACCCATGAGCTCAAATTTCATCAAAAAAGACAAGGCTGTTTGTTTGCTGACTGGGCTTCGAGAAGTTTGGAAGATGACCCCAATTTTGGCCGAAGAACCGTCTTTAGCGATAAGGTACATTTTTGAATGAATGGCTGTGTTGATGACCAAAATTTCCGTATATAGGACGACACCAACCAAGATGTTATAGAATGTGGCAATGAATGCTCAAAATATTACCGTTCCGTGTCAATTTGTACCCTGAGGGCGGTGTTATTTCTCCAATTTTTTAAGAAAAACGACACATGGCGGTCACTGTCAATTGCGAGCACTACAGAATGGTGATTACCAATTTTTATAGCCCAAATTGAACCATATGGACTTAGACGACATGTGCTTCCAGAAAGACGGTGCTACGTACCACACAACGGACGCCAGGATTAACATTCTGCATGAACTATTTGAGGGTAAGGCTATCTCTCGAAGAGGTGATGTGAATTGGCCACGTAGGTCATACGAGTTGACAGTGATAAATTTTTTCTTGAGGTTTGTGCAAATAAACCACAAATGACCGATTTCCTTAAGGTTAACATAACACAAGGCTTTCGTTCAAATTCAGCCGGATCTATGTGGAAGGGTCATTGGAAATTCGATCACATGGATCTGTGCCACCGTAAGAAGCCAAGGTGAGTATTTGAACGATGTCGTATTCCATACATAATGCCATAATGGTCTTTCAAATAAAAAATGAAAAAGAATTTTGTTAATATCTCACACACTGCTTTGTTTTATACCATTCTAAAATCTATCTGCCCTTGTTGAAGAAGCCTGAAGATCAGTTTTCGCAGTTAATCCTTCAGACAAAACCTATCAAACCCAAATGTTTTTAGATCAAACCTGGGCATTTTGATATACCAAGACAAAATTTGGGCACTCGATGTTCACTGCTGGAACTAATTTCTAAACTACTGGACAAATTTAGATTAAAAACACCTTTTGATAATTACCGAAAATTTTCAAAATTAAAGATTTGTTTAGAAATTAAAGAATTGCTCCGAGTTCCATTTCACAATTAAAATTTTTCTTAAGAATCTAGATTAAATTTGCATACGTCAATATTGTAGATAGGACCTATGATTGTAAGTGATGCAATTTAACGAGTATCTATATTGAAGCTGAATTCATGCAATGGTAAGTTTTCTAATTTCATATTTTTTAAACTTTTGGTTGAGAAGCATAAAATCGTTTTTAACGTATTATTTCTTGGTTTAAAATGAGCTTGAAGCTGCATGAAAATACAAAATTTACACCAAGAAAATCAACACATGAGTAATGAATATGTAAGTTTAGGTCATGCTAGCCCATTCAAAATAAAATAAAATTTAAATTCAGTATTTAATTATAATATTTAACATTTAGATTATAAATTATTTCATAAGAAGCTCTTAAATCAGTAAGCCTTCACGCCACCATGCCTTTAATTTTATTTGTAATCCACAGCCCGCACTAATTTCAACATCTTAGAAATATTCTGATTTGTTTTAAATGTTATTTTTTTTTTATTTTTCGGTTTAAGAAAAGTAATATAAATTAATGTACAATCAGTGTTTTTATTTTGTTGTTTGAAAAAAAGTATACGAATTGGAAAGTTTAGTTTTGTTTTAAGAAAAAAAAACTTACAGTAATACCGATTTTTATTTCATCGGCTTTACCGGTATCCGGCTGGAAAAAAGAAGAAAAAAAAGGAAAAAAATACTAAACTGTCATACCGCATTATTGGTATTTGATATGAGAATAAGTTTTATAACAATAAATTATTGTAATAGATTTAATGTAGAATCGATGCATATATAAATTAATAAGATTTTTATTAAAAAAGAGGTTATAGAATGAAAAGGTATAGTTTATAAAGAAGTGGTTGCATTTTCGGTGTTCTTGTAAATATTTAATTAAGGAATGTTAACAATATAAAGTTTTTAATGTGAAATGTAGAAAAGGAGTAAAGAGAGCTGTTAATGTAAAAGAAGCAAGTAGAATGTATTGAGTAAAATGTCTGTATATTTTTTTAAGATGTTAAAGTTCAAATGTAGGCATGTATGTAAATATGTATTTGATATGTGTATATTTTCTTTTTGATTGATTTCAGCAAATTGAGCGATCCACCAAAAGCAGCCAAATATATTTTAAGAACATAAAATCAGTGGACTTTCCTGACAAAATGACACAAATAATTGAATTTGATAAATAAGCGTAGATTTATGGACACTCAAAAAATATATTATTAAAATTAATATTCGTGCATTGTATGAATATTCGTAAGATATACGAAGCATTTGTACAGTGATATATCTATATCTACTGTGTTAGTATCCACGAAACCATTCGTTTAATACACAAATTTTTTTCGTAAGCAAGAAGTAAACAATTTTTTGAGTCCATTTTTTGCCTACATAGTATATATAACTAATAACATTCGTTAATTCCTCGTGCGAATGACTTCGTACTTTCTTCAATTGAATTCGTAGTATTTACTAATAAATTCGTACTATTTACTAAGTAAAACTAATATTAGTAGACATAATTCATTCATAGGGTGACCGTATGCATTATGTGTAGAATGTACTAATAACTTGGTACTTTCATCCAGTACATTAGTATTATTTACTAATCATGAGTAAAAAAAAATATTATTTGTCTATGACCTTACGCATTATTTGTAGATTGTACGAAGAACAAGGTCACCTCTAAAAATTAAATATACACATGTATTCAGTGGCGTAGATAGCTTTTCGCTATGGGGGAGGGATAGATCTAGTTCGCTCATTTTTTTTAAAGTTTTAATAATTAAAAAAAAAAAACAAATAACAAGACTTCATTGAATTCATTATGTATGCCATAAAAAAATTATATTTTTTTAAAGATAATATATTATACGCATTAATTTGAATATGAACTATAGAATAAATATTGATATAAAGTGTCTTGCATAAGTATAACCGCACCTGTAAAAATGCATTTTGTAGAAAATTAAAATGGGAATGACACTACAATTTTTTTTATTGAATAACATCACTAATCAAGTAAATTGAGAAGGAAAAACTTTCTGTTATTTTTTCTTCTGGAGTTTAAAAATTAAAACAGATTTTTATATATTGCAAAAGTATAACCGCACAATGCAAACAACTCTGAAGCTTCATTCAGTAATGTGCTTCGAAATGACAAGAAACAATGCCGCGTGGTTAACATTTAAGCGATACGGAAAAAGTCAAAATTCAAGCTTTTCGGTTAACTGGCCTAAGCTTAACGGCTATTGGTAGGAAAATTTCAAGATCCGATCGTGACGTCCGAAATTTCTTACAAGATCCAGAATCTTATGAGACGAAAATAAGACCCGGGCTTTCGCAGAAGCGGACACGTCGAGATAAGAGGCGTTTAATAAATGCTGCATCCAATTCGGCGCATTCTTTGCCAAACGTTCGTGACGAATTGGGCTTAGGAATTTCGGTTTCAACGGTTTTTCGTGCCTTAAAAAGCAGTAAAGTGATTGTTTGGTGCAAAATGATGCCAGCTCCAAATTTGACAACAGTCTACAAAAAAAGTAAGAATTTGCCCAGCAAAACATGAACCGGAATTGGAAAACCATAAGTAACATTCCATTAATTTACTCTTAACTCTTGTTATTCCAAATGGTATAATCCTTCGGATGTGGAGTTCCAACGGCAGCGTATGATAAGCTCATTAAATTCTGATCTTGACAGCATTGTCCAATCGGGAATCAAAAACCGTGTAGAATTTAATGCTTCAAAAACTCAATGCTGTTTACTGTCATTAAAGCGCAACCCTCCCCTAATACCACTTTCTATGAGCGGCACTTGCATCGAGGAGACTGATCAGCTTTCAGACCATCTTTTGTGGAGTGATCACATATTTGACGTTGCCAAAAATGCTGCTAAGTGTTTAGGTTTTCTCCGCCGATGCAAGAAGTATTTTACCCCTTCTGATCTGGTTGTTATATATAAAGCCTATATTCTTCCGAAGCTCGAGTACAATTCCCATATATTGGCAGGTGCTCCAAAAACCCAATTGAATCTCTTGGACAGAATTCAAAAGAGAGCTATAAAAATGATAGGCGACCGTTGTCTAACTGAAACACGTTTCATGTCTATCATTATTTTTCCGCTATTTTCATAAACAGTGTTCTAGTGAAATAGCCAGTTGCATTCCTCCCCTTAAAAAATTCAACCGTAATACCCGTACTTCTACGAATACTCATCAGTTTACCCTTGAGCCCAACTTCGGACGTACTGTCAAATACAGAGATTCTTTTTTTAGTCGCACTACACGAATGTGGAATGCTTTACCTGGCTCAGTATTTCCCACTCACTTCAATTTGCAGACATTCAAAACCAATGTAATGTGCATCGGTATCTCCTTTCTCGCACTGTGTATTTAACATTATAAGGGTATGTATTTAACATTATAAGGGTATTCATAACCCCTTGACTGCGCGTATAATATAAAAAAAAAAAAATTTCAGTGGCGAAAAAAGTCTAATCTTGATGGGTCAGGTGGTTTTAACGGATATTGGCACGATCTAAAAGGAAAAAGTTTGTTTTCAAGAGGAACTTTGGCGGTGGCAGTTGTAAGGTTTGGGGGCCTTCTGCGACCGTGGTAAGGTTGCACTTGCCTTCACCTCTGCAAAGATGAACAGTTCAGCTTGCACCCAGGTGCTTCAGGATAATTTGGTACCTTACTTAAGGCGATTTCGTCGAGTTCGGCATGTCTTCCAGCATGATAATGCCCCAATTCACGTTAGTCGTCAAAGTTTGGGATGGTACGAATCGAATAACATACATTTTATGGTGTTCCCGGCACGTTCTCCAGATTGTAACCCTATTGAAAATCTTTGGGGAATTTCGACCCGCAAAACTTATGCCCATAATAGGCAATTATACAGTGTCAACAATATGTCAAAAACAATTTTTAGATTGGTCGAAAATAGGAGCAGCAATGTCCTTTACTAATTTAGCCGAAAAAATTTACTTAAAATAAAAAAACAGACAAAAATAAAAAAGCGGTTATACTTTTGCAATACAAAAAAAAATCTGTTTTAATTTTTAACCACCAGAAGAGAAACTAACGGAACTTTTTTTTCTTCTCAATTTACTTGATTAGTGATGCCACGCAATAGAAAATAGTAGGGTGTCATTCCCATTTTAATTTTCTATAAAACGCATTTTTACAGGTGCGGTTATACTTATGTAAGGCACTGTAGTAAGTAAAATAATATTAATTTAAAAAATAAGTCACAAAATAAAATCCAGTTTTCTGTTCTTTTTAGATAAAACACCTCGTCTGCTAGTATAGGTATTTCGCGATGAATAGCTAGAGTAGCCAAAACATTTAAACGATCCTGCAAATAAGTAAACATCCAGAGCTTATCACACTGTTATTAAAATAGACATATTTTTAATAATCTCACTTCGTTGGTCATGCTTCTTTGTATTGTTTTTATTCTCTTTACTGACTGAAGAAAGTTCTTTCGGAAGTTGACTTTGAAACCGGCAGTGTAGCTAATATTTTTGATAAAATATTAATAGCTGGATGGAAGCTCTTTTTCTTGCACGTTTACCTATTATCAATTGGTGAGAGACGTAAAAAAAAATTTCAGAGTGCGTTTCTTTAACTTATTTGAATCATGACTAGTTATGTTGAACAATTATCGATCCCAATGGGGGGGGATATATCCCCCTGATCCCCCCCCCCCCTATCTATGCCACTGCATGTATTTATTCCATTCGCCAATAGGTTGAAACCTATTATTGCATAATGCGCGACTGCGAAAATTAATTCCTTATTAAATTATTTAATAATTTTTTTAAATTCATGAAGTGTATGTATCTTGAAGATCAGACTTACATCTGGTATTTTCTAAAAGACGAGGTAAGTACTTTATATTCAATTAAAATGCTCACTTGAGCTTTTTAATTGAATTTAATTCAATCACTCCACTTAAACAGAAATAATTTTCATTTCTCTATTGATTAAGTACTTTATATTTTGTTTATCATTTACAAGTGGATGACAACTTTTCAAATCATTTACATTTATAATTATAAATAAGTCTTTTATATTTAACTTTAAACATCCAGAAACAGTATTACAGTGCCATTTTATAGAATAGAAGGTGTAAAATTAAAAAGATAACCTGTCACCGATGCTTTTCTAAAAGAAATTGAAAAGTACGAATTTTGTTCAGAAGATTTTGAATGTTAAATGTTAAATTTATTTTTAGTGGTCTCCAGTACAGAAAATGAGGAGTTTGCAAACTTAAAATATAAGTTTTATTTTTAATTAATTAATTTTAAGATACTTTTAAGTATCATACTTCCGCGGAACGAAATAATCTCGGATTATTCGCGCGACCATCCGCTTGAACGACGCGACGCACTGTAGGGTCTTGCCTCATCAGAAGCGGAAAGAAGTCATTTTGTCTATAAGTAAAAAATGTCAACCAAAATAACTGTTTCCATTAACTGATAATATGCCTTAAATGATTCAGCAATTTCTCTTTTCTATTAAGTGGTTCCATCGGCATAAAAGTTGACAGTTTAATTAAAATAATTGTGTTCTAAATTAAACTAATCAAAATAAGTGATATAAAAATTAGATTGAAAATTTATTGTTAATAAAAAAAAATAACATAGAAATTGTTGAATCAGGTATATTATTTATAATACCATTAGTTTTAACTCGATTATGTAGTACAATTTATATCATTTTTTTTAAATAACGGTACTTTTTAATTAAGCAAACATTAAAATAAGATTTAATGTGTTTTGTAAGTAAAATCTATTCGTTATTCAAAACTAAAGTTAAAAGTAAAAAAGGTTTGTCTAAAATATTTTTGTTTTTTTTTTTTTTTTTTGCTTATAAGTATGCAAAATATTAAACCATTTTAATTATGTTTAAGGGCTTAGCACGCAATTTTTCTCTTTCAAAAGACAATAACTCTGCGAAATCTTTTTTAACACTAAATTTAAAACTATTGACCAAAAAATTGAAGATATTAAGGCATTTTCAAGGACAAGTACAAACTGCACTGAAAATAATGTGTCAGAGCTAAGGAGATAATTTATGCAGTTTAAATTTAAACTTTAATCTACGTGACAGAAAAGGCACAAGATCAAGGTTTGATAAAAATTAATCAAATTGGCTTTTTGTCTTGCAGTCTAGTACAATTTAAGCTATGCAACAATTCAAATGTTTTATGGAAGAACAAGGGCCCTTCATCGTCTAGGTACTCTAGGCCTATAAAGATAACTTTCGAGACTTCCGATTCGAGTTCAGAATACCAATAACCTTTAAAAAATGGTATTTTGGTTAAGGTAACAAAATGCTTTATAATTATAGCCATTAATAAGGCATTTCCCCCCCAACTACCCATATCCATAATATTAATGGGAACTTTTGTTCTCACTAATAATGCCATAATACATGAAAAACAAAAAAAATATATAATTTTGCCTTTACTTTATTATTAAAAAACAAATAATTTGAAAAATTATTTTTCAAATATTCTGCGTAATTGTAGAATTTTCAATCAATTATGATATGCAAATTTTGTATTCTAAAAATAAAATGAGTTTCACAATAATTTTGGGGAATCTTTTGAAATAAAATAATATTGTATTAATAAAATTTTTAAGCAAATTTAGACCCCTGATAGTAAACCATCGGCTAAGAATTTAATGTTACGTTTTGCAGGAGGGCAGGAGTTCCATTTCCAGCCTTACACAACAGGTAAATAATTCTTCTAAAGAGTTAAAAAAAATTCCAAAAGAATGTCTCTTGTAATGTGTTTTATCTAAGTCGTTTGGATTCCGTTTTGATTTGGGACTAAGACATACATTAACGGTCTTCAGGTTTGGGTGAAACTGTACTTTTTTTTCAATGAAGAATATGAATAGGCCAAACAAAATAATCTATTTGATTTGAGATAGCTGATTTATTTCAGTAGTATATAGAATTTGTAATTATAAAAACTTTCTTACCTACATACATATATGAATATGAAAATAATTTTTATCAAAAACTATGGCAGTGGCATTGAATTCCTTCTCACTTAATTTTGAGATGTGTTAATATCTTTTGAAAAGGTCGTACTTTTAACAACTTAGCAGCCATATATCTTTTCATAGCTTAGGATCGTTCGCAATTCGTAAAAATTATCGAGGAAAAAATATGTTATCAATAACTTAGGCGCCGTGTTCGAGAAAAAGACCATTTTCTAACGCTATTTTTTAACATTTGTTTGGTTTATAGTTATTTTTAGATACAATAACATTTCTTTTCTCACATTTTGTTGACTGTATTAAAAAACTTTTAAATGTCAAGATGAAAAAAAAATCAAGCAATCAATATTGATTTTTGAAAATCCTTTTGAACCCCGTTCAATACAAGTTGATTTGGACGGATTTAAGTCTGAATGCTCTCTTCATATATTAAAGCGAAATCCTGACCTTATGCTACTCGTACTATTCATCATCGGCACTTCCATGGAGTATACCGAAAATCTTTCAATTCTTAGTATGTGCAGAAGTAAGTTTTCGATGCTATAAAGCCAACCCTACTGCGGAAAACCGGAATAAGTTCAAACAGGCTAGAAAAACCTGGAGTGATCATATTCAAAGAATCAAATTTTTCGCATGACCAAAAATTACGCCAAAAAATACTGCAATGTCTCTGTAT
This sequence comes from Chrysotoxum bicinctum, assembly GCA_911387755.1. Lineage (NCBI taxonomy): Eukaryota > Metazoa > Arthropoda > Insecta > Diptera > Syrphidae > Chrysotoxum > Chrysotoxum bicinctum. Next base: position 34,554,043 of record OU426987.1, read on the forward strand.
AAATGTTTGCTGATTTGTAAAAAAACATTCGAAATACTATTTCGTCTTCGGTTTCTACGCTCGTTTTCAATGGCCACTTCTTATGTCGGCCCACAAGAAAAAGTGAATTTGCTTTCGGCACAGTTTGTGGTAAATTTGACGCTATCGTACAGGTGCAAGATTACTGAAAGATCTCGATATACACAAATCCTCTGGGGCAGCTAGTATCCCACCTATTGTTCTGAAGAGGTGTTCCTTTACTCTGGAAAAACCATTGCGTAAGGTTTTCCATCTGCCCTACTCTACTGGTCTGATTTCGATTGGATGCAAAAAACATTTATTCACCCTGTTCTTAAAAAATGTTCTACCCCATCTTACTATTGTCCAATTGCACTTACGTCCCTTCTTTCTAAGATCATAATAAATTATCAACTCAAGAAATATCGTTTAAGTCTAAAATTCATAAAATAAATACTGGTGTACCACAGGGCTCCATTTCGACTCCCACTCTCTTTCTTATATTCATCAATGATCTTTTATCTTAACCTTTTAATCCATTAAATTGTTTTGCTGATGACAGTACCCTCCTTGTTTTTCAGTTGTGGGGCTTAAATGGCAGCATATAATAAACTCATAAAATTCTGATCTCGAAAACTGTATCTATTGGGGAATAAGTAACCAAGTTTAATATGATGCTTCAAAAACTCAATGAATGCAACTGCCATTGAGGAAACTGAATATCTTTCAGTTATTGGTATGTGTATTACAGATCGCCTTCTGTGTCATGAGCCCATATTGCACGTTGCCAAAAACTCTGCTAAGTGCGTTCATTCGACGATGAAAGAAATTTGTCAACCCTGTTGAACTGGCTGTAATCTATAAGGCCTATATTCATCCAAAGCTCGAGTATTATTCCCATATTTGGACAGGTGCTCCAAAAACCCACTAGAATCCTTAAGACCGAATGATAGGTGATAGAAGTATAACAGTAGCATTTGCATCATCTCTCGAACACGGTCGCAATGTTTCATGTCTCTTAGTGGTTTAGTGAAATAGCCAGTTGCAAATAATATAATTTAACCCTCTATCCCAACTTCAGACGTACTGTGAAGTACAAAGATTGTTTCTTTAGCCGGACTAAACGAATGTGGACCTGTTCAAAATTACGGGTCTTTTTTGGTGTCAATCATAATCCCCGGATTTACCTACCCCCGATTTCTTCTTATGGAAGTATTTGAAAGAAAAACCATAACCTCGATGCTTAAGGAAAACAATAGAACACAATTTTCTGAGGTTACAACAGAATTCTGAGAAATTGTTATACAAAATGGGATTAGAAGAACGGCCAGGGGCGTCCACTTGACAGGCGCTATATTCCATACATAATAGCCGTGTTTTTTTGGAAAAGTTATCCGTAGTACAGTAGGATTTTGTATAAATAACAAATATAACATCCGCAGTAGGATCACTGCCAATAAAAGGAGAAGTGAAATCCTGCTGCGGATAGAGATTTGACGTTTATTCGAGTATCGGCCGGCAATGATCCTACTGCGGATGTTGTATTTGTTATTCATATAAAATCCTACTGTACTACGGATAACTTTTCCAAAAAAACACGGCTAATGTTATAGACCATTAAATAAATCAATAAAATTTAAATTGGATAATTGTACTTCATTTAAAAGTTATTGAGAAAAATCATCGACCTATGACATAAGACGCATCCTGTATAACTATAAAGGCCGTGAAGTCAGATCGGAAAGGCTACAAAATATCTAACATTGTTTCAAAATAAAAGAATTTCAAATGTGTGTTTATAGATTTTTAAATTCCTTTTTTGACACAATTTCTGTAATTTTATTAAGACTTTTTCGGTTTGCTGTTTCTCTAAACGTTTTTGAGGGTATGTATTGGAATCCGATCTTGTTATGGGTCCGTGGGGCCTGGTTTTACAGATTTATTAACTTAAAGTATTCGCAAATAAACTTCCATTACAATTTGCGATAATCTGCCTTAATTTGCACTAGAAATAATTCGCTTACGAAAAACAAGAAACAAATAAAGCCATAAGAAGTCTGAAGCCCCCATCGTAGTCCTCCAAGCGTAAAGCGTTTTGCACGAATTCGAACTTACTTTTCAAATCAAATGTCTATACGATAAAATTTTAGTGACAACAACACAAAGACTAATTAAGTTTCTGTTTAGAGAGTCCTTAATATAATCAGCGGGTTACTTTGTGACATTAAAAGGAAATTCAAAATTCAATCGCGTCTCAAGTTATTTTTCTATCTCTAATCCCCCACAACCCTCATAAACATTGAATAAATTTGTTTCAGATTTTTTTTTTTATCTTCTGTTTTTGTTACAAAAGTTTTAATATTAATTTCTCCACTACACACACATACTACATAGATAAATAAAAATAAAACAAAAAAAAAAATCATATAAGCTCGAATAAATTTATTAAATTAGAAACTTTGTGTCACAATAGCGATGGTATAAAATAAGCGAACTCATTATAAGAGTTAGAAAAAGTTTTCTTTGTTTTTATTTTTTTCTTTCTTCTCAATTTTCTTTGGAAAAAGTTTTTGCGAATTTTTGACGTTGGTGGAGTGTGTAAGGGTGAATAGAGAGTGAGTGTGGAGTATTGGCTTTAACTGCTTTCGGAACGAAGTTAAGTTATACTTTTGGAAGAGGGATGAAATATGACAAAAAGTTGAAACAAATTATTCAACCACACTCTAATCGTACAACAAAAAGTGAAATTAAAACTGTTAGAACAAATAATATTGTAATGTGGCTTTATGGGCAAAGTACCTGCGGATGCATAATTATCAAATGATTTTTGAGACCCACAGGCGGCGGTTGACGATTGCTTTTAATAAAACGTTTTTCAATTGGCGCCGCCGGTAGATTTTTGTGGCCATGTTTTTTTTGACATCTGGTGAGATCTGCCAAATCAGTTGTTTGTTATTCAGTTGCTGATGCCAAATCACAATGGTAAGTAACACTGTTAAATAACAGGTCCAAATGATAAAGCCTAATTATCAAAATCCTTATTGACAAAATGAACATCTTACGGTAGACTTGGTCACCGCCGTACATAAGGACTAGGCCTTTCGAAGACTTAAACTTGGCGACTTTTGCGTCAGGACTTAGGTCTAAACCAGAACAAGACCAAACTGACCTACGAGCTCAAAGTTCATGACCATAGACAACGCCGTTTGTTCGCTGACTGGGCTTCGAAAGGTTACGAAAAGAGGACCCCCATTTTGGCGCAGTTTTAGGTGATGGCTGTGTTAACAAGCATAATTGCAGTACATGAGTCGACACGAACCCACACAGGGTTCACCAGGTGACGATGCATGCTCAAAAAGTTACCGTTTGGTGTGGATATCGGCTGGTACGACGTTGGTTAGATGGTCACCGTCAATGGCGAGTGCTACAAAACGGTGAAAACCAATTTATTACGGCCCAAATTGAATCATAACCTAGACAAAATGACGACGCTACGTGCCACACAGCGGACGCCACTATTGACATTCTGCAGGAACAATTTGAGGGTAAGAATAACTGTCGCAGAAGTGACGTGAATTGGCCACTAAGGGCATATGATTTGACATCGCTAGACTTTTGCTTGTGAGGTTTCCGATATTTCCGATTGATGCCCTTAAGATGAACATAACACATAACACAGGCAGTCGGATCTATACCGAAGATTCCGAAGAGTCTTGGGAAATTGAACCACTCGGATCCATACCGCCGTAAGAAGCCAAGATGAACAAGTGGAAGATGTCATACTCCTTACATAATGCCAAGAATGCAAAGTGCCTTTCAAATAAAGAAAAGCTTTCTTACTTACTTTTTATTTCAAAAGCATTTGATAAAGGTTAGCATCATGCTCTCTCATCGAAAATGCATGCATTTGGTATTAATGGATCTATTTTCCGTTGGATTAGAAATTATCTTTCTAACAGCTGTATACAAGTTGTATTGGATGTTTTCAAGTCTGATATTTATAACATAAATGCTGGTGTGCCACAGGGCTCCGTTTTGTCCCCGACTCTCTTTCTTTTATTTAACTTTTGTCGAAAACTTCTAATCCATTAAATTCCTTTACTGACGATAGCAAATATGCTTCTCATATTTGTTTCCAGATTCAGGTCTTTGTTCTTGTATGTGGATCTAGAGGGGTTGCGTGTAGGGTTGCCATCCGTCCGTATTTTCTCGGACATGTACTCTTTTTTCACTGTGTGGGGGAGGTCCGGGATAGTTTTTGATAATTGTCCGGGATTGTACTCCTTTTACCCATTGTGTATCTATTTACTTTTATGCTACTTATAATTAAATGGTTATTCAAAAATGAACCGAGGCCCATTAAAATTAAGTGAACGAACAGATCCAATATATGAGAAAAGAAATTATAGAACAACTCCCCAACTTATTGTTAAAGCTCTTACACAAAATAACTTATTATCAAAAGTAAGTGGATTTTGCGCTTACAATTATTGCAATACCAATTTTGGTGGAAGACAAAGGAAAGGTTCGAACAATGTCTATTCGAAGTTGAAATCTTTAGTCAACCAAAACATGATAGGTATAGAATGTCCACCACATTAGTCAATGCGATCTACCATGGATGTGATACTTTACCAGTTGACGCCGATATCATAATTGTAAAAATATACAACTATTTCTCTATCTACACAGTCAGAACGGAAAGACTTCGAGATTTTTCTGAATTTATTGAAAATGAATATAAGCCTTTCTTATACCATTCGAAAACCAGATGGCTTTCTCTCTATCTTGCTGTTGAACGTCTTTTACTTATGTACGAGAATCCGCCTAAAATATTACAAACATTTTTTAAAGACGACTTAAGCGAGGCATATTTATTTTTGGTTCATTCTCTCATGTCAACATTCAACGTCAATATTCAAAAACTTGAAAAAACAAGACATTTCTATTATTGAAACCGTTGAAATTTTACAAAATATTGTCAATAATATTTACGAGCGAATCGATAACGATTTTGTTCCACTTAAAATTAAATCTATTTTGAAGAAGCTTGATGATCCCGGCTGTAAAGAAAACGTTATTAAATTCACGTGGACAAAAGATAGAAACAAACTGTTACCTGATTCCGTCAAAGGAATTATTTTAACAAAGGAATTAATTTAACAAAAAAGCAACAGTGATATACTTAACAGTATTAGATGTAATGAAAAATACAACAATCACTGTAAAGGCTATTTATTAAATAAAAAAAAACAAATGAAGTTCCTTTTTTTATACCTCAAAGATGTTTTGTAACTTAAAAATGTGATTTTTAAACTAAATATTTATTTTTATTTAAATGTTAATACAATTTTTTGTTTCCTCTTACAATATAAATGTGTTTATTCTGTCCTTGTTTTGTACTCTTTTTTCAATCCTCATTTGTCCGGGAAAGTCCGGGTTTTTGAAACTACAGTACTAGTTTCATCTAAACATATCTGGCTACCCTAGTTGCGTGTGATAAGCCCGTTTTTTCATATAAATTTAACTTTTAAGCTTAGATCAGGGGGGTTATACAAAGTCTAGAAAATCACACATTACATAAGAGAGATTAGGAGTTGAAAAAAATCACTTTTGCAGTCAGAAAAGTAACCAGAATTTAGATGCAGTTTTAATTTCAGAACTTTGACAGGTAAACTATGAAGAAAGAGGGTCAAATGACCCCTTGAAAGCCACCATTTTATATGGGACGCTGAATTTTTTCTGCGAAGATGAAAAACTAAAATATAAGTTTCACATTTAATTCGCAATATAGGAAACGACCCTAACCGGTTGAAAACTGACCACCTCTCCTGCCTCTCTTACTGCATAAAACTCTTTATTTTCCAACATAATAAACCAAGTGGTACTTAAATATTTTTGTACAATTATAAAAAATAGATATGGAGTGCGCACTGAATGGTTTTCGAAAACCTATTGTGCAACTCATATTTAATTACTATGCATTGCTTTTGTGACAAATTTGAATACCTCTTTTATTCGCTTGAACATTTTAATTAAATAACTGGCAATGTGTTTTAGTTAAAATGAAATTAAAATAAAAAAAACAAAACAAAAGTTAATTTTTGTTTCATTGTTAACGTACCTTTAAACAATTACATTTTAGACGTCCCAACACAGACGACGTATGCTCTTATAGTTAATTTTTAGGTACTGTGACATTTTTTGAAGTCACAATTAGGTACGGTACACACCATAATACCTTCATTGTTTGCGTTGAAAAATTTTGATATATTTTGTTTTAATTTCTGTGCAAATAAAATTAATCTTTTGTTAAACGTACAATGCTTTGAATACATACATACATACATATATACAGACTCCATCATTTCATATATTGAAACTCAATTGTTTAATTCATAACTTCGTATTGTGATTTTTGAATGACAGGAGTTGAGACAATGGCTTTCAGGGAAGTGGAGTTTTTGGAACGCTTTCAATAGCTGGTTGCCCTCATGAATTTACTAGGGTTAAAATTTTTGTGAAATTATAACAAAAAATGCTCTTAAAGAAATTCTTAGCAAAACAATAAAACATTTTTTGAAGTATAAATATTGCAAGGGCACCATTGTCTTGGATGTGTATTGTCCTAGTGAAAAATCTCAAGAATTTATTTTGAGAATGGAAATTCTGAAAACCCGTTGTTTAAAATAAATATTTAATTGATTTAATTATGCTATCTAGAATAGGCTAGTATCCATTTGTTTTCTGAACGTCCAAAACCAGATTGAATAGATTTGGTGTAAAAATCAACTGATATGCAGAAAATTAAATAGAAATATTTCCCTCTCAGCAAATTTGGTGCAGAAATCAAATGTTTTAATAATTTATTTCTTCAATAACTATAAAAACTTTCAAAAAAAAAATGTGATTAAATCAATTGAATCGGTCATTTCAAAAACCTCTTAAGTCACATTTTTTTCCAAAATGCTTTTTTTGCTGAAAATGGTTCCTTAAAGGGAGATGCGTATTCTGGGTAAGAACCACGTAAGTCTGTACATTCCTTCCTCTTCAAATAATACCGTAGGAAAGACGTTCATTGCATAAACAACATAAGTCAGTGACTTAAGAGGTTTTTGCATGCACTACCAAAATGGCGGGTGTAGTTTGATATTTTAAATTTGCTTTGCTTTGATTGGTTCAACAATATTCAAATCTTCAATTTGATAACAACCGTCATCAATGTCAAATTTGCGTTTTTCATACAACTATTTTCTGCAAAAAGTAATTTTAGCTTTAAAAATGTCTTCAAGTGAAACAGAGTGATGGTGCGCCGAAAAAGAAGAGAACGTGTAATACTTTAATGAAATGTTATAACCAATTATAAAATTGAAAGACAAGACTTAAACTAATTTATCTAAGAGATTTGAAAAACCGAGGAACTGTTGATATCAAGTTGCAGAAGAGTAGAATCATTATGTCGAAGTAAGATCATTGAGCTTGATATTTCTAAGGCATTTGATGGATTTTGGCATCAAGCTATTATATCGAAAATTTTGAGTTTGGTATCAATGAAGCCCTTTCTACTGGATTGTTCAATACTTTTTTTTTTGGAAGGTTTCAAATCGGATCTTCACAAAATAAGTGCTGGGGATCCCAAGGTCTCCGTTTAGTCTCAGACTCTTTTTCTCATTTTTATGAATGATCTCTGAAACTGAATGATCTGATGATTTGCACTTCATTGTATATCTTAGCTTTTCATATTCATCCGTCGCGTCTGTCAAATTCACGTCCATCTCATTCGAAATTTATAAAATATAGTCATAGAGCTAAAAACTGAAGATGTTTTGGAATTCATGAAATTGTGGCCAAATTTGTACAAAAATACATGTTTGTCAACACTGAATCTTATGGAAAAAAATCCCACAAAAACAGAAAAAAGCACCTTCGACATACATGAGCTTTAAGTATGCTTCACATAGAAAAGGTACTATCATAGGAATATATTGATGGATTGAATAAACATTTATTATTAGTAATAAATAAAGTTGCAACTTCGGTTTCACTTCTATCAGCAAAGGCTTAATTTTTAAAAGTGCCCATCAATAAGAAAATGTTGAAGATAATCAATCTATGTACCTTAAAGATATTAAAACATGACAAAAAGTTATTCTTAAGTGTAATTTTTTAATAATAAGCACTACAAAATATAATTACTACCATTTTTTTGGTTAAATTATATACCACTTACCCCAGTCCTTGCTAAAACAACTTAAGTCAAGAACAGTTTTTTAGGTTTTTTTCATTATTTTTATTAATAAACTGTGAATTTTTTTCGCTTTTTAATTTTCTTACCACTAAAATACTTAGTTAAGCAAAAAAAAGTGGTTTAAAACTCATTTGTTTGAGCATGAAACAGTTTTTATTGATTCCTGAAAAATTCTAATTGAATGACTTATGAGGTTTTTGAAATGACCGATTCAATTGTTAGAAACGATTAGTACCTGCAAAAGCACATTGAAGATGGTTAAGAATAAGAGTTTTAATTTTGTGAAATATTTTGTCAATTTTTCCAAATCAAATTTTCTCAAGAGGTATTTTTCTTTTAGCTCCAGCAGGGCACATAGCGGGGTCTAGGTAAAAAGAGCTCGCTCCGAATCAAGCATGCTCTAAGCATTCCGATATATTTAAGAAATTCAAAATTTAGTACTGACCTGTCCTTGTATCATTTTTTTTTTCAAAATTCAAGAATTTATTCCTTTTTACTTAATTTCTGGTTAATATTATGTAAAATGGAAAACAATAATGAATTTAATTATACCGAGCTCATTAAATTGGCCTGGAAATCCAGATTGAGTACAGAGTGCTCCGAGATAAAAAAAAGTAACATGATGCTTTTTTTTGATAGCTCAGTTCCCCCTTTGGGAACTAAAAACGAAAATCACCTAATATAGGAGGTCGATCCTACTCAGCCTACAAAAGAAAAACAAAAATTTTGGAAAATTAGCGATTTATTTCTCAACATAGTCTCCTTTTAGCCCGATACACTTGATCCAGCGATGCTGGAACTTCTTTAACCCATCCGAAAAATAGGTTTTCTCGAGGTCTGCAAAGTGGGTCTCCGTGTCGGAGATGACCTTTTCATTTCAACTGGAGAATATGGTGAATGGGGCAGCAATTCGACCCATTTTGACACTGCTCTCACGGTTGCGATTGTTGTTCGGAGTGAGCAAACCCGGCATCCATCGCGCCGACAGCTTTCTCATACCCAAAATTTCATGGAGGATATAACCCAGCAGTCTTTTGAGATGCATATTGTTTCAGGTATCTCGCGCGTCTCCAATCGGCGGTCTGCCAATACGAGATCGTGGATTTTTGACACGTTATCCTCCGTGGTAGCCATTTTCGGGAAACTTAGGCGGGGCTCATCAAAAACCGATGTGCGATCATGTTGAAGTTCGTTATACCAATTTTTGAAGGTCACCATCGAAGGAGAAGATTCACCGTGAGGCTATGTACTTATCTTAAAGTTGCAAAACAACAAATGGCGAAAGTAAATTGACTAAAGGATCAACTAACGCATAGGCTACCATATGCGTGCATAATAAAAAAATACAAAAATTAAATTTGGTGGTGCAACAGCCCGAAGAAAACCAGGACCTAGTGACTTACAACTTTCAACCATTGGGGGGCACATATTACCAGGAATGGAGGGAACCTACAATTTTCTGTCGATTCCGAACGGCTAATGAGCAGCAATTTTCATGACAAAAGATACTCTTAGAGTAAATTGACAAATGGCAAGAGGCGGTACACCCCTGAAAAACTTTTTTTTGCAGAGACTGAGAATCGAAGCCAAGACCTTCTGCATGACAGTCCAACGTAATAAACATTATGCCAAAAAGTACTACGAAATAATAGCGTCCAGCTGCGATTCGTTAAATTTCGTTCAAATTAAACGAGTGCGATCCGAATTGCTGGGTGCATGATTGAATTTGACACATGCAGAAAAAACATAGTTCTAAATATTCACAACTGCATTGAGCTTAGGTTAGGTATGTGTGATTTTGTTGGTGTATGATGCGAGCATAAGGCAATTATGGCTATAAGAGATACATTTTTTTTGTTTTTCATTCTCCCTTCATTCGCAGTTATGCCGGTCGTCCACTATATGCGCGATAAGTTCAACCAACTTCGTTCAACTTTTTATTCAACTCTTTCATTGGGTAAACGAATTTACAACCTCTAACACTAGTGCAGCAACTTATGTAATTCACTTTGAGCAACTAAAGTTGAACAAAATGTGTTTGGAGCCCCGTACACATAATTGGCCAACTTTCCCATATGTTGATTACCCTCCACACCTAGTTGATCAACTCTTAAAACTTATTCCAGTGTTGTATAGCTCCGTACATCTAGTTGACCAACTTACTCAAATGTGAATAACCTCGTACACTAGATGATAAACTTGTTCGATTTTGACAGAAAAAAATTTTTTTCGAGTTGATCAACTGCGTTTTCGATATGGTTGCTCAACCATTTGATGATAGAGTTGATACCTTTGTACACTTAACCAAGGATCACTCGTTGGGGAACGCGTTGAACGCACCACGATAAACAAAAACCTCAAACGTCAAACCTGAAATAATTTTGACTTCAGTTCGGTACATTAGGCAATTGCATTTTCGAGGAAATTTGAGACCAAGCCAATTCCCTGGTATCTCGATTTTTATAAGAGGGGCTCTTAATGCCCCATATATTGAGCTTTTCCTCAATTGCTGAAATCAATTGCAAAATTAGTTTCGTGGTCCACTCTGTTTTTTTATCACCTTCCATGACGAAAAACCAAAATAAACTACAGTTTGCAAGATGCAACAACTACAAGTTCATGGCAACGCAATAGTTCAACCACGTAGACACATTTCACTGCAACCAACGCAACGCAACACAATATTACGTCAAGAAATTCCAAAGAAAATTAAAAAGTTGATCAATAATGTGCAACGTGTTGATCGAACATTTTCAAGGAGAAACACGAGTTCGTACACTACCCGTACACTTGTTGCACAATTCGTTGAGCAACGGCGAACAACTAGATCCAACCCGTTGGTTGAACAGAATTAAAGGCACCTTACATTAGAGTTGAATGCGTTGAATTCGAAATTTGTGCGTTGATCGCCTAGTGGACGACCGGCATTACTTTGGTTTTGTAATTGCATGTACTGCTTGGATCATGCCAAGCATTGTGTGTATGTAAGTGTTTGAAACAAAGGAATATCAGATAAATTGCTGTTATTTGTAATGGGAATCCAGGAGCGGATCAATACATTTACTATTAAGGCAAAACACTAAAGAAAATTTTATTGTGATGTTATTTTGGGGCCAAAGTCCGATATCATCATGGATAATTTGTAATGTTGGGAAGGCTCAATTTTATTAATATTTGGGGGCTTAGGAAGAATTTATGAGCTGTATACTTCCACACTGTGAATAACACTTATTTAGCGAAATCGAGGTGGGTGAAAATTCTAATCAATCAGAATTCAGCGTACATGGTTATTTCAGTTTACACAATTCATAATTCGTTTTGGATGCACTATTCTGGTCAGGCAACACCCAAAGGAAAGCCTGCCAAGATTTTGCTAAGTTTAACAACTTTACTGAGCTTTTTTTCTAAGATTTATTTCTTCATGAACTTTAACTGGTCAATATGATTCCTCGATAGTTAAATCAACTGGTCCGATATATCCCTTCAGAAGAAGCCTAAGTAACGAGGTCGAACATCGCACCATAGTCGAATGATATCATGACTTTGTAATCTAATGTGATCTTAGGCTACATCTGAAGGGATATGGATAGGTTTAAATGACATAGAGTCTGCAAAATGGGACTAAACGCATCTTATATTCGGATTCAGTAACTCCAAAAACATAAGAATCAACTCTTTCGAGACACCAAATCCCGATTTACTGTCGATACATTAGCCGAGAGATCCAAAAAGAGTATTTGACCTTGGAATATCTTTCAAAGGTCATTTCAAACAACAAGTCTAGATGAATTTAGATGTAAAATATTGCGCCCTTTCAGAATCCGGGGTCAAAAATATCATATCGTTAGATTTTAGGGATTTGACCTTCGTTTGACCTTGATTTTGACGTGATGGGGTGAAATGGACACCAGCATCGTGATCAGTGAACATAAAGCAACTGTTTAAAGGACCAGAATTCCAATTCACAGCCAATACATAGGCCAAAATCTCAAAAACGAGTCTTATTTTGGATGACCGCTACATGACCTACAAAGGTCGGTAAAAAAAAAGTCAATACATGTTTGGATGTACAATTTTCCGCTCTTTCAGAATCTGGGGTCAAAAATATCTTATCGTTACATTTTAGGGATTTGACCTTCGTTTGACCTTGACTTTTACATGTTGGGGTCAAAAGAAGCCCGGATTCGAATTCAGCAATGCCATAAACATAATATTATATAGGTTTTCAGATTTTCAACGAATATTTCGCGATTTGACCTTCAAATGCTTTTAAACCTGACCTGATTAGGTCAAACAGATTTGAAATCAGCGAGCCAAAAAACCTATAAGACACATGGTCTCATCCAAGAGTAAGAGCACTTTTTTTTAGTGTCATACAATAGTTAAAGTAGAACAATCTCTATACAGAGATTGAAAATTTGGTTTGCGGTTTTTGGGCAATAGTTTTTCGAAAATGCTGCTACTAACAGTAAATGAATTGTATGAATTATGTTACCGAACGACGTTGGTTGACGGTTTTGTTTTGGCAAAAATTGATGCCATAGATACGAACGATGACCTTTATTTTCTGGGAGGAGGAACATGCTACACACCTCATGATATATTGTGTTCGCTGAATGCGTACGCTGGATAGGTGTATTATAGCTCTAAATTTAGAATTTCGTACCAATTTGGTTAGATCTGGTTTGTCCAATGTTCAGCCGTTTGGAAGTAGTTTTAAACATTTAGCCAAAGCATTAAGACTCACTTGCGTTTCGAATAGAAAACAATGGTAAAAATCAAAAAGGAAAAATAGATCGTTTTTTAAAAACTAACTATGACATCACAAATTTTAAGCCCGTTTCGAAAATTGGGAATAATCCATTGTTTAATTTTTTGGTGTGTTTAACTTAGTTTATTTTTTCATAAATGTGATGTGAAATGCCATTCAAATGCTTTGTCTTCTTATATCCTCTGACAAAATGAATTGATATCAAAGCATCAACTCCAGTAGAAAATTATTCACCTTATGATCTTGCAAAGACACCACTAACGCTGACCGCAATACCACTCCCTCAAGACTTTACGTTAAATAGCAACATAAAATGATGATTTTTTAAAAAGTTATGTTTTTTCTAACAAAAATATGAATACTGTCGATTTTGTTGCTTTTTTCTTAGAAATTAAAGCAAATGAAATATGCGTGAATGAAAAACCGAATTGGAAAAAGAAGTTACACATTTTTATAGGCTCTAGCTTTTTCCAATTTAATTTTTGTTTTTGATTTTTTGAATTGAATTTTTATGAAATAAAATGGGAAATACATAAATATTATATTTGTTAAACTTTTTTTTTTGTTGCAAAATTAATGCTCTGAAAATGCCAAAAATGCATTAAATCTAATGAATTTGATTATATTTTAATATGTTCAAAGGTAAATGAAAGGGGGGTAGGATAATTAACACGAATCATTCAATAGGGGGCGACAACAACACAAGAACTACCGAAAATATTTCATTTTGGCTATTAATTATTCTTTTTTTTTTGCAATTAATTATTAATTTTTTTCTCTTTATAATCTCAATTAGGTCGATTTAAGTATTTTGCCAATTCAACAATAATCATATTTTGTTAACTATAGTGTGGAAAATCAGGGAAACCAAAATAAAAAATTGCCAATTATTAAAATTTTTGTTAAAATTAAATTAGGAAAAAAAATTAAGCTGAACTAAACTGAATGAAAATGGAAATTTTATAAAATAACAAAACAAAATATAAATTATTATTACATTGAAATTATGTAAAAAAAACTTTAAGAAAAATACTAAATGAAATAAAAAATTTCATTAAAATAAAAATTAAAGTAAATAATTGTTTTTTGAAATTTCGAAAATAATATTAAATAAATTTTGTGTTTTATTTAATTTTTTTTCTTGTTTTTTTTTTTTTTTTTTTTGAATTTGTTTTGTCATCTTTTTCTTTTTACCATGATTACAGCGCCGCCCGCTATTATAACACGGGCCGTATGGGAGACTTGTCCCTCACCATTGCGTGCAATGCAGGTGTACTCTCCGATGTCCTCGTGTCTGATGGTGGAGATCCGTAACTCGGTACCATCATTAAAGATGCCAACAGTAGAGGATGGATCAACGGGATTAGCATCTTTGTTCCATAGAATTTCGGGTGTTGGTGTGCCATCGGCTTGGCAATTAAGAATAATTGAATCCCCTGTAATGAAAAAAGAAATATATTTTGTTTTTATTTGTTTTTTAATTTAATTTATGCCAGGACTTTTTATAAATATAGTATTGACTTTAGTTTGGAAAACCTTTATTGATAAAAAATTGAAGTCAGTTAATTTTGTACAACCTGTCCTTCAAAAATCTTCCCTCCCGTCTTATTGTTGTCCAATTGTACTTGAAATACGATCGTCGGTATGGCTTAAGTCGGTAGCAATAAGTCCACTGGTGCCTTGATGGGTTATCTCGCCGATCAGTGGAACAACTCTTTACACCCTTTTGGAGAAAGTAAACATATTGTTGTAGTACGTCTTGGTATAATAGTTAGTGCGGTAAACTGTCATGCAGGCCATGGATTCGATTATCAGCCGCTCAAGAAAGTTTTTCAGGAGTCTACTACGTCTTGCACGGAATCGACAAATCCTCCAAGAGTATCTCTTGCTCTGAGAAGTGCTGCTCAGAATTGGCAGAAATGTTTTGGTCCCCTCTATTCCTGGTATCACGCACACAGGAATGATTGAGAGTTATAAGACACTAGGTAACCCTTGGACTAGCCAGCTCATTTAGACTTCCTGATTACAGCAGTGTCTTTCAAGCTGAGATTCCGGCAGTGACGACGGCTGCTAGACAAGTCTCAATGATGGCAATACCACAAGCTGATATTACCTTTTTCATTGATAGCCAAGTGGCAATAAAAGGGAAGCTTGTAACATGCTGTCACGAAGAACTGCGAATTCTTGGTGCACAGAACAACATAAGGATCTGTTGGGTTCCTGGTCACAGTAGTGTCCAGGGTAATGAAAGCGCGGACGAGCTGGCAAGAACAGTTCAGGTCGAACCCTATAATATTAAACGGGTGATCGAGTACAAAGTTCTAGCTACAACAAATAAGAGAAGGAGCTTGTTTGATACGAGTACCTGTGTTATAACCAGAATATTATAGCCAAATTTCAACAAACAAAACTCCAACATTATCATTCAACTGAGTAAAATGTTTCTATGTCTTCTCGTGATCTTGAACGCAGGTCACAACCAACTGGATTACCACAAGAAAAAGATGAAAATAAGGACAATTCTTGCTACCTGTGTCACTGCCAGGTGCTGAGAAATAGGTTCAGGCAGGGAGACACTTTTTCAACGACTTTTAGAAAATCTATGAGATTCCAAGCCAACAAATGTTGAAAGCCGACCACGAGGCTGGAAATCGCCTCCAACCACAGTCAAAAAACATAAAAGCAGCCACAGACGACAATGATAGTACGAACGAAAACGACTGAACGATGGACGTGTTTCTTGCAGGAGTGGCAGCAAACAGAGAATGGGCACTTCGCCTATACCCTTGAGCATCAGTGGATTAATGGGGCCGCCTCTTCTTAAGATTTGTAAAATCATCTTAAAGAAAGAGAGGGCCCCTTCGACTTAATCAGCAAAACTGACCAAACAAACGGACACATAGACCAAATGCTGCCCTATTAAACTCATTTACCAGACTTTGGAAGGAGCCACATACTCTTACGGGGCTGGTGGACGGATGATTCTTTAAGCGGGGTTCAAGGAAAGGATCACACCCTTGAAAGACGTTTACCTCCCCTCAACCAGGTGATTAATTGGTGACAGACATTTCTATAATGACTTAGAAGTACCCTCCGGTATTTCAGGCTATATAGCTTTGTGAAACTCATCAAGATCCTTAATAATTTTCAATACATGGGAGTCACAATCTCTAGGATATCATAACAGATCTACATTGATCTTAGCGTGACGGAAAAAAATCAACTGTCAGCCCATTAACCTAACCGAAGTCACTGCATTGCTTCCTCCTTGGATTAGAAACCCCCGTTCAAACCGCTCAATACAAGTTTTAAGTCTGAAATTCATAAAATAAACATAACCCGGGTAGAAAATTATCTAGGAAACACTATCGAATAGCGTGGCCCTAGCTAGATTGGCCATTATATAGTAAATCCTATGCTGGGCCTAGACAGATGCAAGCCTGGCGGATCTTGACTAATTTATGCTTATCCTGGCTTTATATTGAACCTGGCTAGAACTGCCTATTTATTGGCTTTTCCAGGAGTATCTTAGAATGGGCCTAGATATTTTTAACTTGATGTAGCCTAGATATGAAACTTTTTCTTGGCGATATCTTGGCTATAGATAGTATCGCCTCTTCATTGGCATTGTAACAAATAAACTACAAGGGACCTGGATAGTTTTTACTTGGTGTAGCCTGGATAAGGAATTGTATGTGGGCGTTATATTGGCCTTAGCTAGTGTCGCCTCTTTATAGGCGTTCTCAGATTTTACTTATACTGGGGGTAGATAGTTTTTACTTGATGTATCCTAGATATGAAACTTTTCCTTGGCGATATATTGGCCGTAGATAGTATCGCCTCTTTATTGGCATTGTAACATATAAACTGCAAGGGACCTGGATAGTTTTTACTTGATGTAGCCTGGATAAGGAATTGTATCTGGGCGTTATATTGGCCTTAGCTAGTCTCGCCTCTTTATAGGCATTCTCAGATTTTACTTATACTGGGGCTATATAGTTTTTACTTGATGTATCCTAGATGTGCCTATACATATGTCTCTATAAAAGGCTATCCATTATCCTTCTAAAAACATAACTTTTTCGTTTTGGTCCTAAATCGGTATTTTTCAGATTCATTAATACGTATTTAAGTCTTCTTAAACAGTATAATTAAAAGAGAGTTATTTGAGTAGCACTTTGAGACACGATATTGTATATATCACAGTGGCGCAATAGGTAGCGCACATGCACGGCAAGCGAGAGGACTCGGGTTCGAATCTCAGTGGAGGTAAATTAAAAAAAAAAAATTATTTCATTCCAGCAAAAAATCACTTAAAGAGTCGAATATGGGGAGGCAAAGAAAAATTGAAAATACAACAATAATAAAAAAAAAAAAAATTTTTTTTTTGTTTCTAATAATTTTTTAAGAATTGCCGCAGCTCTTGTGCTACTTGTGAAGACCCATCTAGGGCCCATATAGGAACATCTAGCAAGGCCCATTATATACAGAGCATTAACAAATTAGCGAGGGACAAGCTAGATACTGCTCGGTAGGGCCATGATTGAAACTAAGAAAAACTAGCTGGGGCCTTGGCATTATCGAGTCGAAAATTCTACCCGGGAAGTGTGCCACAGGGCTCCGTTTTGTCTCCCACTCTCTTTCTCATTTTCATCAATGAAACTTCTAATTCATTAAATTATTTTTCTGACGACCTCAGCTTCTCACATTCATTTCCAGATTCAGGTCCTTGTAATTCGGATAAGCTTAATAAATATATTTTAATCTCGTTATCATTGTCAAATGGGGAACCATGAGGAATATAGTATTTAATGCCTCGGAAATTCAATGCAGTCTCTAGCCTTTGTAGCGGAACCTGCCTTCCATGGCGCTATCCATGAGAGGCATTTACATTGAGGAAACTTACGACGGCTCTCAGTTCTCCGTACGTACATCTCATAATACCTTGTATCGTTTTTGGCGACGTCAAATATTTCATCAATATTTGACGTTACCATTGACGCTGCTAAGTCTTTAGATTTAATTCGACGTTGCAAAAAACTTTTCACCCTTTATGATCTGTCTGGTCCAAAGCTCGAGAACAATTGCCATATTTTGCAGGTGCTCCTGTAGCCTACTTGAGTCTTTTGCAAAGAATCGAAGAAAGAGCCTTAAGAACGAAAGGCGATAGAGGGAATTTCCATCAGCTTACCCTTGAACCCAACTTCGAACGTATATTGCTTAGTTCAGAGATTCTTACGTTTGCAGCACTACACGAATGTGTAATGCTTTACCCTGCTCAACATACCCTCCCATTGTCTTATTCAAATATTCAAAATCAATTTTCAGTATCTCTTTTTGAATCTTCTCCAACTTTTCTAACGCTTGCGCTATGCTCATACATTTCAAAAGTAGTAATAATCTCTTTAAAGCAAGCAAAACTTTTGGTTTGGCGATCTTTTACAGAAGTTTTTTTTAGGGGTACTCCCTTCTGTGAGAAAGTAGCAATCCCTCCAAGACTATCTCTTTTCATGCCATCCAAGCCGTTCGGATTCGGACTAGTAAGGAAACTGTAGGTTCCCTTCATTCATTCATGTTACATGAATTGTTGAGAGCTCTAAGTCACTGGGTTCAGGTACGAGCCGTTGGGATCTTATTAATTTTTTTTTTTTAATTTCAAAAAAAAAAAAATATTTTTAAGTTAGAAAAGAAAATATAAATTATATGATGCATATTTTTAAATTTAGTATCTGACTGTACATTAATTAAGACTTTAAAATTCATACCAACGGTTTTTGAATTTTTTGCATATTTTTTAATTTATTCAAAATTTAAATTTTGAGTTAAAACCTATTTAAGGAGTTAATTTAAAAATTCATGTTTTTTTTTATTTTCTCTAATATCATTTTCATAATCCTAAACGTCTTCAACTACACGAGCAAATTCTTGGAACTCAATCGTTAATTTTATTTTGCATTCTCCTAATGATCAAATCGAGTTCATCAATTACAATATTAAAACCCTTTTTGATACTCATGTCCCTCTAAGATCTAAAACCACACACCATGGTTCACGTCCCTGCGTGATCTGGCCCTGGTTAGCTTTAGAATGGCAAAAAAACGACTAAATCCGAGCAAGAAAGTCCGAGATTTATGTCGAAATCTGATGGAAATGGGAATAGGTAAGAAAAATAATTCTTGTGCGAAAAATATTGATATTGAGGCACTTAATAGTCAATTTGTGTCTTTACCGATTCTTTCTCAGTGTCAAGCTTCGACACTTTCTGTTGAACCACAAGAAGATGGCTTTGAGTTCTCTTGTATAGATAGTAGGGAATGTTTTTTGTCAATCAAGTCAAATGCTGTTGGCCTCGACGGATTACACCCAGTCTTCTTCAAGGCTGTATTACCTGTAATTTTGCCTTATCGCCGCCTGAGTACTTAAATGCCCCATATCCAAAAAAATTATTCCCCAGAAAACGAATTTTAAGGTTTGAAAAATAATTTCTTTACTTTCTCCTTGAGAAATATAATGTTTGAATTTTTATATACATTTTTTGAAAATATTTTTGTTGTAATTTGAAGACAAGAAGTCAAAAACTGTAACGGATATTTAAAAAAAAAATAAAAGTATGAAAAAATTCAGAAATGGATATAGGACCCTCTCCCATACGAATGCGAAATCGATGAAAACCAAATTAAAAATTTCCTATGGATATAGGACTTTTGTGCACTGGACATTCGAAAATCAACGAAAGCAAAAATAGTAAGAAAAATTAAAATTTCTAGCATTATCAATTTTTATAATTTTACTTTGAGTGATAAAAACATAAAACAAAGAGCAATATTAATTTAGTGGCTATGCCTTCCTCTGTACCACCCACATTGGATTACTCTTAAGTCTATATGAAACGTATGAAAATGATAAAGTATTTTAACACTTAATTATGAAAAATATTGAACTTGAACTTTGGTCCATCAAATTTTGTAGACAAATACATTCAATTTTATTCGGAATTGGTTTTAAAAATACTTCATCATTCGTAAGAGTAAGTTTTGGTATTTTTCACACTTTTTAATTAGTTTTTTCTTTTTTAACTTTTTTTGTTTTAGTAAAAAAAAAAGAAGTATAAACGCTATGCGGCATTTAAGCACTAAGCGTTTGTTTTTCAAACTTGTATATAAAAATTGCCCCACCTAGTACCCATTTTGGATATACGGCAAATAATCATGAAAGGAACCCAAAAATTTGTGGTCTATGGAGCAAAAGTGCTTTCTGTAACTTCGTTAATAATGAAGATAGCGCCAAACGATAGAGAATACGAGTATTCGAATTAGTAAAACTGCATCTTTAACTCAGTTTCCCGAAAAAGTGGTCTGTGAGGCATTTAAATACTTAGGCGGCGTTATGTAATACATGCATTTAACTCCATACTAATGACTAATGACTAATGATAATAACTTTCGCCCAATTTCCATTCTCCTTTTTTTGTCCAAAGTTTTTGAGAGAGTCTTGTAAAAATAAATAGCAGTTCATCTTAGATTAAATAATCAGTCCGGTTCCCGTAAAAAACATAGCTGTTCCACTGCTATTATCAACATTTTCGATGACTTAAGCCTCGCCTTGGATGAGGACCACGTTACCTTCCTGGTTCTTTTAGATTTTTCTAAAGCCTTCGACACTATTGATCATTCTATCCTCAAATCACAAATATTTCGTAAGATAATCTCATACTCTCATATTACTATTCAACGTTATTCGAACACATCAACCTCGGTATATTTTCGATAGATTAAGGTTCTTGAGATATATCCCAAACAATAATTCATCCGCGGTATAAATATTTAACCCCAAGGAGTCAGTTTTTCATCAATTCGACTCGCCTGTGGAATACTCTGCAACGGAATGTTAGGGAACAGAGGGGTGAATTTATGTTTCGAAGAGAGTTACTTGTCTACTTTCAATCTAACTAAACATGTCCGTTTTTTTCCAAAATAAATTATACAGGGCGTCCCACAGTCACCGCCCCAAGCGAAAACGT
Organism: Chrysotoxum bicinctum; assembly: GCA_911387755.1. Lineage (NCBI taxonomy): Eukaryota > Metazoa > Arthropoda > Insecta > Diptera > Syrphidae > Chrysotoxum > Chrysotoxum bicinctum. The sequence continues at coordinate 34,575,079 of OU426987.1, forward strand.
TTTCGTCCCGCTTTCGAGTTATAACGGTTTTTATGATTTTTGCCTTAACAGGCTTTATCTTTGCCAAACTACATCCGATTCGTAAGATTTTTGTAATAACCAATCACGAATTTATTACAGTTTTAGTTTGTCACGAAACTTTTTTTTCTGCGGACAATCGTTTCTCCGCAATTTTGCATCAAACCCAATTTTTTCGTTTTTTAAGTTGTTTTTTTCACTTTGATATCATTTTATTCAAAAAACACGTTAATGAGTATTAATTTTTTTCACTTACGAGTATTATTAATAAATTCTTGATTGGTTATAAAAAAAATCTTTCGAGTCGGACGTTGTTTGGCAAAGATAAAGCCATTTAAGGCAAAAATCATAAAAACCGTTATAACTCGAAAACGGGAAAAAACGAGAAAATTAGCTCTTAAGTTTTTCGACTTAAAATGACCTCAGGAATCCATGGATTTCATTTTGGGCGGTGACTGTGGGATACCCTGTATATAAATTATGTGATCAAAATTATTAATTTTTACTTGCGACTTATAGGTACTATAAGGCAAGTTATGCATTCGTAAAAAAAAGCGAACTCGAGATTTTGATCAAAGTTGACATTACGATGATAGCGAAGACCAAAAAAGTGGGTCTCGCAATTCTGTCTGTCTGTCTGTCGGTTCGACTACAACCTAAACGGCTCGGCCGATTTTCTTCAAACTTGGTAGATATGGGTTTTAATTTTTTCCCCCCACACGTTTTTTTTCTTTTTTTTAAAGACCAAAAATAACGGTAACTGTCCAACAGAATTTTTTAAAAAAAATTTGAAAAATTTCATTTGGTTAAAACTAGCTAATGGTTGAAAAAAATTTTTTAAAAAATTGTTATTTTTGGTAGCCCCCCTGGGTCCATTTTTTTTGTTTCTGATTTTCTCGAAAACGGTGCAGCCGATTTAAATCATTTTTTGTATGCCAAATCTCCTCCAAAGTTTGAATATTATTCCATATTCAAATTTTCAATTTTTTTTATTTTTTTTGGATTTTAAAAAATAAATTAAATTGGGGGTGGCCGTGGCACGATGGTTGTGTGCTCGCCTGTCAATCTCATAATCACAGGTTCGATCCCTGCCGTCGTCTACGTCGTTTTAATTCCATTAAAACCTTCTAAAAATTGTCATCAATGGGTTGCTGGTTTACTCATTACATGTTGTTTAGGCATAACACTAACAACATGTAATTGAGTTAAACTAGTACGCCCAACAAAGATGAACACGAATAAAATAATGTGAATTTTAAGCGACATAGACAAAAGACACGGCATTTCTCCGCTTTAGCTCAGCCGCCATCCCTGGAGATAAAAATATCTGAGACAACCACCAACCGTCTCAGAACATCGTGCCACACATCTTTCCTATCCTTCTTTCTCTTCATTAACTTCACGCCCGCGCTGTGTTGAAACATTTAAAGAATAATCATAATCCCTTGAGCGCGGGTAGATTATAAAAAAAAAAAATTTTTTTTTGAAACTCAATATTTCGAAAACCCCAGGATCGATTTTTTTCAAACTTGACAAATAAAAGTTTCTTAACAGAATCTAGAAGATTTAAGAAAAAAAAATTTGTTTTATCTAAAACTAACGGTACCTTCCATACAAATTTTAAAAATGGTTTTCGAAAATCGTATTTTTCTCGAAAACGGTTCCGAGAATTTTGCTAAAATTTTTTTTCTTATGGTTAATTTTAACGATCTATATTTTAATAAAAACAAAATTGAAATCCAGATATTACTGACTCTACCTACCATAGAATAATTTTTTCGAATTTTGAATTTCTCATTATCGGCATAACGGATTTTAATGAAATTTTTTATAAAGAAGCTCTTAAAAAGTTTAAAAACATTGCATTTCAAAACTTAAAAAAAAATATATTTTTTTTCAATTTTTAGAAAAAAAGTCATTTTTTTGGAAAGTTCGATATCTCAAGAACGGCTTGATATTTTTTTTGAAAATTAGACTCTTATTCGTACAATAATAAAAACTTAAGATTGGCGTACCAAAATTTTTTCTTAAAAATGTTTTAAAAATTTTGTACATAAAAGCTTATTTTTTAAGGAACCACTACAACGACTTATAATTTTTGTTCTTGCATAAATTCATATTTGCATAGCATTCTGTTTTTATCTCTTATTACTAAAAGAATTTAAAAAATTCATTTTATCCTTATGAACAGTTTTCTTTAATAACATCCGTTTTTAAAATTCCTAGCCTAGGTTCGTGAGACCTAGTCGTTCATTTTATTTTCGTTAAATTCTATATTTGCATTTTCATCCTAAAATAACACTTCATTTTCCTATTCATTTTGTTTTACTGTAACATCGCATACGTTTTTCATTAAGCTTTTAAATTAATTGTCATTTAATACTAAATTCAGTACTATGTACCTAATACTAATTTGTTTTTATTTTCTTATTTTTTGTTCATTTAATTTTTTAAAACTCACATTCAGTTTCTACAAAATTGGTTACTAGTAATAGTATGAAACTTATGTAAATTATCGAAAAAATAGTTAAAAAGTGTCGAATAACAATAATAACAATAAATTTGTATTATATCAAAAATTTTGAAAACTTATAATCTTTTCTATTATTTTGGGAAAATTACTAAACTGTTCTTAGTTAGTCAGGAGTTCCTCCAGGACAACTAAACAACAGTCTATTCTGGTTTTGTTAGTGGTACAATCGGTACATGTTAGTTAGGAGTTGCAACAGCATAAATATCACCTTCTTACAATTATACATAAATGGAGATATTAAGTTTCTTAAAGTATTTTTTTTCTTTTATTTTTAATTTTTTTTATAAATTTTAATTAATATTTTAATTATTTTTTTTTGTAAATTTCAAATAATTTTAAATGATTGTAATACATATTTTATTATATTTATAAAATATTCATCTTAATGACGTTTAATAGGGTAGTCTTTCTTCTTTTTTATTTTACAAACCCTAAAGCTGTAAGCTACTTTATAAGATATTATATCTTAATGTTAATTAAATAAATAGATAAAACTAATTAAATAAAAAAAAGAGGATTAACAATGTTCTGCATAAGGCAGGCTCTTTAAATGGTATTTTAAAGAGGCTCCTAAATTCATCTACTAAAATGAACATTAATTAATAATTCAAAATCAGATTGTCAACAATCTTGATGAACATCTTGTTTATTCCCATTTCCATGCTAATTAGGCACAAATTCATAACACATGTCCATCAACAGCCTCAGTAAGCTTAGTTTACAGTTAGGTCACTATGGTTTTAAATAATTCTCCTTACAAATGATGCTATCCTTATTCAAAAGGACAAATCATAATCCACGAATAATAAGCAATCCCAACAATAGAAATCTATGTCCTTAATAATCCCTTTACCCAGCTTCAGACCTTCCAAGTTGTCGCCTTTTCTACTTTTTTTTACTCATAGATCTTGAGTCCTTTCCTTGTACGGTTTCCCGATTTCCTGGTATTGTTGTCGCTTGTCTCATTTCACAACGAAATATGCATTTTATATAATAAAAATAGCGAAAAAAAACACAGCCTCTATGTTGTGACTTCTTTAACCTCCTGGAATAACATTATTATATCAGTGGTTCCTTGTAAATCACAACAATAACAAGCACAGAAAACCAACACTCTATGCGCGAACTTTAACAAAAGGACGAAAAAAAAAAAAACACCCAAGATGTCTGCGTGTGTATCGCGGCGAGCATAGTGTTGAATTCTTTCCAGGATAATGATTAAGCCACCATAGTGTTGGAGCTGTAGATGATGACAAGCAAAAAAGTGCACAGCAGGAATGCAAACAAGAGGGTATAGACTATAATATCCTGGCGATATGGTTGGTTGGTTGGTTGGACTCTTAGGCAAGCAATTGATAGTCTAGGGCGAGGAAGACAGCACCCACTTTCTGAATGGAATGAATCCTGGATGCTTTGATGGGCATGTGGGTAAGGTTGGGTCGGCAAGGAGGAGTATAATAATTATAAAGAATCATGCTGGAGCAGCATGAAATGACACTTCCTTCCTGAGATTACATCTTGCTGTTATCTACTTGAAAGTAATTTCCCTACGATGTGTCTTTTCTTCTAGGTTGTTTATCCTGGTTTTTCTTGGATGTATCCTTTAGTTTTTTTTCCAACGAACGGTGTCAGTTTGCGCAAGCACGCGATTATGCACATATTCCTTTTGTTTACCAAAAGGATATTCCATCACCTATACATATACTTATATGATAAAGTGTATAAGAAGAAGGATAGAGCACAAATTTTCTAAGATGGGTTTCTTAGATTGTTTTTTTCTCTCATCAAAAGCTTCCTTTATTTTATCTTTTATCCTTTAAATATAATCTGACAGGACAAAACAAAAAAAAAAACGGAAGGATGTCAAAACAGAAATATAGCACGCATTGAAACGTCCATCCAACTATAACAGGAACATCACTAATGTCCTTAAGAATACTTTGACTTGTCTCCTCTCAACTTATAAAATGGAGGTGCTCTATCGCCCACTTTCTATCTCCACTATCTCCCCTTCCGGTGTATGTTATCCTGTTTAGAATGCTTCACAGTGGGAAAAAAGAAGCTTTGAATCTAAAGTGTTATATTTATTTTACTCATTTCGTGCTCCTGATGAAGGAAGTGCGAGGAGAAGATGATGATATTTCTTGTTTTTTTTTCTGCATAGAATGAGTTTATTTACAAAAAGGATATGCTGACACTTAACAGTAGTGGAGCTGTTCAAAGCTGACATTTGTCATTAAACTTAGAATGGATTTGTTTGTTTTGTTTTTATTTCGGTAAGATGTGGATTATATGTTCTTCTCACGTACGTCATTATTTTATGTTCTGATATAAGAGAGATTTTGACAGTGAGGAGGTATAGAGTCCTTAGACTATGTGTCTTTGTTTTGATGATACGAACATTTTCTCTATTTTTATACACATGACAAGAAGTTGCAATAATATTTGACAGAAGTTCCTTTACGAAATCTCCAACCGTGTGAAGTATTTTAAACACATTTACGTAGTCGTATGGATGTGTAGAGTTTTGTATAATATGGTCTCAGTACTTTGGGTAATAAATCATAAATGAGATTACCTATGTAGTTCTTGTTATAGAATTTCTCAGAGGTTGACATCGGTGTAGATACTTCGTATGCATGCTGGGTAGCTAGGAGAAGTTGTCAAAATATATATCACTAAGAAACTATACTATACTCTCCAAGTTGGCAATTTATGTTGCCTGTCAGAATAAATTGACTTGAGAAGTGCCTCTACTTGGAAAACGAATGGAATTACATTTAAAGTTTGATTAACCTAAAAATATACGTATTTATTTTACGTGACATACACATACATACATACATTGCCAATGAAAAGTTCAGTAAAAAATTGAGAAAATTGTTCATTGTAACAAGGACATATGTAGATTTATGCCTGTTAAAAGTATAGACATAAGACTCAAAATTAATATTTGGTTATATGCACTTGTCAAGAGGCTTTTGTTTCCGGTTGTAGCAGAAACAAATACCACACCAACTGGTATAAACTGATATACCACACAAAGCGACTAGTTTCGGACTCCTGAGCTCTAATTAAGGAAGTTAGTCAACAGTTGCATGAAATATTTAATTTTAATATTTTTGCGCTGAAATTAGCGCACAATTTTACAGTGTAGAGTATCCTACTATAAAACAAATTGTAAAAAAGAGAATATTTTATTATTAAATCTAGCAGAGACAAATCAATTTTTCGTCTTCATGGGAGTACTATAAGCTCAATATACAAAGATACTACTTAAGAATTTTATAAATTTAATTTAGTAGCTTACGTTCTTTATTCTAAACATATACAGCCGTATCTATAAGATTTTCTACATCTTATGGCCACTTACATAAACAAACACTAAAAGCACTTTCGAGTTTCACCAATCTATAAAAGGGAAATTTTAAGGAATTTTTTGTTAAAATTGAGTTCTCTTCACATCCCTGTAAAGAAGAAATTGGTTCTTTCTTCTAACAAGCGAAATGTATGAGAAATAAAATGCACGACTGGGTCGCACGAACTTGCTCCTATGTAACAGACTAGGAATTTAAAAATGATTGTTACTAGAGAGAACTGTTCATAAGGATAAATTTTATTTTTTAAACTCTTTTAGTAGTACTCGTAAGAGATAGAAACAGAATGTTATGCAAATATGAATTTATGCAAGAACAAAAATTATAAGTCATTGTAGTGGTTTCTAAAAAAATAAGATTTTATATAAAAAAAATTTAAAACATTTTTAAGAAAAAATTTTGGTACTCCAATTTAAAGTTTTATTATTGTTCGAATAAAAATTAAATTTACAAACAAAAATATTAAACCATTTTTGAAATATTGAATTTTCCAAAAAAAAAAAATATTTTTTTTTTTAAGTTTTGAAATGCAATGTATTTTAAAATTTTTGGAAGCATCTCTGTAAGAAATTTCATTAAGATCCGTTATGTCATTAATGAGAAATTCAAAATTAGAGAAAATGGTTCTATGGTAGGTACAAGCTGTAATATCTTAATTTCAAATTTTTTTTTATTAAATTAAAGATCAAAAAAATTAATTGAAAGAAAAAAATTTTATCAAAATTCTAGGCGCCGCCGTTTTCGAGAAAAACACGATTTTTGAAAACCATTTTTTATTTTTTTTACATTTGTATGGTGGGTACTTTTATTTTTAGGTAAAATAAAATTTTTTGTATCACATCTTGTAGATCATATTAAGAAACTTTTTTTTGTCAAGTTTAAAAAACATCTAGCATGGGGTTTTCGAAATATTGAACTTTAAAAAAAAAAATTTGAAGTTTTTTTAAAAATCAAAAAAAACTTTTTTTCAAAATTTGAATACACAATTCTATTTTAATTTTTGGGGAGCTATAGCAAAAAAAAAAAATTATCAAAATCGGTCGTACCGTTTTTGAGAAAATCAAAAACGAAAAAAGTGGTTCCATGGGGGGTACCCACAATAAAAAAATTTTCGCAAATTTTTTTTCAACTACTACCTTCCTTTAACTAAATGAAATTTTTTTGTATTTTGATTTCTTAAATCGGTCCAGCATTTTTTGAGAAAAAATAATATTTATAAAATTTCAAAAAAATTGGTATCGCAGGTACCGTTATTTTTGGTCTTAAAAAAAAAAGAAAAAACCGTGTGGGGGGGAAAAAATAAAAATGATATCCACCGAGTTTAAAGAAAATCGGCCGAGCCGTTTAGGCTGTAGTCGAACAGACAGACAGAATTGCGAGACCCACTTTTTTAGTCTTCGCTATCATCGTAATGTCAACTTTGATCAAAATCTCGAGTTCGATTTTTTTACGAATGCATAACTTGCCATATAGTACCTTTAAGTCGCAAGTAAAAATGAAATAGCTATTTAATGATTTTAAATTCAATTAAATGCTAGACAATGTATGATGCTAAAGTCAATTAAAGATTGAAGAACTATCGCCTTAACTAAGTATATCATACGAGTACTAAAAAAGTTTTAAAATCGTACCAATTCGACTAAAGTTTTGCGCCAATGTTATTAGAAAAAAATGTTCATAAGCATAAATTTCATTTTTTAAACTCTTTTAGTAGTGAGAGATAAGAACAGAAAGCCTTCTGATTTTCTAAGTAAACATGAATGTATACAAGAACAAAAATTATAAGTTGTTGTAGCGGTTCCTTTTATACATACAAAATTTCTACAACATTTTTAAGAAAATATTTTTGTACGCCAACTTTAAGTCTTTGTTATTGTACGGATGAAAATTAAATTAAAAAAAAATATTCACCCGTTTTTGATATACATATATCGAATTTTCCAAAAAAAAATATTTTTTTTTTCAAAAATTCAAAATATATTTTTGAAGTACTGAAATGCAATGTTTTTCAAAACTTTTTAGAAGATTTTCTAATGAGAAAATCAAAATTCGAAAAAAATGGTTCTATGGTAGGTATAGTCAACAATATCTTGATTTCAAAATGTTTGTTATTGAATTAGATCGTTAAAATCTTGAAATACAATAAAATGCACGACTGGATCGCACGTAGTTGCTACTAGCCGTGTTTTATTGGTAATCTATAGTTAGCGCAGTAATACAAGTACCAAAACAACGCTTTATTCACTATTTAACTCACCATTAATAAACTCCCAAAGTTGGTATCAGTGTATTATGCGAAAAAAACCTTTCTAATTGTTGAATTAAATTACACTGATGTGTTCGAAAGATTTGTATCTGGGTTTTAAACTGGAGTTGAAATATTCATGAAAATGCAGATCGAGTTGATTTAGAGTTTTTTCACTATTCACACTTTGGAATTGTACACCCTTGATTACATTATGCTTACCAAAAAAACGAAAATATATCTTTTTCCTCCAGTCTACTCAAAACATTCTCGTGTTCCTAACTTAACTATTGTACTTCTTGAACTTTTACATTTGTAAAAAAAAAAACAACATTTTTATTTGCTATATACTGAATTCTTTTGAGTGTTTTAGAAAGAAAAAAAAACAATATTCAATATAAAGACATTGGCGAAAAATTTTTAACAGCCTTATTAAAGTAGTTTTCTAACTTACTCTTAATTTTAAACATTTTCTAACTAATATCGTACTAAAGCAATTTTTTAATAAATAGCTTTTAAACACACCTAAAACAATGACAGTTCGTGCATAAAACTAAATAAACAGACCTATTTTAACGTTTGTTATTCAACTTAAATTTTGTGCATATAAATTGTGTTGTGTTGTCATATAAATTTAGCATAATTCCACAGTTACATGACATTTCTTAACAAATGCCAGTGTACTGATAAAACATACTAATCGAAACTATTCGCCTTCGTGTAAATTGTTTCAATATTTTGTGCTTACATTAATGGTAGTAGTGTAATACTGGAATTTTGTTATGGAATAAAATTTTCTTTGTAAAAGTACTTGGGAATTTAAAAATTGTTTAATAATTAAATTTGAAAAATGGATTTAATGAGATACAAATTTTCAAATGCATAAAATTTCTATCGGATTTTAGAAGAGTATAAATTTATGCAACCCAAATTTAAAAATTATTAAATTATTAAACTAATTTCCTATTTAACAAATGTCTAAAGAACTTTTCAAAAAAATGTGGAATGCCAAATTTTAAGTATTAAGTAGTATCAAATTTTAGGAAATAATTTTAAAAAATAAATCGTTCACTCGTTTTGGAGATATTAAATTTTACAAAACAAGAATTCGAATTTTTTTTTTTTGAAACCCAAAAGCCATTCTCTTAGAATATTTTCATATTCAATATTATTTGTAATTCAAAGGACCTCCTATACAAAAATGTTTAGCAAACTTGTTAGAGGCGTTAATGAGAAAGTTGAAAATAAAAAAAAAATAGTTCTATTACAGATACCGTTAATAACATTTTATCCCAAAATTTTTGTTTGATAAAAATATGGTTCATGTCCATAATAGTCCACCTAATTTTATCAAAATCATTGGAACCATTTTCGAGGTACATATATAAGTTTTTGCATAACGGCTGTATATCAGGTACCGTTAGTTTTGAAGCTAAAATAAAACTTTCAATTTCTCCTCTAGGGAATCACCCAAGACCATAAGTAAAGAGTTTTTTTTACAGCTCAGGCTGTTGGCTGATGAACAGAAAGACAAACCGAATTTCCAGACCCACTTTTTCGTGTTCTCTATCATTGTATTGTCAACTTTGATCAAACTCACGAGTTCGATTTAAAAAAAAAATGCAAAATTTGCCGCAAATAAAAAATTTTATCAAAGTTCTACGTTTTCGAGAAAAATACGGTTTTCGAAAATTTTTTAACATTTGTAAGGTACGAACCGTTATTTTTAGGTTAAATATTTTTTTTTTTCACATTTTGTCGATTGTATTAAAAAATATTTAATTGTCAAGTTTAAAAAAAAAAACCGAGTATGGGGTTTTCAAAAAAATTCAGTTTTGAAAAAAAAAATTGAAATTTTTTTTAAAAATCCTTAACATAAAAAAAAAATTATAAAAATCGGTTGTACCGTTCTTGAGGAAATCAAAAACAAAAATGGACTAAATGAAATTTTTGTAATTTAAAAAAAAATCTGTGAAACAGTTTTTGAGAAAAAAAATTATTTGTAAAATTTAGAAAAAAATTCTTATGGCAGGTTCCATTATTTTTGGTCTTAAAAAAAAAGAAAAGTCTAGGTGTCTAGGGAAAAATTTAAAATGGTATTTACCAAGTTTAAAGAAAGTCGGCCAAGACGTTTAGACTGTAGGCGAACAGACATACAGAATTGCATAATGTCGTAATGTAAATTTTGATCAAAATCACGAGTTTGATTTTTTTTACGAATGTATAACTTGCTTTATAGTGCCTATAAGTCGCATGTAAAAATAAAACTCAATGACAAGTTTGCAGAAAAACCGTATAGGTACTGTAGAAAAACTGCAACATGTAAAATTTAAAAAAAGTTTTTTTTTTTTTTTTTGAGAAAACCTGCAGCAGTTAAAAATGGGTTTTCTGATCTTGGAAACGTTTCTAACATTAGTTGACAATAAGAATGGTTTTCCAAGAATTTTGCAATGTTTTTTTAAAAAAGCTCGTTTATTAAAAGTACTCGTTTATTTGAGTACCTACCTGTCAAAACCCTCGTTTCCTTAAAAGTTCTCAAAAAGTGTTAGGTTTGTGGTATAATGGCCTATTTGGAAAATTTAACTTACAAATTTTTTTGTAAATGATTAGAAATTAATTCTTCAGTTTAATTTTTACCACCAAGGGCGTAAACGGTGTTTGAAATGTCTACATTTAAGAAACAAGAATACGCAGACGTTATTAATGTTTATTGGTCCTGCAATGGAACTTCAACTAGAGTGCAACAAAGATATCAGGAACTTTATTTAATTCGAAGACTTCATAGTAAACAAATATTTGGAAATACTTATCGAAGGCTTCGAGAATTTGGAGCAGTTTCAAATACACGACCTAACGCGGGAGCTCCACAAGTATAAAGAACTTCGACTGATTAAAGAATACTGGAAACTGTTACAAATTAGCCATCAATCAGCATTAGACGCTTAGCTTTGCAATTCAATGATTCCTGATATAAAATTTCTGATATACTGCATGGAGAAAATCTTAATTCATATCAAGACAAACCTGCTTTCCGATGACTAGAAATGGTTGTTGGAGCGAAGCTTGCATGACAACGAGTTTATTAGCAGAATTCTTTTTACGGACGAATCTAAATTTACAAAAGATGGGATCAAAAATGTTCGCAGTCCTCACACATGAGACAGAAATAATTTTAACACAGATTCAGGGTCAATATTGGGGCAGGAGTAATTGGAAACAAATTAATCGGCCCTTTCAAACTACCCTCCAGACTGAATTCTACAAACTATCTGGAGTGTTTGCACAATGATTTAACAGAACTATTGGAGGACATTTCACGCAACTATTCGTAGCTTCATCAGTGAGCGCTCCAGCTCACTATGGTCGAGAGGTTAAGTAATAGGAATAGGGTAGGAAGAAATGGACCGTTTTACTGGCCTGCAAGATCTCTTGGCCTTACAGTATTGGATTAAAGAATGAAAAAACTTGTTTATTCAACCGAAATTGCAAATCTAGGTGAATCAGAAGACCGTCTTCTCGAAGCTTCTAAAGTGAAGCAGCAGCTATTATCAAAAGGTATTCACAGCGAAATCCAAAAATGGACTCTAGCATGCATAAAAACCCAAGGAGGAGGTGATGTTTATCACACATTTTCTGGAGAAAGTCAAAAAATTAGCATAGGCAGGAACAATCGAACATGTCTCATAATATAAAATTTGTTTAAACGCAATACAAAGGTTGGTATTTGGTGCCCCAAAGTAAGCCTTTTCGTAAATCCCCGGTATATGATATACAAATTGGAGATAGGCCCTTACTGTAAAATGATTTTTTTCTTAGAATATACCCAAGAATCACGCCCTTAAATATTATGCACGAATCAAGGGACACCCTGTATTTTGGTGCTAATTACATTGTATCAAAAGTTTAGAGATTTTTAAAAAGTAAAACACCTAGATCCTGCATTCATGTTGAGGTATTTAAAAAAAATAGGAAAATCTGTAAAATCCTAGAAATTTTTCCAAACTAAACGATTAAATTTTTGTGTAAAGATAACTTGAATCAAAACTTACCTAAATTAACGTATATAATATCTTCTGGTGTAACACTAAAACGTGGCGGTGCATGTACATCTAAATGGAACCATGTACCGTTCTTATGCTGTTTGGGATCACGATTTAAAAATACAACTTTACACTCGTACCATCCCTGATCCGCTTCCTTGATGTTGGTCAAGTTGAGTGATGCCGAACCGAATGGTGAGTCCTGTGACACACGAGACACACGTCCCTTGTAGCCCTCTTCGATGTGTTCCGGATAACTTTCGTACCAAATGTATATAGGCAAATCAGATCCCTATTAATGTTTTTTTTGTGTGTGTTTTTTTTTGGAATAAAAGAAAATTTAATAATAGTTTCCAATCAATTTCAATAATTCCATTAAAATGTTTTTTTTTAATAAATTCCTTAAAAATATAAAATTTACAAAAATTAAAAGGTATACATAATTTGTATTTTTATCAATATGAAAGCAATGTTTATAATACACATATGTACATACATACATATATAGGTTAATTTCTTTTATATAGATATATGTGAAAATGTATGCACATTAAATGCGAATGCTCATTTAAGTTTTAATTGTTTTATTAAATTATTATATTCGCAAATGCTAGCAAAAGCTTATTTTATTTTTGTTCATACAAAAAGCGTTGAATACATGCTGGCTGGAGATACGTACAATACACATTAAAAATAAATACATTATAAATAAATAAAAACTTTAATGTCATGCGTTTTATTTGGGATGCAATATTTTGTGTGTAGAACGGGGAAACCTTCTATAAGGAGATTGTGTCAAAATTAAAATAAAAAACGAAAAATTGTGTTTTATCATTTTGGTGTTGCGATACACCTACCTACATTCATTCGAAGGCCCGACCACAATGTCGTGTAATTTAATTAGTTCAACACTGATTTTGGTGTTGCCCATATAATTATTTATATACAAAATAATAAAAATTAAAATTACAGGCGGATATAATGTGTAACGTTATACCCAACAAGGATAATAATATTCACTTGCATATACACATTTACATGTATACCTAGGTATATGTATCGGGTACAATTTATAGGTAATCATGTTATTTTATTTTCAGTCCACGTGCGGTGTACGTAGGGTATGCTGCGCTGCATACACAATTCACTGCATATTTGTGTATATTTTTGTTTGTGTGTGTGAGAGAATTTTTTGTGTCCTTTTTGGCTGTGGTAAATGGTGTCCGGTTGAGGCTTTTTCATAACTATGCGAACGCATGTGTTAAAGATATTTTTTGCAGCTGTTTTTGTTGGGATAGATGAGTTTCAGGATTGATTTTCTATACAATAAACTTTTTTTTTTAGCTTTTATTTATAATATTTTCCCCATAAATTACGGATATATTTTCCTTTTTTTTTTTTAAATATATTCATAAATCAACCGGAAAACGTGCTTTATATGAAAATGAAGGGCTTTGTTAAAAAAAAATATAACGAAGCCACACAAAAACTCTCCACCAAAAGTGTTATTTATATAGTGCAATTGTGAAAACATTTCATCGAAAGATAAATATAGGAAGCTACCTACCTACCTACGACAAAGGACTCTGATTGAGATTGCTTCAATATATTTAAATATTTAAAAAAAAAAACCTCCCTTCAATGAAGTTTAATTAAAATTTTACATAAAAATGCAAAAAAAAATGTGGAAATTGTTACAAGCTTTGGTCTTTGACAGTACAATTCAAATTAATTTTTTTCCCTATTTAGGAAGGTACTTAGGGTGAAAATAAATTTTTACAAAAGCTTTTGATATTAAAAAAATTGTTACCGCTCAGTTAATTACGAAGGAAAAATATTTCTCTCCTTTGCTGTATTCGAGAGAGTTCTATTGGATCGGCACTTCACAATTGAACTTAGATCGTCAGTGTTGTGTTTTGTATTTTTTTTTGAGCCTTCATCAATACGGTTATTGTTCTATAGCTTACTTCGAATTCATGAGGCTGAATTTCACTGTCAGCAGTCATCCCATCATAACCACCCATTATTGTTTGTTTTTTTTTTTTATAGGAGTATATGTTGATATTTTTGCTGAGAAGCACCACCTTTCTTGGCTTGTAGATGAGCTCAATCGAATACCAAACTCACGAATTGTTTTTTACTCCTAATCCAGATAAGTATATCATAACGGTAAACTCTCAATACGAAAAAGCCAACCAAAACGGTTTAAATGCCATTTTTCGAATCTTAAACTGGTCGCTATGTATCCTCGATAGTGAGGTTTATGCCCGAGATCCGATATGACCACAGAAGTGATTTTTCTTGGGATTCCATACAGAATAAGGAATATAAGACATTAAGAAAGTTCTTGGTTCGATATAAGCTGTAGAGGTTTCGCTCTTACAAGACCATCCTAACTGAGGAAAATCAGAAAAAGGACAAACATGTCAGTAACTATTGCAGCACTTTAATAAATAGAACCAACTTTTTATATGACCAGAGGTAAACTCAGAAATCCTTCAAAGTCCTAAAGGCATTAGGATTTTTTTTTTTTTTTTTTATAATTTACTCGCGCTCAAGGGATTATGATTACCCTTTAAATGTTTCAACACAGCGCGGGCGTGATCAAGAACGTAAAAAAATCAAGATCATCTTCGGTTCCACCGCTCATCTACACCGACAACTATAGCTCATTAGATAAGGCAAATATACTGGCAGCTCATTTTGGTGCTATCTCTACGCTGCCTGTTAGCAACATCTGCTGTATTTAAGAACGCAAATCATTTAATGTGACACATAGTTTCCGCACTCGTACAATTGCAAGAGCCCTTCGAGATCTTGATATAACCAAATCCGCTGGTCCTGATGGTATATCCCCATACTTCTGGAGAGGTGTTCTTAATTGCTGGCAAAATCAGTGCGTGAGCTTTTTCATCACCTCTACTGTCCAGAACATCTTCCCTAGAAGATGAAAAACAGCATTTGTCCAGCCTGTTAATAAAAAAAAAAACGACCCTTCCTCCCCCTCCTCCAATCGACCAATTGCACTTGCTTTCCTTATTTCCAAGGTCATGGAATCGCTGATAAATTATCAGCTCAAGAAATATCTCGAAGATCGAAATCTTCTCAGTGATCGTTCCATTGGTGATCTGATGGCATATCTCAACGAAAAGTAGAACAGATCTTCATAGTAAGATTATTGCCCTTGATATTTCTAAGGCATTTGATAGAGTTTGGCACGAGGCTCTTATCGAAAATGCGTGCGTTTTCTACCAATGAAACCCTTATTCCTTGGATAAGAAATTACCTTCTAGATCGTTCAATATTATGTTGTATTGGACGGTTTCAACTCTAGTCTTCACAAAATAAATGCTGGTGTTCCCCAAGGTTCCGTTCTGTCTCCGACTCTCTTCTTCATTCTCATAAATGATCTCTTGTCTGAAACTTCTAATCCACTTTATTGTTTTGCCGACGACTCTACTCTCAGCTTCTC
Organism: Chrysotoxum bicinctum; assembly: GCA_911387755.1. NCBI lineage: Eukaryota > Metazoa > Arthropoda > Insecta > Diptera > Syrphidae > Chrysotoxum > Chrysotoxum bicinctum. The sequence continues at coordinate 34,590,764 of OU426987.1, forward strand.
ATACTCGTTCTCAAATTTACGTCCATCTCCTTCGGAAGTGGAATTACAACAGTATCGTGTTATAAGCTTACTAAACTCCGATATTTACATAATATTGTTTAATAGGGTATACAAAATCGTATGGTGTTTAATGCTTTAAAAATTCAATGGTGTCTATTGTAGTTGATGCGAAATGTACCCCTTATGCCATTAGCCTTGAATGAAACTTGCATCGAAGAACCTGAAAAGATCTCAGTACTTGGTATGTGTGTAAACGACGATCTTTGTTTGAATGGCCACATTCTCTATACCGCCAAAAATGCTGCTAAATGCTCAGTATTTCTTTATCGATTTAAGAAGTTCTTCAGCTCCTCCGATCCATCTACAATTTATAAGGCGTTTATACGTCCAAAAGTCGAGTACAACTCAAATCTTTGGACAGGTGCAGCCCACACGTCTCTTCATTTATTGGATAGAATCCAAAAAAGAGCGTTAAAAATGATAGGAAACAGAGCTATCGGATTCATTCCCATCTCTTGAACAGCATCAGAATGATTCATTTATTTCATTGCCAGTTGCAATCCTACTTTTTTCAGGTAGAGGGCAGTAATTGCCTTTATGACTTGACTTTATGATGAGAAAATAAAGAATCTATCTAATCTAATCCTTCTTTCAACCAGTTCATCTTTGAAATGCCCTTTTCATTTTCACTAGGAATACTCATCAATTCACCCTCGAGCCTAATTTTGGTTGTACCGTACTGTTTAATACAGATATTCGTTTCTTAGTCGCACATTAAGATTATGGAATAATTTACCCGGCACTGTTTTCCCTTGCCATTTTAATTTGCAAAAATTCAAGACCAATATTCATCGACTCTTTTTTTTAACTCCTCCCTAATTTCGCCATCACTACCTTCGATTTTTTTGCTCAACATTATAAGGGTCTCATAAAAAACTTGAGCGCGTGTGAATCATTAGAAATAAAATGCACAACTGGGTCGCACGAAATTGCTCCTATGTAATAGACGATTGTTATTATAAAAAACTTATAGAAAACTGTTCATAAAAAGTCGTTGTAGTGGTTTCTTAAAAAAAAAGCTTTTATATACAAATTTTTTAAAAGATATTTAAGAAAAAATGTTGGTACGCCAATTTAAAGTTTTTATTATTGTTCGAATAAAAATTAAATTTACAAAAAAAATATTGAGCCGTTTCTGAGATATCGAGCTTTCAAAAAAAACAGAAAAAATAGATTTTTTTTTTTCAAAAATTCAAAAAATATTTATTTTAAAGCTTAGAAATGCAATGTTTTAGACTTTTAAGAAGCTTCTCTGTAAAAAATTTTATTAAGATCCGTTATGTGTATAATGAGAAATTCAAAATCCGAAAAAATGGTTCTATGGTAGGTACAAGCTGTAATATCTTAATTTCCAAATTTTTTTCTTTTAAATTAAAGATCGTAAAAATTAATTGCAAGAAAAAAAATTTTATCAAAATTCTAGGCGCCGTTTTCGAGAAATTTTTTTTTAAAGTTTTTAGCATTTGTATCGTAGGTACCTTAATTTTTTGGTAAAACAAAATGTTTTTTCTCACATCTTATAGATTATATTGAGAAAATTTTATGTATTAAGTTTAAAAAAAATCTAGCATGGGGTTTTCGAAATATTGAACTTAAAAAAAATTTTTCGAAGGTTTTTTTTTTTAAATCCAAAAACAATTTGTTTTGAAAATTTGAGTACACAATTATATTTAAGTTCTTGGGGAGCTTTAGCAAAAAAAAAAATGATCAAAATCGGTTGTTCCGTTTTTGAGAAAATCAAAAACAAAAAAAATGGTTCCATGGGGGGTACCCTCAATAACCAGTTTTCGCGAAAAATTTTTTCCAACCATTACCTAGCTTTAACTAAATGAAATTTTTATGTATTTTTATTTTTAAAATCTGTCAAACAGGTTTTGAGAAAAAACATATTTATAAAATTTCGAAAAAAATCGTATGGCAGGTACCGTTAGTTTTGGTCTTACAAAAAAAAAAGAAAAAAAAAGTGTGGGGGGAGAATAAAAATTATATCTACCAAGTTTAAAGAAAATCGGTCGAGCCGTTTAGGCTGTAGTCGAACAGACAGACAGAAATGCCAGACCCACTTTTTTGGTCTTCGCTATCATCGTAATGTGAACTTTGATCAAAATCTCGAGTTCGATTTTTTTCCGAATGCATAACTTTTAAGTAAGTATTTATGTATGTACTTGCAAGTAAAAAGAGTCTACTTAAACCAATACGTTTAAGATAATGAAGATGGCTGAGTCATGTAAAACGGATGAACGGATATTGCTCACAATGTATCTAAGAGGATTTCTGTTCGTCTGAATCAATTTATAAATAAAACATTTACCATTCACTTTTTCTTAGGTAAATATTATGTAGTTATGAATTTTTATTTCTTAAAATTGAACGAAAAAGAATTCAAAAAATTAATTTTAATTTTTTCAAAATTGCCTTCTTTATTGCTCTGAAACAAATTCCTCAGAAAGTCTGCTGAAACATAATCTAATTTTGTTTCGTTATTTGTTTCTTTTTTTGTTCTTTGGCCTAAAATTAGATAATAAAACGAAAAACTCCGCAAATATTTTATTATTATTTATACAGCAAATGAAATATAAAGTCATAAATATTTAATAGATTAAATTTTTATGAGGTTTCTTCTTCTCTTTTATGTATCACAAATTGATTTGTGTGCATGAACAGGTTTTTATCACTTTCTTCATCATAATCCAAGGAAAAGACACAATCCTTTTTTATTTAGAATGAAAACCGTTGACAGCTTTTAGGCGGAATATTTGTGTATGTTTGTGTTTGGTATCGATAGCAACATTATTATATATTTTGTCGTAAAGATAAAGTCATAAAAAACAATTTCCCTTCCATTATGGATTAAGTAATTGTATCTATGTCAAAGGTTCTCAAAATATAGAACATCCATCAATTTTTGTTTAAAGATTACAAACATTTTGAACAAGGAAATAGAAGGATTGTCAGATGATGTATGAAATTTCGAATCTTAGATCTGAGCAACAAACCTAGCAGAAGTAATCGAGTAACGTAAAATAAAACAATTTATGCTTGCTTGATTGCAATATTTGCTGGCGATATTTCGCGATTTAATGTTTTCGAGTTGAATAGATTTTTCCAGTAAGTTATTGGTTTCACAGGCAATATATTGTCTATACATATGTACGTGTATTTTATAGGTGGCAATATACTGTGCTACATTTGACAATATAATGCGCTTTTCTTTTTTAGTTCAAGGCTAAACCCGAATTTCTAAAAAAAGTTTGTGTTTCTTTTAAATCTCAGAGCATTTAGAACTTCGAATTTGTGTTCTTTTTTGCTGCTCTGATTCTGAATATGCTTAAAGCGTGCTCTAGGAGCTCCGATTGAACACCAGAGCAAAAAGAGGGATATATAAAAAACGTGACTTTTGACAAGTGACTATTTTCACAGTAAAAAATAAATAAAAAAAGAGGCTGGGTGCGACCCACACTGATAACTTCCCATTTGTGGTCTTGAAAATTTTATATTTAGTTTTTTTCAAATAACCAAATTTTCAGCGAAACAAACTTTAGCTGTAAAATTCAAACAAACATTATTTTAAGATGTTTTCTCATTAAAATAATCTTGCCCCCTGAAATCTGTATTATCCGCCAAAAAAAAATATGCTAAGCGACATTAATAAAGATCTCATTGTCGTGAGCAACAAAAAATTTTGTTAGATGTCACTTCGTTTAACCAAAATTGTCTTTTAGCACACTATGATTCAACTAGAACTTTCTTCGTTTTTTTCGTTCCTGAACAATTTTAGAAATGTCGCTTAGTATACATTCTTACGGGAAGGTATCGATGTATTAAACAACATACTTTAGAAGGCACTATCGGTGTTCATTCCCAAGAAATTCGACTTGAAATACAATTTTAACTAGTTCTCACTAGAATTTTTAATAGTTTTTTTTTTTTTTTAAACTATTAATTCAATATTTGTCAACATTTTATCAATTGTACAAAATTATACTATGTAAAAAATAAACTAAATAAGTCACTAGTTCTCGAGAAATTTGTGTCTGAGTCTGATTTTTTTTGAAATTTTCACCAGTTGTCAAACACATTATTTTTCGTAAAATAAAATTATTTTGAGTTTCAAATTGTTTTCCGTTCTTAGAATATCTGTGTTATGAAATTTTTTTTTCAGTTTTTTGTATTTAAAAAAATAACGGTATGTTCATTTTTTTCCAAATTCATACCAAATCTGTATGACCTTATAATGAGTACATTAAATTTTATTTGAAATCAATAGCATTATTTTTTCGTGAGATATTTGAAACTAACCAACATTTTTACTTTCTTTTTAAACCGTTATAGTGAAAAAACTACTCACTGAATTTTAATAAACGCCCTTTCAGCCTCTTTTGAAGTTATTATCTATTAAATAAAATTTATTTGATGTCGATATCTTTACTCGTTCTTGAGATATCGACGACGAAAAATGGTACCAGAACGTACGGACGTACGAACGTAGGCACACACACACAGACATCTCTCTAAAAATGATTGATATAGCCTCTAGGGACCTTGAAACGTCGAAAAATTTCAAAAATTCCAATTTGACAAATCGGACCGATTACAATAACTCCCTATGGGAAGTTAAAAAACAAAATTGTGTGACTATTATATTTTGTTTCTTTTTTTCGTGACCTTTTTTTTATTAATAATATGTCGTAACTGGGCATCAGTTCAATAATAAATATTGATTTTATTTTCAATAATCAACAATAATTAATTTATTTTATTTTAGTTTAACAGATATATTAATAATTAATTTTAAAAAAAAAATAGAAGTAAATACAAATATTAAATTTTGGAATTATTTTACCTGACTGTTTTACAGAACCTGGAAGAAGTGTTTAAGGAAATTGAAGCTTGAATGAGTATGAGAGGTTAAGGGTGATATCTGTTTAATTTAGGCGACGAACAAAATCCAAGATGCTGCATAGCGCTTGCCCCAACTGACATCAAGGTTGAAAAATAAACCCCAATGCGAGATCTTTAAGTGTACAAAACAGCTTATACCTCCAAAATATAACTAAAGGCCAAAGTTCAATTTTAATTTAAGACCCAGCTTTAATTTCAAACAGTTTGATTCTTTGATAAATGCCTTCAACACTTCCTTCTGATGATAGTCCTTATTTCAAAGCCTAATCATACCCATTGTTAGTTAAGGTACCCATTAATCTCCGAAATTCCAATTAAAGTACCTACTGTTCAGAGAATTTGTAAGCCTGTATCGAACATTATCTCCAACACAAATATATTATAATATCCGTACATTTGTTTTTGTATATCTCTCCATCGAACCCCTTCATTACACTTAAGCTTTTCCATTCACAAGTCAATACAATATAATAAGCAATTTTACCACACATCGTACACAAATGCATTAATAAATTATTATTTCGATAATAATGGCATAGTGACAGGATACACACATGCATACTCTCTCGACCTGTGGAAAGGGACACATTATTATATTGGTTGCTTGGGAATTGCTTTATGAGTCCCCATAGTCAAGCAGTAGTTTAACTAATACCAGAAGTAAAATTTACTTTAATATCGAAATGTGTTTTGTGTTGCTTGAGCAAAGCCATTTGAACAATTGGATGGATGTGTGTTTGTGTTTAAATGTCCCCGAAATATTAGGACACTTCATCAAAATGGGGATAAATTTATTATCGTTATTATGTCCTTTTGATGGTTAGTTTGTGGTTTTTTGCAATCCAATCATTCTGAAAAAGCTTGTGTTTTGGTTTCGATATTCACGATGACACCAACAAAGGCCGACAAGGATCTGACAACCGACCGAAGCGACGCGACGGTAACGGCGACAATATCCTGGATTGTTAATACTGACAGAGATTTTGTGGTCATATCTATAAAATAGGTAGGCTACAGGCATTTTGGAAATAGGTGGACGAAGGACTTTCCCTGCGATAAAAATACTGGCAACCTAGATACATTTTCAAATCAGTGATATATGCAATATAAATGGGACGGACTTTTAGTTGAGTATATGTAGTTATTTTTCGAATTTTTTTTCTTCTTTTCCATAGAATGATTGACGGAATTGTAATCGGCTCTAGTAAGCCAAAGGGATGTTGATAGTTTTTTTTTTATGATCAAAGTTTTGTTTTCTACCATTTTGTCTATAAATATGTTTGGGGTTCGAGGAAAGTAATTTCTTGGAAATTCTGGATCTATTTTTCGTTTTTTTTTCCAGATTGAAGGTTCCTTAATCAAGAGCAGAAGATAGTTAAAAGCTTTTTTGGTAAAATGACTAAGTGGACGTGATATGACATAATGAAGTTTTATGGAAAAATCACTTAAGTATGTGCTGATATTTTTATTCATGTATGGAACAAGTCAATTTATTGGATTTGTTGCTGACACTTTGTGTAGGTAGGTATATGATTATCTATAAACATAGCTAGTTGATGGGAATTCCGTTTCAGGATGATCGGTTAAATGAAGTGAAGGCAAATTATTCTTCAAGGAAGATTGTCTTAAAAACTAATGGAATGCTACACCGACGTGAATAAAAATGAGCTGAACCGTAAGTCTTCAACTTTTTTACTCCCAAGTGAATACATATCTTTCAATAACCTACCTTCACCATCAAGTAGAAAGGTCGCTGTTTTTAGAAACAGTCTGGGCAAGTGCTGTTTTTCATCTTTTAGGGTAGATTCCAGAAGAGTAGGAGCCATGGGAAACCTTACGCAAACGTTTTGCCAGCGAAGAAAAATACCTCTTCAGAAGAAGAAGATCTTAAAGGGCTCTTCCAACTGTACAAGTGCGACAATACACCTGTCCCATTGAATAATTTAAGTTCTTAAGCACGGGAAGGGCACATTTGCTATCAGGCAATATAGAGCTAGCAGAAAAATGAGCTGCAAGTCCATGTTGGCTTTTTCGTGTTTCCAAACGGACCTAGTATGATGTTTCTATTCAACTGGATGGATTGGACATGAGAAATTTACTGATATTACTCAATGATCCCTAGTGCTGAATGAAGAATATATACCCTTATGGTATATTTATCAGGTTAAGAAGTAAGAAACAAGTCGAGAGTGTGGGCGTTTTTCCCAGCAGAATATGGTATTAAAGTTTAATGGAAGAGTTTGGAAGAAGTGGAAGTAACTTAGATATTTAAAAATTTAAATCTTCTGAAACAAAAAATTAAGTCCAATAGTGTATTTAAAGATTTCAGAACATTATTAATTTACTATAAATTCAAAGAGATTCAACCAAACTTCAGATTTATTATTAATTATAAATGGTGCTAATTCATAGTTGGTACTTTGTGATATACATAAATCTAGGGATTCCTAGTTTCGTGCTTTCCTGTAAGACAGTGTTCCTTAAAATAAATAAAGTATACAAGCCACGTAGCGTTGTCGAAATTCCATAACTGAGAATATAAATGCCTTCTGAGAGCATATTTTCTCAGGCAAGGATCGATATCCAAAGCTGCCCCATCATCGATAACAATTATTTTATGGATGGTGGAGGAGACAAACAGAACCTTATTGGGTACAATTTTGAAGCGGGACATACTTAATACGGCCCTAGCTGCAAGACTGATGAAGTAATAGATGAACTGTTAAGGTTTCACAATAACGAAATTGTAATTCTTCCGAGGGATTAAGAATTGACGGACTAACGCTCGAACAGACCCATAATTACTTTACGATCTTGACGAATTGACTGGTTTAGATAACATTCCAAACATTGTAGTTTGACTTGTAAGCAAGTCTATTTTGTTCACTTGTGAAGAAAAAGAGATCATTCGGCGAAACTAATTCACAAAACTTGTTTCAGATATTATCTGGAATCTGAACGAAAAAGTTTTTAACCGTTTTTAGTTTCGCTTATGGTCTTCTGCAAGGCACAGTCACTGCACCAACTCTTTTCAATATCCACATTACTGGAATACTTAGGGAGCTTGATGATTCTCTGGCTTTCGCCGACAATGCAACTCTGTATGCAAGTGGATTAAAAACCCAAGACCTACAAACTCAGCTTCTTTTCTACTCTAAGCATTTGAGGTCAGATTTGAAGATTATTTGTTACCAAACATTCGATTGTTCAATTCTGACTTATGCAAGTCCAGTTTGGTGGAACATTAACCCGTCCTACATGGAGAAGCTTCAAGTTTGCAATCTTAAATGTCTACAAGCTTATATATGCAGATGTATAGAAGTGCGATTTCGTCAACCTTACAGTTCCTTGGATTATTATTATGCCGTGTCACCAAACTTTTTCCTTAAGCCAAGATATCAGAAGTTGATAAAACTTTTTCTTTAAGCCAAGACAAGACTTCTTTAATCGCAATAAATTCCGCTTGGAATACGCTAGAATGATTACGAAGACGGAAAAAGCAACGTTTAGGCAAACGCTAATTGAGATTGAATCCCTAGCTTTAAACGATGACAGGGCACGGGCAGACGGTAGAATTAAACCTCTAGCCTTGATTGAATGCCAGGCTGAAGCAAACACAAGAAATAGGATTGAATCCTCAGCCTCAGTTCAAATCACAGCACAGTTCAAATGTGGAAATAAATCCCTAGCCTCAAACGAAGTTTGAAACAAAATAAGGGGAGGGTGCGGAATAGAGCTGTCTCAATCGCGATCGATTCGGTCTTTGTGACCCCCGTTCACCAAAACGAACATAAACTGAACGAACCGAACGAACAAAAGTTATGTTTTGTTCAATCAACTTGTTCTCAGTAATTTTACAATATCAGATAGGAATGGAAACGAAACAGAATGTAAATAAAAGCAAACTTTCGTTCATTTTCACATTCTTTCGATCTCGGTCAAAAAAAAAAAATATTTTAATTGAAAGAACGATTGATTGAAGATAGAATCCCTGAACCAATCAATCATTGATTGATTCGATCTTCCAAAATGAACTATCGGCACAGCTGACAGCTCTAGTGTCGACAGATTCATGGCCAAAGCCTCAAAAGTTTAGAAACTTCTTACTGATACACATTTACCCATCCATCAGCTTGCTCCCTTGCCTCAGTATTCTATATTGGTAACACACAGCTAACGATAGGTCAAAAAAATCGATTTTTGTCTGATATGTCACCTTTAGTTATCACATTTGTGGTATAAAGCAACATGGGAACAGTGAAAAGCAGAAAAATTTCGCTCACTCGTCGATGTTATTTCTTGTTTACAAACATTGACCAACCATGTGTGTATTTGCCATGTGTAGCTTCGTGGGCGCCTCAAGGTATGCAATGTTCTTCAAATTAAAAGATGATGATGTACATAATTATGTCGTACGGCAGCAAAGGCAGTAGCCTTTAGTCGGCTTCCGAAATATGCGAATTCGTTACAAACCCCATCATCCAGTTTTCGATTTGTGCGTCGGCGTCGGTATAAATATGGATACAATAGCCGTGTTTTTTTGGAAAAGTTATCCGCAGTACAGTAGGATCTTATATGAATAACAAATACAACATCCGCAGTAGGATCACTACCGATAAAAGGAGAAGTGAAATCCTGCTGCGGATAGAGATTTGACGTTTATTCGAGTATCGGCAGTGATCCTACTGCGGATGTTGTATTTGTTTTTCATATAAAATCCTACTGTACTACGGATAACTTTTCCAAAAAAACACGCCTAATCATCTTCCAACATTATTATGCCCTCCCAGAAAGATCATGAGGGAATGGTAACTTGGAACTTTATCCCGAAGTGTATAGTTCAAGGATTGTGATAATGTGACTGTTTTCCTGAAAATGTCAAGAGGTGATAGATTGAACAGAACGTCCTCAGGTTACAGATAAGTTGGCAACCCTATCAATATTTTCAATATTTTTTTTATGAAAAACTGTTGCAATACCAGGTGGAATATTTGTGGGGAAAATATATTAATCTGACATCCGTCACCCGAAAAAAGCTTTAGTCTTACAAAAAGCGTAAAAATATAAATGCAGGCCTTTTCATCCGCTTTTCAATGTTCAAATTTTAGTTTATTTATGTATTTTCATTGTAACTAAAACAATGTATAGGTAGGATGTTTTTTTTTATTTTTAAGGACACATCAATTTTGATACGTTAAATCGTCCTTCAAAGCATTCTGCTGAACAAAACAACCCTTCGATGATTTATCAACTGCTTTATTAAATCTGTAGGGATATTTTACATTCTGAAAAAAAATTCAAACACGTAATCTGTGTTCTTATGACTTTTAATCTAAATTTATAGATGTCATTTTTAAATAACTATGTATATAAAAACTGCAGCTTATTTTCTCCGACATCAGATATCTGCATGCTCTTAGTTTTTTTTTTTAATATTTAAAATAATAATTCCAACTGTCCATTTTCCTTTGCTACCTTTTTACAATGTTGCTATACCATTCCATATTTACTCATACGTATATATGTATTCTTATATATATGTATTCTTTACTAAAAACATTCTGAAATAACAATAACAAGGACATTCCGCGACGGAATCCTTTTTTTCAGTTTATACGCTCTTACCAATTTTTTTATATCTCATCCTTTATGTAAATTAATATGCTTGCATATTTTCCCAAACGAAGCTATATGAAAATATTTTCGTATGGTTTGTGGATCCTTTTTTTCATGATGTCCTTATAGCAGTTTATATCTTCTATATCCTTTCCTACAGGACAACTGAGTTCCATAGGAAATAAAAAAAAATAAATATTTTAAAATAAGACAAACTCAGGCAGAGGACAGCAGCAGCTACAACAAAATAAAAATACTCGGGTAAGCCGTATATTCAAATCGTCACCCGTGGAACATTTCAAATTATTTTACAGGTGTGTGGTCCGTAATCACTGAATGCCGCAACCCCCCCCCCCCCACAAGCCGATGGTTGTTTATTTTATTGTGTTCCTCTGTACCAGGAGCGGCAGGGAATTTTGGCAAGCGGAAAAGGAGCATTCAGGCAAAAATGGGCCTCACGGATATATACCCGTATAGGTGACAGGACAGGAAAATCGGACCGAAAAAGTGGTAAGCCGACCAGAGAAGAGATTGTATTCGGCGGGCATATACATCGGTTTTAACTTTACCCTTTCCTTTTTTTTTGTTATGAGATAATTAAACATGTCCTTGGTATGGCGAGGAATGCATGTACATGTGTGTGTGTGTGTGTGTCCTTGTAAATTTATATCCCTACAGACTTTGAATGCACTGGAATTGTAGCTCTTCGAGGATATTTCATTTTATTCATTCATATTAAAATAAATTCAATTTATAAATCTGTCCATATTTCCATAAAAAGATAAAAAAGAAAAGTTTGGTATTTATATTAATATGCAGAAAAAGGATATATCAAAAAAGAAAAACAAAATGTCAGCTTTATTGTAGATATAGGGATTCCGCTTTGGGTAGACACATACCTTTGTGCTTTTATATTCCATTTATTCTTTTGAGCTGAAGCTGGAATTCACGTTTCATATCAACTGACAAAGTCTAAGGAATTATCATAAAAAGGACTAAGCTCAAAAATTGCAGGATTCAATAAACTGAAGACATAGTCAGTTAAGTATATACATAGGTATGATTATACGTATAAATCAAACGAAAATAAATTTCCATAAAAAAAACGAAGGTGTGTAATTTCACCTTTCAGTCTAGTATACTATACAAAGTTGGAGTGAAAAATGAAAAGTTCATAAAAATCGCGTCAACCTGAAATTTTTCACTTTACATTTCAAAGCTTTCTCGACTATAACTTCTAAGTGCTTGTTCCAGAGGAGTTTACTATCTAGTGTATTTTCTAGATATTTTATATTCCGCTGCGTTTCAATTACTTTACTGGATAGGTTTCATATGTGGTAGAAGTCTTTTCCTGGTAAATGGTATGATTGTCGTCTTGTAGGGGCTTATTGATAGTCCTACAAATATACACCATTTCCGTGTAATTATTAGTCCTCTTTGGATAATATCGCAGAGTTTCTTCAAACGTACCTTCAGTAATGATAGCCATATCAGATTGGCTAAAATCATCCACTACAAAAATAAACAATAAGGGTGATAATACACCACCCTGAGGACAGCCTCTTGTTCTGATTATATTTTTTACATTTTGCCCTCCTTGTGCCTCTACATTTCTAGTGCCTAAAATTTCTTTATCCATCTGGTTATGGTGATCGGTAGACATTTTCTTATAAGAGTGTTGCCCATAATGTTGTGTTATTGAAGGCTCCCTCTATGTCTTAGAACGCAGCTAATGCTGTTTCCTTTATAGCTTAGGATTTTTGTATCTTATTTGTTAGACCTACTTATTTTCAATAACTTTTTCCAAAGTTTTCAGTACAAAGGATGTTAGGCTTATTGGCCTGAAGGATCTTGGATGCGTTGTATCTTTTTTTGCCTATTTTGGGAATGAAGATTACCTTAGCTGTTCTCCATAGACTTGGTATATACCCAAGGACAATGCTACGTTACTTGGTACTGGTTCATTTCGAGCTGTTGCAGCACTAAATTTATTTAATGCTACTCCGAAGAATATTAATGAGATAGGGCTTAAGGTCTTCTTTTCCTTCTGGAAGCGAGCTGGGAAGATACTATCTACATCTGATGATTTGAAGGTATTAATTGCCCAATCTATCGTGTTGCTTAAACAAATGGTCGTAGCTATCTTCCAGTCCCTTCTGTTTAGTATGAGAGGTGTTCTCTCTACCAAGTTACCATCCAATGGTAAACTTTCTGGGAAGTGTGTGTTAAGCGGAAGGCTTTACCTCTGCTCTGCAGAGTGTGGAACTCATTCATTTTTTAATTTCACTATCTAGGATGAGCTAAGTTCGGAAGATCACATCAAATAAAAAATCTTACGATCAGCAATTTTTTTGTAACTTTAGTTCCATAAGCGTATTCAGTATGTGACCATTTCTGAACATTCTAGTATTTTAGTATGTGAAAGTTGTAAAGTTTTTCATTTGATTAAACAAATGCTGTGGAATTAAACAGTTTACATGTTGTCACTCAATCACTACCTAATCTAAGGATTAACCCCTACAAAAGCATAATTAAAATTTTACTATACAAACATAGTCCTAAGTGACTACTTTTCGTGAAATAACAATTGAATACGTTCCACGGTCATTTACAGGTCATAGAATTGGATTCTGAGAATATCTTTAGAGGGGAAATAGTTTAAATATTGTGAAAGACTTTAACATTTGAAAGGAATCTAGATTTTGAAACCACTTAAAATTTGTGGAACGAATGAATACGAATTTCACACCCACAAATTTATATAAATATTATTGATGAACAGGCTTCATTTTAAGCTGCTTGCGATTTTTAACGTATTTTCGAAGCACACGTCGTGGAATGTAAATTCATAAAATTCACCCTGATTTTTCTGTGAATATTTCATTATCATCAAGTTGCTTACATAGGTGTAGGTACTAAGCTTATAAGAGGAAACTTTGGGTAGGTCCAGATTTCAGTCCATTAGTCATTATGTGAAGAGAAATAAAAAATTAATATGTTCCACATTTTTCCCAGCCATATTATATTAAATACAAAATATATGCAAAAAGTAGTTTTATGTCACAATGTAAATTGTGTGATGAAAATTGTCTAAGTTCATATAGTCATTTTCTGTGTATGAATTTTACACTATTTTACAAGCTGTGGATCGTAACTTTTTTAAAATTCACACAGACGTTTTTTTATGAACATTTCATTTTTACTTGTTACTTTGAATTTAGGAAAAAAATTCCTGCAAGTTCACACTTAAGTCCATTACTGACTTGTAGTGAAATGAAATATGAATGCATTCCATATTTTTTTCTCAATATTTTACAAGTCACACGACAAAGGACAGAATTTCTTTTGGAAAAGTTAGACATTTTTGGTAAGATATTTTTTTTTATTTCACAATACAAGTAGTGGAATGTAAATTTTCGAAGTTCACGAAGTCGTTTTCCGTGAATATTTCACTTTTCATTTATTGCTTCGTTGAGGAAACACTCTTCTTAATACAGATTGCAGTCTTTGAGGTAATAAAGTACCCATTTTAAGTGAAACACAAAATGATAACGTTCCACATCTATCCCAACAATATTTTTCTATTAAATTAAATTGAATGTCTGAGAAAGTATACTACTTTCTTTACTTTAAGACTTAATAAATACATAAATAAATTGATTTAATATTAATTAAATACTTACAAAATTTATCCTACAAACATTTTTATTTCACAATACAAGCTGTGGATTGTAAATTTATAGTCGTTTTTTGTGAAGCTTTCATCCAATTCCACCGCCTTTGTGTTCCTCAATTGTAGTAAAATGAAAAATGAGTGTAAAATGTTTGTACAAAATAAAATTTACTTCATATCACAAGCTGTGGAATGTAATTATGTTAAAGCTCACATAGATTTTTCTTATGAATATTTCATTTTTACTTGTTACTTTGTATTTAGAAAAATCTTTTCAAAATCAAACTTCAGTGCATTACTTGCTTGTAGTGAAATGAAAAATTAATGCGTTCCACATTTTTTTACCAGTTATATTTTCTACTACCTACATATTTGTTAATTTCCATTATTTAACTATGTAACTAGGTATATCTGCGGCTACAAAAAAATCAGAAGTCTTGTTGAAAAAGTTAGACTTTTGTCAAGATATTTATTTTTATTTCACAATAAAAGTTGTGGAATATAAATTTGTTAAGTTCACGTATAGTCATTTTCAGTCAATCTTTCATTTTTCGTTTTTGTTTTCTTTTTAGAAGAAACATTCTTTTCTATCAAGATTGCAGCGTAAAAGGTAGGTACTCATTTGTAGTGATATGAAAATTAAACACGTTCCACAATCCTTTACAGACATTTTTTTTCTGATATCGCCTACCATAATTAACTGGGAAATTTAAATTTGAAACTTTCACGCCAACATTTTCCGTTTAATTATTTAATCTCCACTCGAACTTTGAATAAGGCTTTTCTCTTAGCCAAATTCTTATCTGGTGCAAGAAGAAACCCAGTGAAAATAAGAAATCCTTTAAATGATGATGAACGTGGATGGAAAATCATTTGTGTATAGACATTTTTAGTATAATAGAAATATCTATTTTTTCATGCGAAAAACAAAAGTAAAATCCTTGATGAAGAGGGAGAGAAAATCCATACACTTATCGCAAATGGGCCAAAATAGTCATTAGAAACATGCCAGCAATTAAATAGCCATCAAGTCAAAACTTTATCCATCAAAACATTAATTTCGTTCGATATTCTTCAAAGTCATATCCAAGAGAATACACGAACAAAAGAAAAAAGGATTTTCCTTGAAGAAAAAAATATCCTTCATTTTCTGCCTGCAGTATGAAGAGGAAGACATATATTTATAGAAATGACGTTGAAGGTTACAAACAAGGAAAAAAAAAAGCCCCGAAGAGTGAGAAATACCAGGCCCAAGTCGCATAAAACTTCAGACTGTAATTGTATTAAGAAACAAAGCCAAAAGGAAACCGAAACATGGCATAACCATACACCACACTATTCCACAATGGCTCACTTGTCATTTAACTATGTATGTATAGGTATATAAATTTCCTTACACCCAAGGGTGGATTCATCTCGGGCAAAAACTATGTCCATCTTTGGGGTATAACAATAATTACGGATCTAAAACCTTAGGGTGTCATAAAAACTGAAAGCAAAACATTGAATCCTTTTTGTTTGTTTTTCTTTTTTCTTTTTGCAATCACTATGTGCCTGCACTGCTGAGAAAACTTTTTCCGTTCTTCCAAAAGCAATACCGACCGTCGACGGACGCACAGCTGAATGTGTGATTTTAAGTCAACAGACTATGGCCAAACGATATACCCTTGACGCATCCTTATGTCTGCCCGATAAGAGTATAAAGTGCCTCATGTTGTTGCAGGATGATAGTGTAGTGTGCTTGAATCTGAACAAAAAAAAAAAAACAACGAAGAAAATGTTAGTTTGAGAAAAGTTTCTCAAGAAATCCACGAGTGTCATAGGATCATCCTCAAGGATATAGAATGTAGGAATATGCAGAAGGACGAATAAAAACAAAAATAAAATATTTTAATTTTCGGTTTTTTATTTTTATTGTTTTACCCTCTTTTATTGGCTTCAGGGAGTTTGTGAAAAAGAAGGACTTGATATTTATGTGGGCAGAGAAAATATGGTGTGAGTTGAGAACTTCGGAGTTTGGACCTTCCAACTTCAAGAGAGTGTATGATGTTATTTGATTCAACCATAGGTAGATACCTACCAAGAGAATCATTTTTATTCAAAGGGATTCATCAGATGATGGTTAATTAAAAAACTTTGGCCGCACTTATTGGTATACCTACTTTTATTTTACCTATTCTTGTGAAGGATGAAAACTACAATCCACCGTTAAACAGAGTGTATACGAAGCACTTGAAATATTCTTCTTGTATTAGAACTTAACTTTGTTTTTCCGCCTTTTTGTTTATTTTTATTGAGGAAAGTTGAGACTGAGGTGAAGTGAAATACATCTACTAGGCATCTACTTTACAACTCCGCTTTATTGAGAACAGGATAAAGCCACTAAGATAGGTACATAGTTTATTAAAGACTTTAAGGTACAAAAATTGAGTTAAACACACAGAAATATTTTAGTACATTTATTAAGCAAAAGCAGGTAAGATCTCATTGGAACTAGAAGTTTGTATAGACAAAAAGAATAGATGACGAAATAAAGGCTCTCTGGCCGGTAACGTAGTGATAAAATGTCGGTGTCATTTCCTTTTGTAGCCCTAGAATTTTTCATAAACTTTTTGGTGAAACTGTAACCTTAATCAATGAATCTATGTGTAGCTTCTTGGTAAGAAAACAGTTGCGTTAAATATTGCTGGATGCAAAGGAATGAGAAATTGTCTAAATTTTTATACAAAGTTGACAAAATAATGACAAAAATGTATCTTGTATGACAAAAATTTAAACGAAGAACAATAATGGCAGATACTGGAAATGAAAAAGCAAGTTGTAACGAATATTTTCTGGCAATAACAGTACTTTCTTATAATGTGAGTACACTTATGGGGTTTTGACTACCCTTAAAATTGAGTAATGAAAATAGGGAGGGATTTGAGGAGATACACGTACCGTCTTGAAATTTTGGATATCAAAATGGGAAGAAAAAACAGAGCTAGGAAAAGCATGCCATATTCGTGTTGTGGGGCTTAACTGTACCTCCAAAAATGATCTGAAAGGTAAATTGGTGGGATTCCCTAAAACACGAGTAATAAGGTTGAAGAAGAAGCATGGAAGGTTTTTAAACAAGGTCCAAACCAGAACCGGAATACATAAATTATCAAAGATACTCAGTTGGCTGTTAAGGCTATTTATTTAAGTACATCATCCTCAAAATTGGTCCAGCAATGCCGGAATGAAAATGTTAGCCTGACTATTATCTAGGTTCCGGGTCATTGTGGCATTGATGGGAATGAACAAGCGGATGAGCCGGCCAGGCAATTAGCACCATTTCATAACTCACTTGCGGAAAGAGTCAACATTCCGTTTGGAGTTATGAGGGGCAACATTCTCTCAATTTTTCTTACCAAATCAAACCGTAGGTAGAGCAGTTTAATGAACTGCATTATATCTAGAAAGATTTGGTTCACTTATAATAAATCTCGAACGCTTGATCTGATATGCAGATCGGAACTCCTATCGGATCGGATTGGCTCCTATTTCAGCACCGATCCATAATAAGAGAAGAGAAAATCTACTGGATCCCTTCTCCTTTTTGAACTCAATCCAAACTGGAAGACTCCGTGAGATGGGTGTTATGTGCCAGATCAGAAGAGTTGAACAATTTCTTCTACAATCGTCAAAGATGTGAGCATTCCACATAACATTGTCTGCAATGAACATATCGAGAATTGAAAGCAAGAACCGCTCATGGATAGCAGCATAGAGGTTGGTCCCACTTCAACGACAGGAGGCGGTATCGAGTTTTTGAAGCATTGAACTAATATGGTCGATGGAAATTACTTGGAGTTGCAGATAGTAGAATATAGAGAAAGCGTTCGAGAGTTAATTGTTCGAAGCCTTTATCTAAAAACTTTGCATGGGTGAATCAATTTTCTTCAGCACTTATCAAAATTATATTTTCTTTTCCATTCTTTTCCAACTTCTAAGATTAGTCATAAGTTACAGCTTCTCAGTGTTGTTTAAACACTAATGAAACAGCTTCGAAGGAGCTAGAAAGAATAATCCTTAGGGTCCGCAAGGGGTTTCATCGTGTACGATTCAAGCACAAGCATTTCTACTCTGAAGCAAGTACCCTTAGTAAACTGCTGAAAAGCTAGTAAAATTCATTGCCAATCACCCTAATAGACAGATGAGATAGATGACAAACTAAACACCCAAAATCACGAGTTAAGGAACCTCGAATCTATAGGAATCCTCGACGATAATAGATACTGTCTCAGTAATATTAGTCGAAGTTGTATACTTTTTCAATGACCTCTGCCCCATTGCTAACCTCCAAAAATCCTCCGTTGTACATATCCGGGCGGACCATATCTACCCCACGCCATTTGAAAGGAAACTTTTGGTAGCTGCTTTGGAACTTTATGTTTGCAGGACAGTTTGAGGTTAATTTGACATTCCCAGGAAATGTCGTGACTTTCCCTGTACTTCTCGTGCACAATTTGATCGGAACAAATCTTCTTTCGGACTCTTATAGTAGAAAGATTATTAAATAATTACGATACACTCGCATTGTTCTGAGAACGGTTTTTTTAAATCTTGCGAAACCACTGAGTAATAGATAAGCTTTTCGATCATTCCTTTTCAGCATTTGTCCGGCCTATCTCTAAAAATCTTCTTCCGAATTTAACTATCGTCCAATTGCAATATTATGTCTACTCTTTCTAAAGTCAAAGAAAGGCTGATAAATTTATAAGCTCAAAAAATATACTGAACGAAAGATTTCTCAGTGACTGTCGATATGGCGTCCGAAGCAAAAGGTCCACTAGACCTTTGATATAAACTAAGAAAGGGCTTTATAAATGATAGATGATAGAAGTATAACAGAAACATGCATATGAGTTTCTCGAGGACCGCTGCAATATTTCTGGTCTTTCATGATACTGCAATTAGTTTTATAAACAATGCTGTAGAGAAATAGCCAGTCGCATTATTTCTCTAACACGATTCAGCCGTAACTTCATCCGCACTTCAGGAACTTCTTATCAATTTTTCTTGAGCCAAACTTCGGCCGATCTGTGAAACTCAGAGATTCTTTCTTTAGCCTAACAACACGAATGTGGAATTATATACACTGTTCAATAATACTTTTAGTGCGAGCAAATTATAAAAAAAACCTGATTGCTGTAAGGTGTCATAAATTATTTTAATTGTTCTCGGAAACGACTCTTTCGATTTTGATTAAACTCCATACGTTTATTGTACTTAGTGATTGTAATTAAAATTATTTCGCGAAAAAAATGTACATACCCGAAATATGATCCTGAACTTTTTTTTTTGAATAAATTGTCTTATTCTGGATGATTTTCGAATATTTTGTCAATGACTAGAACAATGTCGTTAAAATTTTTGACAAATGTAGTTAGTTATAAATGATATAAATACTATCTTATTCCAAAGATATGTATATCTTAAAAAAAAAATCTAAAAATAAATACATTTTCCAGTGCTTTAACTTTTAACACTATCCCGTACCAACGAACACTAATATCAGGCTAATTTATACTTTCAAAGCCCGGGGAAGGAGTTTCACTTCAATTGCCAACTACTAGTTTTAGAACTGAACCACATGAAACAGCAATAAGTGCGGTTATTCAGACTGTGATGATACTAATGACGAAACGTTTGTTGCGAATGTGAAGATGATATAGTTAGGATAGGATATACATAGAAGATGATGACAAGACCATACCCATAAGTGATCCGGGAAGTCCTAATGCCGATTTGTTGAGAAATGCGACGCGAGAAGAGAATCACTCATGGATATTAAATGAAACCTCGACTTTAACTGAGTTGTCGGTTGGTAAAAAGGCGATCAGTTCAAAATGAGTCTTCAAAACGAAATTTGATTCTGAAGGAAAATCCATTTGACGGCCAATTATCCATTCCATTCGTCGGACCAGACATGATCTTCTTGTGCATCAGATGGATGCAGTAACGGTGTTTTTGAACGTTGAGTAGGAAGAAGATATTTCTATGACTCAGTCCAACTGTTTTGAAGATGGTTCCAATCGCGTGTTTTACGGATGCGTATCAAGAGCAGTAAGTCGTCTTTGAAAATTGATCAAACGCAGTACATTTCAGATATTTTAAGATGATCGATATGGATGACTGTAATCCTATCTTCACATGTGTATAGATCTTAATCGAAAGCTGTCTTCAGATATGTCTAAGAGAGGAGAATGAAATGCAACAAATGAAAGATATCCCTTATATGCAGGCAATAGGCTGTTTGCTCTTTGCTGCTGAGATCACACGCCCCGACTACTCCTATACCGTGAATTTACTAAGTAGATTTGGACAGCTGTCAAACGTTTAATGCGGTCAAAGTTAAGATTGTCAAGGGCATTGTCTATCAAAAAGAAGTGGTATGATTGGATTCTGTGATGCGTACTGGCGATATTGATGCTAGACGTTCTATAACTGGCTATGTTTTTATGTTTCAACCGGATCGGGTTAAACCATCAGCTGGAGTCGCCCAAGGCTCAAAACTAGGCCCGTTCCTCTACAACTTGATGACTTCAGACCTTCTTTCTAAAATTGGATGAGAGAACCTTCTATATGCTGATGACTTGCTTACCTACGCCACATCAATGTCACCACTAATTGCTGTCCAAAAAGTAGAAACTCACATCAACAGACTCTTCCGATTCTACCAGAAATGGGGCATCCAAATCAACACTTTCGAATCGGAACTTGTCTGCTTTAGGAGAACTTCAACTGGTAGAGACATTCGCACCACAAAAATTTGCAGAAATCTTGTCCGGAGACTCCCTGACGGATCCACCATATAAATAGTTAGGTCCCCTATGAGCCAACGAATGTAAATTTTCACACATTTATGTAGTATCTTATTAGTTGTAAGTCAAATTGTAAATAGTATGTTCAATAAAACAAAATTGAATTGAACCGGATCGGGTGCTATATCATGGGTTTTAAAACGTCGAGGAATAGTCGCGCTTTCTCCACCCGAAGCTGAAGTTATGTCTGCCGCTGCTGTTATCCAAGAGTCTGTCTAACTCAAACGCTTGGAAGTTGAGCTGTCTCCAGATGCACCAAAATCAATTACAGATACTTCACTGCGGCAATAAGAATAATATCCAGTTCGCTTCAAATAACTCTTATTCATCGAGAACCAAACATGTCGACATCGAGGCAAAATTTATTCGCGATAAGTTACAGAGTTCAGAAGTCAAGCTGCAATATCTTCCAACAGACCAGATGTTTACAGTACTTTGGATTTATTTAATTAATTCATAATTAAGAGAAAAATAGGCATAGAATATCTAGAAAAAATAACATTTTCATCAGTTTAAAAGGCGATGATAAAGAAAGGTACAGAATGGACAAAATAATCAATTTTTCAAATTTTAAATCCACTGATTTCCCTCCCTAGCTTTTTCTCTATCTTAACAGAAAAATAAACGCACTGGAGTAATATAATTAGGCTTCAACTTAGCCCCATCCTATAGCGAAATGACTAAGCCCTGTTTCTCGATATCGAACTTCAGTGGAATTTTATTTCTTTATTCTTTCAATTAAAACTCGAGCTAAATGAGATAAATCTAAGTCTTTGATTTAAGTGTTCTTCATACACGGCTATTTAACACTCAATATATAAGTACTTAGTTGATTTTGTTACCATTAGCTATATATAGGCAACAATTGGCAGCTTATTAAGCATTTTATATAGATACAAATCTTGTGCGTGATTCCTAAGAGGCTTACTTAAAAGTAATAACACACACATATACCACATAGGATTATTTATTTTTCTGTGAAATAACTTAAGTTCTTTGGATTACTTTCTCCCTTAAATGCTTTTAATAAATAAAACAGGCTCTAAGAGCCTGCTAAGTATGAGCTCGAGCATAGACAAAATAAAAAAAAAGCCTTACCCTAACGACCGATTTTTCCGTTGTTGCTGGTAACAATTTACTCACACCCTTGGTCCATACTGCTATCAATAAATTCCTACCCCTCCCCCTCGGTTCACTTGAAATCGAAAAAAAAATAAATAAAATAACAATATTGATGGTAATTCCCATCGAATTGAACTTTGCTGTTCGTTAAGTTTTACTTCTAAAATAAACTGCTATTTTTATTCCCATCCGTACAGTACCTATACCCCATAAATACTCACACACACAGGAAATCCCTAAATGGACGACCATTTTGTTGACACCAAATGCCAGATAATTTAATAGCTGTTCATTTCGATGCCAATTTGTCCATACTCTGATGCTTGTTTTTTTTTTTTTTTATTTTTTTTTTATTAAATCCGCCCTTAATGCAAATTAAATGCATTTGACACATGGTAATTGCCCATCTGTATCTATTAATACCAGGATATTTGAGTTTTAACATTTTTGTCCAAATTATTGTGAGCTGATAATAAACACTCATGACACTTTATTTTAAACAGGATTTGTCCCTCGCTGCTCTGGATGTGTGAAGAGTAAATAAATACGAATAAAAATAAAAATGAAAATAAACGGCTAGACTATGTCATTGAGCCGGAACTATAATCTGCGTTAACACAAACAACATACCCAAACCTATCTCTATGTAGCTGAAGTGCAGAAAATAAGCTCTATTGAGGGTGGATAGGAAATAAACAAAAATTGAATCAGGATCATCCCCTCGTATATTTCTAACGCCTAGAAATCTCAAAAAAAAAAAAAAAAAAAAAAAAAATACTTCAAGTCTGTGTGCAAACGCAGCGAGCAGGAACATTTCATCCCTCTCATAAAAGAGAAACTTTTAGTGTTGTTTAAATGTGTGACAGACTGACAGGGTAGAAATTCACAAAGTGTACTCGTATATTATATTCTTTTCGGATAATAGGCCCGTTTGAGTTTTCAAAGTGAGGGACAGTGCACAGTGAAATATAAATTGGAGCATTTATGGAGGCTCTAAACTATAGGATTTGAATATAATATCCAACAGACAACTTGACTGATATTTCTTCTTATTTTTTTTCTTGCTCAGTCTAGAATCTGATTTGGCCTCACCGACTGAGGTCCTTCTATTGACTGAATCAAGTTTTTTTTTTCTTCTTCTATCAGAGTTGTGAGCTTTACACATAGATATAGTCGCACTTACTAATTTGGCATTGTACTAGATTTCAAAAAGCCACTTTCACCTACGTATTCAGGTTAAGTACGTGTTTGACCTCGTAACCTCTGCTATCTTATTCAGCTCTATGCCCCCTTCTCTACCGTCCCAGTCCCACTATATGTGAATGCAAGAAGCTAAATATATACTTACCTCTACACATATTGATTTTTCATTCGTTTTTTTTTTGTTATAATGTTTGTTTGTTGTTGGTGTGACGACAATTAGTTCCACTTTCGTTCAAGTGGACACTTTCAAGTCTAGGCCAGAGAGGTGTCCTGGCTTATTGCAATGACGTTGACATCTTGAATAAGTCATTTGACATTTTTTCTCATGTGAATGTGGGAGAGTGTGTACTCATAGCGATAATAATCGAGGTTAATAGACTTTTTGTATGATGACCAAATGAACGTGGGTAGGTTAAAGGTGGTATGGCAATTTCTATTATTATACTTATGGAGTATGAACATATAAAAAAAAATCTATATAATGATGTCATGGGAAAAAAAACGTGAGCATTTTAGGAATTGAGGATATTTGAGACAAATCTATATATAAATATAATTTTATATTAGATTTTTCTCATCATTCGCAGAACATCTCAGGTTTATTTTTAGATAAGTGTGTCCTTAAAGAACGACAAATTAGAAGAGATTTGTTTTGAACCCAACCTTCTTAAATATATTTGTAAAGATTTCTCTTACATAAGCTAAAAGTCCAACAAAAAAATGAGAACCAATGAAAACTCAAAACGGATAAAATGCACAAAAGGGTTGCTAGAATTTGCTCTAATGTTTAAGAGACCTTGAATTTTAAAAATTGATGTTTTTAGACAAAAATGTTCATAAGCATTATGATTTATTTATTAATAGACCAAGAAAGCTCTTAAAGCAGTTAGAGCTAAAAACGGAATGCCGTGTGATTTCTGAAGCCAACTGTCTAGGGGGAAAACCCAACCTATGCCTGACGTCATCATCAGAAACAACGCTGAGGTGACAATAACAGCTGACAAAGTGGAAGTTTTCGCGAATCACTTTGAGGAAAACTTCACACCTAGACCATCAACGGACCCTGTGTTCCTGGATGAAATCGGGACATCCGTTCAGCTGACTTTACATCCAAATTTGGAAAGAGTCGAATTTGATGCACACGTTTCAGCTAGTTGCCTAAGGGACAACCTTCACCTATGCCAATCAGAGGAAATAGCAGAAATCATCGTCAATTCCAAGCCAAAGAAGTCAGCAGAAACGGATGGAGTCTGAAACGACGTCAGCAAAAGGCTTCCACATGCAGTGATGATACTACTCCCAATCATCATAAATAACTGCGTCAACAACTGCTACTTCCCTCATTCATAAGTGGAAAACGGCCAAAATCGTGGCAATCCCGAAGAAAGGCGCTAAAAACCTGGTTTCCAACTATAGGCCTATATCCCTCCTCAACAATATCAGCAAAATTCTGGAAGAAGTCATACTAAGAATAAGAAGGCTCAAGAAGTACTGCAATGAAAAAAACATCGTCTCAGACATGCAGTTTTGATTTCGGGAAGGTCATTCAGCGCTGCATCCGTTACTAAAGTTCCAGTCTGAAGTCCACCGTAGGATGCTTTCTGGATGTCAAGAAAGCATTCGACAGCGTATGGATAGAAGCTTTTATCCATAAGCTTCGAGTACTTGGACTACCTTCGCCATTAATAAAAATTATTATTTTCTTTTCTATCTTTCGGGGAAATTCTTCGTTCAACCTGACAGCTGAAAGTCTTCAATCAAATCCATCAAAGCCGGAGTCGCCCAAGGATCGAAGCTGGGTCCCTTCATATATAGCCTGATGACGTCTGATCAACCCGTGCCAACTGATTGCGAGAACCTGCTTTTTGCTGAAGAATTACTGAGCTACGCCTCATTGATAGCGCCAACAAATGCAGCTCGGAGAGCGGATGCCCACGTCTCTAGACTCTACGAGTATTACAGAAAGTGGTGTATCCGAATCAACACTGCCAAATCTGAGCTTGTGTGTTCAGGAGACCCATCACCAATGGCAACTGCTGTCGTTCTGCAGCCACTTGCAGAAATCTGACCCTGAAGCTCCCCAATGGGTCGACGATAGCAGCCAAAAGAAATGCTAAATACCTCGGAGTCCACTTCAACGAGCTGTCCAAATTCAACCCGCACTCAAGGAAGGTACTAAGGAAGGGCAACTTCACGTTTCACCGCTTGCACACATTGCTAGCCAGAAGAACCGGACTAAGCCAGCCAGTGAAACTACTGATATACAAGCAGCTAATCAGACCTGTCATCAGCTATAATTTTCCTGCATGGTACACCATTTTCAAGACAGCAATGCAGAAGCTTTAACTCTTCAAAAGGAAAATTCTGAGGATAAGCAGCGGACTAATCTTCGATCGACAGCGAAAGAAGCACTACAGCAACACTGGACCAGTTTCTCGTGCAATTGGCAAATAAGCTTATACAAAACACCGCCAACTAACCAAGCCCGCTGATAAGAAGGATGACTACCCAGGAACAACATCCAGAGCCTAGATACCTTAGTGCTTTGGATATGTTTAGAAAGGATCCCAACCGACAACGAAGAAGCAGTTCGATTTTACGCTGACGCGGAGTCAGCATACCACCGTGGCTGAAAACACCTACCAACCAACCACCAATAAACCCACCAACAGGACAGCCGGGACAGAACAACCCGAGAGAAAAACCAAGCCAATTTATCTTAAACTTAATTTTGAATATTTTTACCATGTAGTACATTATAAATGTTATAATTTGTTGAGTTTTATAAGTCATTTTATAAGTTAGGCTCCCTATGTGCCAACAGATTTTTATTTTTATTCATATTATCCTTAAGTTTAAGTCTTACATCAATAAGTTCAATAAAAAAAAACCTTCAAACCTTAAAACCTTCAGATTTCTCAAGCAAATGTGAATTTATGCAAAAACAAAAATTATAAATCGTTTTTAAAAATAACTTTTTGTTCATAAAATTTGTTAAGCATTTTTCAAAGAAAAAAATTGATACGCCAATCTAAGATTTGATTTTTTTTTGTTATGATATGTAATTTTTACTTGCGACTTATAGGTACTAAAAGGCTAGTTACGCATTCGTAAAAAATATCGAGGTCGAGATTTTGTTCAAAGTTGGCATAACGACGATAGCGAAGACGGAAAAAGTGAGTATTGCAATTCCATCTGTCTGTTTGTGTGTCTTTTCGACTACAGCCAAAACTGCTCCTCCGATTTTCTTTAAGTTTATAGCATTTTCAAAGTCACCCCCACATTTTTTTCTTTCTATAAGACGAAAAATAACGGTACCTGCCATATGAATTTTTTTTATCAAAATTTTAAAAATATTTTTTTTCTCAAAAACTGTTTCACAGATTAAAAACAGTTAACGAAATTATATGTATCTAGTTAAAGCGAGATAATGATAGAAAAATAAAATTTCCGAAAATGGGTTATTATTGGTACCCCCTCCTAGAACCATTTTTTTGTTTTTGATTTTTTCAAAACCGATACAACCGATTTTGATCGGTTTGAATAGTATTGTGTATTCAAATTTTCCAAAAAGGTTTTTTTGGATTTTTTTAAAAAATTTATAATTTTTTTTTTTCAAAACTCAATAATTCGAAAAATCCACATAAAAACTTTTTATTTTATCTAAGTGGTACCTACCATACAAATGTTAAAAAATAGTTTTTGAAAATCGTATTTCTTTCGAAAACGGCGTCTATAATTTTTATAATATGTTTTTTTTTTTCAATAAATTCAATAAAAAAAAATTAAATTGAGATATTACTGACATATTACCAAGGAACCATTTAATTTTGAATTTCTCACGGATTTTGAAGAAATTTTTTTTTATTGAGAAGCTCTTAAACAGTTTAAGGCACTGGCACTGCGTTTCAAAAACTTTAAAAAAAATATTTTTTTAAAATTCAATATCTCAGAAACTGGTCCATATTTTTTTTTTGAAATTTAATTGTCAATCGTACAATAACAAAGACTTAAAGTTGGCGTACCAAATAATTTTTTTTTTCAAATTTGTATGGCCTTATGAAGGGTTTTTCAATTGGCATAGTTGGATTTTGCCGACTTGGGTCGGCCTTTGCCAAATCACCATATCAAGTTACTTTCAAATAATAAAACTTTGTTATCAAAATTAGTATTCATTACAGCAAACTGTAGGCGTTGTAACGGTTCACACTCGACTCTGCAATGATTGTTGGCAAAATTTAAGACGACCGG
This sequence comes from Chrysotoxum bicinctum, assembly GCA_911387755.1. Lineage (NCBI taxonomy): Eukaryota > Metazoa > Arthropoda > Insecta > Diptera > Syrphidae > Chrysotoxum > Chrysotoxum bicinctum. The sequence continues at coordinate 34,618,442 of OU426987.1, forward strand.
TTGGCTAATAAATCAGCCAACATTCATACATCAAAGGAATGCAAGATCGGCCGACGATATCGCCTCCGTCCGGAAAGTGTACAGCAGAACCCGCGGCTGTGGATTCCTTGACGTGCACAAGAACTCGGCCTTTTGCACTCTTTGGCGAATTTTGCATCGGGACTTAGGCATATTACATATACCCGTACAAAATCCAGCTAACCCAAAAATCTAAGGAAGTGTTTGGAAGAGGATCCGAATTTTGGTCCACAAATCACCTTCAGCGACAAGGGGCGTTTTTGGATTATTGGCTGTGCTGACAAGCAAAATTTCCGTTTATGGGACGACACCAATCCACACGAGGTTCACCAGGTTACAGTTACAGAGCGTTCTCAATAAGTTACCATTTGGTGTGGATTTTGGGCCGGCAGCTGCGTCTTTGGTCGGTAATTTTTTGAAAGCTACGTTGGTGAGGTCACTCTTAATGGCGAGCGCTACAGAATAATAATAATTAATTTCTTATGTCCCAAATTCAACCATATGGACCAAAATAAAATGCAGAAGAGAGAAAAATGGACCATTTAAACAACTACCCGTTCTCATTGAAAACCCCTTCAGTAGATACAGTCAGTAATGGTGTAGTTTAAACTTTGTTAAAGGATCACTCTATTGATCATAAACATTAAGTGAAACAAAAAAATTCTAAGAACTGTTTTGGAGAAAAATATCATTTCCGAATAAAAACAATGTGTATCTACAGCGTGTAGATAGTGTTAAAAAGCTTTTAACAAAGAAGATTAAAAAAATCGGGCATTTATGGTTTTCAAAATATTGCGTTTTGAAGAAAACAAAAACTAAATATACAACCGTTTAGGTTGTAGTCTTATAGACGAATAGACTGACAGAAATGCTAGGCATATTTGTCTCTTCCTTTCCGCGTAACTTGCCATATAGAACCTTTATATTATCACCGAGCAAAGCCAGTCAAGTTCACTGTTAGTTTCGAAAATAGAATTTCAGCTGACAGGCGAGTCATTAAAGAAAAAGAAGTCAGCTGAAGTCGGTGATATATCCAAAGTTGTAACGTATACTACGAAAGTTATCTCCGGAGGCAGTGGACATTTATACCACACTATTTACCAACCCATTGAAAAATGCATAGTGCGATGGAAGACAGCCGGACTCCGATATCCAATGGAACAAAACTAAAAGGCAGTACACTGGTACGTAATATATCTGCTTAATTTAGGGGGTCTCTATCTAAAGCTGATTAGAATCGGCATGAGTTAACCAATACTATAAATAGTTCTTGACATGTTAAGTGGTAGAAAGTTTCCAATCTTAGATATTAAAAATCTTAGGTATTAAAAATGGTCCTCAGCAGGGAGTGATTATCTCGCCGTTTCTATTTAGTATTTAAACCAGCGATCTGATAGCTAGTTTTTCTGAACTAATTTCGTATGCCGAAGATATAATAGCGTACAGAACATTTCCAAAAGTCGAGGTTATCAGAATTCTTTCGCAGCGTAACTTCGATCAGAATTAGCTAATATATAATAATGACTGAAAGTTTAAAATGAGCTTTCGGAGATCTGAAACGATTCTGTTTAGGTCTCCGCTGCATGGAGCCTTAAGGGATACGAGAAATAACTGACGCAAGCTAGTGATCTAATTGGATCCATATTTGTATTTCGTCAGAAGTATAAATTCTGCTCTGACTAGGGCTAGGGGAATATTTGCCCTGACAAAGGTTTGATAACGGAGAGAAGATGAATTGCTTCTATTTCAATTCAATTTTGAACATACTATTTACAATTTGGCTCACAACTAATATGTATAAAAATTTACATTTGTTGGCTCATGGGGGGCCTAACTATATACCATACAGTGACTTATTTAATTATTTTTATATGAAATTTGCATGACGTAAAAAATGAAATTTAAAAGGTCGGTTAACTGTATTGTCCTCAGGGTGTTCATTCCCGGTTGTCAGTGGTGATTTTTATGGGTTATGGGCAGGTATGGCATTTAAGCCGCGGTGATAGGCTGACCCAATGTCAGCGTAGAACGAGACTGATTCCTCGTTGTCCCTGATTACGTTGCCATCCAGAGTGTCCATCACACTGAGGTACCTCGGTTCGGGATGTCGTTGTTCTGTGGTCATCCTTCTCATAAGCTGATTCGGGTGATCGATGATGTTCCCCATTAGTTTCTTCGTTGAATGAACTAGATATTTGTCCAGTGTGATTAAATTCGCTTCTGTGTAGAGATGCTTGTTCCTGTAGTATATTTCTGTCGTTGACGGTCGAAGTAGAGTCCAGTGCAGATCCTCAGTATCTTCCTTTCGAAGAGTTGAAGTTCCTTCATAGCTGTCTTCGAGATTGAAAACCAGACTGGTAAGAAACAGCTGATCACTGGTCGCAGGAGCTGCTTGTAGATTAATATCTTTTTCGGTTGGCTAAGACCTGATCTTCTTTTCAGCAATGGGTGCAAACGGCTGAAGGCCCAGCTGGCCTTTTTCAGAACATTTCTTGAGTGCAGGTTAAACCTTAGCAACTCGTTGAAGTGTACTCCCAGGTACTTGACATTTGGCTTTTAAACTATAGAGGATCCGTCAGGGAGTCTCAAGACCAGATTTCTGAAAATTGTTGCGGTGCGAAAGCTTCTACCAGTAGAAGGTCTCCTGAAGCAGACAAGTTCCGATTTGGAAGTGTTGATTCGGATGCCCCATTTCTGGTAGAATTGGAAGAGTTTGTTAATATGTGTTTCTACTTTTTGGACAGCGATTAGTGGTGCCATTGATGGTATAGGTGAGCGAATCATCAGCATACAGAAGGTTCTCGCATCCAATTGGTGAAGGTTGGTCTGAAGTCATCAAGTTGTAGAGGAAGGGGCCTAGTTTTGAGCCAAATGAATTGCTAAATGAAAATGGCCCTTATCCGAAATAGGTTCGGGTGTTTGAGATGCAAAGTCTTAGACGGATTACACAGAACACTGGAGTCGGAGTAAAAACTTTATTTTTCCAACCAGGTTCTATAATAATGGGGACAACAAAAACGGAATTGAAATTTTTTTTTGCTAAAGCTAATTCGGAGTCACATTGCATGAGCGATATCCTTAATTTTTGGGGCTTACTACCACATAGATGAGCCTGATGCACTACTGAGAGCGTTGATGGCTGGTTTAGGATATAATAGCGATTCCGTCAATCTACCACGTCAGCCGTAGACCTGTGGATAGGGTGCTCCTTTGTGGTCGGGGCATCTTCGCACAACGCGGAGCAAAGTGCCTTCGATTCAGTAGGACTGTGCCCAATACTGATTTAAAAATATTTTACTAGAATTTAGTTTACTTAAATCCCGTTGGCGCCAATTGAGAAAAATAAGCTGACTAGTGAAATTTTTTTTATAACGCAATCTTTCAATTTTGCTCTGAATTCTATCTCAACCAACAAAAATTCAAATGATCATTTTATAATTTAGAAAATTTTTATAGTATCACGTATTTTTCTCCCTTTCACGAAATATATCTCATCTAGAATTCTAAAGTCTTACACATCTGTTCTTCACCTGGGCGCCATTTAATAGAAGTTATCAATTTATAAAAACCTACCTTAAAATACATCTAATACATCACCTTTGTGCGTGGATGCCTCTACTCTTATTTAGAATTCGTACACGTAGGTACTTACTTTAAAATTCTTGCTGAAATTTACCGTCTAAAAATGAAAGCTTCATAAAACATTCAGTATTCTATCTCTTCAAAATACACCTAAACTTGTGACATACGACAAAGAAGTTGAAATTTAAGAAGAAGAAGTAGATACACGTCGTTTGCAAGTCACAGCCAATAATTTGAAAGCAGAGGCAATTGGGGATTCACATATAAGTAGGTATGTTTAGGCAATGTACTCGTATGTAGGTGCCCACATATTTTCACAACTCACATCTCAAACCCTGCGCTCGACAACGTCAGACAATTTTACCGAAATTAAAGTCATAAATAAACCAATCCCATCCTATTTATAGAATGTATGCAAACACTTTGGCACTGACTCACAACCAAAAGTCCCAAAGAAGTTATCCTATACTATATGTTTAAAAGTGTGTATGAATAAGTAGTATGCAAATGTTCGACATACCTATACAAAGATACTTCAAGAAGAGAATTTCCCTGAAAACTTGATTGTAACCATAAATTTAATTCATGATCCTTGCTAAGATATATACCCTTCCAAGCGTAAGTTATTGTCTAACCCACAGAAATGTCTCGCAATTATCTATAGATAGGTTTATAATGGATAAGGATCTCCCCCTCTCTCCTACTCACTCTCCAATTCCCTATTTTGCAATTGGTTGTGCTGTCTAACCGAATCGTATAATTGTATTTATTATTACATTGAATCAGACAATAATACAAAAGGACGATAATATGGCGTGTAAGCTATTGGTTATCTCTTCAGTTCAAGTTTTGATTTACTTTCACCCTCTATCTCTCTCTCCATCATGTGTCGTATAATACTTCAAGGATAACAATGACCATACACTAAGTACAGAACAATCTTGACCAGCATCAGACGAAATTCTTATGCTGGGATTTGCAACTGTTCTTTCACTTGGCAAATGTCTTAACTGTCAGTTAAACTCTCATTTAACCAATAAATTGCATTCTCTTGTTTCTGACACTGTGTCTGTTATTTAATTCGTTTTGCTCCCTTGCTTCCATTACCATCACGAAGTCCTCGAATGAGCGAACACAATATTCCTGCACCGCATGTCCAACAAATGTGTCTACAATCTAATTACCTACAAATGAAATGCTATTATGCAGCTAATGAACAAAAGGACGATTTAATCACACACTTATGTATAGAGGACACCCATTGTTATTCTTAAAAATACGAGAGGGAGAAAAATTCGTATTCCTTAAACTTTCATCACATCCTGCAAGTATGCAACGAAAAAAAAGGAAACACAACAAAAGGACATACCACTATAACCACCATTTCCCCCACCGTATCGCATTGGGTGGATAGGTAAATGCATTTCTCAACACACAGCCACACATTTATTTTTATTTTCACAAAAAGGACCTTAAACAAAACACACACAACAACAACAACAACATCAGCAAAATATAAATTTTTGTTTGCTTATTATTTTGTTTTATTAGCCGCATTTAAATTAAAAGCATGACACATATGAAAGAACAAAAAAATACAAGAGGATTTACATTTTACTATTTCGCAAGGATAATAGAGAATACATCGCATTCACCGCACCAAGCAAAACACACACACACAAACACATGCAGCAGAAAATGCAGGGAAAAAAAGAAACTTATTTGTCTGTATATAGCAAGCAAAAATATTTTCAGATCCTTTATATTTCTTTTGTCTTATTATTAGCTCTCGCTTTCCATCTTTACAGGATTTCATTTTAAGGATAAAACAACATAAATTGAATGGAAGACCAAAAACTACAGGAAGAGGAGGAGGGGGTAGATAAGTTTTGTTGTAGGTATTTGTATTTTATTCTCTCTTTCGAGTTTTGGATAAGAAGTGTTTTATGTGTTACGGTAGGGGGCGGGGGTGTAAGGATATGTTGATGGTGAGAAAAAAAGCATATGTTTTATTGGTGCTTTGTGTGTGAATTGTGGCAAGGATAAGCTTTTGATAATTATGGTTTATTGCTTTTTGTGGTGTGACTCGACGCGGCTAATGCTAAAAATAAATCATCCGACTTTGTGTTCGTGTTATAATATTTAATGCTCTATCTACCAAAAGTTTTTTGCATTGTGAATTTTTCTTTTTTTTTATTTTTTTGTATCGAAATTATTATTAGTTTTTTTTTGTACAGAAAAGGACTTTTTTTTTTGTGTGTATTGTGTAGGTACTTATTTTTTGTTTTATTTAGGAAATTGCAATTATGATTTGAAGATAATTTAAACAGCTTTTTTTAATTTAATTTTCAGTTTAAAGAAGTTAGATTAGTTTGTGCAAAGTTTTGACTAGTGAGTTCGGTAAAATTTTGTGTATTAATTTCAATTCAATGATTTATTACAGTTTTGTGCTGGAAATATAGTCCTAGAGATAATAGAAATATTTTATAATAGAAATACCAAAATAAGTAAATGAAAGTGCAATGGAATTGAAAATCAGATTATGTTTGGAGTTCTTATAGTTTTTTCTTTAGAATCATTACTTTTATTCTTTTCATTTTAATAATTCCTATGTAGGTACTTATGGAGATTAGAAAATTTCAGAAATATTGGAACTCTTCTAAACTAGTTGATTATGCATTGGATTATCATGGTTTCCCAGCTTCTGCCATCTAAAAATGAAAATAAAATATTTATTTCATGGGAACTATGTTTTAGGAGGAAGTAAAAAATCCTCTAGGCCAAATTTTGTCATGATAAGTTCTTCGCATGTAAGCCGTTCGGACTCTACAAAAAATGTTAATCCCCTCCGTTACTGCCAACCATTCCTGTGTGTGTGTTACCAGGAACGGAGGGGACCTATACAATTTTCTGCCGATTCCGAACGGCTAATGAGCAGCACTTTCCATGACAAGAGATACTCTTGGAGGATTTGTCAATTCCTCGCAAGAGGCAGTACACTCCTGAAAAAAACCTTTCTTGCAGCGGCTGAGAATCGAACTCGAGACCTTCCGCATGGTAGTCCAACGCACTTACCATTATGCCAAGGGTTTCATCCAACACAATTCAATATTTTCGGCAAAGAAACAACTCGAAACACAGCTATTCATCTAAAAGCCTCTTTGTAGTGGAACTACAAACTCATTCGGTTCACTTCTAAGTAGCATCGTTGACACACCATCCCTCAGATTCAATTAGATAAAAACTTTAATGGTAATCATTTCTTCTAGAGAAATCTGAGAGGACATGAAATTCCTGGAAGATGATTCAATATATTTTTACACTGATGAATCAATAAAATTAATAAAGGGATTGGTGGAGGTGTATACTCAAACAGATTAAATTTAAGTCTCTGTTTTTGTGTTCCGAATCACTGTAGCATGTTCCAGGTGGATCTTTTGTCGATTACAGAAGTCCTGTCTTGGCTCAGAAGAAACGTGATATCAATCAAAGATATCCTGATCTTCTCGGGCAGCCAAGCAGTCATTAAATCTCTTGATTCTGTCTCTACCAGCTCAATTTCAGCTCTTAACTGGTTTCTTATTGAGATGGCGCAGCAGTTTAAAATTCAGCTCTGCTGAGTGCTGGCCTACAGGGACATTTCAGAAAATTGTAAAGCTGATGCAAATATCGGTATTTCCTACGTGTAAGCTTATGCTAAAATAATATGCTATAAAGAGAACAAACCTCTGGTGGAACAATATCACAACCTGCTTGGCGGACAAAACAGATTTGGCCAATACTAGATCTGAAACACTCCAAATGTTTAATAGCTTTAAACAGATCGCACATCATGCAACATTACATGCAACACGACTTGGAGTTTATTCGAACGATTTCTGCAGAAGCTACATGGACGAAGAAGAGGAGGAATCAATCCCTCACCTTCTCTGTACATATCCTGCTTTATCGCGAAAACGTAAACTCCATTTGGGCGATTTCTACTACAATGATGTTAGTGATCTGGAAAATATAATTATGTAGATGTAATAAATCTCGCTCACTTTATAGAAGCTCCAATTGGTTTAACAATTAGGAAGAAAGTCTCCAAGATTAAATTTAGAATCACAATGGACCAATTTATAACCAAAGGGTATCGGCTCTCCTGCTGATAGCAAGAAGACTTAAATTTCGGCGGAGAGTGAGTCTTTAATTTGTAAGTTTTTGTTGTTGTTGATAAAATGAGTAGTCTGAAATTGTAGCTCGTACAGTTTAACTTCGTTTTTATAGAACCATATTTCGGAAGAGTAATAGATTTTGAGAACACCGAACTATCGGTAAAGTACTATATGCCTTTGCACAATTTTTTTCCTAAAATCGATAACTACTATGAAGCTACTTTTTTTCTATTTTGCAGAATTGTATACTCGAAAATACAATTGTTAGATGTAAATTTAAATTTCTCGACAATTTATCCGAACAAAAAAAAAATAACATTAATTTGACGACTCAACAAATACCATGTTGGTGTTGTAGGTAGGAAGATTTTCTGATCAATCCCCACGGATAAGTTGAAAAAGAATTATTGCAATAAGTTATGCTCTTGGGGGAGTCAGTTTCCAATTTTTTGTTAGATCGTAGCAGTTGGGAATCTATCCGAAAAAGCCTAACGTACTAACCAATACGTCGCGGATTACTACAATTGTTTTCCATATTAATTACAAAAAAAAAAAAACAGAAGTTAGCGAAGGCCATATAGAATATTACAGAACTGAACTTATGGAGCTCATGGATAATTTTATTTGTGCATTTGACCTATAAGCACATAGCTTTATAAGAAGCTCATTTTTAAGACAATTTTATTGTCAACCACTATTTCGTTGTTCGGAATATTGTACAATTAAACGAGCTTTCAAATTTATTAATCCCAAAAATGTATCAAGATGGCGTCTTTTCTCTAATTCACATCTCCGGTACTAGAGATACTGTAAGCAGTTAAAACTTTGCTTAATACAAAACTAAAGCAATATTCAGTTAAATACATAAAAGGTCTTTCCTCGTTAACAGATCCACAACAACTGATCATATCTTTATTCTTTCAATATATATTTTTCTACCTAACCGGTAGTCTATTTCTATTAAATACAATCTTTATATCTTTCTTTCATTATACATTATCTTCTTTCTGAACATTCATTTTTTTTTTCTTTATACTTTCTTTTGGAAGTGTTGCCACAATACTATTAAATTTATTCGACAAAATTTACAATATTATAATGTTTTACCTAGTTTGTCTCAAAATCTATTGATTGTAGGAAACAGTATCAACATAGTTTTTGGAAAGAATTGGTACTCCAAATTCGTACAGTAGTAAGATTAAGAGTACTGAAGGGATCTCGATGTACAAACTTCCGCTGACACAAATAATAGCCCTCCCATTGTTCTTCAACGCTGGCAAGACCGTTGCGTCATCTTTAACAGTTGCTGGAATTAACAGTTTGGCTCCATTGTGCGATCCCCTTACTAAAGAATTTTTCAATAATGTCAGATAGATGTTGAAATGAAATAAAACAAAATTTTCAATGACTCTTTCGCACAGATCAGGGTGAATTTGAGAGATTTCCTGCGTTATGTTCACCTTAAGGGCGTAGATCGATGGCTCATGCAAATTGTCAACCTTGACGTCTGTTGTTTGGCAGGTAGCACCATCCTGCTGGGACCAGATGTCATCTAGGTCCGCGTGGTTCAGTTTTGGCCATGAGAAAAATTGGGTATCATCTAAACACCTGATCATAGTCACTTTCAAAAAATTACGGACCAATAACACAGCCGGGCCAAAGTCCACACCAAACTGTAACTTAGTCGTCATAAACGGAAATCTTGCTTGTTAACACAGCCATTTATCCAAAAACTCGCCTTGCCGCTAAAGTTATTTTCCGGCCAAAATTGGGGTCGTCTTCCAAACGCTCTGAAGCCCAGTCAGCGAACAAACGGCGGCGTTGGATTATGGTCATGAACTTTGAGCTCCTGAGTCGGTTAGATCTTGTACGGATGAAGTCCCAAGTCCCCATGCAAAATGTTTAAAATTGAAGTACACGGCGATTTCTTCTGTACTCTTTCACAGATGTTGGCGATATTCTTTTCCAATTTTGTGTTCCTTTGGCGTACAGACAGACTGATTGCCAAACTGGTTGTCTTAAATTTGGCCACCAAACTAACACTCATTTTGAAAATGCTGTTCAGTCGTGTAACTTAAAATTGTGATTTGACATCAGTAAATACAAAATTGACAATAGATTTGACAGATGTCACGAAAATAACTTGACCCCAGAGGCCACCAAAATCTACGCGCCCCAATTGAAAACCCCTTTACAATTCAATTTGTTTGTTTACACGTTGCCGTTTCGGTATGTGAAAAAAAGTTAAATAAAAGTGTGAGTTGGGTTGTTGTTGGTTTTTGTTTCTCTTGCTTTTCTAGAGCGTGTATGTGTTAAGTTTTGTTCATGTTCAGTTCATGTGCAATTTTTTGTTTGTTGAATTTCACCCACTGTGTGCTAATAATAGGTATAATATTGCCAGTATATGTAGTAGTCGAATTTAGTTGACAGTATAGAACACGATTTATGGACAAATCCTCCAAGAGTATCTCTTGACATGAAAAGTGCTGCTCATTAGCCGTTCGGAATTGGCAGACAATTGTACCCCGGTCGCCTCCATTCGTGGTTACACGCACACATAATTGCTTGAGAGTTGTAAGTAACCAGGTTACGGCTCTCTATGAGCCGTCATGGGCTCATGGCCTTTAATTTTGAGGACACGATTTAAGAAAAAATTATATAATGACGTCAATCGAAAACTATAATGCGAGAAACAGATTGGCACAGCAACTTCAACACCAACTTTGACAACCACGTCACTCTTTTTAGAGCCACCGGTTTTAAATGGCTTTGATTACATTAACACAGCAACTTCGACATCGACATCAACGTTAGACCTAAGCCCTAAATTTGCTGTCGCTGTGCAAATACTAACAACTTTTAAGGTGAAATTTGTCAGTATTATCAACATTCAAATGAAAATGTGAGAAGCATCTTTTTGTTTTGTCTATTAATTTTGGTTTTGACAATAGAAGAATTACTAAAAACAAATTAATTTTAGTACGACAAATTGCAAGTCGTTTACATTGATGCAATTTACGTTAATTTTTATCAAATTATGTACGGCAAATTCATTCTGCATTTGAAACTATTTTGATTATATATGCTGTCAAAAAACGCTGTTCACGTTGTAATCTATTTCACAAGACTTTTGATGTTGAAGTTTTCGTTGCTGTTAAAGTTGCTGTTGAAATTGCTGTGTTAATCTGTTTCTCGCATAATTCTTCCTTATACACGAAGGTGAAGAAAATTAGAAATTGGAGGTATTGAATTAAATTAATTAAATTGACCTTAATATTATAATGAACTTTCTTATACGCTTTAATCTGATTTTCAAGACCATTAAAAAGTAATAAAATATGGTATATAAAACAAATAACAAATCATGTGCTTCAGCAGAAAAATTCAACAAAAATTTTAGAGAATTCATATAAAAAAGAGTGAAAAGTGTATAATTTGCATAATTATCATAAATTTCTTATTTGTTTAATTTAACTTTATAATATTTAATTTTTTGTACTTGAAAACTATAGGAACCTTCATTTATAATTTAATTTTGTGCTCAATATTCTACATATAGAACACAATTTGATTTAAAATTTTCGGAATAACAAAAAATATATATAAAAAAATCATTTTTATATTTTAATTAGTTAATTAAAGTTTTAGTATGCACACACCCAAAATAAGGGAAGGACGAAAACACAATAATTAAATTCATAAACAAAATTATTCAAGAAAAAACATTATTTTGTATGTGAATTGTATTTCTTGTGTATGTGTTCGAAGGACTTATTTTATTTTTTATGAATTTTATGATGTTCTAATGGAATTTGTTTTCTTATTCTGTTTTTTTATAATTAGTTATAATAAATTAAAAAAAAATTCTCAGATCCTAATTCTTCTCTCACTCTCTTTTTTTTATTTTCTTTTTTTTATTAATTACTAATTTTTCGATATTTATGTGTCTCTTTTCTGTAAAAAAAAAAATGTTTTCGTGTAAATTTCTGTTTTGGGAAATAAAAAAAAAAAATTATTAAGCAAAAATCAAAGCTTGTAGGTTTGTACTTTAATTTGTGTAAAATATATTTTTTTGTTGTTTTGAGTTAAAGTTTTATGGAAAAGCGAATAGATTTTTATATATATTTATATAATTTTGTGTAACTATGAAGCGATTATATATTTCTTCAAAAAAAAGTTTAAATTAAATTGATTTTTTTTTTCATAAAAAACATATTAAAACAATTTAAAATATTTCAGTTAAAACTTTTCATAAAAAGGATTATTCAACTGAATTGATTCGAAAAAAGGCCGGTTCATGGATAATGAATAAATTAAATTCACTAAATAAACAACAATTTATTTGACAGCCAATTTAGTAACAGTTTTTTGTTTCTCTTTAATTTTGAAGCCAAAAACCACACAAATTAAAATTATACACCATTCTTGCATTTTTCAGGAAATCTTAAACAAAAAAAAATAATTTTTTAAAATCTAATTGTTTTTGTTTTTTAATTTTCTAAACGACAAACATTTAGAACTTTTTTTTTAAGAATATTAAAAAAAACAAAAATATACAATGAAAACATATCAACTATGAATTGAATGAAATTTTTAACTTAAAAATAAATTAAGGACCGCTAAAAATGGACACACCAACGCGACATTATTTATGAATAAATTCAAAAAAATAAAAATATTTGTAAAAAGAAAATTTTAAAAATACTTCTAAGAAATGTTACGATTTCATGTTTTGTTTTTTTTTTTTAGCTTTGTTTTAATTTTTATATCAAGCATTAAATACTCACGGAAGTTTTTATTTAAAAAAAAATAATAAAATATTTATATTTTCATGTATATTGTTTAATTTTTTCTGTGGATATTTTGTTTGTATATTTTTTTATGTCAAATAATATCGTGGTTTTATTTGGTTTAATATTTTATTTTTGATTATTTTATTGTTTTTTTTTTTTTAGTTTTTGCTTGGGGATACGGTATTGTTACGTTCATATTACACGCATTTTACATTTAGAATATATGGAATAAAAAAACAGACGATATTTTTATTAAGAGAGTATAGAGAAGATTTTTGATATCGTACCGTTTCGCTCACCTTCTTGTCCCACTGCAGGACATATGGCACAGGATGATCGTTGGGGAATTCGACGTGACAGTTGAATATGACGCCTTCACCAAGGATGGCTGTAATGTGTACAGCATCTTCTGCTTGAAAGAAATACAAGAAAAAAAAGTATGTGATTAGTGTTAATTTTTCAGAAGTGTGATATGTATGTATTTAATTTTTGTCAATATATTTTTAATGAACAGATTTTATCACCAAAACTATCAAGAATATTGTCAAAGATTCAAACTAAAATTCTTTATTTCATTTAGAAAAAAACACTACATGAGTAGATTGCACATTCTTTGTCCTATAGTTCAATCTTCAAAGCTATAAATTGGCTAATCATCCGGGTATAGGGGTTGTGTCGTCGGGTTAGATGTCTTACAAAGTAAAATCACCGTTATTGAAAGAGGCGCTTTGGATAATGATTACCCTTAAATGGCAACAAAACCTCGAAACTTTAAAATATAAGCACGACATAAGAGAATTTTTTTCGAACTTGCAAGCAATTCACACCCTAAGTGCTTCTTGGAAGCTTCAAAACTTCAATCTGTTCTTAGGCAGTATAATGTAGATGAAACTGAAGAACCTAACAATGGTAAGATAGTAGGACATCTTCAACGGAACGGCATAGTCTCCAACGAAACGACAACATATAAAAACTTCGAACTGATAGGTATATTTTGGAGCAGCTTTTATTACGGTGATAGGTAAAACTATGTTCTTAAGACTTAATATCCACAAAGCAAACTTGTACCATCAACCAATAGGACCATTTTCTAATCGATGCAATGAACGTATACGGACATTTAGACATGCGTATATTTTGAGAAGTAAACTTGAAGTTGTCAGATTCTACTCACAGCACCTTAGTAAGAAGCTCTCTTCTTCGCATTCACCAACTGCAGAAAACATTAACAATTATTGGGCTCAATATCACAGGCTATAATAGTTTACCAACCACCCCACAGAAAGAATACGTGGTAGGATGCAACTGTCACAATATTGAAATGCTGCAGCATAAAACAGGAGTAGCGAGACTAGACTTTAGAACAAAGAAAATAGAGGAGAAGAAGATCCAATTCAGAAAGAAAAGAGTAAGGCCACCTCGATCCCAGGGACATCGAAAAACTTCGCGATCGAAACATGATCTCTAACTAATATTTGGATTGCTATAATAAAGCAAAGTCACTGATTGTTAGTTGTAAAATTATTAAGCAAACTCTTTAAAACAGCGAAGGTTATCTAGTCACCAAACCACAATGAATTAAAGATAGTTTCAAGTACAAGATCTAACAGCTACTGGATGGGCATGGGCACCAATGTACGGCGTGTAATATAGCAAGAAGACAACCCATTCCTAATCAGAGAAGAACCAGATGCACCACCAAGTATCATCATCATCATCGGCTCGACAACCGGGTTCCGGTCCTGGCCTCCTTCAACAAATCTCTCCCCCCATCCCGGTCTCGATCCGACGCCATCCAGTTGCGCACCCCAAGACTTCGGGCGTCCTGGTCTACGCCATCTCTCCAGCGCAAGCATGGTCTACTACGCTGTCGTCTACCATAGAATGCACCACAAAGAAATTTCCGAGCAGGTTCCTCTTCGCTCATGCGAGCTAGGTGTCCTGCCCACCGGAGTCTACCGAGCTTAATTTTTGTCACGATATCTGCTTCAAGGTAGATTGCGTACAATTCATGATTGTACCGTCTCCGGAACCGTCCTTCCTCACATATGGGGCCAACAATTCTCCTTAAGACTTTTCTCTCGAACGCAGCTAAGAGGTCGGAGTATCTTTTGCTAAGCACCCAGGTCTCGGATCCATATGTGAGTACTGGCAGGACCATGGTCCTGTACAGCAGCAGTCTTGAAGTTATGGTGAGATTTCTGGATTTGAAGAGCTTTGACAGACTATAGTACGCTCTGTTGTATTTGAGAAGCCGCCCGCGTACTTCTTCTTCTATATTGTTATCGGCTGCTACTATTGACCCAAGGTATTTAAAGGATTGCATCACTTCAAATTCGTGCTCCGCTACCTTGATTGTTTGACCAACTGTTCCTCTCGCATTCGACGCCACCATGTACTTTGTTTTACCTTCACTAATGTGCGGCCCCAGATTTTGTGCTGCCTGCTCGATCTGAATGAAGGAATCGTGTACAGCTTGTTCGGTTCTTCCGATGATGTCGATGTCGTCTGCGTAAGCCAGTGGCTGGACAAGTAACAAGTCCGGTCTTTTCGCATGCATGTTGCAAAATTTTTATACATGTGACACTGATTAACACACTTCCTCGTATTTACCTAGTTTTTCTTGGTGAAGCAAGCAGTGCCACATATATACTCGTAGATTCGGCAAAATGCCTGAGCAAACAACACCAAACCACATACTAGGAAAATGTTGTCCACTCATGCACTAAAGGAATATTCATCTGGGACAATACTAGTTAGAAGACGACTTAGTCTATCTGAAGGTGTCCCAAATTCTAACATTTCTAAGTGCAACAGATTTGAAGGAGGAATGTAAGATGAACAAGCTCATCCTAGTATAGGTCGGGGCAGAATAGATCTCTAGGTCGCAGTACAATAGCCCCAGTATAAAACGGATTCAATAATTCAACAAGTCCCCAGGATGGAATGGTTTACCTGCTGAGCTCTATAAGTACGGAGGTGATGTTTTGGTGGGGTGTCTGCATCAATTCGGGAACCAAGTATGGTTAGCACATTCGAAGACTGGACAATCAACTCGTTATGCTCATCTACAAAAACGTGATCATCTATGTAGCAAAAACTATAGAGCACATACTTTTTTGATGTCCCATAAAATGTCATATCATATGTGCTATGCGATCTTCTTAACTCTCTGCAATACTATAAAGGGTGGGCCATCTAGTGGTATTTATAGGTTATTTTGACACTGACTGATGACTTCCATTCGAAATCTTTACAGAAACTCAGTATCATACCTACGTGGAACGCAATGTGTCGCTTTATGCTTGGGAAATATTGAAAATTTATTTCTAAGGTGAGTGCTGTGTAACCCGAACGGGGCGTTTTTTTGAAAAAAAGTGTTGGCCGAAATGAAGCACCCATCGCGCCTGCTATACGCAAGTTTCTGGAAAACCTTTGTGAGACAGGTATGCTAGTGGATAAGACGAGAATGTGGCTGCTGAAGCCGAGAGTGTGAGACTTAATTCACGAACATCAACTCGCCATCGATCTCAACAGCTCAATATTTCTGCCTGAGAAGAACTCTGCACAAAGATCTCCGATTATTCGCTTATGCAAGGTCCATTTGACTTAGCAATTGAAATGGCACGACCATCCGCGTCCTTATCGCTTCGCAATTTGGGCCTTGAAGCAGCTTGAATTGGACAACGATTTTGGGCGAACAATCATCTTCTCTGACGAGGAACATCTTCATCTTGGCGGCTACGTTAACAAACAAAATTTCCAGAACTGGGGTTTGGAAAACCCGCACGGTTATGTCCAGAAGTCAATTCATCCACAGAGAGTGATAGTTTAGTGTGGATTGTGGGGTGGTGGCATCATTGGACCATTTTTCTTCGAAAATGAGGCTGGGAACAACATTTCGGTCACCGGTAGGCGTTATAGAGCCATGTTAACCGCCTTTTTTTTTACTGAAATTGAAGCCATAGATTTGGGCGAGCTCGGTTTCATGCAGGATGGCACACCATGCCACATATCTCATGACACAAACGATCTTTTAGGCACCAAATTTCCAAATCGTATTATCAGCCGTCTTAGCGATGTCATTTGGCAGCTTCGGAGCTATGATTTGACCCCTTGTTTGTGGGGAACCGTTAAGGACCGATATTATGCCAGCAATCCGGAAACGATTCAAGCACTTGAAGCCAATATTATCAAAGCAACCCATGAGCTATAGCCCGAAACCATCAACATGGTCTTGGAAAATTAGAACGATAAGATGTGCTGCTTTGAAGCCATCCGATGGAGCTACTTGAACGACATTGATGGAAATGTTTGCTCTTACTTATATTAATTTTGTTCTTTTTTGTTGCATTTTTAAAAGGGAACTTGTATTTAGCCCTCCCTTTAGTGGAGCTTCCGGCTCGGCAGATTAACCATAGAACGAATCTTGGTTTTGAGAAAAATCCGAGACCATCGACTTTCAAGTCGAGACTTTCCATCTTATCATTACTTCAAAGCTGCATATGAAAGCATTTATCATAAGCAGTGTTATAAAACAATCGCTGAACTTAGGATTCCAGGAAACTGATCCGATCGTGCCGCATGACATTGGAAAATACGTTGTGCGATGTGAAAATTAGGGAAAAGCTCTTCCAAACGTTTTCAATCAACGTGCAGAGTTATAGCGTTCAACAACATGTGCAAATAATTCAATTGTCTTATGAAAATGTGTCTTTTGTTCGACTATTTGCAACTTGGTGGTAAATCCAAGTCGATCGGTTCAATGAACAGTTCGCAAGGACCGGTTCATCAACGAAACGCAAAGATCTGACAAAAATATCGCAGCTACCCGTGAGTGTGTGCAGAAGAACGCGCAGCGCACAAGAACTCGGCCGGATTCAACATGACGCTGCTACGTGCCACACAGCCCACAATGCATATTTTGAACGAATGACTTACGAATATGGTTATATCAATCGGAGGCGATGTGAAATGACCACTGAGATCGTGCGATTTGACTCCATTAGATTTCTTCAAATTATTTGGTTCGTTTTTGTTGATTCTCATTTTGTGTATTAAGTAAAGTTGGCTTGTATGCTTAATACAAAACTAAAACAATATTCGGATAAATAAATAATAGGTCTTTCCTCGTTGACAGATCCACAACAACTGATCTACTGAACTGATCATATCTTTATTCTCTCAGTATATTCTTCTACCTAACCGGCAGTCTTTGGTTCATTATATCTTAATTCGGAACATTCATGTATTCACTTGTTTTTCTTTATTCTTTCTTCTGGAAGTGTTGCCAAGCTATGACAGTATTGAAATTGTTTGTTCGCGATTTTGAATATTCTAATTTTTGACATTTCAGATCGTGTGCATTGCAGGTTTTGAGATTCGAAAATTTTGGTTAGAGTATTCGGGAATTTCCAACACGTTTGTTTTTTTATTTGTTCCAAATGCACTGAGTAAAAGTAGCTAACTTTGATAGAATTTTTTGATTTTAAATCTAAACTGTTGTAAGTCTACAGGAAAAAAGACTAGCACCCCTATTACGGTTGTCAATTATCAAATTGATAGTTGATAAACCTTGAAAATTGGGTTACAAAACTCAATTTATTAAAAAACTAATCAATTTTTCTTTTAAATTTTTCAATTTGCTTGTGTTTCGCAATGGTCTGAATCATTCTCAATTATCAAAACTTTAATCAGTTGGGTTTTTAAACATTGAATTAAAAATGTATCAACTATCAAATTGATAGTTGACAATCATAATAGGGGTGTAGGTATTTATTCTTTTCCATTAAGTAGGTTTATATGTATCAATGTTTCAAAAAAAAAAAAAATCTTAACGTAACACGCGCACATTTCTGTCCAAGACAAAAGTTTAAGTTTCAAACACCTAAATCAGTAATTGTCAAGAGAATTTCTTGAAATAATTGATAATGTATCTGCAGAAGCCTTAAATCTATAATAAATACAACATTAATTAAAAAAAAAAACAATAGAACTGTCAACGACCCTAAGATACTTAAAAGTCCATAAAATATATAGCTTGCATTCGCCTCAGGAGAGACTTTCAAACTTTTCTCTCTGACATTCCTCTAGGTACACTTAATTTTATACCTGTAGCTCCCCCGGGACGACCATAAACCTCTATAAGTAATGACAACCCAATTTAATTGCAATGAACTAAAACAACAAAAGAACCTCCATCTTTATTGGGGGGAGCAGAATTTTTGTACTTGTCAACGGTTCACCTCGTGGTTTCTATTTTATTGGTCTTTCACTTGACTTTCTTTGTAATTTTCTTCTAGAATTTTCGTTTGCTATTCTCTCTTCCTTTTCTGTGTCATAAATGATAACACTTTCGCTGTTTCTCTCTCTTGACTACTTCTGGGTAATTCAAGAAGCATGATCAGTCTTAAAGAAGACTGCCTTCACCAAGAAACAAAAAAAGTAACGATTTTCGTTGCATAAATCAAAAGTGTTTTATTATTTAGCATGCAAACGAATCTGACATTTTTCTCTGTTTGCATTTTCACATTTTTTAAAGGGGTTTATTTTATATGACACACATTTTTCGCAACTCCCCTTAAGTCCCTGTTCTCTTATAGGTATAGACTATGAAATAACACAGAAGATGCCACAAACTTGCCATTCCCCAAGCGTATTTGTACAAATTTAAAATCGAGGGCTGACACAACCACTGGAGAATTCAAGGTAGGTACTATACTCACACAATATTCATCCCCTTGCCTATGACATCTACATCGGCTGCCGCATATTCATCCGCATGAATTAAATTACCCACGAGGATTTGTTCAAAAATGTGGGTCCTTGCTTCGGTTTGGGTTGCAAAGTTGGCGTTCTGGGGTTCAGTAGAAAAAGGCGCGCTCACAGACAGAGAAAACTTCTGACGACACGACTATAGAAGTGGCTGAGTGGTGACGGTGGTAGTAGTGGTGGTGATGGTGGTGGCAGTGGCAGTGGCGGCAGCGGTATGGCAAGTAAAGCAAGGACGGAAAATATTCTGCAAGGGAATAATTAGAGCAGAAAATTTATGATTCACTGGGAAGCTTTCGTCACCATCATAGTTGGTTGGGTTGCCCCGATGTGATGCCCATCATGGCATACCATATCTATATGCATTGTCATCTTCCCCCAGCCCTTCTTTCTCAGTCAACTTTTGAATAGCTCAAGTTTAAGCACACTTCTGTGTCAGTGACACAAAAGAATCAAGTCGTTGGAAATGACAGAACTATCCAAATGAGATGTGTTTAAGCCAGTTAAGGGTTAACCTATAAATTATACTTAATTAATCAGCTTTGAACTGAGAGTATATCTGTTTTGTTAAGTATATAGACCGAATCCTGTTTGCTGAAATTTAGTTCAAGAAATTAAATTTCCCATGGCCGACTGGAAGGACTTCAAATTAAATTTTCTAAAATGCCATTGTTTTTTGAAATTTTACTACCTTTTGTAGCTCACGTGGGATTGTTAACGTTGGATGGATATTTAACAAGGTTTTCCAAATAGTAGATGAGGAAAGTAAAGTATAAAAATATACCAAGGAAAATGTGAAGATGATCCTTCTGAATATCATGAAAGTTACTAAAATTTCCGACTTATAGATGAAGTTCGCAGCTCTTCTCATCAAAAGGTTGCAAATGTGGTTCGGTACCCGAGCCGTAATGGTTAGAATACAAGGGATAATTTTGACAAAGGCGTGGTATTGATACTCATCCGCAAAATTAAGGGTTCCTATCAGATTGCTAAGACTATGAATATGTCTATCATAACGAATAAATATTTTGTCATGAGAAAGTTGTGTTTGCTAACGTTAAACCGAAAACATGTCCAAATGAACATTTCCAAAACTCTATTGGCGCAATTAAGCCGTACAAAATCATAATTTCGGCGCCGACTACTACAAGATTTTAACGATGAAGTCGTCAATCAAAAACATCAACCAATGAACCAATTGATCAAGGAGAACTTCGGACCATGAACCTAAGCAATTCCGTAAATAATTATTAAGAGCTTCAGCAGGAATGATCAAAACGATCTTCCACGTCTAAAGCTTCGGAGAATGATGAAAAATGGAGATGGACTTCTGATAGCAGGCTTGTGTCGAGAAGACGTTAGAATTGCACCAAGTCGTTTAAGCTATCGAAAATCCACGGGAGAAAATGGAGGCTTCTTTCCAGCAAGTTTACTATGTTTTGTTTCTAGTATTAGCTCTGCCTTCCATATTTATATCCATACTTCTATCTTCAAAACTTGATGAACTCGAATAACACAATAATCGCAGAGTAAAATTCGTCCAGTTAGTAGCTAGTTTCAAAGGTTGAGCTCCAGGTGAAGTTGACTTAATAAAGAAAAAGAAGCCAGCAATAAACGATCAAACGTTGTTCTACAATGTATACTTTTTGAAGTAGTTAACATTTTGTTTCACACTGTTAAAAAAAGTTCTGAATAATGTGTACTGTTTGGCGTAGTGAGAAATAACTCCAGTCCGGTGTATCCCGGTCGATAAGTCTTCTTGCGGGTATCAGTATTTAGTATGTAAGGTCTTCGAAAGAGTTATTAATAGAGTCCAAGTAAGCCAGAGGACAACAATATCATACCAGATACCCAGTTCGTTTCTGAGATGAAACAAGATACCCCTACATTTAATGCCACGTCTAAGCTGGTCTCTGATATCCAATGGAACAAATGGAGAAGGCTTTTGACACTGTTTAGTTTAACGGTCTTTTTCTAAAGGTGACCAGACGCAGCTTATTTTAACCACTATTACATATATAGGAGTATGTTTTTTTGAAATTTTCAGTAGTTAGGTAGAAATGACGACTACTGGCAGTCTATAGTCATGTGGGCTAAATTAGCTCTGAAGTACGCCGTATTGGTATCATAACTCGTTTGAACCTGTGGATGCATTGTATATGGGGAATTGTGGGCTTATTCTCAAGGACTTTTAATGAGTCTTATTGCTGTGGTATGA
The DNA here is from genome assembly GCA_911387755.1 of Chrysotoxum bicinctum. NCBI lineage: Eukaryota > Metazoa > Arthropoda > Insecta > Diptera > Syrphidae > Chrysotoxum > Chrysotoxum bicinctum. The sequence continues at coordinate 34,639,981 of OU426987.1, forward strand.
CGTGTGTTTGCTTTAGCACAATCATCAGTAATCGGATCACCAACTCCACCAGACCACCACTCTTATCCGAAACCATCTACACTGTGCCAAACTAGGCAGCTTGTTAACTGGTGCTGAAGCAAGTAATCTGAACGATCCATACACTGTGTACCATCGATATCTTAATACCCATTCTGGTGAACATCCTAAATGGTTGTATCACTCTGGCTCACATTCCTTTGTCATGGAGAGAAGTCAAAGTTATTTTCATCCCCAAAGCTGGCAAATCTAGCCATATTAATTCTAAAGATCTAAGATCGATTAGCCTTTCATCATTCATGCTCAACATGCCTATAATAAAGGGAAATATGTAGAAACCGCTCTACATACGCTGGTTCGTACTATCGAACATTCCCTTCATCATAAGGAGTTCACCTTAGTTGCTTTCCTATAGATATACAAGGAGATTTAACAATGTCGACGCATTCGCAATCACATCTGCGCTGTCATTTCTGCAGGTGGATACGTCAATCAGTAAATTGATAAATCATATGTTGATAAGCAGGATGATAAATTCAAAATTGGGCGATTTTACTACTCGAAAAACTGTCAGTACATGAAAGGTATACCGCTTAAATTTTCGGAAAAAGCAAAATATCTGAGTCATAGTTTAGACAAGAAATTAAGATGGAAGCCCAATATCCAAGAAAGAATCAACAAAGCCAGCATAGCTCTATTCTGTTGCAAAAAAGCGGTAGGTAACAAATGGGGTCTACAAACTCATATTACACACTGGCTTGGCTATACATCTCAGTCATTAGACCGATACTTACATATGGAGTAACAATATGGTGGACTGCGCTGGAAATAGCAACAAACCGCGATAAGCTCAGCAAAGTCCAACGAACAGCCTGCTTAATCATGGGTGGAGTTCTCCGCTGAACTTCCTCCGCTACACTTGATGTTCTGTTTCTTCTCCTACCGCTAGATATTTTTAGTAAATAATCGGCCGCTAGCACAGCCATTCGGCTTAAAGCCTCCTCGCAGTGGATCAATAACGATATTGGCCACTCCACTATACTGAAGTCGTTCAGATCCTTACCTAGTAACGTTGATTACACCACCCCTCATCCAAAATTTAATAAAAACTTTCAAGTGTCCATCCCTTCCAGGTCTACCTGGGAAAATGAGTCACTGTTGGTAGACGAAGCGATTCATTTCTACACAGATGGATCTAAAACCGATGACTGGGTCGGTGGAGGCGTATACTCCGAAAGATTAAATATTTGTCTATCTTTTCGTCTTCCCAATCACTGTAGCGTGTTCCAGGCAGAGCTTTTAGCAATAAAAGAAGTCCTCTCTTGGCTAAAAGAAAACGTTATATCGACTACTGATATACGTATCTTTTCACACAGTCAATCTGCTTTAAAGTCACTGGACTATGTCTCCATTAACTCACAAACAGCTCAAAATTGTCGATCATCTCTGGTGAGGATGTCTAAATAGTTTAACATTCACCTTACATGAGTGCCGGGGCATAGAGACATTCCAGGAAACTGTAAAGCTGACGAACTTTCAAGAAACGGAACAATCTTACCTTTGTTGGATAGCAAATCTAACATCGGTATACCCCTAACTACTTGTATACTTATGCTAAAGCATGATACCATAAAGAAAGCTAACCACAAATGGACCAGCACCCCAACTTGCCGGTCTACTAAACTAATTTGGCCATTGTTTGATGCTAAACGCTCAAAACAACTAATTTCTATTGGTAGATTGCATATTAGCTCCGTTATAGGTATCCTTACTGGACACTGCCTTATAGGAAGACATGCCTTCCGTCTTGGAGTTCCTGCAAATGATTTTTGCAGAAGCTGCATGGACGAAGAAGAAGAGGAGTCAGTTCCTCACCTTCTATGTTCTTGTCCTGCCCTAGTACAAAGACGTAGACTCCACTTGGGAGACTACTACTATAACGATCCTAGTGATCTGAATAATTCCGACATTCACTGTCTCAAACGCTTCATTGTTAGCTCAAAATGGTTTAAAGAGTAAGGGTGATTTTTGAAATCCTGTGGTATCACAACGGACCAAATATTGGTATAAGTGTGTTATCCTTTTCCGGTCAGCAGCCACCTTAACCTAACCTAACCTAACTGTGCACCATAAGCCTCCGTCAAAGCTCCAAGTCTGCCAACTCATGGTCTAAGGAATGTAATCAAGACCACGGTACAGAAGTAACCGAAATTCGTCTTAGACGTTGAGAAAAGACATCAAGTCTTTAATTTTCATTTCTGAAAGTTTTTCCATGTCGTCAAAAAAAGCTCTTCTCTATGATTGTGTTCTAGATTTCGCCAGAAGAGAGCATTTGCAGAGGAAATTAATGAATTCCTAGTCTTTACAGCTATGAGAGTGAGTGTTGTAAGGAATGCCTAGCTTCGCTGCATCCTTTTCTATTGGTCAGTGTTTGCTACCAGGTAGAAACGACCCTGGTTATGTCCTGGTTCTGCATACTAGATCAAGTGGTCGAGGTTGATTATAGGTGAGCCTTATCTTTCTAGATGTAATGTAGTTAGTGAAACTACTCCACCTGCGGTTTTATTCATTAAGAAAAATTGAGAACATATTTCGCTTTATAACTTCGAGCGGGATGTTCACTATTTCCACAAGTAAGCCATGAAGGACTGATTTCTGCCTGGCCAACAAGAAAGGACTTAGATAAATTTAGACAAAACATACCTGAGGCAACACTGCATTCCATCTTAGAGCAATTAGTAAAAATAGTTGAGTGCAAACCTTTTGTCATGACACGTCATCATCCTCCTCCTTCCTGGATTGGTCATTTTAGGGGCGCAGTAGTCAGTGGAAAAGGAAATTTTTTCTATTGGATTAAACTCTGTGAAATTTCTGTGACCATAAGGTTTGGAAAACCAAGAGTTCGATTCCATTAGTCTTTTTAAAGAGCTCAAGTGGTAAAAGGTGCAGAGAAGCGATTAAGATATCGGTGAAGCAAGATCTTTGAACGACTGTGGGGCCAACGCTAGCAGTGATATGTACCTTTTTGAGTGTATCGATGTTATATGCTTTGGTAAGAGCGGGCCAGTGCACAATCAAACCATATTTGAGGATCTATTCTACTACGGTTGTGTAGGTGCTCAAAACCATCATTGATTGAAGACCCCACTTTTTATCAAAAGTTTTACTACAGGCGTAGAAATCTCTGCAGGACTTCTTAACAGTTTATTTAGAGTCCAGAAATACACCTAGATATTTTGCAATGAAGGAGAGCGGGAGAGTTTGATGCTCAGTGGTAGAAAGTTTGTTCTCAAATATTGCAATATATTATTTTCTATCAAAATTTAACTTGATACAAGAAATAGTCTTCAGCAAGGAGCTGGTAACTCGCTGATTTTCTCCAGCATTTACACTATCGATAGAACATTTTCAAAAGTTGAAGACATCAGAATTGGAGTTTCACTTCTTGAAAATCAACTTCCAGAAATCTGAAACTGTTCTCTTTATTAAATAGTATGCGAGGACTTACTTCTTATAGAAAGCATAGATCGGTATTCCGCTATTACTATTTTATTATAAAAGATTCCCAGACAGAAGTGGAGGCTTCTTTCTAGAAAGCTTACAAGATTTACATATAAAACACCACAGCAAATTCTGTAATTGTTGCTCAATTTCTTGAAAAAGTTATTAAATTTACAAAAAAATGTATGAATACCCAATAAGTTTCAGACATGTAACATTGATTTGACAAAAACTTATTTTCTTTAAATTCAAGATGGCGAAGAACAGAGGTGTCTGAAAAGAATTCTTACTTAGGTATTCTAACGATTAAAAAAAAATCCTTCATCTATTTTCAGAATTTCAATGATATTTTGTACAATAGAAAACTATTTCTATATTTTGGGCTGACGTGTATTGCCAGTCCTACTTTGAAGCAGCGAATTTTGGACGATAAGCAAAAAGGAAGAACTGATAACGAATTTTGGAAATCAGAGTAATGCTTGGATAATAATGAAAGAAATCAGTCAAAAGGAAAACACCAAAACTTTCTTTGCAATCGTAAATAAAATTCGGGTCTTTGACCTGGAAGAAGCCAAACAAAATAAAATGTACCACCATATTCTTTCGTATGCAAACACTTGAACTCTAAAGCTCAAAGCTTACCACATAGTCCTTCCTTTCATGTCCGCGTTTAGATTAACAACTTTGAAAAATTGCCTACTAGTTTCGAAGGGTTTACACCATATATCAAAGAAGGTGCAACAAAAAAATATTGGTCAACTCAATTATTTCCATGCTTAGATTTTCGACAAAAAAAAATTAAATAAAGTTGACAACCTCTAGATAATCCCTCTATACCGTTCTAAGGCTTTCTCATTGCGTTTCGTCAATAAAGACAAATTGATTACGACTTGGGTGAATGTGGAGTATGTCCTTAAATTGGTCATGGGTTTTCTTTCATTCAAATCTTCAATTCTCCTCTGGTTCCTCTGGAAGCGGATAAGCAAGTTCTTTTCATTTCTCAACTTACACTATTGTTATAGGTGTAGGAGTATCTAGGATTCTTTTGTGTTATAGATGGATACACCCAATCACCGTAACGTGATGTAATTTACAACACTTCAATGCTACAAATGATCCTCGAAGTGAATCTGGAAGCTGGATGCAGAGTCTAAGTACGAAAGGTATGTGCTTTCCTGATATGAAGTAAGGTAGGTACACAGCAACGTTTCGGAAACACTTTGGTGCTAAAAGGAAATGGGGCCACCATACATACCTCTACATTATATTTATGTATTTGAGAGGACAACAAATATAATGTGCGTTTGTGTAAGTGAATTCATGTGCCATAAGCGAACAACAACCGAACACTTTAACTGAATATGGGAATGGAGAACTTCTTGAATGTGTATAAGTATGTAGAGCTTCAGAAGGAGAGTGGAAGAGGTAGTATCTAACCAGATTTTTCAATACCCCAGTTGATTATCTTCCTGTCAGGTGTCAGGAGAATAGAATGAAAAGATGAATCTAGTTGTTCAATTTGTTGTTTGTTGAAATGTTGAATTTGTTGTTCGGATGATACACTTTTTGCCATCAGCCACACGGTAGGAAGAAGTGTGCAGGAGCAACAATACTAGGTCCTGCTATTCCTGGAAAGATTGAACGGATTTGTACGTGTTCGAGCTCGAGGATATTTCTCGATTTTGTGATTGAAAAAATCTTTTTCTATTTAAAAATACGAAACAAGTTACATGTGTGAGCAAATGAATAATGCATTTTTTTTTCAATTCTCCGAGGAACGAAAAAGAATGTATGCAAAGTGTAGACATTCTGAGTGAGATTTGGGCAAAGAAATTTTCCCTTGGGTTAGCCTTGGGCTGGAATTAGATTTCCAGCGAATGGGTCCCTGGTTTACTTTTTCTTTGTTAATGTTATAAACAGTCAGAGATAATTCCTGTAGCTCACCAAATATGCCTTTGATTAAGGTCATTGAAGTAAGAATCTCCCAGATAGAGTGTTCGTCCTTGGGTTAAGGCAGGACATGTACAGAGAAGATGGAGTATCGGTTTCTTCTCTTCTTCGTCGATGCAGCTTCTGCAGAAATCGTTAGAATTAACTAGAAACCGCGTTGCGTGCTTGTCTATTAAACAGTGCAGTGACCTGTTATAACACCTATTACGAAGCCTATGTGCGATCTTCTTAAAGATATTGAATCTTTGGAGCGCTTCACATCCAACATTAGCGAAATTGGTTTGGTCGCCAAGCAGATGGTAAAATTGTTCCACCTAAGACCTTTTTTGCCTTTTCTGGCAATAAGGGTATCATTGTTTCTCTCTAGGCGAGTTCATCAGTTTGACAATTTCCTGAAATGTATCTGCGGCCTGGCACCAAGCAGAAGTGAATGTTAAACTGCTGCGCCATCTTCATCATAGACGATCAGCAGTTAAGGCCAGAGCTGGTTCAGACAGAATTGTGAGATTTAATAACTACTTGGCTGTCCGAGAAGATGCTGATATCTTTGATTATTTATCACGTTTCCATTAAGCCAAGACAGGACTTCCATAATCGTCAAAAGTTCCGCCTGGAACACTGAGCATGTCTGAGCATACACACCCACTCACCCTATCATTAGTACCATCAGTGTAAAAATGGATAGAATCATGTTCCAGGAATGGTATTTGCCCCAGATTTTTCTAGAAGGGATGGTTACCAAAAAGTTTTTATCAAACCGAATCCGGAGGATGACCGAATGAGTCCAGAATGATGGTTTGGCCAATTTCTTAATTCATCCATTACGAAGAGGCTTTAGTACGAATGGTTGTGCTTGTGTCCGTTTGTTTGTCCAATAAGTTGGAGAGTGGTAGATGGAATGGAATGTCCAGGGCAGCGGAAGGAGTCGTGCGAAGTGTTCCGCTCATATACATAGACAATGCTTTCAAAATCACAATTTACTCAACTTATTATACTTTGCGCTGATATTTCACATGCGAAGGATAAAGATATGAAAAGCTTCGAGAACTCGCTTCCAAAAAACAATTTACATAAGGGATTAGAAGTTTTAAACAGAAGATCATTAATGAAAACTAGAAAGAGGGAGAAAGAGGGTCGTATACAAAACTGAGCCCTGCGGTATACCAGCATTTATTTTTTAAGTATGATATAAATTCGTCCAGTTTTCTATATATTAAACGGTTGAAAGGTGATTTCTAATTCGAAGAAGAAAACCATAGAAACCGAAGGAATGCATTTTGGATAAGAGAGTGCAATAATCTAATTTTCAGCAAAAGGATGTAAAGATCTGTTCCACTGTGAGATATACCTTCAGATCACCAAAAAATAATGGTACTATTTTATACTCATGCAGATTTAATGTGCTTTTTGCTTTCTAGCCGAGGTTATGTCGCCGGTCTCGCCAGGATCATCCTGAATGAAACTCGAAACTTCAGAGGAAAAGGTCTTTAAACCTTATTACAAAATTTTTATTCAAATTATCGCGTATCAACTCTTCTGGATTCTAGTCTTGCTGCCTCGTATCGATTTTACTGCTTGCTGGTGATTCGGGTTTCAGTTTTATATCCTGATACTTGGTTTCGGGTAATTTGACTTCTGGTAATTCGGGTTTAAAAACTGGTCCTCAAGCGAGGATCGGACGGTACTACGCCCTTGGTGGCTCTTAAAACAGCAGGGTAACATGCTCTGGTACATCAACTTGTACAAGAGTACAACGCCCCTGGTGGCACTCATAACAGCAGGCTAAAACGCTCTCGTGCATCAGCAGGTATTAGGACGTTCGACTTCGAACTAACGCCCCTTACCATTGGTGGAGGGAAGGCTTAGTAAAAAAATAGCTGAACAATCTCTCCTATACCTAACTTGTCTTTCTACGAAACTCCTACATCCTACTCCTTACCACTGGTAGGGGGAAACTCCGAGAAAGCAAGGACAGCTAAAATTACCGAATCGTCTATGCTAGTTGTAGGGACTGGATTTCAAATGATCAATAAAATCAAGTTACTATCTCGCCTTACTTTGCGTATGATCCAAGGGGCGTTCATCCAATTAGGTCACATTTTCAGTAAAGATTGAATGTGAACTGTATAAGTGATAAACGAAAAATAACAATGTCGTAGATTTTCCTGTGACGTTATGTGTTCATTATGCGTGTGAATTGAATGTGGTGAAGCACAATTCTAACTGGTAATACCAAAGTAACATATAAAGTGGAACGCTTCGTTACAAGATTGAACTCCGAAGGATCAGAAGTCTCAAATAATTATATCTTTTTATAGCTTATGTTTTTGTTTTAATTTGGGATTACTTATGCTCGTGCACTAAAATGGACTTAGTGTGGGTATGAAAAACGCTGGGCAGTTTTTCAAAAAAAAAAAAACACTAGGCACTCAAATGACACAACGAGTTAAAAACACCTTTTCCCGACACGACTTCACAATCTTCCAGTGCAAACAGTGGAAGACCGGTCGGCACTTTTAAATTTTATTTTAATTTTATTCAAAGCAACACAAATTTTGATTGTGATTCTTACCCTGATGAATTTTCAAATCATAAGTTATCGAACCATCAAATTTCATTAAATTCTATGGACTTCCTTTACATACCAAATTTGTGAAAGAATCCAATTTTTTGGGAATGCAAACTTTGATGACGATGAATAAATTTCGACGAATGTTTACGAACTGCAGCAATGATACCACATATACCAGAAGTATTTAGCAGATTTGTACAAGAACGCAATCTTTTGTGAATGCAATCTTTACAAATCATTCACTAAATTAAAAGATGGACTTTGGGATTAATCCAAAAAATAATTTAAAAAAATACTTAAATTCTCAAAAGATTGCATTCAATTGATTGTTGTAAAATGAATGGAGAGCAAAATAATTGTAATTCTTTTTGATGTCAAATAAAGAAAGTTAAATAAATTTGGTGGTGCAACAGCTCGGAGTGAACCAGGACCTAGCGATTTACAACTCTCAACCGTTCCTGTGTGCGTATTACCAGGATCGGAGGGGACCTACAATTTTCTGCCGATTCCGAACGGCTAATGAGCAGCACTTTCTATGACAAGAGATACTCTTGGAGAATTTGTCAATTCCTCGCAAGAGGCAGTACACCCCTGAAAAAAACTTTCTTGCAGCAGCTGAGAAATAATGTCAAATAAATGATGATTGTAAAATGTATTGTCGAAGTTTTAAAGTTCAATTACAGTGAAAACAGTCTTTTAATTTATTTAATTCTGTGAATTATTTGTAAAGATTCCATTCACAAAAGATTGCGTTCCTTAAAAACTACTCGTAATTTCTTCGACAGGCTTCTTATTAAAAACAACAAATCAAATGTTTTTCTGACAATTGGAAACAGATATCAAAATCAAACTAACTTTCCTCTAATTACTGCGAATGCCTCTCATATCATCCAGGAGCTATAAATATAGTGACTACATAACTCAAAAATTCTCTAACAATATTTAATTGGTGTGTTGTCAAAAACATGACTCTAATTGTGTAGACATACAATGAACAGTATTAGGAATTAATTTAGCAAAACGACGCATAAACCTAAACCTCATTCGCGAGGATAACATAAATCCTTTGTATTTATTGATCAATTTATTTGTCTGCGTCCAACCGAGAATCCAACCACTGACCATGGGCATAACCTGGTTTTCGGGTTTTTGGGTTTTCGGCATAATACAAACTCAATGCGGCCGATGTTATACATTGGAGATTTGGGAGTTTTTGCGGATGGAATCGACGAATCTATCATCTGGTTATGACAAGAAAAATTACTCAAACAATGTATTTTTGGTTCATTTAAAATGAATTACATTTTGTTTGCAAAATGAAAAACCAAACGACCAACGACTTTGGTTTTTTCGCACCGAGAATCTATTATAATCAGAATTTCAGAGAACAATAGCCAATAATTTGAGCTACTATATTTTAATCAAAATATCGCGGTGGAAATGGAAACACAAGCGATGACAGTGCTTTTTTTTTTTTGAATTTAAATTTACGATGATATTTCAAATGCAGATTATTTTATTCGCTGCTGTGTTCTGTGTTCGAGGAAACTTTTTGTTTTGATTACCAGCGAATATTTTGAGTTTATTTTTTATTTTTGAAAAAAAAAAATAAACTCGGGTGAAATGGCAATTTTGACAACTTTAATAATAATTTTATATGATTTATGAATTCCGGTTGCCAGAACGCAATTTTATTTAATTTTTGGGCAAAATATTTTCACAGGAATTTCATAATGATGCCAGTGAAAATTTTGAAAATAGGTACATATGTATATGAATTAATTATAATTTTATGAAACTAATATTTATGAAAATTTTATTTAATAAAGAGCTAATTCATTATGTAACTGTTTAAGTGTACGGAAGGCTTAATAAACATAAAATCTTGTTTCGATTTACCTACTATCTAAACTCAAATTTAATTTAAGTACAGGGTGCGTTGTTTGTTTTAGGTCGATTTTGTTTTGTTGCCATTTCTGTGTGAATGAGATTTATCAAGTGCCATTTGACAGAGAGTGGTCGATGACAGTTGGAGGGGATCCTGATTCCTGGTACTTACGGTCGGTGGTTGACTATTATCAGCTATAAATAAATAAAGGGATTATGTGATATCGGCAGGTAATACGCCCCTGGTGGTTTTCGCACTTGTAGATCAGCAGGTATAATGCTCCTGTTGCAATATTCGAGCTATGGCTAAATGCAGGTACCAAAGGCCTTGGTGTCAATTAAGAGACTCTACACTCTACAGTTCTATCTAAAAACTCGTAACCACGGGTAGAGGCAACCCTGAAGAAAGAACTACTCAAACTATAAAATGATCGAATCAAGTTTACTATCGTCTTGTTACGACGCACGTAAGCAGGGATTGAAAGGGTGTGTTTTCTATATTGTATTTGTTGAGCCTGATAGTATGTGGGCGGCTCGCGACTACGGCTCCGGCTGTGACTGTGATACTCAAGGTAGTTACATAAATGAATATGGATATAGCATGGAACACTTTGTTACAGACACCCTTTGGGCCGCCCCTTTGGACTATATTTCTTTGAGGATGACTTTATCAATGCTTTAAAAGCTATTGGTTACCGCTTCTGGGACATGTTGGAAAACTTTCTTGTACCCGAATTGAGTCAATTAGGCCCACAGAACATATATGGTGTCAATAAGACGTTGCCACAACACAAGCAGCTTGTGCTACGATGCGAATTATACGAAAAAATTTCCCAGTCGAATAATGTCAAAAATTGGTAATAACGATGGGCTCCTACGATCTCCTGATTTGACACCTCTCGATTTCTTCTGTTGGAGATACTTCAAAGAAGAGGTGACACAAGTAAATTAACCACAACCTCGATGCTTAATGACAACACAAGAGGCAAAAATGCTGAGTCAATTCGGGCTGGATTCTAGTCTTGCTAGCACACCCCCATTCCCCTTTATTTAACAAAGTATTGTTTCACCACTTTCTCAACAGTTAAATGTCTTGTTCACAAATATGCAAATTGGTGGTACCTTCGGAGCTCCTTCCTCAACAAACCCTGATGATTATCTCTTTCGGACTCTGCCAATTTCTTCCTGATACTACAAGCCTAAGGTCGGGGTTTGAATTTCTCCTCTGTTGTAAAAATTATCTCGTCAGAAAAAAAGATTTTTTTGTAACTTCCCTCAGCACAACCTTTAAGTAATGCTATTGCTCTTTCATTTCTAGTTCTTGTCAGGGCTTCTGGCTGCTCACTCGGGTATATTGAAGTTTTTCCAGCATAATTTTGAATGAACCGTGTGATACTTCTTTATAAAATACCAACCTCTCGCTACATGATTTCCTGATTTACTCAAGAATTTCGAAGAATTTATGCTGGCAATGTTCGAACTGAATTATTCCTCAAACTTTAAGGGTTGTCTTTTGCTCTTAGAGTTTCTCAAACGTACTTCGAACCAGTGCCGTAGCGAGAATTTCGTTTTGGGGGGGGGGGGCTTGCTTCCAAATTTTACGAGGAATTCTTTGAACAAAAACTATATATCGGGTTTTTCAATAAGAGCGCTACAAAAGTTCTTTTAAATAAAAAAAAAAAACCGTTTCGGATATCAATAAAATTCTTTATTCCTGTGAAAGTTAGTTTCTATACCATTATGTATGGAACTCGATTTATTTTGCATAGCCACCACGGACACGCTTGCAGAAGTCCAGACGCTGAACCCAATTTTCGACGGTTTTCAAGCATAATTCCAATTTATTGATTTTTATTAGTTTTTAAATAGAACATATACTTAAATAATTTGTTTGTACACATTTTTAGAGCAGAAGACGTCTTGATTTTTTTTTGACATGACATCAATCACCTTATCTGGATCCACATTAATATCCGAATGAATAGATATCATAGCAAGAGAGCTTAATCTTTCATTCCCCATAACGCTTCCAGATACTGTTTAAATCCTTTTCATAGTTGAAAAGGTTCTTTCAACACTAGCTGTGGTCACTGGAAGCGTGGCCAAAACCGTAAGCAAGAAGTTTATACCTCTAAAGTAAGTCTTGTCACATATATCAAGCAACTTCAAAACCTCGGTAGAAAGGTCAATCGACCTTTTCCGCACCAAAGAATGTCTCAGCTTTCACAGCCATTAACGAATCTATGCAAGGAATCAGTATAGACACACTAAAATAGGCTTCAGTAGAATAGGTCTCTGTATTGGGACGAGTTGTTTATTTTAATGAAGTTCTTGGAGCTCTTAATTCGACTTCAAGTAAATCTTCGGCAAGTTGGGATGCGCATTGAAAAGCCTCTCTGAAAAAATCTTCGGCATTTTCTCTGATGTTCTTAAGAGAATTCAAAACTTCTTTTGTGATAAGGGCAGCGTTAAACAGAATAGTTTTTCGCATATAATGAGGCTAACTAGGAAATCACTTTTTTGGATCGCTGCCAAAAGTGTTGATGCTTTCGAAGACATCGCCCACGTTCTGCTCGTTATTTCTTCAAGACTTGTTGAGATGCACTTGAAAAGCTCTACAAAGAAAATAATACTGTCATGCCTTTCAATGAATCTTGTTTCACAAAAGCGTAGAAGTCGAGTTTTTCGGCTCTCTGGTGCATGTTTTTTAATGACAGTTTTGAAAGTTATATTTGCATTTGAATGGTTGCGGAAGAAATTAGCTATTTCACTTACTCGTACTACACCAAGGCAATTGCGAATTGCAGGAGTTGACATGGCATTAGACAGAGCCAGGTTCAAGCGATGGCTTGCACAGTGTACATATTTAGCGTTTGGATACTGTTGCCTAATCCTGCACTGTACTCCACTTATGTGACCTGCCATATTTGCGGCTCCATCATATCTTTGACCAACACAATTCTTCATATCAACATGTAGTTCTTCACATCGCTGCAGTATGGTTTTTGTCAAATTTTCCGAAGTTTGGTCATCAACAGGAACAAAACCTACAAAATCCTCCCGAAGCATACAACTTTAAGGATCTGTTAAAAAGTCGACATATCGAAGGCATATCGAAAGTTGTTCAGTCCCAGTAACATCCATTGTTTCGTCAGCGAGGATACTGAAACAACTTGAACTTATAGCCCGTTTAGTTATTTCAGTTGTGACAATATCAGAACATATCTCCAGGATTTCATTCTGGATATCTGGACTCAAATAGCTTGCATTTTTAGCACTGATCATGACGTGATTCTTTAAATTGTCGTCTCCAGATTCAATTCTGAACCGCAGGAGAGCCCTTAATTTACCATTTTCTTGTGAGCGGGCCGAGTCAAAGATAGAGCTCCACTATCATTGTCACCTCTTAATGGCAGCTCCTGTTCTGCACAAAACAGAATAGTCTGAATAATGGATCTTATTGCAGCTCTATTTTCTGCTATTGCTTTAGCACGCTGAACATCCAATTGGGTAGCAACATCTTTTTTTTTTTCCTGCAGCAAAGTTTAGGAACGATGTAGCAACGAGAACTGAGTTTTTATGATATTGTTGTTGGACATGCTTATTGAAATACTCTTTCGCTTTTTTCCAGTCACGGAAGCCGATAGAAACAAGTTTTCCAGGATTTTGATGCTCTCCTTTCCCAAGACCCTGATGAAAAAAAAGGCAGCAAAAAACAGCATCATTACTAATTGAGTATGCTAAGCAGGGAAAATTTTCTGTAACCCACTTGTACTGAAAGCTTCTTTTTTGAAATCCATGGACTGTCATTGGGAACTCGTACGGAATTTCGGGAAGCAAGACTGATTCAAGAATGTTTTGTTTGATATTATCGTCAAGAGAACTTCTATTCATCATCGCTATATCAAAATTTTCTGCCTGCCACAGCATAGACGAGTGCTGAATTTGAGGTTCGTTGGAAGCGGTTTTCTCTGGTTCACATGAACTTGAAGGCTCAGAAATATTCTTATCTGTTCAAAAACATAGATTCAATATCGCAACTAATACTTACTCATTAAATTAGCATAAGGCTCTAATTATTCTATGTTTAAAACTCAAATTTAAAAAGCTAATGGATGCTTCTTTTTGTATTTTCATAACTAGAGGCATTTAGGAGCGAGCAATTTAAGTTTGCTCAAGCTTAATTAACATTTACCAATCTATCAAAAAAATAACTTCAGTTTATATATGTACATAATTAGCTTAGCTTTCAATTTTTTAAAGCAGCTTAAAAGAACAAATTTAAAAAATCCGAACTCAATTCTCAAATCGATAGTTGATTCTTATGCGCTATTTTTGTAAATGTCTTTTTTGTTATTTCCAGAACTTTTGAACACCGAATTATGCTTTGGCACACTTATAATAATTATTACTATACTAACCTTTTTCAATTTCTTTTTCTACAATTGAATCTGCTACAGTTTCTTCAGAATTAGGGTTTTCCTTACTTGAGATTTGTTTATCGACAAATAAATTATTTGTAACAACATAGCCTATTATGAAAATTTAAATTTTAAGAACCTAAGCTTAACAAAACCAAAAGGGTTTCAATGCAAAACGTACGGTTCGACATGATGGATACAAATTTAATAGCTTTATCGTACGCTCCGTCATAATAGATTTGTACTACGAATCTCAAGAAAAGTACTAAAACTTTGTACTACGAGTCGCAAAAAAAGTATTAAAACTCCCATGCCGTAACAAAAATTTCAGGTAAAATTCAAAGTTCGTGAAAAGTAACCCGAACTCTCCCCGAATTTCATTTGATACATTTTACTATTAGAGCTTATACTTTCTTGTGGGATTCTTCCGAATCTATTATTACCATCTATTCAAAAATAACAAGTTACTTACCACAAAGGCCACCATGTTTTGGTTTTTTAAAAAAAGAAGTAATGGAACTTTGGCGTTTCATTTTTCTTAAGAAATCACAAAAAAAAAAAAAAAAACCAATATGTATATTACGATACTTTGAAAAATATTTTCCGCAAGCTGAAAGTTACGAGTATTTTAAAACATATGTTTTCGAAACGCGCATAACACTATTTTTATTTATTTTTGGTTTGTATTAGGTACCCTGAAATCATAAAAAATTTGTGGTTACCTTTATTTTGCAAATTTTTGACAATAACTGAAGTCGTTAACTGATTACTGATCCCAAATAAAATAAAATGTAGGTGCCTCGAATATTCTCCTCATTTTAAAAGCTCTTAAAATAACTAAAATACTTAAATAGTCTCCAAAACTCAATACAAAATTTAAAACATACCTAAATAGTCTCTTGCTTCCTAGCGAAGTATTTTCAAGTAGTTGAGAACTAAATTCAAATGCACTGTACCTACCTCGATAGTTTCCTTATTTTTATAGATTTGAGTTTAATATATTAGAAAGTTTTAGTTTTTTGTTTAGATTATCGGGTGGGGCTTTAGCCCCTCAAGCCCCCCCTCTGGCTACGTGCCTGCTTCGAACCTGACCAAATTAAAACCAAGAGCCCAAGAGGGCTTCGAAGCTTATAACTTTGCTTCTAATAATCATTTCTTTATAAGTATTTTTAAAAAACTCGGGTTAAGAAAAGAACGAACGTTGAGGATTTACCCATTTAATTTTAGTCTTTTAACTTCAATAAATCTAAACCAAGAGATGCTCTTTAATAGCTGTATGAATTTGGTCAATATTTCTGTGCTATGGAGAGAAGTTTGAGTTGTATTTATACTTAAAGCGGGTAAATGTTCCAGGTAGAACCGAAATATCTCAGACTTATTTATCGATCATCATTCCTTCTCAAAACATTTGAGCGACTGATTGAACAAGCATTGACACTCTAGAATTCTACCTACGGCTCAACGAGCTCAACAGTCAAAAGAAATTGGTGGAAACAGCTCTTCACATACTGTTAAGAACCATCGCATACTCCCTCCATCTTAAAGGGTATTCTATGATGTCTTCCTTTAAATACAAGATGCTTTTAACAATGTCAACAAGTCTGGAATCGCATTTGCACTCTTATCTCTCGCTTTTCTGGAAGAAGATCTGTCAGTAGAGGGACGCCGCAAGGTGGTGTCCTTTCTCCCTTTTTTTTTTGAATTTGATAGCGAATAAGCTGTTGGGATATCTGGATAGAGAGAGTTACAGAGTGGTTGCCAATATGGATGACATTGCTATTGCTATTACCAAAATCATCCCTAGGAAATTCACAATTCTCCATATCGACATCCCTTACGTTTAAGGCATATCATACTTGGGGCTATATTGATCCCACACTCGACTTTAAGGCCAATATTATAAATGATGCACTTTCAAGATTGAAAATCTAAATTTAATCATCCTATTCAAAAGTTGATATAATTAAATTTATGAGGTCTTTCAATTGTTTGACAGCTAGTTCTACTTAAAACATGAAGATATGGCAGGTGACATTACAGAAATGCATTATAAGTTGTAGTGGTCCTCATGGAAAGCACTCCATTTAAGCTATCGTTATCACTTTGCCATCTCCCACTTTAGCTCAACAACTTTCGCGCTCGAGTAGTTCCATTCAACCACCTCCACTTGGGCTGATAAAATTATACCCATTGACTTTTTTTTGCAAAATGGAACCAGGCGAAAGATGGCTTCCGAGGAAGTAGGTTAAGTGTATATACCTACACGTGTGTTAGGAGTAATAGTGACTGGTAACTAATTCACTCTTACCATCTCTGTTGCTCTCTGCGTTAGGGATGCAGCAAATGAGAGGCAAGCCATTCGAAACAAAAAAAGTAATGTTAAAAGCTGTCATCAGCACTATCACGGTCCTCGTCATTATTACGATAACCATTAGCAATGGTGACATTGTTATCTGTATCAGCAGTTTCTCACACAGCTTCTAACAAATACCATCACCCAATTACCCCCCACTTACTAGACCAAACGTATAAGGCAATGGGGCGGACATTCGTGGAATCTTCCTCATTTTAGCTCTACCCAGAGAACCCCACCCTCATGTGTGTGAGAGCGTCCTTTTTATGAGATTGTATGCATGCATACAATTAGCTGCTCTAATTAACTGCTCGACACGATTATCATTTTAACAAATAATAATAATTATAAAAGTTGGCAGTAAGCTTTAAATTAATTTGCACGAGGCTTCGTGCAAAGTGTTCGTACAGCAGCGTATGGGGGATGTTTGAGTTTGTGCTTGTGTGCAAAAGAGTGTCCTCCTTTACTGGTTTAGTTTCATGTAATAGGGTTAAGATGTTTGTCATTCTATATTCTATATGCTTTGCGTTTTTATTCTTCGAGGGTAAGCGCTGATTAGGATTTGCAAGTAAGAAGAAGATACACAAACAAAACAGACAACTATTGAGGACACTCTTGTCCAGCGGCCAACCGCAGTTGATTGCAATTTTTCAGCTTCCCTTGTCTTGCTCTGCGAGAGACAAAGGATCCTGGAAGAGGAAGCTGGATGGAACTTTTTCAATGGCTGCATTAATTTTTGTCCCGGAACAAATAAAGGACTCTGATAGATATAGGGAAACTTTTACTGACTGCAAATTCAATGGCCCTTTTTTCCGTACTCCGGATTGTTTAAGGGAATTTTTTGTACATTTTTTTTGTACTCTAAGGGAATGTTGCAAGAGGTATATCTTGCGCTTAAGAACGTTAAAATGTTGCATATTTGTTTGTCTTCTATTTTTTGTTTGTTTTAAGATCATTGGGGTTAAAGAGTTTTATAGGGTGGCGGTTGGTGAATTCAAGTGAAACTTTTCTTATCGGGGCAGATTTAGTACGCAAGAAGAAAGATTTCTTTAAGAAGTAAGTGTGAACGAAAAGGTTGTAAGAATAAGGTCGATTTACACTTCAGAACTTTGTAAATCCGGGAAAAACAAATATTTCCCGTGTCTATTCGATGATTTTGTTTTTATTTAAAAAAATATGTTTTCAACAAAATGTCTTTTCTTTTGTTCTTACAAATTGGAATATTTTAATACTTTTCTGTTATTAAATCAAATAATGAAAAATACGGCTCATTAGTTTAATCTTGAGCCTTATTCCGACGTACTGTCAACCATAGAGGTTCTTTTTTTAGCCGTGCTACAAGAATGTGGAATACTTTGCCTCTCTCGATTTTTCCACCTTATTGTAATGCACAACCTTTCAAGACCAATGTGCATCGACATCTCCTATTAAATCCTCTTTACTTTACCTTATCGCTCACAATATGTTACATCATAAGGGTGTATTAAAGCCTGAATGAATGTGTCTCCAATAAGTGTTAGTGCTCTGAATTCTATCCAACAGCTTCAAATAAGTCAATAAATTGATAGGGCCACCAGCCCAGACATGGTACTTATTCCCAGGTATGCTTTATAGATCGTAGCCATATCAGAAGGGGAAACAAATTTCTTGCATATTTTAAGGAAAACTAAGCATTTCGCTTCAAATATGGCTACGTCGAATATATGTATGAGCATGAGCATGTCATAAGTGATGGTCATTGACACACATACCGGCTATGGACAGGTTTTCAGTTTCTTTGAAGCAAGAGTCATTCATGGATAATGGAACGGTTGGTATATTTCGCTTGGCCGACAGAAGACAGCTTTGTGTGTTCGAAGCCTTGAATTTCACTTTGTTAGTTCTCCATTGTAGTGTAATGCTGTCAAGATCGGAATCTTATGAGCTTAGAATACTCCAGTCTCCAGGTTCCAGTTTCACAGCCGAAGAACAGGGTTGTGAGACTGAAAACGTATATGAAAAACCGAGGGTGCTATCGTCAGCGAAACAATGAAGTGGATTAGATGTTTCAGACAAGAGATCGTTTAAGAAGATAAAGAACAGTGTCGGAGACAAAACGGAGCCTTGGGGCATATCAGCATTTATTTAATGAATATCAGACTTGAAACCGTCCAATATAAATTGTATTGAGTGGTCCGAAAGATAATTTCTATTCCAACGAAGAAGAGACTATTCGATACCAAATGCACGTATCTTCGATTAGAGAACTTCGTGCCAAACTATATTAAATACTTCAAAAATGTCAAGTCTAATTACGTACGAATTACTGACATAAGGATTGGTTCCACTTTTCGGTGTGATAGTGAGATATGCCATCAGATCGCTAGTGGATCTTTTGCTATGAAAGCCGGTACAGTCCTTCATTTAAGAGCTTTCGTTCTTCGAGATATTTCTTAAGCTGATGCTTGATTAGCATTTCCATGACCTTGCAAAGAAGGGACGTTAGTGCAACTGGTTGCAAATTGGAGGGTGAGAAAGATTCGAATTTTTAGGTAACGGCTGGACAAATGACGTTTTCCATCGATTCGGAAAGATACCCAAAGAGTATGACAGATAGAAAAGCTTACGCAATGGTTTCCCAGCGTAGAAGAGCACCTTTTCAAAAATTATATATTTCAAGATCTTTGAGGACTCTAGCGACTGTACGATTGCGAAAGAAGATTTGTCCCATAGGACCATTTAAGCTCTCGAGTAGAGGAGCATAACACTGCGGCAAAGTCGAATTAGCAGCAAATTGCGTCGGCGTCGCAAGCATAATATTTTTGACTAAAGACCGAAAGTTCTTACTCTACCTTTGGGACGTTGTAGTATATTTTGACGTAGATTATGATCATATAAAAACTTTGTTCATCGAATATGAGCAGTTCAAATTACCGCTTCAGTGACCGAGTGAGGGAGACCCATCAGTTTTTTTTTTTTTTTATAATTAACGCGCACTCAAGGCATTATGACTACCCTTTAAATGTTGGTTGAACACAGTGCGAGCATTTAGGAAACAGTGGGAGGATTGAGTAGGAGAAACCGATGTACATTCGTCTTAAATTTCTGGACATTGAAATGGGGAGGAAAAACAGAGTCGGTTAAGGAATTCCACATTCGAGTCGTACGGCAAAAGAAAGAATCTCTGTACTTAACTGTACGTCCAAAGTTTGGCTCAAGGGTATAATGATGAGCATTCCCTGCGGCACGAGTATTACGGTGAAATTTTTTTAGGGGGGGAATGCAACTCGCTATTTCAATAGAACATTGTTTATAGAAATAACGATAAAACAGTGATAGACAAGAGACATTTCGACGATGTTCTAACGAAACAATTGTTTCGGAAATTACTCTGTCACCTATCAGCCTTAAAGCTCTATTCTGGATTCTGTCTAGTAATTGTAAAGATGTTTTAGAAGCACCAGCCCAGATATGAGAATTGTATTCTAGTTTGGGACGTATATAAGCCTTATAAATTGTGGCCAGATCACATTTTTACATCGTCTTAGGAAACCTAAGCATTTGGCCGCATTTTTAGCAATATCCAATATGTGGTCATTCCACGAAAGGTGGTCAGTAATACACATACCAAGAATTGATAGCTTTTCAGTTTCTATGATGCAAGCTCCATCCATGAATAGGGGCATAGGGCGAATATTCCACTTTAATGACAAAAAACAGCTCTGAGTTTTAGAAGCATTAAATTCAACACGATTTTTAATACCCCATTTAACGATGCTATTTAGATCGGAATTTAAAGAGCTCAACATATATTGCCGTTGCAATTCAACATTCAAAGAACAAGGAATTGAATCAGGAAATGAATATGAAAAGCTGAGGGTGCTGTCATCAGCAAAACAGTTAAGTGGATTAGTAGTTTCGGTAAAAAGATCATTTATGAAAATGAGAAAAAGAGTCGGTGACAAAACAGAGCCTTGAGGGACACCAGCATTTATTTTACGAACTTCAGACTTGAAACCATCCAAAACGACTTGAATTGAACGGTCAGAAAGGTAATTACTAATCCAACGAATAAGAGATACATCGATACCAAACGCACCCATTTTTGATAAAAGAGCAGGATACCAGACTCTATCGAATGTCTTAGAAATATCAAGCGCAATGATCTTACTTTCCCCAAAAAGATGTAAGGATTGGTTCCACTTTTCAGTGAGATATGCCATCAAATCACCAGTGGATCTATGGTGGTCGAATGAAAATGTCAAATTAATGTAAGTGATTGCTCGATGACGTAAGCGGTAATTCCAAACTCACATAATTCAATCACGTATTACTCGAAAACTGATGCGGTAATTTGGCCCCAGTTTTTTTCGGTTTTCCTCAGTGGGGTTTTTAAAGCATCGGAAGCTTAACTCTCTCAACCGAATACCCTCTTTATAGCCATATTCGTACCAACAATTGCCTTTGGAAATAACTGCTTTTGTCTTGTTATACTCTTTCCATTGAGTATAGTGCCTGGAATATATGCCAAGGAGGCATATTGACCAGTTTCGACCACAGTTAAAGTTTCAAAAAAAGTTATTAAGTACCTACATACATACGTCCAATTTGACTTCCTCACAGTGCCAAACGGTTCTCCTTGGGGTTTTTTCTTCAACTGTTTTGTTGGAGTATGAGAAATTTGGCGATATAATGCAGTGGTATAAACTGCCTAGAGGTGCCAATAATCTAAAAGTGTATTTCTCAGGATCAGATGTGAGAAACAGATCAAGCGTATTTGCGGAATGACCTGCAACGTCAGGTATTCGAGTTGGCTGGTTAACAAGCTGAGTTAAATGGTTTAACTTAGCAAATAACTCTACATACCTGATTACAATCACAAACTTACAGTAAATTAAATGAACGACTGGATCGCACCAACTTGCTCTTATGTAAAAGACTAAAAATTTTAAAAATGAATGTTCCTAGAGAAAAATGTTCATAACCATAGACTTAAACAATTTCTTTAGTAGTTGAAGCTAAGAACAGGATGACATGTGATTTCTCAAGCAAATATTATTTTACGCAAGAACAAAAAAAAAACGATGGAGCGGTCTTTTTTAAAAAATACACAACAATTTTAAAAACAGAAATTTAAAAAAAATTTAATTCTTAGTATCTACGTTTTTGAGATAACTATTGAATTTTAAAGAAAAAATGATTTTTTTTTAAATTAAAAAAAAAATATTTTTAAGTTTTGAATTGCAATTTTTTAAGCTTTTTAAAAGCTTTTTTTATAAAAAATTCATTAAAATCCGTAATGTTGATAATGACATATTTAAAATTCGAAAAAATTATTCTTTGGTAGGTACAAGTACATATGAATTAATCGAAACAAAAATTTGTTGTTTATATCCTAGGTCACTTTGTCGATAAAAAATACAATTTTTGAAAAAAAAAAAAAAAAATGTTTAACATTTGTATAGTAGGTACCATAATTTTTTAAAAAAATACAATTTTTTTTTCACATCTTATACATTGTATTAAAAAAAAACTTTTAATTATATAGTCGTAAAAAATCGAGTAATTGGTTTTCGAAGTATTGTGTTTTCAAAAAAAAAAAAATTGAATACATACCTACTTTAAAAAAAAAGTTTATAAAAATTTAAATACAAAATACTATCCAAACTTTTGGGGAGGTTTTGCATAAAAAAATTTATCAAAATCGAATCAACCATTTTTGAGAAAATCAAAAATCAAAACAACTGGTTCCAAGGAGGTTACCAATATTAAGCATTTTCTGGATTTTTTTTTTTAAATCATTACCTAGCTCTAACTAAATGAAATTTTTAATTTTTTTTAATTCTATTGAACAGTTTTTGGGAAAAAAATCGTATGGCAGGTATACCTTTATTTTGTATCTGAACAAAAAAAAGAAAACAACTCGCGGGGGGAGGGGGGTGGTGTAATTTACAAAAATCAAAAAAAAAAAAAAAGCCCGACTGATGCTTAAGCTCTGGTTGCTTTCTAGAACTCCAAAATAGGTATATCATCTTCTTGAATCGCCGGACCTAAGTCCATTTTGAATGAACGAATATTGACGACCGATGTACTGCTCTTCCTCCAAGTATATGATGAGACATCGAGTGGTTTCTTTTAAAAATATTAGACATTTTGACACTGACAGCTGTTTCTCGCTCGAAATCACCTGCTGTAGGCGAGTTTGCGCAAAAAGTTCGTGAGACTGGAATGCTAGTAGACAACACTCATGTTCCCGTCGTCGTAGAATGCGCATAGACGTGAATGTGGCTGCTGTAGCCGAGAGTATGAGACTCAATTCACGAACATCAACTCACCATCGATCTCAACAGGTCAATATTTCACGCACTAGCCTGAGGAGAATTTTGCACAAGGATATCGGAGTATTCACTCACAAGGTCTAATTGACTTAGCAATTGAAGGCGCACGACCATCCACTTCGTTATCAATTCGCAGTTTGGGACTTAGAGCTGCATGAATTGAACAACGATTTTGGTCGAAAAATCATCGTTTCTGACGAGGCACATTTTCATCTCGATGGCTAAATTAATAAATAAAATTGCCGCCAGAAGCCAATGCATCCACAGAGAGTGTCAGTTCGGTGTGGATTGTGGGGTGGTGGCAACATTGGACCGAAAATGAGGCTGGGAACAACATTTCGGTCAACGGTGAGCGTTACAGGTTAGCCGACTTTTTCTTTACTGAAATTAAAGACATGGATTTGGACGGCCTCTGGTTCATGAAGGATGGTACCTCATGTCTCACAGCACTTGCCACAATCGATCTTTTGTGCACCAAATTCCCAAATCATATTATCTGCCGTCTTGGCGATGGCAATTGGCCGCCTAGGAGCTGCGATTCGACCCCTTTGGACTTTTTTTTTTTTGTAGGGAATCGTGAAGGACCGATGTTGTTCCAACAATGCGAAAACGATTCAAGCACTTGAGGCTAATGTCATACAAGCAATCTGCGAGCTAAAACCCAAAACCATCAACAAGGTCTTGGAGTGACAGAATGCGATACTTCAAAGCCATCCGAAGCAGTAACTTGAGCGAAGTTGTGTTTCATAATAAATTGGAATGTTTGCTCTTACCACAGACAAGAGAAATATACAGATGTAGAATCGTAGAACAAAACCATGTTCAAAAAAAGTTTCAAACTTAGCATACCAAAATCGAAACCTAGCATACTGCATACCTCATACTAAAACATGCCTGAGAAATTGACATCCTGCAAAAAAACTAAACATACCATTACGATTACACAAAAAACCAGTTCCTTCGAACTTCGAACCACAGCACAGTGACGGTCCACCGTCCACGGCACGTTCACGAAGACGAAGACGAACCATGATCAACGCAACACAAGAACACCATTGCTTGTGCGTTTGTGGTTGATTGGAATTTTAAGAAGTAGAAGTAGAAGTAGTAGTAGTAATAGTAAAATTGTCAAAGGGAATGGTTGTGTATGTCTATGGAAATTTTTATAGCTTCCCAGTGGCAAATTTCTTCCTCGATGAAATATTTTGGTGAAAACAGCAATGAATTCATTCCTTACTTTTATAGGGGAAAATAAAGTTATGATTTCCTATAGGCAAAGTAATTCCCTTTTTCCTCGGTACATTTTCGCATTCAAATACATTGTGATTTCAGTGAGGAAAAGTCCTGCACAGCTTCACGACCCCGCAAGTAGCATTGAGCTCTGTGTGTTGCTTTCTTTAGAAGAAGAACAAAAGAAACAAAAAAAAATCTCTATTAGCGCAGCAAAAGTATTATTCTGTTTTCGTTAATGGATTGGGATAATTATCCCTTTGTTGGAAAAAAGAATTGAAAAGGACGTGAAAGTATCAATGGATATAAACGTTATGCAATTTTGCTGATCGCGGACGATGCGACGCGAACGGTTTTTATTACTTTATAACGGTTTAGGTTTTTTATTGTGTATGTCCTTTCTTCTGCGATCGTTAAGAAATGTTTTATTCTTTAATTTAGTCAGTGCCAACGAGATCTTTGTCGAAGACGGATGAAAGTGCAAGTTAATAAGTGAAAAAAGCGAAGAAAATAAAATTACATATTTTTTTTAAATATAATTGGTGAGTGAATTTGTTAAATATACCTACTGCTAGAATGAGGGGTTTTAGTAAACGAAGTATAAAGCGCTTGGTAAAAAAAAAAGAGAAATTTTTGAAAACAAAAGAAGAATACGTGAAGAAGCGATAGTAAGCGATATAGTGTCTGTGCCTGTGATCGAAATAGTTAATGATATAGTTGACTGAATTTTTTATGGTTTTGTTTTGTAAATTTGTAAATTTTGTTTTTTCTTTGCAATAAAAAACTTTTTTAAATAAATTTATCATGATATTTGCATTTGTTGAGAGCACTGGAAATATTTCATGTCATTTTTCTACAACGCATTTGCAGCACGTGATTTTCTTAATTATTTTCATCGAAGTTTTCACCAAATAATGTTCATGGTTGAAAGAGGCAAATACTGTTCATAAATGATTTCATAGCTGCGTTTTCATGTTATATTTCATTCATGAAAAAATGTTGATGAAAATTCAACTTCCAAAAAAGAGATGAATTCATCAATAACCTTTCACTTTATGTTTCACCTGAGTAACAGAACAAATGAAAACGCAGCATACTCATATTCAATGATTTCACCTATGAATATTCACCAAGAAATTCACTGGTGAACTCCAATGACATCCCAATGTTAATTTCACCAAATGATTCACCAAAAAATTCATGGGTGAACGCTCTGTTCCTTGGTGAATCTCGTGGTGATTCCTTGGTGAAAAATTCAAAATTTGCCACTGGGTTATGGTTCAGGAATGGTTGTCTACGGATAGTTTTTTTTTTCGGCATATACCTATTACTATGTATGTATCTTTTATCCTGCCTTACTTTTTTTACTGATTTTGATTGTTTTTAAGAACAAGGTATTGTTCTGCATCTCTATCTCTTATGCATTTCATTTTTGTAAATAGGTATAAAGTAGGTATTATCTGTATAGATTTTTAAGGACAAAATAAAGTTTTTCTGCAGCTTTATTTTTAATATTAAAAATGTTTTCAACTGATACTAGTAAGCACAGGTACGGATACCGTGTAAAATGTTGTATTTCCTCTTGTGGAGCTAAGAGGCAGGAGAATCGATCCACAAAATTTTTCAAATTTCCAGATCGGGAGAAGAACGAAGTTCTTTTCAGAAAGTGGCATGATGCCTGCAATTTAAAAGATGTCCTCCATAAAAATCTTTATTTATGTGAAAGACACTTTGAAAAAAATTTAATATTAAAAAAAAATCTTAAAAAAGAGTCTGTCCCCAGCTTATACATATCTTAAAAATATTTTAAATTCGTTCGGTTCAAATATCGCAACCTATTTGAAACCAACTTTTAATACAGAAGGTTCTGATGTAGACTTAACCTTACCGGAGTTTCAATCAATATCAGACGAATATTTTCAGAAAAATGTTAGTACTGAATATTCTTCACAAAAAAATGACCAAGACTGCCAAGACTACAAAAATTAAATTTTAAAATTAAAACTTAAAATATACAATTTAGAAAAGAAGATAAAAGACATACGAAAACAAAGCAATTTAAAATATATTGCCTTGCGGCGCAAAATAAATGTATTGAAAGTAGGAAGCTTGTCAAAAAAGAAAAATAGAGAAACAACCACGAAAACGGTATCAATGTTTATTGATTCATTGCCTGTGGTAAACAAAAATGCAAAAACTTTTGCAAAAATGCTAATGACCAAGCAAAAAACCTATTCTGAAGACGAAAAATGGCTTTCTCAAAATATATTTTTTAGAAATGCTGCTCTTTATAACTTTATGAGGGAAACTCTTGAATTCCACCTTCCTCATCCCACTTCTTTATACAAGTGGATGGATATAAAACATCTTTCGCCAGGCTTCCACGAAGAAGTTTTATCAAAAATAAAGGAAAAAGTTGATGAATTACCTGAAATGAGTAAAAATGTAGTACTTATTTTT
Organism: Chrysotoxum bicinctum; assembly: GCA_911387755.1. Taxonomy (NCBI): domain Eukaryota; kingdom Metazoa; phylum Arthropoda; class Insecta; order Diptera; family Syrphidae; genus Chrysotoxum; species Chrysotoxum bicinctum. The sequence continues at coordinate 34,666,690 of OU426987.1, forward strand.
GATGAAATATCGATCGAGGAAAATGTAACGTATAATAAGTTTAAGGATAGAATTGACGGGCTTGTTGACTATGGTGATGGGAAAAGAGAACCAATCAGATGAAAAACTATTTGCGTTTTCATGATAAGGGGACTCTGCTCCAATTTCAAATATATTCTTAACTATGTTGTTACAGCGACATCTTGTCCCGTGTTAGAATTAAAACAACAAATTTTTAAATGCTTGCATATTTGTGCGAACCTGGGAATATTTGTACGGGCGCTTACATGCGACCAAGGATCAACAAACCGAAGTCTATTTTTACAACTTGGAAACAAAGAAGGAATACATAAAAACATCGATAACAATTGGTTTGTTTATGAAGGAAAAAAGATATACCTTTGTTTTGATGTACCTCATCTAGTAAAGTCCATCAGAACAAATCTTATAACTTCAGACTTTTGCTTTCCTAATGGAGATGTTATAAGCTGGGACGTTTTAAGAGAATTATATGCTATTGACTCTCAAAATCTTGTAAGAGCTTGTCCGAAAATCACACAAGCACACGTCGATCCTACAAATTTTCAAAAGATGTCAGTTAGCTTGGCTACTCAAGTATTTTCACACAGCGTATCATCGGCAATCTTAGCAATGCTGGAAGTTTCGGGTTTTTCTAAGACCGTTGAGGGTAAGGCCAAAGCCACGTCAATTTTTTTCAAAAAAATTGATAAAATGTTTGATATTTTAAATGGACACCCACCGTTAGTTAAAAACAGCATTAATATAGAATTCTTAAATGAAGTGAAAGATTTATTAGCGTCATTACAACTTACTAAAAACACAACCGTTCATTGCTTTAAGGGAATGGTTTTAACTATTACATCTTTTCTTTCATTGGCCGATGACTTATTTACCGATTATCCCGATTTTTCTTATTTTTATTTGAACAAAATGAACCAGGATCCACTGGAAAATTTCTTTTCACATGTTCGTGCCCGAAACGCAAACAAAAGAAATCCAAACGTTTTTGAATTTCAATCAATTATAGCCAAGATTATTTCTTTGAATCTACTATTTGCATCTAAATTCTTCAACTGCGAAAAAGATTCAGATGAAATTCTTGATGTTGACTGGTCTGCAGTTGTAAATACAACATTTGAAAAGCCAATTTTGGATATCAATACAGCCAAAACAGAAGCAAAATTAAGTCCTGACTTTGACATGATCATTTGTTTTGATTCAGATGAACGGCCATCTGTCTCAAACACTATCAAAAGCATGTCCATTCGATACTTTGCAGGATACTGTATTTATAAGCTGTTTAAATCGATGAAAGAGCCATGTCGGAATTGTTCTCAAACATTACTTAAAACGGATAAAACACTAACCGAAAATTCTGAATTTCTTATGCACCACAAAGTATACTCAAATTCAGAATCAGACTTTGGTAAACTTTTTCCCCCGTCCAATATATTTTTTGAAATTTGTAAGCTACAAATAAATGTTTTTGAAAATATATACATCAAAAGTCCAGAAATCATCAATATAAAATCCAAAATAATATCTTTATGTATTACAAAAACAGATAGCTTTAATCCTGAGTGGTTTAAATATCCCATTTGTAGTAAGCACCGTTTAGATGCCCCTTCATTTATGATACTAGTTTTGCTGAGAAAAAATTGTATTTGGACGAGCAAAAACACAAAAAAATCGGGGCAAAAGGGAAAAACACAAAACAAACGTCTTGAAAATTTAATGAATATTTAAAATTGGTATAAAACGGTTTTTAATAATTTTCTTTTCATTTTAAAAAGAAAGTTACAATTATATCTAAGAATATCCCCTCATAAAACTGCTTTGAATATTGTTATTTTACTACTACTACTTCTCCTTCTACTTCTTAAAATTCCAATCAACCCCCAAACGCACAGGCAATTGTGTTCTTGTGTTTCGTTGATCATGGTTCCTGGACAGTGGTGGTAGTGGGGTGTGTGGAGTCACAGTGGTTCGAAGTTCGAAGGAACTGGTTTTTTTCTATGGAGGTATCTTAATCGTAATGGTATGTTTAATGTTTTCGAAGGATGTCAATTTCTCAGACTTGTTTGAGTATGAGTCATGGTAAATTTAGATTTTGTATGCTAGCTTTCAAAGAAAAAGGAAGTTTGATCATCTTATTAAACTTCTATTATCATACCGCAAGCGAAAAATAGTGTAACTGGTGCCATCTACATTAAGGAACTGAACTAAACTCGATGTAGCCCATATTCTACATCTGTATATTTCTCTTGTCTGTGCTCTTACTAACAAAACCATAATACATGGACAAAGTTTATTTTAGTTCATTTTATTACATTTTTAAAAAGAATATGATGAGTTTGATTATTTGGAGTACATTCAGAGATGATAAATCACTCTCTTCTACCTAATACCGTCCCTGATACTGGTTTCCTTGATGCATTAGTTCTTCGCATCCGCCTTGTATGTGTTCCGGCGTTTCGTCCTAAGTATTGCAAAATCTGTATGTGGGCCTGTTTTCCAGGCCAATAATACTTAAGTGTGTTAGTTTGCAGTGACCCTTGAGAAGTCATCTACTATTCGTAGATGTTTCGTACTTATGCTAATACAGTTCATGCCCAGGTGCCCAAAAATCTAAGACCTTATAGTTCTTACCAAGTTCGTTTAGCCTGCCTACATATTCCCACATCAAATTAGACGTGATGGGATATGAGCTTCGTGCTTGCTTCAAGTGCAGCTTGGCTATCTGACATAATGGAAATGTTTTGGTTTCGGTAATTCCTTTTAAGATTTCGACCAGCACATTCCCCTATGGCATTGACTTCCGCCTGGAAATAAATCTAATTGAACACCTGTGGGAACATTTGGACCGAAAATTACGTCAGAGACAAATTTCCAGCAAAGCAACCCTCAGAGACACAGCTACTGAGAAATGGACCAATATTGGTGCTAAAAAAAACGGGACGTCATGTCGAATATATGCCCAAAAGACTAGAAGTAGTCTTAAAAGCTAAACAAAGTATTAATCACATTCCTTCACCCCACTATCATGTAGCTTATTTAATTATGAAAATAAGCAATTTCAATTAATTTTTCTTCTTTACCGTTTTCCCGTATTAGTCAGTAAAATTATAGCTTTTTTCGGTTTCTGTTAAAAAGTTGAAAATTTGTTGGCAACCGTTCATTGCTCAGTTCCTGCCTGTTAGGCTCGGTCCTCGGTGTAAACGCGAGAATTACGGACTTCACTTGAGTAAATAAATCGTGAAATTTTAATTTCCCTACTTTAATTATTCGAGCGTGTATTTTGATATCTACCTAGCTACACCTTTATCACATTATTCTGCTTTTGTTTCCTGAGATATACCAAATCGCACCTTTTTCCACTGCCTACCTTTTTTGTTTTCCCCAAAAAAATAAAAATCACAATGGAAATAAAAGTCGGAGATCCTTTACGAGGACACTTTCATTTCGTGCGCCATTTAGTTACCCAAAAACAAAAAAGATTTTTTTAATTAAAATTAAATAATTCAAATGGCATTCTTATTAAACACTCACAATACAAGAAAAAATAAATGGCGGTCCGTCCGGTTGGAATATCAGAGGCACGGTGGGTGATACTTAGAAAACTGATTGCCTTTGCACGGAAATAACCTTCTTCCACAAAATAGTTGGGTGTATAAGAGAAATGGTGCCTTGGTCCCGAAAAGGACATTTACTTCGAACGAACCCAATGAAATTAAACCCCAAGCCAAGAAGCCTCTTTTTTCGGCCATAACTAAAGTAGGTTGTCTGTTCATAGGACTTGTAAGTACCCATCACGCCCACCACATGTATAGGGCGACCGAAAAGGATATAAATTGTCAAAAACTTAAAAAAACTCTCCAAAATAATAAGAGAATCGAAAAATATTTCCTTCCTCATTTTTGCGATTAGAATGATTGCCTTAATTTTTATATTTTATTTTTTTGCCGTCTCCTTATAATTATAGCTTTAAAATTTAAGGGCACATCTGTAAGGGAACACGTGCCAACAAAACGATAGCGAGAGCGACATACATTCCTGAATAAAAAGGACATCAATTTTAACAACTTTCAGAAAGCTGGAGCTTAATGCTTTCCAAATAGTTGTGCAAATATATCTGCTATAAGGACGACGAGGGCGGGTGACGGAACACAGCTATGAGTATGCGAAAAACAGTTCTCAAAAACCAATTTATAAGGACGCTACTCAAAGTTTTACCCCACTGCGGTGTACGTCGTCGTCGTCGTGATAAACTGATGTAAATATGTATATACAAACAGCTAGGTACCCTATACCTGTGTAAAGTGCGCGGTTTGGGCTCGAATTTTCATTCTTATGCTCGATAAGAAATGCTAGATGTACGTGTAGACACCTTTTCCAATAAAAAGGATCCGAATAATATTGTATAAGCGACAACAGACAGCAGTAAGCTTTTTTTGGTAGATTGCCGGATTACGTGATGTGTCCTTTGTGTTCGGCGTTGAAACATGGTTTTAATGAACGACACGCGGCGCAGCGCTGTGGGGTTGAAGGAAGCTTATGTAACATAGATTTAATCAAAATCCCAGCATTTATGGTGTAGGACGAGTGGTAATAAAAATTCGTTCATTCTATTATAGTTTAAAAGTTTTACTATATGAATTTCTAGAACTTACTATGAGTGTATTAGATTGTGGCCTACGGGGAATACACGGTAGTAACTTCAAATAATTTTCTTACCCAAAGATGTAATTGAAACATCGAAAGGGGGGGAAATTGGGTAACCGTTTTATGACTTAATTGTGCTCAATTTGTCAGGCGAGAGGGGAACCAATCTCTATAGGAGGCGAGATGAAATTTTCAATTTGATTTTATGATAAAATTTATGATGAACAATTTTATGATGAAAATAAATTGATTGTCAAGATACCCGAAGTACGTGAAAATGTATTCACATAAAAATATGAAGGTATGTGGTGACATGCCCATACAAATAGAATGTATAAAACTTTAAGGATCTATAGTTTAAACAGAAGAGAGCGTGGCAATATTATGCCAAAACTACTATTAAGTGCTAGATCATGTTCTGGATGAGACACACTTCCACAAGGTGGCGCAAAATGAATCATCCTATCGGAAGATGTTATAATTTTTGCAAATGGCGTCGTATGTCAATATTATTTGATATTTTTGAACTAGACAGCGCAGCAGCAGAATACAGACAGGCAGTGCGCTATTCTCCGCAAAAGCGTGGAATAATTGTGTCGATTTTTTTGACCAATAATCGGTCGGTGGTGTTAGCTCAGTGTGAACTTCGATGTCAATTTCCCAATTGTGTAGCGCCAACTGGGCAATTGGCCCATATGTAGGGCGTTGCCGTTACCCAGACTGGCCGTTCGACCAAGAATATCATGGATGTGGCTGCCAATTTTACTGAAAGACTTACACATGTTCCCGTACAAAGTGCAAACAGTGCATTAGTTAATGCCTGCTGACCGTCCGTCGGGTGTGAATTACTGACAAGCCATCCTCAATCTCAACAGCGAAGACGACGATTCTGTGTCGAAAATCATCATGAGCGACGAGGCGCGTGTCCACTTAAGCGGTTACGTCAATAAGCAAAATTTTCGTTTCTGGCAGTGCCGGATTAGTCACGAAGCAAGAGTAGCGATTGCTACGGGTCCCGCCCATTTGGGGGCCCCGCGCACCAACCTTTTCTGACCAACTCCAATTTTTGTGGACTAAAAGCCATAAAAGCTATTTTGAATCAATATTTCAACAAGTCCATTAATAGTGCTAAGTCTTCTACTTGGCTGATTTATTTCAGTAGTATATAGAATTTGTATTATAAAAACCTTCATATAAAATCTCTTCCACCAGAAGAAATTAAAAATCTGCAACCATAGTAAGTGCTTACGCAGATGTTTTGGAGGACAGTCTGGGCAACGAATTAGTGCAATTTGATTCAATGCTCAATTCTGATGTGGCTGGTATTATTGACAGCAGGAATCATGAGGCTCTGGAAATGCAGGTTTACAAGCTGTTGATAAATAATTCTTTACAATCTTGTTTCCCGAACGTTGAAATTGATTTGCGCATTTATTTGTCTCTCATGATCACCAACTGCAGTGGTGAACGATCTTTCTCAACATTAAAACGTGTTAAAAATGAATTGAGGAACACGATGAGCCAACAACGTCTTAATTTCCTCACTTTAATGAATATTGTACATGATTTACTCCGAGAAGTTGATATCAACAGCATTATTTATAAATTTTCCCAAATTAAATCAAGAAAAGTTTGTTTGTAACAGTTTTGTTTTATTTAATACCATAAACTTGATAAGTGCCTAACCTAAAATATGTCTAAGGGCCCCTTGATAGAATTTGGTACAGGCCCCGCGCTGGCTTAATCCGACACTGGTTTCTGGGGCACTAAAAATCCGCGTGTGATGCACGAAAAGCCATTACATCCACTCAAAAATACTGAGTGGTGCGTTGTTCACGCGATAGAAGTAATTGGGCCGTACTTTTTTGGGACACCATCGGCAATACGTTCACTGTTACTGGCGAGTGCTGCAGGGTCATGGTAATCGACTTCTCACTGAAAGAATTGGATGAGCGGAGCTTGGTCAACATGTGGTTTCAACAAGACGTTGTAGTTAAGAAAGAATTGGGATAATGACGACGAAAGACTTCGACACAATTATCTTTACTGATGACTCAAAGATGGAGTGTGGTGTTGTTAGAGGAATCTTCTCTGAAACTGTGAATATCGATCGTTAAGACTATTCGAATTTGCTCGTTTTTTACTTGAAACTTATAGGTACTATATAAGGCAAGTTATGCATCCGTAAAAAAAAATCGAACACGAGATTTTGATCAAAGTTGACATTACGATCCCAGCGATGACGAAAAAAGTGGGTCTAACAATTCTGCCTGTCTGTCTGTTCGACTGCAGCCTAAACGGCTCGGGCGATATTCGTCGAACTTTTTTTTTAAGACCAAAAATAACTGTACCTGCCATACGAAGTTTTTTCTAAATTTTATAAATATTTTTTTTCTCAAAAACTGACCCGCAGATTTAAAAAAAAATCAAAAAAATTCATTTAGTTAAAGCTAGGTAATGGTTGAAAATAATTTCCCCAAAGTGGTTATTTTTGATACCATCCCTGGAACCATTTTTTACTTGCGACTTATAGGTACTATAAGGCAAGTTATGCATTCGTAAAAAAAATCGAACTCGAGATTTTGATCAAAGTTGACATTACGATGATAGCGAAGACTAAAAAAGTGGGTCTCGCAATTCTGTCTGTCTGTCTGTCTGTCTGTCTGTCTGTCTGTCTGTCTGTCTGTCTGTCTGTCTGTCTGTCCGTTAGATTGCAGCTAAACGGCTCGGCCGATTTTCTTCAAACTTGGTAGATATGGGTTTTAATTTTTTCCCCCCGGATGTTTTTTGATTTGATTTTTTAAGACCAAAAATAACGGTACCCCCCATACGAATTTTTTTCGAAATTTTATAAACATTTTTTTTTCTCAAAAACTGTTCGACAGATTTTAAAAATAAAAACACAAAAAAATTTCATTTAATTAAAGCTAGGTATTGGATGAAAAAAATTTTCTGAAAAATATTTATTGAGGGTACCCCCCCTGGAACCATTTTTTTTGTTTTTGATTTTTTCAAAAACGGTACAGCCGATTTTGATCATTTTTTTTTTGCTAAGGCTCCCCAAAAACCTGAATAGAATTGTGTACTCAAATTTTCAAAAAAAATTTTTTTGGATTTTTAAAAAAAACTTCAAAATTTTTTTTTCAAAACTCAATATTTCGAAAACCCCATGCTAGATTTTTTTCAAACTTGCTAAATAAAAGTTTTCCAATATAATCTACAAGATGTGATAAAAAAAATTTCATTTTACCTAAAAATAAAGGTACCTACCATACAAATGCTAAAAAATTAAAAAAAATGCTTTTCAAAAATCGTATTTTTCTCGAAAACGGTTCCGAGAATTTTGATAAAATTTTTTTTCTTTCAATTAATTTTTACAATCTTTAATTTAATAAAAAAAATTTTGAAATTAAGACATTACAGCTTGTACCTACCATAGAACCATTTTTTCGAATTTTGAATTTCTCATTATCCACATAACGGATCCTAATGAAATTTTTCAAAGAGAAGCTTCTAAAAAGTCTAAAACACATTGCATTTCAAAACTTTAAAATTAATATTTTTTGAATTTTTGAAAAAAAAAATCTATTTTTTATTTTTTTTTTTGAAAATTCGATATCTCAGGAACGCCTCAATATTTTTTTTTGTAAATTTTATTTTTATTCGAACAATAATAGAAACTTTAAATTGGCGTACCAAAATTTTTTTTTCAAAAGCTTTTAAAAAGTTTGTACATAAAAGCTTTTTTTAAGAAACGACTACGTCTTATAATTTTTGTTCTTGCATAAATTCATATTTGGATAGCATTTTGTTTTTGTCTCTTACTACTAAAAGAATTTAAAAAATAATTTGATCCTTATGAACAGTTTTGTCTAATAACATTCGATTTTAAAATTCCTAGTCTGTTACATAAGAGCAAGTTCGTGCGACCCAGTCGTGCATTTTATTTTTTTTTGTTTCTGATTTTCTCAAAAACGGCACGACCGATGTTAATCACTTTTTTATGTTAAAGCTCCTCTGCATCCTCTGCAGTTTCAATATTATTGTGTATTCAAATTTTCAAAAACAATTTTTGGATTTTAAACAAAAAAATTAAATTTCTTTTTTGAAAACTCAATATTTCGAAAACCTCATGCCCGATTTTCTTAAAACTTGATAAATAAAAGTTTCTTAATATAATCTACAAGATAAGAGAAAAAAAAAATTATTTTACCTAAAAATAACGGTACAGTCCATACAAATGTTAAAAAATGTATTTTTCTCAAAAACGATTCCGAGAATTTTCGAACATTTTGTTTTCGACTAATTCTTACCATCTATAATTTAATAAGAAAAAAAATTAAAACAAGATATTACTGACTGTACCTACCATAGAACGATTTTTTCGAATTTTGAATCGAAGCTTCTAAAAAGTTTAAAAAACATTGCCTTTCAAATCTTAAGAAAAAAAAATGTTAGATTTTTTTTGGAAAATTCATTATCTCAAAAACGGCTTAATATTTTTTTGTAAATTTAATTTTTATTCGAACAATAATAAAAACTTTTAATTGGCGTAGCAAAATTTTTTCTTAAAAATGTTTTAAAATGTTTGTATTTAAAAACTTATTTTGTTAAGAAATCACTACAGCAATTTATAATTTTGTTCTTGCATAACCTAATATTTGATTCCTTTGTTTAGCTCCAACTAATAAAGGAGTTGTTTTAGTCATTTAAAAAATGAATTGTATGCTTATGAACAGTTTTTCTCTGATGACATTCTTTTTTGAAATTCTTAGGCTTTTTCATAAGAGCAAGTTTGTGCGACCTAGTCGTGCATTTTAGTTAATTTTAGTTAGTGGTTGCAGTTGAGTTAATGGTCAATGTCACTCTTATCTGGCTTGCGGGTCATTGTGGCATTGATGGGAATGAACGAGCGGACGAGCTGGCCATGCCAAGATCAGACTTAATCCCTTTTCTCAATCCGACGAAATGGCTCTAGAACGAACTTACTTCTGTGACGTACCATCCGTTTGACTCCATAGATTCCGAGCTAGCGAAATATAAGCTTCGACGTAGGTTAACGGTGCAGGGGCCGGGATTTTCACTCAATCTGATTGGCTTCTGTCTCAGCACAAGTCAACAAGCTGCCTAGCTTGGCACAGTGTAAATGGTGTCGGAAGAGTGTAGTGGTCCGGCTGAGGGATATCAAAACCTATTAGATCCATATTTTTCAACTTAATCCAAACTCAATGAATCCATGAGAATGTCCACAATTTCCCATAACAAATCCATCCACGAGTTCGTGCGAGTAAAGATATCAAAATGGCGCACTTCAGCGCAGGGCTAGACTGCCAGTAGTAGGCATTTCTATCTACCTACCAACCTCCACTCGTACCGACTTTTCTGGCGGTGATGTAGCACTTTTAGAAATGTTCTTCGTCAGTGATTTGACTTAAATGGTCTGCATCATCGTTTTCGAAGCACGACTTAATTTTCTTACCGCTGAAGTACCATATTTTCATGATTTTCATTCTATTGATCTTGAGATTTTAGAAGACCAAACAAGAGATACAAATCGATACCTTCCCGCAAAAATGTATTATGCGACATTTTTAAAATTGTTCAGGAAATGAAAAAAATCGTCTCATTTAGTTAGTTTTGTATTTATATTTTATTATACGAAACAGATTTGTTTTCCGTAAGAATGTATTAAGCGACGTTTTTAAAATTGTTTCGTCCAATAAAATACACAAAAAAAGAACTAAATGAGACGTTTTTTTCGTTTCCTAAACAATTTTAAAAATGTCGCTTAATACATTCTTGCGGGAAGGTATCGAAATTATCTTGGGCACTTATTGTTATTGATGTACGTTAATGAGCTTCCATCTCTTGATGCTGATGAATTATGTTGAGCAATACTCCCATCGAATATGTTGAAACAGCAAAAGATCTTAAGACAACTTCCAATCGCCATATATGTAAGTTGGGATAACTTATGCCTAGCTCAATCATTTACACCTGTGCAAACATGTACTCTACGCATTTGGATTTCGTAGATGTGACAAATTGTATGGATTCTCAATTCCCTAACTCGGTATGCTTTCGATGGTTATCTCCAGCTTCACAGTTTAATCTTACTCTTTGACCATTTCGATAGAATATTGTTTATGTTTAGCGGGTATATGTTCGAAATATTGCGTTTCCCTGAAATCAACACCAGTTTTGTCTTCAGTGAACTAACGTTAAATCCACAGCTTCTCGATCAATTAGTGAGTTTATCAAGAGCCCTTATATGAGCTCACGTAAAATAGGGTCACATTTTCCCGAGGCTATTAACACAATATCATCGGTGTATGCAACGATATTGACCCCGTCTGTACTTTTTTTTAAATAAGATTTGGTTAACGAAGAGAAGCCAAAGCAGAGGAGATAAAACTCCACCTTGTGGAGTACCTCTACACGACGTTACTTTTAACTTGGTATCATCTATTTCTTTATTTATAAGTCCGCTTTGAAGCATGCAGTCTATCCACTTTGTCACTGGCAGATCATTTTTGAAGAAGTTATGTGATTTTCGAATTGCATTGTTTTCAAAATAATTGAAGGACCCTTCTATGTCGAGGAAATCTGCCAGTCTAAATTATATGCCGACCAGTTCATGAAGAGCTGTCCCAACATATTTGCCCTTCGTGTATGCATATTTGGCCTGGAAGACCACACCATCATTTAGCTTTACGCCAATATTGGTTTTGATTACTCCTTCTAGGGTCTTGAGAAGAAACGAAGGATAAGCTTACTGGCCCGAAATCTTTAGATTCTTTGGGAGTGGGCTTTCCAGGCTTTGGAATGAAAATAACATAGACTACTCTTCAACTAGTGGGAATGTAGCTGATTTTTAGACATCCCTCAAAAATGTCCACTCGTCTGGAAGAGTCAAATCTTAAGTGACTTGAAGCATAATTGAAACAATTCCATGTGACTTAAAAGACTTGTACTCCGAGATGGAGTCAATGGCTCAAGCCACATTTCTTATAGCCTTTTAATTCTATCCAGGAACATAAATTCTGTTTTAGAATATATACCCATATACTCGTATTATATACACAATATATCCATATATTGCAGATGGAGTGTATAGAGTTGGTAGTAGTTTAAGCCATGTCCGGGTCTCTGAGCGAACTCGTCTGCAATTGGCGGATGGGTGGTAATACTACTGAAGCGTAGATCCATGATTCTGAATGGGTGGCGGCTATATGTGTAAGTCCAAGATTATCGAATGGGTGGTGGCTGATGTGGCGCGATGAGCTCGTCCACTGATGAAAGACGGTGGGCCGTCCTCGACCTCCTCGTGGTGCCTGTGGATAGGTTATGTAAGTAATTGAACTAACTAGATGGGAACAGTCTGGACGGTATCCTTAAAGTAGGAATCCGCTAAGGAGTGTGTAACAACTCACCAGAGGGGTGCACATTCTTGGTTGATGGTTTTTACCTAGACTAATAGCTGGGTGTGTGTATCTGGGGTTGACAGGCCCTGAGTTTTGCAGGAACTCATCTGTAAGTGACCTCACGGTTGCCTCGACCGGAAGCTATATTCTGCCACCTCGGCAGATAGTGCCCAGGAGTTAGAAATGGGTTGCGTAGTGCAACCTTTCTTTCTCAGACTATCTATGAGTTAGCCTCCCTTGTGGGAGTATCGTGGTGGCTTGGTTTACTCCAAATGGGGAAACATATTGTTTTCAAGACATCGCCTTTAAGCAAAAGGTGTACACATACTGCAACATGTCACAACTTTGCTACTGAGATGGCTTCAGCTATGTCGGGGTTAATGGTCAGGACCCGATCTGACTCCGATGAAGGTAGGCCTTCCATGGAATAGAGTCGTAATAGACAGATGTCCATGTTAGTCACAAGACAGTTCTATTTTGGACGAAGATTATAGAAATATCAGAAAGGTTACGCAGCGTTTTTGGGAACATTCCATAAAAGTTTATCAGTTTTCTCTTTGTTAATTCCTACTGGTCATGATTAAAGGTATCTAGGGAGCGTTACGCTTCAATGACATTCAATTCTACGCAGTTTTTGTTTCCCCATTTGCCAATGCTATCAAGATAATAGCTTATCATAAGCTGCCGTTCGAAGTCCAAATCGCAAGGACAAGGAAATGAATTTTGAAACGAATATTAGAAGTTGAGAGTTCTGTCGTCAGCAAAACCATTCAATGGATTAAAAATTTCAGACAAATGATCATTGATGAATATGAAAAAGAAAGTCGGAGACAATACGGAGCCCCGTGGCACACAAGGATTTATTTTATGAATTTCGACTTGAGATCATCCAATATGACTTTATTGAGCGCACCGAAAGGTAGTTTATAATCCAACGAAGTAGAGATTTATCAATACTAAATACATGCATTTTCGATAAGAGAGCTTGATGCCCAATTCTATCAAATGCTATTGAAATAACACAATGATCTTGCTTTCTCCAAAAACGATTTGCTCCACTGTTTGGTGAGATGTGCAAATCACTTTTTTACCTATTGCTACGAAAGCCATTCTGCCGGTCATTTCTAAGCTTTCATTATTCTGGAGCTGATAGTTTCAATCAGCGTTTCCATGACCTTAAAAGGAAGGTACCTAAGTATAAAAGGTCCTTATTTTGTAGCCTTAAGCCAGAAAAATCCACCATGGGCCAGATATTCAAATAACGCTAGATCTTGGAAGGATACCCATTAACTTCAAATCGACACCAACTACCATTTAATCGATCGATTTCTTTAGAGATGAGCTATTAACAGCATTATTAAGTATCGGGATTTCTGGCAAGCTCGTCTATTTTTACAAGATGAAACTGCTTCCTCAAGGTCGGCAAGGATGCCAATAACTGTTTTCTAGGGATAAGAAGGCTATTGAGTGATTACGCCCTCACATATGTATCCCTTTTACAAGACACTTATCACTCCGGTCCTAATAGATATGTATATGTTTGCAAAGGCTTGAACTCTATCAAATGTGGGTTTGAACTATAAGACTGTTTTTAGAAAAATGTATTTTGGTCCCTGCGTGTAAAAAAGAAGATACAATGAACTGTAAAAGCTGTACAATGTACAGTAACACCGACTTTTCCATAAAAGTAAACTGCCAAAACTGAGGTGGATGGTTAATTTAGAGAAAACGAACACCAATTCTCCAATCCGGAAAGTGTTTAAGTCCAAATCCTATAGGAATTGTGCAGGAGATGTCGACAGTGAGTTGGGTGGCAAACTGGATACAACCAGCCAAAAATCGAGCTGGCAGCAAAAGCCTTATTATCTCCATCCATCAAATAATATTTCTTCCAGTAAAAGCCAACGCATTATATTCATTATTAAAAAAAAAAAAAACTAATCCCTAAAAAGGTCCTGTTTCAAATTATCAATTGAACCTAATCCAATCATAATATAATCTGCATGCTTAAAAATGACAAAAAGATATAAAGTGAAACAAATTAATCCCACAGACAAAGAAAGGACTAGGAACTTTGTGGATTAAGAAGACCAAAGCAGAAAAGATTATGCAAAGAATCCCATTCGCCGTCCATTATACGAGAATCCTTTTGGATCCATTAATTCAATCGATGCGTTCGTTTCGTTCGTTCATCCCGAGAATACGCAAAATCTAAATGGGGATCCATTGAGGGATACGGTCGTCCTGCCAAGTGTCATCCATTGCTCTCTAACTATCCGTACGTGCAACCACCCTCGCGCCCATAAAGCTCAACTTAAGGACGTTATATCTTATGGGATAATGAAATACTATATGCGATGAACAAAGAAACTTCAATTTCCATGACCAAAATGCTTAAAGCAGAGTGTCTTCCATCTCTTAACACCTCATACGAATCGAGTATAACATCCTTCTCGATGTCGTCGACATATAATCACGTAGGTAAAACCATCCCATCAGACAGAAGTCTATTAAGAGCCAAGGGATTTGAATGGCTCCGAAGATATCCGTGAATTGAAGTGACTTATCGATGCAGTATGCATGATAATTTTACTGCTGATTGCTGCAGTAATACAGTTTTACAACTTCCTTTCCGACAATGATTTTAATTAATTTTGCATTTCCTACAATTTGGCATCCTCGTGCCCGTATTTGCTTTACAAGAACGGAATGTGTTGAAAAGATAGATAGGCAAGACCCCCATAAGTCCTGAGAAGTTGAAGTGGAACATGTAGACACTAAAACTTCCTCACATCGAGTCTTTCTCGCTCTCAGAAGATATTTTGAATTAACAACCTCAATTCAATCAGTCAAGTCGGTCGGCATATCGCGTCGTAAATTGAATTAAACCTCTTCTGGAAGTATCTCTATAAATACCGATGCAATGGTGGAATCGGAGAATTATTGAATGCACACGTGACGAGAGCCACTCACTCCCGATTGGGAAACATTCAAGTGTCATCGGCTTTTAACAATTATTGTCATCGAGTGTGCTCTGAAGAGCAATGCCTTCTCATATGGACACAACCACAACCGTCCAGCGGCGTCCGTCAGTTGGCTCAATCGTCATCGTCAGTCTATTGTCCCCCGCTGTGTCCTGAAATTGAAATTTTCCACACACACACACACACAATTCGAGCGTCGAAGAGGGCATTCTCTGTCAATCGTTCGTTTGGCTTCGTCAAGGTTGGTCCATTGGAATGGTTATCGGCCCCTTGTTTCGTTTCAAGAGCGTTAAGTCAAAAATTCAATGATGACGTTTTGAATATCAGACACTGAATCCATCATTCTACCTACCTCTCTATGAATTCCGCCCTGACGGCGAAAAAAAATTGTAAATTCGAGAACAAAAGAACATTTTTGGTCTTTGAACCTTGACTATTTGTATGCTTAACCAAGTCCAGGAACAAGGGTGTAAATGTTGATATCTATGATGGATGGATGGATGGATAATTGAAGATGAATTTAACGTACCTGGAATATTGGCAAATGTGGTTTTTGTTAGGATCACAAAAACAAGAAACACCAGCTCCAGGGATTTGAAGAGTTCGGTTAGGTTTTGCGTTGTTCGAGATATGATTGAATAGGTCTTGCGATAAGTTGTTGCAGTTTTGACTGCAGCAGTTTTCGATTTGTTGGTTTTGGTTTTTGTTGTTGTGGCGAACGATGATCGCGACCGGCTTAATGCCTGACACCACCGGTAAGACCCAGGGTCCGCACACACGCCCATGCCTCTGGTCCCATAGTCAATGCCGCTAACGGATCGTCCTCATTGCAGCGGCGTCACCTGAAAGTAAAATAAAAGTTTCGATTTAGATGAGAATGTCTTAACTTAAATTTTAAAGATAAATTTTTGAATCATGAAAAATTTTAACAAAATTAAATACAGCTCACGAGAATTAAAGAATAGGTGGAGATCCGCAGCTATTTCTGCCAATTAGTCTGATAAGTACTTAGCATAGATATTCTTAAAGGACAGTCAATCACTGAGTCACTGGAATGACGGGTATTGCATTGCAGAAAGCCGTCAGAGTCTCTGGTATGTCAACTAGAGTAACACTACCGTCACCAAGTGCATGAATGTACTGTTTTCCCAGATGGAAATAGCCAGTATCGTCCGAAAATTCGAAGAAGTTGCATATGAATCAAGATCAAGTCTTAGCTCACAAACTAGATTAGTAGCGATAGCAAAACTCTAACACTATGACATATTAAATTATTGATCACGCAAGGTAAGTAATGGAAACCCCACTTTTATTGTAGAAGTGGAAGAATTAGCTATGACAAAATCTTTTTTCTGCGTCACTCTCTCCATGGTAATATCTGACAAAATTTGACTTTAAAAAACTCAATCCTTTTTTCTGTAATAATTAGATAGTAAGATAATTTGATTCACATTACTGAGGAAACCTTAATAGATACCCCTGAAGAAGTATGCAGTCATAAGTCATGAGTGGAATCAAAATTTTCAATAAATCCTAAAATCATCAGCATGAAGAAAGCATTAAGAATGAATGAATATTTCCGATATGTCATTAACGATTAAGAGGAATAAGAAAGGGCCAATGTGGCTACCCTGAGGAACACCAGATGACACATAAGCATGTTAAGAAAATATGGAGTCTTTTTTCAAAATCTACATGCGGAAAGTCAAATATGATTCAATCCATTCAAGAACAACTGAATGAAGACTTCAGCAAGAAGGTTTATGAAGTTGACTCTTCTGATAAACCCTATCAAACATTTTGGCAAAATAAGTGAAGATTATTTTATGGTTTAAAGAAAGGAGTTAGGAACGAAAAATCATTTTCATTCACTACATAGGTAATTCAGAAATAAAAGTGAAAACCGTCAAGGCCAGTATCTAGATTTTGATGCATCAATATGCTTCAAGGCAACAAAGACTTCCAGTATTAGTATAAACTGAAAGGCAAATCAAACTTAACTTTTCAGTCACATTGGGTAGATTTTGAGACTCCAAAACTTTGAGTATAAACAGATCTGAAGTATTTCGAAAACAGATTACAAAATTTCTGACATTTCACATGCTGATTCATTATATGACCCCAATATTTATAGTGATTAGCTAAGCGTCGATTTTATCAAAGTCAGCATCTTTAAACCAATAATAATGTATATATTTCTGCTTATATCCCAACACTTGACGCCGTAAAGCAGGACAGGTAGTGGCCGTGGCGCGATGGTTGTGTGCTCGCCTGTCAACCTCAGTATCACAGGTTCGATCCCTGCCGTCGTCTATGTCGTCTTTAATTCCATTAAAAAACCTTCTAAAAATTGTCATCAATGGGTTGCTGGTTTACTTATTACATGTTGGTTAGGCATAACACTAACAACATGTGATTGAGTTAAACTAGTATGCCCAACAAGGATGAAAAACGAATAAAATAATGCGAATTATAAGAGACATAGAAATAAGACACAGCATTTCTCCGCTTTAGTTCAGCCGCCATCCCTGGAGATAAAAAGTCTGAGACAACCACCTTCAGTCTCAGAACATCGTGCCACACATCTTTCCTATCCTTCTTTCTCTTCCGTAACTTCACGCCCGCGCTGTGTTAAAAACATTTAAAGGGTAATCATATTCCCTTGAGCGTGAGTTGGTTATAAAAAAAAAAGGAGTTTTGAACCCATTTATTTTGCTCAACCGAAGTAGCAGCGGTTTCCTAGCGTGAGTCTTGGTCGGATCTCCACTAAGGTATCGTTCGTGGAGTTAATATTAACTCCTTAACTACCATAAAGTTTTTGCTATCAATAGTGACGTTTTGCCCTATTCATCGGACGGATGTTTGTTTGTTTGTTTGTTGATAGCATATAATAGGTGATTTTTTTGCTATTTTCTTTTTGGCAATACTGGTTGTGACAGCTCACGCACGTTTCGTGTTTTGTGTCACTGTCAAACATCTTTCAGTTTGGTCTATAATTAAACCATGAATCGTCTTACAAACGAACAACGCTTGCAAATTATTAAATTTTATTATCAAAATGCATGCTTTGTTAAGAAAGTTCATCGCCAGCTTCTTCCATTTTTTGGTCAGTTTAATCGACCTACTGAGGCGGCTATTCGGGCTATTATGACTATGGGCTCTCAAAAAGTTGGCCGAAGATCCACTTTTTTATCGAAAAATTGTGTTCAGCGACGAAGCTCATTTCTGGTTGAATGTATACGTAAATAAGCAAAACTGACATATTTGGAGTGAAGAGCAGCCAAAAGCATTGCAAGATTTACCAATTCATCCAGAAAAAGTCACGGTTTGGTGTGGATTATGGGCTGGCGAATCATTGGGCCGTATTTCTTTAAAGATGATGCGAATCGCAACGTTACTGTGAATGGTGAGCGCTACTGTGCGATGATAACAAACTTTTTTTTGTGCGAAATGGAAGAGCTTGACTTGCATGACATGTGGTTTCAACAAGACGGTGCCGCATGCCACACAGCACGCGTAAAAACGGACCAATTGAGAGGCGAGTTCGGTGAACAGTTTATTTCACGTTTGGGGCTATGTTAAGGCTCATGTTTAAAGTGACAAGCCCTCTTAGATTGACGTACTGGAAGCCAACATTGAAGCATTTATTCGTAAGATACCGGCCGAAATATTAGAATGGGTTCTCCAAAATTGGACTAAGCGAATGGACCATTTGAGGCGCACCCACGGCCAACATTTGCATGAAATGATTTTCAAACATTAAATTATATCGACCGTACTATCGATTCAAATAAAGATTTCATGCATTTTTCTGAATTTAATGTTGTTTTTTTTTAATTTCCGATAGCTCTTAAAAAATCACTCATTACTTGTTCTTGTCTTGGGAACAGCCGATGATGTCGAATAGATACTGCCCTGCGCAACACCTGCTCCAGAATAAGATTCAAGAAATCACGTGATAGCGCATCTCCTTGCTGAAAGCCTGTGCGTGATTGGAATACATCAGAAGAGTTGCTTATTGAACCGCGTGCTTTTCAATGTCACCGGACACAGTTGGGTCAGTTTTCCCGGGATCCCGAATTCGATCATCATCATATAGGGCTCCTGACGATGAGTACTATCATATGCGGCAGTATGTGCCTTCATGTGAATATTTGGTCTATGGTCGATCTGCCGGGTCTGAAGCCACAATGATACTCCCCGACTAAATTATTACAAAACGCGATCAAGACGTTCACATATCAGCTTGGATAGGATCTTATATGTGGCATTTAGTAGGGGTATGCCTCGATAGCTCTTGCAAGACATAATGATCAACTTTTTTTGTAGAGGTCCAGTCATCAGGAATGCTGCCGCCCTACCATATTTGGTTGATGGTTTCATGCATGTACCCTACCAAATCACCAGCTCCGTATTTGAAGAACTTTTCAGGAAAGCCTTCAGATCCTGCGTACTAGTTGTTCTTAAGCTTATTGTGGTGGTGGAGCTGATTCATTCGAAACAGAGTATTTTCTTCTTGCCCATTTAACAGCTGCTGGAAATGCTGCTTAAAAGCATCTACAATTTCCTGTCGATTGATGACTAGGTTACGTTCATTTATTCGAAGAGCATGCATTCTGGTCTTGAAACCAGCAGCCATCTGCTTGGCTTATTCTCGGGTGTTCTTTCTATCGCGAGACTCTTCGATCTCCTTGAGCAGCAAGGCTGTGTTAACTCTTCTTTCTATGCAAGATCTTCTTTTCATCTCTTCTCTTTGCACGGCACTCCTCTCTCGATGGTCTTGTTTTGCGCTGTAGCATATTTTCTGTCACTCGTTTCAGTTGACCACATTCATCATCATACAGTGGATTTTTTCTCCGGGGTGGTTGGTAGTCTAAGGTGATTTCAGCTTATCTTTCTGATAATATCGCGATATTGGGACCCCTAATTGTTGACTTCTCGCTGAGCTGCTCTTGGCAGTCTCTGACAGAAATGCTGAGGCGCCCAAAGTCAAAATTCTCTTTCTTGGAGGTTAACAGTTTTTTCGTTTGACAGTGGAGTTCTCAACTTAGACACAATCAAGAAATAATCAGAGTCGACATTTAAACCTCGAAATTATACGCCCGTCATAGATGTCAGATAAATACCCTGCACCAATTAGCATATGGTCGATTTGGTTGGTGGTTGCTCCGTGAATCCTAAGCCTTGGAAACCTTGTGCTACTTATCACCGTATTGCGAGTTCATGCAAAATCTATTAATCGGAAGTCGTTGCCTGTAGTCATTTTGTGACTCCAGACAAGCTCCATAGACTCCGTTAAGAAATTCCTCCTGGACAGGTTCTTCAGCTTCATCGGTAGGTTTGTGTTTGCATATTAAGATTATATTTTGGATGGTTGCTTTGACTTGGATGACAGACGATCATTTATCGAATTAAAGTCAATAATTTCGCTTCTTAACCGATCAGCATCACATGACACAAATGTGCCTATTAATCATCTTTTGGTAGACTTTGAAAATAATAAAGCTTTTGTAAGAACTACGTGGGGGAGAACAGGGGAAAAGTAAGCATGAAGAAAAAAAAAAAAACACACTAAAGCAAAATATTCTTATTCGAACTCATGCTGATAATAATGATGTTATGGGAATTGTTGTGGCTAGGATTTCCATGCAAATGCATATTTTTTTTGACAAACTTTAGAAGCAAGGGAACAAATAATCTTTATACGCTATTCAAACCAAATCAATATCTAGATTTCGAGCAAAATTCTCAAAATCTTATCCAAATCTACTAGATTTCCCATACATTTTCAGATTTCCAAATCTACTAGATTACGACAAAATCTCCTCAAAATCTACTTTCAAACACAAGATTGTCAAAACGAACAAACCTTTAGAAATGTTCTGCTTTGTCAGCAAATTGTCAGCAAGAGAAGAGGTAGATAAAAAGCAGATAATGGTGTCGAGTCTCGATGGACTATTTGAAATTTGAATTGTGGGGAGAGAAGGAGAGAAGATAAATTATATCCGAGAAAGCAGGATAAATGGACAGAAACGTCAAATGAAATCCTGGTTCTGTTCAGTGCGAACGCTTCAATGAGATTTCGTAATCTTGTTGCTGAAATCCGAGATTTTAATTCGGTGTGAAAAGCCTATTACCAATCATCAATTTTCCTTTAAAATGGCATTCAATCGTTAGTGCATATTTTTGCATATTTGACTAGAAATGCATATTTTGCATATTTTTGCATATTTTTATAATAAATGCATATTTTTCGTTCATATTTAAAAAAAATGAATAAAAAATTCAAAAACATCGGTTTCAAAGAAATGCAAACGCACCATTAAAATAAGAATCAATGAACTGGGTGAAAATAAAAACAAATTACTTGCGTTCCAAAATATATCCGAGGGTTTGTTACATCAGCATACACGGGATTTCAACAGTACAAAACTATCCCAGATCAGATCACTTTAGATAGATATCTGAACGCGACCAGTAACAATTAAGTGCTTTGCACATGAGACACGAACTGCGAACTGCGAATTGCGAATGGTCTTTAATTTTGACATTTCGTTCACATGAGTATTCTTTTTGGTCGCCGAACAGTGCGAATTGTCAAAAAAAAAGAAGTAAGTAAATTAAAGTAAATTGAGTGCTAAGCAAAATTATTTTAAGAAAGGGTGGCTTTTATGCAGTTTAATTTGTTACCAAAATTTAAAAAAAGAGAAAACTTATATGTATTTGCATCTTCTAAATATGAATCGTCATATATTTGGAGAACATTTCACTGTGGAATGCGTTCACTTGTTGTGGATTGCGAATTTACATTTGACAGTTCGCAGAAGATACGTTGTTGGTCGCGTACAAAATTTTAAAATGCAAAATATTTCAATTTATAATTATTTTATGCAGTGTTTTCCTTTTAAATAGTTGATTCGATCATTAATTCACTTCGGCATAGAATAAAAACAAAACAAAAATTGATATTAGCTGTGAAAATTGCTTAAAAAGACTTATTCGCATTTGCAGGTCGCAGCTCATGTGCAAAGCAGTTTACTCTTTTCACCCACTTTACGACATTTGGAAAACCTTTTCCACGAGCAGCGTCATTCCAGCTTCTCACTCTACACATACATACGCATAAATCTGAATTGGGTATATGATGGTGGAGCCTTTGCACAGCAAATCATATTATTCTATTCACACATACTTTCTTGCAACTCTTATAGCAGTTTCAGTTCAGTTTGTATGCAGCGAAAAAAAAACTTTCCTTCTAATTTTATAAAGTCTTGCTTCTGGGGTTTTCAACTTAAGTTTTATTTACATTTGAATGATTTAAGAATCGTTTCTTAGAGTAAAAATGTAAGAAATTCTTTTTTCTTCTTTGAATTATCTTTTGGTTTGTATACAATATGTACCCTTTTCAGAAGCAATACCGAAAGTGAAGACATCTGTTGCTTCAAATCTTAAAAAATATGTTGCAGACAATCCAAATACCTATTTTCAAAACAGATGGAAGTGTGCTTTTTTGCAAAATTTGTAGCAAGGGGGTTTGCTTCGAAAAGAAGTTCCAAGTGGACCAACACTTGAAGAGCCAAAAACACAACGAACTCGAATGCAGATCCAAAGCAAAAGAATCTCAAACACTATTGGCATCTTGCAATACCTACCTACCCAACAGACTTTTAATATGGGTTTATGTGAAGCTTGTGTTGCAGCAGATATTCCATTAAGTAAGCTTAGTAACTAAAAACTTAGAAATTTTTTTTAAAAAATATGTTAATGAAATTGTGCCTGATTATTCGACTCTCCGCAAAAACTACGTTGATAAAATTTATAGTTCACTAATCGAAAAAAATAAAAACTGAATTAAAATACCACTATTTGTAGGTATCAGTTGTTGACGACACCACAGATATCCAAGGGCGTTTTGTTGCAAATATATGTAATAATTGTGGGAGTATTGTATCAAAAAGAGGATGAGAGTAAAAAAAAGTTTTTAATAAACGTAGTCGAACTAGAAAAAACAAACTATTCAACAATAGCGAAGGCGTTTGACGATTCTATTAATTATTTTGGAATTAAAAAAAAAAAAAACAAAATTCTTCTCTTTTTAACCGATGCGGCGCCATACATGGTAAAGGCAGCTAGAGGGTTAAAACTCTTTTATCCGAAGTTGATACATGTAACGTGTTTAGTTCATGCACTGCATCGAGTTGCAGAAGAAATACGAAGTAATTTTAAAAATGTTGATTTATTGGTTTCAAACGGAAAAAAAATATTTTTAAAGGCACCATCTCGCGTGGAACTTTTTAGAGAAAAATATCCTTTAAAACATCTTCCACCACAGCCTATTATAACTATAGGTGGGGAACTTGGCTAGAAGCAGTTGTCTGTTACGCAAAGCACTATGAAGAGTTTGAAGAAGTGTATAATAATTTCGATGATTCTGATGCTGTTGGAATTAAAAATGAAAAAGATACCATAACAAAGCTTCAAGGAAGGGATTCATTAAACAATCAAATTGATTTAGTCGAAGATGCTGTTGTAAAAATAACTGCCGTTAAGGGATCTTTTGGTCCAGCCATATGAAAGAAGGTTGAGAATGTTCTAGCAAAAAATGAAGGATTTTCAACAATGAAATATATATGCCAGGCATTCACATTGAGTTGCAGTTTTGAAAATTATTTGAGAAACTTTACAACCGATGAAATTTCTTTTTTTAAGAATGCACCACTTACGTCAGTTGACCTAGAACGTTCCTTTTTGATGTATAAGACGTTTCAAAGTCCCAATCGCCAAAGCTTTATTTTTAAAAACTTTAAGAAGAATTTCATGATTTTTGTCAATAAAATACATATATGAAAATATTAGATGTGGAGATTTCTATTCTTTGTGTTATTTTGAAAAAAAAAAAAATGTTATTCGAATGGATGTTATTTTTTTATTGTTTATGTTTTATGTATTTTTAATTTTTTGACGTACCTACTTGTTTTTTAGTTCCTTTAAAAGAAAATAAAACTGGATACCAAGTTTTTTTTGTGTTCATTGAAAAAAAATTGAGATAGAAGGTAAAATATATGATTTTAAATGCATATTTTGAGTGCTTATTTTAAGTGCATATTTCCCACTTTTAAGAGCATATTTTAAAAATTACTTAAATCGATGAAATCTGAATTGGAATATCAGAGATTGCAAAACGAATGTGATAATTGCATGATCTTCTAGCTTCTTTCAACTTATTCCGGTTTTCCTTCGTAGGGTTGGCTTTATTACATGGGAGATTTACTTCTCTGACTCTTCTTCTTACAGCTCGAATCAAACCATGAATTCACTTTCGGTTTCATATATTTTTCCGGAATATTAATTCCGAAAAAAAAATAAAATTTTTGATCATAAGATCATCGGGGAAATGTTGACAGTCTAAGGCACTAATAAATAATGAGTGCCAATGCGTGTTATTACTATTATTGCAATAGGTGGAGCAACATTAGAATGTTCACAACATGAAAAAACTCTTTGTGAAAACTGCTGCCTTCTAGCTTTTCGGGAGTAAAGCTTCAAAAAGTCTTAAAATAAAACTAAATTTAAAAATGTTTGACCCAAATATCGTTGATTGCTTCAAAATTCTTTTTGAATTTGAACTTTTGTTACTTTAGCATAAATTGATTTTAAAAATTGCACTGAAAAATGAACTTCCCTCCTGATTCTTTGCAAGGCCCTGCTCTTATTTTTAGAAGAAGGAAGATTATGATATTCAATACAAAGGAACAAAGGTTGCTATATCCACTTGAATTTAATTATGAAAATTTCCAACAGCAAAAATCCAGGATCTTTCGACCTATTTCGACCGATGCGAGCTATATTAGCATTATGAGTGAGACCCCACTTGCAGCTCATTCATTTTGACTTCTGCTTTTATTTTTGAAGCTATTGAGTTACCTTTTGTTTTAGCATAGAAGTTTTGTTGGTTAAATTTAATTTCAATTCGACCACAAATCGAATTCTAAAAGTATACCACACAAAGGACGAAAATATACCCCCATCCGCATATTCGTCTATAACTAACCTGCATCCATACAAGGACATTATAGTCAATTTCTCATGCACACAGTAAACACGCACACAGAAGCACAATACACAAACAGCCTCTGGGAAATTAATCTCGGTCGAGATTATTTGATTTTCCATTTCCGTTTGCATCACTCTGACAGTGTCCATCCGGCCATGGGTTTTGTGTGTCAGATACTCTCGTAACTACTCTCTCGTACCTAAGCACACACACTTCATACATCACTAGTGGAAAACCTAAGGATAAAGCATTCCACCTGCCATGCCGCATTGGATCAAGTTAATTATTTGAGAAATCCTCACCAGGGAATGCAATTGTCCTGACTATACAGTTCTTCCTCCAGCTCCTCCTCTTCTAAAGCCCGCCTCGACACTGCATTTATATTACAAAACAAGGGCTAGTGAAGGGGGACGAATGTATAAGCAGCTTTATGACGTGCGCATTATGCAGCTCATAGATTGCAGTTTTGGAAGCAGTAATGGACGACTCTATGGAAGTCAACCTGCTGCCAGTGCACTCAGCTACAATCTCCATCTATATTTATATTAGTATACTTTACGGGGCTATGAAATGGTGTCATGTACATAATCACGGAACTGTACCATACAATCTATTGAAATGGAAAGAGGAAGGAAGGAAGCTGCAACTATAATTAGGCTCTGTGGTGGAATTCTTAAATCGCTCATATCGATCGGAAGGGCAGAAGCCGAGCTCAGTGAGTGAAAGTTTGAGAGGAACAAAAAACGAGCTTATTGAATAGCCAGGAAGAAACAAAAAACTGCAGTTGAATAAGGGAACATTGTTTTGGCTCCTTTCAACTTGAGGAATGTTCAAAGTTTAAGCGATGAGGACCATCTGGCTGAAAGGAACATTGTTCTTTTTGTGAAATGCTTACGTATAGGCATATAAGGTCCATACAAACAATTAGTGATTAAGTTCGAAATACATAATCGTGGTGCTCGCTCAAGCAATAGCAGGTTTTCTGTTTTTATTTAGATGAAATCAAATAGAGGGATAGCAGAAGAGAGAGACAGAGAGATAGATCAATCTGAGATATTGTACCCCCTTTATTGTTTCTGACATGGTCTGGAAGTTATGGTCTGAGTTATGAAGCAGATTAAAGCGAGGTGCAAAATGGAGCAAAAAATGGTTAACACTATATCGGCGGTTATGTATATCATAACGGTAAGCTCTCCATTCGGCACTTCAGACCATTGTATAATATCAGACAATGCCTGGTATCCCATCCATTCAGTTAAACAAAACCATCCCACAAGGACCGTTTGGCACTACGAGAAAGCCAACTGAGACAGTCTTCATAACTATCTTTTCGTATCTTTAACTAATACCTATGTTTCTGGTTGATGCCAGTGCTGATATGATCACAGAAGTGATTTTTGTTGGGATGTGTTCTTTTATTCCTGACAGAGTTAAGAGTATAAAACCTAAAGAAAAGTCTTGATGCGGTACAAGCTGCAAAGAAGCTATCAGGTTGTGAGAAGTAAGTTTCCCGCTCTTACCGAGCCAACCCAACTGAGAAAAATTAAGTCAGATATTATTGCAATGCTTTTATAAACAGAACCAATTTCTTAGATGACCAGAACTTAAGGCCAAAAGTCCTGCAGTGTTCCGAAGGCAGTCGAAATTTCTAGTCATTTCGCAAGAACGAACAAAATCTTACATCATCTTCGGTTCCAACGCTCATCTTTAACCACGACCGGATAACTATGTCGCTCTTCAGATAAGGCT
Organism: Chrysotoxum bicinctum; assembly: GCA_911387755.1. NCBI lineage: Eukaryota > Metazoa > Arthropoda > Insecta > Diptera > Syrphidae > Chrysotoxum > Chrysotoxum bicinctum. The sequence goes on from OU426987.1 coordinate 34,693,563, forward strand.
AATACACTCACAGCTCATTTTGCTGGTAGCTTTACGTTACCAGACAGCTAAGTTACCTCTCCTGTACTTGAGAACTTAAGTCATCGTACTCGTACAGTTGCAAGAGCCCTTTCAGATCTTGATATAGGCACATCTGGTATTCCTATTGGTAAGCCCCCATTTTCTGAAGATGTGTTCTTCAATGCTGGAAAAACCATTGCTTCAGCTTTCCCATCGCACCCAATATTCTGGAATCTTCCAAAGACGATCGAAAAAAGCATTTGGCCAGTGCAGGCTTTAGGCTCTCTCCGCCGATCTGATCCGGTTGTTATATATAAGGCCTATATTATTCCGAAGCTCGAGTACAATTCCGATATCTGGGCAGGTGCTCCAAAAACCCACTTGAGTCTCTTGGACAATATTCGAAAGAGAGCTATAATAATGATGGGCGACCCTTGTCTATAACTGAAACATTTGTATCCTTCGAACACCGCCGCAATGTTTCATGTCTATCATTGTTTTACCGCTATTTTCATAAACAGTGCTCTAGTGAAATAGCCAGTTGTATTCCTCCCCTGAAACAATTCAACCGTAATACCCGTACTTCTAGAAATTCTCATCAGTTTACCCTTGAGCCCAATTTCGGACGTACTGTAAAGTGCAGAGATTCTTTTTTTAGCCGCACTACACGAATGTGGAATGCTTTACCCGGCTAAATGTTTCCCACTCATTTCAATGCGCAAACATTCAAAACCAATGTGCATCGGTATCTCCTTTCTAATCCTATCCCATTTTCCTAATTTCTCGCACTGTGTTTAGCATTATAAGGGTATTCATAACCCCTTGAGTGCGCGTATAATATAAAAAAAAAGAACAAAAGCTTCTTAATGATCGGCAATACAGCTTTCGCAGCAATCGTTCCACTGGTGATTTGATGGAATATCTCCGAACAGTGGAAAATCACACCTTTGCGTGACTTCGAATTCGATACTCTAAGGTCAAGGCAAAATTAATATGCAGACCTTACGTGGAGCTCTCGAATCTCTTTTCGATTTGAACTACCTCCAGCGAAACTACCTAACTTATAAGCATCTGTCGCCTATCGGAATTTTGTTACAAGCGATCTTCTCCAAATTAAATTAATATTCAATTCATGCATTATCTACAACAACATAGCTGTTTCATGAACTGTATCAGCTTAGGTAGGAATAATCTACAAATAGTAACGGTACTCCTCAATGGTCACTGTAAACTAAGAAAACACTTGAGGGCCTGGAAAATAACCCCACAAGCAGATCCGATAATTCAAAAATTATAAGTCGTTGTAGCGGTTTCTTAAAAAAATTAACTTTATAAACAAAATTTAAAAAAATTTTTAGGAAAAATTTCGGTACGCCAACTTAAAGTTTTTATTACTGTACGATTTAAAATTAAATTTTCCAAAAAATATATTGAGCCGTTTTTGAGATATCGAATTTTCAAACAAAAAGATATGTTTTTTTTTAATTTGAAAACAAAAAACATATTTTTTTTCAAAATTTTTGAAATACAATGTTTTTCAAAATTTTAGAAGCTTCTTTGTAAAAAAAATTCATTAAAATCCATTGTGCCGATAATATGAAATTCAAAATTTGAAAAAATGGTTCTATGGTAGGTACAGTGAGTTATTAAATTATTATTATTAAATTATAGATCGTAAAAATTATTCGAAAGAAAAAAATTCAATCAAAATTCTAGGCGCCCCCCGCACGGTGTGAAATTTTCCGATTCTAGTAGAACTTAATGCAAAAAATAAAGTTTAGCCATCAAGTATAATACCAATTTTTATCAGTTTTAAACATAACAGTGAAATGATTTAATTGGTGAGAGGTCAATATAACGATTTGGTTTTGTATGATAAGTTGTCAAAGTGATACATTCTGTGAAACAAAAAATTGAAGTCATCACATAGCCGATTAACTAAGCTTTGCTGATTCTAATTGCGTGTTGTGAATTAAAAAAGTGATTTATTATTTTTTAATTTTGAAGTTTAAACTACAGATTTGAGTAAGTTTTATGAATTCAATTTTGTTATTTTTTAAATATATTTTCGTAAAACAGTAAAAAAAATCGTCTTTTTAAACTTTGGAAGCAAATTTTTTACATTTACCTTCGTGTACCCGCGCTAAATTTTGTATAAATTTATTCTGTAAGCTTTTCTTAACTACAATCAAAGGTAAGTTCTTGCAACCATTTGCTGCTCCCATACAAATATTTACCACTTACAGAAAAATGAATAGGATGACCGTTTTTGAGCTTTGGTACCAAACTCCAAAAACCAAAAATTTTCGAAAAGTTGTTGAGTACTTGTACATTAATACAGAAAATGGAATTGAACCTTCCTGTCGAGAGTTGGAGATGTTGGTATTATAAAACAAAAATGGCAGCAGAGCTATAGATAGCTATAGAATCAAAATGAAGAGTGCTTAGAACAGTCTATTATTTTACCAACTGCTTGCCTGTACCAAGCTCAACCAAGTACAAGTGCAGAATCAAAAGAAACAAAATTTGGAAGACCACGGAAACCATTTGAAGAGTGCAACATAAAATTACAAAAACGAAAAGTTCGTGATGCTAAAGATGCTGGAAGTCACTTATACCTCCCTTATTATCTGGTAAGGAAAGCAAAAGAACAATGCTACCCACCGGAAGTAAATATTACGGTCACAGAAACTTCTGCGGAAGTCGACTTACAAGCCCTAGTCGATATAACATCAAAAAGGTTATCCAATTTTCTTGAGTCTAAGTAAGTTCGAAAAGCTAAGGCGACTAAAAAAAACCTAGCATGGGGTCTTTGAAATATTGAGTTTTGAAAAAAAAATGAAACCTTTTTTTAAAAGTCCAACAAATTTAGTTTTTTACTTGCGACTTAAAAAAAAAATCGAGCTCGAGATTTTGATCAAAGTTGTCATTACAATGATAGCGAAGACCAAAAAAGTGGGTCTCGCAATTCTGTCTGTCGGTTCGACTACAGCCTAAACGGCTCGGCCGATTTTGTTCAATCTTGGTAGATATGGGTTTTGATTTTTCCCCCACACGTTTTTTACTTGCGACTTATAGTTACTATAAGGCAAGTTATGGATTCGTAAAAAAAATTGAACTCGAAATTTTGATCAAAGTTGACATTACGATCATAGAGAAGACTAAAAAAGTGGGTCTGGCAATTCTGTCTGTCTGTCTGTCTGTCTGTCGCTTCGACTACAGCCTAACCGGCTCGGCCTATTTTTTTTAAACTTGGTAGATATGGGTTTTGATTTTTCACCCCCACACGTTTTTTTCTTTTTTTTTAAGACCAAAAATAACGGTACCTGCCATACGAATTTTTTTCGAAATTTTATAAATATTTTTTTTTCTCAAAAACTGCTGGACAGATTTAAAAACTAAAAACACAAAAAAATTTTATTTAGTTAAATCTATGTAATGTTTGAAAAAAATTTCCGAAAAACGGTTATTGAGGGTACCCCCCATGGAACCATTTTTTTTGTTTTTGATTTTTTCAAAAACCGTACCACCGATTTTGATCATTTTTTTTTTTGCGAAGGCTCTTCAAAAATTTAAATAGAATTGTTTATTCAAATTTTCAAAAAAAATTTTTTTGGATTTAAAAAAAAAAACTTCAAAGTTTTTTTTTCAAAACACAATATTTCGAAAATCCCATGCTAGATTTTTTTAAACTTGATAAATAAATGTTTCTCAATATAATCTACAAGATGTGAGAAAAAAAATTTCATTTTACCTTAAAATAAAGGTACCTACCATACAAATGTTAAAAAAATTAAAAAAATGGTTTTCAAAAATCTTATTTTTCTCGAAAACGGCACCTAGAATTTAGATAAAATTTTTTTTCTTTCAATTAATTTTTATGATCTTTAATTTAATAAAACAAATTTTGAAATTAAGATATTACAGCTTGTACCTACCATAGAACCATTTTTTCGAATTTTGAATTTCTCATTATCCACATAACGGTTCTTAATGAAATTTTTTATAGAGAAGCTTCTAAAAAGTCTAAAACACATTGTATTTCAAAACTTTAAAATAAATATTTTTTGAATTTTTGAAAAAAAAAAATCTATTTTTTTCTTTTTTTGAAAATTTGATATCTCAGAAACGGCTCAATATTTTTTTTTTAATTTCATTTTTATTCGAACAATAATTAAAACTTTAAATTGGCGTACCAAAATTTTTTCTTAAAAATCTTTTAAAAATTTTGTATATAAAAGCTTTTTTTAAGAAACCACTTAAACGACTTATAATTTTTGTTCTTGCATAAATTCATATTTGCATAGCATTCTGTTTTCGTCTCTTAGTATTAGAAGAATTTAAAAAATTAATTTTATCCTTATAAACAGTTTTCTCTAATAACATTCGTTTTTAAAATTCCTAGTCTATTACATAGGAGCAAGTTCGTGCGACCCAGTCGTGCATTTTATTTCTTTTTTTTAAGACCAAAAATAACGGTACCTACCATACGGTTGTTTTTCGAAATTTTATAAAATTTTTTTTCTCAAAAACTGTCCCACAGAATTAAAAAAAAAAATTGAAAAATTTCATTTAGTTAAAACTAGGTAATGGTTGAAAAAAAAATTTTCTAAAAAATTGTTCTTTTTGGTAGCCCCCCTGGGTCCATTTTTTTGTTTTTGATTTTCTCAAAAATGGTACAGCCGATTTAAGCCATTTTTTTTATGCTTAAACTCCCCAGCAGTTAAAATATTATTACATATTCAAATTTTCAATTTTTAATTTTTTGAATTTAAAAAAAAAAATCAAAATTTTTTTTCCGAAACTCAATATGTATTTTGAAAGCCCCAAAATCAATTTTTTTCAAACTTGACAAATAAAAGTTTCTTAACATAACCTACAAGATTTGAGAAAAAAATTTTTGTTTCATCTAAAACTAACGGTACCTTCAATACAAATGTTAAAAAATGGTTTTCGAAAATCGTATTTTTCTCGAAAACGTTTCCGAGAATTTTGCTACAATTTTTTTTCTTTTGATTAATTTTTACGATCTATTTATAATTTAATAAATTGAAATCTAGATATTACTGACTGTACCTACCATAGAACGATTTTTTCGAATTTTGAATTTCTCATCATCGGAATAATGGATTTTAATGAAATTTTTTATAAAGGAGCTCCTAAAAAGTTTAAAAAACATTGCATTTCAAAACTTAAAAAAAAAAAATATTTTTTAAATTTTTAGAAAAAAGTCGTTTTTTTTTTTTTGAAAATTCGATATCTCAAAAACGGCTTAGTATCTTTCTTGGAAATTTAACTTTTATTCGTACAATAATAAAAACTTAAAGTAAGCGTACCAAAATTTTTTCATACAAATGTTTTGAAAATTTTGTAGGTAGGTACATAAAAGCTTATTTTTTTAAGGAACCACTACAACGACTTATAATTTTTGTTCTTGCATAAATTCATATTTGCATAGCATTCTGTTCTTAAATGAATTTAAAAAATTCATTTTATCCTTATGAACAGTTTTCTTTAATAACTTTTTTTTTTAATTCCTAGTCTATTACATAGGAGCAAGTTCGTGCGACCCAGTTGTGCATTTTATTTAAATTTCAATACACAATTCTTTTAATATTTTCGGCGGGCCTTAGCAGAAAAGCCGTACCGTACCGTTTTTTGAGAAAATCAAAAACAAAAAAATGGATTCATGGAGGGTACCACTTAGAAAACCCAAATGCAATATCTTAGCATTCCTCCCATCCACACTGTTTTCATTCAAATCCGAGTTATAATCTCATGTGAAGAGTTCTTAGAATATTTTGCGAACTCGTTTTTTAAATGATATAATTAAATGAAATTGATATAGGTAGCTATGTAGGAACGATACGAACCATAATAGTATGTACCCTACCCAAAAGAATCTATAGAACTTGATTTATACAAAAGTTTGTATCTACATACAGGTATACCTATATTCTGAAAAATTTATTCAAAGTCGAAAATTCTATTTTAAAAATTAAATTTAAACATTCTCAATTCCATGTTAAGCTAACCTAAAGCTATTTTCAAAAAAAAAAAAAAATGGAAAACACAAAACAAAATAGAAGAAAGAAAGAAAAAAACTAAAATAGAATTCCCTCCATCCATTAAGGAAATAAAATCGATACCATATTCTCGTGGTATATTTCCTCAAAATAGATCCTTTACCGTAGATAAACCTGCGGAATTAATATTGTTCTGACGCCAACCATCGCCAGGTTGGTTGAATTTATCGATACACTGCCACATCCACCACTACACTATATACATCACAATATATGCTATGACTTTTTTTATTCGATATAGGTAGAAGATACACACTGACAGCACAACTGTTTCGAATATTTTTAATTGTTCAAAGTGCTTTCTTTCACCAGGAAGAAACAAAATTCGAGCTGCTTCCAAAAGGATACCTATAAAAAAACATTGAGTATTCGCGAGGAAAGGATAATGCTGACAATAACAATACGTTTCTCCTCTCTATGGCATACGATAGGTGTGTGTATGTACAGCCAGGGATAAACCTATCCGCACAAACTTATAAAAAAATAGAAGACAAAAAACCCCATCAAGGCAAAGCAATACAGTATCTAGATCCTCAAGAGTGTTGAGAAAATAAATGAAAACCTGAGGTCGTCATCAATTTTCCAACTGGCATTTGGATTTTCTTTCGACCATGTTTTAGTTTTTTTTTTTTTTGCGTTCCACCTACATAGGTATATTACTAGTTACAACTGCATCCTTTGGAAGGATATTGAACATGAAACCTATAAAGTAACACAGTGTAGCTGTAGGTAGGTATGGCGTTCAAATTGCAATTAATCATCAATTCGCAATCTTTTTGAATGACACGTCTTTGAACTAAAGTATTGCTACCTTATGTTGATCCTTTGATACATTTTTTATAAGAAAAAAAGAACTCACACAAATTCAAAAACAATGAGCATTCTATCCGTTGCTGCCGCGCCGCCGCCACTGCCAATAAAAATCCAAAAAAGGTGATACGAGCACGGTTGCCAGTTTGGTCATTTATGACCAAATCTGGTCATTATTTTTTCACTTGGTCACATGGTCATTTTATATTCCATTTGGTCATTTTTTCAACGAATTGAAAAAACAACTTTTTTTTACTTTTTATGTTCTTAAAAATTAAATATAATATCTACCAAAAGCAGTTTTATTAGCGTATGATGTAAATAGTGCATTAATGTGCTTAATTCAACAACAATACCCCAGCACGATCACTGAATGCACAAACCTGAATGCGTTCATTTCCATCACTTGCGAATTTAATGATAGATAGCTGCAAAACTTAAAATTGTGCGTTAATTTTTCGCAATGTTGCTTCTTCGCTGGGTAAAAATAAAATATACTATTTGAAAATTTAATTGGTCTTTCAACTGATGAGGCTAGTGTTATGGTTAGTGAGGTTAATGACCATCAAACCAAATTGAAAAGCAATGTCATTTTTTTGATGCACTTGAAATTCGCTGCATCTTCGCTTTGCATATTATTGCAAAAAGTTCCTAGTGAAGTTAAAAAAAAATGTCGCAACATAATACATAATTTTTTTTGAATTTCTAAAAATATTGCGCAGTCCCACCGCACAAAATATTGGGTATTTTGCGATCGAAAATTTTGCGAATTAAGCTTAATAAAAACTAAATTAAGAATTGGACTCAATTTTGAAACCATTAATAATATAATGCTAGCCAAAGAGTCTGAAGATCAAAAAATTAGTAATGTTTATTGGTCTGCAATAAGTTTGTTTTGAAATAGCGTTTGTGAAAACATAACATTTATTTTTATAGTTATTAAGTGGCAATAATTGATCTTCATACATAAACATATCGCGCAAAATTTTAAACAGCTTAGTAATAAGGTATTATGATGATACTACTTAACAATTTGCTAAATTTTAAGTAGCTTACTAACTCTTTCTTAATTTTAAACATTTTCTAACCAGTATAGTGCTAAGGCTATTTTTTAATAAATTACTACTTAACACTAAAGTAATGGCAATTCATGCAAAAAACTAAACAAAAAGACCTGTTTTGATGAAGTTAGCACGATACTCAAAAAATAAAATAGGTATTTAATAAAAGGGTGGAGAAAGTATGATGCTAAATTCGATTGAAATTTGCAAAATCGTTGATTTTACCTAGATTCATACAAAAACAGCCTTAACATCGTACTAATTCAATTAAAATTTTGCGCAATCGTGATCTTTTATTGTTTTTGTTTTTTTTTGTTTAATAATTTAAAAATAACGTGTAAACTGTATAATATACATAAAAACATATGCTCCAACAAATGTGATGAATTAATTGTTCTGTTTTTTGCTTGTTTGTGTTTCTTTTTTTATTTTGGTCATTTTTAACTACATTTGGTCATTTTTATTTTCAACTTTGGACACAATTTTTTTTATCAAGTGGCAACCGTGACGAGTATATGACGATAGACGATGACGAAGAGAAAAAGGCAGAGGTTCCTTTGGCAAAGCTTTGAAATATTTCAATTATAAAATTGCAATTTCAAACACTCCTCATATATCGATCAGTAAATTGATGCTGATGTTGAAGCTCAAGGAGAGCCCTCTTGTCTCGTTCTGCTAAACCATGTGTGAGGAATACAAAAAGAAAACACACTCTCACACATCATCAGGACTTCTGTATTTATTTTAGATTTTCTTTAAATTTTCTCCCAAAGGACTATGCACGAATGAACTTTGAAAATTGACGGATTTAATTAAATAAATTGATCGGGGACAACCGACAACCGACGACGGGACGTTGATGTGGTTTTTGAAGAAGAAGGCAAAAAGGATATTATATAAACTCGTTTCAAACACCAGACGGTAATCCACATAGTATACGAGAGTAGTCGATGACAAAATACAAAATAGATAAAAAAATAGAAAATTTGAAAGAAAGGAAATTGCAATCTTCCAGAAAATTTCATAGTGTTGCTTTTGTACCAAAAATACACAAAAAAACATCCTTTTGTTTGTCGGTGCAGAATGGCTATGGCCAAAGTGCAGTGTGGTATGTATGTGTGCCGTATACAGTGGTCCTGGATAAATGCAAGGATCTAAGGATATTTCAATGCCTTGTCAAGTGTGAGAAAAGGCTTTGGTAGAATTATTTTTTTTTTCGACAAAAATAAAACACACACAAAAAATCGAAGAATGATAAAAAAATACGTGGATAACAATTGAAAGGAAACAATCTTGAAGAAAGGATTCACTTGCAAGATTGTTTTTTTTTTCTTTTCTTTTCTTCTTGTATGAGCTTCCGTATTGTATAAAAATAGTTGAACAAACGAAACAAGGAGGCAGAAGCACTTTAGCAATGAAAGAAAACTTTCAACACCCCGGTTATGGTTTTTTTTTTTTTGAAACAAATATACATAAGATGTCTGCATGATGCTGAACTGATATTATTGGAATGGAATGTGTGTGTGTGCTGGTGCTTGTGCATGCAATTCAGTGATCAAAAATATAAAGGATATCATCGTGTCGAACATCCTGATAGACAATTCAAAGTGCAACGTAAAAGAACCCACACCCATCATGGAAGACCATCCAACCAAACAAGATGGAGGAGGAATTTTGAAGAAATTAAGTTCAATGAATTGAAATGCATTCAAATTGAACAACGGTAGTATATCTATGTATATGAATATCGATTACTTTTTGATTGCATTTTGATGCAAGAATGATGATGGAATCAATTGGAATGAAATTTGAGTGAAACGTGAGTGTTAGATCGAAATTTATTGTGTTCTTTATACTTGGGACAGCATTTAAAAGCACAAGGGAGCAATTTGTCAGATTTACATAAATGACATAAGGGCAAGTGAATAGGGTTGAATGCAAAGATGATATTTAAAAAAAAGTGACATAAGGCCGAATTGTTACAGTTGGCCTTATGTCACTTTCGTCAAATGTCATTAGGCCATAGTGGTTTGACCGATAATCTCGGTTGTCTTCGATTGAAAAAATAATGTATAAGTGAGTAGTTTTCTACAAATACGTTCAATTAAATTCAATTCAGTGCAACCGGTACCTTTCTTTTTAGGTCATGGGAACTAAAAACGAAACGCAGGGCTCCATTTTGTCTTCCACAATCTTGCTTCAAGCACATTTACACCTTGCAAGAGACACAAGATCAATTAGTCATGTTTTGATTACCGTTATACCTAGATTTTGAGAAGACTTTTGATCGGATTGAACGATATGAAGATCGCTGCTTACGAGAGGTATCCCTGTGAATATGGTTAAGGTTCGTAAAGATATTTTGAACAATGGGCAGCTTTCCGATTATCGTGAGACAAGGACATATAAAATACATGATGACATCCGCAAACTGCAGGATCTATATAGCCTCAGCTATAGGTTCAAAATAAGGCTGTTCGATTTTTACAAGAAATGGGGCATTCAATTCAATACAGCAAAGTCGGAGCTAGTCTAGTCAGGAGATGTTAGTCGCTCAGCAACCACTTGCAGTTCTGAAACTTCTAGATGGATCCACCATTGCAACCAAAAGGAACGTCAAATACCTTGGTAGCAACTTCAATTAATTGCTAAGGTTCAACCCATACTCAAAAAGTGTACTCAAAAAAGCCAACTGGACATTCCACCGACTACACTCCTTGATGAAGAGAAGATCAGGACTTAGTCAACAGACGAAGGTACTCGGGAAACTATCGGGTTTTTCAATAAACAAAAGCTTTTTTTTAAATAAAACAAAAAAGGTTTGGGTTTTAAAAAAATTCTGTATTCTTGTGAAAGTACGTTCGATACCATTATGTATGGAACTCGATTTCTTTTGCATGGCCACCACGGGCAGGGGCACGCTTGCAGAAGTGCAGACGCTGAACCCAATTTTTCAAATTCGCCACAACGACGTCACAAAGAAGCCCAACGCTTGAGAACGACGTGTGAAAGACACATTTAAGCTTTCTGCAACTGAAGCCTCAGCGGCAGCAATATTCTCGACACTACGGGCACTTCTTTGTCTCACTGGCACGGGAACATTTTGTACTGTGCCTGTGGATTCAAATCAAAAAATATGGCGTCGTTTGCTGTCCCTGTCGCTTTACTTTTGTAGCGTCCCTGTTGAAAAACCCTTTATTACTTCCCAGTCTGGTTCAAGATTTCAAAGTCAGCGTTGAAGGAGCTCCAAATCTTCAAGAAGAAGGTGCTAACAATCTGCAACCGACTCCACTTCGACCGGCAGCAGGCCAAAACATTACAGGAACGGGGATCTCTACAAAGAAGCAAAGCTAATACCGCTGGAAAAATACCTACTAAATTCGACAAAGAATCTAGTGCAGAACACTCTCAATCACCCTAATCAGATTATGAGAAGAATGGCCACTGAGCAACGACATCCCGAGCCAAGGTACCTCAGTGTGATAGAAACCTTGAACGACACTATTTTCACGGACAACGACGAAGCAGCCGTTTGCTTCTACGCTGACACAGGGTCAGCCTACCACTGCGGCTAAATGCCAACCCTTTTCACCAAACCAAATCTAAACTCCCACTGAACAAGCGGGACGGAACATCCCGAGAACATCAAAGTCAACCTACAATATTATATCAATAACAGCGGCGTATAGCCAACTAATTGGACGGACTTCTGAGTGATTGTTCCTCCAATATTGACGAGGAAGTTTTGCAGTATTCTTTTTGAAACATTGTTGAAGAAATGACAGTTCTACATACCTTTTTCGACAACAAATACATCGGAAAGATCCATCGGGCCTTGATGGAACTGTGCATTTTGCAGACTTGACATTGCTCTGCATAGTTCATCCCTATAGGTGCTATTATATTCGGCTTTAAAATCGATGAAATGGTGGAAGTTGTCAAATTAAAGTTTTTGGGGTTTTCCCAAGATCTGCTATAATGTGAATATTTGGTCGATGGTGTAGTTTCCTAGTTTAAAGCCGCACTGATACTAATCTTTAAGATTGTTCACAAAAGGGTCTGAACTTTCAGATCATATGGCAAAAAACATCTTGTAAGCAATGTTGAAGAGACTGATGCCTCTGTAGTTGGTGCAGATCCGAGGGTCTCCTTTTTCAAGAATCGGGAACTATGCTGAGATTCCATTCATCGGGTAGGCTTCCTTCCAAATATATTTTGCAGATGAGCTGATGCATACTTCCAAAAAAAGTCATAGACCGTTGCTTTGATCAGTTCAGCATCAAGGCCATCAGCTCCTTTGTTCGACTTATGTTTCGATATAGCTAACTTCATTTCTGGTGGGCAGTATTGTTAGTTTGGGTCACCTAACTCAAACGTTGCTATCTATCCCATGTTGCGGAACACTGTTCTTCTTCGCCGTTATACATTTTGGAGAAATGATCTTTCCATATTCTCAGCATTAACTGTATTTCTGCCACGATCAGTATCCCTGAAATTTTTTCTTTAACCTTTTGGTAAAACTTCTCAACTTCATGCATGCTATGGCATCCCTCTATTTTTCTACCGAGCGTCTTGTACCTTCTTTTTCTTTCTGAGAAACCGGTATTCCTCGTTTTCTTTCTGCTCTTTGAGCTCGCGAGCAGCTAGGGCCTTTAGTGCATGTGCTTGCCAACACTCATCGTCAAACTAGGAATATTGTTGTGGTGGTCGAGTAAAACTCAGCACGTTAGAATTGGCATTTATAATGGCTGCTTGTCCATGTTCTCACTGGTTCTCAATACTTGATGCTGAATGCATAGAACTTCTTGATAGGTTGTAAGAGACTTTATGGGAAAATGACCTGGGGATTACTTCCTCTTGCAGCTGTCGAAAAATAGGTCTTTATTGTTTTGTTCGCTTGGTTCGGGATATCCACAGCCGTACCTACAACCAGACAATGATCCGAATAAAAGTTAATCCTTCGGAACGTGCGGACATCCTGGAAAAGTGCCTTCCATCGATGTGCTCAATCTTGTTTAACGGTTGGCTGATCAAGAGATTTCCATGTCCCTTTGTGAAAATCGAGATGTCTGAACTGCATACTAGCTTCCAGCCTGAATCCGATAACGGAGGTAGTGTCGTGCAGGCTGTATCTTCCGACCGTGCAACCAAACATGTATTTTCTTCCTTGCTTGGAGTAAGGCCCCAAAAAATGAAATAACACCCCAAAATTCAAGAATTTTCATTGTTGTTGTTTTTTATGCATTTTTTTGGGGCCTTATTTCATTTTGTTTTTGGGGCCCAATTTCCTGGGGCCTAATTTCGCGGAGCCCATAGCTACGGCACTGCTCATATGTTTTGCCCAAGAGCTTCTAGTACATCATACTCCAAAACGTTCCAGCAATGCCTAAATGATCTTGCTAGCCTCAATATTAACTATAACACATAACTCTCATTTGGGTTCCTGATCATTGTGGCATTAATGGGAATGAACGGGCGGTCTAGCTAGTCAGGCCAAGATTTGCAATTCATAACGCACTTGAAAGAATCTGCTCGGAGTTATAAAGGTCAAAATTTTCTAAATTTTTCTTAGCGAATCAAACCGTAGATGGAGCAGTTCAACTTACTGTATTATACCTAGAAAGATTTGGCCCACCTGTAATGAACCCCGAACTCTTGATCTAATATGCAGACTCCGGCAAGACATAGCCAGAATCGTAGCTGCCTGTTGCGGACACTGACTGATCAATAGCGGACCATGAGGGCTAAGCTAGGCATACCTTACAACACTCACTGTCATAGCTGTGGGGTCCAGTGGGAGAAGGAAACAGATCTGCTTTTCCTTTGCAAATCCCCCCCGACGGGTTTCACCTTGTCGTGGTGGTGGGGCTTACGTCCATTCTCTCGCTGCTCGTTCAGCTAAGAGATTTAGACAACTAAGAAAACCCAAGGGAGTAGTAGGGTCAAGACGGGTGTGTGTAGGTAAAATCTCCGGCTACTTACGTGGCTGGAGATTTTTAAGGTATTCTCCAGGTTTTAAAGGGTCTACTAGGGAGGTCTAGGGTGAAATTGTAAAGTCTTTGGTTGCTCTGTTCTTTGTTCGAGCTCTGGAGGGATTGACTGTTGGAAGTGAATTGCTATTGAAGCACACATCGGACCATAGCAGCAAGCGTAAGTCCAAGATTATGATTGTGGTGGCATACCTGTCCGAGTGCAGCTTGCGTAATTCCCACAATCATAATGGGTGGCGGGGAGCATAAGGCCATGGTTGGTCGGTGGTGGTGCAAGTGGTTAATGCATGGATGATGGTTTTGACTTTTGGGGCTTTTTCACTTGTGGCTGGAGAATTTTTGATGGATCTTGGTTGGTAGGGGGAGTGGGATTGGTGAAGTCTTCGGCTGGGCAAGCAGCTGGAGTTTTCTAAGGTCTTACTCGTGGAGCAGTGAAATTAGTAACGTCCCCGGCTGCCTTTGTGGCTGGGGATTTCGAAAGTTTCACTGGAAGGGTTAATTTAGGTTGATCTTGGTTGGTAGGGGTAAGATAAGTAAAGTCTCCGGCTGCTTATGTGGTAGGAGATTTGAAAGTCTTACGAGGTTCAATAAGGGTTTCTTATTTGTTCCTATTTATAGTAGCCAATAATAGGGGGATCGTCGTCCTCGTTCTTTAGAACAAAGACTAGGAGCGTCTTTCCTAGCTTGCCGTAAGGTGAGCAAAAGATAGGAGCGTCTTTCCTTGTTTGCCGTAAGGTAAACTAAAGACAGGAGTGTCTTTCCTTGATTACCGTAAGGTAAACTAAAGACAGGAGCGTCTTTCCTTGATTACCATAAGGTAAACTAAAGAACAGGATGCACATTGAGTTGTTGGTTTCTACCCCGGCTGACTTTTTGGTGTGTATCCTAAGGGTTGACAGGCCCAGGGTTTTGCAGGAGCCCATCTGGAAGTGACGGGTTCAGATTTGGTAATTCTGAAGCTGAGTAAGAACTTGGACTACGTCCTTGTTCCGTTCGCCTAGGAAGCTCCATGAAATGACGAAGTTGCGAAGCTCCACCGGAAGCTATATTCTTATAATAAATAGTCGAATGCGAGTAAAGTATATTTAATTCATTTTATTATATCATAGAAAAAGTATGGAAAGTTTAATAATTATTTGATATTAATGTAGAGCCAACGGTGGTTGCAATCCAACTGTCGATGTCATGCCATGTTATGTACAGCTGCAGTATAGCTCATACGACTAGGTATGTACGCAAGTACATAAGAACATAGCACAAAAGAAGATTATGAAATATCATAACAACAGTGGTGATTAAAACGCTTCGGTCATACATAACACCCCTTAACACTCAGATGGATTATAAAAATCTGGTGGCCTTCTAGCACGTCCTGAGCGTCGTGGTGTTGATGTCGCTGAGTCTGCTTTAGGTTCTGAAGGCAATGCTGATTACGGAATATTGTTAGGTGATGACTGGAATGATGACTGAGGTGACGACTGGGATGATGATGCTTGTATTGACTGATATGCGGTATCTTCATTACAATTACCCTCGGCTGGAGAGACCTCTTCGTCACTCATTTTCGGTGGATTGAAATCTACATCAACCCCAACATAACGGCTACGAATTTGATCAATGTGTCTTTTGATGATCCGGTTGTCATGCAATCGTACTGTATAGGAGACTGGACCTGACTGCGACTCAATGACTGCTTTAATCCATTTGGGTCCTGTAGAATAATTTCGAATCCAAACAAGGTCATCTTTGCGGAATTTTCGTGTGGCTTGAGGTTCATCCAAAGTTATAGAAAGTTCATTGGGATGAATTTTATCGAAATATGTTTTTAGCTGGCGGTTGAACATTAACTCCGCTAGTGACCGTCCTGTGGAGGTGTGTGGAATTATATGTTGATTAAATAGGAATCGAGATAATTTTAAATCCCAATCAACGTTATCTGTTGTCTTCTTTAAGTAGTTTTTTGTAGTTTGTACCATTCGCTCGGCCTGCCCATTGGATGATGGATGGAAGGGAGCACAACGGATATGACGAACCAGGTTGCCATGAAGAAATGATTTGAATTCCTCTGACGTGAACGCCGTTCCATTGTCAGTCACAATGCTATCAGGAAGCCCATGTGTAGCGAACAGGGATCGCAACGGTTTAATAGCTGATTGTGATGACGTTGATTTAACCACAAACACTTCGAGCCACTTAGAGAATGAGTCGACGACAATTAGAAATAATTTACCTTGAAAAGGCCCTGCAAAATCAACGTGAAGTCGAGACCATGGCAGCTTTGTCGATTCCCAAAAATGAAGAGGTGCTTGCGCTTGTTCATGTCGAGTTTCCTGACACGGCACACATCGCTTGACAACGCGTTCAATTTCGGATTCCATGTTGGGCCACCAGACGTAGCTCCGAGCCAATGCCTTCATTTTCACAATGCCTGGGTGTCCGGTATGTAAAGCTGTGAGAATCAATTCCCTGCTTTTAGGTGGAATCACGGCACGATTTCCCCACAAGAGACATCCTTTTAAGGTTGTGATTTCGGTTCGTTTCGAATAGAATGGAAACAAATTGTCGGAGCGGTTGAGTGTTTTCGGCCAACCCCTTAATGCCCAGCTGAGTACCTTAGCGAGTTCAGGATCTTTTGCAGTTTGTAATGCAATTGTCTTGGCATCAACTACTGGCTGATCGATCATCTCTATCATCAGAAGCTCTTCTTTATTAGGTGCTGTTGAATCTTCGGAAACGGCTGGAAGGCGACTTAAACAATCTGCATTTCCCATCTTATTTCCGGAGCGATAGGTGATATCATAATCATAAGCGTTGAGGAAAATACGCCTACGGAGCATCTCATTTGATATCACTGCAGGAATCGGCTTTGTAGATCCAAATATACCTAGAAGTGGACGGTGATCAGTAACCAGCTCGAACTTCCTTCCGTGTAAATAATCATGAAAGTTTTTAACTCCAGCTACCATAGCTACAGCCTCCCTGTCGATTTGTGCGTAATTTCTTTCGGATTTTGACAAAGTCCGCGAATAAAACGCGATCGGTTTTTCCGTGCCGTCGTGTAAGCGATGGCTAAGGACTGCACCTATTCCATAGGGGGATGCATCGGAAACGACAACGAGAGGTAGTTTTTCGTCGAAATGCATCAAAACACGATCTGATACAACGAGCTTCTTTAAGCTATCGAACGCTTGCTGGTGTTCTGAGGTCCATGTCCATCTGGAATTTTTGTCGAGGAGACGATGCAGTGGTTCAGCTATAGTTGCCTTGTGTGGCAAGAACGAATGATAAAAATTCAGCAGGCCGAGAAAAGCCTGCAACTGCTTTTTATCAGAAGGAGCTGGTGCGCTTTGAATGGCTTGGATTTTGCTTGTTGATGGCCGAATTCCAAGGGAGTCCAATTTGAAGCCAAGAAATTCGATCGCTGGGGAACCGAAACAACACTTTTCCTTCTTAAGCCGAAAACCTGAGCTATCTAAACGGCTGAGAACTTGATGTAGACGATTAGCGAGTTCAGCCTCCGTCTTGCCCATCACAACGATGTCGTCGAAATATGGTAATACACCTGGAATATTTCTAAGAAGTGTTTCAATAACATTTTGAAAAATACCTGGAGCCGATGAAATCCCAAACTGCAATCTCTTCACACGGAAAGCACCTTTATGAGTCACAATCGTTTGTAAAAGTGAAGATGCCTCATCCACTTCTAGCTGTTGGTATGCTTGAGCGAGATCCAGTTTTGCAAAAATGCTACCACCCTCAATGGACGACAATAGGGTGCTTATGGCTGGTATTTGGAAACAATGAGGCTTGAGTGCCTTGTTGAGGGTTGACTTGTAGTCACCACAGATCCGGATTGAACCGTCACTCTTTGGAACGGGTACGATGGGTGTAGCCCAGTCAGAGTATTCGACTTGTTCGAGAATCCCTTGAGTACACAGTCGATCCAGTTCCGCTTCCACAAGTCCCCTAGTTGCTATCGGAACCCGACGTGGAGGATGGCGAATTGGTGAAATTGAAGGATCGATTTGGAGTGTCACAGGATTTCCGGTAAAACGTCCAAGTTCCCTGGAAAACAAGTGCTGAAATTTTGAGAGAATGCTCTGGACAGATGAAACTTTTTCGATGCAGTTAACTCCCTGGATACTAATGCCAAGAGGAGCAAACCAATTACAGCCCATCACATTGGATCGATCACCTTCTACCACTATAATTGGAAGATCTGAAATCTTCTTCTCATTATAGGAGATGTTGACATCCACTATGCCCCTGATTGCAATTTGGTTGCGTTGAAAATCCATGAGCTGCAAATCACATTTATGCATGGTTGGCTTTGTAGCTGCTCACACATTATCAAAAGCTCGAGATGACATAATGGTATAGTTGGAGCCTGAATCGATCTCGAATTGACAAGGGTGATTATTGATGAAGACTGTTGTTGACTTCTTCAGGTCGACTAACGGCAAAATTTGATTGATCGAGTGTGGCTTCGATCTTTTCCGTCTATTCTTCGAAGTCTTCTTTGGAGTTGAATTGGATACAGATAATGCGTCACCTCGGCAGACACGTTGAAGGTGCCCCTTTGTTCCGCATGATGAACAAATTGTGTTCTGATAAGGACACTGGGTTCGTGGGTGTTGGGCTCCACAACCATTGCATGGGTTCACTTTACATTTATTCGAAGATTTATTACGAAACTGGGTTGAATTATTTTCACCTTTCGTGATGTTATGCACCTGGTCGGACTGTCGAATTTCCAAAACATTTTTAGAAGCAGCTTCGGCGGTGGTGGCACGGTCGATTACAATTTGTAGCTTCAGATCAGTTTCGGCGAGTAGATTCCGCTGTAGGGTTGCGTCACGTAGTCCACAGACCAAGCGATCGCGCAGCATGCGGTCCAAAACATTACCAAATCTGCAATCGACTGCTAACTTCCGTAATGCAGCCAAGTATTCCGAGAATCCCTCGTCGGGATGCTGATCTCTCTTGTGGAATTTGAAATACACAGCAATTTCCGATGGTCGAGGAGAAAAGTGATTAGTCAAAGTGGACTTAATTTCATCAAGAGAAATTTCACTTACGTGCTTAGGCAAAACCAATGACGTCAGGAGGTCATAGAGCTGAGCGCCTGCTAAAGTCAAAAACGTGGCTTTCTGACGAACATCCCCCTGTACGTCATTGGCTAATAAATACAGCTCAAATCGGGAGTAGTATGTAGACCAGTTCTCAGGATGAGTGAGATCAAATGACTCCAAGTTTCCTACGTTTGACATGATGCGCTGAATTTTATTACCAGAGGTTTCAGGTGACTTCTCGATTGTGGTTTCGTCCTCAGTCTTTGTCATTTGATATGCACGTAGATTAAAAAACTATTTTTTTTTTTTTTTCAATTCCGACTGCGCCAATATAATAAATAGTCGAATGCGAGTAAAGTATATTTAATTCATTTTATTATATCATAGAAAAAGTATGGAAAGTTTAATAATTATTTGATATTAATGTAGAGCCAACGGTGGTTGCAATCCAACTGTCGATGTCATGCCATGTTATGTACAGCTGCAGTATAGATCATACGACTAGGTATGTACGCAAGTACATAAGAACATAGCACAAAAGAAGATTATGAAATATCATAACAACAGTGGTGATTAAAACGCTTCGGTCATATATAACAATTCTGGTACCATGGGAGATAGTGCCCACTTGAGTCGGAGGTTGAGTTTTACCCTCGGCTCGAACCCTATCTATGAGGTAGGCCCCTAGTGGGAGCATCATTGTGGCTTGGTTTATTCTAAATGCTGAAACACACGGTTTTCAAAATTCTTTTCTTGAATTCAAGAGGTGTAGATAGACCTCGCCTCCAAAGCAAGAGGTGTGCATTATTCTGCAACATATTACAACTTTGCGACCGTTATAGCTTGCTATATCGGGGTTAATGGTCAGGACTAAATCTGACTCCTGTGGTGGTAGGCCACCCGTGAGGTAGAGCCCTAACAGGCAGGTATCCACGTAAAACCCAAAGACGATCTTTCCTTTGCAAATGCTCTGCTCTGAAGGGCATTTTTTGACGACATTGATAAACTTTCGGAAATGAAAATCAAAGACTTGATTACTTTTTTCAGCCCGACAAAATGGCTTTAGGACGAACTTCGGTTACTTATGTGCCGTTAACTCTGTTTGAATCGTTAGATACTATGTTAGAGGACTGAGGCTTTTAACGGAGGCTTACGGTGCGGGGGCCGGATGATCACTCAATCAAATCGACTAGTATTTCAATACTTGTCAACAAGCTGCCTCGCTTGACACAGTGTAGATGGTGTCGGGTGAGTATGGTGGTCCGCTTGAGTGATTCATCCAATTTCCCGATGATAGTGCAAAAACAAACACACAATAAGAGAAATCAAAACCTACTAGATCCATATTTTAAACTTAATCAAAACTAGTTGATTCCGTGAGAATGTCCAAATTTCTCATATCAACTCCATCCACAGGTTCCTACGAGTTATGGTATCAAAATGGCGCACTTTAGCGCTGATTGGGAAACAGGGCTAGACTGCCATTGGTCGCCATTTCTACCTACCTACCTAAGTAGTTAGTTCTAAATGGAACTACAGACCCTACCGTTGATTCCATCTGAGGAATTCCTCAGGTGTCACCTGGTTAAAATTCCTTATCAGAAACAGCTGTTCTTTCTTTTCGTTATTGCTGCCCCCAACAAACCTTCCAATTCGGTTTGGACCCAATCTCCAGTTGAGCTACTGGTTACCCGATGTCTACAGCAAGGAGGTGAGAGTAGGAGTTGATAGACAGAGGCAGGTTTTAATAAAAACCTATGGACGTTTATGTTTATGTTGGATGCATGTGTCTACTATTTGATTACTGATTCTTGAATCAAGACAAAGTTTAATAACGATGTCTGAACAAAAGTTTACGAGTGTCAAACACAAAAACTTCCCAGACATATCAACCATGAACCAGCGATTGTGTAAAATATTTGCCGAAGTAAACATTTATTTTATTATTATTGGCTTGGAACATTTCGCCTGAAACTATACACTATCTTTACTATCCACATTTTCAAAAACGCATAAAATATTCTTTCTCTAAAAGGCTATATACATAAATGCACCAATAAATCCCCCGACAATGTTGTTCTCTATATATGGCCCGCAGTCTTGAACAAATCATAAACGAACATAAAAATAAGTTCAAAGCTGGCAATTTTTCATGACAAGATGAAAAATACATAAACACTCATATGCCAAACCGATACTAGCTATTTACGTAAATGCACTTTTTCAAAAACATCAAAGAAAATCTGCATAAAAATTGCACTCGAGGCGTCTCTCCATAATCTCAACATCCAATCCACAGACTAATATTATTATTTATTCTTTTCCCAAAGGACTAAAAGAGTGTTGCACACATGTGAACTCTCTTTACATAAATGAATCCTTCATACAAATATTTTTACCATCGACAAAAAAAAACCCTTACGACTAAAATGTATCTATACTCGTATGTTGGAGAAAATGTTTTCAAAATGAAACTTTTTCGATTACATGATGTTATAAATTGGAGTACTAACCATAAATTCAGAACCGAGCTCTAACGTTCTTACAAGCGTTGTGTGTACATATACTTACCGCCCGCTATTCCAAAACTTAGGTAAGTAGGTACATGTGTATGTATAGCAAGAACCTTTAGGTACCTATACGTATACCTACTTATCTAGTTTATTTGAAAAGTTCGGCTCCGGCCTTATCCAGCTCGTTCACCTTGTG
The DNA here is from genome assembly GCA_911387755.1 of Chrysotoxum bicinctum. NCBI lineage: Eukaryota > Metazoa > Arthropoda > Insecta > Diptera > Syrphidae > Chrysotoxum > Chrysotoxum bicinctum. The sequence continues at coordinate 34,715,291 of OU426987.1, forward strand.
TCTTAAAACAACCGAACTAATAAACAACTTCAAATTGGCATGTTAAGTCCCGCTATAAATGGATATTTTCGTCCTTTTTTTTTGCTTTTTGTTTTCTTGTGCTTTTCTGACTTTTCCATCAGCAACATTGCTCAACTCTAATGGAGTATATGATCCAGCTATGTTGCCAAGAAGACGAACGAAAAGGACGAAATATAAAGCACCTTCTATAGTTAGTAATAGCAGTATACTCGTATGTACGTTCCTTAGACTTGGAAAAGAAAAAAAAAATACTTGCTAAAGGCAGGATTATAATATTTTGCCGTGTTTATAACAACTTTTCATGATTTTGTCAGTGTGCACGAGGAGTGGTATGAATGTGTATAGAGGTGTATCATGTCCTTTAAAGAAGGTCACCGTACCAGTATATGTAATAAGTGTACTCGTTCATAGTAATTTATTACCCTAATAAAATTGGCCCGCTCCTTCTCTCCTGCTCTCACTCTCTCGTTCACTCTTCGTGAAGCAATTTTCTGCTCTGAAAGATTTCACATTAATTTACTCTGCCGAACACCCTTCGTGCGGCAAAAGTCCTTCCTTGGTTGGTGGACAAAATTTCCAAGAAGCCCAGAGAAACACGAAGATGGTGAATTGAATTTTTCTAAGTTTTTGTTGGGCATAGTAGAAGTCTTGCTAATATGTACTCAAGCTCGCACGAAAACAAAGTAGCTCCATCTACCAGTACCTACCTTAGCACAGCAAAAAACAAAACAAAAATTAAATTAAACGATGGAGTCAATTTTTTGTTGTTGCTGGTATAAAATCGTTTTTCATTAAAGATTATGTTGTTTTTTATTTATATTATTTTTTAAGGGTAAGTAATTTAAATCTTTCGTAAGCAGGATTTTAGAGAAACAGCCTGTCATAAGCTTTGGAGATGAAAATTAGATAAATTAATTTATTAACTTTTGATAGCTCTATAGAGCCTGGGGTTGTTTATGTCGAGACTTCTAGAATTTAGAGGTAACACCAAGTATCCGAGTTGACGTCAAACAAAACCTACGTGTTTTTGAGGCTGTGTAGATGATATCAGCATAACCTTCATCAACTCGAACTTACTTTATGCCATTTTGGAAAATTTCTATTTCTATATCTTGTACTTCTGCATCCAGTCTACGTTTGACCTAAGCCTAAGGCACGGCAATTAGTTACCTGAGCGTCACATAAAATAAAAAAAAAAAAATTGGTAATTACTTAGAATTACTTAGATCCTAAAACTGAGCTGGAGTATTTATTAAGTTATAAAATATCTGTGCCCCAAATCATAAAAACAAGTCGGCTTATGACGATATTATCTTAAAGATGCCATGATAATGTTTGTAAAAAAAAATAAATCAATTAGGGGTGCACCTGCTTGTAGAGAACCAAGACCTATTACCTATCTTATAAATGTTACTCTTCTTGTGTGTGTATTGTCGGTAGAAATGGGGGAAACCTACAATTTTTCTGGCGAGTCCGAACGGCTTAAATGGGAAGAATTTCTCACGAAATTTGTCACTACCTCAGAAGATGCAGTTCCATAGAACAAAACATTTCTTATTTTAAGACCTTGGATGTTGGACTGTCGTGCATAAGGCCTTGGATTCAATTTTCAGCCGCTGAAAAAGAGTTATTTTTCAGGAATGTACTGCCCCTTACGAGGAATCGTCTTTTGGTTTAACGTGAGCCCCTGCCGATTATAGCTCAATCCAACGGGAGGCCTACCTCCATCAGAGTCAGATTGCGTCCTGACCATTAACCCCGACATAGCCGAAGCCATCTCGGTTGCAAAGTTGTGACATGTTGCAGGCATGAACTAAACGCACCTCTTGCTTAGGAGCCGAGGTCTATCTAACACCTCTTGAATCCAGGCTCGTCTGAAAACCATATGTCTCCGCATTCGGAATAAACCAAGCCACCACGATACTCCCACTAGGGGGCCTACCTCATAGATAGTCTGAGAAAGAGAGCACGCACGCGACAGCTGCACCACTCTATCGGAAGATAGAATAAGAGAGCATGAAGATGTACGCTATTGCCCTAGACTCCTGGGCACTATCTCTCGTGGAACCAGAATATGGCTTCCGGTTGATCTTCGCCACCATAAGGTCACTTACAGATGAAGTTCCTGTAAAACTTCGGGGCCTTTCAGCCCAAGATATACACATACCCAGCTATGATCGAGGTAGAAACCATCAACCAAGAATGTGCAACCCTCTGGTGAGTTGTTACACACTCCTAGCGGATTCCTACTTTAAGGCCACCATCCAGGATGTTCCCATCTAGTTGGCTCAGTTACTTACGTAACCTATCTACAGGAACCACGAGGAGGTCGATAGGAACCTGTAGTGCAGAAATGCCGGCCCGCCGAAGTGGACGAGTTTACCACATCATCACCATCCAACAACCATGGCCTTATGCTAGCCGCCACCCATTATGATCGTGGAATTACGCATCCTGTACGTGGACTGGCATGCCACCACGCCATGCATAAGCATGGACTTACGTTCGCTGCCATGGTCCGATGTATGGTTTGGTAGCAACATTGGTCCATTGGTCGAGTTTCTCAGAGCCCCGGACATGCCTTAAACTACTACCGACTCTAAACCCCACCTGCGCCCCTCGTGAGGAATTGACAAATCTTCTAAGAATATTTTTTATCATGAAAAGTGCTGCTCATTAGCCATTCAGAATCGACAAAAAATTGTAGGCCCCGCCCATTTCACACATAAATGGTTCAGAGTTGTAAGTCATTAGGTAATAATTCTCTTCGACATGTTGCGCCGCCAAATTTAACTTTAATTTATAGGCGAAATAATATTTTCAACACCATCGACACTTGATATTTTTATTTTTACATCTAATTTTTCTTGTATACTTCGAGAACTCAGGGACTACACCTGTTCATGAAGCTGGATCATGAAGCTGTTCAGCTAACCATCAAACTCCAACAACCCATCTTCCTGACGACAGAACCAACTCAGCACATCATTAACTACAGGAGACTGGATTTAGAAAGATTCCAAAGAGACATTGAAGCCACCATAACGCTTCCACCCCAAAACAGAAATCTGCAAAATACAGAAATTGATACAGCCATCTACTTTCTTGAAACAGCTGTTTCTAGCACACTGGACATCCAAAAACAGCCCAAGACATCAAGGGCCAGATACCAGCACCTTCCCGAGTATATACAAAACCTTAACACTCACCAACAAAGGTTAAGAAAGTGTCTTCAAAAGATCCACCAGCGTGAACTGAACACAACGAACAAACTCAAACGTGTCAACATTATGTTGCAGAACTCCTTCCAACACCATAATAATAACCAGTTCAACAAGAGACTGCAATCAATCAAACCCGAAGCAGACGACTTCAAGAACATCAACAAGCTGATTGGGAAAACATCACCGATGCCGGAAACCATTATCACCAACAATGGAGAAGTTACAACGACACAGGACAAAGTAGAGGCATTTGCCGAATATTTTGAAGGAAACTTCATCCCCAACCCATCTGCAGATCCAGTCTTCCTTTATGAAATGAAGGCTTCTATCCAACAAACGTTGGCATCCAACACAGATAGAACGACATTTAGCGATATCAATCCAGCGAGTGACCCAGTTGAAAGCCCAAAACCTGAGCAACACAGCAGAAATAGCTGAAATAATCAGTACGAGTAGCTGCAGGCCTAAGAAATCAACCAGACCAGATGGAATATCTAACTTTATTATCAAGAGAATGCCAGAGACAGTACTCATCCTTTTAACTATCATTTTGAACAACTGTTTCAACAACAACTACTTTCCCCAAAAATGGAAACCGCAAAGATCGTGGTGATCCCGAGAAAGGTGTCAGGAACATGATCTCTAACTATATAGGCCAATATCGCTCCTCAGCAATCTAAGCAAGATTTCGGAAGAGCTGATACTAAGGCAACCTAAGAGTCGCACAAGGTTCAAAACTTGGCCCCTTTCTCTACAGTCTGATGACATCAGATCAGCCCATCCCAACCGGTTGTGAAAACCTACTGTATGCTGATAGTTCACCCACATAAATGCAACCTCAATGTCACGACTAGTCGCTGTCCGGAAAGTAAAGGCTCATATCCACAGACTGTTTCATTTTTACAAAAAATGGGGCATCAAAATCAATACTGATAAATCGGAGATTGTCTGATTCAGCAGACCTAGTGATTGCAGATCTCGCTCAGCAACCACCTGAAGAAACTTAGAACCTTAAGTACCTGGGTATCAACTTCAACGAGTTGCTAAGGTTCAATCCGCACTCAAGAAGTATACTCAGAAAAGCCAACTGGTTGCACCCTTTGATGAGGCGAAGATCAGGACTTAGCCAACAGACGAAGGTGCTCATCTACAAACAATTTCTGAGGCCAGTTATCAGCTATTGTTTTCCAGTCTGGTTTACGATCTCAAAGACAGCGATGAAGGAACTCCAAATCTTGGAGAGGAACATACTAAGAATCTGCACCGGACTTCAATTGAATCATCAATTGGAAGAAGGGAATAAATCCATCTGATCTAATTGTTGGGAAAACGCAAAAAACTGAATAATTTCTCTATGTGACTGTTCTAAGATGCTTTTCTTAACTCACCTATATTTCTATTAGAAAAACGGGTTTTGATTCTTTCTTCGGCCTAACCGATGAGTCTAGATATAGAGATGACATTTGCATCAAAATGTCATTTTTGCAAATTTTGGCACTTATTCCCTTCTTCCAATTGGTGATTCAATTCGACCCGCAGCGAACGAAACACTACAGTAACGAAAACCTTTACACAAAAGCAAAAGTAATACCGCACGACAATTACCTTCTTAATTCCACAAAGAATCTGGTGCAGAACACCGTCAATCACCCTAATCTAAATTCTACGCTGACACAGGGTCAGCCTACCGCCGCCAACATTTTTCCACATCAAATCCAAGCCCCCACTGGACAACAACCGTAACGGAACACCCCGAGAATATTAAAGTCACCCGACTCCTAATATTAAGTTAACATGTCAAATATATATGTATTTATATTCTTTAAAGCATGTTAAAGCGTCGGTTTAGGCTTTTATTTTTATCATATTAAAGATCATCAACCTGGAAGCAGGGAATTATTACCCTCGAATTCTACCCTTCATTCTTATTTTCGGTTAAGATAATCCTCCCTGTTCATCTTATTGTGGATAGTTTCGACTTAACTTATTCATTTTTGATCAATACACCCACCGGTTAAAGTACCGAAAACTTTGCTGACGTAAGAGCTTCAGTGCAAAATGAGCCAAATTGCGGAACACTTTACGACTTACAAGTTGAAGGTAGATACTTGATTCAAGGAGCCGAATATTTTCCAATTGGTCTATGCAAAGATTTTAGCAGAATTTTAACCAGCATATTGTATGTATCTATGCTATATTGGATTTCGTTGATGCTACTAAAGGGGTTTTCAATAATGGTGCTTAGATGTTGAAATGAAATAAAACAAGCTGTGTATGAAGTATTAAAAAAATTCTTTTTTTACTTGAAAGGACGATAAATGCCATAATGTTTGTAATATGACATCGTTCAAATACCTGTCTCGACTTCTTATAGTGGCACTGATTCGAGTGGTTTAATTTTCTATGACTTTTTCGCATACATCCGTATGAATTTGAGGTCAGTTGTGGTTTCTTTGCATATACCTGCGACTTCAGGAAACTTCAAAAATAAAAAGTCTAGTGGGGTCAAATCGCATGACCTGGGTAGCTAATTAACGTCATCTCTGCAAGAGATAGTCTTATCATTAAATCGTTCTTCCGCTGTGTGACACGTAGCACCGTCCTGATGGAACTACATATTTTCTAGGTCCGTATGGTCTTAGGCCATACATAATTCTGTAGCGGTCGCCATTGATGGTGACCACGTCACCAACGTCGTTTTGGAAAAAGTCCGGGCAAATGACATCATCGGCCCAAAATTCCCACCAAACGGCAACTTTTTAAACATTGTCACCCAGTGAAACTCGTGTAAGTGTGAGTGACGAATACCTACGACTGCATCTAGAACTGCAGTGCACCCACACAACGTTCAACTAGGAAAAAGATTTTAGGAAGAGACTCATAGATACCAAACCTGGTCCTAACACGTTTTAAAAGATCAATCTGATTATTGGAAGAGCGAATTCAATTCCAGACACCATTCTTTACAGATGAGAAGTTTCACATTGAGGATACTTTCAAAGACCGTTCTCCCAAACACCTTTCTGACTATATCGAAGAAGTAGAAACTCGCTTTGAGGAGTTATCAGCTACCACCGAAACCGTGACGTTGCTCAACGACTGCATCTATGTAAGTATGTTATTAGAAACCTTGTCGTTTTCTATTGATATTCTGGAGTTCCCAGAGACGATTATGTCAGCCACTTCACTTCATCCGGAGAAATTGAAAATACCTGTCTACCTATCCCGGGTAGAATTTTCGACTTGATAATGCCAAGGCCCCAGCTAGTTTTTCTTAGTTTCAGTCATGGCCCTACCGAGCAGTATCTAGCTTGTCCCTCGCTAATTTGTTAATGCTCTGTATATAATGGGCCTTGCTAGATGTTCCTATATGGGCTCTAGATGGGTCTTCACAAGTAGCACAAGAGCTACGGCAATTCTTAAAAAAATTATTAGAAACAATAAAAATAAAGTTTTTTTTTTTATTATTGTTGATTACTTTCATTTTTTCTTTGCCTCCCTATATTCGACTCTTTATGTGATTTTTTGCTGGAATGAAAGAATTTTTTTTATTTTTAAATTTACCTCCACTGAGATTCGAACCCGAGTCCTCTCGCTTGCCGTGATTGTGCGCTACCTATTGCGCCACTGTGATATATAAAATATCGTGTCTCAAAGTGCTACTCAAATAACTCTCTTTTAATTATACTGTTTAAGAAGACTTAAACACGTACTAAAGAATCTGAAAAATACCGATTTAGGACCAAAACAAAAAAGTTATGTTTTTAGAAGGATAATGGATAGCCTTTTATAGAGACATATGTATAGGCACATCTAGGATACATCAAGTAAAAACTATATAGCCCCAGTATAAGTAACATCTGAGAATGCCTATAAAGAGGCGAGACTAGCTAAGGCCAATATAACGCCCAGATACAATTCCTTATCCAGGCTACACTAAGTAAAAACTATCCAGGTCCCTTGATGTAGTTTATTTGTTACAATGCCAATAAAGAGGCGATACTATCTACAGCCAAGATATCGCCAAGAAAAAGTTTCTAGGCTACATCAATTTAAAAATATCTAGGCCCAGTCTAAGATAGGCAGTTCTAGCCAGGTTCAATATAAAGCCAGGATAAGCATAAATTAGTCAAGATCCGCCAGGCTTGCATCTGTCTAGGCCCAGCATAGGATTTACTATATAATGGCCAATCTAGCTAGGGCCACGCTATTCGATAGGGTTTCCTAGATAATTTTCTACCCGGGATGTTATTCAAGGCCATTGAGGGTGTTGATGGGTTACAGCAAGCTATAGCCGGAAATGTCGGAGAAGTACCCTCCTAATTCATTGAATTCACTTATAGTCACTTGGCTAAGGAGAGGTAGAGGTAGGCGCCTTCTAAGGGCGTGGTCCTTTCCTTTACCTCCACTTGAAAAATCATACCACCACCAGACTCATAGGAGCATGTAGCAATATAGCTCCTTGTAACGTCTGGTATATGAGTTTGATATGTCAGTGTTTGGTGGTTATGTTCCTTTGATTGGTCATTATTGCCGATTAAGTCGAAGGGGCTGTTCCTTCCCCCAAAAGGATTTTACCAATCTTAGGGAGCAGTGGACCTTTCAACTCACTGACGTTCGTACTTACAGTGGCAATCGCTGATGTATAGGCGAAGTGCCCATTCTGCCACTCCTGCAAGAAACACATTCGTCGTTAAATCGTTTTTGTTCATACTATCACTATTGTACTGCAGTTGAAGGCGATTTTCAGAGTTTATGAATTTTCAAGCCATTTGGTATCGTTAATAAATTTTATTATGATTCTGTTTGAAATTTCAGAGAGCTCCTGCAAGTCGTTGAAGAAGTAGGTGTCTCCCCAAGTGTCTGTTTCTCAGATGATATAGCGCAGGGCAGTGAAACAGGTAGTGAGTGAGGAGTATCCTCATGAATCTCCTCGTCACCGTATCTTCTGCCTAAGTCTTCCATACTGAGTTTCATCTTTTTCTTGTGGTAACCCAGTTGGTTGTGACCGATGATAATGCTCACGAGAAGAGAAAGTTTTTACTCAGTTGGATGATAATCCTGATTACATTCATTTTTTATGTTTAAAACCACTGAAATTCTAAACAGCTTTTACAATAAGAATACAATCCAATGGTGCATTACTTTAAATTCCTAAGTTAGCCTAAACAAGACTACTTTTAGCTTACACAATATCTGTTCCGATGTAGATACTCTTAATTTGAACGGGACACTAGTGTATGTCTGTTCAAATGTCCTCTAAAACATTCCCGTGTGACAGGAATCGAGAAGAAACTGCAATTTTCTACCGAATCCGAACGGTTAATGTAGTTATTTAAAAAAAAGTTAAAATGTATCCATTGCTAACTAGGAATCGCATACTAATTGGTTTTTCCAGGAGACCTGATATAATAACGTACCTGATCCAGGTAAGCATTATGAAATATAAAAGTAACATAAGTCTGCCTAACCTATCTACCTAAGGGAAATTGAAAGCTCTTTCAGAAGTTTTTCATTCTCTCGTCAATGCCGGTAGCCTAATGCTCATATAAATTTCCGCAATATTGCATGCTGCTGCTGGTCTTGTCATACTTCGTTTCTTGGATAAGTAAATTTCTAGGAAGCCGAGTAATCTCGTTAGATGTCTAATTCATTTTATTTAAGTTAACTCATTTAAACAAAATGAAAGTAAGCTTTATAACATACGACGAACTTGCATGTTTTTCGCCGCATTTCTCAAGAAATTTAATCCACTTATAAAGGACCCAAAAGCTCCATGTCAGAAACTAGTAGTAGAATCTGAAATCCTGTATGTACAAGAAGTCTTAAGTTTGGCAAGAACAAAGGGACATGTGAACTTTGTTAAAAACGACAAACACAAATTGCGGCAGCAATTACGCCTCGACACACGACAAAATCTGCTGCTGCTGTAATTTATTTGACAAAACTTCTGTTTTTTGTTTGTGCTTTTGTAATTCAATGTAAAGGATTGTGACTTCAGTCAGGACCCTGGGATTAATTAAGATTTCTTTTGTACTTCAAATGATTGTTTTTTCTCTAGTAACATATTTCATAATCGTGACTCTTTAGACACGTGAGTAATCTTTGTGGTGAGTCATATATCAAAGTGTTCGCATGTACAGGAGTGGAAAAGGCCTACAAAGGACATTTGGAATAATTCCAATTATACGAGTATTTATATGTATGTGTATAATTCTTTGAGTCATTAGAGCTTTTTGCGGGATATTTTTCTTTTTGTTTTATCATCAAAGATTAAAATCAGCATTGAAGTTGAAAAATTAATCAGCGAGATATCGCATTGCATTGTTCGTTTCGAAGAAAAATTATTATAAAACCCGAGGCTTTATTTCGATTTCCTTGCTTGCAAAAGTACAGGTTCGGGATTTTTTTAGTTGTATTTGTTCGTAAGGATATGCAAATTAATCAAAAGCTCAGAAATTACATTACACAAAGATTACATTACATTAATCAAAGAATAAAACAAAAATTAACACAATGGTTTGGAATGCTGATGCATTCAATTAATAAACGCATCTTTTGAAGAAATCTGTTAAAAGTCACTTTATATGTATATTTATTTGTAGGTCCTTAAGAATATATTATATTTTCGTAAAATTATTCCATGCCATAAAATCTCGCGACTTTGGCAGAGGTTCTTTCGCGTCTTGTCAGTACTTTTTCTTAAGTTTTTGTTTCAAGAGCTTTCAGATTGAATGCTTTGAAGAGCTTTTAGGAACCAATAAAGTTATGGAACGGTTTTTTGAGTAGCTTTCATTGTTGCATGCTGTAAAGTAAGTGATCTTAAATACGTTTAAAAATTATGTGATTTCGATTTTTTCTTCAGAAACTGTTTTATATTTATAACAAGTTAAATTAATTTGTGCGGTGCATTGAAAAGGATATAAGTATTCAAATCACACAATAAAAATAAATATTTTTTAGTTATTTCATGTTAATCAAGGGATAGCATCCATATTGATATTTCTCACAAATTTGTAAAAACTTGAATAGATCAAACCGGCAACCCTAAACGAGCTTAAATATAATGCACGACCATATTCCACCAACTTGTTCTTTTGTAAAAGTACTTTGGAATTTAAAATGCATTTTATATTTATGTAGATGCATAAAACTATGATATCCGGAAAAGTACGAGTATGAATTTATGTAAATAAATTTTAAAAATCGTTATTTTATTAAATTAATTTTTTCCAATCTTCGCCAAGAACGAACGAAATGGCTGCCCACAAATCGTTTCGTATTAAGCAGAAATTAGTTAAAAAGCAAAAACAAAATCGATCGGTGCCCCAATGGGTCCGTCTACGTACTGGAAACACTATTCGCTACAACGCTAAGGGCCTCACTGGAGGCGTACAAAGTTGAAGTTGTAAGCTGGGATGGATGGATGGTTAACCCAAAATCCAATAACCACGAGGAGCCGAGATCTGCAGGACACTTCAGTTTTTATCGAATTGTGCAAGCTGTTATAAGTTATCCAATAAAGATTTGCTTATATTTTTCGACAACAAAATTCGGGATACCAATTTTAGGTATTCAGTAGTATAGATTTTAGGAAATAATTTCAAAAAATAATCGTTACCATGTTTTGAAGATATTGATTTTCAAAAAAAAAATTGGAATTTTCAAAAAACCCAACAAATATTTTTATAAGCAATATTATATTAAACTTAAAGTTGCTCATGCCTAAAAAATTTCATTAAAATCGTTCAAATCGGTTCTATGACAGGTACCGTAAATATAATTTTTTCCTAAAAATTTTTTGAATGTAGTCCATGTCCATAAAAGTACACTTAATTTTTTTATATCAAAATTGTTAGAGGCGCTTTCGAGATAAATAAGATTTTACAATACGGATGTATGAGGGGTACCGCTAGCTTTAGAGCTAAAAAAACCTTTCAATTTCCCCTCTATGGGAAGACCTTAAGGAGAATATTCGACAGGAATGCGAACAGTTATCACCGGAAATCTTGAGAAAAGTCATACAAAATGCGATAAAACGTGCACTGCACATATTGTGTATCAAGATTGTGGCAGCCACTTAATGGGTTTCGCAATTCTGTCTGTCTTTCTCTTCGACTACAGCTAAACGGCTCGGCCGATTTTCTTCCAACTTGGTAGATATAGGTTTTAATTTTTTCGTCCCGGATGTTTTTTTCTTTTTTTTTTTTTAAGACTAAAAATAAAGGTACCTGCTATACGATTTTTTTTCGAAATTGTATAAATATTTTTGTTTCCTCAAAAACTGTCCCACAGATTTAAAAAAAAAATCATAAAATTTCATTTAGTTAAACCTAGGTAGGTACCTAATGGTTGAAAAAAAATTTTCCAAAAAATTATTTTTTTTGGTACTCCCCTTGGAACCATTTTTTTCTTTTTGATTTTCTCAAAAAACGTTCGACCGATTTTGATCATTGTTTTTCTGTTAAGGCTCTCCAGCAGTTTTCAATATTATTGTGTATTCAAATTTAAACAATAAAAAATAAAAAAAAATTTTGGATTTAAAAAAAATTTTTTTTTGAAAACTCAATATTTCGAAAACCCCCTGATCGATTTCTTTAAAACTTGATAAAGAAAGGTTTCTTAAAATAATCTACAAGATATGAGAAAACAAAATTTATTTTGCCTAAAAATAGCGGTACCCTCCATACAGATGTTAAAAAATGGTTTTCGAAAATCGTATTTTTCTAGAAAACGGTTCCGAGAACGATTTTTTAAAATTTTGAATTTTTCATTGCCGGCATAACATTGCATTTCAAAATTTTAAGAAAAATATTTTTTTTTGATTTTGAAAAAAATCTGTTTTTTTTTTGGAAAATACAATATCTCAAAAACGACTCAATGTTTTTTTTTTTAATTTAATTTTTATTCGAAAATTAATTAAAGCTTTAAATTGGCGTACGAAAATTTTTTTTTAAAAATGTTTTAAGAATTTTGTATAAATAAAAGCTTATTTTTTAAGATACCCTTACAACGGCTTATAATTTTTGTTCTTGCATAAACTATTAGTTGCTTGAATCACATGGCATCCTGTTTTTAGCACCAACTACGAACGGAGTTGTCTTAGTCATTTAAAAAATGAATTTTATGCTTATAAACATTAATTTTTAAAATTCTTCGTCTATATTACTTAGTCTTAGTCTATTACATAGGAGCAAGTTCGTGCATTTTATTTTAAATTACTATGCAAGTAATTCAAAAACAATACTGGATGATTAATTTTAAGCCACCATGTACCTATAAAATTTTCAAAAATTCAAAAAATATTTTTCTTCTAAGTTTTGAATGTTTTTCAAACTTTTTGAAGCTTCTCTTTGAGAAATTTCCATTAAAATTCGTTATGCCAATAATGAGAATTTAAAAATTTTAAAAAATGCTTCCATGGTAGGTACAGACAGTAAAATCTTAATTTCAAGATCTTGCTTATTGAATTATAGGAAGTAAAAATTAATCGAAAGAAGAAATGATTTTCGAAAACCTTTTTTAACATTTATATGGTAAGTACCGTTATTTTTTTGTCGCATCTTGTATTAAAAAACTGTTAACTGTTAAGTTTTAAGAAAATCGACCATGGAGTTATTGAAATTTTGAAAAAAAAACAAAAATCGGTTGAGCAGTTTTTGGGGGAATCAAAAACAAAAAAAATGCTTCTAATATCCATTTTTCGGAATTAATTTTTTTTAATATTTTTAAGAAAAATCTGCAGAAAAGTTAAAAAAAAAATTGTAATATTTCGAAAAAAAATCATGTTATCGTTATTTTTGGTCTTAAAAAAAAAATTAAAACATGTGAAGGGAAAAAATTAAAAATAACATCTATTAAGTTTAAAGAAAATCGTTCGACCCGTTTAGGATGCAGTTAAGCAGACAGACAGACGGAATTGCGAGACCCAGTGTTTTTGTCTATTATCGTTTTGTCAAGGTTGATCAAAATCTCCATTTTTTTGAATAGTGCATAACTTGACTTATAGTACTTATATATTTATTAAGAACCAATTTTTTTGTTTTTGATTTTCTCAAAAACGATAAAACCGATTTTGATCATTTTGTTTTTGCGATAGCTCCCCAAAAACTACTTGATTTTATCTAAAAACTAGCCTACCCGTGCTCGCGTTGCTTCGCAAATTTTAACTGCGAATCGTTTTGTATTTAATAAAAATAATCAAAAAACACTTCCTTACCGAAATTGACACTCTTTAGAAAAAAAAACTTAAGTAAAATATACGTGGCCAAGGCCAAGCCGCACATGAAAACAAACAAAACCATTTCAATTTTTTAGCTGAAAACATAACGAAATTTTTGTTTATTTTCTTCTTTTCTTTCTTTTATTCATACCTAGAAATATTTTCTTGCAACCGAAAAATATAGTTTGCGGTAAAAAAAACAAATTTGTGTTTTTAATGTTCTCATACATCTTTAGGTACTTGAATCTGTGCGTGTGTAAATATACATAGACACATTTTTTTATTCACCTGCTCAAGTTCAGTGCAGTGCAACTGACTTAACCTTCCCACATTTTTTGTTCTCTTCTTACCGACGTCATTGTAAGCAAGGCCGTCTTTACTCTTTTGGGGGCCCTGGGCACTTTTCGAAAATGGGGCCCCTGTATGATTTAACAAATATGTTATGTTGTGTAATAAAAGTATACAGAAAAAATCACATAACTTTGAATTAATATTTATTCTTTTAATTTTTTAAATAAAAGATATTATTTTAATTCATTAAAAAGATAAATAATTATTGCAGCATTTAAAACATAAACATAAACACCGTAAAAATAAAAACAAAACAAATAAATAAAATTAAAATAACCGAAAATTAAATAAGTTATTCAGAATGTAATTTAAAGAAAAATATATTGATATGCAAAAAGTGACAAAGACTATATTTTTTCAGGTAAAAGAGAGGAATGTTTTTTGAAGGAACCTTTTTCTTGATTTGAGATTAGCAAAATCATTGATCACATCTTCAAAATCGATGTCGCTTTCGATTGACATCAGCGACAAACTTGTCAATCTTTCTTGAATCATTGTAGTTCTGAGTTCGTTTTTATTCTTTTTAACTTAGAGAAGGAACGTTCCCCACTGCAATTGGTCACCATCATACTTAAGAAAATTCTTAGTGCAATTTCAACATTTGGAAATTCATCTTCAATTTTATTTGTTTTTAAAAAATTATAAAGTTCTAGAATATTGCCAGTTTTTTCATTTTCGTGTCGACTAATTTTCAAGTATTCTTTTAAATTCAGGCATTCAGCATGTAGTTCATTTCCGTTCACATCTTTAGTGTAAAATTTAGCAAAAGATTTGCAGTTTTCTTTTAAGTCTTTTGAATTGAAATCTTTTAATCGAAAAAAAAGTCAAAACGTTGGCCAATCTTCGTATACGAACCTAGTCGCTGTTTCAAATGAACACGTAGAGTGTCGACAATGGGAAGAAAGGTTTCAATTTTGAATCTTTCTTTCCCAGTCAGAACTACTGAGGGTCCAGAGCCGTCAAAAAAAGTCTGGCGTGAGCTTCTAAACTTCGTCCTTCCAGAAAGGTTCTTATATTCGGAATCCGGGTTTTTTTGTCTGGCTGATGAATCAAAGTTATCAAAATTGTCCCTGAGCCCAATTATAAATTCATCAATTGCACTCAGCAAATTTATTGCAACATCCAGGGTAATATTTTGTTTTTGAAGTAAAGTACTTGTTTTATTAATTCTTTGCAATACGGAGTTCCAAAGTTCTGTAAGTATGGTAAATTCAAGCTTGGACATTTTTTTGCAAAGAATAAGTGCTTCCTCTCTGGCCTCTCGTGCCTGTCCTAAATCGTTGGCGATAGACATCAAAGCTTCTTCAATTTCTTGATGACCTTTATATAAGGCGCTTAGTGCATCAGCTCGTGCCGACCATCTTGTTTGAGAAAGACTTTTTACAACTTTTTTTGGACCTAAATGAGCAGTCAACACACTCCATCAATGAGAAGAGAAAAAAAGTTATACAATTTTTGAATAATGTCAAAGAATTTGGTTGCTTCTAAGACACACCCAGCGGCATGCACTCCTACCAAGTTTAGTGAGTGCCCTGCACATGGTACAAAAGTGGCAAATTTACATTTTTCTTTTATTCTTGCCTGCAGACCAGAAAACTTTCCTGACATATTTGCCGCGTTGTCATAGCTTTGGCCTCTGCAATCTGTTATCGAAATGCCATGATCCGCCAAAAACTTCAGTATGGTTTCCGCTAAATAATCAGATCTACTCGTATGTTCGTTAATTGGAATTCAGCAAAGAAAGTACGAATTCTGATCATTCTTTATGCATCTAAAATTGTATGGAAATATTTTTTTTCTTGAAAATAGACCAATAGAGGTTAAGTGATGTTTCAGCAATTTGGAGGCCCCTGGTGATTGCGGGGCCCTGGGCCTGGGCCCAGTGGGCCCAGTGGTAAAGAGGGGTCTGATTATAAGTACCTTCTTCGACTTATTTGTAAGGAAAATATTAACTTAATATCAGTTTTATTGTTCGAGGAAGCGATAAAAAATTGGTAATTCAAGCTATTAAATTGGAACTTTTTTTTATTTTTAAATTAGAAGAATTATAATCTATTCACTTCCTCGAACAAAAATAAAAAAAGATAAATCGGCATTTCATGTGCACGGCACTGTAGTCAATTGAATGTCCATTTTTGTCACTCAAAATGCTATTGAGTGTATTCAAGTAACTTCAAAAAAAAAAGAGCCACACTGCTCAGCGATGTGACGATAGAATTAGAAAAACAAAAAACAATGTGGATGTGTAGAGTGTAGGTTAGTTAGATGAACTATACAATACAGAAAAATTGAATATGAAGGTAGGTAGGTAAGAGAAAAAACGTAACTCTTGAATGAAACAGATATTAATAGAGAGAATGATAATGCCATGAAACAAAGCAGCGACCTCGAGTTTCTGATGAAATCTAATTCCTGGATAAAATAAATACAAAAAGTTTATAATTTTATAATTTGTTTTTATTTATTTCTCAGGTTGTATGTGTAACTAAGAAGTGATTTTGGGTTTAAAATTTGCGCAATAGTATTGACTTTATGAAGCAATGCTAATCTTTGTCGATTATTATACATATAGGCTTCAAAATATAAGTGGTTGTATAAGTCAACTAATGAAAATAAATGGACCAAAAATGTAAAATTAATAATATTTAAGTTTGACAAATAATTAATGAAAACAAATTATAGCCAGGAACACTTTTATAATAATAAAAAAAATAATAAAATTTATTTCAAATAAATCGGTTGACTACTTTCTGAGATCATTCAAGACAAACTTTAAAATGCTTTCGCTTTTATATAATAGTATAGATAACGCTACCCACCATAGCACTATAAAAAAAGATTTTCGAAAATCGTTTTTTCCACGAAATTGGCTTCTAGAATTATAATAATTTACTTTTCTTTACTATGTTGCTTACTATGCATACTACGGTATCTCGGTAACAATTTTTATATACGGAACATATTCTGGAATGCAAAACGCTATAATGAAACTAAGATGCAAGCCTCTTATCGTCCCTGAATTGACCATCTTTGTTGGACAAAGTATTTTTGTTGACGTTTGACCACTATGGATAAGCTGGACACCCGTCACCGTCGAAGTTGTGGGGACCCATAGGATAGGAAAAAAAATCTGTACGAAAATTTAAAATCCTGCAAAAAAATAAAGTTAGAATCCTTTGATTTCTGAAACCAATAGCAAGCTTTGAGGAATGTTGACCTTTTTTTTTTTGAAAGGAATGAATTTTAAGCTCAAGGCTTATAACACAAAGAATCTTTGCATGTGAACTATAAAACTCAAAGACAATAAAATAAGTAATAAAATTCTTCTTTCTTATTTTGATTGTTCTTTTGCGCTAAATAAATTCTTCTTTATTTGTATTTATATCGTAAAAAATTTAACGTAAGTAAAGAGACAAGGGGTATTTAGGATTTGCCAAAGTTGCCACACAGCTTTCTGTGGGAGATATAAATGGATGGCCAGGCCAACCACAGGATATATGATGCGCTGACGACGCTGAAGTCCCCAGATGTCAGCAAGAGTGATGTCACAAAAAAAAAACACCGACCAAGTTTTATAATTTTTACTGTATGCTTTTGTTTTCTCAATTTGTTGCCATCATTTATTTAAGCAAGGTAAAGAGGAGCCAGCAAATAAGGACACAAGCTGTGATACCTACCTACCTGCTCGTACAACAACACTGAAAAGGAAATGATGTCTTTTTTTCCTCATGTATTAGTGCATAATAAATTATTACCATTAAAGATATACCGGAAGTGTTTGGAATTATGTAGGGCAAATTTTGTGCTACCTGTTCATTTTATCCTTCCTGCTCCCTCAGCAGTTGTCCTTTTAAAATTAGTTGTATGATTATAAGGAGTGGAGAGAGAGACAGAGAGAGAAATAATTCAAAGGCAATGAATGCAAAAAAAAACATCACTGAGAACATTGTGTTTAGTAATGTCCTTTAAAACACGTCCGTTCTGCTGTATCTTGGCTTTCCTCTATGGGAATTCTTTTTGTATTATTTTATTTTCATAAACACACACCAACACACATATACACCTTCGCAGCATCCTTCTGTGTTGTCATCATGCCACACAGAGTACAAAGTAAAAATTATTGTGGGAACAAGAAAAAAGAAACCGGGGGATTTTCTCGTTTTAATTAATGGTTTTTTGCTTTTTTTATGACACCAGAACGCACTCGACTGAAAAGGATAATGGGTTTTTATGGATTTTGTGAGATTTGCTTTTGGGCAAGAACCGATGACGACGAACGAAACGGCGCAGCGGCTGCGACGGCGGCGCAGAGGCGGAGGAGTTTGATAAAATAAGACGAAGTGATACCGATAATTATTGTCAATTGCGCATCACTTTCTTTTGTTTGACTAAAAAAAAAAAAGAATACATCAAAGACGGAAGTGAGGTGGTTTATATCCTTTTTTTTAACCTTTCCCTTTTTTCTCTTTTTTTTTTTTCTTATCATCGAGGAAATAAGGTGTATACGAATAAGAAGGGTTGGCATTTAAGCGATGTCAAAAAAGGGTTCTTTTCTTGAATATTGTATTATTATTTTTTTTTTTTGGTACTTTTCGGGGAGACCTTTTACTTGGATTATTTGTTTGTTATAGATACCTAGCTAAGCTGAACCTAAATCTTATTGTGATTTGGGGGATTTGGTATCGTACACCTAAATATTGTATTATATTAATCAAAAAAGTCCTTCAACCAAAAAAATAAATTATATTAGATATTTATCATGAAAGCGAGAAAATATAGGCAGGTAGATAGGTAGGTACATAGGTAGAAAAGATTCGAATAAGACCTTCCTATTCAATGCCAACGCAAAACGGTGGTTAAATGAAGTAATCTTTGTAACTACCTTATTTTTATGTGTCAACACATCAATTTTTTTTGGAATTGGAATATATTTCTATTTTAATTTCGGATTTGTGTCTCTTTTCTTCCTGAGTCTATAGCTCTTCCTCCAAATTGGTTTCTTTTATTAAAGTTTGATCTCCTCTTTAATGGTGACTTCTGATCAGGTGTTTCCATATCTATATTGCTGAATCTTGAAGTATTGTTAAGTTACAGTAATCAGTAAGGAAACTGCTTATTATTTCAGGGTAGTTCCTACTTAAAATAATAGAAGATGAAAAACGTTCTTGGTTGTAGCTCCTAAGAAATGGTTTTAGTTTCCCAGCTCTGCGTGTTTTGTTCCTAATTGGCGCAAAACAATTAAAGGGCACGGTAATGCCCAGCCAAGCTCTGGCACTACACCCTTTTTACAGGAACAAAGTCAGGCGATTTTTGACCCCTCCCTATCTACAGTATTAATGAAGTCAGAAATAAGGCCTCAAAAAACACATAAATCGTAACTGACTGACAGATCATCAAAGTTATGGAGCACTTCCCGACATCAAAGAATCTTGTAATTTTGAACAACGGTAGCTCCTTTAATGTAAGCAAAAGAAAAAATATAAAATTTGAGGTTTTCCATTCAGGAGCGTGGTATCCGCCCACTTCCTCAGAACTGATATAAATTATATGGCACACTTCCGATTGTAGTAGAACAATTAAATTTGGTAAAACGGTAGGGCTCAAATTGCATATAAAGGACCAAAAATAAAAATTGAAGTTTTCCATTCAGGGGCGTGTATCCGCCCACTTTCTGAGAAAATGTTTAATTTATATGGAGCACTTTCATTTGGTGTAGAATGATGAAATTTGGTAGAGCTGTATAGCTGAATGTACATTCAAAGCGAATAAGAGAAAATCTAAGATTTTTCATTCGAAGCGTCTTTTTGTTGCCATTTTGAAACTATACATGCATCTTGAAAATTCATGACTTTTATTAGAACTAGAGTGCTCTATTTGGTACTCTATGTTGTGTTAACATGAATGAAAAAAGAAAACATTTGCATACTTGAAAAAATTATGAGTTTACATAAAAAACTCTTAACTGTGATGTGAACTATAATCAAACTACTAATTAGACTATTAATTGGTGGGCTACCTTCATTTAAAAAAAGGAGTTAAAATTGCAAGAAAAACAAAAAAAAAGTATAAGGACAAGAACAAACAATTGAAGCGCAAACCAAAACAACCAATAACAAAAAGAAAATATACCAAAAGAAATAGGAAGCTATAAACTAAGTTGATTTCACCCTTCTATCTTTTGCAAAAAGGAGTGAGATCAGACCAAAAACATAAATATTAAAAAACAATACAAAAACATTTGTCTAACAAGTCAGCCGTGAAAAGTACTGAGATCTAAAAGTACGCAAAGTTCTTACTTCATGATGGTTTAATACCGAATATTTAAAGTAGAATAATATTGAAACAGCTACAATGTAATAGAGAAATTTTATAATTTAATGATAACTGACTAACACTGACAAGTGCGTCGGTCGCCGGCCGAATACGAGATGCAAAATGACAAGTCATAAACAAAGAATAAAAAACTTAATGAGCCCAGACAACAAAAAAAAAAGAGGCTGGGTGCGACCCACACTGATAACTTCCCATTTGTGGTCTTGAAAAACTGTAATAATTACGAAGGTTGGTAGGTACGTACATATTATATACTGAATTATATGTAGATTTCCGTGTTTTTTAATATTATATTATAGATATTACTTTATTATTTCGGTTCCAAACATTTTAATTGAAAAAAATTTAAAAACGAAATATTCAAATATAAAAGATATGGTTTGGTTATTGATGGAAGGGTACTTACAAAATATATCCGCTCTAAAACTAGATATATGTCAAATATAAACCATTTGTTAGAAATTGTATTATGTATAAAATTAAATAATGGCAAAGTCAATATTATTGCTCGTTCTCAAGATATTCTAGTCGAAAAACTGTAACGGTTTTGGTGTCATTATTTAAAAACTCGCGATGTCCTGCGTTTCTCATGACTTCCTCAGGACCACAGGATTCCCCAAGCGAAACCAAGAGATGATAAATAATTTGTCCAGGCAACGAAGTACGGCTCGGCATGCTTGCTTTTACCATTGACCAGCTCGTCGGTGGGGTGGGTACTTGTACTCGCCGCTGGACTACCGCACAGTATCTATCATGCCGATTATACCAGATATAGTTTCAACCAGTCTAACTAATTTAACTTCTATTTTTCTCATTGCTGTGGAACCCTAGATGTATTTCGGGTTCCGGAGTGTAACCCGCCCTCAATTTCTACTACAAGAAACGCCATGGTTATTGAGCCACTCACTTATACTCACTCGATAACCCCTAATTTAAGCTTAAGAAGTTCCCTAAGAAATACTCCTATTCCCCTTTACATCGTCAAAATGAAACATCCCTAAATCACTTCACTTACACGCAATAGCAAATTAATCCATTATAAAATCAAGTCAACGAACAATCATAAAATAATTCATTTCAAATAGCTAGTGTTTATTAAATACCAAAAATTAGAAAAATCATTAAAAATAATAAATTCAAAAAAATAAAAAAAAAACTCAATAAAAATTCAGTTTGGCTAATTGTCATTCAAATTTAGGTAGTCTATATAAAAAAAAAACAAGGTTAACAAACAATTTATTGTCGAGATTGAGTGAGAACAACTAAACTTTCTCATATTAAGTCACTCATTCTTTATATTGAGCGAAGGGAATGAATTATAAGATTATAACTCTCTTTATAAAAAAATTAAACTTGTTGTTTGTTGTCTCTCACTCTCACTCAAAAACAAATTACTTGAAATCAAATTAAAAAAAAAAAAGAGATTACAACAAATAAATCGCTTATAAAATTTTAAATAAGGTTTTTCTTTAAGAGAATTCTTAAAATGAATTTCTCATCTTAGTTTAAGATCGTATATCTTATTATCTTTTATTTTAAATTTTAAATTTTTCGTTCACTGGTCAAATTTCAATAGAGTTAACACCAAAAGAAGTTAAAAATAAAGTACGACTTACCGGCTCTCCAAAGTTGATGTGCACAGCAGCTTGGATGTCCGATGTGATGCGAATCTGTATATATGTAAGATGTGTAGTGTATGCACTTATAGAAATTTGTCAGCTTGAACGATTGACATTAATGATTTTTTTTTTGTAAAGCGATATTTTATGCTATAATGTTATATTCTTATGATGAATGTTTTATTAAAAATGATGATGATGATGATGTTGGTGGATTGTATAGATGATATTTGTATATAGAGGATGAATATATACATATGTCCATATATATGTACCTTTTACATATATATATATATATATTTTTTTTTTTTTTTTTTTTTTGGTTTTCCTTTTTGGCTTAATCGGGTTGTAAAATAGTATGTAGAGAAAAGTGATGTTGACGAGGCTCGTGGAAGGTATCGCCTGAGCACGTGCGAGCCCACGATGGAGTTGCCACGATCTCTGCACGCCTTGGTTCAAGCTCGACGGTATCAAAAGCTAGATAGAGCACCAAGTACAGTCACGCAGAGATCGCTAATCACTGTTGGTGGTTCTGATTGACCCAGCTTTGCCAATGCCTTCGCCAAGAAGCACTTTTTTTGTATATTGTAAAAAATATATTAAATATATTTTATGTATGAATGTCTATTAGACAAAGCCTGGTAGTTAAAAAAAAACTTTATTTTAGAAATAAAATTTATATCAATTTAGGAAATATCACTTTTTGTTTCTTTTATTTAGTTTTTACCTGGTAATTTGGCTTGTCGACTGAATAATTGATGAATAATAGTATGGTTTTTATAAGATATAATTTTCTTTTGACTTTTAAATAGTTTAATTTTAAGAAAGTGTTAAATAATTTACTCTTCACTATATATTTTTGCCTTGAGTGGGTGATCTGATCTTGACGATGGTTGGATAGAAAAGAAAGATTACCCGGAAAAGGAAAAGTAGGGATTGCGATCGATCGAACGAAGGCAAGTGCAGTCCATGTTTTGATGTTCGAAATTTCGAACATCGCAAATAAGAAAATCTTGATAAGGGCGTGTAATCATTTTCATGCTACGTTTTTCGGAGTAAAGATTTGTATATTTTTTCTGAGGTGGTCCATACACAACATTTCCATTTCTCGTCAATGAGGACATGAAATAGAAATGGAAAAGGACACACCTGATCTAAAAATCATTTATGTAAATCATGTTCTCAAGTCTTTAGCGTGAATAATGCCTAAAGGTTTTCCATTAAGGTCTTCCAACTCGCGTAAAGATTGTTGCTTACTATTTTCTTTATTTTTGCTTGGATGAATTTTGGGCATAACTTAGCATTTCGTTTTTTGGACTTGTCACTTAATATGAAGTTGCGTTTTAAGACAACTTGTCCAACTTTGAATTTGCAGGTTTTGCTGCGAGTATTATATATATTTTCATAAGTCTTATGTGCATGAGCCAGAGATTCTTTGACACGGTTATGAATTATGTTCATCTTACAGACTTTTGGTAAAATTTTAAAATCCGCGTTATTCAATCCATTGAGCTTTTTGAGAAGCTTATAGTCTGAACCGTGTTCTAACTTACATTGCCCAAAAAGTGCTTCGTGTGGTGACATTTGTATGGCTGAGTGAACGCTTGATCTTAGCGCACTAAGGATAGATACTAAATGTTTATCCCAGTTTGACTGATCTAAACCAATGTATGATCTGATAGCTGCCAAGATTGAGCGATTTGCACGTTCACTTGCGTTAGATTGTGGTGCATATGAAGCTGTCCTTATGTGTTTTGTTCCATAAGAAATAAGAAAATTTGAAAACTCTTTTCCTACAAACTGTTTCCCATTATCTGATAATAGAGATTCTGGTACTCCAAAAAGTGAAAACACATCTTCTTCTAAGAATTGAATTGCAGCTTCCGCTGTCGCTTTCCTTATAGCTTTTGCAAGAATGAATTTTGTTAACTGGTCAAGACAAACGATAATAAACGAATTTCCCTTTTTCGATCTTGGATACGGTCCTAGGAAATCAACAAAAATATGTTGAAATGGCCTTTCAACGACAAATGATTGTCCCATTGGAGGTCTTAAAATGGTATTTGGGGCTTTTGAAGACTTACATATTATGCATTCTCCTATGAATGATTTTACTTCAGTCGCCATGTTGGGCCAATAAAATCTTTCTCTAAGACGATATAAGGTTTTGGTGATTCCACCATGAGAAGCTCGAGGGGGGTCATGCGCCAAACGTATTAGGTTTTGAGTCAGTGCCGAAGGTATCCACAACTTCCATACGCAATCATCTTCTATAGGGTCTCCTGTACAATGACGGACTTTCTTGTAGACAAAATTGTCTGAAATTTGGAGGTCTGGTAGCTGGACTTTATTGTTCTCTATAGTTTTGATTAGTTGGATATATTCATCCGACTTAAAAGCCGGGGCATCAAGATCAACCTGTAGAACTTCGGGGGAGGTTAAGGCACTAAGGGGTGCAATTTCATCAGCAGCATACATTCGAGATAGTGCATCGGGTGCCACATTTTGAGAACCCTTTCGGTGTTCTATAACAAACGAATACTTTTGTAGTCTTAAACTCCACCGTGCTAATCTCCCATTCAGGTCTTTTTGGCTCATGAGCCACTTAAGACTCGAATGATCGGTCACTATGGTAAACTCATGACCTTCAACGTAAGGACGGAACTTTTCTACACCTAACACTGCAGCTAAGCATTCTAGTTCTGTAACACTGTAGTTACGTTGTGCTTGGTTCAATTTATATGAATAATAGTAGATTGGTTTTTCTCTACCTTCTTCATCCAGCTGACTAAGAACGCATCCTACTCCTGTTGAAGAAGCATCGCATAGGATAATAAAAGGTTTTTCGAAATTAGGATTTATTAAAACCGGAGCAGTTGTAAGAGCCAATTTCAGCTGTTCGAAAGCTTGCAAAGCTTCCGGAGTGAAGACGAAAGTCTTGCTCTTCTTTAAAGTATTTGTAATCGGGGTAGCTAGAGAGGAATAGTTTGGTACAAAACGCCTGTACCAACCGGATAATCCCAAAAATCTTCGAACCTGTCGAGGAGTTTTTGGCGTCGGAAAGTCTTGTATGGCTGCAACTTTGTCGGGATCTGTCTTAACACAACCTCCTCCAACAATATAACCTAAATACTTCAATTCTTTAAAACAAAATCTTGACTTTTCGAGGTTAATTGTCAAGCCTGCTTTGCGCAAAAGAGAAGCTAAAGTGCGGAGTATCTGTGTATGTTCCTCCAATGTTCCAGAAACAATCAGCAGATCGTCTAGGTAGACAAAAATGTTTTGTTTCAGCTCATTTGGTACAACTTTATCCATCAGTCTACATAAACGTTGGGCAGCATTGCAGAGTCCGAACGGCATGACTTTAAAGTGATACAATGGTCTACCGGGAACGCTGAAGGCTGTCTTTTCCCTTGCCGATTCTGCTAGTGGAATTTGCCAGAACGCGTCTTTCAGGTCGACACTGCTAATGAAGTGCGTTTCTGATTGGCGACTCAATAGATTCTCTATATGCGGAAACGGATATGCATCGTTCTTGGTTACTTTATTTAGTTTCCTGGAGTCCAAACACAAGCGATTTTTTCCTGGCTTGCGCACCAAAACTACAGGAGAACTCCAGGAACTTTCACTTTCCTCAATGACATCCAAAGCTAACATTCTGTCCAACTCTTCATACATTATCTTTTGAATTGCTGGTGACACTGGATAACTTCGCTGTTTTATGGGCTCAGTATCGCCAGTGTTAATCGTATGCTCTTCTAAAGCTGTCCGCCCAAGCCCTTCTTTGGCATAGGATGGAAATAAGCGTATAACCTTTTCAATTTCAAAATCTTGCTCAGCTGACAATTCATGAGCGTTTGAATCACATTTTCTGAGAGAAACTGGGCAAATTTCGGAGATGATTTGTGGTGCTATCTGGAAAAGTCTCCAAAAGTTTACACCAAGATATAATGATTGTTCCAGAGATGGAACTAAATACAATTTAATTTCTTTGGTTATATTTTTGTATGTCAACTTGACAGATATTTCACCCACGATTTGCTGGGGCTGGCCACTAGCTACACGCACCTTAGAATTGAAATTTTTATAAGATAATCCTAAGTCTTGTAACAACTGTATGCAACCAAATCCTAGACAACTGATGCTTGCACCACTGTCTAACAAGCCAAGCATTGTCTTTCCACAAATGGAAACGCTTGCGTATGGTCTAGGGTCGTCTGTGTTGCAGAGCGTTGTTGAACTAATTTCACGATGAATCTTTTTCTTATCTTTAAAACGATTTCTAAGTTTTTGGATGTGTTGTGGTATCCGACCAAACATTTTGTTGCGAACTTCATAATAATTTTGTAAGCGATCGTGGAGTGATACTGGCTTACTTGAAGATAAAGGAAGTTTGTTCCTGTCGGAGTTATCTCGTTGCAGGATTTTTATTTGAGAAGTTTCGTCTAGTGTCTTAGCAGTGCTTGGAAAATTTAAAATTTGGGAAGTGTCAGGTGTTTTAGATAAGTCAGGTTGTTTGTCAAATTCAGGTGTTTTTGCAGACTCATGTGCAGAAGTAAAGTTTGATTGATTAAAATTTAATTTGTTTGTATTTATTTTTGTTCCGGGTTCTCTCTCGGATGACAAACCTCCCCGGTCGTAGGATTGCCACGCTTTTGGTTTCCCGAGCATTTTGAACAATTTGGTGTGGTTGTATTATCCAAACCACATTTGTAACAGAATAAATTCCGTTGAGGATTTGGACATTGAACAAACGAGTGTCCTTTTGTCTTACAATTCCAGCAACTATACTTTGATTGGTTTTGTGAAACGTTTAATGAATTTACATCAAAAAGATCTTCATCTTGAAATGAATTATCGAGTTCACTTACTTGCTTTTTGAAATTATTTTGTTGGAATGGTTTTGTTCTTAAAGATTCATTCTGTTGGGCATGTTTTTCAATGGACCGACAAACATAAACCATTTCAGCTAAGCTTTGCGTATTAAAGGTAATGAGAAGTTCGCCAGTTCTTCTCTTAACGTTTTGCTTGATCAAATCAATGAGTTCTCGTCGCGATTTTGGGTTTCGCAGGCGAGCATTCATTACCAAAATGGCATTGTAAAAATCATCGAAGCTTTCATTTACACCCTGGCGACGATCAAACATTTTACGAGAAAGTTCTGAGTCGGTTTCGATGCTTCTATACTGTTCTATTAAGGCAAACTCTAAATTTTGCCAATTTGCATTTGGGTTTGTCTTGAGGAATGTCCAGAACCAACTTTCGACAGCTCCTGTGACAAATAGATGGAAGTGAAGAAACAAGTCGTCCCAAGAAGCGTTGTAGCTTGCCTTAAGTCGTTTTAAACGAGTGAGAAAATCATCAACGGTCATTCTGATGTTGTCAAACTTTAAACTCCACTTGTGAAATTCAAGTGCTCGACTAGAGCTAGCTTGTGACACATTTCGACTTAGGTTGGGACTTGGACCATTTAAGTCAAGTGCATTCATTTGACTCAAAAAGTTTTGAGCGCTTTCACTGGGGTGGTATGGAGTATGAGTGTCAACTGGTCTTGTGTTGGGGTTGACAGTACTATTCTCTTCAGGAGGTGCTATACCATGAAGGGATCCTACCTCATTAGCTGGAGTAGGTACTCTTAAAGTATCCCGAATAGTAGTAATTATTTCTTCTCTAATTTTTACTCTCTCTTCCTCATACTCAGCTTTTCTAGAACGTAAGTCCTCTGCCCTACTCAAACCGATTGTTGCATTTACGATATTCGTTATATATCGTTGCAGACTCTCGTTAAAGGAAACATTTGGAGGAACTTCATCTTGAGGATCAATATCTTGACCATCCAAAGAAAGTACTTGTTCCTGAACAGATGGAATTTCATCTTCGGCTTCATTGTTAGTTGAAGAAGCCATAATCGAACCACTAGCGTCTGTAGGTCGTGGACGTGAACTACGAGTTGAAACTTTTAAAGATTTCTCTTTAGATTTATCTTTGGATTTGTCTTTCGATTTATCTCTCGTTGGAGCCATTTGGTTAGTTTACCGAAAATCAGCTCAAGAGTTGCTTTTATAGCAATAAATTAAAAAAAAAATTGTATGTCTATGTAAAGTATTCAAAGTACTAATAACTTGTACTTGAAGTGATTGCTATGCAATCGCAAAAATCAAATTATTAATAAGGAAAAATTGCAGTCACAAAAAAATAGAAAATATGTTTTGAAATGTTTTGCCGTAAGCAAAAATAAAACAAAAAAAAACCAAATGTATAAAAATGGGTAATAAATAAATCATATGTGCTTGTGAAGGATACAGGTGATGTTCATATCGACGATGTGATTAAAAAAATAAAAATTTGATTTGCTAAACTGTTTGTAACGCAGCTAAATATATGATAAACATGTATCTTAACTACTTATTTAGGTCGTTTATCCTTTTTGTACTCCCTTATAAAAAGGAACATATAAATGGTATACTTGTCAAAAATTATTATAGGTGAGATTCGAATTTTATTTTTTTTTTTTGTGTAACAATAATTTAGGATGTTCGTCAGAATTAAACATGAACGCTGCCGACGGAGTATGGTTTGTCAGAACTAATATCTCCCGGTCATCCATGACATTCATTTACTAAAGTAACCAAAACAAAACTTTGTTCAAATAAGATCAATGCAACGGACGGAGTGGTTGTAGCAGGTACATAAAATCTCCCGGTCATTGACCTTACTAAACAAATGTAGGTATAAACAATTTTTAACACAAGTCATTGCTTCTCAAAGTTTGATCTAAGGACCGTATCTTGGGTCATTGACTAAAGCGTTAATATTTGTAATAAAAATGTAATATAATTGTTAAGGTTGAATCACAAAGAAAAATTAAGTTGTATTAAATTAAAATAAAACCATATTTTAAAAAGATTATTCGAAGCCTCACTATGGGCGCCACCTGTGTAACGGTTTTGGTGTCATTATTTAAAAACTCGCGATGTCCTGCGTTTCTCATGACTTCCTCAGGACCACAGGATTCCCCAAGCGAAACCAAGAGATGATAAATAATTTGTCCAGGCAACGAAGTACGGCTCGGCATGCTTGCTTTTACCATTGACCAGCTCGTCGGTGGGGTGGGTACTTGTACTCGCCGCTGGACTACCGCACAGTATCTATCATGCCGATTATACCAGATATAGTTTCAACCAGTCTAACTAATTTAACTTCTATTTTTCTCATTGCTGTGGAACCCTAGATGTATTTCGGGTTCCGGAGTGTAACCCGCCCTCAATTTCTACTACAAGAAACGCCATGGTTATTGAGCCACTCACTTATACTCACTCGATAACCCCTAATTTAAGCTTAAGAAGTTCCCTAAGAAATACTCCTATTCCCCTTTACATCGTCAAAATGAAACATCCCTAAATCACTTCACTTACACGCAATAGCAAATTAATCCATTATAAAATCAAGTCAACGAACAATCATAAAATAATTCATTTCAAATAGCTAGTGTTTATTAAATACCAAAAATTAGAAAAATCATTAAAAATAATAAATTCAAAAAAATAAAAAAAAAACTCAATAAAAATTCAGTTTGGCTAATTGTCATTCAAATTTAGGTAGTCTATATAAAAAAAAAACAAGGTTAACAAACAATTTATTGTCGAGATTGAGTGAGAACAACTAAACTTTCTCATATTAAGTCACTCATTCTTTATATTGAGCGAAGGGAATGAATTATAAGATTATAACTCTCTTTATAAAAAAATTAAACTTGTTGTTTGTTGTCTCTCACTCTCACTCAAAAACAAATTACTTGAAATCAAATTAAAAAAAAAAAAGAGATTACAACAAATAAATCGCTTATAAAATTTTAAATAAGGTTTTTCTTTAAGAGAATTCTTAAAATGAATTTCTCATCTTAGTTTAAGATCGTATATCTTATTATCTTTTATTTTAAATTTTAAATTTTTCGTTCACTGGTCAAATTTCAATAGAGTTAACACCAAAAGAAGTTAAAAATAAAGTACGACTTACCGGCTCTCCAAAGTTGATGTGCACAGCAGCTTGGATGTCCGATGTGATGCGAATCTGTATATATGTAAGATGTGTAGTGTATGCACTTATAGAAATTTGTCAGCTTGAACGATTGACATTAATGATTTTTTTTTTGTAAAGCGATATTTTATGCTATAATGTTATATTCTTATGATGAATGTTTTATTAAAAATGATGATGATGATGATGTTGGTGGATTGTATAGATGATATTTGTATATAGAGGATGAATATATACATATGTCCATATATATGTACCTTTTACATATATATATATATATATTTTTTTTTTTTTTTTTTTTTTGGTTTTCCTTTTTGGCTTAATCGGGTTGTAAAATAGTATGTAGAGAAAAGTGATGTTGACGAGGCTCGTGGAAGGTATCGCCTGAGCACGTGCGAGCCCACGATGGAGTTGCCACGATCTCTGCACGCCTTGGTTCAAGCTCGACGGTATCAAAAGCTAGATAGAGCACCAAGTACAGTCACGCAGAGATCGCTAATCACTGTTGGTGGTTCTGATTGACCCAGCTTTGCCAATGCCTTCGCCAAGAAGCACTTTTTTTGTATATTGTAAAAAATATATTAAATATATTTTATGTATGAATGTCTATTAGACAAAGCCTGGTAGTTAAAAAAAAACTTTATTTTAGAAATAAAATTTATATCAATTTAGGAAATATCACTTTTTGTTTCTTTTATTTAGTTTTTACCTGGTAATTTGGCTTGTCGACTGAATAATTGATGAATAATAGTATGGTTTTTATAAGATATAATTTTCTTTTGACTTTTAAATAGTTTAATTTTAAGAAAGTGTTAAATAATTTACTCTTCACTATATATTTTTGCCTTGAGTGGGTGATCTGATCTTGACGATGGTTGGATAGAAAAGAAAGATTACCCGGAAAAGGAAAAGTAGGGATTGCGATCGATCGAACGAAGGCAAGTGCAGTCCATGTTTTGATGTTCGAAATTTCGAACATCGCAAATAAGAAAATCTTGATAAGGGCGTGTAATCATTTTCATGCTACGTTTTTCGGAGTAAAGATTTGTATATTTTTTCTGAGGTGGTCCATACAAAACAAATATTACCACTTTTTAGTAGATTTTTTTTTTATATTTTTGTTAAAACTGTCAATTCGATACTTGTCAAAATTTAACCATATGTTAATAATTGTATTATGTCGATACCTTCCCGTAAGAATGTACTAAGCGACACTTTTTTCGAAAATGACTTTTTGATGAGGAAATATACTATATGTTAAGGGCCACGTTTTGGCCTGGGTTTCGCCAACGAACTTTCTTCGTTTTTTTCGTTCCCTGAACAATTTTAGAAATGTCGCTTAGTATACATTCTTACGGGAAGGTATCGATGTATAAAACAACATACTTTAGAAGGCACTGTCGGTGTTTATTCCCAAGAAATTCGACTTGAAACACAATTTTAACTAGTTTTCACTAGAATTTTTAATAGTTTTTTTATTTACAAAAAAAAAACTATTAATTCAATATTTGTCAACATTTTACCAATTGTACAAAATTATACTATGTATAAAATAAACTAAATTAGAAGTCAATATCACTACTAGTTCTCGAGAAATTTGAGTCGAAAAACAATTTTTACCAATTTTCAATAGAATTTTATATAGTTTTTTATTTTTTGTAAAAAAACTGTAAACTGATTTTTTTTGAAATTTTCACCAGTTGTCAAACACATTATTTTTCGTAAGATAAAATTATTTTGAGTTTCAAATTGTTTTCCGTTTTTAGAATATCTGGGTTATGAAATTTTTTTTTTCAGTTTTTTGTATTTAAAAAAATAACGGTATGTTCGTTTTTTTCCAAATTCATACCAAATCTGTATTACTTTATAATGAGTACAATAAATTTTATTTGAAAGCAATAGCATTATTTTTTCGTGAGATATTTGAAACTAACCAAAATTTTTATTTTTTTTTTTTAAACCGTTATAGTGGAAAAACTACTCACTGAATTTTAATAAACGCCCTTTCAGTCTCTTTCGAAGTTATTATCTATTAAACAAAACTTATTTGAAGTCGATATCTTTACTCGTTCGTGAGATATCGACGACGAAAAATGGTACAAGAACGTACGGACGTACGAACGTACGGACGTACGAACGTACGCACGTACGAACGTACGAACGTACGAACGTACGAACGTACGAACGTACGAACGTACGAACGTACGAACGTACGAACGTACGAACGTACGAACGTACGAACGTACGAACGTACGAACGTACGAACGTACGAACGTACGAACGTACGAACGTACGAACGTACGAACGTACGTACACACACACACACAGACATCTCTCTAAAAATGATTGATATAGCCTGTAGGGACCTTGAAACGTCGAGAAATGTCAAAAATTCCAATTTGACAAATCGAACCGATTACAATAACTCCCTATGGGAAGTTAAAAAGAATCAAGAGAGCGGATGGGCGGACAAAATTCGAAATCTTCTCTTTTGAAGCGCTGATATTGCAGTGGCATTTCTGGGTACTGAAAACTTACTTGTGGGCGTGTGCAAAGAAATTTTTTGTTAAAAAATGCAAAATAGACCTCTTTTATAAAAATAAAAATAAATAAATATTGAGTGAAAAAAGGACGATTCCGGAGACGGTACAATCATGAACTGTACGCAATCTACCTTGAAGCAGATATCGTGACAAAAATTAAGCTCGGTAGACTCCGGTGGGCAGGGCACCTAGCTCGCATGAGCGAAGAGGAACCTGCTCGGAAAGTTTTTTGTGGTACATTCTATGGTAGACGACAGCGTGGTAGACCATGCTTGCGCTGGACAGATGGCGTAGACCAGGACGCCCGAAGCCTTGGGGTGCGCAACTGGATGGCGTCGGCTTATTATTAATTCAAATACCTTTTAGCTTTTTAGACTCATTTGGGGTTGTTCATAAGAGTACGTTCCACTTATTTCGTTCCCTTTCCTCTTCTCTTAACTACTTTTTCGGGTTACGTTAGACCCTGTTCAACTTAACCTCTTCGTTTAAGTCTGATCTTCACAAAATAAATGCTGGTGTTCCCCAAGGCTAAGATTTGTCTCCGACCCTTTTCCTCATTTTTATAGATTATCTCTTTTCTGAAACTTCTAATCCATTTGACCGTTCTACTCTCAACGTTTCACATCCACTCTCAAATTCACGTCCATCTCCTTCGGAAGAGGAATTGCAACGGTAAGATCATTAAAATCGGATCTTTAGAGTATTGTTGAATGGGTTATAAATAAAATGCACGACTGGATCGCACGAACTTGCTCTTATGTAAAAGACTAAGAATTTCAAAAATTAATGTTATTAGAGAAAAACTGTTCACTATACTCTATTCAATTTATATTTGCAGTACAGTACAGGCCTTATGGGAGAGCTTGTTTAGACACACTGGTGCCTGCTGCTGTTTGCACGGCACCTTAACTTAAGAAATTGCCACTGAAATAAGAAAGAGAATCACTGGGTTACATTAAAATTGTTTGTGTAATTTTCTTTGAGCTCACGTACAGCCCATCATGACCTATCTGCTCCATGGGTGAAAGGAGACTGATCACTATACTCTGTTCAATTTATATTTGCAGTACAGGGAAGATATGATATTTGCCTTTCAGTCTGACCATTATGTATTTCAATAAGCTATCTTTAATTTAAGGCTCTTACAGAATTGCCGTAGGAGCATTAAAAATTGCCTCAAATCTCAGTAAAATATTTGCTACCAAAAGCTCGAAAAAGCGTAAATCCTGAAAGTAGCAATGGTAACTCTAATTCAGTGCTTTTTTAATAAACACAATAAGGGTTGGTTGCAAATTTCACCCATGGGCAGATAGGTCATGATGGGTCGTACGTGAGCTCAAAGAAAATTACACAAACAATTTTAATGTAACCCAGTGATTCTCTTTCTTATTTCAGTGGCAATTTCTTAAGTTAAGGTGCCTTGCAAACAGCAGCAGGCGCCAGTGTTTCTGAAAAAGCTCTCCCATAAGGCCTAAACTGCAAATATAAATTGAACAGAGTATAATTTGCAAATTGCAACCAAACCAACCCTTATTGTGTTTAGTAAAAAAAAAACACTGAAACAGAGTTACCATTGCCGAGTTGATAGAAATTCATATGAAATTTTCTTTGGTTTGTGCTATGTAACTTTCAGGATTTAAGGTTTTTCGAGCTTTTAGTAGCAAATATTTTTCTGAGATTTGCGGGAAATTTTTAATGCTCCTACAGTCCTACGGCAATCCTGTAAGAGCTTTAAATTAAAGACAGCTTATCGAAATCCATAATGATCAGACTGAAAGGCAAATATCCTATCTTCCCTGTACTGTAAATATAATTTGAACAGAGTATAGTAAAAAATTATTTTTTTAAATGACTAAAACAACTCCTTTAGTAGTTGGAGCTAAAATCAGAATGTCATGTGATTCAAGCAATAATTATTTTATGTAAGAACAAAAATAATAAGTCTTTGTAGTGGTTTCTTAAAAAATAAGCTTTTATATACAAAATTCTTAACATCTTTAGAAAAAAATTTTAGACACCAACTTAAAGTTTTTATTATTGTTCGAAAAAAAAAAATCTACAAAAAAATATTGAGCCGGTTATGATATATCCAATTTTCCAAAAACAAAATTCAAACATTTTTTTAAAGTCTTGAAATGCAATGTTTTTTAAACTTTTCAGAAGCTTCTCTATGAAAAAATTTCATTAAAATCCGCTCTGCCGATAATGAGGAATTCAAAATTCGAAAAAATGTTTCCGTGGTAGGTATACAGTCAGTCAAATTATTTTCAATTTTTTTTTTATTAAATTATAGATCGTAGAAATTAATTAGAATAAAAATAACTATATTTTAAAAAAATTTTGTAGCCCTTAACTAGATTTAATTAAATGAATTTTGTTGAATTTTTCTTTTAAGTTCTGTGGGATAGTTTTTGAAAAAAAAAAATTTAATAAAACTTTGAAAAAAATTCGCATAGCAGGTACCGTTATTTTTAGTCTTAAGAAAAAAGAAAAAAACGTATGGGGGGTAAAATTAAAAATGATATCTACTATGTTTAAAGAAAATCGACTGAGCCGCTTAGGCTCAGAACAGAATTGCGAGAGCCACTTTTTTGGTCTTCGCTATCATCGTAATGACTACTTTGATCTCGAGTTCAATTTTTTTACGAATGCATAAATTTCCTTATAGTACTTATCTATAAGCCGCAAGTAAAAGGGTGTGAATTTTAAAAATCTAAGTTTCCCTATGTCGGAGGTCTAGGTTCGCTCCCGAGCTGCTATCACCTAAAAGTAAAAAAAAAATTGTCAGGGGTACTGCGTCTACCCAGGAAGTAACAAATCCTCGAAGAGTAACTATTGTCAGTGAAAAATATTCTCATCTTAGGCGTTCGGACTCGGAAGAAAATTGTAGTTCTCCCCCATTCCTGCCGACAACACGCATAGAGGATTGGTTGAGGGTTCCAAGGCACTAGGTTTAGGTTCCCTAAGACCGTTGATAAATTTTTTTCTAGTAATGCTTTTAAAATTCCAGATTCCATGGTTAGACAGCAAACTACGACCGAAGTCGTCCTTTCCGTATTAGCTCTTTCAAGCTTGATAGTTAAATTTGGTACTGCCTTAAGGTCAGTGTCAGCAGAATTGATGTTCTTCAACTGCTCATTCCCTAATGAAGGTTGAAAATTTCATTAATTTTTAGTACTAATCTACTTTTTCTCAAAGTCCTTTTTTTATCTCGGCAAAACAAAAAGAACAATCGCAAGTAACCATGATACATATCTATTTATACACCGGAAAACCCCCAGACGAAGTCAAATAAAAATACTCCTCCCAAAATTGCCTTAACCGCAAAAAAAAAAAACATACCATCCTATATCATTTTTATTTGTCCTCGATCCCAATATCCTAAAAAAATATAGAAAAATATATGTATGCATATTTTGAGCGAAGCTTGCCTTATAGATTTTCGTTTTATTTTCTATTATTAAATTCCTTTCCTTGCGCTAACTTCCATATTTTTGTACACCATGGGGACTGGAAAAAAATGAAAATATTTATTCGTTATCCTGACATTATCTTTTCCCCCATTTGGCAAATTTCCAAAGATTGAAAACAAATAAAAAGGACAATAAACACACATACCTAATAGTTCTCCTTTTTTTGTAATTCATCTCCGTTCCACATATTGGCCAATACAATACACAAAAAGGACCTGCTTCTACCAATAGTATAAAACTGTAATATTTGACTTTGAGGATCCGCTTCGAATTGATAACAGGATAACGGGTGATAACTTTTGAAAGAAATACCAAAAAAAAAAAAAAATTTCTAAGATATCCTGTCGGTCATGAAAAAATATTGCAAAACTTTTCAAACCCCCACAAGCTGAGGGAACCAGAAAACTAACAGGATATCTCGTGTTCAACTAGCCACAGGTGAGTGAAGCATCAAGATAAACCAAAAGTATGCGATGATAGCGCCCTCGCTATCTCTGTCTGAATACTTAGGTATACATTACAAGAAAGCAAATGGCGGATATGTTCCACTTAAGGAGCTTACCAAAAACTATCCTTAAACAATAAAACGAATAATCATGGGGCGTGAAGAAAGCTATACTCGTGCACCGCACCATCACCAAGGACGACCTAAAGAGCTTGACACAACTGAAGGAAGAAACAGAAAAAATACAATATTACAACCCCCAACCACTGAAGGGCTGAAGCTGGATATATATTTGCTTTCTGAACTTTATCCAAACTTTTAGCTCACATATCAGCAGGGAGCGCACATCGGTTGGTACAAGTAATCGTCCTTGTATGAAAGTGCAGTAAAGAAAAACCTGAAACTAAAAGGAAAATAAATAATGGGAGTTATAAGTTTTCATTTCCAACCAACTATGCACATAGTTAACTTTTGTTTTTATTTGAAACAAGGTCTTGTTTTTTTTTTTCTTATTTCTCTCAATGCGCTCCCTTCAACCGAAGATGAAGAAGAAGAAGAAAAAAATTGATAAAACAAAAATAACTTCAAGTTAAACTTTTTCGCTATATTTTTACTATTGTTGTAAGGATATCCTTGGGGGTAGTGTATAGGGAGCGATATACTCGCACTCGTATATGGATATACGAAAAAGTTTGCTTTGTTTGTTTTAGAAAACTTCGGACAGATATCCGTTAATTTTGAATTCTTCCATAGTAAAATGGAATATTTTCAAGTTTTTTTTTTTTTTTGAAATTTACTGTTGGCTAAATTGTTTTAACGAAACGAAAATGTTTTAATGTTATTTTATATCATCCCAAGCACACACTCATGGGTATCCTTTTTTTTGTTATCTTCTATGACAAAGTTGGTATACAATTATATTTAGGTTATAGGATATTTCTTTAGTTAGTTTCTTGAGGGGGAAAATTGGTTTCGAAGGCCTCAGATTTTGATATTTTTAAAAGTTCAGATGTCTATGTTTGACTATTGAAACTTATCAAGGGGCGATAAAGACATAAAAGTTTACTTCCTGAATCACCGAAATTATCATTAATTTTTATTTTATTGCGATATAGTGCTATAAAGAAGAGAGATTCTTTTTTTTTTTCATTTTAATTAAAATTCGGATCAGTATTACTTTTGATAACTTTTGTTTTCAAGAAAAAAATTTAAGTTTACAAATGTTTTCCAGTGATCCAATTTTGACTGTTTAAAATTTATATATTAATAGGTACGTGAAGAAAATTTGGCATTTCATACCTAAATTGATGTAAGTTCAAACGAATTTAAGTTTTAATCATAAAATATTTCTATCAAATATTGAATCAAAAATCAATTTATAAACTAAAAAACCTTAAGATTTTACCTTTATTTAAAGACCTTTACCTTAAAGATCTAACTATTAGAACGCAAGTTATAAGATTTCTAAAGAAACCATATCAATTGGTTTCGTAGGTTTGTATAAAATCAAGGGACTCCCTCACTGGTGGTTGATGATACGAGTAGTAGGCAAAACGACTGGGCAGGCAGTTTGGAATGATTTATTTTCAGTACTCCATTGTTTGAATGAGTACCTTAGGTAGGTGATTGATGTCAAATGCAAATTGTTCTAAAGGCACAACAACTAGAACTGTTTGTAATCTGAACGTTAATCCATTGGACCTACACGTCACAGCTAAGCTTATGTCATAAAATGAAGAATAATGGTCTACTTTGCTGTTTATTATCGATGATTTATGATTTATTATCGCCTCTAGGATAATCAGACCTTTGTGTCCTATCAACTATTTCCTGGTACCAACAAAACCTAGTAAAAGACAAAATTCCTAAAAGACATTCGACGAACGAAATTTTTTCATGATCAAAAATTAAGGGCAACATATTACCATCTCCGAAATGTAGTAAAAGTTCTTATGCTCGTTTTCAATGAAACTTCTTTTGGTAGCTCACAAGAAAAAGTCAGTTTGCTGTCAATTTGCCGATACAAGAAAGTTTCATGACTCCTGATTTATTTGAAAGCGTAAACTAATGGGACAAACCTTCTTCCGCGCTCATACTGTTTTTAGGGGACTGAAAGATCTACATATTTATTTCTGTGCAGGGACGGGTTAGAATATTCCTGCAGCGCCTCCCCGCTTGTCGTAAAAGGCGACTAAAGGAGTAAATACATCTAGGCCACAAACAGCAAGGTGAACCTAGCGACACTTAACACCTATAAACTTTCCCAAAAGTGTGCATGCCAGTCCCTGGGTTGGCACGACTGGAGATCACCGGTGCCGTAAAAGAGAGAACAAATACATGCACAAAAGCATGCACACGTCGATACTTACAACCAGGATTTTGTGAATTAAAGCATTATGGAAGTACTCGTTCAAAATGACACTACCCCGCCAGGCACTACCATTGTTACACCTGGTACTGATCCTGGACCGAGCAGCAATGCTCGGGTCAGAGCTAGACGGATTCCGGGGGCTAGCAAAGTAATGCCGCAGATTATACAAAATCTGAGAGCTGCGAGTTGGAACGTTGGCAGTATGACAGGTCGAAGCTTCAAGCTGGAAGAGATGAAGAAAAGAAGGCGAGTGGACATCTTATGTGTTCAAGAAACAAAATGGCGAAACACGGGAAACAGGGCCCGTTTCTTGGATACGAGGACAAAAAACTATAAGATGGTCTACTATGGAACGGAAAAGGGTAAAAACGGAATCGGAATCATCCTTGCAAAACATCTATTAGGCAGCGTATTGACCATTTCGAAATCCAGCGACCGTTTGATGTCCCTTAAATTGGTGATTAAAGGAAAGTTGTGGAATATTGTCACTGCATATGCTCCCCAAATTGGATGTGAGCAGGTGCAAAAAGATGCATTTTGGCTAGACTTTCACAATCTACTTAAGGACATCCCAAAGGAAGAGTTTTTGTTCGTGGGCGGAGATTTGAACGGACATGTCGGGAAGACAAACGAAGACTATGAAGATTGCCATGGAGGCCTCGGATACGGCACCAGGAACCCTCCTGGTGAAGACATCCTGAGCATGTGCAAAACATACGGTCTTATCGTACTAAATACCATGTTCGTCAAACAAAGCCGACACCTGGTCACTTACAGCAGTGGTGGAAATGAAACCCAGATTGATTACCATTTGGTATCTAGTTTCATGAAACCCCGGGTAAAAGATTGCAAAGTGATACTAGGAGAAGCGATCGCCCACCAACACCGTCTCCTACTGACAGAATTTTTTATGGAGACAGTGAACGACAACAAACATACAAAAACTTTTGGGAAGATCAAATGGTATAATCTGGATAAGGAAAAAGGCGAAACTTTTATTTCGAATATGCAAAACTTTCTGTATAACAACACCGATATAGTTCGAAATGAAGAGAGTACAGCACAAAGTATGTGGGATCTCCTACAGAGAACTTGCAAAGAAAAAGCCAAAACACTGT
The DNA here is from genome assembly GCA_911387755.1 of Chrysotoxum bicinctum. Lineage (NCBI taxonomy): Eukaryota > Metazoa > Arthropoda > Insecta > Diptera > Syrphidae > Chrysotoxum > Chrysotoxum bicinctum. The sequence continues at coordinate 34,755,048 of OU426987.1, forward strand.
TAGGGGTTTCAAAAGGACACAACCAACAAGGCAAAGAAACATGGTGGTGGAATGATGAAGCTAAATCAGTTATAAGTAAAAAGAAAATGGCTTTCAAGGCTTGGTCGAAGTGCCCCTCTAATGATACAGAGCAAAAGTCACGCCTCGAAGTGGAATATAGAAACTGCAAGAAAGAAGCGAAGAAGAAGTGCGCCCAAATTCAAGCAAAGAATACAGAAAACCTGTATCGGGAGCTGGATGAAATTTCTACCCCGAGAGCTGGTGCTATTCAAGAGCTACGGCAAAACACGAATAAGGGCGCAACTATCTTCAAAATAGCCGCTCAAAGAAGAAGAAATGCCCAGGAGATTTGTTCGCCAAAGTTCATTAACAATGCTCAAGGCCAACTACTTGTGGAAGACAACGAAATTCTTCACAGGTGGCGACAGTATTGTGACGGACTTCTAAACGAACAATTTCCAAGGCTATACTTTCCAATAGCTTCACCTAACTTAAGCGAAGTATCCGACGTCACAGTCGAAGAAGTTAGTGAGGCGGTAAAATACTCCAAAAAGGGAAAAGCTGTTGGCCCAGACGAAATACCCTCAGAGTTTTGGAAAAAGATGGGAGACATCGGGTTTAGATGGCTCATGATTCTTGTCTCCAAACTTATACGAGGTGATCGCATGCCTAATCAATGGAGGGAAAGTTACCTTCTTCCAATTTATAAAGGAAAGGGTGATACTCGAAGCTGTGATAATTACCGTTCGATTAAGCTGATGTCACACACCATGAAGATCGTTGAGCGAGTCTTGGGTAGCCGACTGCGAAAAATAATTAGGCTATCTGATGACCAGTGCGGGTTTGTCGGGGGTAAGTCAACCACGGATGCAATCCAGAGTATAAGAATAATTATGGAAAAACATCGGGATTCTTTGGAGGATTTGCATGTCGTATTGGTTGATTTTGAAAAAGCATTCGATCGGCAACCACGAGATCTAATATGGGTGGCCCTCAGGCAACGAGGAGTTCCAGAAACCTATGTGCGGATAATTATGGACATGTATGATGGAGCAGTTACTAAAGTAAGATGCGCAGCTGGAGTCACCGAAGAATTCGAAATCACAGTAGGTGTACACCAGGGAAGTGTCTTGAGTCCCCTGCTCTTTATTACAGTTCTTGATTACCTGCTTGAAGGCAAAGTGACGGATCCAAAAGTACATCAGTTATTCTTTGCTGACGATGGAGCCATCATAAGTGATGACCCGATATCCCTACAACGAGCACTTGACGTATGGGTGGATGTTCTAGAAGGAAGTGGGTACCGCATAAGCGCGAAAAAGACAGAATACCTATGCTGCCCATTTTCTGATCCACACAGGCCTATTCCAGACATTTATTTGAATGGAGTAGTGCTTCCCAAGTGTGAAAAGTTTAAATATCTGGGGTCTATGATAAATAACGAAGCTACTTGTGATGACGATATCAATCATCGCGTAAGCGTAGGGTGGATGAAGTGGCGGGGAAATTCTGCTATCTTATGTGACCGAAAAATGCCCCCTAAGCTGAAAGGAAAGCTCTACACTTCAGTTGTGCGTCCAGCACTCACATACGGTTCACAATGTTGGACAATGTACAAAAAGTATGAGAGTAAGCTAACGGCAGCTGAGATGAAGATGCTTCGTATGACAGCAGGAGTTACAAAGCTTGATCGAATTAGAAGTACGAAGATCCGAGGAAGCCTTCATGTTAAGAATACCATTTCCCAAAAAACAGCATTTGTTCAGCCTATCCATAAAAAAGGGGAATTTTCTTCCCCCTCTTACTATCGTCCAATTTCGGTTACGTCCCTTTTTCATCACGGTCAAGGAAACGCTGATAAATTAGCAGCAAAAGACCAGCAGTACGGCTTTTGTAGCAATAGGTCTACTGGTGATCTGAGGGTATATCTCACCGAAGAGTGTAACAAATTATTACCATTTTGGAGAAAGTGAAATTATTGCACTTAATATTTCAAAAGTATTTGATAGAGTTTGGAATTGAGCATTCTTATTGAAAATATGTGCATTTTGTATTGATCAATCTTTTCTGGGTTGGATAAGAAACTTTCTTTCGAACCGCTCAATACAAGTTGTATTTGAGTCTAAAATTCCTGAAAGAAATGCTGGTGTGCCACACGGTTCCGTTTTGTCTCCGACTCACTTTCTCATATTAATCGATGATCTTTTGCTTGAAACTTCTTAACCAATAGCTTGTTTTGTTGACGGCAGTACTCTTAGCTTACGATATTCGTTTTCAGATGCAAGTCCTTAATCTTTGGATGTGGATTTAGAACGGCAGCGTATGAAAAGCTCATTAAATTCTGATCTTAATAGCATTGTTAAAAAGGGAAAGAAAAACCGTGTTGAATTTAATTAAATTAAATTTGGTGGTGCAACAGCTCGAAGTGAACCAGGACCTAGTGACTTACAACTCTCAACCATTTCTGTGTGCGTGTTACCAGAAACGGAGGTGACCTACAATTTTCTGCCGATTCCGAACGGCTAATGAGCAGCACTTTCCAAGACCAGAGATGCTCTTGGAGAATTTGTCAATTCCTCGCAAGAGGCGGTACCCCCTTTCTTGCAGCGGCTGAGAATCAAACTCGTGACCTTCCGCATGACAGTCCAACGCACTAACCATTATGCCAAGGGTACAAGGGGTTGAATTTGATGCTTCAACAAAATCAATAATGTCTAATTAGCGGCACTTGCATTGAGGAAACGGAACAGCTTTTAATTCTCAGTACGTGCATCACAATCCACCTTGTGTGAAATGGCCAAATATTCCACTTCTCAGTACCGCTGCTTAGTATTCAGGTTTCTCGGCGATGCAAGAAATTTTTCATCATTTCTGATCTGGCTGTAATCTATAAGGCCTCTATTCATTCAAAGCTCGGGTACTATTCCCATATTTGGGTGGGTTCTCCTATCACTGAAAATTTGTTGGGCTACTCTCCCTGCTTGGTGAATAAAAATTTCTTAGAAACCTTATCAATAAGGAGATCAAGAAGGCAAAATACTGCTTTTAAGCCTCGAAATTTCATAGAGTTTCATTTCTTAAACTGTGGCAAAACATTTAATCCTTTGGCATAACCAAGAAACTGTGAAGAATTTAATGCAAATGAGTTCAACAAAATTTTCGCTGGTCTTTCATCCAGCAATTAAATCGTTGAAAACGCAAATTTTGCATCAAACTTCTTAAACTAATTTAATTTCTGCAGAGTTAATGAGATTTGGGAAAGCAGTGGGGGTGCACAATATGCATAATAAGAATATCACCCGATCTCGATTAGGCCTTGTGTTTCGAAAGTCTTTGAACGAATCTTGAGTAAACATTTTCTTACTTTTTGTCAGTTAACGAATTGTTACCTTCTCTACCAGCTCGTTTTAGACGAAAACAGAGTTACTTCACAGCTAACTTATAACTTGTAGAATGTAGATGCCATTCGCCAATAAATCCACAAGAAACACGCTTCATCGCTGGTGTTCTCGATTTTCCCAAAGGCTTTCGATTCAGTTTCACATGGCATCGTAATGATTAAATTGAAAACTAATTTCCATTTTGAAGGAAATGCATTGACTCTAATTCAAAAATATCTGTCAGAGGGAACTCAACTTCTGTGCATAAATTTCTAGCTTTCAGATTGTTGTCCAACGAATTCTGGTATCCCAACGGGGTCAACCCTGAGTCGTTTACTGAAGTGTGATAAAATTATATGTCGTTAACAAAAGATATTTAATACGAGACACTTGACTCTCTTTTTGCTATGCATTTTATAACAATAATAAACTTGAAGCTTAAATTGAAGCACCTTACTTGCTAACCTTAGATTATTTTGAATATGACTTTGCCAATGCCGACTACAATGCTCTATGTAAATTCGCACTTTAATCAAATCAATTTCGAAAACGTCTGTGAGCTTCTTGATATACAGGATTCATTTAAGCTTATTCTTACTGTGCTTGAAAAAGCTTTTATAAGATTCATTCCACACAAAAAAAAAACAACTCCAAAAAACGCAATTCACTTTCAATCTAACTTTGTTTTAATATAACTACCTGCATCTTTTTCATCAATTAATTTCAACATCGAATTAATATGCGATATTGGTAATTTAATATTAACTCAACAAGAGGTGGAATTGGAACTCGAGGCTCTTCAGGTAAATCTTAAAGTTTCTCCTGATATCATCGCTCCAATTTTTTCAAGGATGTCCAAAAATTCGTTAGCCCATCCGTTACTTTTGATATTATTTAAAAAATCTCTTTCTTGAAACCTGGAAATTCTTTTTATAATCCCAATTCATAAGTCAGGCTCAAAACAAGACATTTAAGACTATAAACCAGTATCGAAACTTCAATTGATTCCTAAAATATGTAAAGCTGTTGTAAAAAAATGTATGTATAACGATGTCAAGCAAGGTATTAGTGAACAACGACATGGATTTTTGACGGGTGGATCCACAGTTACAAATCTTGTCGTTTTTTTTTTTAATTTTTTTCAAAATTTTTGAAAAAGTTCATCATAATGTTCTAAATGTACTAAAGAAAATTGAATTACTAGGATTTCTGTCTAACTTTCTTAAATGTGTAACGAAGCGTTACAATATCTACATATCCTAACCACATTACCGAGCAAAATGCTACGACACCAACGACCCCTAATCGTATTTCCGAGCGAAACGTTACGACACCTGCATACTGCTTTATAAAATAATCATATTGCACATCCAGTGTGCACCCGGAGTCATGTGATTACCACTCAATCGGAATCATATGCAATTTTGTCATTTATTTTGTTTCAGTTCACATCACTGACTCTTAGCCGCAGATTTGATAAGTGGAGGTTGGGAAAACGACAAAATTGTCTTTTATTCTCATCCAGTGTTGATACCAATTAAGCGTATAGAGTGTTTAAGATCCGGCCGCATACAAAAACCTTTTTATAAGGCGTTTCGGTGACAGAGAGGCATTGCTGTAATGGTGAAGTTGATCTAAGTTTTTAATAAAATAGTGGGGTATTAGCTAGAGTAGGGCAAACTTTATTGTTATTAGGAGTATTAGCTAAAGTGGGGCAAGCCTAATCATTATTATTAGGAGTATTATATATTATTTACTAATCCAACCCGTTTTTTTCCTCTGATCTCCTCTTCAAGGTAGCTCATTGGACAGGTTCTCTTTTAAGAGTTGAACCCGTTTATTTCTCTAGATTGCGTGCTAGGGACACTTTATATGAAATACTGTGTTAGTTATTTAGGCTTTTGAAAATATTGTATTATATGAGAAATACCGCGTTACTTATTTTTAAGAAAAGAAGTAATATTGTAAATAAAAATTATAATATAAGATACCGTGTTAGAAATACAAAACCACGAAATAAATTGTTTGAGAGCTTAGCAGTATCAAAATCCGTTATTTTATTCGCAGCTGACCCTCCAGTCCAAGCCCAAGTTTGTTTATTCTTTGGGAAGAACCCTGTAGAGCATATACGAGTTTACCTCAGTTATAAAGAAAAAGCATCACAAATGTATGCAAAAATATCTATCACATTGTTATCAATATGTAAAGATTGGCTCACAATTATCTAAGCAAGTTTTTATTCATTCAGGTATTCCACAAGGAAGTCATGTAGGACCTCTGCTCTTTCTTCTCTTTATAAATATTTTCTTCTTACAGATGATATGAAGGATGAAGCTATTTTTGCAAATCAAATCAAATGCGGATTGTCTAAAACTTCAATCTGACTTAGAAAAAGTTGCATATTGGTGTCATATCAATTGTCTCAGCTTAAATATTTCCAAATTCAACCCATGAGCTTTACTAGGTTTTTGTATCCAATTGTTTACTCTTATGATAATTAGTAGTATTCATTCCCCTTCAAAGAGGCAAAGAACAGAGGGATTTAGGTGTTATCTTCGATACCAAGCTTAACTTTAGTTATAAAGAGAAATTCTAAGAATTTTCGTGATTCACACACCTTAACATCTTTATATGTACATATCTTTGGGAAGATCAGTGTTAGAATATGCTTCTATTATTTGGTGTTCAATTGACCAAAATAGTATAGCTCGAATTGAGCAGGTACAAAGCAAACTGACTAGGTGTGCTCTTCGAAAATAAAATAATAATATTTTACCCCTTCTTATCAGGAAAGATGTTATTCAATTGACTTAAGTACTTTTCAATCACGTAGAAAATATTATCTTATTATGCTCGCTAGAGGTATTATTGAAAATCATAAAGATTGCTCTTATTTCCTACATAGCTCTATATCCTCTATACGGTCCCTCAAGACACTTAAGAGAACGTCAACTATTAAGTCTACTTCGGAATTTTAAACCAATAACTAATTCTTGTCAATGCTTTAATTCGGTCAGCGATGTAGTCGCCTTGTTTGTCATAAGAAACAGGTTTGAAAACACTTTAAATAATTTGTTATAGATAACTTTTAATTTTATTTTGTGTTTTGAATTGTATATTAATTTTTAATGTTTATTTATCATTGTATTATGTATTGTAACCGACATTATTTATTTTTTTTTTCTTTAAATTCCGAATTACAATTTTCATCCTAAATTAACACTTCATTTTTCTACACATTTTGTTTTAACTATAACATTACATACCTTTTGATTTAACTTTAAACTCTATTGCCATTCAATACTAAATTCAGTACTATGTACTTAATACTAACATATTTTTACTTTTCCTATTCATTGTTCATTTAATTTTTACTTGCGATAAGGTATTATAGGGCAAGTTCTGTATTTGGAAAAAAAATCGATCTCGAGATTTTGATCAAAGTTGAAATTACGATGACAGCGAAGACGAAAAAAGTGGGTCCGACAATTCGATCTGTCTGTGTGTATGTCTGCATGTCTGTATATCTGTATGTCTGTATGTCTGTACCTCAAACTACAGCCTAAACTACCGGAGGTATTTTCTTCAAACTCGGCAGTTAGGGGTCTTCGGTGATTCCATAGAGGAGAAATTGAAATTTTTGTTTTAGCTCCAAAACTAAGGGTACCTACCCCCGATACACCCGTAATGCAAAATCTTATTTATCTCGAAAACGGCTCTAACGATTTTGATAAAAAAAATAGGTGTGATATTATGAACATGGAATATATTTTGGTCAAACAAAATTTTGGGGAGAAATGTTATTAGAGGTACCTGCCATAGAACGGTTTTTTTGATTTTCGAATTTCTCACGAACGGCTATAACGATTTTAACCAAAATTTTTATGCAGGAGCTGCTTTTCATTTGAAAAAATATAAACTAAAATTTTTTTCGAAAAAACAGTTTTTGGATTTTTAAAAAAATAATACAATTTTTTTTTTGAAAATTCAATATCTTGAAAACCGACACACAATTAAATTGTTAAATTACGTTTTAAAATGTATTTTATTAAATACTAACAATCTGCATATCAATTTTTTTTATAAAAATTTTAAGGAAAATTTTGTACACAAAAGACATGTTGCAGTGTGTCTGTATGTCTGTACCTCTCACTACAGCCTAAACCACTGGACCTATTTCTTTCAATCTCGGTAGTTAAGAGTCTTCGGTGATTCCCTAGAGGGGAAATTGAAATTTTTTTTTAGCTCCAAAACTAACGGTACCCCCCATACACCCGTAATGCAAAATCTTATTTATCTCGAAAACGGCTCTAACGATTTTGATAACAAGAATTAAGTGTGATGTTATGGACGTGGACTACATTTTGGTCAAAAAAAATTTTGGGACAAAATGTTATTAGGGGTACCGTTTTTTTGATTTTCGACTTTCTCATTAACGGCTCTAAGGATTTTAACCCAAAATTTTCAGCAGGAGTCCCCTGAAGTTTAAAATAATATTGTATATAAAAATATTCGAAAAAATATTTGTTGGTTTTTTTTGAAAAAATTTTTTTTGAAAAATCAATATCTTCAAAACCTATGACCGATTATTTTTTGAAATTATTTTCTCAAATCAATATTATTAAATACTTAAAATTTGCATCCCACATTTTTTTCTTGAAAAATTTTAGAAAAATTTCTTATATAAAAAATTTATTTAATAATAAAACTATTTTTTAAAGTTTATTTGCATAAATTCATACTTTTCAGGAAACCAGACGGAAATTTTATGCATTTGAACATTATTATCTCATTAAATCCATGTTTTATATTTATAAAATGTATCTTAAATTCCAAAGTACTTTTACATAAGAGCAAGTTCGTGCGATCCAGTCGTGCATTTTATTTAAAACTCATGTAAATTATCGAAAACAGTTAACTCATGTAAATTATCGAAAACAGTTAACAAGTGTTTAATTACAATAAAGTATTATTATATATAAAATTTGAAAACTTGTAATCTTTTTTATTGTGGGAAAAGTTTCTGAACTGTTATTTTAGTTAGTCAAGAGTTCCTCCAGGCAACATTACCGTACTACAGCTACAGCATAGATATCATCTTCCCACAGTATCTAATTTCCATTACAGTAAAGCCCGCTTAAGAGAAACCCGCTTAAGAGAAAAACCCGTTTACCTGAAACACTTTTTTCATCCCCAAGTATTTTCCGACCAATTTCCCTTAAAACACTGCGCTTAAGTGAAACTCGCTTAAGCGCAAAACCCGGATAACTGAAACATATTTTCAGTTAATTTTTAATATTCTTCATTGAAAAAAACTCTCTGAAGTGAAAAAAAAATTGAATCGAACAGAACAACAATTTGCTAGTTTTCGTTTTTCAATAAATTATTTTTGTGTTATTTAATCGTTGTTTTTTTTTTTAACTTCTTTCAAGACAAGTCTAAAAGATAAAAACAATACTGTTTCTAGCATTAAATCTCCGCTTAATGGAATTTTTAAATCCGCTTAAGTGAATTTTTTTTTTCACTTATCCGAACTCCGCTTAAGTTCATTTAAGTGAAAAACCCGCTTAAGTGAAAGAAAGACTGTGACATTTTGCTTTTTCTCTTAAGCGGGTTTTACTGTATATATTTATATAATAATCAACTTCTGATAAATTGTTAAAATTTTTAAAGATATCATTTTGTAAGTAAAGTAAGTTTCGATAGATGAAATAAATAAATAAAGTATTTGAAGCAAAAGTAAGAAAACAAACTTTATTATTTTGGTTCAAAATCATAAAGGGTTTTCCAATAAGAGGTGTTATTTTGATATTCAAAGAAAAATGGCATTTTTGGAGATAAATGATCGGATGTTTATTTCATTATAAAGAGGAAGGTATGCCGTTAATAATGGAATACAACATCAGCCAAATGGCCGCCAAGACCACGCTTACAGGACCATATCCTTTTCATGAAATTTTCCATAACCAAATCGCAAAGTGGCTGCCCTATGTCCTCGATAGCCTCACGAATTTCATCTTTGAGGTCTTGAATCGACGCTGGGCTGTTGGCGTAGACCTTATCTTTCACGTGGCCCCAAAGGAAGAAGTCGCAAGGTGTTAAATCACAAGATCTCGGTGGCCAATTGTGATCACCTCTTCGAGAGATAACACGGTCCGGAAACTTTTCCCGTAAAAGATCGATGGTTTCATTGCTTGTGTGGCACTTAGCGCCGTCTTGTTGAAAGTAAACGTTGTCCAGATCAATACCATCCAATTCAGGCCATAAAAAATCATTAATCATCTCTCGATAGCGCAATCCATTGACCGTAACTGTTGCTCCAGCCTCATTTTCGAAAAAGTAAGGTCCAATGACCCCGCGGGACCATAAACCGCACCAAACAGTCACGCGTTGAGGATGGAGAGGCTTTTCAACAATAACTCTTGGGTTTTCCGAGCCCCAGATGCGACAGTTTTGCTTGTTGACGTAGCCTCCGAGGTGGAAATGGGCCTCATCAGTCAAGATGATTTTTCGATGAAATTCCGGTTCATTTTCATGCATTTCAAGGACCCAATCAGCAAAGACACGACGTTGTTGATGATCAGCCGGCTTGAGTTCTTGTGTTAACTGAACTTTATAAGCCTTAAGACCCAAGTCTTTATGCAAAATACGGTGTAATGACGTTTGTGGAATGCCTAATTCCAAAGAACGACGAGGAATGGACAAACCTGGGTTTTCTTCAACACTTTGGGCTACAACAGCAATATTCTCAGTATTCTTCACATCACTAACTTGTCCCAACAGCTCAAATTTGTCCACCAATTTCTGTATTGCGGTCCGACAAGGTGCTTCACGACGACCCAAAAATGTTTTAGTTTTACGAACCGTCTCTGCCAAATTTTCACCATTTTTATAGTGAATTTCAATAATTTCAATGCGTTGTTGAAGCGTGTATCGTTCCATTTTTATTAATAGCGTAGTTTCTACTTGTCAAATGTCAAAAAATGACAGCTTCTAAAGTGACAGCTACCGAAATAGCGGGCTATTCAAAATAACACCTCTTATTGGAAAACCCTTTACTTCTAGAAACCAACATGGTTTACTGTCTTTGTATAGGGTTTTCTCCAATTTAATTTGTGAACGCACCCTTTCACTAATCATCGAACTGTCATTGTCAATTTATTCAGTAAACTCAACATTTTAATCATGGTAAAGTACACGAACGAGCAATGTCTGCAAATTATAAAAATTTTCTTCCGAAATTCGGAGTCGGTGATGCAACTTTAGGACGTAATTCTCGCCCTAGTAGACAGGCAATAACAAGTTTAGTTGAAAAACTTGAGTCTACATATTCGTTGTGTGATGTTGCCGTGTCAGTGAGACAACGCTGCCGTTCAGGCGTCCGTACTGTAGCAAATGATCCAAATCAGTCAATTCCACGGCGGCGGCGCGGCGTTCTCAAGAATTGGGCATCGCTCAGACCACATTATGGCGTATTTTGTGTAAGGATCTTGGTTAACACCCATACAAGATCAAGCTGACTCAAGAATTAAAGCCGATGGACCATTTGAAGCGACGTACGTTCTCCGATTGGGCTCTGGAAAAGATGCGCCAAGATGAGGAATTTCATCGCAAAATCATCTTCAGTGACGAGGCTCATTTTTGGCTCAATGGGTTCATCAGTAAGTAAAATATGCGTTATTGGTCGGGTGAAAAGTCACATTTGCTTCATGAATCACCACTTCATCCTCCAAACATAACAATTTGGTGCGGTTTGTAAGGCGGTGGCGTTATTTGGCCATATTTTTTCGTTGACGATAATGATTGTCACGTTACTGTAAATAGCCATGATTACCGATTATTTTTAGCCCAAATTCGAAGATATGGACTTGGACGACATGTGATTTCAACAGGATGGTCCCACAAGCCACACAGCACACCTTACAATCGATTTATTAAAGAGTAAAATTGATGAGCGTATTATCTCAAGAAATGGGACAGTCGTTTGACCGCCTTGTTCGTGCGATTTAATGCCTCTAGACAATTTTTTTTTTTGAGGCTACGTTAGGTCATTAGCTTATGCCAACAAGCCGACGACACGTTGGAAGAGCTCAGAGCCAACATTGAACGTGAAATAGCGGACCTTTAGGCCGAGTCATCGAAAATTGGGTACAACGAATCGACCGATGCGAACGTGCCCGCGGTGGTCATATGAATGAAGTCGAAATTCATTCATAAATCTTTTGATTGTACTTCAAGCCGATAATAAAATTTCTGAAATATCTCAAATGGTTTGGGTATACCTCAGGGCAGCCATTTCGGACCGCTCCTTTTCATTATTTTCAGAAATGATCTACCAAATTATATTTCATATTTAAAGTATTTATTGTATGCCGATAATCTCCAGATTTTTAGTTGTATCTTATAAATTCAAAATGATCTTAATAATATAATGTAGTTCACTGATGAGAAATCTAAATTAATTATATTGTAATAAATAAATGTAGTGTTGTAACTGATGCAAGATTCTATATGGTTTGATACCAAATTTAATGATCAGTATCTAGAAAGACGTTAGAGATACTTATCTTTGATTCTAAAATCAATTTTTCACTTCAAATTGACCGAGTTAGGTATCTCTAGAGAAAATTCGATGTTGACTTTCATAATAATAAATTCAAAGCCTTTTGAAAATCCTTACACCCTTAAGACTCTGTACTTATCCATTGTTAGACCTTTGCTGAAGTTTTATTGTGTTATTTTAAATTCATATACTCAAATAAGTATCGTTCGTATTCACCCATTTTTTAATAGAAAATTCTCCTCCTCAGTATTGTATCTATCAACTTTCCTACCTATGTATACTGACTCTTTCAAAAAGTCATTTGTAAAAAGCAATGATGAATAATTGAGAATAAAAATCATTCAATCAATGGAACCCTTAAATCATATTCATATTATTATAACATCTTACATTGAAAACCTCTCAAAAACTCAAATTGCTTATTAAAATGTATTACATCCCAAAGGTACATTATAGGTCATCCCTAGCTTCCATTCGCAACATAAACCAAGTCCATTCGAAGAAACACTCAAAAAAAAAAGACCCTCTTCCAGGGATATATGGATTTTCTAGAAAAGATGAAAAACCTTTAAGATAAATCGCACTCTGTTAACATTAATAAAAAATAAGCTCATAATATATTTCTCGATTTTTTTTTTGTTGTGTCCATTGTTGCCGTTATATTTTATGAAGTAGAATCCAAAATGTTAAAAGTATATTTTTCTTTATTATAAACCAGCACATCAAACACAACAAAAAAAAAAAAAACGCATTAAACTCAACAAAAAGAGAAGCATAAATCAGTCAGGTAAATAAATATAATATAAGGCCTGCAACAAATACACAAAAAAGACCCTTGCCCACTGGCAAATTGCCCAAAGGGATTTTGCGAACGGCCAAAAGGACCTTCAGAGAGTCCAGAGAGGCAGAGAGCACCAGAGTTATACACAATCCAACCGTTGATTGATTGCGAAAAAAAGCGACGAAAGGATACAAAAACAAAACGAAAATCCCCCCCTCTTCCCCTAAAACACCTGATATTTTTCATCATTTTATTCTTTTGACTTTGATTTTTATTTTAACGTTTTTTTTTTTGTTGCTGCCCCCTTTTATTTTCTATTTTTTAAAGCGCCACCCTGGTATCTATGTCCGATTTTGGTGTGTAAAGGATAGGTACTGAGAGGGCTTGAGTTTTCATGACACCTCTTCTTCTTTTTTTTTATTGTTGTGAGTGATGCTTAGATGGAGGTTTCTGCTTTGCTTTGATTGACAACCTTTTTTTGTGTTGTGTATTTGGCCTTTCAACCCCAACCATCCATCGCCATAGTTCAAAAACTTTTTTGATGACTCTTAAAAGTTTTATAATAGCCAAACATCTGTATCCATGTTATATAAAAAAAAGTAAAAGGTTAATGGTAAAAAGATTTCCAAAAGAGTTTAGTTCATTTAAATTAAAAAAAAAAATTGCTCTTTGAAAAACTTTGTATGCCCATATTCGGGTCGGTTTCTATTAAAAAAAAAAATAAAGACACACAGTTTGAAAAGTCATTTGGGAAGAAGGCCAGTTAAACAAGTTTTACTTTCTGAGCGCAACAGCACAACTCGCCCTAACAATATTTATGACATGTTGTAGATCGCACCGCTGGACAGACACCAAGCCACAGGGCAATCTCTAAATTTGGGTTCAATTCCGTTTGAATTTGAAGAAAAGAAAAACAAAAAAAAGATACAGATGAAGATGAATAGAAAAACTATCTGTAACCTGGGCACAGGTAGATGATGGCCCTTCGAGTGGGCCCGGGCATATACATATTATGAACAAAAACAAAACCGAAAAAATAAACTCAAACAGAAATAAATGACAGGCAGTCGCATTACAGCTCACAAAAACCAAAGAAGAATTTGGGGTGTGTCCGATGCTGAAGTCGGTACCGAACCAAATCTAATTTGACCGGAGATTTATAAAGTCATATTAGGAAGATGTGAGTTTTGTTGAAGGTTTTCTAGGTAACTACCTACGTACCTAACTGCATGAGTTTTACCTTTTCGTGGGTTTCTCTAATTTTTATCACCTTTTTTTTTTGTTGTTGGGTAACTCCTAACCTATCTACCTACTGTTTTATGAAAGAATTGAGCAATTACAGGTAAATATTTTGTGTTTTTCAACACATTACCTATGACGAGGAGGATTACGAAAATAAGTTAAAATTATTGTGAGAATATCTTATGGAGTTTTGCATTCACACTAACTTGTAGGTAGTATTTGAGCAATTTTAAAAATTCGTTTTTGTTGTTGGTTCACGCTGAAAATAATTTCTAACCGAGACCTTTTTTTGGAGAGTAAGAAAATGTGTTAAAAACGTTATCGATTGAAAATTCACCATAAAATGTTTCGTATAGGTTGCGTAATAAAGTAGTTCACAAAATAAAAATAGCAAAAATCTAATTGTAGTACCCCTTGGCAAAGTGGTTAGTGTGTTGGACTCCAGTCATGCGAAAGGTCTCGAGTTCGATTGTCAGCCGCTGCAAGAAATTTTTTTTCAGGGGCTTACTGCCTCTTGCGAGGAATTGAAAAATCCTCCAAGAGTATATCTTGTCTGCTGCTCATTAGGCATTCGGAATCGGCAGAAAATTGTAGGTCCCATGGTAACACGAATACAGGAATGGTTGAGACTTGTAAGTCACTAGGTTCTGGTTCGCTTCGAGCTGTTGCACCACCAATTTTTAAAAATCCAATTGTATTATCAAAAAAATTAATCCTTCTTTGAATGAGTGTGAACTTTGGAAGAACTTAAAAGTGATAGGCTCAGGTAAGGTATAGAGTAAACCGTATATGTGATGGGAACGTCAATGTCGACTCTTTAAATCAGGAACTTGTTGCGTTACCGTTTTCAGCACTTTCCAATCCTTAATTTCTTTCCTTCTTTCCAATTTAGATATGTGAATAGCATGTTCATTGCTGAAAGTCTATTATCTATAAAACCCAATGCTATAGGCATTGACGGAATACATCCTGTGTTAATTAAGTCCATATCTTGCCACATATAAATTATACATTTAATAAAATATTAATGACTAATTTATTCCGAACTCAATGGAAACGCGCGGAAATATTGCCAATACCGAAAAATGGAAGGAAAAATGAGTTTAAACGAATATCTATTCTACCATTTTTGTCAAGAGAATTCGAGAGGATTGTACAAAAACAGCTCAACACCCACCTCAGAGCTCAAAACATCCTCTCATCTATGCAGTATGATGGCTTCCGTTAATAGCTAGTTGTATTACTGCTATTATCAACATCGTTGAAGATATTCGACTAGCCTTAGATGAAAATCATTTAACATTTCTTCTACTGCTTGTTTTTCTAAAGCATTTGGCACTATTAACCACACTAACCTATATCACAAGCTTTTATAGTTTTTCACCTTCTGTAGTACTCTTAATATCATCCTTCCTTCGGGGTAGAAACCAAGCAGTTTTAACCTACATTCTTACAATTAGAAGAGTCCGTCAGGGTTCTATTTTAGTACCTCTGTTTTTTTCAATGAACTTCCCGAAAAGATCAATTGACCATCCATCCAAATGTATGCTGAGGATATCAACGGTTTTGCACATTCAACATTTAAAAACACATTTTATGAATCACTTAAATATAACGCAATTATCTCCCGTTTTGCAGTATGCAGCGCCTTTAATTTTTGATGTCTCTAGTCTCGAGAACAGACGTTCCTATTTATGTTTCGTTTTCATTGTAAAATTAATCAACGGTAACATAGACTGTTTGCACCTTCTGTCTCCTATTAATTTTAATATTCCTCAAAGAACTTTGAGGAACATACCGGAGAGTATACTTATTTCAAACTATCGTACCAATTATGAAAAATTTTTTCCATAAAATAAAATGTTTAAACTATTTAATATTTACAATCTTAAATATAACAATTTGTTTGATAAAACAATAATTAATTCATGTCAACTTAAAATAACATTTTTCCATGAAATTGTTTAAAAATCTTAATGTAAAAAAAAAAAATGAGTGCTTAGATGCCGCTATTATTTTGGCCAAAATCAAAAGAGTTATACTAAACGCAAAATGTGAAAAGGCTCCAGGAGAAGACAGAATTCCGTTCGAGTATTACAAAAATGCTACACCTGAGTTCCTAGAACTCCTTACTATCGAATTTGAACGAATTTTTGAGACATTCCTGGTAGCTTCCGAAAGACGATTATTTTCCCTTTTCATAAAAAAGGAAACCCGAAGATCCGGCAAATTATAGGGGATTTTTTTTTTTAATTTTATATACATATAGGGGAATTTCTTTTTTAAATACCGCTGCAAAGATTTTCTGCGCAACACTTAACCGGCTTAGTGAATGGGTAGAAATTAAAAAGATTTTACATGAATGCCAAGCGGGATTTAGGAAAAACTACTCAGATTTTTTCTTTGGTAAATATCGCTGATAATTATAAGAAAAAAGGCAAAACGCTCTGTATTTTTCGTAGATTTCCGAGCAGCATTCGACTAAATTCCTCGTGAAACACTTTTTTACAAGCTGTACGAACATGGAATTTCAACAAAAATGATATCTACATATAATAATCAGAGCTAGCTACGAGGAAAATATTGCGTTTATTTGGGATGGTACATTTCTTTCAGATGAGTTTTCTCTTTCGATGGGTGTTAAGCAAGGATGTTTCTACATGGAAACAGGAATAGCTCCACTATTTTTAGATACCCTGAAAATCCATTTCGACTATATAGCAAGAGTAATGGCGATGAATGAAGAAAGAATCCCAAAGTGGGTACTGTCGCAAATGATAAATTCTGGTGGAACCTGTGTAGAGGAGTGGAGAAAAATAATAGCTGCCGAGTGTTCGATAACTTTAACGATAACAGTCAATGAGAACTATGATTTCATTAAGCTTAAATCCAATGACCTGCTCCAGAAAATGGGAAATTTGATATATGACAAGTTTATGGTTGAAGCAAAATTGTGTCAATATCGAGCTTCCTTAATAACAACACCTGCTTTCTGACTCATAATACTTCCGAAAAAATAAGCACAATATTTAAAATAAGACGAGAACTTATCCGTCTACCGCACAGACCAGAGGTACCATTATTGTGCGATTTATGTAATCTTAAAGTACGAGAAGACGTGTTTTACTTTCTTGGAATATGCCCAATATTAAAGGAATTTCGCAGATATTACTTTGGGCTAGAAGTTCTGGACATAACAGAAGTAATCAACGTTTTGAATGGAGAACGAGGTCGGGACCTGTTAAACAACTACATACATCGTTAACGCTTTCCATTATAGAACCCGCATTATACAAGAAAATTTTTGAATATCCGCCTAGAATAATAGCCAACAACAATTATATCATTGTTTAATATATTTTATTTTATTTTTTTTTTTTATTTTTTTTTTTCTCAAAGTATATGCTTAAAAATAATAAAAAATGTCAATCTGGTAGACGGCCTTCGGCTAAACCACTAAGAACTTAGTCATACTTTTATAGAAATGAAAATAATGTATATTTTTGAAGTCAATAAACTAAACTAACTAAACTATTCTGAGGAGTGAGGATGTTCAATTATACAAAAGTTGTCCTCTTGGTCATAATATGTACGTCAAAGACATTTCCCGCTGGTCAATATCTAATGGTCTGTTTTTGAACCCTACGAAATCCAAATGCACAGTTATGAGAAGGAAGACTCTTAACCTTTAATATTTCCCCAACTTATAATGAAACAACTTACGCATTGATTATGTTAAAGCTACAAGATATGTATCTCGGTGTTGTTCAAAAGTACGAGTACACTATCTTGAACACTAGTCATATCAATGATATCATAGATCACATACGGATGCGAGATCTATTGCAAATGCGATGTATTCAGCAGGCGAAGGGTAAACGTAGCTTTTAACAATAGCCGTGTTTTTTTGGAAAAGTTATCCTTAGTACAGTAGGATTTTATATGAATAACAAATACAACATCCGCAGTAGGATCACTGCCGATAAAAGGAGAAGTGAAATCCTGCTGCGGATAGAGATTTGACGTTTATTCGAGTATCGGCAGTGATCCTACTGCGGATGTTGTATTTGTTATTCATATAAAATTCTACTGTACTACGGATAAATTTTCGAAAAAAATACGGCTAATGCCACACGTTATAATATTCGGGTTACATAGAATTGACCGTGTGTCAAATTTCTCCATACTAATATACCTACACAATTTCCATTGATAACTTATTCTGCCTCTGAACTCTTGTGGAACTCCCTTCCGAAGCACATAAGGAGAGTAAGTGGCGAAGCACAGTTTCGTAGACTCATTTTCTATATTAATGCCAAAATAACTAATCTTTCTTTTTAAAATTAAATGGTACAAAATACAATTGTTCATATACTCTCAAAGCAGCTTTTCTTCACATCATTGTAAAATTTAGGCTTACACTTATTTATAAGAAGTATATTCTTAAGGTATTCATTGAATTCAATACTAAACTAAACTAAATAAACAACATAGTCTCGCGTAAGAATTGCGTTGTGTATATGTTGCCAAAACGAAGAAGATAACTTAGATAGGTAGCTAGATACAAAATCTACTAATATAGTTAAATGCTTCAAAATTGTTATAAGACAGAAAAAACTATAAATTAGACATTGTTTAAGTATACATAGGTACTATTTAAATTTAACAAGTGCTTTATGTTCAAATATTATATTCATTTAATACCTACATACAATTCATTTTTATTTTTACAAAATCTCCATTTATTCATAATAAAATATGTATAATAAAATTATACAGCCGATCCCGTATAGGCCGAAAATGTTAAAATATCAAAACGGTAGTCAGGTTGATTTGTTTTAATAACATCAAATTAAAATATCTTTGGTTCTATAGTTCTATGGTTGTATGCTGGACGCAAAATTAAGTTTTCTGCAGCTGACCGCATTGCAGCCGCCCAAAACTTCGTGTTCTTAAAAGGGTAAAATACTTTTAGGGCCCAAGGATTCGGAGCACTCCATAAACATTCCTACTGAAGCATTGATGTCATTCTCTCATATTAATCTTCTATTGAATAAGACACTATAGATTTTTACACATTCAAAATTTTCTATTGGGGAATTTTTGTGTTTAAGACTGGAAAGAAGAAAAGACTCAAATGGTTTTTACTAACTACGATACATTTAGTCCTTACAGGACTTAAAAACAATCCATTTCTGTCGGAGCATCATGAAATTTTCTCAAGATTACTGATGATATTCGCGCACTCTTCATTTAGCGCAAGAGAACAGTTTTGAAGCAATTAAACATCATCAGCATACAATTGGATATTAGAGCTAGAGGATAAAATATTTGAAGGAAGTTCGTGCATGTAGAAGTAGAAAAGCAGCGGACCAATTTAGATCCTTGTTTGACTTCGCATACTGTTGGTAAGAAACTTGAAATATTTTGACCAGCTACAACTGCTTATTTTCTGTTTACAAGATAAGACGATAATAAGTTTTTTTAGTTGCGAGGTTGACTTCTTTAGTATTGGAATTATTTTTTAAGCTTTTCGTAGTCTTGGGTAACAAGAATTTGTAAGAATGGTATATAAGATATGCGTTATAAAAGGAGATATAAGAATAAGAATAATTTTAACAAATTTGGGATGCATATTGTCGAGACAAATAGCTTCCGATTTAATATCTTCTATAGCGTAAGCGTTGTATACTTCAAATTAGAAAACTCTTTTAAAGCTGAAGTTTGAAGAAAACTCAAGGCTTCTATTAAAATGTCAGTCAACCTCAATAACAACTATCTTTGCAAATATAATGCTAAAAGGTGATTTGAACGGGAGTATCAGTAACTTTTAGAACTCTTCAATTCTGTACAATGGATATTTTTCGTACGAAAGAAGTTTACTGGATGAAAATCTAAATTCAAACTAAAAATGCTTAATAAAGCTGATAGAAGATTTAGTTTTTCGTTGGTGTTAAATATGGTAACAATTGGTGATCTTGCAATAGGTGTATCATAAAGCCATGGTGTATATGCAATATATAATGCACCAAATGATTTCTACTAACGTTCACATTCCTGATTCAAAATAGAAGATGGCTTTTGAGTTAGTACCGCAGTATGGTAAAAATCTTAATGGTAAGATAACGAATGCAGGAAATCCAGAAGTCAATCTTTTAAATTTTTAAATCCGTTTAGGGAATCAAATAATGATGCTCTTAAATATCATTATCTGCAGAAAAATAAAGTTAACAAAGTTCAGTGAAGAAAAAAAATAACTTAATTAAGATAGAAAATTATTTCTGTTTAAGTGGAGTGATTGAATGAAATTCAATTGAGGTCACTTGAGCTTTTAATTAAAAAAAAAAAATAACTTAACGATGAAAGCGACTAACAATCTCGTTGAATTTAAAGATTCAAAGTCTTTTGGTGCAATGTCTGGGTGTTGGGAGGGTGGACTAAATCAGTGTCTTTAGGTATCAGTGTTGATCAGTTGACTTTATACTCTAAAAATCTTGTATTTCCAGGCCCGAATCAAAAGCAAAAAGTTTTTCACTTTCAAATGTCAATACCTATTCCAAATTAGACCCCAAATTTACAATTTCTGTTACTGATGTATATCATTTAAAAAATGAAGAGTAACAAAGCTTCAGGGTCAGACGTTATGTTATTAGAGAAAAAAGTTCATAATAATAAAATTATTTTTTTAAATAATTTTAGTAATTGGAGCTAAAAAGAGAATGCCATGTGATTTCTCAACTAAATATTAGCTTGTTTATGCAAGAACAAAAAGTATAAATAAGTAGTTGTAGCGTTTTTTTTTAAATTAGCCTTAATATAGAAATTTTTTAAGAAAATGTAAAACTAAAAATTTTAAATTTCAAAAAAAAAAATTTACACGTTTTTGAGATATGTTTTGAAATGCAATTTTTTCCAAACTTCTTAAAAGCTTCTCTATAAAAAATCCATTAAAATTTGTTATGCCGATAATGAGAAATTCAATATTCGAAAAAGGCTTCTATGGTAAGTCAATCAGTATTATGTTGGTTAATTTTTTTTTGTATTGAATTATAGATCGTAAAATTTAATCTTAAGAAATAAAAATGTAATCAAAATTCTAGGTGCCATTTTCCCAAAAAAAAAAGGAAAGTTTTTAATATTTTCATGGCTACTGTTTTTTAGATAAGATACTTTTTTTTCTTTCATCTTGTAGATTGAATTGAAAAGCTTTTAATTGTCAAGTTTAAAAAAAAATCGAGCTTGGGGTTTTCGAAATATTGAGTTTGAAAACAAATTCTTAAAAACCAATTTTGTTCTTAAAAATTTGAATACACAAGCAAACTTTTGGTTGTACCGTCTTTTGAGAAAAGGGAGAACTATTAATAACCATTTTTCGGAAACGATGCACTTTTAAAAAATATGTATAGCTGTTGTAATGGGTTGAGATAAACATAAGAATGAAATATTCTAAAATATAGCGTTTTTAATATTTTACTTAACAAATTTTTCTCAAGCGGTTAAAAAATCGAACAGTAGAAAGGAAGTTGTTCTTTAAATTAAAAATGTTTTTAGTCTGTTTTAAGTTTTTTTTCTAGCCACTGTAATATTAAAACAGTAACTATTTCAAGTGAAATTGGAATTAAAAGTCAATCGTGAGGTAAGTCTAAAGCATTTGCTATTAAGTAGACCAAGACTCATACAATCAGGAGAATGAAAAGTAACTTTAATTCAATACCAGAAAACAATAACTTGGTGCTCTGCAAATTATAACCTTAGTAAAAGCACATCAAGATTCAAATCAACAACTAAATTCAAAGGATTACAGCAGCATATCTAATTGCAAGGTCGTCCACGAAAGATTTTGTTTTCCCAACAAATGGTTATTCAAATATAGATTTTATATAGATAAAAAAGAGAATGGGACCGAGGCCTGTTCCTTGGGGTAACCCATTGAGTTAGTTAGGACTATTACTATTTGACTTCGATTACTTAAATAAGATATAAACCAGCTATAAATAAACCCACGAAAGCCAACTCTATGCAACTTGTTCAAAAGAATGGAATGATTAATCATATCAAACGTCATGGTTATATCGACGACAAAAAGTCCACCACATTTTTGCTAGGGTGGAGTGAAACTTAAGTTTTCATTTTTTTCTTATACTTAAGCGCGATTGGTGCTTTTAGACATAAAACCATAAGCCCATATAAACCCATTTCTGTCTTTTGTAACTAAACATTCAGCACAAGCTTCAGTAGCAAGCTTAACACATTTTTGAGTATGACATGAGAATCGAGGGTAAGTTTTACCTTCGATATATCCATTACTTACAAAAATTGAAATTCTTCATTGGTGAAGAATTTGGTTGCAGGAGGCTCAGTATCTTCAACGTCCTGCCAGTTCTTTTAAGTTCCGAATTCTAAATTGATTTTAATCTGCTCGTGATTTCATCGATCATCTTAGTGCTAGCTGCTAGTTCACGAATAAGTTTTTTCGAGTCTGTGATCATAGCCCAAAAAAACTTGCTCTTGGTTTCTGGATGGGCGTAAAATGGATTTCGTTGTATAACAGGAATTTTGGATAGTAAAGATAGTGGGAAGTTGCCGTACCTAGGACTTGACATTATTTTATGCAGATATTTTCGGTCACAGCATAAGTCATATTTATTAAGTCAATTTCAGTTAAAGTATCAATTATTTCTAATACTGGAATAAAGTTTTCAAGGTTCAAACTTTAGGGGAAAGATGTCTAACATAAGATCAACCAGGTTCTTGGACAAGAGAAATACAATCTTCGACAAAATTTTTTTGATAACTTTTGAGTTCCTTTGAAAGGCCTACAAGCAACGTATCAGTGGGAAAAATATTTTTCCAGAATCAGAAGTAAGAAGCATCATATTTTGTAACTATTTCTGCTCTATCTAGCATTTTTTAAGCTTTTTTTGTAAAAAATATTTCCAATTGATTCATATATTATATTTTCAATTTCTTTTGTCAATTAAAAGGTCTTGCTCTTAAATAGAAACTTTCCTGACAAGACAAGACTAACAAGACGAAATACAAGTTTTTTTTTTTTAAATGCAATAAAATGAACAATATTAATTTTTTTCCATGTATTATGACTCTATTAATAAGAGCAAACATTCCCATTAATTAATTATGCAATACAACGTCCTTCAAGAGGCAGCCTGAGCTGGCTTCGCAGTAGCGCAATCTTTCACTCCAAGTGAATAATCCGATCTTTGTGCAGAATTCTCCTAAAGCAAATGCGTGAAATGTTGAGCTATTGAGATCAATGCGAGTTGAGTTTATTTACAGTGTGTTTCATTTCGGCCAAAACTTCTTTTCAAAAATCGCACTGGTTGGGCTACACAGCATACAATTTGGAAATAATTTTTGAGTTGCTTTTTATATTTTTTTGTGAAATTGGCGAAATTTCTATCAATTGACGAATGAGAAATACTATAGGTAGGGAAGTCTTATTCCATTTATCAACCACATTTGCATCTACTTTTTCTGATCTGAACTTTAATCAATTGGGTTGCTTAATATCAATATTTATCATGTTCGAGTATATTAACAGTCAAAGCTCTCTTAATCGAATATTAATATGTAGACTTGAGAAATATCCATCAAAAAATTAAAAACCAGCTGTAAAAAAGAAAAAACCTTAAAATGAAATTCAAGAGCATTTTCAAAATTTTCAAGTGTCTTGTTAACTCTCTAAGAGGTTTTTGATCGGTTTTAAAATTATTTTTCAGTCATTTATATTGCGAATGGCACCTATCTTGCCTATTCGAAAATATAAATAAACAAAAATTGTTCAATCCACGATACTATCATCTTCTTGGTGTATAGAGTTACAAAAGTCCAGGCGATAGAAAAAACCGTTCTGAACCCAAATTGTAGAGGACTAAATAAATTTTGATTCAACAGATATCGAAGAATCCTAGCTTTAGCGACTTTTTCAAATACTTTTGAAATATGTAGAGGACAGTAACGATATTTGTCCTTATTTAATTTTATATTTTTGGTAACTTTTATTATGTAACGGTATTATTAAAGCAGATTTTAACACATCAGAGAAAATTTCTTAAAAAAACCTTCAAATTAAAAATATGTGCCAAAGTGGACATCCCACTATATTTAAAGTCGTTTTTTTAATGCAACGTTTGAAGTACCATCTACACCAACAGATCTTAAATTTTTTTAGTGAGTTTATGTTTTTCAAAATTTCAAGTCCAAATTATGTATTATGTTAGCTAATCAAAATAAAAATTAAAGAGAATAAGTCCAGCATTCACAAGATGATGTAACGTTAGAAAAAGAAAATTGCCCAACTGGAGTTAAAATTGACTACTTCGCTAGTATTATTAACATCAATAGCTCAAAATTTTAGACAGCCTATTATTAGGTATTGGTATGATACTACATAACAATTTGCTCATTCTTAATTTTAAGCATTTTCTGTACATACCTTAGACAATGAAGTTTAAATTTTTGTAAATTTCAAAGAATCATAATGAAGTTAGCATGATGCTAAAAGGGTAGAGAAAGTATGATGCTATATTCGATAAAAATTTTTAAAATCGTTTTTTTTTTTTAACATAGTTTCATACTAAAACTACTTTAACTTAAATTTTACGCCAATGTAACCATTTTGAATTGTCATTAAGCTTAGAATAGTTTTCAGTTTTCTATTGGTAATACTGTTGATTGTTTTCCAACTCGTCCCTGGGATTTTCATTACCATTCCTTAATTTGTTATTGAAGTATCTGTCACGGCTTAGTCGGACTTCTCTTCTAGCTTTTCAACAAATATTTTTAAGACGTATTTTTAAATTTGTGTTTAGTGGGTGTTTTTGGCAGTTGTTAAGTAGCTTATGCTTTAATTTTAGAATCATTTATCCACGGCTTAAGTCTTATATTGAATTTATTTTTAAGAACATAATCAGCCTTATTGTGAGTTTCACCCGAACAACATTCCACCCGGAAAATTTGACATTTCACTTTTCGCCTATTGCGAGTTTCACCCGAAAAATTATTCATGTTCGAAAAATTCCCCTTATTGTGAACAATCATTTTGAGCGGAATGATATGCCATTGACAGCCATAATTTTCACTTATTTTTATTAGGCGAACGAGAGCACTATAAGGCGGAAAATGTAAGTTGTTTGTTTATTTTTTTAAGATAAGATAATTTAAAATTCATGTTTTTTGTTAAAATGCAGGTACAAAACAATAAAAAAAAACCAAAACGATATGCTGCTTAATGAAATGCAGGAAAACACTGAATTTGCCAAAGGCTTCACTAAAAGCAAATCGGGAGAAAGGGGCCGAATTTTGGAAGAAATGAAGAGTGAGTTTGAGTGGAAAAAAAGTAAGAATAAGGCTTAAAGAGGATTGTGCCAAACCAACATCCTGGTCTTTGCCAACTCCTTTTTGTTACCCACTCTGTGCAAAGAAACCATCTGTCTGATGAAATTTGAAAAAAAAAATAAAATTAATTCTTTTTCACACTCACGCATCTCCAAAGGATTAATATTGCTTAGGTCATGTTTATTAACAAAGTACATATCACTTTTTCCTTTTAAGCTCTTCCTTTACGTCTTCGATTTCTTGCTTCAGATTGTTATTGAACGCCCTAACAAACTCCTTAAATTTCTATGGAGTCATATTATTCAAACCACGCCGATCGGCTATGCTCTTCGTCTTGTACATCATTGCCACAACCAGCTGGGCAGCTCTTCTCATTGGATAGCTTTGGGACATTTTCTGAATGAGCTGCTCATTGTTGGGCAGATATCGAAATAGGATTCGGGGAACCATTTTCTAAAATTGTATATTCTTATACTTTCTAATCAACTGCTGTTTCAGTTGGAATTGACTCTTGAGAAGCTCTAGCTTCTGAAGTTGTTTCTCTTTGTTATAATTTATGTCTGGCAATTGTTTGATTTGATTGCGAGCACTTTCGAAACGTTTTTGTAGCTCTAAGATCTTTTGACTACACTCCTGAGATTCTATTTGCTTGGCTGCGTTATCGAGAGGATCCTTTTCCACATAACGAATGATGTCGTAGATAACAGGTAAAAGTTCGATATCGAGCTGGTCGACTGTCAAAGTCCCGGTGGATTTTGATGGGGTGTTGTTGGATTTTATCAATAGATTCTGAAGGCGAGAGATCCATTATTGATTTAATTAATGCATTGTTTATTTGATTGTTTATAAGAGAACGAAAATATTAAACAAATTTTAGTTATTTAGATAAAACTGAATAGAGAATATTGTATTGTGTTGTTTTGTTGGGTTGCTTCTTTTGGTTCAGAATGAGTAATCCTTCCAAGTGCTCGCTCCTCAAATATTTGTTCTTCCTCAGACAAGATATGTAGCACTATGCTATGCTATATTTATGATAATTATCCTTTCTTTATTATAAAATAACAATTTTATTTTATATCCTGAAATTCTTATTTACAAATTGTTAAAACAAACATATGTTTGTTCAAACTCACAAGAAGGTCTGTTCATTTTCCGACGATAAGTCCGCTATTTAAAAATAGGTGTGCATATTATTCGTTTCAGATAATCCAATTAAAAATTGGGAGCCACAATGAGTGGCACTACAAGCGTAGCCACAATTTTATCTCTATTGCAAGTAATTTCGACAAATAACTGATGCCCCAAATTGAATTATATTACTATTTTAGTTAACAGAGAATTTGGAGGTTGCATTTCATTCTCCGTTTCCATCACAAGGGAGGGTGATTTTTTGCGGGCCTCATTTTTCTGAACGTGCCTATTTTTCGAGCTGTCACTCCTGTTTCGAAGTATAATTTTTATTCGGGCGAAACTCATAATAGCTTTTAAAATTTCGGCGTAACAAACATTTTTCGGGGGAAATGTTTTCCGGGCGAAACTCACAATAAGGCTGAATAAGTTGAGATATAAACAGGGTTGCAAAAGCTTAAGTCACTTTTTAGCTTAAGCTTGGTTTTAATTAACAAGCTAGTGGGTGACTTATAATTTAAGAAAAATGTAATTCAGCAGCTAGTTACTGACTTATGAATTAAAAATATTTTATTCATAAGTCAGTTGGTGACTTTTGAATTAAAAAAAATAGTTCAGAACCTACTAAGTGACTTATGAGTTAAAAAAATTTAAGTGATGTGCAAGTAAGTGACTTAAGAATTAAAAAAAATTTAATTCAAAAGTTACCTAGTGACTTATGAATTAAAAAAAATTTAATTCATAATCTAATGGACAAATTCAGATTAAAAAATTATTAATTGAAAAATTTATAAGCTAGTATGATAATTTTATGACACACAAAAGCTTGAAATCTACTTTCGTTAATAATTAAATAATTATGTAGTCAAAACAAGCTAAATTTACCAACTAGCTTATGAATTAATTTTTTTTTAATTCATAAGTCACTTAGTAGCTTATGAATTAATTTTTTTTTTTAAATCATAAGTCACTAACTAACTTATGAATTAGATTTGTTTTAAATCACAAATCATCTACAGACTTATGACTTATGATTTTTTTAATTCAAAAATTCGCAACCCTGGTTATAAATTAATTCTTTAAAGCCTTTCAAGAACAATTCATAAGCCTTGGACGCATTTTTTTCCTCAGCAAATACCTCGTTTTTAAATAATTTAGTGCGCACTAAAATGTTGAATCATAATGCCAGCTTGGAGATGATCCGAAAGGAGTCATCGATGCATATTGGTTTTAAGTGCCTAAGTATCATAATGGAAGGGAAATATTGAGCCGGATAAACCATTTCACATTCGTATAGTGCGGCTAAAGAAAGAATCTCTGCATTTAACAATACGTACGAATTTAGGCTTAAGGGTAAACTGATGGGCATTCCTTGAAGTTAGAAATAAAATGTGATAAGTCATTCCAGAGACTGAAAAATATTCTAGTTCAGCTTGTGTCTTATTAAAGTTTGCACATAGCTACCCTAACCAATCAAATTATTGTTCTATTTATCATCAAAGCCAACATTTCTTGTAAGAATTAAATTCCAGGATCTTGGTTGATTGAATCTAGGAAATTGTTCTACATCTCCAAACAATATCCCATTACAAAAGGGAAATCCTCTATCATTAAAAAACAAAAAAAAAAAAACACAAACATCACCCACTTCACTTATGAGCTGTCATCGTTGCAATTATAAAAACTAAACCTACACACAAAAACAAAATTCACATTGTAGACAAAACAATTTGTACAATTGTTTCATTGTCCTGTTTCCTTTGCATTGTCCTCTTATACAACTAACCAAAAACAAGTGAAAATAACATCACAACAAAAGAACTGTTGCAACAATAAAAAAATAAAAATAATATACAGTTATATACAAAAAAAAAAAAATGTGTAATCCTACCTTTGTTTCATATTCATATCCACTCTTATAGAAAATCAGCTTTGTTGTTGGATTGTTGGTTGAAAATTTGGTCCTGTGTGGTAGGATTTTTAGAAGTAGTAGTCGTTGTTGTTTTTGTTTCTACTTTTTTTTTGATTTTTTTTTGTAAACTAACCAAAAGATGAATTCGGGGGCGATGGGGTGGACTCTTTTTCAAAGTAGTTGTAGGTTTTAGGGCGTGTGTTTTTATTTCCGAACAATAAAAATCAAACAATAACAGGAACACACACTCGACAAAAAATAACACTCTCTTTTTTATTCAAAAAAGAAATTTTTATGGAGAAAAATGGAGGATACTTTACTTCCTTTTTGCAATTATTTTTGTTTCCCATTCAACTTTCACTCACGTTGTTACTTTAGGCTGTGTATGATGGAATAAATTGATTTTTTTTTGCTCTTCTATTTTCATCAAGGAAGCACACTTAACTATGGTATATGTATATTTTCAATCACATCAAAAAAGGATATTTTTGTTTTTGTGTTGTTTATCCTACACTCGACTCGAATTTCACGAATAGGTCACAGTTCAAGGATTCTATATAGAACTCGGATAGCACTTTAAGTTGTGAAAAACTCTGAAATAAAAACGATATGCCTTTCGTTAGCTGTGATGAAGATGTGAAAAATCCTTAAAGCACAACCAACCACACACACTCACTCACACACACACTTGACACAACACACCCAGGCAATTTGACATTTGTGGAAAAATAGCACGTTTTCAATCGTTGGCATATTATTTGCTTGAAAAGAAGATTTTTGTTTTGAAAGTAGGTACTACAAGCCCTTGGGGAAGGAATGAAAATGATTTTCCTTCAAAAGGATGTCACAGTTTTTGTCCTTGATTTTTGCTCTTCTATGAATTAGTCAATCGGGCTTCTTGAGTATCAAAAAATATATCAATAATTAAAAACAAGAAACACGAAATATACACACAAAACTGTGTACAGAAGAAATTTATTCAGGACAGAGGGAATAACAGGCAAAATTCACCACACTGCGCTGCTGCTAGTTTAACTAGGATGTAGTATGATGAACGTAAAAAAAAAAATATTTTCTACAACTTTAATGTGTGTTGTGTTCCTTGGAATGTATATTCGTTTAAATCCAGCAGATCACAGGCAGAAAATTGTGTTTGCCAGCCAACAGCCCCAAAATATCCTTTCTGGACACAAAAATTTCCCAGCCCCATATTGGAATTTGGCCCCAAAAACTAGATCCACTCTCAAAGGACCATCATTTTTTGGATGAACATTTTTACTCATAAGGGGAGCAAATGGAATCAGTGGTGAATTTCGCACCCTACCCCACCATCACCACCCGACCGACAGAGGCACACTCAATGTCAAACGATTGGGGTGGGTTGTGATGGGTTTTGTGAAAGGAGCAATTGGACAGAGGGTGGTTGGTTTCGACATCGTGTGTCGAATATCCTGCCAAAAATTTCTTTCGTTCAGATGAGGGTATTTTGGGGTGGATGATGGGTTGACTGCGGCTGGTAGTGGTGTTGGTGGTGGTGGTGGCTGTTGTTGGGGTGGCGGGCGAAAATGGTGAACAAGAACAAGTGTGACGTTGGTGTGGTGGTGGATCTGGGAAAATTTTCACATTTTCGACGTGTGCACCCGCGCGGGTGTGGTCTTCTAAGGACATTTTTTTTTTCTTTCATTCAACTATTTATGATAATCCTGCAGAGTTAATGTAGAATGTTTTTTTTTTATTTCAACTAAACCGAATTTTCACTTTAAGAAAATCCACCAAGGATTATTTATGTTCACAAAAGTTATTTATGTTTTTTTTCCTTCAAACACTTTCACACACAAAAACATGGACTTGTAAGAGAAAAAAAAAATAACCTGCAAGGATATACCTATGTAGAATTTAAATTTACTTTTACTATCATGAACTTCAAGCTTCACACAGTAAACTATTACACACTAAAATTCATAAAACAGGATCGTAAAATATTTTATGTAAATAAGGACCTTTTTTATGATATTGTCCTTTTTCACTGCTCACTGAGTTATGAGGGGGAGTGTTAAAATAATTTTTTTTATTATGATTAGTAAAATACTTCAACCGCGATGGAGTCCCGTACGAACAGACGTTTAATATAACGGCACAACACAACTGAGAGCTGAAATCAGAGAGCCCACACAAGAACCCGTATGCTTGGCTGTGCGGTGACACAGACATTTCTGTATGGGAAATTTTGAACCAGGCACGAAAATTTGAGATTCTCCTCTATGTTAACCCTCGATGTTCTTCCAGATTCCACAGGAAAAATTCTATCTGATGAGATGGAAAATGCGAGCGAGAGAGCCGCGGAGAGGTTTAGATTTTCCGGTTTATTTTTTTTTATTTTTTTTGTGTTGAGAAGTGATGAAAAATGAGATGACCCTTACCTCGGTCGAGGTATGTGTGATGGTAGAGAGGAGACAGTACACGTGCGCACACGGCAGAGAAGCTGGGTCTAAAAATTTCGACAACAAAAATAAGTCGAAGAACCACTTGATTCGGACCTTAAAGGCAGCCTGTAAGGCTTCTTTTGGGAGAAGAACTTGTTTTCTTTTTTAGGAGGAATTCTTCACGAATGCATGATAATTATTACTATGGTGATACTCTCACTGGTGCGCCTGGTCATTCAAAACGGGACCGAAAAGGGTTAATTGACATTTTTTTTTGAACCTGTTTTGTCGTTTTTTTTTCTTCTTTTGACGTTAATGTTTGTGCGCACGATGCTGTGTATTGTGAGTTGAAGGTAAACAGACACAATTGGGGTGTACGTGTACTCTTTGACGTGATGGGAACTTCCTCTCTACGCACCAGCATAATAGGTTTTTTTTTTCAGCTTTGTAGTTGAGCAGCCAACAATATAAATTCACCACGACCTTTATTATGGTTTGGTTTGGTTTTTTTTTTTTTATTTGGAATACACGACCAGCAAGTTTTGAGCTCCAAATAGATTTCTTCCCACGATTCATTCATTCATGCCATGAGATGGTCGATGAAGGGCTTGGAATGGGTCATTATCACAATTTATTTGTGTGCAATTTTCAGAGTTGGGAGAGTGGAAAATTATAATTAGTATTCTTCTTTTTCTGTTTTCAGTTTTTATTTTTTCACCAATACAACGCCCTCCAGAAAAAATTATTATCTTTTTCCAGGATACAAATTTTCCCTGCAAAACAAATGAATGTTTTTGCAAAGGAGAGCATTATTCGAGAGATGGTAAAATAGAGTGAGTGGTTTTTCGTACCTGCAGTGTGAGAATTCCCAGGCAGGATTACCAACAGAATGAAATGCTTGTGGTTGTATGTGTGCAGAGAAAAGGTATCTAAATGGAAAGTATTGAGATTCACATGTTACAAGGAGTGAGTATTATTATTTTAAGGATAGAGTTTAATTGAGTGAGTATTTTTCAAATGTGGTTTAAGTGTTGACGAGATGTGTTTTTTTATTGCTTATGAATTAAGTACGCTATCTCAGTCGTCTTAAATCAAATTAATAATTATTCAATTATTAACCAACTTGAAATAGAATTTAACCTGTTAAATAAAAGAGTTGACTTACGAACTATGCATAGTTAATTTTTGCTAGCCACTCACTTTTATTTCATTTTATTTATTTTAAAGTCGTAAAAAAATGAATCTTAGATATAAAAAATGAATGTATTTTGATGAAGTTTAAAGGATTTATTTTTAATTTTTACATAATTTATATTTAATTTTAAACATAATTTTATTATTTTCAGATTAAATGAGCACGTGATCCTTGGAGTTTGGGCGCGATGGAAACAAAGGAATTTTTTTTATAAATTTTGTGTCATCTTTTTCATTTAAATTGTTTCAAAATAGTAATTTCTCAAATTTGAGATTTCTCAAATTTAGATGATTTCAGCCATATTGTTAAAGCTACATCTATGATATCGCGTGATATTTATTAAGTCTGTCTTACCAAATCAACATAAAGAACTAGATTATATAACTTTTAAGGTTTTCGCGGTTGTTGGACATAATAAATAAGTATTTTTCGGATTATCCGCGTTATTTGAAATATAAATATATGAGTGCAATTTAGGACTCACCCCGAACGTTTCGCATCAAATTACATTGAGCGTGGTCACCGGGAAACTGCTGTTGAAATGTTATTTATTAGCTTGGCTCCGCAGGTTGTACCGGTGCGTAGACGGTTCTATCTCTTGATGTTGTTGTTGTTGAGGTGCAGGTTGTTGGGAGCAAACGACGCTCACTACATCGCAGGGTGTTACAATTTTAATTTGGGATGCCCGTGTGGTATCGATAATAGGATCCCACGCGCGAGAGAGTTTAAAGCTGTCGTCACGATTGAAATTTTGATGGCGCTTGATTTCAATCGCTTCACGTACCAAACGTGGGATGTAATGCTTTTCCTGAGCTAAAACCTTTGCTTGGTCAAAATGAATCCAATGAGGTTCGTCTGGATTGTCCAAGATGTGCTCACAAATTGCCGACTTTTCCCGCTGTTTTTTACTTACAGCACTGATGTGCTCTTTTAGACGGATAGCAATACTCCTTTGCGTTTGTCCAACATAAGAAGACCCACAGCTACAAGGGACTCCATATACGCCAGGGGTTTCGAGAGGGAATTGATCCTTTGGTGACAAAAGATAGTTTTTTACCTTTTTTGGTGGTATAAATATGGATTTTATTCCATATCTTTTTAGCACCTTACCAACTCTATCCGTCACACCCTTGACGTATGGTAAGAAAGCTTTTTTATCTGCAATACTCTCGTCCCTTTCCTGTGACACAAATGGCTTCCAAGTTCTTTGCTTTTTTGAATAGCCATTAGCTCTTAGAACGTTGTCAACAAGACACAACTCAGCCGTCAGATGGTCATTATCGCATATTTTATGAGCGCGCTGAAATAGTGTCGAGACAACCGATCTTAAATTTGCCGGGTGGTGGTGGGAAGTAGCATGTAAGTATCTGTTTGTGTGTGTTTCTTTGCTCAACAGCATGAGATTAAGGGATTTAATCTAATAAATAAAGAAGGATGTGTGCTCAAAAGGGCTGAACTGATTTTTATGAAATTTTCATTCTGTAAAGTTTGGTACGAAACTAGATCAACAGATCTGAATGTGGTCTATGTATTAACATTTTCATATATTGATTGATTAAGCATAATTAAGGATATTTACATTGAGTTACAGAAAAATACATATAAGCATTTGTTTGTTGTTCACCATTGCACGATTAGAGTTTAAGAAAGTGTAGTACAAAAAAAACAGAAATTGGTATAAAAATAACACAAATCTAAAAAGATGGAGGGAATATGAGCGGCTGAAACTTCTGAGATATCGCGAAAGGGCATCTATGTATGTCTAGAGCCACAGAATCACTAGCAGAATGAGAATCACGGCTTTGACAAAAATGAGAGCGATAATGTTTGCCTTGTGACACAGAAAGCGAAGGAGAGCCTAATTCGTGGCTAAGGCCAATGGATGATAGTAAATCTTCTTCGGAAGCTGCAGAGACACGCAATTGAGTTTATCGGACAAATCTTCTTTCACTTTCGAACAGTTCTCAGAGTACTGGAGGATATCGATGTACACAAATCTTTGGACATCCCATTAAGTTGATAGGTGTTCTTCAACTGATCTCCTTCCGACCAGATAGGAATCAGCATTTTGTCCAACCTGTCTCTAAATTTCTTTCTACTTGTGACTTATAGGTACTATAAGGGAAATTATGCATTCTCAAAAATAAAAAGCACGACTGTGTTGCACGAACGAAATTTTAAAAACGAATGTTATTAGAGAAAAATGTTAATAAGGATAAAATAAATTTTGTTTAATTCTTTCAGTAGTAAGAGACAAAAACAGAATGCTATGCAAATATGAATTTATGCAAGATTAAAAATTATAAGTCGTTGCAGTGGTTTTTAAAAAAAAAAGTTTTTATATACAAAATTTTTTAAATATTTTTAAGAAAAAAATTTGGTGTGCCAACTTTAAGTTTTTATTACTGTACGAATGAAAATTGAATTTCCAAAAAAAATATAGAGCTCTTTTTGAGATATCGAATTTTCCAAAAAAAAAATTATTTTTTTTTTCAAAAATTCAAAAAATTATTTTTTTTAAAGTTTTGAAATGCAATAGTCTTAACAATTTTTAGAAGCATCTCTGCAAAAAATTTCATTAAAATCCGTTATGTCGTTAATGAGTAATTCAAAATTTAAAAAAATGGTTCTATGGTAGGTAGAAGCTGTAATACCTTAATTTCAAATTTTGTTCTATTAAATTAAAGATCGTTAAAATTAATTGAAAGAAAAAAATTTTTATCAAAATTCTATGCACCGTTTTTGAGAAAAATACGATTTTTGAAAACCATTTTTTAACATTTGTATGGTGGGTACCTTTATTTTTAGGTAAAATAAAACTTTTTTTCATACATCTTTAGATTATATTGAAAAACTTTTATTTATCAAGTTTAAGAAAAATATAGCATGAAGTTTTCGAAATATTGGTCTTTGAAAAAAAAATTTGAAATTTTTTTTTAAAATCCAATAAAAAATTTTTTTGAAAATTTGAATACACAATTCTATTTATGTTTTTGAGGAGCCTTAGCCAAAAAAAATTATCAAAATCTCTCTTAAAATGATTGATATAGCCTCTAGGGACCTTGAAACGTCGAGAAATGTCAAAAATTCCAATTTGACAAATCGGACCGATTACAATAACTCCCTATGGGAAGTTAAAAAAGATACAAAAAAATTTCGTTTAGTTAAAGGTAGGTACTAGTTAAAAAAAAATTCTGAAAAATGGTTATTGAGGGTACCCCCCAAGAAACCATTTTTAACTTCCCATAGGGAGTTATTGTAATCGGTCCGATTTGTCAAATTGGAATTTTTGACATTTCTCGACGATTCAAGGTCCCTAGAGGCTATATCAATAATTTTTAGAGAGATGTCTGTGTGTGTGTGTGTACGTACGTTCGTACGTTCGTACGTCCGTAAGTTCTTGTACCATTTTCCGTCGTCGATATCTCAAGAACGAGTAAAGATGTCGTCTTCAAATAAATTTTATTTAATAGATAATAACTTCGAAAGAGGCTGAAAGGGCGTTTATTAAAATTCAGTAAGCAGTTTTTTCACTATAACGGTTTAAAAAAAAAGTAAAAATTTTATTTAGTTTCAAATATCACCCGAAAAAATAATGCTATTGACTTCAAATAAAATTTAATGTACTCATTATAAGGTCATACAGATTTGGTATAAATTTGGAGAAAAATGAACATACCGTTATTTTTTTAAATAAAAAAAACTGAAAAAAAAAA
Source organism: Chrysotoxum bicinctum (assembly GCA_911387755.1). Classification (NCBI taxonomy): domain Eukaryota; kingdom Metazoa; phylum Arthropoda; class Insecta; order Diptera; family Syrphidae; genus Chrysotoxum; species Chrysotoxum bicinctum. Next base: position 34,790,746 of record OU426987.1, read on the forward strand.
TTTCATAACCCAGATATTCTTAGAACGGAAAACAATTTGAAACTCAAAATAATTTTATTTTATGAAAAATAATGTGTTTGACAACTGGTAAAAATTTCAAAAAAATCAGTTTACAGTTTTTTTTTACAAAAAAATAAAAAACAATATAAAATTCTATTGAAAATTGGTAAAAATTGTTTTTCGACTCAAATTTCTCGAGAACTAGTAGTGGTATTGACTTTTAATTTAGTTTATTTTATAAATAGTATAATTTTGTACAATTAGTAAAATGTTGACAAATATTAAATTAATAGTTTTTTTTTTAAATAAAAAAACTATTAAGAATTCTAGTAAAAACTAGCTAAAATTGTATTTCAAGTCGAATTTCTTGGGAATGAACAGCGATTGTGCCTTCTAAAGTATGTTGTTTTATACATCGATACCTTCCCGTAAGAATGTACACTAAGCGACATTTCTAAAATTGTTCAGAAACGAAAAAAAACGAAGAAAGTTCTAGTTGAATCATAGTGTGCTAAGAGACAATTTTGGTTAAACTAAGTGACATCTAATAAAATTTTTTGTTGCTCACGACAATGAGATCTTTATTAATGTCGCTTAGCATAATTTTTTTGGCGGATAATACAAATTTCAGGGGGCAACATTATTTTAATGAGAAAACATGGCAGTTGATAAATTTTTTTATTTGTACTCTAGTTTCCTTTTCATTCATAATAGGTTGACGAAACCCAGGCCAAAACGTGGCCCTTAACATATATGTAGTATATTTCCTCATCAAAAAGTCATTTTTGAAAAAAGTGTCGCTTAGTACATTCTTACGGGAAGGTATCGACATAATACAATTATTAACATATGGTTAAATTTTGACAAGTATTAAATTGACAGTTTTAACAAAAATATAAAAAAAAATTCATTCAGTTGTACCCAAGTCCCACATATTCAAATTCCATTAATAGCTATGGTAAAATTGAAGAAAACGTCATAATATGTTTTTATTGTTTTACCACAAATGGGAAGTTATCAGTGTGGGTCGCATCCAGCCTCTTTTTACTTGCGATATAGGTACTATAGGGCAAGTTCTGCATTTGGAAAAAAAATCGAACTCGAGATTTTGATCAAAGTTGACATTACGATGATAGCGAAGACGAAAAAAGTGGGTCTGACAATTCCGTCTGTCTGTCTGTATGTCTGTATGTCTGTATGTCTGTATGTCTGTATGTCTGTATGTCTGTACCTCGAACTACAGCCTAAACTACCGGACGTATTTTCTTCAAACTCGGTAGTTAAGGGTCTTCGGTGATTCCCTAGAGGAAAAATTGAAATTTTTTTTTTAGCTCCAAAACTAAGGGTACCCCCCATACACCCGTAATGCAAAATCTTATTTATCTCGAAAACGGCTCTAACGATTTTGATAAAAAAAATTAAGTGTGATATTATGGACATGGACTATATTTTGGTAAAAAAAAAATTTGGGGGGAAATGTTATTAGGGGTACCTGTCATAGAACGGTTTTTTTGATTTTCGAATTTCTCACCAACGGCTCTAACGATTTTAACCAAAATTTTTATGCAGGAGCTGCTTTGCATTTAAAAAAACCTAAATTAAAAAATTTTTCGAAAAAATAGTTTTTGGATTTTTAAAAAAATAATACAATTTTTTTTTTGAAAATTCAATATCTTGAAAACCGATACACGATTAAATTAATTTTTAAATTACGTTTTAAAATGTATTTTATTAAATACTAACAATTTGCATATCAATTTTTTTTATAAAAATTTTAAGGAAAATTTAGTACACAAAAAACATGTTTCAGTGTGTCTGTATGTCTGTACCTCTCACTACAGCCTAAACCCTTGGACCTATTTCTTTCAAACTCGGTAGTTAAGGGTTTTCGGTGATTCCCTAGAGGAGAAATTGAAATTTTTTTTTAGCTCCAAAACTAAGGGTACCCCCCATACACCCGTAATGCAAAATCTTATTTATCTCGAAAACGGCTCTAACGATTTTGATAAAAAAAATTAAGTGTGATATTATGGACATGGACTACATTTTGGTCAAAAAAAATTTTGGGGCAAAATGTTATTAGGGGTACCTGCCATAGACCCGTTTTTTTGATTTTCGACTTTCTCATTAACGGCTCTAAGGATTTTAACCCAAAATTTTTAGCAGGAGTCCCCTTAAGTTTAAAATAATATTGTATATAAAAATATTCGAAAAAATATTTATTGGGTTTTTTTTAAAAAAAAAAAAAAAAAATTAAGGTTTATTTGCATAAATTCATACTTTTCCGGAAACCAGACGGCAATTTTATGCATTTGAACATTATTATCTCATTAAATCCATGTTTTATATTTATAAAATGTATCTTAAATTCCAAAGTACTTTTACATAAGAGCAAGTTCGTGCGATCCAGTCGTGCATTTTATTTAAGAATACAATTAAAAGCTCAAGTGACCTCAACTCCAAGGTGCGTTTCGCCCAGGTACGACAGTGGGCTCATCAGTTAGATGCTACCGTACCCTTCTAAGACGCAAATAGAAGGGTACGGCAGCATCTAACTGGTGAGCCCACTGTCGTACCTGGGCGAAACGCACCTTGGAGTTGAGGTCACTTGAGCTTTTAATTGAATTTCATTCAATCACACCACTTAAACAGAAATAATTTTCTATTTTCAATAGTTACTTAAGAATATTAATTCGAGATTTTTTATTAAACATTACATTTCGATGCTCGGGAAGACTAAAGAGTAGGGGTTGCTATTTTGTCTGTCTTCCTGTTCGTATTCAAACTAAATTTCTTAGCCAATATTCTAAAAGCTTGGAATAAAACATTTTTTTTTATTATTCAGGCGACATAATTTTTCTTTTTTTCGGGACCAAAAATAACGTTAACTGTAATAAATGTGAACAAAATTTTTCATAATCTTATTTTTCTCGAAAAATAGCTTTCAGAATATTGATAAATTCTTTTCTGTATTGTTTGTAGGTTTTATCTTTAAATTTTTTAATTTTCTTATATCGACATAACGGATTAAAATGAAATTTTATGCAAAAACGCAAAATCTCTTATAATGTTCAATTCTTTCAGAAAATATTTTTCTAGATTAAAAAAAAAAAAAAAAACAATAAAATTAATTTTTTTAAAAACTAGACAATAATATTTCATTGAGTTCAATTTTCCTTTACACGATAATAAAAACCTTAAATTGACGAACCAAAATTTTAAACATATTTAAATTTATTTAAAAAAATCGCAGTATAGATTTGAAATTTTCGTTCTTGCATATAAATTCATATTTGGCTTATATCACATGGTGTTATTTTTTTAAAGCAAGCTCGAGCTTCTTAAAGATTTTGATTCATTTTCTCTACAAACATTATTCATACTTTTTGCATAGAATATTCTAAAAATTAGTAAAAATAGTCTCTTAAACATAAAAGCAATTTTCGGTCAATAGCTATGTAAGACTTGGGTAAAAGAACTTCAGCAAAAGAGGGGCTGATGTATATTCTTATTTTTTTTTTATTATTATGTTTATCAAACCTCACCCTCGATGCTTATTAATATACAAAGAAAAACTGCTCTAAAAATATAAAAAATATATGTATATAAAAATTTCTATATAATTAGGACATTCAATTTTTCCACTGCATTAATTTCAAAATTTATTTAGATTCTGAAACTAAAGTATCGCTGTGACTCAAAGTGTGTTATCCAAATTTTTCTTCGTCCTTTAAACCCCTTTTTTTTGCATATAAATCTTGACCAGCATTAATAACTTCTGGGTATAAAATATCTCAACTCAATCAAAAGTTCCAAATATCCTACTCAGATTGTCTGTTCACTCAAAACGACCTTTAGATGTATGTTATCCTTTTTTATTCTTTCAAAAAAAAAAATGTTCATGAAAATCAAGTGACTTTCGTCGAGATTGCGTGTTGAATATTTCCTTTTCCCATGGCTCTCTTGTTCCCTTCGATTTTCTCTAACTCTCTCGTATTTAAGAAAAACATCCAAGCAGTCCTTTTTATCTGGGAATACTGGAAAATAGTCCTTTTCCTTCGGAGAACAACACATACAAAAAAAAAACACACACACACACACAAGACAAAATATCCTTTTTATCCATGGCGCAAGGTGTGTACCTACATCTAGAACTACCTGTCATAGATCATCCCTTAAAACCAAAGGGATGAGTTCCAAGTTCCATAAGTAGAACGAATTTACCATCGAAACAATCTTGGCGTACTATCAAATCGAAAACATTAAGTACACAAGTCCTACCAATTCGGTGATGATTTGTATCGTTAAAGTTTTTCAGAAAAAAAAATGAAACAAACGATTCAATGTACTTGACTTACACACCTTCAAATGCTTCAAAGAATGAACTAAAAAATGAGTAAGGCCAGATTCACTCTTAAATAATAAAATATTATTTGCAAAACTATTTAGACATAATATTTTGAGAAGCAGTTGAAACCTACACCGGCTGCGGGCGGCGGCAACGGCGACCGATGTTCGTGCATCGTGTCATTAGAGGGTTTTTCGTCATTTTCATCCATGCAACTTAAGGGTTAAGGTAGATAGAGGCTTAGTTATTGGCCTACTTTTTCACTAAGTGATAAGCACAAGGAAGCGGTGGTTGTGTACAAATAGATGGAAATAGATAGATGTAAATAGGGATAGATACTTTGACGATGTCAACAGTAGAGTTTATCTGGGTTATGTTTGAAAAGGATCAGAACGGAAATAAGGGAAGGAGGTTGTAATTCCATTGTTACAAGGGTTGTTGTATGCAGAAGATAGTATTACATCTTCCACGTTGTACGGATATTCTGTACATGCATGTGTGGTAATAGTTTTTAGAACTCAACTTATCTACAAATTGTTGGGTATTTATTGACATGTTATAGAAGGTTGGTACTTATGTATGTATGTATATGTAAATGGGTAGGTACACTGAGATAATATACGATAAGTATTTAGGTTGATTTTTTTTTAATATTAATTTTTACATAAATCTTTAAGACAAGGCGCTTATTGTACTTATAATCGAAGCAGCAACCATCGTTCAATTGATAGATATACCCAAGCACATCAGCTACCTATCAAATTTTACCCTGGGTACTCATGCCACTGGGGCAGGAAAAGTATAGAATTTACCAAAGTTTCCTCAACACTGCAAATGACAGATGATCAACAATCGACACCGGGTTTCGGGTGTCAAGATTTACAAAAATCTTTGGCCAGATATTAAAAAAAAACATAGTATTTACAATTTGAACCCACACGAGCAGAATGGGCATCAGCACATGTGACTTATGTATAGGGTGTCAGGACAAGTGGTGGAAGAGGGCTCATCTCACTTTCTTTACGAATGGCCCAGCCTAGCCAGAACTAGAAAAGATGCCCTCAGAGAATACTTCTTCGACGGGCTGGGTGAGATGTCATTTTGACCATTAAAAAGCATCTTAAACTTCATTCAGAAATCAGAAGGGGTCAGGAAGGCACCACATACCTAAGACTTCATTAACCACACCCTGGGGAGCACAAATAGATCCATAGAGATCCGAGTGAGGTGATATGGCTTGTTGAAGGTGTAGGTACTTTTGAGTGTTGGAGGATACTTTAAAAATCAAAAGAAATTACATAGTTTGTGGATAAAAATATTAAAATTACTTAAAGTCTGTAGAGATCTATGATAAATAACGAAGCTACTTGTGATGACGATATCAATCATCGCGTAAGCGTAGGGTGGATGAAGTGGCGGGAAAATTCTGCTATCTTCTGTGACCGAAAAATGCCCCCTAAGCTGAAAGGAAAGCTCTACACTTCAGTTGTGCGTCCAGCACTCACATACGGTTCACAATGTTGGACAATGTACAAAAAGTATGAGAGTAAGCTAACGGCAGCTGAGATGAAGATGCTTCGTATGACAGCAGGAGTTACAAAGCTTGATCGAATTAGAAGTACGAAGATCCGAGGAAGCCTTCATGTTAAGAATACCATTTCCCAAAAAATTGAACACGACCGACTAAGTTGGTATTGCCATGTTCAAAGGAGAGATCCTGAGAACCCCGTCAAAAAGGCAATATCATACAACGTTCCAATTCGGAATAAATAAAAAGGTAGGCCTAAACACTCCTGGTACAAACAAATGCAAAAACACCAGCATTCGGTTGGCCTCAGAAATGGAACAATACAAAACCGGGAGGCTTGCCGCCGATTTCTGAGGTCAACCCGGCGAACCCCACAGGCGGATCACTAGTGTGAAGCAGATACGTGGGAGAGTTATGATCCCCTCGACATCGAGATCATAACAGCGCCGAACAAAGGAAGAAGAAGAAGAAAGTCTGTAGAGATCTAAGCAGCGCGTCCGTGTGTACGAATGTGCCAACCAAAAAAAGAGTGTTTTTGATTTGTTTTTTTTCGGATTCAATCAGAGTTTGTCACGTACCAGCGTCTTGTTAAGAGAAAACGGTACGTCTAATATCAAACAAATTAAATTCCCACAATTCCAGCTGACGTTTCAGATTATTAAAGTCACTAAGCCCTAGTTTTCCACATTCTTTCGTGCAATTACTTTATTTACTTTATTTAATGAGGTGGGGGTGAAACTGAATTTAATTTCATTCCGGAATTTCATGATTTTAAGATAAATTTCACAACTGGATCGGACGAAATATCTGTTGAGTTTTCAAATTTCAGCCGAAAAATAATATTCAGCTACCAGGCTGATATTTTTGGATGCATAAAATTAAATTTGGTGGTGCAACAGCTCGGAGTGAACCAGGACCTAGTGACTTACAACTCTCAACCATTCCTGGGTGCGTGTTACCAGGAACAGAGGGGACCTACAATTTTCTGCCGATTCCGAACGTTTAATGAGCAGCACTTTCCATGACAAGAGATACTCTTGGAGAATTTGTCAATTCCTCGCAAGAGGCAGTACAGTGGATTTTGAGCTGGCAATGGCAATATCATCTATTCATACTTCTATGATAACGAGGTTGATCAGGTCATCACCGTAACCAAGTTATTTTGGACCGAATCGCATGATATGGACACCAAAGACATGCGGTGACAACAGTACGCTGCCAGGTGCCACACAGACTTTGCCAAAATCGACATTTTGCACGAGCGATTTTCGAATAAGGATATCTCGTGCGGAGACTTTGTGAATTGGCCACCGATATTGTGTGATTTGAACTCGCTAGATTTCTTAGTTTTGTTAAGTCGCTAATCATCAACAAGCAACCACTACCCTGAAAACCAACCAATACTAATTTGAGAAAAATAGAAGAAACTATAAAAAGTTGAAAATACAATTTTGAGTATTCTCTACTAAATTTTACTATTCTAAAATTATTCGAAAAAGGAGCAAATACTTGTTACTAATTTTTTAACAATTTTGAAGAACCGAAGGAAGAAGGAAAATATTCAAATTAAACTGCCATACACGCAATCTACTACCTACCAGGTGGACCTTTGTGCAGAAATGGGGGATAGCGTTTAGAGTTGCAGTCTTTTAAGCTGGGGTCTTGTATATGAGTTAATTTTCAGATCAAGAGTTTTAGGATGCGATCAAAGCTGTGTTAAGAAGTAGAACTTAAATCATTTTAATTATTTTGAGGTTGTGTTGTTCAGATATACAATTGAAGTGTATGTCTATGTTTCGTTCTATTATTGTCTATATAGATGGCTTGTGAGTCTCCACCCCATCCGCTAGAACAACACGATCAAATTTGATGGGTACTTATTTTTTCATTCTCTTCGATATGACAAAATGTGGGTCGAAAAGTGGGAATGATTGGAATGAAGTGGAACACAGATAACGAGATTAAGAATGATTTTCGATGCTGCAAGTCTTACCTTGGTTTTATTTTTGCGTATTCTTTCAAAAATCTTATTTTTCTTAAAATATTTGAATAAATGAACTTCAATTTTCTTAGAATTAATTTTAAATTCAGCCGTGAACATAAATTTTAATATTTTACAAATTAAGAACATGAAAGCACATAACTAAGATATTCTCGACATCTTAAGACTTTACAGATATCACAAATTTATATTAAAAATAGTAATGATACAAGTATAGAACCTTGCGGTACACCAACATACTTATAATTTGCACTTGAAGTTGAATTATTTACACAAGAATCTTGAGTTCTATAAGTTGAATAGCATTTTAGCAATTGAATTCGATGCCTTTACACGTATTTCGACAATATACTGAGAAGTCTTCTACGTTCCACTGCTCTTTAAAACTCCAAATATAGTGCAATGATTCTTTTTCCAGTATCATTATCATTATTAGAATTATTAAAATTGATATGCTTGCACTTTTAAACAAATAAGTAAGGCAATTTTGTAATAGTTACTAGTGACTGCTATTGCGGGACATGTTGGAAAACCTTTTTTTTCAAATTGAATTAAGCCCTACAGAGCATGTGGTTCCAGAAAGACAGCGCCATATTACACAAAGTTGTGTTGCGATGCGAATTTTACGAGAATATTTTTCCCCGCCAAATAATGTCAAAAAGTGGTGAAAATGACGAACTCTACGATACCCTTATTTGAAACCTTCCAAATTCTTCTTAAGGGGATACTTGAAAAAAAAAAAAAAATTATATCAACAAACCAACCACAAACTTGATGCCTAAGGACAATACGAGTATCATCAGAAACGAAATTGCTGAAATTACAACAAAAGTCTGCGAAGTTGTTATCCACCGTGATCGAACTTGCGGCAAAGCGCTAAATTTGTCAATTAAGCCTAGTACTCAGTTTAAGTGAAAATGAAAATTTCATATAATTGTGGCAGCTGGTTCACTCGCGTGAGATCCCCAACGAGAGGTGAGTACCAAAATGTGGATTGGAAAAACAATTATGTTCCACAACTTTTTCCACGCCAAATTTTCATTTCTCAATGTACAACCATCAGGAAAAAGCTTAAGGCAGCCTGGAAAACTGTGACATTGGTTAGTTAATTTAAATATTTTGTTTCAAAATAAAAAATTGAAAATTTATAAACAGAAATAAAGAATGAATAACGAATTTTTTGATACTACTGTCGAGAGTTTACTTAATGAAAGTATTCAGTATTTCAGGTGAGTATCAAAAATTCACGTGGAAAAGTTTATTCTATTTTCATTTTTATTCTCCGCGTGTAATTTGGAACGTATTTATTTTTCATTTCACGCTAGGTGAGTACTAGGCTTTAGTCAAAAAAATAAATAAAATATATTTCACCTATAAGCGTCGTTAAAATACTAAAAAAAAAAATCAAAAAGTTTTAAATTGTTAGTGATTTTGCATTTAATCAACTTCTTGATGATTTAATCATCAAACGATAATCTGAGCGGTAGATTACCTGTCCTTCTCTCATCTCCCACAGTTGTTTTGATTTCGTTATTAATTTTTGGGACATGCCATGCATTGTGCATAAATTAATAAACCAAAACAATACCGTATAATTTGCAGTTATTAGTTTTGGGAATCCAGGAGCGGATCACTACATTTACTACTAACGCAAAGCACAAGTAGTAAATTGTATTGTGAAGTTATTTTGAGGCCCAAGCCCGATATCAGCATAGATAATTATCTGTTTTTTATTTTAAAATACAAACTCAGGTGCAGGAAAATAAGTCCCCAGGAACTAAGTCCACTGAGGAACTAAGTTCTCTCTTGAGGTTGGAAATAAGTCCCCAGGAACTAAGTCCATTGAGGGACTTAGTTCTCACTTAATGGGAACGAAATTCACTTTACTAAAGTGGTTTTTGTTCCCATTAAGTGAGAATTAAGTCCACTTTCTTATGGGAAATTAGTACATACTCGAAAGTATAAAGTGGGAATGAATTTCCAACAACAAAAACTTATTGATTTTATGTTGGTCATTTTCCAGATTTTTTAAATGCTAAAGAAACTTTGCATACACCCAACCTCGCACCTACCCCGAATTCTATAGTATGCCCAATCAGGGGGGTTACATACCTCACTGTTTATACATGTCGTTCACATGGCTTTACATGGGAATTTATTTCACATTCAAAGGGAACAAAACCCACAGTTTTTTGTAAGGAATTTCCCACCTTGCATGTCCGTCCTTGAAGAGGAATGCATCCACTATGTCGCTGTACATTAGTCCATTAGTATGGTATGAAATGACCACATATTCGATATCTCCAAAATGGCTGATAAGTGTTTAGGTTTCCTTCGAGGAAGCAAGAAATTGTCCACGCCTTCTGATCTGGCACTAATCTATGAGCGGGTATATTCATCTCATATTTGGTCAGATGCTCCAGAGGCTCTTGCAAAGAATCCAAAAAAGAAATTCAAAAATGATAGGTGAAAGAAGTATTAAAAAAATATTTGCATCTCTAGAGCACCATTGCAGTTTTTTAGTAAGCAAAAGTCAGTAGTATTCCTCCCTGTAAATAACTACTCGTATACCGTTATACTCGCGCTTCAGCATATTCCCGTCAGCTTACCCTTGAGCCAGAGACTCTTTCCTTAGCCGCACTAAACGAATGTGAAATGCTTAACCCAGCTCAATATTTTTCTCTTCCATTACAAAATTCAGCCATTCAAAACCAATGTGGATCTGTATCTCCTTTAAATCCTTTCCAACTATCCAACATTTTAAGGGAATAGTTATGATTCCTTTTCCCCAATCATAACACAAAAATCAATTGATTGCAATCTTCGGAGCATACGAGTAATTTGCATTCATTTCCAAATTTATTCCCCTTTAAATAATCTTAGATCACTTGAGCATTAAAATATGAAACAAATTTTTAGGGTTACACTATGCAACCTGAGAATATTTTACGCCACGCATTTTAAGATATGACAAAAGAGATGAACTCAGGCGTGGAATACTAGGTTAAATGTTGTAAATGTAAATGTAAATGCAATTGTGGAACGAATTTAATAAAGCCGTAGCATATAAGATTTAATAAGGTCAAAAGACAAAAGACTCCAAATGAATGCAAAAGAATGTAAATTATTCAAATTAATGGGAAAATCCAAAAGAATGCATGAATCGTCAGAAGATTGCAAATCAATTGATTGCTATGTAATGAAAGGTTCAAAATGTGATTGCATTGATTTCAATGCCAAAGTCGCATTCACAAAATGAAGTCAATGAATGCAATCTCTAAATGATTTTAAAAGATTGCATTCTTTTACAACCCTTGATGTTATTACATAAATAAAAATGTTCACACTCATGAATATTTATTTATTTTATTGATAAGACAACTTAATTGAAATAGTTTGAACCAAAAAATAAAATTCCGTCTGAATAAAGTTAAAGTAAAAGTTTGTTAATCCAACAGTTTGACTTATAATTAATTTTGTGCAAAATTTGTTTAATATTTTTCTGAAATCAAAAAAAATAAAATGCACGATTGTGTCGCACGAATTTGCTCCTATGTAATAGACAAATTTTAAAAACGAATGTTATTAGAGAAAACTGTTCATAAGGATAAAATTAATTTTTAAATTCTTTTAGTAGTAAGAGACAAAAATAGAATGCAATCCAAATATGAATTTATGTAAGAACAAAAATTATAAGTCGTTGTAGTTGTTTCTTAAAAAAAAGCTTTTATATACAAACTTTTTAAAGCTTTTTAAGAAAAAATTTTGGTACGCCAATTTAATGTTTTTATTATTGTTCGAATAAAAATTAAATTTACAAAAAAAATATTGAGCTGTTTCTGAGATATCGAATTTTCAAAAAAAAGATAAACTAGATTTATTTTCACAAATTCAAAAAATATTTATTTTAAAGTTTTGAAATGCAATATGTTTTAGACTTTTTAGAAGCTTCTCTATAAAAATTTTCATTAAGATCCGTTATGTGGATAATGAGAAATTCAAAATTCGAAACAATGGTTCTATGGTAGGTACAAGCTGTAATATTTTAATTTTAAAATTTTTTTTTGTTAAATTAAAGATCGTAAAAATTAATTGAAAGAGAAAATTTTTATCAAAATTCTAAGAAAATACGATTTTTGAAAACCATTTTGTTTAATTTTTTAGCGTTTGTATGGTAGGTACCTTTATTTTTAGGTAAAATAAATTTTTTTTTACATCTCGTAGATTATATTGATAAACTTTTATTTATCAAGTTTAAAAAAAAACCTAGCATGGGGTTTTCGAAATATTGAGTTTTGAAAAAAAAAATAAATTGTTTTTTTTGTTTGAAAATTTGAGTACACAATTCTATTTATGTTTTCGGGGAGCTTTAGCAAAAAAAAATTATCAAAATCGGTTGTACCGTTTTTGAGCAAATCAAAAAAATGGTTCCATGGGGGGTACACTCAATAACCATTTTTCGGAAAAAAAATTTTAAACCAATACCTAGCTTTAATTAAATGAAATTTTTTTGTTTTTTTTTTTATTTTTAAAATCTGTTGAACAGTTTTTGAGAAAAAAAAATGTTTATTTAATTTCGAAAAAAATTCGTATGGCAGGTACCGTTGTTTTTGGTCTTAAAAAAAAAGAAAAAAACATCCGGGGAAAAAATTAAAAATGATATCTACCAAGTTTGAAGAAAATCGGCCGAGCCGTTTAGCCTGTAGTCGAACAGACAGACAAAATTGCGAGACCCACTTTTTTGGTCTTCGCTTTTATTGTAATGTCAACTTTGATCAAAATCTCGAGTTCGATTTTTTTACGAATGCATAACATAGTACCTATAAGTCGCAAGAAAAATTGCTTACACTAATATTTAAAGTCACAACTTACCTAAATATGTGGTGAACTTTTTTTCAAAAATTTAAAACTTTAAGTTAGAAAATTTAGCACCAGCTCAATATTCCTCATCTTGTTGTTCTTGAAATTGATTAAGTACCCCAGTGTCAACCCAATATCGCAACCAAGGATATATGTGTGTACATAAACATAGTTCAACTTTGTACACTCTATTATAGCTGGCCTGCAATGACTTTCTGTCTAATCTGAAATGGTTATGCTTTTAAGCTTTTATGAATGACATATTGGAAGAAGCAAAAAATATGGAAAGAAGTCGAAGCAACCCCTTTCTTCCATTTTATTGGGGAATGACGTAAAACACCATCAGGGGCTTCGTTGATGGAAATGTATCTCATAACCAATAATAATACCCTTGATCTAATAAACCTTCTGCCAAAAATAGCTATTCCATTCCACGACGACGACGGTGGCGGTGGAGCTGCCCTAAATCACAGTGAGTAATCGTTTTTCTATTCATCTAACCTCTCCCCTACCACCCTTCTCGTCGTCGACGTAATAACAAATATGTTTTTCTTGCCACCATATGTATGGGCCGTTTAAAAGGACATAAAAAGGATATACGAGCATAATACAGAACAGCAACAGCTTGAACTTTATAATATTGTATACAAATAAACATTGCAAGCTGTAGAGGAATTAGGTAGGTATATAACTTCGTCATTTTATTATTTGATCTTACACTGAAAGCCTACATAATCTTAGATGTTGTCAAATTTTCAGGATTCACATTCAGTCGGCTTAGCTATTCATTGGATTTCACTTAAAATAAAAAAAAAGTTACTAATTTCTTTCCTTTTTTTTGGCTGATAGAATGATAAAATTTGTAAATTTTAGATCCAAGATTTAGATAAGCTTCTATAACACAAAGTAAAATGTCCCTTAATCCGTAAGCAAGGTAGTATCAGCAAAAGTTTAAAATTGGCTCAATTCACAATGCCCTGAGTGAGTCGTCCTTAATGACAAAGTTAGAAAAAAAAAAAAACTTTTTTAAGTAGATACTTTCCTCTAATTTACTTACCTACTGTTCAAGGACATAAAATGTCCTGCAGAGTACCATTACTTTTGATGAACATTCCTTTCGTTTTCTGTTTTTTTTTTTCGTTCTTTTATTTTTTTAGTGGGTAATGTTGTCCCATTACCAGTCTTATTTTATTTATAAACTCTCCGCCATCTTTGTGTGTGTGTGTTTGTGTAGAGGTAGGAAAGCTAGAGCAAGAGAGGTCAAAATGAATGTGGGAAATAGGACAATCCCCAATTTAAGGGATTTATTAGGTTTCAAAGCGCAAAGTCTTGCCCATTGTTGTCAGCGACGTCGACGACAACACCAACGCCAACTCCAACGCCAACGATATGCCAGCGTACAAGGTGCTTACACAAATCAAATTCCATTTAACAATCTCGCCTCGTGCTAATACCTTAAAATTTATACCTTGGCCGGTCTGTGCTTTACGTTGGGGGATTATGACTTAGAGCTCCCATCAGGATAAAAGCCTTCATCAGCTGTACACAATATACAGCACACAAACAGACACACACACCGAAAGCCTACTGGCCCGAACCAAAATACCAGCTTTAATTTCCTGAGCAATCGCTAAAGGACTCTAAGACCATTGGGATATCCTTTTGCGAGAGAGAGAGAATATACAGCAGTAAGCTGGGAAGGGGAGGAATAGGTTTTAATTCTATTTTTATATTTTTTTTTACATTTTTGTAGCCCTTCCGCTCTCAGCCCTTCTATATCAAGGCTAATTTTTCATCAGCTATTTTTGCTGGTGTAATTATAAAGAACTATGCTGTGTGCTCTTTGGTTACTATCGGAAGGATTTCATGTTCATTATTCATTTTTTATGTGTTTACTAACCAAACCATGCCTGCATGGACGACTGCCTCCAATTAAGACATTTAAAGGAGACGTAACCCAACTGGCCTTCCATGTCTTCGCAGCTAGCTATTGCCTCTTGGGTGAGTAGGGGGTTGCAGAGGGTATAGTGGTTGTGTCATGGGCGTTTTTGAAGGGAAGGAAGAACTAGGTAAGAAGGTACTTCTTTTTTTCATGCTCCTAGAATGGGGTAAGCTGAATTTTAAATTTTTTAGATAATCAAGTTTTTATCCTTTTTTAGCCTTGTTATTTTTGTTAGGTGCTTTGTGTTGTTCTTGGCAGTTTAATTACTGTAAATTGGGACATGGACATGACTCATTTAGAGAGGAGAGACAACAACAAGGACCTAAACGAAGACTACGACGGCAACCGACATAAAGGACGACATTTTTAGTATCTTGTTATGTTGTTTTATTATCCTTTCATTTTTTTTTTGTTATTTCCATTTGTCTTCAGCACGAAGCGAAGAGTGAAGAGACTGAAGAGACTTTTTGAGGAGATCTAAGACGATAGGTTCTTGTTTTATTTTCTGTTTTCGTTTTGTTAACATAAAATAGACAACAATAATATCAACAAGAACAACAACAACAGAAAAAAACGTGTAGAGTTTATAACTTAATAAATTTAAAATAACTTTATTTATAGCGTGCCTTATTGCGCAATAACTTCGCCATGAATGCTTTTATGGGTTTTAACTTTGCAGTTTATTGAAGAGAGGTTTTCCAAAGGAGTTGTTAAAAAATAAAAAATAAACACAAACAAAACTTTAGTCAACTTTCGGAAAAGATTTAATATCATATGTGTGTTGGGAATGTCCTATAAACCAGCAGGATGAGTATAGGTACCTAGAAAAGTACTCAAATTTGAAGTGCGTATACTTAGTTTACTTATTTTTTGAAAAAGAAGAAGTGTATTATTGTGGAGATGATGCAGTTTTTAAAGGACTTTTTGAAACTTTTGAGTACCGAACTAGGAATAGAGAAACTACGGATAGGTTTAAGGGGTACTTAAGGAAACTAACTATAAGTATTATTAAGTTCTCGATAGAATTGGTTATTTTTTCTTCTCATCTTTTAGAGTGGATGTGTGCTAATAAAAATATAAATTAAAGGTTTTTGTTGCAATAAATATATATGTATATATGGTACGTATTTTTTTTTTAAATCTTCGACAGACGGTGAACCATTAAAAGTTCTAAAAATTGCTCGTCCTACTGGTGAAAGAAATCAGTGATGATTAAGAGAGGGTAAGAGACTTTCTGTTATATTTACGTCGTTGTAGTTCTAATACCTCGTAACTGGAAAAAGTCAATTTTTTTGGAAAATAAAAAAAAAACTTACTTAAGCGATCATTAGGGGCTAGAAATTGACTGCATATTAATTGAAGTATCTTTGATCGGTGCTGCTAAATAAACTATTAAAAGTGGGATTTAAAAAAGATATCGCACATTAGGAGGAATTAGACCTTCAGTATGATATTTATTGAATTATACGAGAGAAAGGACTATGAACTGCTTTGTTGCCTTTTTATTAACTGGGTTACAATATATTTTCAGTGGATAATTAACTGTGAAAGATGAACATGGCTTAGAGTTAAGAGTTATTTTCGCAAGAAATATGTATTTCTTCTTGTGATATGAGGTATTACGCTTTTAATTGTAGCTATAGAAATATTTTTAACGGGACTTTTACTATCAGATTAAAAACATTTTTTTACAATGAATTTGCATCAAAGTTATACACGATTTATCTCGAATACGAGGTATTAGACTTTTAATGTTGTTTAGTTATTCGAATATATGATATTTATCAACTAACAAGAAAAAGAGATTTTTCTTCAAATCTACCTCTGTCTATCAATTTCTACTCTCACCTCCTAGCTGTAAAGATCGGGTGCTTGGTACCTCAATCGGAGATAGGGTCAAAATCCCAGTGGGAGGTTATTGGGGAAAACAAACAAGAGAGGGGGAAGAGACATCTCTCCTTCAATTCAGGCAAATGGATTCAAAGGTGGAGTCTGCAGTTCCATTTAGGCTGAACTACTATGAAATATCTCGGAGCTGAGGCCTATTAAGAATAGCTTATCTGGCTCTACGTTACCGGAGTTATACTAAGGGTCCATTCCTGCAGGGTGGGGGTTGTGCCATCGCTATATGACTTTCCAAAAAAATAATTTATTTGTGAAGCAACATTACGGAAGATCTTGGAAAAAAGCAAGGAACTTCGAAACGACACCTACCAGCCCGAATATGATTATAGGAACTTCTCCGTTTATTCAGGACGACGCACGATTGAAAAAGTATACTGCTCCATCATGGGCAGATAGATCTCAATGATGCATTTGTTGTCAAAACAGGTCTTTCACATTGTCAAGCGACTTCTTCAACATCGTTCGGGAAAGAATAGTACAAAACTCCCGCCGTCTATACTAAAGGCACATACTCAAAAGTCTGCCGAATTATTCGGATATGCCAACAACATTGACATAATGTGTATAACAAAGCGTGATGTCAGTGGCTTGTTTGTGAGTACATATAGATGGAAGCGAAAAGATGGACTTAGCGGTCAATGATGGCAAGACTAAGTATATGGAGAGAATGTCATTTACTTACTTTACTTTAGTTGGTGCCACAGCGCGGGGTGCGCCTGGGCCTCAAATAGTAGACCCCGCCAGCAGTCTCCATCTCTAGCTTGCTGCCTCCAGTTTCGAGTCCCAAGTTACCTTAAATCTCCCTCAACTTGATCACACCACCGGAGATGAGGTCTACTTCTGTTTTTCGTACCCTCTGGCATAGCGTTGAATACCTTACGGGATGGAGCACCGATGTTAATCCGCTCTACATGCCCTAGCCATCTTAGCCGCTGAATACGTATTTTCTTGACTAGGGACACGTCGCTGTACATCTCGTAAAATTCATGATTGTATCGTCTTCGCCAGATTGTATTTTGCCTATCGACACAAACCGGATCATAAATCGTACGTAGAACTTTTCTCTCGAAAACACCAAGGGAGCTTTCATCCACCTGGGAAAGGGTCCATGCTTCTGCACCATATAGCAAGACCGGGATGATCAGGTTTTTGTATAGCGTCTCCTTCGTATTCCTCGATAGGGATTTATTCCTCAGAGAATGTCACTACAGATAGCTGTATCCTTGAGGTAGTTCAGGACTGTCTATTTAAGAGAATAACATTTGTCAATCGCTGCTTCTTTGGACTAAGAGGCAATTGAGTAGCATAGTAAACCCCACTCTTGTGCAACTTAAATGTTTCTTAACATCCTGGTCTAATTTATGTTGCAGAGACATGATCCTTGTCAAAAGTGAATGAGAACGCTTTACGATGTTTAAAGAGGAAAATTCTCCAGGAGATTTTTTGTCCCATCTGCAAAGGTGGATAGGGCAATAGAAGATATCACCACGAACTGTACTGTCTATTTATTGAAACCGACCTATTCAAACGAATTAAAGTCCAACGACTGAGATGGCCTTGTAGATCGGATGGTCCCAAATGTTCCGGACCAGATAGTCTTCGAATATAATCTCGGAAACGAAACAGTAAAAATTCAGGTGGCGTACAAAGATGGGAAGAACGGACCTCAACCTCGTGAAACTAGAGACATCTAGCTAAGAACCAAGCTGGCTGGAGAAGCGTGTTGTTCATCTCGGAATGTAGCCACTGCCTTAAAAAAGTAAGTAAGAAAGTAACAAGAAAACGTTATACGAGATATTTGGTTTATTTACTACTCTATTACATATTTGAGCATCTTTATTAGCTATAGCTTAAGAAGTGCTTCGTGTAGCTTATCGGCTCACAAAGAATAGGTTGCGAGATATTTTCAGAGGATAATGTCGAAATTTTAAAAATGTTCTTTTCTGGGATACGAAGTATTAGAACCATGTAAATATGTATATTTAATAACCCGAAACTAGAAAAAGGAGTTTTTGATTTTGATGCAAAAATGTGCTGGATCTGATGAAAATGTCTCGTTAAAAAATTTAATAATTATATATTAGTTTAAAAAAAAAAGTACTACCTAATGCCTCCCAATCCTCTGTTTCTTCAATCACTGAACAATCTCCTTATAACTTTGGCCTTGTAATGAAAAATAATTTTCATCCGTATAAATATGAAAATCAAGCGATGAAATATCTCGGCATCCAGAAAAAATACATCGTTACCTGATAAATTACGTATATAATACCTCTTAAACACTTAAGCAATTGCTGAATTTAATAAAATTGTTATAACTTTCTTAGCAGAAACGTTCCTAAAGTTAAATTTTTATTGTATAATTCGAAGAAACTGGCTCAGTTATAGATGTCTAAAAACTCATCCTATATCGCCTCATTAGCGAAAACGTTGAAGAAAACCCAAATCTATCGATTCACGGCAAACATACCTTTTGAGATAAATGTACAATAAACAAAAGTTTGATCAAAATCTAGATCAGAATTGTGTTTTAATTTACTTTCGAAACCACAAAATAGATGTACAAAGTGGTATTAAATAGACCCCTTATAAAATAAATGGTAGGCTTATTATAGGCTGTGTTCATAAATTATGAAATCAAAATTTAACACTTAAGAGTATATCATAAAAACTTACTTTTCTTCACTAGAACTTACAACAGTTGTCATACCTGAAATTATAAAAGAAAGTTAGTGTTAGGAAATCTGGTCAAAAGGACGAAGAAAAAACTTTATGTAGATGGAGAATTATTTAAACCTATGTTTTATATACATATGTAAGTAGTAAGTTTATTATACAAAATACTAGCCTACTACGCTATTTTTAATACGAATCGTTTTGTATTTAATAAAAATAATCAAAAAACACTTCCTTACCGAAATTAACACTCTTTAGAAAAAAACTTAAGTAAAATATAGGTATGCGGCCAAGACCAAGCCGCACGTAAAAACAAACAAAACCATTTCCATTTCACTCAAAATGCTATTGAGTGTATTCAAGTAACTTTAAAAAAAAAGAGCCACACTGCTCAGCGATGTGACGATAGAATTAGAGAAACAAAAAACAATGTGTGTGTGTAAGTAAGTTAGATGAACTATAAAATACAGAAAAATTGAATATGAAGGTAGGTAGGTAAGAGAAAAAACGTAACTCTTGAATGGAACAGATATTAAGAGAGAGAGAGAGAGAGAGAGAGAGAGAGATAGAGAGAGAGAGAGAGAGAGCATAGGAAGAAAATAAAAATAAAAATGTTGGAATGATAATGCCATGAAAGAAAGCAGCGACCTCGCGAATGTGGTAAAATCTAATTCCTGGATAAAATAAATTCAAAAAGTTTATAATTTTATAATTTGTTTTTATTTATTTCTCAGGTTATATGTGTAACTAAGAAGTGGGTTTGGGCTTAAAATTTGCGCAACAATATCAACTTTATAAAACAATACTAATATTTGTCGATTATTATATAGGCTTTAAGATATAAGTGGTTGTATAAGTCAACTAATGAAAAAAAAAATGGACAAAAAATCTAAAATTTATAATATTTAAGTTTGACAAATAATTAATGAAAAAAGTTATAGCCACGAACACTCTTATAACAATATAGAAAATAATAACATTTATTTAAAATAAATTGGTTAACTACTTTCTGAGATCATTCAACCCAAACCTTAAAATGGTTTCGCTTTTATATAACAGTATAGATATCGCCAATGTGTTTAAAAGTTGAGTATTCGGTCAAATAATATGTATGCTTAGCTGGTGAATAAACCAATTTTTTTCAAAAATTCCAAAAATATTTTTTTAATGTCTTAAAATCCAATGTTTTTTTTTAAACTTTTTATAATCTTCTAGAAAAGTAAAAATTAAGTGAAACAAAAAAAAATATCAAAATTCTCGAAGCCGTTTTTCAGAAAAATACGATTTTCGAAAACCATTTGTATGGTGGGTACCTTTATTTTTAGGTAAAACAATTTTTTTTCCTCAGATGTTGTAGATTATATTAAGAAACTTTTATTTTTCAAGTTTAAATAAAATCGAGCATGGGGTTTTCGAAATATTGAGTGCGCAAAAAAAATTTTGAAATTTTTTGAAAGAATCCAAAAAAAAAAACTTTTAAACCTTGGAGGGGCTTCATAATGATTAATGATGTTTGGAAACTCTATTTGAATCACCCTGTACCTTGGTTATGTTATTAAGAACAAAAAAAAAAATTCTAATCATTTGAGACATTGTCATATTTGTTTCCAGAAAACTGACGAAACCACGAGTACCATTCACCCAAAGTAAACATATCCCAATCCATAATAATGTATGCGGTCCCTCATCACTCACCGATAAAAAAAAATAATAATAAATTAATGTTCACAAAGCCAAGAGAAAATTAACACTTCAAATTATTTCAAACCATTCTTAGCGCTATACACATACACAAAAGATTAAAGAAATCAATTTATGCGGTACAAGATATACACAAGAGAACCGCAACGATGATGGCGGCAGCCGGCGGCGTTAACCCAACGTAAACATTCACGGAAAAGGATATTGTATGGTTGACAGAAGAGGGGATGGTATTTAGTGTGAGAAATCAAAGGCTCTAGAAGAAAACGACCGATGTTGGTCGAGGGGACGGTCGAAGATGTGGATGTGACAGAAAAGTATAGTGACAGTCTATGTATATAAACCAAACAACACATAACACCAGTATATCACACCATCATCGACGCCACATAAAACGCGCTGAGTTGCATAGCGTATTAAGCGAGCGGGTGGTGACCCTCGTCAAGTTGCATTACAAACACTTGTGCTGGCAAATAAAACAAACATCAACATTGTTTCCAATAAGATTGCCTGGTGAATCAGGGACGCTGGCTGTACTGTGTATACACTCTGTAAGCTGCGAGGCACAAATCCCCTTGATCGTATTCCAATCAACACTTAAGTGGACCTTCACTTGGTCATGTGTGTGTAGGTACGTTTCAGGTCATAATATGCTTCCATTTTATTCGTCCGTCCGTTCGGAATCATCAACCTTGTTGTCCAACTCTAGCTGAAGAGTACGATGGTAAAGTGGAACTACACAACAACGATGACGGCCACAACAACATGCAGAGACTTTGTGCGGTCTAATTTTTATGCTGTGCTTGTCAAAACAAACACTCCTTATGTCGAGGACCGAGGGGGAACCATCCCTTGTGCTGATATCCACTCGGTTCATAGTTCAAGGATTTGTATAGCGATATCCTTGATTCTATATTCGGGCAAATTACTTGTGAAATATTGCGATATAGAAAAGATTGTGTTCTCGAAGGACTTACTTTATACGGTAAAGTGTTTTTTTTTTTGTAGGTATCAAAAAACATAGAACACATTGACGGTCTATCGAGTCGATACTATAAATTTGCATTGGAAAATAAAAATTGAATCTTAATAAACTGGGCATATCATCTGGAAAGACTGGGAATTGGAGGTATAGTAACAGTGTGACACAGGTACACGTAAACTCCTTCGCTAGCTCTGAACCGAAACCTTCCTATTATTTCCATCTTAAGGGATCCTGGATTTTTCCATTAGCGCGGGTATACTTTAGCGGCCATATTGTTTTTGTAGCATCTGCCAAATCTGGAGCCAAACTACCGCATCAGTGAACGAGTGAGTGAGTCCCATCAGTGATCGATTGAAAACGTCAAATTAGAGTAATCGATTGCTAGTTGACGTAAGCGGTAATGCCAAAGTCACATAATTCAGTCACGTATTACTCGATAACTGATGCGGTAATTTGACCCCTGTTGTTTATTGTTCTGTTACTGACGCGAAATGACAAGGAACAAGATTTCAAATGATAAAGCTGTATTATCAAAATGAGTGTTCGTTAGTGCAAACGTTGCGCTCATTTTACAGTAGATTGGTATCTCGAGATTTGGGACGACTGGATCGTTAATCAATCAGCCAACATTAGCTACGGTCCGCTAAAGTGAATTGCGTAACCTGAGGCTGAGGCACACGAGTTCTTGGGCCTTGGGACTACACCCGTACAAGATCCAACTTCGTGGTGATAACTGTTCGTATTCCTGTCGAATATTCTTCTTGAAGACTGCTAATGTCTGATGCTTATTAGAATAAGCCCTCGACTTCAAGGAGCAATCAAGAAAGAAGTGTGGGATGGTTAAATCGTGTGATCTTCCTGGCCATGCCAAATCGCCAAAACGGCGATTACGCGACCAGGAAACTTTTCCTTCACAATATCCATTGTAGCTCGTGCTGTGTGTGCGGCTGCAACGTCTTGTTGAAACCAAATGTCCACCAACCCCGCTCATCCGATTCCAGCGGTAACAAGTCGTTTATCATGGCCCTGTATTGACCGTATTGCCTATTACGTCCCCAAAAAAATACGGACCAATCAATCCTCGCGCGGAACGCTGCACCACACTGTGGCT
Organism: Chrysotoxum bicinctum; assembly: GCA_911387755.1. Lineage (NCBI taxonomy): Eukaryota > Metazoa > Arthropoda > Insecta > Diptera > Syrphidae > Chrysotoxum > Chrysotoxum bicinctum. Next base: position 34,813,804 of record OU426987.1, read on the forward strand.
TTGCGTGGATGTTATAATATATGTACATATATCTTCGTGCATCACACGCGGATTTTCAGTGACCCAGAGATATTGAATTAAAAAAAAAGTCGGTATTTTTTTAACTAAATGAAATTTTTTGAATTTTCTTTTAAAAATCTGTGGAATAGTTTTTCTCAAAAAAAATATTGTCTTAAATTTCAAAAAACAAATTGTATGGCAGATACCGTTATTTTTGATCATACAAAAACAGACAACCTCGCCTACAGTGAACACGAACCTCAGTGAGTTAATGGGACCATCTCTCCCTGAGATTGTTAAGATCCTTTTGGGGAAAGGGACAGCTTCAGAAAGGCTCCAGCTTAATCAGCAATAGATAGATACTGACCAAACAAACAGTCGTTGCTAGGAGCCACATGCACCTACGGGCTTATTAGAGGGACGATTTCTCAAGTGGGTTTAAAGGAAAGGACCACGCCCATAAAAGGCGTTTACCTATCCTGAACCAGGTGATTATGTGATGACAGACTTTTCTTCAACGACTTAGAAGTACCTACACTTTGACATTTCAGGCTATAGTTTGCTGAAACTCATCTACACCCTTAACGGGCTTGAAAGGCATAGGATTATCATAAGTTTCAGGGTATCGCAATGGATATACATTCATCTAAGTGTGACGGTAAGCCGATCAACTGTTATAGCCCGTAGATTAATCTACAAAGTAGAGACACTGAAAGCACTGGCAACTGAGGACATCGGCTTAGACCATATACAACAGAGAAAGAGACACACAGAAAGAAAGAACAACAGAATCGTCTTTGGGTTTTACTTTTACGTGGATACCTGCCGGTTACCGGCTCTACCCCACGGGAGGCCTACCTTCATGGGAGTCAGATTGTGTCCTGACCATTAAGCCCGACAGAGCCGAAGCCATCTTGGTCGCAAAGTTATGACATGTTGCAGGCATGAACAAACCTCTTGCTTAGGAGGCGAGGTCTATCTAACACTTCTTGAATCCAGGCGTGCCTGGAAACCATGTCTTCGCATTCGAAATAAACCAAGCCACCACGATACTCCCACTAGGGGGCCTACCTCATAGATAGTCTGAGAAAGAGAGCACGCACGCGACAGCTGCGCCTCACTATCCGAAGATAGAATAGGAGAGCAAAAAGACCTACGCTATAGCCCTTACACTCCTGGGCACTATCTCCCGTGGTGCCAGAATATAACTTGCGGTCGAGCTTCACCACCATTATGGTCACTTACAGAGAGTTCCTGCAAAACTCGGGGCCTGTCAACCCCAGATATACACACACCCAGCTATAGTCGAGGTAGAAACCACAACCAAGAATGTGCACCCCCCTGGTGAGTTGTTACACACTCCTTAGCGGATTCCTACCTTATGGACACCGTCCAGACTGTTCCTATCAAGTTAGTTCAGTTACTATTACAGTAACCTATCCACAGACACCGCAAGGAGGTCGATAGGAATCGGGAATGACAGCTTTGTGCGAGGTAGCAATACCGGCCTACCGATAAATCGATGGACGAGCCCTTCAGAACATCAAACCAGTATTACCGCTTCAGCAGCTATACACGTTAGTGCATGGATTGTGCATCCGCAGCAACACCGATAGAGTTCAACAGAACCCCGGACAAGCCTTAAACTACTCAAGCACACCATCATCCCCACCTGCAAGAAAGAACAACAGAAGAAACACATGTCAACAGCACATGGTTGGTATTTGAACGGTCGCCTATCCAAGTACTAACCACGCACAATGATGCTTGATTTCGCTGATCGATGGGAAGCAATGCTTTCATCAAAGCCAAGGCCGTTGACTATATCTCAAGTAAAAATCTTAAATATACTGGTATTTTGTCGACCACACTGGCTCGGTCACATCGAGCGAATGGACAACAACGCTCCAGCCAAGAAAATCTTCGAATTCCAGCCCACAGGTTCGAGACGACAAGAAAGACCAGGCGGTCCGATGGAAGGCCGCAATACGAGTTTCTGAGACAGGGACCCTCCATAGACCGAGAGTCGGATAAGTAAGTAAGTAAGTATGTATACTGTTATTTGAAGAGTTCCATCACGTTCAGTGGCTTAGTCATGTTCTTAATACTTTTTATACCTAATTATTATCTAAAACAAAACCAGTTTTAAAATTTTTTCATGAAAACAATTTAATTTGAACTTAATTGTCGCTCATTTTGGAGACAACGAATACAAAATAAAGGTTAAAGACAATCATGGTTAGCTTATCGAGTGTCTCTATGTGTAACCGCTCAGAAAGATTTAAGTTAGCTATATGAAGTCGCACAGGATTGTTGCTTTAGAGATTTATGGATGTCAGTCACGTGCTTACCCACGAGAAGTACCACTCCCGCCAAAACAGCTACATCCACAACTACCACATCCCACCCAGCCACATTTTTCTACTCATCATCGTCACCAGCACAGTCAGTTGATCCTAAAATTATATTCTATAAAATAAAAATCCTTGATGAGCAGCTTTCATAGTTGGGTTAAAGCACGAAAAGATCCAAAAAGTTTTGCTGGAGAACGAAAACCTTACATTTGAGCAGTATTGTAGGTAAGCCTTCACAGAGTCGTCCAAAAAAGCGTCAAGCTCAGTACAAGTGTCGAGCCTCAATATTAACCACAATATCAGTCTTATCTTGGTCCTGGATTATCGGATTATTGATGGGAATTAACGGACGGATGAGCTGGTCAGCCAAGGATCAGCCCTTCATAACTCACTTGCGGGACGAGTTTATATAATAAATCCCCAACACTTAATCCGTTGTGCTGACCCAGGCTTTGACTTTGAGAAGGCTTTCGATAGCATCAATAGAGAATTTATCTGGCATGCTTTACGCAGGTGGGGTATTCCGGATAAATTAATAGCTATAATTAAGGCAACTTATGATGGATCCAAATGTCACGTTTGGCACGAAGTCAGACAGGGCTGCATTCTGTCACCAATATTGTTTCTATTGGTGATAAGCGATGTCTTGCGAGCGGCGTTGATGGGAAACGGAGGAATTCGATGGACTCTGAGGGCTCACCTGAAACATCTTGACTATGCGGACGACGCACGTATGCTTGCTCTCTCATAGGATCATCATCTTCTTTTATAAATATTTTTCAACAACCGGTAGAAAAAGTACAGAGCTTCCAATACCTTGGAAGTATCATCTCTACAGAGGGTGGCACCGAAAAGATAACAGCAGTCGAATCGGGAAGGCAAAGGTTGCTTTCGGTATGCTTAGAAATATATGGAGGAATAACTCTCTAAGCTTAAGAACCAAGCTACGGCTATTTCGATCCAACGTCGAATACGTGTTACTTTAGGTTGCAGCGCTTGGAAAGTAACAGTAGGTGTCACTAAGAAGCTGCAAACGTTAATTAATAGATGTTTACGAAACATCCTTAGGATTGTCTGGCCCAATGCTATATTAAACGAAGAGCTCCTCAGGAAAACGGGTCAGGAACCTATTGACTCTTTTATACGCAGTCGGAGTGGCAGTGGATCGGACACACGCTTCGAAAAGGCGACAACTGTATTGCGGCGTGGAATCCGCTTACTCAAGAAGGAAGGAGAGCTGGACGACCGAGAAGCTCATGGAGAAGGACAGTCGAGGAGGAGTCAGCCAAACTAGGCAAGAATTGGAGGGAGTTGCGACTCATATCCAGGAACCGAACACGATAGCGAGCTGGCGTTGTGGATGCCCTATGCCGCACTAGGGGTCCCCCACGGACATAAAAGGTCTGAGAAACGAAGTAGTAGTAAGTATATTCCGAGCTAGCGGACGGAAGGTTAACTGTGCAGGGGTCCGGATAATTACTCAATCGGGTTGGCTACTTTTTCAGTTCCAGTCAACAAACTGCCTAGCTTGGCAAAGTGTAGATGGTGTCGGATGAGTATGGTGGTCCGGCTGAGTGAAGGGTCCAAGACACAATAAGAGAAATCAAAACCTACTAGATCCTTTAATATTTTTGAACTCAATGCAAACTGTATGACTCCGTAAGAATCCCATATCAATCCCATCCACAGATTCATGCGAGTTATGGTATCAAAATGGCGCATTTCAGCGCCATATGGCTACCAATCTGGCAAGTCAAAAAATCAAAAATTATTATCCAAGCCATGGTACAATGAAAAAGTCCAGTATCTAGCACAAAATCGTCATCAGTCTAACTCAAGTCGTCAGCAATGTCATAGCCAATGTTATCGTGTTGGAAAATAGCCATCACATAAAGCTTGCCCTGCAGTAAACTAGGAAACGAAAAGGGCATGTATCACGTATGTGCCCGTATAAGAAGTCAGCTGTCCACGTTGTAAGCAGTTGGAGTCCAATTATTCAACCTGAATTATTTGATGTCGTAATCAATGGAAAACCAGTTGTAATGGAGTTCGATACTGGTACTACTTCTTCAGTAATGTATGAACATCAATATGAGTTATGTGGCGGGAAACTCGATTAGCTTCGAACACAATGCCGCTCTATCCTACATATAGCTTCAAGAAGGGTATATATGCGAAGCCTTACTGACATAATATAGGAACCTTAAATATTTAAATTCAACTTCTGTACGTTTATGCTTCATCTCCCTTATCTTACTGTCACATAAGTCCTTATGTTGAACTTAAATGCTTAATTTGCATTTCAGCAAATAGGATTAAGCTTAATAGTAAGTCTCTTCTTTTTATTTGATTTTGAAGCCCACAGCAAATGAAACAACTTTTATTAATTTGCTCTATTATCGTTAAATCGTAATTAAAAATTTTAAACATATTCAGTTTAAACGGACATAATAATTTAAGCCAAGCTTAAACATTTCCAACAGGTATAGAAAGTAAGTAGGAGGTAATATCTTCATCTACATACATAATTAAAATCATAAATTAATTTCCACTCAATTTTTTAATCCGGAAATTAATTTAAATAGGAAGAGTGTGCTTATGACAACGCCAACGGCAACATTAATCCACTTATGACTCTCTCCCTCTATAAGCTTTATTATTTGAATATTAAATTTCCAAATAAAAATATTGATGCACATCAACAACAATAAAAAAGCGGCTTTAAACTTATCAACAGAAATGTAAATGGTCTAAAAATAATGCAATTATGAAGCGAGGGCTTATTCAAAAAATTAAAATGGTTCCACTAAAAAAACAATATAAACCTATTTTACAAAAAAGGGATTTATGAGAACTCTTCGACTTTTATCAACTGGTGACAGCATAGAGTTGCCCGATATAAACTAATATTTTATCCATACAAACAAGCAGCGCGGGAGATTGAATTTTAACAAATTCAATAAATAACAAAGGGGCTATAATTTGATGAACAAATATACTACACACACCCTCTCTTTATTCCAAGTGTTGGTGCATTTAGATCTCTCATCATGAACTTTTGTTATTTTTTTCTTAAATTTTTAACATTTTTTGCGATTTTCTGTTAGCGCTGGTGTTGATAAAAATCATAAGTCCGAAGAGATTATTATTTCAGAAGCACCTGCTAGAATTGTTAGCCCTTACCCGTCAACGTCAATGACAGCCCCCATCAGGGATTAAATTACGCTTCCGTTAGACATGTTTTTTTTATTTTTTTATATCCTTTGTAGATACAATTTGTGTCCGTATGAATGGGTGTTTTTCTTTTTTTTTTGTTGTTGCCTTTGGTTTGTTAAACGCGTTTGGCTAAAACCGGACATGTGATTTGCTTATTTTATTTATTTAGTCGAATCATTTTTTTCGGCTTTTGTTATTGTGTTGGGAGGGATATTATATTGCTTTGGCCTTATTTTGATACTTTTGATGGGGAAGTGCCATATCACAAGGCTATTTACCCACTCACTCCCTTATTTGCAGTTGAAAACAACACCGACCGGCCGGTCCAACACAGCAGGGGATAGGATATTTGCTTTTTCTCTCCATGGAGTAATTTATTTGGTTTGAAAATATCCAATTTGTTATGATACTGAAATCCATATTGTTATTTGCGTCAGCATAATACATTAATTCTTTTGAATAATAAAACCGAATTGAGTGAACTATAATTTTTTTCAAAAAAAAAAAAAACAACGAACAAAATAAACGGACCTGCGGGATGAATATTGAATGTTAAATATTCAAATTGACATCAGGGAATTCCGGAAAATATTAGAATTTATTTTGAAATATTATTTTTAGAAGTATAAAAGTTCAAGAACAACAACAGAGCAAATAGAGCTATAGAGGTGCATTTCCGACAACAAAGCTGTTCAGGTATTTGAGTTTTGTTTAAACAGGGACATCCATTTTGCGTGGTTCCAAAATTAAATTTTAATAACAAAAATTGAATTAGATTTTAATCGAAAAAATTTATTTTCAATATAATATTCAGTTTGGATTCTGCGATTAAAAATGGAATACACTCGTAGAATCATTCAGATGTCCTTGATGGAAGATCCTGCAGGAATAGATTTTGACAGTGAAATTTTCGACGACTTTTTAATACACAATAATGAATCGGCAATAAATTTTTCTGCTCTTAAAGCATATTTAAAAAACCAAGTGAAACAGGTTTTTCACGACATTTGCGGCAGGTGGTTCACATAATCCCAGACAGGTGACACATGGTTCTTGTCAAACGACTTGTCTGACAGGCACATAACTCCAGATAATTCAATAGACGGTCGATTATCCAAAAACATATTTCATAAAGTATCCACTTTTCCAAGAAGATTTACCATTGACCTACAACTCAATATTGGGGAATGTCCACAAACGACGGAGAGCCCAGTTAAATTAAGTATGCCTTAATAGGCATCCTAAGGTATCTAGAAATCTTAAGAGATACCACCTTGCGAGTTGTTTTTCTTTTTTCCCCTTTCTCTTAACATCTATGATTTTGGATAGTTAAACTTTCACTTATGTCATTGGATCCTGTTGTATTTTTTACTTGCAACTTATAGGTACTATAAAGCAAGTTATGCATTCGTTAAAAAAGTCGAACTCGAGATTTTGATAAAAGTTGACATTACGATGATAGCGAAGACCAAAAAGTGGGTCCGACAATTCCGTCTGTCTGTCTGTATGTCTGTATGTCTTGGGGGAAATTTTATTAGGGGTACCTGTCATTGAACGTTTTTTTTGATTTTCGAATTTTTCACCAACGGCTCTAACGATTTTGACCAAAATTTTTATGCAGGAGTTGCTTTGCATTTGAAAAAATATAAACCAAAATTTTTTTGGATTTTTAAAAAAATAATACAATTTTTTTTTGAAAATTCAATATCTTGAAAACCAATACACGATTAAATTTATATATTACATTTAACAATGTATTTTATTAAATACTAACAATTTGCATATCAATTTTTTTTATAAAAATTTTAAGGAAAACTTAGTGCACAAAAAACATGTTTCAGTGTGTCTGTATGTCTGTACCTCTCACTACAGCCTAAACCACTGGACCTATTTCTTTCAATCTCGGTAGTTAAGGGTCTTCGGTGATTCCCTCGAGGAGAAATTGAATTTTTTTTTAGCTCCAAAACTAACTGTACCCCCCATACACCCGTAATGCAAAATCTCATTTATCTCGAAAACGGCTCTGACGATTTTGATAAAAAAAATTAGGTGTGATAATATGAACATAGGCTACATTTTGGTCAAAAAAAAATTTTGGAGCAAAATGTTATTAGGGGTACCTGCCATAGACCCGTTTTTTTTTATTTTCGACTTTCTCATTAACGGCTCTAAGGATTTTAACCCAAAATTTTCAGCAGGAGTCCCCTTAAGTTTAAAATAATATTGTATATAAAAATATTCGAATAAATATTTGTTGGGTTTTTTGAAAAAAAAAATTTAAATCAATATCTACAAAACCTATGAACGAATTTTTTTTCAAATTATTTTCTAAGATCAATATTATTTAATACTTAAAATTCGCATCCTACATTGTTTTCTTGAAAAATTTTAGAGAAATTTCTTATATAAAAAATGTATTTAATAATAAAACGATTTTTTAAACTTTATTTGAATAAATTCGTACTTTTCCGGAAACCAGACGGCAAGGTTATGCATTTGAACATTATTATCTCATTAAATCCATGTTTTATATTATTTATAAAATGTATCTTAAATTCTAAAGTACTTTTACATAAGAGCAAGTTCGTGCGATCCAGTCGTGCATTTTATTTACTTGCAACTTATAGGTTCTATATTTCTATAAGGCAAGTTATGCATTCGGAAACAAAAAATCGAACTCGAGATTTTGATCAAAGTTGACATTGCGATGATAGCAAAGACTAAGAAAATGGGTCTCGCAATTTTGTCAGTCTTTCTGCCGATCGGGCGATTTTGTTTAAACTTTGTATATATAACTTTAAATTTTTCCTCCCCACAGGCTTTTTTCTTTTTTTTAAGACCAAAACTAACGGTACCTGCCATACGAATTTTTTTCTAAATTTTCTAAATATTTTTTTTTTCTCAAAAACTGTTTCGACAGATTTAAAAAATAAAAATACAAACAAATTTCATTCAGTTAAAGCTAGATAACGTTTGAAAAAAAAAAATCGGAAAAATGGTTACTGAAACCATTTTTATTGTTTGTTTTTGATTGTCTCAAAAACGGTACCACTGGTTTTAATAATCTTTTTTTTATGCTGAACAGATTCGTGTATTCAAATTTTCAAAAATTATTTTTTTTTTGATTTTTAGAAAAGTTTCAAAATTTTTTATTGGAAACTCAATATTTCGAAAACCCCAGATTTTTTTTTAAACTTGATAAATAAAAGTTGCTGTGAGAAAAAAAAAATATTTTACCTAAAAATAAAGGTACCCACCATACAAATCTTAAAATGTTAAAAAATGGTTTTCAAAAATCGTATTTTTCTCGAAAACGGCACCTAGAATTTTGATAAAAATTTTTTCTTTCAAATAATTGTTACAATCTATGATTTAATAAAAAAAAAAATTGTTAACATTTGTACGAGGGGTACCGTTATTTTTAGGTAAAATAATTTTTTTCTCATATATTGTAGATTATATTAAGAAACTTTTATTTATCAAGTTTGAAAAAATTCGAGCATGGGGTTTTCAAAATATTGAGTTTCCAAAAAAAAAAAATTGAATTCTTTTTAAAAAAATCCAAAAAATTAAAAATTAAAAATTTGAATAAACTTTATCATAAAAACCGTTCGAGAAAATCAAAAACAAAAAAAATGTTCCAGGGGGGCTACCAAAAACTTTTTGGAAAATTTTTTTCAACCATTACCTAGGTTTACCTTAATGAAATTTTTTGATTTTTTTTTTAATCTGTAGGGCAGTTTTTGAGAAAAAAATATTTATAAAATTTCGAAAAAAATTCGTATAGCAGGTACCATTATTTTTGGTCTTAAAAAAAAGAAAAAAATTGTGGGGGGCAGAAATTAAAAACCCAAGTTTGAAAAAAATCGGCCTAGTCGCTTAGGCTGCAGGCGAAAAGACAGACAGAATTGCGAGACCCACTTTTTTAGTCTTCGCTATCATCGTAATGTCAACTTTGATCAAAATCTCGAGTTCGATTTTTTTTCCGAATGGATAACTTGCCTTATAGTACCTATAAGTCTATAAGTCGCAAGTAAAAATTCAAATTAAGATATTACAACTTGTACCTACCATAGAACCATTTTGTCTAATTTTGAATTTCTAAGATGTTTCTAAAAAGTTTAAAAAACATTGCATTTTAAAACTTGAAAAACAAAAAATATTTTTTGAATTTTGGAAAATTCGATATATCAAAAACGGCTTGATACGATTATTTTGTTTTGGAAATTTAATTTTCGTTTGTAAAATAATAAGAACCTAAGGTTGGCGTACCAAATTTTTTTCTTAAAAATGTTTTAAAAATTTTGTATATAAAAGCTTTTTGTTTAAAAAAAAAAAAAACTACGAGTATCTATATACTACAACGACTTTAGCATTCTGTTTTTTATGTCTTACTACTAAAAGAATTTTAAAAAAATATATTATAATTTTTTGTTTTGCTGAATTATATAAATTATTTATATTATTTTACCTTTTGTTTTTCTTCATTTAATTCAATTAAAACGCATTCTTTTTTTATTTTTTAAGTCCTCGAAATATATATACAGATAAAAAATAAAAAAAGAATGCGTTTTAATTGAATTAAATGAAGAAAAACAAAAGGTAAAATAAAATATTAAAAAAATTATTTTATCTATAGTAACAGTTTTCTCTAATAATATTCGTTATTAAAATTCCTAGTCTATTACATAGGAGCTAGTTCGTGCGACCCAGTCTCGCATTTTATTATATAAGGGATTCTGACCACTCTTAAAATGTTTGAGTATACTGCTAGCGTTTAGTACAGTTGGAGAGCATTTAAAAAGAGATACCGATGCACATTGGTTATATAATAATGGGAGGGAAATATTGAGTCGGGTTAAGCATTCCACATTGGTGTTGTGCGGCAAAAGTAATAATCTCTGAATTTAAAAATACATTGGAAGTTGGGTTCAAGATTAAACTAATGGATACTTCCTGAAGCCCGAGTATAACGGTCGAATTATTCAAAGAGGTTGAATTATGTAAATGCAAATTAGTGAAATAGAACATTGTTTATAAATACAACGGTTAAATGATAAAAGACAAGAAAAATTGCGGCTGTGCTCGAGAGATGAAAATTATAGAGAGATGAAAGTTATACTTCTATCACTTATCATTTGTAATGCTCTTTTTTTGATTATATCCAAGAGCCTCAACTGGCTGTTAGCCTAAATATGAGAATTGCACTTAAGCTTTGGACGAATATAGGCCTTATAGACTACAGCTATATCATAATAGGAGATACATTTTTTGCAACGTCAAAAAAAACCTTAATACTTAGTAGCGTTTTTGGCGACGTCGAATATGTTGTCATTTCACAAAAGGTGGTGAATATGATTCACATACCGCGAGCTAAAAGTTGTTCGGTTTCCTCAATACAAGTGCCACTGATTGATAGCGACATGCGAGATGGGTTCCACATTAACGACAAAAGATAGCATTGAGTTTTTGAAGCATTAAATTCTACGCAGTTTATGGTTCCTTATTTGACAATGCTGTCGAGATCAGAATATAATGATTTTATCATCCGCTGAAGTCCTAAACCTACATCCGAATAACAAGAAAATTCAACTGGAAATGAATATGGGAAGCTGACAGTACTGTCTTGCTGACGACAATTTGATGGATTAGAAGTTTCAAACAAATATGAATATTAGTTAGAAAGAGAGTCGGATAAAAAACGTAGCCCTGGGGCACACCAGCATTTATTTTGTGAATTTTGTCCAACCCAACTTGCATTGAGCGGTTTGAAAGATACATTTTAATGCAACGAAGAAAAGATTGGTCAATACCAAATGGACGCATTGAAGATATGAGAGCTTGATGCATAAATCTATCAAATGCTTTCTCCAAAAAGATGTTAAGATAGGTCGGTGAGATATAGGTGGTATCAGATCACCACTAGACTTATTGCTACAAAAATCACACTGACGGTTTTCTTTCCTCAAGATATTTCTTGAGCTGATAATTTCTTAGCTCTTGTATGACTTTAGAAGGAGGAGACGTAAGTGTATTTGGACGATAGTTAGATGGACAAAAATAATCGCCTTTTGAAGGGGAAAATGCTGTTTTGCATCCACTCGTCCTATCGATAAGAGAACAGTAGATCAGGACCGATCGAAAGGCTCACGCAATGGCTTTGCCTGATGTAGTTTTTCAAAGTGTTTTTATTTTACTTTTTCTATGGCAATTGACGAATGGGGTCTGAATTCTGAAATCGTCCACTGTGATACAATTAATGAGAAAATCACCAGGGAGCAACATTTGCCATTAAAGGTTTAGTTTTGGTATAGCTTTATTCAAATGAGTTTGGTCTTAATTGGAAGTTTGGAACTATGGGGGGACCTACAATATTAGATTTTCTTAGCAACTGGTTCATGGAAAATTACATAGATGAGATGCCAAAAATCGTTTGTGACCTTGAAAAAAGAAATCTTAAAAAATCATAAAATAAATCTAAGGCTGACCAATTACTAAAACTAGCTGACATTTTTTCACCATTTACTGTCCTTTTAAATGACAAAATTTTTGTACTTAATGACTTAAATGGGAATCCAAACATTTTGTCATTGATCTTGAAACAAACTTTAAAAATTTTTAAAAATAGCTAGATATTTTCTTAGGATCTAGTGAACTTTCGGATGGTATATAATTTATCGCACGTGACCTTGTAAAAGTTTAAGCATTGATTACAAATTTTCTATGGCTGACCAATTTCCAAAACTATAGTTGAACTTTATTGACCAGTTACTGAACAATTAGATGGCATACTTTTTTGCCGAATATCCCATAGATGGGGTGCCAAGATTCCACATTCAGCTTGAAAAAAATTTTTACTTATATTGATAAAAAACTAAAGAAATTGATGTTTTAGTTCAATCGTAATTAAAAATAATTTTTAGCAAACATTTAATTTGTCGCTGTCCAAAGGAAAATCCATTAGTTAAAAGAAAGAATACAGGAAACCAAGAAGTATTAGCTATAAAATATCCAAAAATGGATTGATTTTTCAGTAAAACAAAAATTAAAATAACCAAAGTTTTTTGCTGCCAAATATGAAATTATAAATGGTCACAAGACAAAAAGAATGGAAAAGGATTATTTTGTTTGTGCCCAATGGAAAAACACATTGCAAAAAACCAACAACCACTCAACGAACACAGCCAACGAGATAAGTACAAGTATCAATCGGATATTTGAAAATATTAGAACAAAACCACAAAAAATCCCATGGATACTCGAATAAAGGTCGAAAACCCATCCGTACTAGAACATACACATCAACATATTTTAGAGTAGGATTAATTATTTTAAAAATTTAAAATTTCAACAAATTAAAATTAAGGTTACACTAAAGATAATGAAACTAAAAAGATATTTATTTTATTTATTTAGAAATTTAAAATTTAATTTTAGCAAACGAATGGTTTGGCCATCTAGTGGTTATAATTATATTAATATAATATACATAATAATAATTAATTCTAGGACTGCAACCATTTATATTTTTAGGAAACATGGCCATAACGGCTCAATTTGAAAACATATCTTACACTGTTATTAAAAGCAATATTTAACCTTCTTAACGATTCGGAGTCTAGATTTCAGAATATTTGGCAGCCATATATTATAATGCTGGGTACAACATCAGACTTAATCAGCTTAAGTTTAATATCTATTGGAAGATACATTTTCGTAAGACACAAGCCCTTAAGTATACAATATATTTTCGACACTACATGATTTATATATGATCTGTCCAATTAAGGCTTCAATTGACGAAAATAGATTGCTTGCTTTGCCTACGAACTTAATAGTTGAATTATTTGTCTTAAAGGGAGAGATTGCAACATCATAATGTTCCGTGTGCCAAAACGTAAGGGCTTAAGTTTTGAAAGCATTAATTTTGATTTTGTTACGTTGAAGCCAGATAATAATTTATGTAATTAAATCATTGTTCATGAGCTCAACATCATTACCAATATAGCTGGACTTATTGATTGAATTTGAGGGTAAGTTGTTCGTCATTAACAAAAATAAGGGAAAAATACAATTCGCGATACATATTGAAAGGTCATTGAGATAAGGCGTGAAAAAATAAAGCAAAATATTCAACCTTGAGAAACCCCAGTAGGTACAAGCAACTTATCTGAATTTTAATATTATGGTGGACCAATTGTGTTTTATTAACAAGATGATGCCATCAGATGGGAAACAGGATCTTCAAAGACAATTTGATTCTTAAATTTATGCAATAAAATCGAATGGTTTATCGAGTCAAACGCCTTTGAAAAATATAGCAAAATCATAAAGGGCAATAAACCCTTCACGAATATCTTCAATTCTTTTCATTAGAGCAGTTATACAGCTTTGTTTGGATCGAATTTGCGATTGGTTCTCCTTGATAAGCTTTTGTTATTTGATTTGAAGATTGATAATTTTTTTAAGAGCTTTTAAATATAAAGCTCTTAAAAGAGCTTTTAAATATAAAGCTCTTAAAAAAATTATAAATCTTTTTTAAAAACACATTATTTTACCATTATTCGAATCTACTCGCTTGTGTTTCCTTGTTTTTTTTTAAAATGGACATTTTAACATTCTAACGAACTAAAACAGACTTCTGCAGACTTCTGCTGAATCAATAAATGAAGTTTAAAATAAAGCATACGTGAAATCATTGGTGTCGTAAAAATAAAACTATTATAATTCAAAACTGCACTATGTAATCCGGCTCGAACGACCAAAGGTAAACTTGGCAACTTGCTTGTAAAAACACACGGATTTTTAATCTTTATCAAAACCTTATTTTTTTTATTAATTATGTTTATTTTGTACGAGTATATGTCTATATACCACGAGTTTTTAAAGAGAAAACGAAAACATGAACATGTCCAATATCGGGTGAACCTGCACGAAGTTGGATGTTGTAAAATTTTAGAGCTGTGTCAATCAGGATCGATTCAATTTTTTTGATCCGATCATTGAAAAATATTTCAATGAGTCTCGATTTTAGATATCAGTTAAATCGAATAACCATGATTTACTCGATTCCATTTGTTCCGATTCAATCAATGTAGATTATGAACGCCAAACGGACGGTGGACTGGAATTTATGAGTTGAACTTGGCATTTAAGAACATGATTGATCGATTTGGTTGTTGGTTATTGATGTTTTGGGCCGCATATTCACTATTAATGGGAATTATTTATCGAATAAGAAGTATCACTTACATTATGCAATAGTAGCTAAAAGTTAATTTATTCGATAGTACCTAGCCATTCAGTAACTAGTAGTCCCAAAATTGCTCTTTTCCGTAGCAATAAGTAAAATTCTTTTTTTTGGCATTTTTGGACGTTTCTTAATCCATCGTAGCCATCTTTTGATGAAATTTGACATTTTATGGCTTGACAACTAGAGGACGAATTCAGTTATGACGTACATAGAGTATTTAGTTCCAAATATCACCCGAAAGCCCTAATTGCTCTTTTCTGCAGCAACAAATAAAATTCCTGTTTTTTGGAATCTTTAGACGTTTCTTAATCCTTCAACATCGTAGCCATTCTTTGATGCAAGTTGACAGTTTCTGACTTAATAAAAAGAGGACGAATTCAGTTATGAGGTACACAGAGTATTTCGTTCCAAATGTCAGTCGAAAGCCCAAAAAAATCTCTTTTCCGGGGTAACAAATAACATCCCTTTTTCTTGATCCGAGTATCCATCATTCGAAGTCATTTGGAAATTTATGGCTTAAGATATAGTGGTTGGTAAGAACTATCAAAGCCTCATGTCAATCTTACCATCGAAATCGAAATGAAAATCGAATCGGAACAGTATTGAATCATTTGAGTGAAATGAAAATTATCGAATACCCGATCGATTGAAATGATCGAATCATTTTCGTAATCAATTGTTGAACGATTCGATCATTTGAAATGAACGATTTACACAGCTCTATAAAATATGCATCAATCGAACAAGTTCAGAACTATGCTAAAGAGAATCATAAGTACTCTCAGTTTCAGATATCATTAACAAATTAAAAAAAAAAATGCTAACTTCCTTAAAAATAAATAAATACCTTTCTAATAGTGCTTCATTTTATCAACTCATTCAAATTTAAATAAATAAAAGTTTTGTAGGAACTATTTTTTAGTTCCAAAACGAATTTCAAATAAAAATATAAAAATTTCGGAAAAGGAGAGAACAATAGGGATGGCTCAATCAAAAAATTCCATTTCTATGACGTGTTCCATTACCGCGTCGTAAAGGGTTTTTCACCAAATGTCGAAATCGCACAAAACAAGCTGGGTGTGAGGTATTAACAATGGCGCATGAATGCTATTTTTATGGAAAAAGATTTTTTTGTTTTACAAATATGACATTGTTCAACTGCCCGCCTAGGCTTCTTATGGTGGCGCGGATCTGATTGGTCCAATTTTTAATGACTCTTCGGCATGGATCCGGCTGAATTGCTGAACTTGGGCGATGGCCTGTGTTACGAGTATGTTGACTTTAAAGGCATCGATCGATCGTGGTTTCTTCGATTAGAACTGCGATTTCAGGAAACCCAACAAGAAAAATTCTAGCGGAGTTAAATCGAATAACTTAGTTGGCCAATTCACGTCACATCTGCGATAGATAACTACCCTCGAATCGTTCAATCAGAATGGCAATGGTTTCGTCCGATGTGTGGTAAATTACTCCGCGGTCTGGCTGAAACCACATGTCGTCTGGGTCCATAGGGTTCAATTGGGCATTAATAAATTAGTTATTATCGTTTTGTTGTGGTCGCCATTGACTGTGACCGGCTCATGAACATCGATTTCAAAAAAAGTACGAACCAATGACGCCGCCGCCGGATTAAGATCCACACCAAATGGTAATTTTTTGAGTATGAATCGTCACCTGGTGAACGTCTTATGGGTTGATGCCATTGTCCATCCATCCAAAAATGCCCCTCGTCGCTTAAGATAATTTTTCGGCAAAAATCCAAAAATCGGGGTCCTCATCCAAACGCTCCGAAGCCAAGTCAACAAACAAACGGCTTTGAGTAACTGGTTCGGTTGGATCATTTACGGATGTAGACTCAAGTCCGGACGCAACATTTGCCAAGTTCCTTTGAAGTATACGAATGTTGCTTGAATGATTACCGAAGGGGTCGTCTCAAATTTGGCTACCAAATATTGCAGACTCTACTGTGAAGGGCCATTACGTCAACCGTAAAATGGGTAGAATGCGCGCAACTTTTGCACTAACGAACACTCATATTGATAGTTAAGTTTTATCATTTTTTGGATATGCTCTTCAATCGTGTAAATTAAGTAAGTAAATTATAGACAATAAATTTGAAAGATGTCACCAAAACAACATGGCTACCACAGTGTGGAAATTGATTATCCTTACTTTATTGCATTACCATGTTTTTCGGAGCTTAACTGCCAAAAGTATCTCATGTCATAGAAAGTGTTGCTCGTTAGTCATTTGGAATCGTCCCCTCCTTTACTGCACACGCAGGAATAGTTGAGAGTTGTATGTCACTAGGTACGAGCCGAAATGGCCTCTAATTTACTTAATTTTATATTCAATGTTTAGGTCAATATTCCTTCAGCAGAAAAAAAAACATGACATGTCATATTGCACATGACTCTTACTTTAACTTCCAATGATAGAAATAGAAGCAGAGAATGCTCGTGATATAATTGTGAAATATGCCAAATCTTGATTAGTAATACAAAATCGACGTGGGAAAGGCTTTTCTGACTAAAATTGAACTTTGTATCTAAAAGTTCTGCATATTTGAACATTCGTATATTAATTGATTTCTTTCTAAACTACTCTTTCATTCCAATAAAATAAAAAAAAAACAAAACAAAACAAAGCAATTGGGTATGGAAACAGAAAAACAAATAAATAATGATCTTACAACGACAGCACCAGCTTTAGAATGCAATTCCCAATACCCATTGCCATCGATATCGACTTGGCCATCAGTTCCAATCAAATGCCAAAGCTGCTATATCCAGTGTTGTTCAATGTTCACTTATACCATAAGCTATAGCCAGCCAGACCGAACCAACTCGGCGGCGGCTATACTACGAGACTCTTCAATTTTGTTCGGGCGCTTATCCTTGACCACAATCGTCCATCAAGCGCATGAGAAATCCAAACTCTAAGCAAACTGACAGGATTATTCGTTTTCTATATAACCTAACCATGGAGTAACCCCTTCTGGGAATGACCATCAACATCAGGCAGCTTCACTGCCATCAGTGACTGGCAATATGTGAAATGTGAGTAAACCAAGCTACATATACAATTAACCATAGAGCTCGAGATTCTTCCAATGGGTTTTGCAGTTTCCAGGACACAGCTGCCCTCTATACCACCTGAAACTTTCACATTCGCTCTGTGCTGTCCATTGCAATTCGGATGATCTCTATGGGGATTGCTGTCAATACTATGCGAAGTGTGTGGAGGTTGGGTAGGTACAGCTGGTCTGGCAGGAGGCGGCGGCAGCGGTGGCGGCTGGAGGAGTTATTTGTGAAACAACGGGACCTATAGCAGATATCATTATTTACTTGCATGTCAGTTACCCTGTTGAGGCGGCAGGGCTCATCAGCTAAGCCCGATGGTTGATGACGATGACGTTGATGGAAACCCACCGGGTCATTGCTAAAAAAATACAAAAATACAACACCGAACATGGAAAAAAAGGATTCCAAGCAAATCCTTGCTGAGTGGAATTGAAAAAAAAAACAAGAAAAAACCTAACTCGACCCTCAATACACCGTGGTTCCACTTTAATCAAATGAAAAGGCTGTTTTTTTTTTTTTTGTGTACGATTGACTGATATAAAACTGATGGGCTTGGTACTCTCATGTGTGCAGCTTTCAGAGGGCTCTTCTGCATCTGTCTGCCTGCGAAAAGGCCATTTTTCAAACAACGACCGATATCTCTGCTCTAGGGAGTGGATTAATCGGAAAACCGTGATCTCTACAAAATGGTTGTGTATTAGAATAATACCAGTCAGTGGGAGTGTTTTTGGGTTTATTTCGTTTTTGAAGTAGAAGAACTAGGAGATAAGGGAATTTGTTTTTACTTGGGATAGGTTTTGGAGGAATTTATAAAAGTAAAAAGAAAAAAAAACATTATATTACTAATTGCTGTGATTCTGTTGGAATCTTGGGATAGACTATTCGAAATGCCACTTAAGAACTTGTAATCGAAAAGACGGTAATCTCTTATTGAAAAACTTCATAAAAACGGCTGGTATTGTCAACCACAAGTTCCCTAAAAACCCTCCAATGGAATTTGAACATCAATCTTGGTAGTGCAAGGACTTTAGTAAGTATTGCTAACAAATAATAATTTCACGACTTAACCGCTGCTAAAGGTTCCTGCAGCGACCAAAAAAATCGAAGCAGCAACATAGCAACTAGTTCCTTTAACATCCAATTCATTAAAGTTCTAAATCAACTGGTTGAAAGGCAAATATTCTTATAACTTCATGGGCATCTCAATCTTTGCGGAGGAAAACATTAATTCAGAGTACTTTCTTACTACTGCCACGGGGAAGGTACAATTTTCAGAATCCGCAATAGCAAGAACTCACCACGGCCTTTTTACTGATAACTATCTTAATTACTATCACATCAAGAGTCATAAGCTAGGCTGGGTTTCCCCCGCATTCAAATGAAAAGCTATTACTCCTAACGCGAATTTTTCCGTATATAAATAGATAAATTTGGTGGTGCAACAGCTTAAAGAAAACCAGGACCTAGTGACTTACAAGAATCAACCATTCCTGTGTGCTGATTCCGAACGGCTAATGAGCACTGAGCAGCACGTTTCATGAGAAGATTGGAAGGATTTGTCGATTTCTCGCAAGAGGAAGTACCCCGCAGGAAGTACCCTCGCAGCGGATAAGAATGGAACACAAGATCTTCTGCACGACAGTCAAATGCACTAACCATTATGCCAATTGTTACTACAAATTTTTCCATATCTACACATCTAAATAAGATGCCTACAAAAAGTTGAAGCAAAGGATTTTGATACTTAACAATTAGTAGGAGAGTACCGACGAAAAAGAAAGAATCATGAGATCATAATGAAATAAGGTTCGAAGATAAAAATAAGTTTCTACAGGAACTAAACCCGGAAATCACTCAGAATTATCAGTGAAAACACTGAATATCTCAGAAATGTTTTCTTCAATATCGTTTATCATGCGGAGGTAAAAGTAATTTCTATCTTCTTCTACATCAATAGACTCTTGAGGCAACGGCCATCACTAAAAAGTTACGAAGATGAGAGACTCTAACAGTTACCTCAAATACGTCAAGTGCAGCAACATCTAGCCAGGAACATTTGCCCTTAACGGAATCCTGAAGAAAGAATCTATCGAATTATGGTCGTTGACATCAATTCAAGGCATTACCAATGACTTGATATACCTATAAGCATCCAAGGCAAGGTGATTGTAGACCGGATGGAAATTATTGATGATGAGTGTTCACAAATTCTGGAAATCTCCACCATTCCAAGAACACCAACGATATTTGACTTCTTTCAGGAGTCTTCGAAACTGGTTAATATTCTTCCTGAAATTTGAAACTGTACCTTCACAGAAATGGTCAGCTATTGACTCCGTGAAGAAGTTAAAATGTCCATCAACATAAGTCAAACCATACAACTAGCCACAGAACTATCAGAAATCTACATTAATATTACAGAAAGCTGGATGAAATGAGTATCGAAGAAAACAACGTATTGATCTTCAAACAGAAACCTTCTGGACATTGAAACTTCTGAAGCTTTAAATGATCTGGAATATGATCTATGTAACTCACTGGACAATTAGAAGCTGTCTAGGAGGTCAAAAGGTAGACACCAGTATTTTTTCCAAAAACTGTATGCTCATTAACAGCTTCTAAGGAGTTGACTACGTTGTTTGGACCGATCTTCTATGTTCTTCTATCTTCGGACTTCCACCGAATACGCCAGCAAAATTTAGTTTCAACAGAGACTACAAGCGATTAAATCAGAAATCAGACCATTATGTCTTTGAAGAAACCTTCAGAATCGTTGGGAAGAAACTACCCACTGCGAAATCAATTCTAAGCTACTTCTTAGCTGCAATATACCAGATGAAAGTGTTTGCCTCTTACTACGAAGAGAATTCAAGAGGTAATCCACTACTGGATCAAGTGTTTCTAGACAAAGTTATGGCAAACATTCAGCAGACTCCCCATCCGAACTTGGAAGAAGTGAGATAAGTTCCCTCAATTGTCTCAACAAGTGTGCATCAGCAACTTTTATACTTCCACATAAAAGTAAATATGAGCAAAGATCGTTACAAATCTAAATAAATGGGGCTATCAACCTGATTTCCAACGATAGATTTTACTTAAAAATATCAGCAAAATATTGCAAGAAATAATAACTCAGGAAGTTTAAGACAGTTTCCAGTGATATAGTAGAAGATTAACGTTCTCTGTCTGCGAGTATCTTATTCGTTCTGTAATAGTCAACAAGTACCAACTATATTTTTTTCGAAGTACCTTATCGACCAAAAATCAGATCTTCAAACTAATGCAAGTCTTGAAATAGACCAACAAATTTGTCGTCAAGAGCTCTATATAGGATTAAGCGAACTCGGGCAATCAGGAAAACTGATCCAGCTGGTTTCCTTGATATTAGATAATACGGGTGATGCAACTAGGTAACAGCTCTTCCCATTTATTCAAAATGTCCACAGGATCTCAGCACTTATCTTATTTTGCTATACTAAATAAATATGTCCAACTGCTGGGGAATTCGGGCGATATCGCCATTATTGTCCGTTCCCAACTTTCTGCAATAATGCGGTTATTGAAGATCATCGAATCATTTTGAACTTGAAGTACTCGTCAATGAAATATGACTTAGACCTAGGCCAACCAATGGATAGCTATATAGCTATAACTTCGAAGTAGTGAAGGAGTTCATTTGCCTCGGAGTAAATATTAACTCCACGAGTTACAATAAAGCAGATCCAATAAAGATCCTCGGGAAATCGTTGCTACTTCATACTTCAGTTTTGCGAAACAAATGGGTTAAAAAAATCCTCACTCGAAAGACGAAGTGCATGCTCTCCAAAACTCTTATACCATCAGACCTGCTTTACGGCAACAACTATTGGACTACTAGAAAAAGGAAAGGGCTAATTCTGGACTCTTTTGAAAGACAAATTCTTCGATTGATATTGGATTATGTGAACAAGGAGCTATACCAAGATGTTGATGGAGTCCAGAAAGCCCAGAAACGTCAATTTAATTGCCTCGGCCACACCTACGGAATATACCAGAATACTTTATCCAAAAAATTCTTTTAATCTCAGCCCCCAGGATCGATCTCTGGTTTAAAGAAACCATCACCCCGGATTCCAAAGTATTGTGTCTAAACGACTAGAAACACTGTGCTCGGGATTGCAAAGTTTGAAAAGCCAAGGTGTCTTGGAAGCGGTGCTTCACGGATCGGGAGCTGCTGCTGATTAACGCCATGTACCATTGTCACCCTAATTAGCAGTTCAACAATTTGAAACCTAAATCCGCAGGTTCTTCGAGTTCTTCAAAAAATGCCCAATAGAATCTACGTCCGTGAATCGACATTTGCTTACCTTAGGAGACAGCAGATTAAAAAATAAACTAGTTCTGAAATTTCCATCAGTCAAGCAACGTTAAGTTGTGATGCTTTTTCTTCGTGGCTGAGGTAAACTCGTCGCGTCGGTGTCCATTGTTCTTCCCAACGAAGCAACAAACTTGGGTTTCGAGGGTCTAAGGCTCTGAATGAAATAACGTTTTTCAATACTGCTAAACTCTTAATCAATTTATTTCGGGGTCTTTTTTATTTCTAACACGGTATTTCCAGTGCCGGATTAAGCCAGCGCGGGGCCTGTAGCAAATTCTATCAAGGGGCCCTTAGACTGTTTTAGGTTAGGCACTTATCAAGTTTATGGTATTAAATAAAACAAAACAGTTACAAACAAACTTTTCTTGATTTAATTTGTTAAAATTTATAAATAATGCTGTTGATATCGACTTCTCGGAGCAAATCATGTTCAATATTCATTAAAGTGAGGAGATTAAGACGTTGTTGGCTCATCGTGTTCCTCAATTCATTTTTAACAAGTTTTAATGTTGAGAAAGATCGTTCATCACTGTAGTTGGTGATCATGAGAGACAAATAAATGCGCAAAGCAATTTCAACGTTCGGGAAACAAGATTGTAAAGAATTATTTATCAACAGCTTGTAAACCTGCATTTCCAGAGCCTCATGATTCCTGCTGTCAATAATACCAGCCACATCAGAATTGATCATTGAAGCGAATTGCACTAATTCGTTTCTCAGACTGTCCTCCAAATCATCTGCGTAAGCACTTACTATGGTTGCAGATTTTTAATTTCTTCTGGTGGAAGAGATTTTATATGAAGGTTTTTAAAATACAAATTCTATATAGGTACTACTGAAATAAATCACCCAAGTAGAAGAATTAGCACTATTAATGGACTTGAATTATTGATTCAAAATAGCCTTTTTGGCCTTTAGTCCACAAAAACTGGCGTTTCGTCCGGCTGATCGCACATGGACTCATCAGTTGGCTGTGAGGACCTGTCAATACGCAATTTTTATTGAATTCAGTTCATCTTACATTGATTTTTTGACAAAAATCCAATGTGAACTATATCCAAACAAGATTAAAATTGTAATCATTAACGTTGAAATATTTTGCTATTTTCAACAAATTCAACAAATTCATTAATAGTGCTAAGTCTTCTACTAGGCTGATTTATTTCAGTAGTATATAGAATTTGTATTATAAAAACCTTCATATAGAATCAATGCTCGGCCACGGGCAAAATATTCCAAAGTTAATGATTATAATTTTAATCTTGGTTGGATATACTCGTAGTTCACATTGGATTTTTGTCAAAAAATCGATGTAAGATGAACTGAATTTAATAAAAATTGCGTATTTACAAGGTCCTCACAGCAAACTGATGAGTCTATGTGCGATCACCCGGACGAAATGCCAGTTTTTGTGGACTAAAGGCCAAAAAAGCTATTTCGAATCAGGAAGAGATTTTAGCTCTCGGAATATTCCGAAAATGCCAGCAATTTTATGATAACTGTTCATATACGTCTACCTAAAGCAGTGAGTACGTTATCAATCGAGACAATAAATACCTGAATTTCATACCGTTGTCCAATTTGCGTTTGGTGCGGTGCGAAACATGATTTTTGGTAAGACCAGCAGATAGAAAAATAAAATTTTAGTTGATCATTTTGATGCAAATATTTTCTTCTTAGTAATTGTGACTAAATCTAATATGTAAATAATACTATTTTATGGTCAGAAAAGGTTGGCGCGCGGGGCCCCCAAATGCGCGGGGCCCGTAGCATTTGCTACTCTTGCTTCGTGGCTAATCCGGCACTGGGTATTTCATATAAAGTGTTCAATCTAGAGAAATGAACGGATGGAACTCTAAAAAGAAAACCTGTCCAATGAGCTACCTTGAATAGGAGATCAGAGAAAAGAAACGGGTTGGTTTAGTAAATAATAATACTCCTAACAATAATAAATATTCCCTCACTCTAGCTAATACTGCTAATAGTCCAGTCAAATTAGTATTTTATATCTACAAAAAATACTGCGTCAAATTTTTTTTTTGTTTCTTAAAGAGTACCTATTAGAGAGTGTAAATCCAAAAAGTTCGAACAAAAAGCGCCAATGCGTTGTCCGCCATTTTGAAAAAGGCTTTGGAAAGCGTGAACTCGATTTTCTCGGCTCCTATCATATATAGAGCTGTATTTTTTTTTAGGTTTGTACGTTAAAATATCTTCTTTAACTTTTGTTGAGAAAAAAATTTGAAACCTCTTTCCAAAAAAAGTTATCGACGAAAAACTGTCGAGATTTTGAAGGAGATAAGAACGACATAAAAACACTATGCCACATTGAGCTATCGATAAGCTGATGTAGAAACGAAAACTATTGAATCGTGGATTATACCTCCTGGGGACACCACAAAAAAAAAAAAAATGCGAATTTAACTATCTACCTCGATGGTGGTGTGGAAAAGAGTTTGAACTGTTTCTTTAAATGTCATAATGAACATAATCAAATTTGAAAATTTTCAAACGTGAGTAAATTTTTTTTTTTTTTAATTTTCGCAGGCTATTGGCCATTTTGACAGGTTATATTTCCTACAGTTTTTGTCACTCATAAAATTTAGATATACCAAAATGTAGAAAATAAAGTGATCTATAAAAAACAACTTAAGTATTTTTTCGATCAAATGAACATGAGGCGAGATAAACGTTGAAATCCATTTCTTACTTCAAAATCTCGACAGTTTTTCGTCGATAACTTTTTTTTGGAAAGAGGTTTCAAATTTTTTTCTCAACAAAAGTTAAAGAAGATATTTGAACGTAAAAACCTAAAAAAAATACAGCTCTATATATGATAGGAGCCGAGAAAATCGAGTTCACGCTTTCCAAGGTCTTTTTGAAAATGGCGGACAACGCATGGGCGCTTTTTGTTCGAACTTTTTGGATTTACACTCTCCAATAGGTACTCTTTAAGAAACAAAAAAAATTCGACGCAGTATTTTTTGTAAATATTTCGAATTAATTAATTTAATTTTACTGGACTATAAGTCCTAATAACACTAAAGCTTGTCTTACTCTAGCTAAAATAATACCCTACCATTTTATAAAAAAAAATTAAGATCAGCTTCACCATTACGGTAATGCCTCTCTGTCACCAAAACGCCTTTCAAAGGTTTTTGTTTGCAGCCTAATCTTAAACTCTCGATACACTAGATTGGTATCCACACTGGACGAGAATAAAAGCCCATTTTGTCATTTTCCCCAACCTCGACTTATCAAATCTGCAGCTAAGAGTCTGTGTGAATTGAAACAAATAAACGCATAAAATTGCATGTGACCCAAAGTGGATATTATGTGTTGTGTAATGTGATCATTTAATAAGGCGGTATGTAGGTGTCGTAACGTTTCGCTCGGAATTACGATTAGAGGTTCTTGGTGTCGTAACGTTTTGCTCGTTAATGTGAATACAGATATGTAGGTATTGTAACGCTTCGTTACAAAGTACCTGAAGATCACTTTAAACGAATTTTCAGGGATTATGCTTAGAAAAAATTAGCCCTTCATTCAAATGGTCCATCTACTTAGTCCAATTTTGGCATACTCTTTCTACCATCTCGGCCGGTATCTCACGAATAAATGCTTTAATGTTGGCTTTCAGTGCGTCAATCTAAACGGGCTTATCGCTATAGACATGAGCCTTAATATAGCGCTACATAAAATAGTCAAGACGCGTTAAATCGCACGATCTAGGCGGCCAAACTTGAAATAAACTGTTCCCCGAACTCGCAGCTTAATTGGTCCATTGTTACGCGTGTTGTGTGGCATGTTGCACCGTCTTGTTAAAACCACATGTCATGCAAGTCAAGCTCTTTCATTTTGTGCAAAAAAAAAGTTTGTTATCATCACACGGTAGCGCTCACCATTCACAGTTACGTTGTGATTCGCATCATCTTTGAAGAAATACTGCCCAATGATTCCGCCAGCCCATAATCCGCACCAAACAGTGACTTTTTCTGGATGCATCGGTAGCTCTTGCAATGCTTCTGGCAGCTCTTCACTCCAAATACGGCAGTTTGCTTGTTCACGTATCCATTCAACCAGAAATGAGCTTCGTCGCTGAACACAATTTTTCGATAAAAAAGTGGATCTTCGGCCAACTTTTCAAGAGCCCATTCACCAAAAATTCGGTCTCAATTCTTGCACCAGCTGTATTTTGAAAGGCTTCACGCCTTAATCCTTCAGCAAAATTTTCCACGTAGTGGAGTAACAGAGGCTCAATTGCTGCGAACGGCGCCGAATCGATAATTTGCGGTCATCACTAACACTGGCCGATACAGCTGCGATATTTTTCTCAGTTTGCACTCTACGTAAGCGTGTTGGTGGTTTAATGTCCAACAATGTAAATTTGGTTCGAAATTTAGTCACAATAGCCCGAATAGCCACCTAAGTAGTTCGGTTATACTGACCATAAAATGGAAGAAGCGAAGCACACAATGAACTTTCTTAACAGAGCACGCACTTTGATAATAAAATTCAATAATTTGCAAGCGTTGTTCGTTTGTAAGACGATTCATGGTTAAATTATAGACCAAACTGAAGATGTTTGACAGTGACACAGAATATGAAACTTGCATCACCCATTACAAAGATCTTGATCTTAAAGCAACTCCTTCGAGGAGTGTTTAGGTACAGCTTTCCAGTTAGGTATACGAACTCTTAGACAGGGATGAACGAACATCGACATGATCTTGTCCTGCAGCGTTGGAAACATTACAATAGCGATCATCTCTATTCAGAATCAAAGAAAATCCCGATGGAAAACACGCTTGTCAAGTGTGATTGCCTTACCAATAGAATAGTCATATTCTCAAAATCGAGACAACTGGTTCGCTTCTTTGATTTACTTCGAGGTCTGTCTGAGAACAATCCCTTAGTCCTAGCTTCCTTTCGAGATGCTTCCGCCTTTAACTTGAACTCACTCATCAACATCATTAACATTCTGTTTAGATATAAAATAATGGACAAAAGCGGATACGATTTTTAAGGCACCCTAGCGGACTGCAGCACTTAACTTAAACCACGATATATTTTACCAGAAGTCGACACCTATCATATACAGTGACTTAATACCATCTTCTCTGTAAATTCAAAATGGGTATTTTATGTACTTCACATGATTCTTAAGACTTCAACAAGTCTTTTCAATTTAAAATAAGAAAAAAACGTGTACATTTTTAAAATGACATATCAAGTGTCTTGAATTTTTAAAATTATCATCTCAGACCTCACCAAAAATTCAAGTGTTACAATAATCCTCTTGAAAGCCTGTAACGACAAATTTATATAATTTGATCCTTAACATTTGACTATTTCCATCGCCCCTCCCCCAATCAAAGTGGCTCAAAATAGACGATTTTCGGGGACACATATAATTTCCCATTTGGCAAATGAAAAGAACCAGAGACAAGAATAAATGGCGGAACTCACTTTCCTGCAAAGACACTCTTCACATTACAAGAGTAGGCACTTTAAAAAAAAAAAAAATAAGAAAAAAAAAATGTAAATGGAATCCTACAATGAGGACATTTTGTAAAAAAGAAACTACCTCCATACATAGGCATAGATACGAGTACACTAAAGGGAGACAAAGCTTTTTGTATTATGTCTGCAACAGGAAATTTACAAATATTCAAACTTTCACCCTTAATCTTTAGAAAATGTCTGATGTAAGAAAGGACCAACTAAGCAAAAAAAAATAAACTACTTTCTACAGGACAATTGAACTTAGTTCCCAAAATAAAATCCCTCACACCTTAAGGGCATTTACTGTGGTAATCTTGCTATAGAAAGGTAAGCTTTCGCCTCTTATCCTATTCTTCCCAAAATTAAGGACATGAAACGATAGTCGGTTGTATAATAGTAGTAGTATACGTTATGGGTGTACCGGACCTTATAAAACGTTGACGTTTTTGTGAAATGTTATGGGTAAAATGAATAATTTCCTCGGGCTGAGCGTGTGACAAAAACAAAAATTTATCCTCAAGGGATTCCTTTGAGAGAAGGCCTAACGTAGGGTGTTTTGCAAATGTGCGTGTAATCGGCTCTTCTAGGGTGTATTGTATGTGTGTACGTGATGCTTATTATTAGATGGGCAATTCGTTTTAAGTATGAGGACTGTTATTTTGGGAGGGTGGTAAGTTTTGGTTGCATGCGATGGCAATAAACACAAAAGAAAATATCAGTGCTTATAAGTTAATATATATAATGAAATATCCTTTGGGCGATTTTTTTTCTGAACGTAGTTTTCGAACAACATTCGGAATCAGCAAAGATACTGGCCAGATTAAGAGAGAGTTCTTGCTTTATAGAATTGTGTTCAATAATTTAATGCTGTTATAAAAGCTTAAAGCAGAAATAAATTCACATTGGAGGGGGGACTACCCTTTAAATCTTACCATACCAGACAGATACCCTGTACCTCACCTGCACGATACAAAATACTGATCAAATAGTGCTACGTTGAAAAAATATCCATCGTAAAACCATTTTTCATTTTTACTTTTGCGACTTATAGGTACTATAAAGCAAGTTATGCATTCGTAAAAAAAATCGAACTCGAGATTTCGATCAAAGTTGACATTACGATGATAGCGAAGACTAAAAAAGTGGGTCTCGCAATTCTGTCTGTCTGTCTGTCTGTTCTGTTCGACTACAGGCTAAACGACTGGGCCGATTTTCTTTAAACTTCGTAGATATAATTTTTTATTTTTTCTCCCCACACGTTTTCTTCATTTTTTTAAGACCAGAAATAACGTTACCTGTCATACGATTTTTTTTCGAAATCTTATAAACTTTTTTTTCTGAAAAACTGTTCGACAGATTTTAAAAATAAAAATACAGAAAAATTTAATTTAATTAAAGCTAGGTATTGGTTGAAAAAAATTTCCGAAAAATGGTTATTGAGGGTACCCACCATAGACCATTTTTTTGTTTTTGATTTTCTCAAAAGCGGTTCAACCGATTTTGATCATTTTTTTTTTGCTAAAGCTCCCCAAAAATATAAATAGAATTGTGTACTCAAATTTTCAAAAAAAAATTCTTTGGATTTAAAAAAAAAACTTCAAAATTTTCTTTTCAAAACTCAATATTTCGAAAACCCCATGCTAGATTTTTTTTTAAACTTGATAAATAAAAGATTCTCAATATAATCTACAAAATGTGGGAAAAAAAATTTATTTCACATAAAAATAAAGGCACCTACCATACAAATGCTAAAAATTTAAAAAAATGGTTTTCAAAAATCGTATTTTTTCTCAAAAATGGCGCCTAGAATTTTTATAAATTTTTTTTTCTTTCAATTAATTTTTACGATCTTTAATTTAATAAAACAAATTTTGAAATTAAGATATTACAGCTTGTACCTACCATAGAACCATTTTTTCGAATTTCTCATTATACACATAACGGATCTTAATGAAAATTTATATAGAGAAGCTTCTAAAAAGTCTAAAACACATTGCATTTCAAAACTTTAAAATAAATATTTTTTGAATTTTTTAAAAAAAATATATTTTTTTCTTTTTTTTGAAAATTCGATAACTCCGAAACGGGTCAATATTTCTTTTCGTAAATTTAATTTTTATTCGAACAATAATAAAAACTTTAAATTGGCGTACCTAAATTTTTTCTTAAAAAGATTTTAAAAAGTTTGTATATAAAAGTTTTTTTTAAGAAACCACTACAACGACTTATAATTTTTGTTCTTGCATAAATTTTAAATTCATAGTTGGATAGCATTCTGTTTTTTTCTCTTACTACTAAAAGAATTTAAAAATTAATTTTATCCTTATGAACAGTTTTCTCTAATAACATTCGTTTTTAAAATTCCTAGTCGATTACATAGGAGCAGGTTCGTGCGACCCAGTCGTGCATTTTATGTCAAAGGTTTTCTCATGGTCTTCTTTAGACTTTCCATTTGCAAGATGATTATTCTCATAGCTTCACGTAACAAAGAGGAACGCAGAAGTCATTTTCCAATGATATTCGAACGCCTTCAAGCTAATGAACTTTGTTATCGACGTGGACAAGTGACGATTTGGACAGCAAGAAGTAAATTTTCTTGGCATAATATCGGTGCTAACGGAAACAAGCCAATATTAGACAAGGTAAATGCAATTCAGTCCAAAGCAAATCAAAGGACATCGACTCCTTTTTACTTGCGGCTTATAAGTACCATAAAACAAGTTATCGGTTCGGAAAAAAAATCGAACTGGAGATTTTGATCAAAGTTGACATTACGATGAATGCGAAGACTAAAAGTTGGTCCGGCAATTCTGTCTGTCTGTCTGTTAGCCTGTCTTTTCGACTACAGCCTAAATGGCTCGGCCTATTTTCTTTAAGCTTGGTTGATATTATTGTTGATAACGGCACTTGCCATTTATGATTTTTTTTTCGAAATTTTATAAATATTTTTTTTTTCTCAAAAACTGTCCGACAGATTTTTTTTAAATTCTAAAAATTTTAAAAGCTAAGAAATGGTTGAAAAAAATTCCAAACCATTGTTATTTTTGGTACCCCCCATGAAACCATTTTACGGTTTTTGGTTTTCTCAAAAACGGTGCCACTGATTTTGATCATTTTTTTATACTAAAGCTCCCCAGCTGCTTAAATACTTTTGTGCATTAATTTTTTTTTGGGATTAAAAAAAATGAAAAATTTTCTTAAAATCTCAATATTTCAACCCTGTGTTCGAGTTTTTAAGACTTGGTAAATAAAAGTTTCTTAATATACTCGTATGTACTCGTAACAAGATGTGAGAAAAAGAAATTTATTTTACCTAAAAATAACGGTATCCTCCATACAAATGTTAAAAAATGGTTTTCAAAAATCGTATCTCGAAAACGGTTCCGAGAATTTTGCTAAAATTTTTTTTCTTTCAATTAATTTTAACGTTCTATTATTTTTTTTTTTAATAAAAAAATTGAAATCAAGATATTACTGACTGTACCTTCATAGAATGAATTTTTCTAATTTTGAATTTCTCATTATTTGCATAACAGATTTTGGTGAAATCTTATAGAGAAGCTCGTAAAAAATTTGAAAAAACATTGCATTTCAAGACTTTAAAAAACAATATTTTTTAAATTCATGAAAAAAAAATATTTTTTCTTTGGAAAATTCGATATTTCAAAAAAGGTGCAATATTTTTTTGGAAATTTAATTTTTCTTCGTACAATAACAAAAACTCTAAATTGGTGTACCAAATTTTTTTCCTAAAATTTTTTTAAAAAATTTTTATATAAAAGCTTATTTTTCTAATAACATTCGTTTTCAAAATTCCTAGTCTATTACATAGGAGCAAGTTCGTGCGAACAAGTCGTGCATTTTATTTTGTATGGTTTTATCGTAAGGATCGTCAGCATTGTCTTAATTTCAACATATTTTTTCTTAAATTATAAATTGTAGAAATTAGCAAAAAAGACAAAATTATGGGTGCTGTTTTCGAGAAAAATACCATTTTTGAATACCCCTTTTTAACATTTGTATGATGAGCACCGTTCTTTTTTTAGATATAATTTAAATTTTGTTTCTTGCTCTTATAGATGGTGTTAAAATCTTTTAAAGACCCTTAATACGAGTATACTAAAATTGATTAAAACTAGTTGTACCGTTTTTGAGAAAATCCCTAAATCTGCGATGTACTCCATGAGACTTGTTCCGGAAGATGCACAACAAACTTGTATTTAGGACTATCATCGATATTGTTTGATTCATTCAAAGAACTTTTCTGAATTAACTTTAAGGACAAGAACACAAACTGCTTCCAATCAATGAAGAACCAGTTCCACTACTCTACCCAGTGCAGAATAGGTATAGGCTTAGCTTTAAATGAGCTTAATATCAACAAGCCCACAAGATCTGATGGCTTACCTGCAGAGCACTTCGATTACGGAGGTGATATTTAAGTAGGGTGCATGTATCAACCAAATATGGGTAGAAGGGGGAACCATCCATATACCCCATCTACAAAAAAGATAATTCTATCTCTTCCAAGAACTATCGAGGCATATCTCAACAACGTGCTATATGAACCGGTGTGGCTTCGAGCCCGGCAGATCGAGCATAGACCAAATATTCACATTAAGAAAACTTCTGGAAAAGACCAACAATTTTTTACTCGTGACCAGGGTTGTGCACATTCTTGGTTGTGGTTTCTACCTCGACT
Organism: Chrysotoxum bicinctum; assembly: GCA_911387755.1. Lineage (NCBI taxonomy): Eukaryota > Metazoa > Arthropoda > Insecta > Diptera > Syrphidae > Chrysotoxum > Chrysotoxum bicinctum. The sequence continues at coordinate 34,846,271 of OU426987.1, forward strand.
ATAGCTGGGTGTGGGTATACCAGGGTTGAAAGGCCACGAGTTTTGCAGGAACTCATCTGTAAGTGACCATAATGGTGGCGAAGTTCGACCGGAAGCTATATTCTGGCACCATGGGAGATAGTGCCCAGGAGTCTGAGGGCTATAGCGTACGTCTTCTGGCTCTCCTATTCTATCTTCGGATAGTGAGGTGCAGCTGTCGCGTGCGTGCTCTCTTTCTCAAACTATTTATGGGTAGGCCCCCCAGTGGGAGTATTGTGGTGGCGTGGTTTATTCCGAATGCGAAGACACATGGTTTCCAGGCGTGCCTGAATTCAAGAGTTGTTAGATAGACCTCGCCTCCTAAGCAAGAGGTGTGTTCATGCCTGCAACATGTCACAACTTTGTCGGGGTTAATGGTCAGGACGCAATCTGACTCCGATGGAGGTAGGCCTCCCGTGAAGTAGAGCCGGTAATCGGCAGGTACTCACGTTAAACCCAAAGACGATCTTCTCTGAACTATTCCAAACAAACACAGGCCATAGCGAAGGAGAAGTGTAATCATGTGATTTCTGTGATCTCGCTCTGGAGCAGATTATGAGCAGAACAGGCGCTAACACGAAGGGTACTATATTCAACAAATGTGTTCCACTGTTGGGGTGTGCTCGCACTGTGTCGAGCATTATAATGATATTCATAACCCCTTGAGTGCGCGTATAATATAAAAAAAATTTCCATATCATTGGCCAATCCCTACGTTCCCTAGTAGCTACTACGCCACAGTGCGTTGATTCAGTGCAAGATAAGGAAAAAATTCAAAACAGCTTGATTTTAATATATTTTTTTCTTAAATATTTGTTTTTTATTTCAACTTAAGCAAATATTGTTTAATATAAATAACCTTAAAAAAAATGTTTTAGTTTGATTGTTCACATTTGTTTCATAGTAAGAGTGGAAATGATCGAGCCAATCCTCATTTTTTTCCATAAATCGAAAACGGTTATTATAGCACTTTTGTCAGCGTTTATTAATATTTGCACACAGATTTGAAACACGTTTGTTCAAAAGTTGCTCTTGGTCCGGCTCCAAACTAAGGATAATTCTAAATTTATTTCGTATAAATTCTAATAAAACAGAAAATCGGTCGTTTGGATTAGAAAACCACATCTCAAACAGTTCCCTATTCGTACACATTTATCTATAAAAAGACGAGAAATAAACAGTTGTTACAAGGGGGGACGTGGACGGACGTGGATGAATGTTACCTTTTTGGAAAGATCGTATTTCCCACTTTATATCCTACTAACTTTTTTGATGAATACACGTGAATAAAAAGTGATGCTGCAGTTTGAAAATAAGCTGTTTTGGGAGAAATAAACCGTTACTTAACCGTTTTTAAAACGATCGAAGGGTTTCGAGTGCAAAAAAAAAACAATAAAATATGTTTGGCTTACCCTTCTAAAGAGTATCCAATTAAAAACCGGTTTATTTGGAGCAATTTAACTCCGTGGTGCAGCGCTTCGTAGATCATCACTAAATGGCCTACTTTTGACATGTTACCTTTAAGAGGTTGTATAGCTTGCTGTAGTTGCATTTTACAGAAAAAAATTTTACAGTTCATCTAAATAAAGTTCTGGCTATAATTTTGCATTTTTCAAAACCGGTTTTAGAAGGTCATATTTTTTGACTTTTTTCCACTGGTCGCCGCACTGTGCTACGGTTTAGCAAAAACAAATGGGTTCAAAACTCTTCACTATTAAGACATTATGCACGCTCTATAAAACCCTTTTACTACAAGTCCTTCTTTACGTCGCCAATTGTTGTACTATAATATGTGGTTCAGTGAGCGAAGTAGGCGAATGGACGAAAATATATAACCACGAACTCTATCAATCAAAATTTGTAAATATGAATAATAATAATACCTAAATCTACATATCTATCTATCTATCTATCTATCAGCTGTATCAAGATGTGGATGTAGTTCAGAAAGGTAAACTACGTCAACTTCACTGGTTTGGCCACATTAAGCGAATGTACAGCAATGCTCCAGCTAAGAGTGTCTTCAAATCTTGGCCCCCAGGTTCACAGCGACAAGGAAGACCGAACCCCTGGCTTAAAGACCAAGCCTTCACGGATGCAAGAACGCTTGGCCTAGATTAGATGACTGAAAGCAGCGTGCTCGGGATCACAGAGGATGGTAAGCTACCGTGTCTCAAGCATAGACACATAAATCGATAATCGGCTATCGTAAGTAATAAAGTGGCATTTGTCTGATTACTTTCTTAACATCCTATAAAACACTTCAAAGGGCTTATAAGAACAGTAGAAAATAAGGGAGCGTATCGGAATCCCGCTTTTTGAAATCCCGCTTTTCAAAAATCCCGAAAAAAAAGTTTTAAAATCTTGTCTGCTAAAATACTGCTTTTTAAAATCCCATCTTCTAAAATCCCGCTTGTTCAAAATCCCGATCTATTATAACCCCGCTTTTTAAAATCCCGCTAATCCCGTTTTTTTTTTTAATAAAACTTATTGATTTTATGTTGGTTATTTTCCAGATTCTTTAAATGCTAAAGAAACTTTGCATACACCCAACCTCGCACCTACCCCAAATCCTATAGTGCTTGGGCAGGGGGGTTGCATACATCACTGCTTTCACGTCGTAATAAGAAAGGGGATTCTAAAAAACGGGATTATAAGAGACGGGATTTAAAAAAAGCGGGATTTTAAAAAGCGGGATTATAAAAAGCGGGATTTTAAAAAAGCGGGATTATAAGAAACAGGATTATAAAAAACGGGATTTTAAAAAAACGGGATTTAAAAAAACGGGATTATAAAAAGCGGGATATCGTACCCAACCCATCTTAAACAGTTTAATGGGTCTTGATCAATATTTTTCTTCAAAGCTTCTAAAAAATCAATTTTGGAGATAATCAGAACTTAGTAACTTACAACTCTAAACCATTCCTCTGTGCGTGCGTGTTGCCGGAATTGGAGGAGACCTACAATTTTCTGCCGATTTCGAACCGCTAATGAGCAGCACTTTTCATGACAAGACATAATCTACTCAGGATTTGTCAATTTCTCGCAAAAGGTATTACACTCCGGCAAAAACTTTTTTGCAGCTGCTGAGAATTTAACCAAAGACCTTTCAATGCACCTTTATGCCAACTTCATTCAATTTTTTAAATCTCCTTAAAGTTTAAATAGTAGTTTTCAAATTAAAAAAAAAATGTAAAGTTCTCTAACATTAACAAAATTTTGTTTTGAAAACATATTATTTCGAAAACCACATTATTGATTTTTTTGAAACTTAATAATTGACAGTTTTCAACATTGTCTACAAAATGTAGGAAGAAAATTTTAAGATTAATTAAAAATATTAGTATCCACCACATTTGCACATGTTAAGAAACGGTTTTCGACAATCGGTGTTTGCTTAAAATATTTTAATAAAAATTGTTCTGTTCCGCTCAATTTTTACAGTCTATAATTTGATAAAAAAAAAAGAAATTAAAATTGTACTGACTGTACTTTACTTACCATAATACCATTTTTTTTATTTTGACTTTTTCCGTTATTGCCATAACAGATTTAATAAAAAGTCCTAATAGTAGTCCTTAATCCTGAGAGCAAGCTCGTTCCTTTTATTTCAAATAAATTAAATCTTCTGATTTATGACAAATAGATCTTAGATTAATGAACAAACTGAAGCGAATCGTAAATAAAATAAAAAATGTGCACAATTAAATGAAATCCTATTGATTTACCTAATTTAAATAGAGTAATAAGTCTTCTTATGCTCGCCCCATCTTGAATCCTACAAAGGATCATTCAGAATTCCTCCATGACATCTCTTCACTCTCTCTGTCACAAAAATACCAACATCAGTGACACAAGCCCAAATCTTTATTAATTTCTTCAAAGAAAAGCCATAAAATATATTAAAACCAAGACCGATTTATCTAATTCAACTGTTACACTTACAATAAGGCCGACTTATAGTCCTTTGTCGTTCTCCCCAAACAACATGCAATAATGCTTAAATATTTTTATTTTCAAGTACAAATTGGTATCGTATAACACGAATGAATTTATCCTTAGATCTTTGCTTTTGTCTTTTTCGATGAGAATTCACAAGGACTCTTCGATTCGTTAGGTTAGTAAAATTTGAAAATTATATCTTCTATGGCCCGCCTCAGAAAGTGAAGCATCAGGACCAGGAGAGGCAGCATAACAAACTGATTGAATGAAGATGATGATGCTTTAAAACAAACTCATCGATTGAGAAGGAATTTTCCAATTTTACTTTATTTGGAGGAGATTTTGTCTTTCTCTATTCTCTGGCCCATCGCACACCCAGAAAGACACAACACACTCATACCTACACTAAGTCCCATCAGGAAGCATCAAGGACATTCGAATTTAACGGAGAGGCAAATTTAATTAAACTTTAGTTTTATTTTGTGTTGTTGTTTTATTTTCTTTTTTTTTTTCGGTTTGTTCTTTCTTTTATTTTTATTTCTATTTTTATTTTGTTAATTTGCTTCTTGGTATCGTGTCCTTTTTGTGTGGGAATTCAAAAGGAATGTCAATCAATTTTTCCAATAATAATTATTATAGGGTTCACCATAAAGCGAAGCCAATACAGAAGGATATTGATGTAAGAGTTATATGAAGGGAGAGTCTCCAAGAAATAGAAAAAATAGAAATAAAACAAGAACAAGAGCTAACAATGATAAACAAAACAAAAGAATAAAATTGAAATATCCGCTATCGAATAAGTTCATCCATGGGAAACGAAATTTCATAGTGCTATTATAGAGTCCTGCTGGAAGAGAGAGTAATAGGAAATGTCCTTCTATATCTTCTGTCTGATAAAAAGGATCTGGGAGCGATACAAAATCCACTTTATTTCATCAACGTCTTCTAAGTATGTGCATTCCCGCTTCGTTATTTCTCTTTACCCATGCATTATGAGTGTTTATCCGGACGTCTTACAATCAGAATGTCCTTTCCATAATAAAGTCCATAGAAAGTCCTAGAATTCCTAACATAAGTTCAAATATTAAATAGAAAGAAAGTGCATACTGTGGTTATACATAGGTACGTATAAATTTAATAATAATATGAAAATAATATTAAGGATAATACACTCTTGGAATGTATGAATATTTGAAGCATTTTTCCAATGTTGATTTTGTTTGACTTAAGTGAGGCCATGCACTAGATGAATAATTACATTAAGTCTTATGTACTTTCGATATTTCTCAAGCAACTGGGATTGACATAATAATATAATTTGTAAAGTCCTAGATTTTAGTCTTCCTTAAGGTATACTTCCTCAGGTTTAATTCCTTTCACTAATTTCATAAAATTCCAATTGGTGGGAGAGAAGAAATGTGAGGGTAAAAAATGTGCGGTTTGCTATTTTAAAGAATTGTTATAAAAGGTCCGGTTCTTTGAAGTTAGTGCCTTAAAAAGGGTATGCTATCTCCCGGCACTTTAACTTGCAATAAAGGTTAGGTACTATAGGGTGAGTTCTGCATTTGAAAAGAAAAATAGAACTTGAAGCTTTGATCAAAGATAACATTACGATGATAGAGAACGCGAAAAATGTAGGTTCCGCAGTTCCGTTTGTCTGTATGTCTTTTTTTTTTAAGCGGATTCAAACTAAAAGATTCAAACAAAAGGCAAATAAATTTAAAATTTTAGTAAATTTAAATTTAACCTAAAAAAAAGAATTCTGAAACGGATGTTGGTACACTCTGAAGTTTGAAGTATTAGAACAAGTAAGTTGATCATCGAAAAGAAAATATCGAAAGTCGAATATGTTAAAAGGGGGGATTATGCGAATTTCGTTATCTACACATGTTGAAAATAAAATATGAACATATTCAATGTGAGTCTTTATACATCCCTACATCCGTACTACTTTCTTTTTACTTCTTATTCAAATGTCAAAGAGTCAGTCGTCTTTAACTACTTGAACGGAACACACGTTTAATAAATAACCGAAAATTATTTCTCACACATAACCGAACTGTTTTTTTCTTTCTCAATTCCTCTCTTTTTCATCAGGTTATGGGCCCAGATCTAACAGTTACATGGTTAACAAAAAAGTAGAGTAATTTTTCGGTAAATTAAATAACGTGATTCACTAGGTGTTCCACGCGGTCAACATGAGTTCCATGTATGCGATCGAGAAGTTGGATGAAGGAAACTATGATTCCTGGAGCATCCAAATGCGCAGCGTGTTGGTGCATGCAGAGGTGTGGAAGGTGATAGGTGGACAGCGGCCAGAAAACGAACCGGCGAGCTGCGATGCATACGACGAAAAGGCATTGGCAATGATTACACTAAGCGTGAAGCCATCACAATTGTGTTATCTCAAGAACTGCCAGACTGCAGGGAGTGCTTGGCAAAAGCTCAAAGATGTACATCAACCAAGTGGGCCGGTAAGAAAAGTGTCTCTTTATAAAAAGCTGCTTGGTTTGCGGATGGCAGATGGTGAAGTAATGTGTAATTATATCAACACATTTTGCTCAACAATTGACAAGCTTTCTGAGGTAGATATTAAGCTAGGCGAGGAGCTGGCAGTAATAATACTGCTATCGAGTTTACCTAAGCCATATTAGAATTTCGTCATCGCCATGGAAACTCGTGACAGTTTACCGTCTCTAGAAATATTAAAGATTAAATTGCTAGAGGAAGGGGAGCGTAGAGGTAATGAAGTTAAACCGCTACATTGCAGTGAGCAGCAAGCATTTCATGCACATGCAAAACCGATTCGTAAGAAGAGGGAAGGTAAAAAAGATATTGAGTGTTACAGATGCGGACAACGGGGTCACTATAAAAATCAGTGCAAAAGTAGAGGAAAAGAAGAAGCATCGAAAGCACATCAGGAGAATCGCTCGTTTACTGTTCTGGCGGCAACAGATGTTTATGAACTTGACTCTTCGAGCTGGTGCCTGGATAGCGGGGCGACAATGCATATGTCTTGCGAGCGAAGCCTTTTTTCTAAATACGTTTCACAAGAAGAAGACGTTGTGCTAGCTGACAACAACGTCATACGTGCAGTAGGCAAAGGTGACGTCATACTTCAAACTGATTTGGGCGAGTTGAAATTAGAGAGCGTTTTGTATATTCCTGGTATGAAATCTAATTTTGTATCAGTCAGTCGAGCCGTAGAACGTGGTTGTACAGTGCTTTTCAATAACAAGTGTGCGGTCGTAAGCCAGCAAGGCGCGCAGATATTTAAAGCTCAGAAAATAAATAAATTTATTTGTTTTTAAAAGCAGCAACAATGTATGTTTTGCAGCGTCGCAGCGGCGTAGTGCGGAATTGTGGCACAACAGATATGGGCATTTGAATTATGCCAGTTTAATGAATCTTGCAAAGAATACAATGGTACTCGGTATAGAAAACGTAGATTTCTCCGATAAGGTACAATGTAGAACATGTATGAAAAGCAAAATTCACACACAACCGTTTCCATTAGTATCGAAGAATAGAGCAAAACATCTGCTGGAGCTTGTACATACAGATGTATGTGGGCCGTTTGAGAAGCGATCACTTGGTGGCTCTGCTTATTTTTTAACATTCATCGATGACATGTCTCGGCGCATATTCACATACTTTTTGAACTCAAAGGACGAAGTATTTGAAAAGTTTGTAGAGTTCAAGACTATGGCAGAACGTCAGACTGAAGAACGGCGTAGCAGAACGGGCAAACTGAACCCTGGTTGAGATGGCGAGGAGCTTGCTTGTGCACTCGCATATGGCAGAATTTCTTTGGGCAGAAGCAGTACAGACAGCGTGTTATATACGTAACAGATCGCCAACTACAGCCTTGGTTGGCATGACACCGTTTGAAGCGTGGTGCGGCAAGAAGCCCGATGTGAATAATATGCGTACATTTGGATTCAGTGGCCGTTGGCTTAGAAAAAACACGCCACAATAAATTTCAAGCGAAGGGTAAGGAGTACCGTTTAGTGGGGTACTCATTGGTATCGAAAGCCTACAGATTGTACGATAAGGAAAAACACCAGATAGTTGAAAAACGTGACGTTTTGTTTGATGAGTCATATGAAACAGCACCCATTCAAGACCAGATAACGTTTGATATACCAGAAGATAGATCGCCAATCAAAGCGTCAAGCAATGATGCCATGAAGCTTAGCCCACGCAGTGATGACGATGAAAAAAAGGATGGTGAGTTCAGCGACAACAGTATGGGGAGCGAAGAATACGAAAGCGCAGAGGAGCCAGAGCAGAAACACGAACCGGTGTTGAAGAATGCTCCAGGTAGGCCAAAAATAATCCGGACTGGCAAGCCAGGGCGTCCAAAGAAGAACTACAATACTCTAAACGCTATGCATGCTGAGGAGCTACCGCTGCCGCAGACTTTCAGGCAGGTGACAAGCAGTAAGTACGCTTCATATTGGCAGGCAGCTATGAACACAGAGTATGAAGCGCTTGTGGCAAACGGTACGTGGACACTGGTAGACCTACCCAAGGGCCAACAGGCGATTGGTTGTAAGTGGGTATACATCATCAAGAGGGATATCAATGGTAGCGTTGAGCGCTACAAGTCACGCTTGGTAGCCAAAGGTTGCTCGCAGAGGGTCGGCATAAACTATTCGGAAACTTTTTCGCCTGTGTGTCGGTATGAAACGATACGCTTGATTTTGGCTCTATCTGTTGAGCTGAAGCTATATCTACACCAAATGGACATTTGTACAGCGTATCTGAACAGCGAGTTAAGCGATGAAGTCTATATGAAGCAGCCAGAGGGATACGAAGACAAGACGTGTAAGCAGAAGGTGCTAAGGCTCAACAAAGCGATATACGGCCTAAAACAAGCAGGGCGGGAATGGAACTCCAAGCTGAGCGCTGCACTATGCGATATTGGGTTTAGTCCGTGTCAGAACGAGCCATGCTTGTATAAGCAAGACATAAAAGGTAATCTGTGTTTGATACTGATCTATGTAGATGATTTACTTATAGCATGCCAAAGAAAAACAGATCAAATGCAAATCAAATCAATGATAGCAATGAAGTTTGAATGCGTAGACAAAGGTCCGTTGCAGATGTTTTTAGGCATGCAAATTGAGCGAGATGGTGATATAGGCGATGTATCGATGAACCAGACGTTGTATATCAAAGATATGCTACAGAAACATGGCATGGAACAGTGCCGACCTGTGGCGACGCCATTAGATGCAGGCTTTCAAGTGGCTTGCGATAATAAGAGTTGTGTGTCTGAAGATCCAAAGGCATATCAGTCAGTTATTGGAGAGTTGATGTGGCTGGCATTAACGTCGAGGCCTGATATTTACCATTCAGTTGTGAAACTGGCACAAAGAAACAACAACCCGCATAGTGAACATGTGGCAGGTGTGAAGCATGTTATGCGTTATCTTGCAGCTACGTTAGACAAGAAGCTAAACTATCGTGCGTGCATGCGGTCAGGCTCTTGAAGGCTACGTGGACGCAGACTGGGGTAGCGATTTATGTAATCGCAGATCATACACCGGGTACGTGTTTTTCTTGGCTAGTGGTCCAATCTCTTGGAAGTCAGAGAAGCAGAGATGTGTAGCCTTGAGTAGTACAGAGGCTGAATACATGGCACTGTCTTCAGCTGCGAAAGAGGCTCTGTTCCTGAGACGTCTAATCATCGAGATTGGCTGTGGTGAAGTTGGTACACCGACAATAATGCATGGAGACAATCTCAGCGCTCAAAATCTGGCAAAGAACCCAGTCTACCATGCCAGGTCAAAACACATTGACATCAGGCACCATTTCATCCGTGAGGTTATCCAGAGTGGTGACATCGAGTTAAAATTTGTTTCCACCGATAATATGATAGCAGATGTGTTAACGAAGAATTTGTCAAAACAAAAGCATTATCATTTCATGAAACTAATGAATTTAAATTAATAAGCTTTATTGATAGCAATGTATGCAGATTCACATTGAGGAAGGGTGTTGAAAATAAAATATGAACATATTCAATGTGAGTCTTTATACATCCCTACATCCGTACTACTTTCTTTTTACTTCTTATTCAAATGTCAAAGAGTCAGTCGTTTTTAACTACTTGAACGGAACACACGTTTAATAAATAACCGAAAATTATTTCTCACACATAACCGAACTGTTTTTTTCTTTCTCAATTCCTCTCTTTTTCATCAACACATTCTTTCTCTCACCTTTTAGTAAGCAGGCTGGACTCTCTTGCGTCAAGTTATTTCTTTTGTAAAATAAAATAAAATTTTATTAAATAGTGTGATAGAAGTTACCCGATTAAAGTACCAAGAGTGGATGGTTTACTTTTAGCCAACTAAGACCAGCTTAAATATTCCAAGATACACGCCACTAACCTAACCAAAATAAAATGCACGACTGGATCGCACAAACTTGCTCTTATGTAAAAGTACTTTAGAATTTAAGATACATTTTATAAATATAAAACATGGATTTAATGAGACAATAATGTTCAAATGCATAAAATTGCCGTTTACGGAAAAGTATGAATTTATGCAAATAAACTTTAAAAAATCGTTTTATTATTAAATAAATTTTTTATATAAGAAATTTCTCTAAAATTCTTAAAATTTTTCAAGGAAAAAAATGTGGGATGCGAATTTTAAGTATTAAATAATATTGATTTTAGGAAATAATTTCAAAAAATAATCGTTCATAGGTTTTGAAGATATTGATTTAAAAAAAAATGTATTTTTTTTTTCAAAAAAACCCAACAAATATTTTTTCGAATATTTTTATAAATAATATTATTTTAAACTTAAGGGGACTCCTGCTGAAAATTTTTGTTTAAAATCCTTAGAGCTGTTAATGAGAAAATCGAAAATAAAAAAAAACGGGTAGGTACCCCTAATAACATTTTGCCCCAAAATTTTTGTTGACCAAAATGTAGTTCATGTCCATAAAATCACACCTAATTTTTTTATCAAAATCGTTAGAGCCGTTTTCGAGATAAATAAGATTTTGCATTACGGGTGTATGGGGGGTACCGTTAGTTTTTGAGCTAAAAAAAAATTTCAATTTCTCCTCTAGGGAATCACTGAAGACCCTTAACTACCGAGTTTGAAGAAAATACCTCCAGTAGTTTAGGCTGTAGTTCGAGGTACAGACATACAGACATACAGACATACATACAGACAGACGGAATTGTCGGACCTACTTTTTTCGTCTTCGCTATCATCGTAATGTCAACTTTGATCAAACTCTCGAGTTCGATTTTTTTTCCAAATGCAGAACTTGCCCTATAGTACCTATATATCGCATGTAAAAAGGTAATATAATTATAAGTCAATTTCTTGTAAATGACCAGAACTTTCTTTTTTAAATTAGTATAAATAGAGAAATATATACAAAAGTATAAAAAAAAATATAAGAATTAAAAAGGAAAAGTTTTAAAGTTAAATTAGAAAAAGTGAAAAAAAATCATGCAAAAAAAAAAACATTAATTTTCAAAAAAATCATCAACAAGAGTAAGGAGAGACCGACAAGCAGAACTTGGTGCGCCAATTACAACCAGCCGGATCCCAAGAAAAAATAAAATGGACGACTGGATCGCACAAACTTGCTCTTATGTAAAAGTACTTTGGAAAAATATAAATTTACGCAAATAAAGCTTAAAAATCGTTTTATTAAAGTAATTTTTTATATAACAATTTCTTCGAAATTTTTCCAGAACAAAATTTAGGATGCACATTTTAAGTGCTTAGTAATATAGATTTTAGGAAATAATTTCAAGATTTTAAGATATTGATTTTTTCAAACAATTTATTGTTTTTTTTTTTTTTTTTTTTTTAACAAAAAAAAATATTTTTTCAAATATTGGTATACCTACCCTATATTATTTTAAAATTAATGGAGGCTCCTTGTGAAAATTTTTGGTTTAAATCATTATAGCCGTTAATGAGAAAGTCGAAAATCAAAAAACCGGTTCTATGACAGGTACCATTAATTACATTTTGCCCCAACATTTTTTTTATAAAAATATAGCCCATTACCATATAATTCCAGTTAATTTTTTTTATCAAAACCGTTACAGCCGTTTTCGAGATATATAAGATTTTGTAATACGGGTATATGGGGGGTACCGTTAGTTTCTCCTCTATGGAATCACCGAACACCCTTAACTACTGAGATTGAAGAAAATAAGTCCAGTGGTTAAGGCTGTAGGGAGAGGTACAGACATAAATTCACACTGAAACATGTTTTTTGTGTACTAAATTTTTTTATATTTTTATTAGAAGACTTGATATGCAAATTGTTAGTATTGAATAAAAAACATTTTATAACGTAATTTAAAAATTTATTAGTGCATCCGTTTTCAAGATATTCAATTTTCAAATAAAAAATTATATTTTTTTTTAAAAATCCAAAAACTTTTCGGAAAACTTTTTAAACTTTATTTTTTCAAATGCAAAGCTGCTTCTGGATACAAATTTTGGTTAAAATCGTTAGACCCATTGATGAGAAATTCGAAAATCAAAAAAACGGTTATATGACAGGTACCGTTAATAACAATTTACCCCAATTTTTTTTTTGACCAAAATGTAGTCCATGTCCATAATATCAGACCTAATTTTTTTTTTATCAAAATCGTTAGAGCCGTTTTCGAGATAAATAAGATTATGCATTACGGGTTAATGGGGGGTACCGTTAGTCTTAGAGCTAAAAATTTTTTTCAATTTCTCCTGTACGGAATCACCGAAGACCCTTAAGTACCGAGGTTGAAGAAAATAGGTCCAGTCGCTTAGTCTGCAGATCGAGGTACAGACATACAGACATACGGACATACAGACATAAAGACGGAATTGTCGGACCCACTTTATTCGTCTTCGCTATCATCGTAATTTCAACTTTGATCAAAATCTCGAGTTCGATTTTTTTTCAAATGTAGAACTTGCCCTATAGTACCTACATATTTCGCAAGTAAAAATGTTTTTAAAAGTTTGAAAAAAGTTGCATTTCAAAACATAAACAAAAATATTTTATGAGGTTTTGAAAAACAATTCTTTTTTTTTTTAATTTGAAAATTCGATATCTTAAAAACGGGTCAATATTTTTTTTGGAAATTAAATTTTTAATCGAACCAAATTTTTTCTTATTTTTTTTTTTTTGAAATATTAGTACCATTCAAAGTTCTTATAAGTTTTGCCATTTACAAAATTTGATTAAAACCACTTGTAGTATTTTTGAGAAAATCAAAAAAGAGTGGGTCCTTAGAAGGTACCAATTTTGAATTTTGTAAAGCTAGTTTTTATTTCAGTTAAAAATAAAAACTGAATTTCTAAGAAATCTTAACGACTGAATTTTTAATAAAAGAATGATTTTTTTCACTCCGTAACTAAATATTATTTTTAAATAATTTCCTTTAAAATTCTTGTGTGTAAAAAATGTTGATAAAAATTCGAAATAGTGATTTTATGAAAATCGAAAATCAAAAGAAAATATTAAAAAAAAAAATCAAATTATAAAAAAAAATTATAGATTTTCCTTGTTTACATGGTTTTGAGTTTATAGAACTCCACGGACTGACAAATTTCTTGATAAATTCCAAGTTATGATTATAAGACACGGCATTTCTCCGCGTTAGCTGAGCCGCCATCCCTGGAGATAAAAATATCTGAGACAACCACCAACAATCTCATAACATCGTGCCACACATCTTTCCTATCCTTCTTTCTCTTCATTAACTTCACGCCCGCGCTGTGTTGGAACATTTAAAGGGTAATCATAATCCCTTGAGCGCGGGTAGATTATAAAAAAAAAAAAAAAAAAAAAAATTAGTAGTCTCCTTATGATCAAGTCTACTGTGAAAGCCAACTCTTGTTGATGAAAGCATACATGTACTTCATCTTCGTCCAGTCTGACCCTAAACAAGGCGAATCCTCCTACTCCTGTAACTATCGTCCAATTGCACTTATGTCCCTTCTTTCGAAGGTCATGGAAAATCTGATCAATTTTCAGCTCAAGAAATATCTTGAGGAACTAAGGCTTCTCAATGACCGGTGGTATGGCTTTCGTAGAAATAGGCCCACTCGTGATCTGATAGTATATCCCACCGAACAGTGCAACAAATGTTTACAACTTTTTGGAGAAAACAAGACTATTGCACTTGATATTTCAAAGGAATTTGATACAGTTTTGCATCCAGCTCTCAAATCGAAAATGCGTATATTTGAATTCGGTGAAGCTCTTCTTCGTTGCATTAGAAATTAACTTTCGAACCGTTTACTATAATCAGTATTGGACGGTTTCAAATCTGAAAACACAAAATTAACGCTGGTGTACCCCAGGGCTCCGTTTTGTCTCCAATACTCTTCCTTATATTCATAAGTGATCTTTAATTATTTCGCTGACGACAGTACCCTCAGCTTTTTATATTAGTTTTTATATTCGCATCCATGCTCAAATTGAAAATTTAAGGAAAACCTAAAGAGCAAAAAAAGAAGCCTCAAAATGTATCTAAAGCGTTTTTTAGGGACACCCGACTTCACGTAGTAAAAAAGTATTCTTTTTAAAATTAACAGTCAATCACTTAAATGATAGAAAAAAATCCTCACTTTAAAGGACGATGACGACGCGACGGAGCTACAAGTTTAAAATATAATTAAATCATTAAAATAATTTTTCAATCGCCATATTTTCTGTACTTAGGATAAAGTGTAAATCTTAAAATTCTCTTATCCTCGTTTCCTTCGAGAGGACTTTTTCTTCGCATTGAAATTCCTTCACTTAAGGACTAGATTTGGCTGCAATCCTTATAGAAAAAAAAAATTAAAAATTTCACTCCAGCAACTGAGGAAGGTGGTGGTAGAATTTAAACATTTTTTTATCACCCCCAATACCGATTGAAAAAGAATAAAATAAAAATATTGAATAGGAATAAGACGTTAAGCCCATCAACTCAAGCACTTTATCCGACGCCAAATAACGATCTTCTCCAGGCGTCCATTAGAAGCAACAACAACAACAACAACAACAACAAAAGAAAAAAAGTCATTTTTCTCATACAAAAAAATCCTGACACTAATTATGGCTTCCTTGAGAGAGAATTTAATCAGCTGGTGCTCAATCAATCAATTGCAATATGAGAGTCTCACAATCAGAAGGACCCGGCTAGTAAGAAAAAAAAATAAATAAAGAAAGAAGAGAAATCCTTGACGTTAAGGGAAAAAAATCAAAAATAAATTGAGAAAGGAAAAAGAACTTGAGTCGACATGGAAATTATTCACTCGCTTTTTTTATCTGGTTGCCTTTTTCCCAATTACCAATAAACCTTCACAGAATCAGGATCAAGGACCAACATTTTAAGTAGCATAACGTGCTTTGTTGATCCAGCGTAGTGAATGCGAAATTAGACGAGGACGGGGGTGTTTATTTGGATATGGGTTGTTTTTTTTTTTGCCTTCATTTGATGTGCTTGTATCCATGGATGTTTGAACATATGCAAATGTGTGAGTAATGTATATTTTGCAGAAGCGGAAAAGCGAACGATTTTCGAATATGAATTATTGTAGTCAATGATTTTTTTGATTTTCTGTTTGTTACACAACACAATTGTGCTTTTTGAGATGGATTGATGGGATAGATTGAGATGTTATATCAAGGGTAAATCGTGGTTGGTTTATGTGGGCTAAAATTAAGCTTACATAGCAATTTGGCTTAAAAGATTTATTCATCAATCAAAGTCGTAGATGTTTTTATTGCTTCGACAACAGAAATGAAAACATTAAAAGGGGTCTTTAAAAAATAAAAACGATTAGGTTTTATGTTGAGGAATGTTTTTTTTTTTTCTGTTATACTTACTCTCCTATTTGTTATAATAAAGGGTGTTCGAATTGGAGGATTTTCAAGTTTGAAATTGTGTAGTTTTATTCAAAATAAGGGATTTTAAATTGGATTTTGACGGCCTGTGGCGGCCAAGTTGTTTTGGTGACATCTGTCAGAATCTGTTGTTTATTATTCAATTAGTGATTTTAAATCACCATGAGAAGTAACACGATTGAACAGCACATAGTTTATAGTTTATTAAATTCAATGTATGCCTACACATTAAGAATATACTTCTTATCAATTAGTGTTATGCTAATTATTTCAATAATGCTTTGAAGAAAACTACTTTATAATATTTTTGTCATAAAAAACAGGTAATAATTTCATACAGTACATATTTTTGAGAAAAAATCAAAATCAAGTGAGAAAAAAAAAGTAAGATACACCTTTTACAAAAATCAAAAAAAAAAAAAAGTACAGTACATCTCTATTGAATACAAAGAACTAGAAAAAAGAAGAAAAAAAAATATATTCACTAGGTCAAAGAAAAACAGAATTAATTTTGATAATAAGTACGTAGATCTCTACGAAACGAAACTACGAACCAAACTGTATCCTGTTGAATAGACTGCAAGGTTGCTGTGTTTGGATTATATTGAATAATAATATAAGAGTTCGAAAGCGCATAAGGTGATCAAGGAAGATGTTATATATTTGCATTGAGAAATTTGACACATGATCAAACCTTCGCAACTCAAATACATAACGCGCTGTATTATTGAAGGCAACATTAAGTCTTCTCCTG
This sequence comes from Chrysotoxum bicinctum, assembly GCA_911387755.1. Taxonomy (NCBI): domain Eukaryota; kingdom Metazoa; phylum Arthropoda; class Insecta; order Diptera; family Syrphidae; genus Chrysotoxum; species Chrysotoxum bicinctum. Next base: position 34,862,868 of record OU426987.1, read on the forward strand.
CTGACAACATCACAGTCACTAAAAATTTTCGCATCCGTAACTGAAAATAGGTAATACTAGCGTTTTAGCTAAAAGCATGCGTGTTTTAAAAGGGGTGAAATACTGTGAGGCCCATAACCTACGTAGTACTCCATAGACTTTACCGACGCGACGGCAAAATTGATGTGCATATCCGAAGACAGCGTGCTATTGAATAACATACTCGTACCAAGATTTTTGGCAGAAGAAACGTAAGCGATGTTCGAGTTGTTTAAATACAAGTTTGGAAAATAATCAAGGTTCAAGGCTTTTCTGCTAATGACAATGCACTTGGATTTCAATGGGTTCAGGAACAGGCCATTGCTTGGTGACCAGCGAGAAATTTCTTCTATAGTTCCCTATTAATTGTGTATACACAATCTTCAATAAGTCCCAGGGGGCAACTATGGTATAAATGAACATCATCAGCATACATCTGAATAGAAGAACTAACAATCCTTGAAGGAGTTCATTTATATAAAGGGAGAAAAGAACAGGCCTTAAGATCGAACCCTGAGGGACTTCTCTGGTGGTCGGTAAGAAACTTGAAATTTTCTTGCCAACTGAAACAGCTTGTTTTCTATCCCGAAGGTAATTTGACAACAAAAGAACAGCAGATGATGAAAAACCATAAGACGATGATAGCTTATGACACAGATTAGCATGGTCTACTGTATCGAATGCTTTAAAAAAGTCGAGCAATACAAGAAAAGTGACATGGTCTTCATCCAAGGCAAGTCTTATGTCTAATAATGGCTGTGGTGCAGCTATTCCTTTGATTCCTTTGGAACCCAGACTGCTTAGAAGAGAGAATGTTTTGGGCTCTTAGATAGGCATTAAGTTGTTTTTTTACTACGCTCTCGAAAACTTTTGATATATTCAATACCACTCTTAATTTTGGGAATTGGTAGAATTTTGGCAAGTTTCCATTGAAATGGAAATAAACTTGTCATTATTATGGTATTAAACGTGTGTGTTATGTAAGGCAAAATAATAAGTAACAATGACTTAATGAAAACAGGATGTATTCCATCGATCCCTACAGCATTGGACCTAACAGACAAAATACTTTCAACTATGTCAGTAGTTTCCACACAAGTGAACTCGAAACGAACTTCAGACGAATGTCCATAAGGAGATCTAGATAAAGTTGGGGAACAGCTAGGAAGGGCAGGGAACGGTAATGTAACTAATTCATGATTTAGTGAATCGATGTTATTATTCATTTGTTCACTAACCCTGTCTCCCTCAAGTTCTTCCATAGTTGACGACCATTCATAGAAAGTCTAAACTTTTTATTGTATAATTGAATTTTAGCGGTTCGTATTTTGCGGACTACTTGATTACGCAATCTGCGAAATATCGTAAGGTGGACATTCAATCTATAGCGTTTCCATAAATTATAGGTCTGATCTCGTTTGACCATAAACCTACGAATTTCGTTGCTAAACCAAGGACGTTCACTGTGTTTTACAGTTCTTGTTCTCAGCGGAACATATCTATTAAACAAATTATTGATATTATTGTTAAGAAACTCAATTTTCTCAGCAGGTGAAAGTACGAAGTAAATCAGATCCCAATCAACACTTCGAGTGCTAAGCTCTAGCCAGAGTAGTCGACGTTCCTAAAATCTTTATATTCGTAAGAATTTTGAGGACTTTTAACCTTGAAGTTGAAAGACAAAAAAATGAGATCATGCTTTGAAAATACTGCAGCTGACAACTGATAATACAAAAGGACATCACTCACACCGCTAACGAAGAAAACATCTAAAAGAGTTTGCGAATCCCTAGAAAAATGTGTAGCAACTGTAGTGTTGACCGGAGTTATGTTAAATGTTCTCATGCAATCAACGAGAAAAAACTGATTCAAGAGATTACTGTTGAAATCACCACATATAGTGATCTTAGATGGACCCAGAGTAATTGTTTCCAAAATAGAAAGCAATGGACTAATATCTACATCATTATTGGGTCTGTAAACAGCCCCTAAAAGAAGAGTACCTTCGTCGTCCAGTATGTCTAGGAACAAGTAATCCAACTCACTGCTCGATGACGACTTACAATTAATTTTGCCTTTTATGCCATTACGAACATAAACAGCGGCTCCTCCACCTCTCCTACCATGTCTGTCAGCCCGAAAAAGCCTAAAACCACTCAAACAATACATTGAATCACCATTTTTATCGGAGGACCACGTTTCAGTAACACAGATTATATGAACATTAGATTCCTCAAACACATTTCTAAACTCATCCATTTTGCAATATAAGCTTTGTGCATTTAAATGGCAAACTCGTAAACCCGTCTTTTGTTTGCAGAGGACCTGAACCATCGAGCGAAGAATTCTATCGCCACCATCGACGGCAGAATCATTACCATTATTATCGTAGTTCATAGCTATATAATAGCCTGATTAATTAATCTTAATTTTGTCACGATTCTCCTATACATACTTCTTCCTCCACAGAGCTATCTTCACATGATTTTCATAAAGCTAAATTTTCTAAAATTGATGAATACAGGGTGAGCCATCACGTGGTTTCTTTTAAAATCATAAGTTATTTTGATAGTGACAGCTGTTTCCCGCTCAAAATCTTGACAGAAAGTCAGTATCATGCCTCCGCGGAACGAAATGATTCGCTTTACGATTGAACAACGTTGGGAAATATTGAAACCTTATTTCCAAAGTGAGTCCGATGTAGCCCAAACAGTGCATTTTTTAAAAGATGTTTTTTTTAAAAAGAAGTTTTGGCGGGAATGAAGCACCCACCGCGCTTAATGTACGCAAGTTTGTGCAAGAAGTTCGTGATACTGGTATGCTAGTGGACAACACTCATGGTTTCCGTCATACGTGCCGTACGGTGCGTACAAACGAGAATCTGGCTGCTGTATATGAGACACAAATCCCGAACATCAACCCGCCATCGATTTCACAGTTCAACATTTTACGCATGAGCCTGAGGACAATTCTACACAAAGATCTCGGATTATTTGCTTACAATTGGTAGAATGCTCTACTGTGAAACCTCTTGAATGACGTTGTGTTCCATAATTCACATACCCCAGAAATCTTTGAAAGCATTTTGTACTAAATTTTAAGTTTTCGTTCTAAGACTCTTATTTTCCCTAGACAACACGTCTTTGTCAAATGTAGATCCATAATGAATATATTCCCGTTGAATTCGTATACCTTTTAGCCTCTCAGCCTAAGAGAACAGAAAGAAAATCGACGTTGTCTCAACCGATTTCAGTAAGGCCTTTGACAACATTTTACAAAAGTTTATTCTATTCAAACTTTCTAGCGTTGGGCTTCAACCTATCTTCTAAAGATTGAGCTACCTCTGGGGTCTCATAAGGCAGTCACTAAGGACTTCACCTTTTTATTTTTACTATTAACGATATTGAATTGGTCATCAAATATTCGCATATCTCACTCTACGCCCACAATACCGAGTTTTTCAAGACAATTTCTTCAACTATACTATAAGGCAACTCATGCATTCGCAAAAAAAATCGAACTAGAGATTTTGATCAGAGTTGACATTAAGATGATAGCGAAGACGAAAAAAAGTCTCGAAATTCTGTCTGTCTGTTCGACTACAGCCTAAGAGGGTCCGCCGATTTTCGTCAAACGTGGTAGACATCGTTTCTAATTTTCCCCCACCCCGCACGTTTTTTTTTTTCTTTTGTTTTAAGACCAAAAATAACGGTATCTGCCATACGAATTTGTAAATATTTTTTTTCTCAAAAACTGCCACAGATTAAAAAAAAAAAATCGAAAAATTACATTAAGTTAAGGCTAGGTAATGGTTGAAAAAAAAAATTGTCTAAAAAATGGTTATTTTTGGTACCCCCCTTGAAACCATTTTTTTGATATTTGATTTTTTTCGAAAACGGTACAACCAATTTTGATCATTTTTTGTATGCTTAAGCTCCCTAGCAGTTTCAAAATAATTGTGTATTCAAATTTTCAAAAACATGTTTTTGGATTTAAAAAAAAAAAAATCAATTTTTTTTTTTTGAAAACTCAGTACATATTTCGAAAACGCCATGCTCGATTTTTGTAAACTTGATAAATAAAAGTTTCTTAATATAATCTACAAGATTAAGGAAAAAAATGAATTTTACCTAAAAATAACGGTACCCTCCATACAAATGTTAAAAAATGGTTCTCGAAAATCGTATTTTTCTCGAAAATGGTTCAGAGAATTTCGATAAATTTTTTATCCTTCGATTAATTCTTACGATCTATAATTTGATAAAAAAAATTAAAAACAAGATATTACTGACTGTACCTACCATAGAACAATTTTTTCGAATTTTGAATATCTCATCATTGGCATAACGGATTTTAATGAAATTTTTTATAGAGAAGCTTCTAAAAAGTTTTAGAAACATTGCATTTCAAAACTTAAAAAATAATATTTTTTTTAAATTTTGATACATTTTTTTTGGAAAATTCAATATCTCAAAAACTGCTCAATATTTTTTTTTAAATTAATTTTTTATTCGAACAACGATAAAAACTTTAAATTGGCGTACCAAATTTTTTACTTAAAAATGTTTTCATAATTTTGCACCTACATATAAAAAAGCTTATATTTTTAAGAAATCAGTACAATGAATTATAATTTTGTTCTTGCATCAACTAATAATTGCTTAAAACACATGGCATTCTGTGCTAACTACTGAAGGAGTTGTTTTAGTCATTTAAAAAAATGAATTTTATGCTTATGAACAGTTTTTCTCTAATAACATTCATTTTTGAAATTCTTAGTCGTTTACATAAGAGCAAGTTCGCGCAACCCAGTCGTGCATTTTGTTTAAGAAATCGAACATTATATCACAAAAGTAATAATAATTAAAGAATACAAAAATAATTGTAAACTAAAGTCAAAAAAAATATCACAAAAATTTAAAAACTGAAAAAAATATTTTTTGAAGTAAAAAGTATTTAGAAACTAATTCAAAATCATAATTCATAACAATATACAAATAAAAAATTAACTCTTTAATTATTGTTGAATTAAAAGTTTTATATTCATATTTACATATTTATTCAGTGCAAAAATAAACCGAACCGAATTTATTGGCAGAAGGTTAACTTTTCTGCCTTCTGTTTTAGCAAGCTCAGCTACCAGATCATCATAACCTAATGACTTGACAAGCTCTTTCTCTATAGCCATGATTGACAAGTCAACTTATCTTTCTTGAGTCATTGGGGTCTTGAAGTAGTTTTTTATTGATTTTAGTTTCGAAAAACTACGTTATTTGAGGAAACTGTGATGGTATTTCTAGATTAAGAGCTATGGCTTCAGCTGATTGCACGTTAGTGAATTGTTCTTCTGACCGCATTTCCAATAAAGAGTTTTTAGTAGCTTCCAGAACTAGAACGCTGTTAGATAAATTAACACACGGACTTTGTAAATATTTACTAGTTATATTATTTTTTCTAAAATATCAATCAGATTAATATGCAGCATATAAACTTGAAACTAAAATTTTACTTCCTAATGACTCTGCAGTGTTTCTATTCTCAACGTTTCCAGTTTCAATAAGAGCTTCATATTATATCTCCTCAGATTTTTTGTAATGGTTTTAAAGCATTATGTGTACTCCCATCTGTTTTCAGAAAGGAGTCTTAAGGTCAAACCAGCGAAATTTTTTTTATATAATGTCCCAACGCATTGTTGAACCTGATACAAAGTTTTATAGGCATCGAGCAATGTCAAAAAACTTAACAGCTTCCAACGAACATTTGGACACACGAGCAACACGACATGACAGTGATAAAGTTTCACTCATAAAGAGAGGCCAGTGCCAAAGCAAAACATAGTACAAAAACAGTCAACCGGAAGACTTTAAATTCATAGACGAGTATGTCAATGAGTATGCATTTTTGCCCTTAGAATTTCTGTTTGAGTAACATTGCTGACTTCGATTTCATATAGAAGAACTGACATCGGGCGCATGTTATCAACATGCAAGCTGTTAATTGTCTGTATTTGCTGTTGAATTTTTGTTTTATGTTACACTGCATACGGGAGGGTTATCAAAAAAAAAAAATGCCTTCACTCATACACGCGATGGTGAATGTGAAGAATAACGTAACAGTGGATTGATAAAGAGAAAAATAGCAAATACGAGTATGTAGGTATCTGTTGTTAAGCGAACAAAATCGTGCACTTTGTAAAGATTTTGTGATGTAGTTTTTTTTACTGTGGGAGTGTGGGTGTGTATAGGATATTAAACATCGATTTATTTTTGGAATAATAGATTATGTATATACACCATTACGAGAAAAAAATTTCGTTGCTAAATAAAATGTATGCCAATATATCGAGGGAAATTTTGAATATGCAAAAAGTTTATATTAAGTTAAAACAACACATTTCAAAAAGAATTTTTATTTTTATTCATCAACTTTTTATATTCTCCAACAAATCAAACAAATAATCGGTAAAAATAATAGCACCATTGCTTCATCGTACAACTTAAGACTAAATCATCGTAAAAATTCAAAATCTTTTTCTATGATTTTATTCCCTAGAGGTAGTCCAACAAAATTAATATTTCGTTGCATAGCCTTTGTTGGCTATAACTGCTTCACAACGTCTCGTCATTGAATTAGCTAAATTTTGACACCTTTCAACCGGAATATTCTCCCAGGACGCCTTAACTGCAGCCCAGAGTGCTTCGTTGCTGGTCGGTTTAATATCTGAGACTGCTTTCTTTACGTGGGCTCACAGATTTTCGATGGGATTTAGGTCAGGCATTTGCGCTGGCCACTTACATTAATTGAATGATCTCCAAACCATTTTTTTGCCTTTTCTTACGTAGGAGCGAGATCCTTTACCGTCAAACAACACGATTTTGCTCTCATCCGTCCATAAAACGTTGCGCCATTTCACTGCTGGCCTGTTCAAATGCTGTCTTGCAAACATTAAACGCTTTTTTGCATGTTTTGCATTTAAAAGAGGGACTTTTCTGGGACTACACGCTGTTAAATTACGAGTATGTTCTCTCAATCTGTGGCGAACGGTTTCAACGCAAGCTGTAATATTCAGGTCTTTTTTGAGCTCAGTTGCAGGCTTGAAAGGATTTTTTTGGCTTTCTCGGACTAGGCGTCTGACAAGAGTTTTCGACAAAACTGGTTTTTGCCCACGAGTTTTGGTTTTGGGTGCGTATATTATTGAATTTTGAATCATTTTATTGGAACAGCCAACAAAACGTCGAACTTCTCCGTAAGTTTTACCTTCTGAAATCATTTTTTTAATAATTTCACGTTTTTCGTTTGTGCAATGTTTTCCACGGTCTATTGTCTTTGAAAAACTGTAATTTTTTTTGTTTAAAATGAAGAAACCTATTCATAATTAGCAAATCTTAACATTTGGTTACTTTACCTTGAAATATGACACCAAAAAATGTTTTTTTTTCTAGCGAAAACTGCGATCAGTGCTATTATTTTTACCGCAATAAAAAAGGATTTTTCCCCAATATGGCCTCGTAAAAAAAGAACCGTTACCATTTAAGTGCCAGAGATACACAATACAGAGAGTTAACACTTCAAACAATAACAAAATACAGTAGAGGCTGGAAATATGTGTCCATTTACTAATTTAAAAAAGTTAAAATGAAACTTGTACCGGTGGTGATACTTTTTTTACCGGCACTGTATATATCTTTTTTTAAATTCAGAATTAGCTCTTAGTTATATGTAAATAGATGAATACCAATATTGGAGTGAGCTATAAAAAGAAATGAGACTTAAAAAAGATGGTACACTCAAAAAATTTCGTGTGTAAATACTACTAATTCATGCGTGCATTCTACGAATTTTATTCGTGGTTTTCAGCCACGAATAGTATTCGTAGAATGGACGTTTATTAGCACATTTTACGAATATTTTATTAGTATTCGTAGAAAAACAAACGTATATTGTACGAATACCATTGGTACAATGTACGAATATTATTGTAATATTTACCAATGCCATTCGTATATTGTACGAATATCATTGTAATATTTACTAATGCCCTTGTATTTCATTCGTAAATTATACAGCTCCATTCGTATATTGTACGAATATTATTGTAGAACTTACTACGATTTATGTTCTCTGAAACTTCCTTAAATACCTATTGTAAGAAATAATAACAAAAGGTATTTATATTGTAAGTTAAAAATAGTTTTTTAATTCATTTTATTGTCATTGTATATGAATAAAGTTAAAAAATAATTAATTCATTATAAATATAATTAACAATCAAATTAATATTTGAAAACTCCTCATTTTATGTACTTAGGGCCACTGAAAATAGATTTAACATTTAAAATTAAAAACTTCAGAAAAAATTGTACTTACATTGAGATTCTTTCAGGAAAAAATTCTCACATATGTAATATGTATGCTCTGGCTCTGCTACTTCTGGATGCTGTATTTTAAATATAAAATAAGCTTTAAAGCAAATGTATGTCTAGGTACTTACCTCGTCTTTTCCAAAAAAGCAGATGTCTGATCCACCACTGCAGCACTTTATAAATAATATCACGTTTCAACGTGTTGACTAATGGAATACATTTAATTTTTAGAACTGAACACATGTTATTTTTTGTACTCATGATTAGTAAATAATACTAATGCACTTCATGAAAATACGAAATTATTAGTACATTCTACGCATAATGCGTACGGTCTACCTACGAATGAATTCTGTCTACTAATATTAGTTTTACTTAGTAAATAGTACGAATTTATTAGTAAATACTACGAATGCAAAAGATTAAAGTACGAAGTCATTCGTACGAGAAATTAACGAATGTTATTAGTTATATGTACACAATAATTCGTACAATGTACTCAAACAAATTGTTTACTTCTTGTTTACGAATGAAATTAGTTTATTAAACGAATAGATTCGTAGATAGTACGACAGTTATTAGTAAAATTTTACGAATGCATTCGTAGATATACGACTGTACAAATACTTCGTACATCTTACGAATATTCGTACAATGCACGAATATTTTCTTTACGAATATCATTCGTAGCCATTTTACTAATAAATTTTTTGAGTGTAGGTAGGTAAAGTGGTTATGAAGTAGTGGCTTTTTTAACGCTCGCTCAAGGGTTCAGTGCCCTGGGCATTTGCACAGCTTGCACGTTTGGCTTGTCCGGCCCTGCCGCTATGTAACCCGATCTGTATATACAACCTTTGTCCCCCCTCTTTCTTGAATACGGCTGTTAAGTATGATCGTCTTATCAACAAATTTATATATCCAGAATCGAGAGCATTTAACATCGTATCCTACGTTTCGTCCTTTATGGTCTGTGTTGGAATAATCCTTTTATTCTTCCTCCGTATCGAGACCAACTTCTATTGATTAATTTGAACACGCTGCAAGAGCGAAGGACAATAAAAACATTCTCTACATTCATCGACTAGTTTCAGGAACTGTTGACTGAAAAATTCTCTGCAATTCCTTTCTCTTTCAATTCTAATTCCCGGAATTTAAGAAATACTTGTTTCTTCTCTCTGCCTACTCCAAGTACCTCTTATGGCTCCAGCGAATCTATTACTCGCATGCTTCGGAGGATTAATTGTAACATTTCCTATACCTTAATTCACCCTGCCTGAAACTCCATCTTAATAATCACCATATTGTGATATAGGTATATTTAAGTTAGATTAAGAATTAACTTAATAAATGTAATAATAAATAAAAAATTCAAATAGCCGAAATATGGCTCCAGCTGGATGGCGCTACGTACCATACAGCTGACGTCACGATTGACATTCTGCATGAACGTTCTGAGGATAGAGTTATCTCTGGCAGAGGTGACGTGAATTGGCCACCAACGTCCATTTGACCCAGATAGAATTTTTCTTATGGAGTTTCCTGCTGTTGCAAGTCAGTGCGATTAAATCGCAATCGACATATGATTAAGTCGAACATAACACATGCCATATCTCCAATTCATCCAGATCTATGCAGAAGAGCTATTGAAAATTTGATCTCTCGAACCCGTGCCATCATAAGAACCGGAGGTTGGCATTTGAACGATGTCGTATTCCATACATAATGGCATACATGGATCTTTTTATTATAGCTCATATACAGCTAGTTTAATTCCATTTCAACAACTACCCGTCCTTATTGAAAACCCTAGTTTGATGTTAAAAATACGCTTTTAATAATGTTTAATCCACACAAAAGGTCGTAGACAATCTTCCATTAAACACCCTTTAGATATAAAATATTGTATATCGTGGTCCGATTAAAACTTCCTGAGTTCATTTTTCTCGAAACTGAGAATGACTCGTTAGTTTAAGATAATTAATCATATATCAATATCAAAGTTCTACTTTAGGTCCTAATGTCCTACGTTGCTCTATTTCTAAGGTAAAATCTCCCTAAGTTTAATAATTTTAAAATTCTTTTTAATACAAAATTCTTAACAAATGCAAATTCCGCAAACAAAAAAAAAATTACTTATGAATTTTCACATTTAACAAATACTATAAAAACTATTATCATATGAAATATGAATGATTTACCAAAAGCAACCACACCTAGACTCGACTCTATAAAAAAATTAAAAGTCAAGAAAATTATCCTTTCACCTTATCTTTAATTACTATTTTGCCGACTATCTACCTTTTAAATAAGATCATTAAATGCCTTCGTTTGGCTTCAAGGACCACACTCTTGAGTTTTCGATGAGTGACAAAACAGCCCTTAACAAATTACACTGTTGTACACAATCACTCTTTAACACACCGCATATTATAATTATTTGTGATTATGTCCTTTGCTTTTTAACTCTTGATTCATAATTAATTTACCGCACTGACAAACCATAAACGCCCACTATTAGAAGCCCCCCCTAACTCACACCCTTCATTTATATTTATACACAAATGGTCCAAAAACAAAATAAAAAGAAATGTGTATGATAAACTACCCCCTTCATTAACATACATACAAGGACACAGACGTTCATAGTATAACCTTGTTCACAAATCACGCTCACGGTTGCCACTTAAAAATAATTGTTCACATTTTCTAGGAAAAATAACAAGCACGACGAGATGGAACAAGGTTGCTCTTTAAGTCCAAGGCTATACAATATAGGTTATACTCGTAAGGCATAAGTTAATTAATACAATTAAATTGTTAACGAAAAATTGTGAACAAATTGTACTAACTTAAAAATTCAATTCTTTTCTTATGTTTTTCTTAAGGCATAAACATAAAATTAATTATACAATTTTAAAAAGCCATAAATTAGATGTACCTTTTGCGAGAACCGAATTGATCGAACCAAAATGAACCCAAAAAATAAGATAATTTTTCACAAATATCGTCAAAACCTCTATTTTAGGTTAGTCGATTTTTTTTAGCAAAAAATTGAAACACACTTTTATTGAAATCACTTTGAAGTCATTTAGTTTGAGATTTGATCTAAATCGTTTAAGCCGTTCATGAGAAAATTGGAACTAGACGACATTTTTCCATGGCAGTTAAATGCTCTATGTATAATGTATATGAGCAAAATACACATTACAATTTCTCCTCTTAATTCTAGCTCAAGTCGCAATATTTATAAATTAAGGTTTTTCGAATAGATTTTTTTAAAATTTGACAGGTGACTGCTATACTACATTGTTGAAGGTTCATCTGTCAAATCAGTTGTCTCTTGCCAAATCAACTTGAAGAGTTAGAGAATTCAAAAACATGTTATTTAATTATTGTGTGAAAGTCAGTCTTCTGTTCGAGCAACATAAGCGCATTTCGCCCATTTTCCTGTCCCCTAAATCGTCTTTTCGAGAGGACTTTTCGCAACGTGGTGGACAAATTCATGTCAACCGGTTCATTGAACAATCTGCCAACACACGGAATCTGCCGAAAATATCGCTTCCGTCCGTGAAAGTGTTCAAGATAATCCGAGGCAGTCAATTTCACGCGTTCTTTTTTTTATAAATTCAAGGAATGTCATATAATTATTTACTTAACTGAAACTACTAAAGGAGTCGGGAGTTTCATGTTTTTAAGGATTTTTCTCATTTATAATATAAAACCTTTCTAAAATTGTTGGTCTTTTAAGCATAGAAAGGGAAACAAGTTCATGCGATGCTACGTGTGACTTCACAATTTCAAACACAAAATTTGATCGCCATAGTTTTGAATTTTGAAAATAGTTTTGGGCTTCCTGGATTAGCCTATATAGATAAATTTTACAGAAAGTGGATCCGCATTTCTACCCCTCCGTCTGATTTTAAATTGCCCCTGTGCTTCACATTACAGTTTGAATCGATGTTCAAGAAACAATTGACTCATATATAAACATTATAGAAAAGATTATTTTTACCGATAAAGCAAAATAAAATATTTGGTTTTGTGGTCACAAAAGTGAATACCATTTTTTACTTGCGACTTATAGGTACTATAAGGCAAGTTTTGCATTCGGAAAAAAATCGAACTCGAGATTTTGATCAAAGTTGACATTACGTTGATAGCGAATCCCAAAAAAGTGGGTCTCGCAATTCTGTGTGTCCGTCTGTCTGTCTGTCGGTTCGAATACAGTCTAAATGGCTTGGCCGATTTTCTTCAAACTTGGTAGATATGGGTTTTAATTTTTCCCCCCCGAACGTTTTTTTCTCTTTTTTTTATGACCAAAAATAACGGTACCTGCTATACTCATTTTTTTCGAAATTTTATAAATATTTTTTTTTCTCAAAAAATGTCCCACAGATTTTCTTAAAAAAATTCAAAAAATTTCATTGAGTTAAAGCCAGGTAATGGTTAAAAAAAATTAAAAAAAAATGTTATTTTTGGTACCCCCCTTGGAACCATTTTTTTGGTTTTTGATTTTCTCAAAAAGGGTGCGACGCATTTTGATCATTTTTTTTCTGCTAAAGGTCCCCAATAGTTTGAATATTATTGTGAATCAAAATTTTCCAAAAATATTTTCTTGGATTTTTAAAAAAAATTTCAATTTTTTTTTGAAAACTCAATATTTCGAAAACCTCCTGATCGATTTTTTTTTAAACTTGATAAATAAAAGTTTTTTAATATAGTCTACAAGATATGAGAAAAAGACATTTATTTTATCTACAAATAACGGTACCCTCCATAAAAATATTAAAAAATGGTTTTCGAAAATCGTATTTTTCTCGAAAACGGTTCCGAGAATTTTGCTTATATTTTTTTTCTTTCGTTTAATTTTTAAGATCTACAATTTAATAAAAAAAATTTGAAAACAAGATATTACTGACTCTACTTACCATTAAAACGATTTTTTAAAATTTTGTATTTATCATTATCAGCATAACAGCTTTTAATGAAATTTTTTAGAGAGAAGCTTCTAAAAAGTTTAAAAAACATTGCATTTCAAAACTTTAAGAAAACTATTTTTTTTTTGAATTTTGAAAAAAAAATTATTTTTTTTTGGAAAATTCAATACATATCTCGAAAACAGCTCAATATTTTTTTTTGTAAATTCAATTTTTATTCGAACAATAATAAAACCTTTAAATTTGCGTACCAAAATTTTTTCTTAAGAATGTTTTAAAATTTGTTTACATAAAATTTAAAAAAATAATTTTTTGCTTGTGAACTGTTTTTCTCTAATAACATTCATTTTTGAAATTCTTAGACTCTCACATAGGAGCAAGTTCGTGCGACCCAGTCGGGCAATTTATTTTTTCAAATAATAGTTTATATTTTCTTCAGATAAAAATGTTTAAAAAAATTGCTATGACAATTTTAAGTATTTATTTCATTTTTCATTTCATTTTATTAAATATTATCAAATAAATGATTTATTAAATCTTTTTAAAAGGTACATTAAATTTAAGAAAAATAAATTTTATTTTATTTTTTAAATTGAAAAATCGTATTTTTTGAAAATTATATTTATTCTCCAGGAGCTCATTTTTTTAGGCCCGTCTGTAAGTTGAGGGACTTAAAATCAAATGAAAGTGGATTTTGTACATATTATACAGGGCGTCCCTTAATTCGTGCATAATATTTAAGAGCGTGATTCTTTGGTATATTCTAAGAAAAAAAATCGTTCCGCAGTAAGGGCCTATATCCAATTTGTATGTGATATATCGGGGATATAAGGAAAGGCCTATTTTGGTGTACCCCGACGCATGATAACGGTAATTCCGCTGTAAGTACTCACGATAGAAACTTCATTTAGGCCAGATTTTGTAATTACCTTCAAACAAATATGATATCTTATCTCGATCTTGAGATATCCAGTTTCTAGCATGTTCCGTTTTTCCTGTCTGTGCTAATTTGTTGACTTTGGGCTCAATTTTTTCCAGAAAATGCGTTATAAATAGCATGTTTTATTATTTTTGTTTTTGAATGAACGTTACAATAATAAAAACAAAACTCACTATCACGTTTGCTGAAATACCCATGGATTTTTTGATACTTGGGAAAACCTCAGACATGTAGAATTAAAAAAAAAACGTTTTTTTGCTTTAAGTTCCAAAGGCTCTATGAATAAAAAATGATTTTGTGTTTGTTTAAATATTTTTTATTTTATGTGAGTACTAAAATAGTTATAACATTTGTACAAAGTGTCTACCTTGGTTTCGCATGCATGATAGATCCTTATTTTTGGATTTCACTGCGAATTTTGATTGATGATAGCTGCTGCTTCACTTTTGATGACGCTTCGAGAATACGGTCTTCTAATTCACCTCAGTTTGCTATTTCGGTTTAATAAACAAGTTCTTTCATTTTTCCCCATACAAAGAAATCGAATACTGTAAGGTCAGGAAATCTTACAGGCCAGTGAAACGGTCCATTTGTTCCTATCCAACGATTACTATACTATTCTAATCTAATCTAACCAATTCTTAACTTATGACCATAATATGCATAATCTGTTAGAAATATGATGAAGCTAGTTGCATGACTAGAATGTCCTCCAATAGTTCTAGTAAATCATTGCGCAAGAACTTGAACTTCAGATAGTTTGTAGAATTCGGCTTTAAGGGAGTTTGAACGGCCGATTAATTTGCCTCTAATCACGCCTACCAGCGTCAGGTTGTGTATTTAAAACTGCTACCGTTTCTCGAAAGCCTTCGACATGTATTTCCAAATACTCTTAAGCTGGGAAGTCGTCGGCTTGGATAAAGTCCATGTATCTTTGTAGCGGTCTTGTTGAAGTTCAATTGCACAACCCATATACTGAAAAATGTATGTCAGCATATTTTTGGTTTTTAAATATTAAACAGCGTTTCTGAACAACTGTTACCTTGGCATTAAAAATTAAACTGATTAATTAAAATTTATTTTTTTTAAGAACTTTAAAGGAATCGGGAATGGAATTGAGGGTTTTCACAGGTAGATATTCAAAATATTGAGTTTTGAAAAAAAAATCTTTTTTATAAATCCAAAACAACATTTTTGGAAAATTTGAAAAAAGAATACTATTCAAAATTTTGGGAAGCTTTAGCATAAAATAACATGATCAAAATCGTTGGTACCGTCTTTCGGAAATTTTTTTCCAACCATTACATAGCTTTAACGAAATAAAATTTGTTGAATTTCTTAGATGAATCTGTGGAATAGTTTCTGAGAAAAAAGAAATAATTTATAAGATTTCAAAAAAAAAAATCCTATGGTACCGTTATTTTTTTGTCTTAAAAAAATAAAGAAAAACCGTGTGTGGGAAAAAATAAGAAAATGAAATCTACCAAGTTTAAAGAAGATCGGCCGAGCCGATCAAGTCTAGAAACTTTTTTATACTTCTAGAATAAAAAAAGTACTGGTGGGATTTAAAATGACTTTTTGGAGAATAAAATTAGTGTGCCTTTATTATTAAATATTTTGTTTCAAAAAAAAAAAAATAACACCTCGTTGGTGTTTAACCTCAAGAATAGTAAAAACAAATTTCAACGGAAATATCTCGAGAAACCGATGTGATGAGAATTCTGATTTCAGGTTCGAATTCATCGACTCTGGACTAGTCAAGGGTTTGCGGAACATTGAACAAATTTTTGTTAAGAAATAAGTCTAAGATTTCTTTCAGAATTAAAAATAAAATTTGGTTTTGGAGATTTGGCAAGATATGCACATCATTTGACAGGTTCGTTAATTTTCTACTGAGCCTTAATTGCGGAAAATTCTTTATCCGAATACTTTTTTTTGGGTGATCGAAATTCAGTAAAAATAGTTTGGAAAGAAATATTTCGAGGATCAGGTCTAGCAGAAGCTTTTAGTTTTCAGGTGAGGATAGTTCTGCAAAAGATAACCAGGGACTTTCAAAACCGCTAACTTTTATAAGCCATGGTTTTGGAGTAATCGCCACCCAAAGACAATGTTAGGTTGTTTTTTCTTAAGATCGAAAATGATGTGTTTTTAAACTATTTGAAAGAATTTATTTTAATCGTAAATTCAATATTAACATTAAATTTGGAATTTTATATTTATTTAATTTGAATATAAAATCAATCAATAATATAAATTGAAAAGATGAGCTAAATACCAGGGTTTCTTCTTAAATTAGATGTTCATTCGACAGTGACTACTTTTTTTCTGTCAAAAACTGTAGAAATATTGAATAATACTTTCGGAGTTTGTAACTTATCAAAAATATTGCTGAAAAAATATTGAATATAATGGAAAAAGGAATTTCAAAATGTGTATAGATGTCAAAAAATAGTGATATCGACCGGCTCACACGATCCCTTGATTTGACGCCTTCTTATTTCTTCTTATGAGGGTACTTGAAGGAAAAATTGAACAGAAGTCTGCGAAGTTGTTATGTAAATGTGCTTAAAAAAAATCGCCTTTACGCCACTATAAAGACGCCCACTTGACCGACATCTTATTCCATACATAAGGTTAAACACCAATCAATAAAATATAAATTATAGTATTATATTTAATAAAAAAGTAATTGACAAAAAAAAAAACGCACCCTGTATAATTGACAAAATTGTTCTAGTAATCTTGGAGAACTAGGAGAACCATATACCGGCGCGATGACGAAATTAAAAATAAGCAAAGTGGCAACCGTGATAGGAGTGCTTAGAACATATCGTGTCCCTGTTTAGGTACCACGCTACTCCATGCCACGCCATGCCATGCCACTCACTCAGCTGAGTACCTCATTTCGAATATTATAAGGTTAAATTATTATAAGCACTTACCTGCCTTGCAAAACAGCTTCAAACAACACTCTTGTGTCCCAATGAGGGTTGGGCTGGTGTCTGGTGATTGGTGTGAGATAACCTATGCATGTTGTTGGGGGTTGCTCCCACATTTCGTCAGTCAGGTACGAAAAAAGGACACACAAAACTGCCACACATAAATTAGAATCTTAAATATTTAACGATGGTGGTGCAAATGTATGATAACGATGCAAGACTCAAGTTTCTCTCTACCCCCCTTTCTGCTAAATGAATGTGTGTTGGTGTTTGTGTCTGTGTCAGTGGTAGAGCATAGCAACACTCTGATACTGGATGTTGATGTCCCTGCTTCGTAGAGCATTAAAGTTACAACACAGAAGATGTGAAGCAGGTCAAAATGAAATTAGGTCTTCCGGCCAATGTTGGCACGGAATCATAATCATCATCACCATCATCAACATGATACCCAGGACATCATCGTCACCAGTGCCATCATACCATTGACGTGGCTGTCATTGCAATCTGTAGTAAATTTTTATTTTCAACCAAAACGAACATAAAAACATTGACGGGAAAATCTTGCGCCAACACAACACCACATACACAGGACCTACAATCCTACATTATGTAGGTATTTTTGTAGCAATGAGAGTCCTTTTTCTGTCTTTGAAGTGCGGTGTTTGTGTCGCATCCTCGCGCGCTATGTACTCGTAGCATATGCCTTGAAGGTAGTTAACTGCAGCGGTAGCAGCAGCATAAAGCGACAGTAATGGCTGAATATGCGAATAAACTCTTCAGAAAAACCGAGGCAGGAGTTGTTGGGTCGGTCGTCGGGAAATAGTAGTGTGTTGTCCTGGAACTGCTGCGTGATGCGGGATAGCAACAGTAAAGGAGGTCCCGCATTCGCCTTATTTGCTGATGTTATTTGTTTGTACGATTAGATATGCGTGGGTAATTTGCTTATTTTTCTAATAACCGTAACAGCAGTTATTTCACATCGTCAGTCGTCGTCATCGTCGCCGTCGTCGGTCGTAACGGGACTTTTAATTGTGTATTAATTGTAATCATTATTCGGTGGGATATGTGGTTAATCTTTTGGTTGAGTGGAATTAGAATTCTCTACCGCAAGGGAATTAGGTATTTATTATTGGTTTTGGAGCTAAGTGAGTTATGGGGGTTTGACTAAAAGCTTCATTTAACCATAAATTGTTCAATGAAGCTGAACAAAATTTAATAAGACATTTGGGGGGACCTTTAATTAACCGAAGATTTTTGTATTTGTAAACATACATAGTTAAGGTAGAGATTTAAGGATTTCTCGCATTTTTGACAAATGTATGTTTCAATATGAAAGTCATGCTAATAGTCTTTGCAAGAATACTTATGCCCCCAAGTAAAATGGAGACATTTTTATCTTCTACCGTTTAAATACAAAATGTATTCATAAGATAAATACTGGTGTGCCTCAGGGCTCCGTTTTGTAACCGAATCTCTTTCTCCTATTTATCAATGTGTTTCTGTATCATCTATCGCCAAGTAGAATAAACGCATATCCCGCTATCTATGAATGACATTCGCATTGGGGAAACCAAACAGGAAAGATTTCTTGATATGTGCATCGCGAGCCATTTTTGACGTTGTAAAGACGCAGTTTAGAGGTGAAGGTTAATTTCAACGGATACATTTACATTGTGCAATGCAAGGGGGACAACATTTTTGGACCGTTGGGATTTCTTTAGGCCGGGTATATTAAATGACAGTACTACCAGTGATGAATATATTAATTTAAACTTTATGCGGAAGAAGGGGACTTCAGTTATTGACTACTGTCTTATAGCAAATAGGTTAGGTTAGGTTAGGTTTAGATGGCTGCTGACCGGAAATGCCAACACACTTCGTCCAAAATTTCGTCCGTTTTGATACCACAAGGATTCCAAAGATCTCCCTTACTCGTAAAACCATTTGGAGCTAGCAATGAAGCGTTTGAGACAGTAGATATCGGAATTTCTTAGATCACTAGGATCATTTTAGTAGAAGTCTTCCAAGTGGAGTCCAAGTCTTTGTGCTAGGGCAGTACAATAACATAGAAGGTGAGAGACTGACTCCTCTTCTTCTTCATCCATGCAGCTTCTGAAAAAATCATTTGCGGGAGCTCCACGTCAGAAAGCATGCCTACCTATTAGGCAGTGTCCAGTTAGAACACTTATAACGGTGCTAATGTGCAATCTACCAATAGAAATGAGTTGTTTTGAGCATTTAGCATCAAGCAATAGCCAAATTAATTTTATGGACTGGCAAGTTGAGGTGCTGGTCCATCTCTGGTTCGCTTTCTTTATGGTATCATGCTTAAGCATAAGTGTACAAGTAGCTAGAGGTATACCTATGTTAGATTTTCTATTTGACAAAGGTAAGATTGTTCCATTTCTTGCAAGTTCGTCAGCTTTACAGTTACCTGGAATATCTCTATAACCCGGCACCCATATAAGGTGAATGTTAAACTGTTTTCTAGTTTTGGTCACTTTAAACGAATATTTTACTCCCGATGGAGCTATCTTTTACCTGTATTTGTTTCCAATATTCACCATCTGTTTCGAGTAATGATATTCTCGATGGTCCAATTATAGTTGATGAGGTAAGCTAAAAGCTGGTTCAGAAGGATTTATCAAATATGGCATAGGCGAACTTATCGACAAGCTTAGTGGTCTGTTTCATAATATAGGTAATGGAGGCTGAAAATGTCCCGCAGCGGTTTAAAGAAGCTTCGATTTTTCCCATCCATAAAAAGGTATTAAATTGGATCTATAAAACTATCATGGATCATATAAAATTTGAACATATATTCTACAGAGGCGGCTAAATGATGTTTGGGTTCAAATGAACAGCATGTTTGAGAAGTTTCAAGCTGGTTTTAGACCGGGATATTCAACTATACCACCAAAAAGGCATCCGAAATCATCCCACAAAAAAAAAAAAAAAACATGGTGTGGTGTGAATGAAGAATGAGCTTTCCAGCTCAAGGAGATCGAAGTACGAGTACCGCGCAGTCGAACAAAAAACTCCCGAAAGTCTTATAAAAAAGCCGAACCATGTGGAAAATAGATATCTTCAAGCAGTATTTCTAAAAACACCTAACTCACTGGCAGTCAATGAAGGTCCACTCTTAGTACCCGGTATAGAAAGTGTAGCTTTAGCTATACAAATCTTAAAAGCAACAGGGACTTGGGATTTGACTACTTACCAGCACAGATTTTTAAATATCTACAGAGAATGTACGCATCAAATCATAAGCCAGGAATGAAGTATGTCTCATGAGCTCCATAATGGCTAAGAAAACCAATCCTATGGCCTTTTAGAATTGTCAACGTATTGCGTGAGCATCTTTAGCCGTTCTACAATACTAATTATAATAGCAAAGTACCGCTATGGCTTCCGGTCGGGGAGATCGAACAATTATCATATTTTCAATCTGAAGCAGATCCTGTAGTAACATTGTATCGAAGAATTTCTTCTTCTTTGAATTAGAAATTACAAGTTCTATTGGATGATTTCAGGTCTGATATTCATAAAATAAATAGCTGGTGTTCCCCAAGGCTCCTTTTTGTCTCCAGCACTTTTCATAAATGATCGTTTGGCACAAACTTCTAATCCATTAAATACTTAGTTTGGCTGCCGACAGTAGTCTCAGCTTCTCAGATTCATTTCCGAATTCAAGTCCTTGTTCTTCAGATGTGGATCAAGAACATTAGCTTATGATAAGCTCATTAGAGTCTGATCTCGATAGCATTGTCAAATTAGGGAACCATAAGCCGCGTAGAATTTAATGCCTCAAAAGCTTAATGCTGTTTTCTGCCGTTAAAACGTAACCAAACCCCCATAACACTTGCATTCAGGAAACGGAACAGATCTCAGTTCTTGGAAGAACCCCTTGTGCGGAATTACTACATTTTAGATGTCGCCAAAAACGCTGCTAAAAATTTAGGTTTCCTTCGACAAAGCAAGAAATTTTTCATTCTGTAATTCTGATATGACTGTAGTCTATAAGGCCTATATTCATCCCATATTTTGGATATTCATCATGAATGTCATACGCCCTGTTCCGTTATGGATGAGTCTTTGTAGTGGTTTCTTAAAAAATAAGCTTTTATATACAAAATTTTTAAAACATTTTTAAGAAAAAATTTTGGTACGCCAATTTAAAATTTTTATTATTGTTTGAATAAAAATTAAATTTACAAAAAAACTATTGAGCCGTTTTCGAGATATTGGCGCAAAATTTTAAAGAGTTCCCGTTTAAGCAATAAAACCGGCTCTACTTAACGCAGTCGTTTAGCTTGGGGACTTTGTCTAACTTTTTCATAATTTTAATCACGTTAGACAACTCTTCTAACTAATGTGGGTTTAACAACAGAACCTAAGCGAATTTGCGTTGAACAACTCTTAATTTGACAGATTGTTACAAAATTATCAAACGCGATCTTTACTGTATCAATAGAAGATTTAATTTTATGTTGGCAGAACTTTCAATCTGCAAATTTAATAGCAAAACAAGAGAATTAAGTATTTCAATAAATATACAAAATCTAATTAACGAAACCGACGCGCGCCGCGACAATAACAACCGAGAAGATGACACAAGACAAACTAACTTGTGTCAAATTGAAATGGGTGCGTTTGATAAGCAACAAGCAGTATCAAGAGTACTGCCACCCACTAGCTCAGCGATGGGGTGGGTTCAGAGATTTAAAATTGGCGAAATTGATTAAGTGTTGGATTAATCAAAATGTTATCAAAAATTATTTTTGATAATCGAAAATAGGAATAGGGTGTTCCTAGAATAGAAAAATTACAAATAAAGAAAATAGAAGAAAATGGGCGCCAGTAATTTTTTTTTGTTTGAAATAAAGGAAATTACAAACTTTTGGAGCGGAACAACAGAATTTTGTTTGAATTAATTAAGAAAAGAAATTTGCAATTTGTTTTGAACAGTTTTTAATTGATATCGATCTTTGCTTGGGAAACCTTGCAAGTAGGATTAAAATCCAAGATCTTTTCCGATTTTTATGAACAAAGAAGTTATACAAATTAAAACTGTAAAAAGAACAAAACCGAAGGCAAAGAAAACGCAAGTGAAAAAAAAAAACGCAATTGGGCCGTTAGCGAATAAATAAGGAAAAAAACGTATCCCACAATTAATTGGGACAAAATTCAACACTGACTAGCTGATTTAAACAAATCTTTAAGAATTCACAAACAAAAGAAACACTCTACTTATCTTTTTTTTTCCAAGTCTACGGATCTCCTATCCGCCTCTTTCCTCTATCACCTCGATTATTTTTCCGTTTCTCCAAAACTTCTTCTTCGCCTCGAATAACTACTTGTCCTCCAATTATTCCTCTATATTTCTTTTTCCCAACGACAAAAAAACTTTTTCCAAAAACTTTTCTTCGATTTTTTTTTTCTTTCAAACTTTTCTCGACTTCTCAACAAAAAAATCAACTTTTCGCTTGACTGGTTCTCCAAAGAGTACCTTTCCAAGCTAAATCTATTGTCTTCCTCGGCCATTCCATTCTCTCACACATTCATACGTCCAGCCAATCGTTTTCGAGATCTTCAGTCACGGGATCACGGCTTCCTGGAAAGCTACGTGCTCTCCTCGAAAACCTCCGTTCCTCCGTAGTCGAATCTCATCGAAACTTTACTCTCACACACACATTCAATGATTCAACAAGTTGTTGGATGTCTTTCCAAAACTTGCCGAATCCAAATGACCGAGTTCAGACCCCTTTCAACTAACTTTTTCGAGAAAATCTAAAAGAATCAAAAATCGAGAAAAAGTTTCTACTAGGCATTCTCCTAGTCACTATTAATTATTCGCGAGTAATTCGAAGCGCGAAGCAATCTTTCCGAAACTAAAACCGAGGTGAGAGAGGAAAACGATTCTTTAAATTTTAAGCTTTTCCTAGCTATTTTCTTTCGTTGTCAATTCTGAAAGATTTTCTATTTTAACAAAAATTGCGCTTTAAGAATTTTGAAGCACGTTAACGACCCATTTTGCTTACAAAATAGTTATAGATTACGTTAATAAAAGGTTAAAATTGGTTACTAAAATCTTGATCAATTATTCGGCCTGTTTGGAGATAAGTAAGAGTCCACCTGACTCGATTACTTCTTCAGCTCATCCGCTGGCACATCGAAAAGAGACCGCCCGTCTTCTTTATAATTTTAGAACCAACTATTCCACTCCGTTTGCATATACCTACGAGTACATAGCTCAGAAACCTATTTTTGTTACTTTTCCAAAATACTTTAAGAGCAGGTCTCTGGCTGATGGCCACCAGGCATCTACTAACTCTATAAGTATTTTGGAGCAGCAACGGAAAAAGAAACTAAAAATGATTAAAGGCAGGTGAAACTTGTTGTGGTAAATTTTACCGCAACAAGATGCATAACTCACACAACTACAAAAACATAAAAAAAAAGTAAAAAGAACAGACAACTTCAAACCAAATAATTTTTCGCCGAAAAAAATACATTTAATATACAACATCGGTACAGATTTTGATTGTTTATGAGTTATTTACATTATTTTAGATGAAAATAAAGTATAGATCGCAAATTCACAGCATAAAAAACTCAATTTGGTGTTATACGATAAGGTGCAGATTTATTTAGCTATATACTCGTCTCGGGCGGCGCGCGTGCATACATAAGATATGTACATTTGTATCTACAGATTTTTTAATTATAGAGCACTTTCGTACGATTTTTTCGAATTTATAATATTCAGTGATTCAGTCTTTTTACAAAGAACATCTTTAAAAAATCTAATAAAACATCAGTAAACATTTTTTCTTCCATTTGCTTTGGTATGAAATGACCATTGTCAAAATGGATAAAGTATACTTTTAAAAGATAAACTAGCTATTTGCTGCTGTTAAAGTAAGACGAGCTCTTTAACGTTAAAGTATAGTTTATGTCCTTTAAAATTAACAAAAAGTCGGTTCTCGTTTAATAATAAATAATAATTTAGAGTAGGTTTTAGATTTTAGATTTTTTTTAGATTTTAGATTAGATTAGAATCTTTATTGATTGTTCTTAAAAATATACATAAATACAATTTTAATAAAGAAATTAAAGCATGGCCTATGAGCCGTCTGCCGCTTATCTATAAATTATTATTCTACATAAGGAGATTACAAAGTTTAATTTAAAACAAATTTAAAATAAAATTATTCTTAAAAGAAAAAAGAAACCAAAGGTAGAGTTTAAAGCTTTTATAACAGAAATATAATGAACAAGCAATCAACAGTAGTTTTTATATTTTTATATTCAGAAATAGGTACAAAAATAAACATAAAAGAGAACCATTTAAAATATATTTAAGAATACAGGCTTAAGAAGCAATGATAGACAATTTTTAATACTTGAGGAACGAGTTGGGTTAGAAAAATGCAACATCATTAATAAATTGGCTTTTAGTTTAGCTAAAACAAAAAAAAAAGTAGTTCTGTATTTCGCAAGTGAAAATGGGCTTTTAGTTTAGCTAAAACAAAAAAAAAAAAAAAAAAAAACAATTATGTATTTCACAAGTGAAAATGGGCTTTTAGTTTAGCTAAAACAAAATTATTAAATGTGTGTATTACTCACGACATATTCAAATATGTGTTTCTGTAATTTTTTGCATATGAGATATATCGTACTAGCAACTTCCAACCATATTCTCCATTCAGAACACTGACACATTCTTCGTAAGTCAGAAAACTCTTACTGAAATAGAACCTTCGTATTTCTTGCAAAATAGGACAAACTGCTAAGAAATGAAGGACATCTTCATTTTGGTTTAAATTACACAGTGAGCAGATAGGGTTAATATCGGGTCGATATGGTCTAAAGTTCAGTTCAAGAACTTCCGTTCTTGCCTTAAAAATAAGACTCATATCTAAGACAGAGAGATCCCTCCTAAAATAACTGTTCTCAAACAAATTAAGATTTAGGTTTCGATATATAGCCCTAGAAGTTGACTCCCTAGCCCTCCCTAGCAACTGATACATTTGTTCATCTACTTTTGCAATGCAATCATAAAAAATATTTTGCCATTCTGCTACATTGCTAGTACTCAGGTTCAATGGAACATAATGTGCCAAAGCAAGTTCCTGCCAGTTTTTAAACGGAGTATAGCCGCAATGATGGGAAACTTGCAATATTCTTTTGTGCAAATTGTTATCTGGTCTTTTCATTAGTTTAACCATGAAATCTGCACTTGCCTTCAAATTTCTTACGTAAATAAGGGGTAAACCGGACTCAACATAAATAGCGTAACTTGGAGTATTCGAAGGTAATTTAAATATTCTTTTAAAGAAATATCTTTGAATTAATTCAATCTCGTCTATCCATTGGTATCCATACACTTCATTACCATAGCAGAAGCAACTGTTTATTGTAGCGTCGAACACTTTGAATTTTGATGTCGGATCAACAAGAGACTTTGTAAAAAATTGCGCCCATATCGTATTAATTGCTGATTTAGCCACAGTCAATTTTTCTTTTATATGAGCCCTTATATCCAAGTTATAAGAAATTACGAATCCAAGATATTTGAACTCATTCACAACTTCTATGCTAACGCCATCTAGTGTCCAATTCCTTAGATTCGTATTAACACGGTTTCGAGCTCTGAAGACCATGATCTTAGATTTGGTAGTATTTATTTTGAGGTCCCAAAGATCACAAAAAGTTTTAAGTTTATTAATTTGGTGCTGAAGTGTCGTCGGGTTATCAGCAAAAATTACGAGATCATCTGCGTATAACAGCAGTTTTACATATATATCCCCAAAGAAAACTCCCCCTGGCAAATGGTTCTCAATGTCGTTTATGAACAAAGCAAACATTAAAGGGCTTAAAACACACCCTTGTGGGACACCTGTTTCTGACCTAAATTGACCTGATTGATTTTTACCGCTGCATACCACTGCAGACATATTAAACAAGAGCTGTTCATACACCCGAATAAATTTAGTCGAAACCCCAATGAGCGCGAGTTTATACAAAAGGGACCTTCTATTGATTGTATCAAAAGCGGCTTTAAAATCCACAAAGATTGCATATAAGGGCTTTTTTTTATCAATAAACCGTCTTGCTATAGTAGTCAGTGCGAAAATTTGGTCCACTGTCGACAAGTTGGCTTGAAAACCAGCTTGAAAGCAACTGATTATGTTGTTTGACTGCACCCATCTAGAAAGCCTCAGGTATAGGACTTGAGTGAAGAGCTTCCTCAGGGAGCTCAATACAGAAATGCCTCTATAATTTTCCGCTCGATTTGGGTTCCCTTTTTTATATATGGCAGATATTTTCGCCAAGCGAAAACTACTCGGGAAGGCTTCCTCACTAAACATTTTATTTAGAAGATTTAGAATATATTCCAAAAACTCAGGAGTTGAATTCTTGTAGAATTCTATTGGAATACCATCCGAGCCAGGGGCTTTATTATTTTTCATTTTGTTGAGTGATGTTAAAAGTTCAAACATAGTGAAATTGGAATCTAACTCTGGGATCAGTATATACGGGAGTACAAAACTTATTGAGTTTTGGTTTGGATCAGGTAACAGAAGGTTTTCAAAATATGAAGCGAGCTGGTCAACGCTGATGCTCAAAGACACTGTATTACTACGTCCTCCCAGTACGCGCACGTTGCACCAGAAAGACCTAGAATCTCTGCAGTCAATGAGATTTTTTGCCACTTTTTCAAGGAATAGATGTTTCTTATGACTACATAGATCCTTATATATTTTATTTTGCTGTAAGTAAAGATGTTTGTGAGCATCATTATTTGATTCTCGAAACAGTTTTAAAAATTGAAAAGATTTTTTTCTGCTTTTTCTGCATTCCTCATCATACCATTTACATTTTGACCACGGTGAGGTGACATGGGAGGTGTTTGGAGTTGCGGACTTACGTATCAAATCAAATGCAACACACACCGCTTCTTCAACTGAAACGGCACTTTGGGTGTTTGTATAAATCATTTGTCGTCTTAAATTTTGTCTATACAAATCAGCCTTATGTTCAACCCATTTAAGTTTTCTATTGGTTAAAGAGTAATCTTCAATATGACCTTGGGTATCTTGGAAAGAGAACTCGCAGGAAGCGAGAATCGGCAGATGTGATGAAAAGTTTGTAGGGTAAACTTCAAAATTCCTAATGATATCAAGCCAGTCCCCCTTTATTAAACAGTAATCAATAATGGAACAACCTTGGGGAGATATAAAAGTGTAATTCCCCTCTATATCTCCTTTTGAGATTCCATTCAACACAAAGAAACCAAAATCTTCAATAATGTCTATTAGAAGCTTGCCGTTTGCATTCAAATTTTTATCCAGTGAGTTTCTTTCGAACGAAAAGTAACCGTTGTTCAAGATAGAAGAATTCTGAAAGTTGCTTATACGTCCGTTAAAATCCCCGACTAGCATTATGTTTTCGTGGTTGTTATTTAATAGAAAATTCTGCAGATCCTCATAGTCTGAGATCCACCGGTTATAATTAAGATAAATAGGAACAATTTGAAAATGTTTTGAACCACACAGAATATCAATTATAATTTTGTTTTCAATATTTTTAAAGCTGATTTGCTCAATTGGTCTGTTTTTGATTTTATAACCAATCAGCATTCCTCCACTCGCTCTTCCAACTCTATTGTTTCTAGTAGCTGGGATAAATTTAACTTTAAAATTTTCAAGATATTGAAGATATTGCATTTCTCTATCCTCTTCTACAAAAGTTTCTAATAAAATAATTATGTCATAATTTATAATTAATTTAAAAAAATCTGGCATTAGTAATTTGCTTTTAAGACCTGTAATATTGTAACAGAAAATATTTAGTTTAAACAAGTTATTTTGGCAGACAGTGTTTAAAGTGTTGTTTTTGTTTATGCTCTTAACATTGTTAGCGATATTTGCACGATTGGTGATGTTGGTGTTGTTGAAGTTGTTGGTGTTGAAAATAATGTTGGTGTCGTTGAAAATGCTGATGTTGTTGATGTTGCTGGCGTTGTGGGTGTTGTTGTTATTGATGGTATTATTGGTGTCTATGGTGTCATGGGCGTTGTTGCTGTTTATGTTCGCAATGTTCGTTCTATAAGTGTTGTTTGAGTTGTCGGTGTCGGTTGAGTTGTCGGTGTAATTCGCATAAGCGACAGTCGAGTGATTCAGAACTTGATGCAGGTACTGATGTTGTTGTTGTTGTTGTTGTTGTTGTTGTTGTTGTTGTTGTTGTTGTTGTTGTTGTTGTTGTTGTTGTTGTTGTTGTTGTTGTTGTTGTTGTTGTTGTTGTTGTTGTTGTTGTTGTTGTTGTTGTTGTTGTTGTTGTTGTTGTTGTTGTTGTTGTTGTTGTTGTTGTTGTTGTTGTTGTTGTTGTTGTTGTTGTTGTTGTTGTTGTTGTTGTTGTTGTTGTTGTTGTTGTTGTTGTTGTTGTTGTTGTTGTTGTTGTTGTTGTTGTTGTTGTTGTTGTTGTTGTTGTTGTTGTTGTTGTTGTTGTTGTTGTTGTTGTTGTTGTTGTTGTTGTTGTTGTTGTTGTTGTTGTTGTTGTTGTTGTTGTTGTTGTTGTTGTTGTTGTTGTTGTTGTTGTTGTTGTTGTTGTTGTTGTTGTTGTTGTTGTTGTTGTTGTTGTTGTTGTTGTTGTTGTTGTTGTTGTTGTTGTTGTTGTTGTTGTTGTTGTTTTTGTTTTTGTTGATGTTGTTGTGGGTGTTGTTGTTGTTGGTGGTGTCGTTGTTGTTGGTGGTGTCGTTGTTGTTGATGTTTTCGTGTTGTTTGCTATTCCGAGTTCGTTACTTTGCTGCAACCATGTTCCTTATCTTCGTTAGTTTTTGGCGAGAGAGTTCTATTCAGATAATCGTTCGTACTCTGCTGTGTTAAAAACTTTCTTATTGGATTTATGGCTTGTTTCTTTGGATTCAGACCTGTAGATCCAATTATAGTTGTTTGAGGCTTAAGTTTGCTGTTCTTTGTAGCTTTCGGCTGTTCCGATGGCGAATTTTCCGTAGAACGAATTCTTTTCCTGGAGTTTTCAGCATCGTAGTCTGCGTTTTCCTTCCAAACTTTTCCTTCAACTATTAATTCATCTAGTTTAAAATAGACTCTTTTGCCTTGTTTTTTAAATTCGAACAGCTTAGGGACCAGTGGTTTTCTAGCCTCCAGTAGCGACTTGGGGAGATCTTCTGCTATGCTGTAATTGGAGAGTAATTTTTTTGTCTGGAGCATCTTTTGTTTTTTTTCGTAGCTTTTAAATTTAAGACAAATTGGTCTGATTTTGTCTTCGGTAATTTTCCCTAATCGGTAGCAGCTTTCAATATCGCTTGGTGTTATTCGAAAGTCTTCGTTGCTATTATTTATGATATTTATAATATGATTTTTAAGCTCCTCTGTATTTGTTTCGCCTTCCTCTACTTTGAAGATAATCAAATTATTTTTTCTCAATCCTACCTCAAGCTGTGCTATTCTTTTTTCTTGTTTAGAGAACATCGCTTCCTGTTTTTCAATTATAATACCCTGTGTCTCTACAATTTTTTCTAGCATATTTACTTTTTCGGAAATAATTCCTACTTTTTCATCCGTATTTTTAATCACCCTGTCAGTGGCTTCATTAATGTTTTGAAGGATCTCCTCTTTTTGCATTTTTAGAAGGGATTTAAGATCAGCCAAAGTAATTGCCATCTTGCCTCAGTAGTACTTTTTAGTTTTTGTTGCCGACCCTGGATAGTTTTTAGTGTCTATTGGCTCTTTAAGCTCGGGCGTAAGGAAATTGATTTGACAGCTTATAATGTCAAATAGCTCAAGTGTCAAATGCTATCAAATCAAAAGTTCGTGTGGTTTATTGTTTTGGTTGGCGATTCCAAAATGTGTTTAAAAAAACTTTTTGGAGATTTTAGTTCGATATTAAAGTTATTTTATTAGATAGTTATTATTGAAAGTGTTCAGTTTGTTGTATGTTATTGTTATGATGCAAGTTGTTTTTTTTTTTTTTTTTTCGATGTTTCCTAATATAAGAGAGAACGAAGTGGATGTACTCACCACAAAAGATGAGCTCTTGGAAGTATCCCGTATAGTTGGGGAAGTACAAATATATAAATAATTGTTTTTTTTTTTCTTTTATGAAGATTATATTTAGAATTATTTTGCAAATAAACGCGTGAAATTGAATTTATTTATACCCAATCTTACAACTTTCGATAACTAACAATGCGCACTTCACTTGGCCCAAGTTTCTTTAAAAACCAAACACTTATATCAGACTTTCCTGTTCAAATATCAGGACCCAAAACTACGTACGTCTGTTCTCAACCAAATACATTTATTTCAGTTAGGTTAGGTTTTAAATGTTTAAAATTTTACGCCATTGAATTTTCAAAAAAAGAAAACGATTTTTTTTTTATTCAAAATTCAAAAAATATTTTTCTTAAAGTTTTGAAATGCATTGTTTTTTAAACTTTTTAGAAGTTTCTCTCTAAAAATTTTTATTAAAATCCGTTATGCCGATAATGAGAAATTCAAAATTTTTAAAAATCGCTCTATGGTAGGTACAGTCACAGTCAGTAATATCTTGTTTTCATTTTTTTTTTAATAAATTATAGATCTTAAAAATTAATTGAAAGAATAGAAATTTAAGTAAAATTCTCGAAACCATTTTCGAGAAAAATACGATTTTCGAAAACCATTTTTTAACATTTGTATGGAGGGTAGATACCGTTATTTTTAAGTAAAACGAATTTTGTTTTCTCAAATCTTGTAGATTATATTAAGATACTTTTATTTATCAAGTTTGAAAAAAATCGACCATGGGGTTTTCGAAATATTGAGTTTCAAAAAAAAAAAAAAATTTTAAGTTTTCTTAAAAACCCAAAAAATAAAAAATTGAACATTTGAATTGTAATAATATTCAAACTTTATTTATTTATTTATTTATTTATTTCGCCTATAAGTATTACAACTCTCTTAGACTAAGATACATATACATACATATGTACAAAATAATAATTATTAGATAACATATTAAAAATACATGGACAAATATTTAACATTAGGTTATGCTTAACAAAATAAGGGATTTGAAATTACTTCTGTTTTGATTAAAATCGAAAACATTTGCATATTTATTAAAATTAACACAAGCATTTGTTATTGGCTCATTTTGGCCATAATTTCTTGCATGTCGAGAGACATACAAAAGTACATTACATCTAGGCCTTAAGGACCTAGTAGGTGCATATATACCGAACAAGGCTAAAAGAGGCGGACAATCAATATGACCCGTTATGACATCTCTTGCGAATGTTACTGAATAGTACGTTAATCTACAAGATATAGGCCTTAAATCAATTAATAAGCATCTACTATCATAAGATGGCATTGAAGCAGACCAATTCAATTTTCGAAGTGCATATTTAGTGAATCGCTTCTGAATTTTTTCAATACGATTATAATCTTTTTTGAAAAGAGGAGACCAAACGACACAACAATATTCCAAAATAGGACGAACCAATGTGATAAAAAGAGTTTTCAATGTATAGGGATCACGAAATTCATGGGAGTTCCTAAATATAAACCCAGACATAGCATTAGCTTTCGATATAATATAATCAATATGTACAATCAGCCACTGACTTAATTGACTTAAAGATCTTAACATCATCCGCGAACATTAGACATTTTGAAAAATTAATCACTTTAGGAAGGTCATTAATGAAAATTAAAAATAACAAGGGTCCAAGATGACTTCCCTGCGGCACACCCGAGTAGTTTTGAATTTTAAATGATAAATTTGATCCAATTTTTACAAACTGTGAGCGATTGCATAAATAATTGCTTAACCAATTAAGGAGTGTAGAATGAAATCCCAAAAACGATAGTTTTTGTAATAAAATTCGATGGCTAACCCTATCAAACGCCTTTGAAAAATTTGTAAAAACAACATCAGTTTGACATCTGTTTTCCATATTTTTCAAGCAAAAACTTACAAAAAGAGACAAATTAGTCACAGTAGATCGTCCTTGGACAAAACCATGTTGGAAAACCGATATATGATTTTTTACTGCTTCATAGATTTTATTTTTCACAATGGATTCAAAAATCTTCGGAATCAATTGCAACTTTGCTATGGGTCTATAATTTTCCACAAGCTGTTTTGAGCCCGATTTGTAAATGGGAGTAATATAGGAAAATTTCCAATCGTCTAAGAACTCGCCGCTGCGAAGAGAAAGATTAAATATGCATGTCAGAGGTTTGGACAAGTGACATGCACATTCTTTTAAAAACCTAGCTGGAATATTATCCGGTCCCAAGTTTAAACTTATATCTAAGCAAGAAAGTTCCTTAAAAACCTCTTCCTCAGATATATCCATCGAACCCATATCAACTATTTCAGAATAAGCCGGTAAAACATTATTATTTGAGCCATCCAAAACAAAATTAGACTGAAAAAACGTTGCAAACATGTTACAGATTTCGGATACGTCGCTACTGACGACACCATTGAAATTCATATTTATAGGAATTCCAACCGATTTTCTTTTTGAATTATAAAATTGCCAAAAAGATTTTGAGTCATTTTTAATCTTCGATTCAACAGACCATAAATATTGGTTATATAAAAACTTCTTTAAAAAATTATACTCTTTCAGCAAACGACAATAATTGCTTCGAAAAATTGAATTTAATTTACTTCTTTTTTGAGCCTTAAGTAGAGCATTTTTTAAGCGAATTAATCCTTTTGAAAACCATATTGGCTTATTTAATCCTCGTCTTATAGCCTTCTTAGGTATAAACTTATCAAACAATTCTTGGATTACATTAATAAAACTAGAAAAACTGGAAGCCAATTCAGATTGAGGCAAAATGGAATCCCAATCTAATCTTTGAATATATCTATTAATGCAAATGTAATCGGCTCTGTTAAAATCGTATTTGACATTTAAAATAGATATGTAATTGATTTGATAAAGAACAAAAAACTGATAAATTAAATGAAATACTTAAGGCTTTATGGTGAATACTGTTATTTAATAATGGGTTTTCATCTTCAAAAATTTTAACATCAAGCTCATTATGAATATATATTAAATCTAGAATTCTACCTATTTCATTTACAACATTGTTCACTTGAACTAAATTAAGAGCAGAAAATGTATCAGTTACAACAGCTTCAAAGTCTTTTAAAACATGAATTGGAAATAAACATTTATCTTCTTCACAATACAGCCATTTAATGTTACAAAGATTAAAATCTCCTAAGACAATAGCAAAACAATTATCCTCAAAATTAGAAATAATACTTTTAATATTGTTTACATGAGCATCATAAATAAGAAATTCTGAATTAGGTGGGATATATGAAACGAAAACATAAATTTGAATCTTGTTAAAAATAATATCATGAGATCTTATGGGGAGTTCAACACAAACACATATTTGTTCGATCATACCCGAGCAATTTGACAATTTAATTTCTCTGCAATTCAAACCAGATTTGACGGCAACCAGCACACCACCCCCTCTATTCAGTCCAGTACATGCAGCACTACGATCTCTTCTGAACACAACAAAGCTAGAATCAAATAACTCGGTTGATAGTAAGCCTTCATACAGCCCAGCGTTCGGACTTTACTGCGAAAGCAGTAGATCTACTGCACTTTTTTCTTATCTACTGCACCACTGCGCTTTTCCTACAATCTATTGGGATTCTTCAGATTTTATTTATTTATTTATTTATATATATTGATCTACAAGCGTTTACGAATTGTGAAATAAAATTGTCTTAAAATAATTACATGTATTTGCAAAATGTACGTATATATAAATATACGAGTAATTAAAAGGTATATAGGTATCAGGACTAGATTAGCTTTAAACAATTCTCTAGAGCTGCTTAGTTCAATAAATTGGCAAACTTCATTGAAATGTTTTATTGATCTACACACTGGTTCATTACTCCCATAGCTTGTTCTGTGATATTGCTCAAAAAGCAAATTTTTGGAACGTAAAGATCTTAACGGTGCATAAATTGGAATCATAAAAAGTAAAGCAGGGCATCTTGTATCATAACATAAAATATCCCTCAAGCATTAGACCTTGAATAGTTCGTCTTGATTCAAGAGATTTAATTCCAAGGAATAAACATCTTGCTTTATAATCCGGAATGAAACTCCATTTGATTTTATAAAATACTCGTATGAATCTCGTAAAACGTCTCTGGATTTTCTCAATACGGAGAGAGAAAGTCTTAAAAATCGGATCCCATGTAACGTCTGTATATTCAAGTATATATCTTACGAGAGCCGTATAAAGGGATAACAACGCGTAAGGATCGGCATGAGTTTTCAAAGAGAAAGTTGATTCAAGTTCAAGCATAATGCCTTAATCCTTAATTTTGTCCACACGTGAGAGTGAGTTAGACTCAATCATATAATCAAAGTTTATGTGAGTATTAGACTTAAAAAAAGATATAGCGGCACATTTTTTTATGTTTAATTTTAATAAATTTAAATTGCACCATTCAGAGATTTGATTAATATCTACACTATTAATTTCTAAAAATAGTTTAAGATCATCTGCATAAAGAAGGCACTGGGAATATTTTATTACAGATGTAATATCATTAATAAAAATATTAAAAAGAAGGGGACCCAAATGGCAACCCTGAGGTACAACCGAATTACATTCAATAGATCTCGAAAAAGAATTATTTATAATAACTTTTTGAGACCTACGAATGAGGTATGATGATGATGATTGAATTGGATCAAAAATGAAGAGTGGAACTCTTTTTTTTCAGTGGATTTTATGAAATAAGCTGAACATAAAGTCATGTTTGTTGTGGTAGAGCGCCCTGACACAAAACCATGCTGCAGTTTGGATATAGATTCCCTAGTTAAGAATTCTAATTTGGATTTCACAACACTCTCGAACAACTTAGGAATTGCTGATAGTTTGGAAATACCTCTGTAATTTTCTATTAGATTCTTAGACCCAGATTTATGAATAGGCACAAGATAAGAGATTTTCCACTCATTAAGAAAGTTTCCTTCCGAAAGGGATTTGTTTGAATAGCAACAAGTCTTGTCAGCTATATATGTTTTTAGTTCTGCTACTCTTTGTTTCAAAAAGAACAAATTTGTAGATGGTAAATTTATTTTGATTACCTAGCTTCATATATTTTTGCTAAAACTATACATTTATATGTAAATGAATCGGTGATTGTTAAAATAACATCACTGAAATTTTAATTTTTTTCGCAGGAGATACAAAAAATCCTACATTTTTGGCCGTGTAGTCATTGTTATTTTTTTAATCCAAAAATCTTATAAGAGTGTTTTGACTTTTAAACCATTAATGATTTTTTAATATGTTTTTTTTTTCTCTTCCGAAAAAATTAAAATATCACTTATGTTGTTTTAACAACGATGATTTAAATGTGATTTAACTTTTGTTAATTTGTTTATAATTTTTTGTTACCTAATCAAAAAATATATGTATTTCTACTGCGAAAATTTAGATTTTACTGCGATTTCTTGGCCAATTTACTGCGATCTGTGATTTCTGAAGTCCGAACCCTGATACAGCCATGTTTCCGTGAGTGCAATCAAATCATGCGTACAATCCACCACAGATAAATAAAATTGATTGGTTTTAGTACGCATGCCTCCCACATTCTGATAATAGAATGAGAATTTGTCGAATGCAGTAACAGTAGCAGCGGGAACAGTGGGAGCAAGGACAGCAGGAACAACAACAACATCAGCATCAGCAGGCAAAACATCAAATAAGAGAGATTTTTCATTCTCATTTAATCGAGCAGAAAACGAAAAATTGTAATCGTCCACGGCGGCATCAACATCAGCAGCGGGATCAGCAATAGAGAAAACAGGTTTTGTTGTTGAATTTGTTATGCAGAGAGAATTAGAGGAGCTTTAGCATTAAAAAAAAAAATGATTTAAATCGGTTGTACCGTTTTCGAGAAAATAAAAAAAAAAGTGGTTTTAGGGGGGCTACCAAAAATAACAAATTTTTGGAAAAAATCTTTCAACCATTATCTAGCGGAAACTAAATGAAATTGTATGAAATTTTGTTTCAATCTGTGGGACATTTTTTGAAAAAAAAAAAAAAAAATATTTATAATATTTCGAAAAAGTTTGTATGGCAGGTACCGTTATTTTTTATCTTAAAAAAAAAGAAAAAACGTGTGGGGGAAAAATCAAAAACCAGATCTACCAAGTTTGAAGAAAATCGGCCGAGCAGCTGAGGCTGTAGTCGAACAGACAGAATTTCGAGGCCCACTTTTTTGGTCTTCGCTATCATCGTAATGTCAACTTTGATGAAAATCTCGAGTTCGATTTTATTTTACGAATACATAACTTGCCTTATGGTACCTATAAGTCGCAAGTCAAAATGGACCGCAATAATCAAGACATTCAAGATGTTAGATAGCAGACTTGGGTGGGTCAACTTAAAAAGGTTTAGGTATATTCAAGCACGGACAAGTAGTCGAAGGACCTCAAAGAAAACTCATTTCAAATACGTGCATACATATACAGGGTGATTTGCATAAGGTGTGACAAAAAGCTAGGGCGTGTAGGTTGGACTTAGACAAGAAAAAAATCGTATGGGAGGGGGGTCTATTTCCCCCCGTTTAGGCGGGAGGGGCAATTTAAGAAAAAAATCACTTAAAACAGAAAAAAAATTATTAAAAAATAACGGTGATACTTACAGAGTAATGCTATAGCATTTTGAAAAGCCAGAAATACATTCATTAATTCTGTTTTTAAATAAAGTTGTTTGACTGAATAGTTTTTGAAAAATTAATTTTCAAAATCGAAATTTAAAAAAAAAAATGAAATTCTTTTTAAACAATTTTTTTTTCAAAATTTTACGTAATTAAGTATTATTTTTGTATTCAATATTCAATGCTCTTATTAATTTTTGATCAAACACAAAAAAGCGGATGTCAAAATGTTTTGCAGTTTTTGAGAAAATCAAAAATAACAAAAACTACTTTTGTTCTAAGAAAAGCCTTTTATTTTAGTTTTTACGTTTTTGGATTCTTATGTAGGTGAATTTACGATTGAAAGGATTAACTTTCTTTTTACTATTCTTTTAATTATCGTCTTATAAGCATACAATAATGTGACAAAGTACTGGATTAACCATATTTCACACATTTTTTCATTGAGAACACCTGCGTGAGAGCATTGGATTAATATTGAACTGCGAATGTTTTTTAAATAATGCAACGTTACACGCCCTTACTAGTGACAGAAATAAGAACAAAAATGTTCCTGAATCTTGAAATCAATTAAAATAAGAAATAGATGCATATTAAGATAAAATACATAATTACTGTTTATTTAAATTTTTAACTATTTTTTAACTAAAGCTTATTACAAAAAATTTTCGATATGATCCCCATTTTGTAGAAGGCAAAGATTATAGCGCCTTCTTATTGCTGCACATAAATTTATACTTGATAAATTTTCCTGTAATTTGACTCCAGCCACTTCAATCCGTTGTTTCAGTAGTTCCAAAGATTCTATTTCCACTTCGAACTCATAGTTCTTCATGAATCCCCAAGCATAAAAATCTAACGGAGTTGTACAAATTATTTCTAATTTGAATGTCAAGTCGTCAACATATCACGATGTCAAATTACTCTTGTGCCGAATTAACGGATATGCATTACTGCTACGGTATGGCTCATGGTCGAAGTCGTGAAGCGCAAGGACTCTACGCTGAAATGTATCCCAATAGGAGGTGTCCCAGTCATACGTTATTTTCAAGAATCCATCAACGTCTTCGAGAACACGGAGTACTGGAGCACTGGTCAATTTTAAACCAATGCTCTCACGCAGGTGTTCTCAATGAAAAAATGTGTGAAATATTGTTAATCTAGTACTTGCCACATTATTGTATGCTTATAAGACGATAATTATTAAAAAAATAGTAAAAAGAAAGTTAATCCTTTCAATCGTAAATTCACCTAAGAATCCAAAAACGTAAAAACTAAAATAAAAGGCTTTTCTTAGAACAAAATTAGTTTTTGTTATTTTTGATTTTCTCAAAAACTACAAAACATTTTGACATCCGGTTTTTTGTGTTTGATCAAAAACTAATAAGAGCATTGAATATTGAATAAAAAATAATACTTAATTACGTAAAATTTTGAAAAAAAAATTGTTTAAAAAAAAATTTTCATTTTTTTTTTTTCAAAATTTCGATTTTGAAAATTAATTTTTTAAAAACTATTCACTCAAACAACTTTATTTAAAAACAAGAATTAAAGAATGTATTTCTGGCTTTTCAAAATGCTATAGCATTACTCTGTAGGTGTCACCGTTATTTCTTAATAATTTTTTTTTCTGTTTTAAGTGATTTTTTTCTTAAATTGCCCCACCCGACTAAACGGGGGGAAAAAGACCCCCCCCCCTCCCATACGATTTTTTTATTGTCTTAGTCCAACCTACACGCCCTAGCTTTTTGTCACACCTTATGCAAATCACCCTGTATACATACTCGTATATATTTTTCTGTTAGAAAACTCAGATGAATGTATTCTCAAAAAAATAAATAAATATCGATGAATTAAATTCATCTAGCAGCGAATACAATCGAACAAAGCACGCTGATTTGACCTTTCAAATTCTGATTTTCATCTGATTTCAAGAAGAAGCAAATAATAAAATTTTATACAAACCTCAGCCAGTCCAATCACAAACAGAAAAAAAAAATACTTTCATTCCACCATCTTATTTTTTTAAATTCAAAAAACTGATTAAGCAAACTTTTTCTTCGACGACCTTTTGCCATCTATACCATTATCGTTTGCTGCTGAAAACGCACACCACAACCACAGCTGCAACCGCGAGCGTTTTCCCAAAAAAAAAAAAGAAAAAATTCAAAGAAACTGTTCTTGATTGGATATTTAATTCGATTTTTTATCTGAAAATAACTCTCTGATTTGAAGTTCCTTTTCCACTCTACTCCTTCTGCTCCAAAACTAAAAATAAAGTTATTCTTCTTGAAAATTCCTCGAGTAAGAAAACACAAAAAAAAAAACAACGAACTCAAGAAAACTAAGCCCCATGAAAAGAGAAATAAATCCCGGGTCTGTTCTTTTCACAAGTGCTGGTGATTGATAGCCGAGATGTTGAAAGAAACTTTGTCAACGTCCAGCTAACACAGAACGAAAAGTTTGATTTAAAACAGGAGAACTAGGATTTGGATGTTCTGGTCGTCGGCCGTCAGAGTCGTGAGTCGTCCTCTCCACTCATTCAAAGTTCGATGGCCACTCTCTTAAACGTGTTCAATTATTATGAATTCATGCTATCGGATCAATCATAATGTCCTGTGCCAGTAGTGCCAGCCATAAGATCTTTCGGATGCGTATTGGCAATTTATTTTAGTTTGTTTTTTTTTTTTCTTTCTTGTGCTCATTTAAAATTCAGACGTCGTCTTCTGGAAGAACTAGGATAGCTGATATACCAAGTCAGGACTCTCTCATAACTCAAGGTACCTATGTACATTGGACTTTCTTTAATTTCTAAACTTTAACCTCATTCGAGACTGAGATGGGGGGGAACACGCTGCTGGTTGCTAGTTTCCCTTATCGATTTATCCTTTCACCAGAAACAACATCACCACCCGAAAAAGGATATCAGGAATCGAACAGAAAACTAACTAAATGCGGTGGTCCTGTTTTTCCTTTTCAATATCTATGTTAAGCCAAAGTTGGACCAAAGGGAAAGATTCTTTCTTTACAAAACAATTTTTATTGATGGCGCATCCTTTTTACAAATCCGTATTTCAGGATTTCGTTCGGATACTTTTATTTTCAATCCTGTTCATCAGTTTCTCGTTCGTTCTTGAAAACTAGAAGCTTTTGTTTTCATTTGATTTGGACTTTTTTTTTTATTTTATTTTATTTTATTTGTTTTTTTTTTTTTTTGTCAGAGTCAGGACTTTTTTGGAGAGATCATATCTTATGCGGTTGTGGTGTATTTTAAAGTTTCTTTATTCTTGGGTTTTTTTGTTTGGGGACCGAAATAAATATCTATGTGCTGGAGAAATACTACAACAACCGACGACCGACGAAGACGACAATGATGATGATGGTTGAGAAGGCAAGAGTTTTAATTCAATTACATAGTCTTTGTAGACCGCAACTTAAATTGAGATGGGAAATCGTTGCTTGAACTTAATACTGTCGACGGGAGGTTAGATTTTTTGTTGTTGTTCCAAGGGTCTTGGAGGCACGAATACGAAATAGCAAGAGATACAAAAAGTTGAGAGATAGGATTACAACAAAGGACAGAATGAGGTTGAATTTTTGACCTTTTTGATTGAATTGGTTGTTAGTTCCTATGGTTCTCAGCAATGAAATTTGTTGCTGTAGGTTTAAGGTTGCTTAAGGATGCGGTGAATTTTTATAGATACATTTTTGGTATTTTTTTTTTTAGGGCCAAGAAGCTGTACTGTAGTGCAGGATGTTATCTAAGGGAAGAATATCGATTTATTTTCTTTAATGAATACAAATTTAATTTATGCGTTAAGCTGATAGTCTAAATGGCTGTAATCGCATTAATTGCAGAAGAAGAAAAAACGAAAAAAAATATTGGAATATTTTATTTTTAAGATTTTAATGGGATAGACTCCACAAAAATTGAAGTTTCATCCCGGCGAACTCACTCACTAATCTCTTTGATTGAAAATGCGTCCAAAATTAGGGTGAATTCTTGAGCATTACTAGCAAAACGGGTATCACTATGGTAAACTGATTGAGGGGACGAATACAACTGGCCACTTCGATTGAATATTGGCTGTGAGAGAAGCAATAAAACAAGGAAATACATGTAACATTCCGACAGTGTTCAAGAGATGGAATGATTTCATGATAGCTCTATTTCATATCAGTTTTAACGCTTGGTTCTGGAATCTATCCATTAAGTGGACATAATTTTGTGCTACACCTGCCCAAAGATGTGAGTTATACTCGAGTTTTAAACATATAAATGCCACAGGAAAATCAACTACATTAATATTTTTGGTTCACCACTTACATAATTCACATTCAGTTCTTACTGAAAAGTCAACATGAGAACCTTTCCATCATACGAGTACACACAGTCAGGCGGCATATTAAATTGGTTGCATCAATCATTTGAAATCCAGTCGTAGACAAGTGCAGAGAAATTAGTCATTTTAGCTTTTCTTGCTTTTGCAGAGCTTCCCCCCACCAGTGGTAAGGGGTTTCGTGGAAGTTAGGTAGGTAAAATTATCCAGCTCTTTCTTATTAAGGCTTCCCCCCATCAGTGGTAAGGAGTCTTATTTCGAAGTTTAATGTCATAATTGCCAACAGGGACTTTGGTACTTGCTGATCTACCAGAGCGTTTAGCCTGCTGTTTAGTGCCACCAGGGGCGTTGTAGCTGCTGATTAGTGTCACCCTGGGCGTTGTACCGTTAGATCCCGTCATAAGCCCGACATCCGAATAGAAGCACCAGGTTGGAGGTTGGAGCCGAATTGCCAGAAACCAGAAAACCAGGAACCAAGTACCAGATCCGCACCGAATCGCCAGCAACAAGTACAATCGATACGAGGCAGCAAGATCAGAATCCTGAAGAGCTGATGCCCGCGAGTCATTCAATTACCCGAATTAAGTGAAATATTAGTAGAAGAATATTGTGTGTTATAGATTTAAGAGTTATTTTCAATAAAAATTTTGTAATAAGTTTTGAAGACCTTTTACTCTATAGTTTCGTGTTTTCTTCAGGACAACCCTGGCGAGACCGGCAAGCAGAACCTTGGCTGGAAAGCAAAAAGCACATCACACTACATTTTAGCTAGATCAGATGGGGAATTTCTTATACCGATATAGATATATGCTAGGCATTTAGCAACGTTTTTGGCGATCTCAATAGAGAGCTTATTGTAACGAAGATTGTCGCTGAAACCCACACATCGAAAACTGAGGGCTTTTTGACTTCTTCGATGAAATATGCAATTCTGAGAAAGTAAGATAAGGGTACATTTTGCTCTAAAACACACTATTTCTTATAGCCCACTTGACAATCTTATAAAGTACAATACAACATGTATTGAACGATCTAAAAGGTAAATTCTAATCCAAGGAATAAAGGATTCGTTGATACCAAACGCAAGCAGTTTCGATCTGGTCTGGTACCAGACTCTAGAAATATCAAGAGCAATAATTTTAATTTCTTCAAAAGAATGTAAAGATCGATTTCACTCTTCGGTGACATATGACATCAGATCACCAGTGGAACGATTGCTGCGGAAGCCGCATTACCGATCATCAAGAAGCTTTCGATCTTCGAGATATTTCTTGAGTTGATGATCTTATGATCCTGAAAAGAAGGGACGCAAGTGCAATTGGTCGATAAAAAAAGAAGGAGGATGGTCACCTTTTTCGGGACAGGCTGTACAAATCCGTTTTTCGTAGGAGTGATGGAAAAGCTTACGCAACGGTTAAGCTCGCAATGAAGAAAACCTTTTCAAAAGAATTGGGGGTTAGCCATCAGGACCAGCGAATATGCTTGTATCCATATGACGAAGTGCTCTTGCAACTGTTCGAGTGTCAAAGTATAATTCTCATTGAATGACCTACATCCTCAAGTAGAGTAGGGGCAACTTAGAGCTAGCAGCAAAATGAGCTGCGAGTACATTTGATTTTCTGAAGAGCTATCATAGTTATCGGGTTTTCATTGTAGATAAACGTTGGCGCCGAAGAAGAAGTTGAATTATTTACGTTCTTGAAAAATACCCACAAATTTTTACTGCTGTTGGAACTTTGCAGAATTGTTTTCCTAAGCTTCTAAGCCACGTAAGAATATAGTTATTTTTATAAGAATATTGCAATGGTTTCGGACTTGTTTGCCCATTTTCCGATTTTCCTTAGCTTTGTTGGCTTTGTAAGCACGGAAACTTACTTCTCTCAACTTGATAGCTTCGTTACAGGTTAAAGGTTTTATACTCTTAATTTTGTTAAGAATAAAAACAAGCATCCCAAGAAAAATCACTTCTGTGTTCATATAGACACTCTGGAATCAACTTCATTAAGTTATAGCAAGACATGCGAAATTTTGTATTCGTGCACCTAACTGTGTTTCAGCTAG
This sequence comes from Chrysotoxum bicinctum, assembly GCA_911387755.1. Taxonomy (NCBI): domain Eukaryota; kingdom Metazoa; phylum Arthropoda; class Insecta; order Diptera; family Syrphidae; genus Chrysotoxum; species Chrysotoxum bicinctum. The sequence goes on from OU426987.1 coordinate 34,906,215, forward strand.
TGTCAAAACAGCTGGCCTCTATTTAATAGAATAAGCGTATACTCGTACGTTAAAGCAATTTTTTCTTAGTGCACGAACAACGAAACACAAAAATCACTTTCCATGTAAAAATCACAAACACACAAAACACAACTCTGACGATCTAAGTTGAACTGTTATGTGTAGGTGCAATTGTTTAATAACTATAGAGATCTGGGGATATCCATGTCCCTTTGTAAATATCAAGATGTTTGAACTGCGTAATAGCTATCAAAACGTCAAGTCCCACAGCAAAATCGATCAGCCTCTTTCCGTTATCGGAAGTGGTGTTGTGCAGGCAAGTATCTTTTCACATTGAAACTTTAGATATTTTCTCTTTCTGCCTTGACGTTAAAATCTCCTGGGCCAATTTCAATGTCATAGCAAGGGTCTGGTATCTTCGGGCTTCTACTCTCCTGTGGTGTGCATGCCAATGAGATTTTTGTTGGTGTATTTAGCCTTGATACTGACCGTCGTCAACCGATATGCACACAGTTGAAACTCAGAATGTTGCGCCTTAGTCTACTTCTAACAGAAAATCCGAACTGAAATAGATGCTGCTTGACGCGCGCTGTTCTCGATAGCAGCCGCCGTATTATATCGCAGTCTTTTTTCGTTTCCGCGGTCCCTGATATCGTATTTCATGGATGGTGATAATATCTACTTTCCAACAGCTAAGGGCTTCCGCTTATTGTTTAGGTGCAATTGGCATATTATGGGACCTAACAATCAAGGTACATTTCCTAATTTCGCTGACCTTATTTATTTTGCATGGTTCGAAATCAGTAAATTCATTCGAATTTGACGTTCTTTTTTGCTTCCCAACTAAATTATTTTATTGGGGCTGGGATATCACCCCGACGCGACGGTACAATCATCAATCTGAAGACCAAGTTTTTTAGTATAAATCCAAGAATGGGGAACCGGATTAGCCGATTCTAGGTCTGAGCTCAAAATATGTTGTAGTAGTCCAGAAAAGTGTTCACAAAGTAGATCAGCCTATTCGTTCGCTTCAATCTGGATGAAACGGGAGATTTCCTAGTAAGAACACCTCTTCCTTTTCTCTCGTTTGCTGCCTCCAACAACCTTTCACTGGGGCTGGGACCAGTGTTGTCACTTCCATTTCAAAACCCGTGGTAAATTGAGATGAAAAATAGTGGTAGATTCATATTTTGTGTGGTAGATTTCAAATTTTCCGATAGTGATTCAAAACCAAAATCCAAAAATATGAAATTATATACCAACAAATTGGGTAATAAATATTAATTTATATTATGTAAAAATAGCAAAAAGTGAAAATTAGTTTCTATTCAATATTTTGTATTTATTGAAAAAAAAAACAAAAACAATAGAGCTTATAAAAATAGTAACATTATGTATGTAAAATAATAAAATAATAATAATAAAATGTCTTGTTGAAAAGAGTATAATATAATGTATTTAAAATGAAACCATCTGCACGAGTAAGAAAGTCTGTCCAGAAAATGTAATAGAAGGCTGCCATATGCATTCAGAAAAAATAAAGATAAATTAATAGAAGAGAATTTCAAAATTGTGGTAGAATTTTGAACTATCGTGGTAGATTTTGCAAATCTTTAAAAGTTGTAGTAGATCTACCACAATTGTGGTAAAGTGACAACACTGGTTGGGACCCAATATCCAGTTGAAGTACTAGACTTCCAATATTCGTCTTAAGTATGCGAGAGTAGGAGTTGGTATACAGGAGTGGAAGAAAAATCATTGGACGCTTGTGTCCGCTTGGGTTCACATGCCTATCATTAGAACAACTGTTTGTGCCTACGAAACAAATTATTTTTTGTTTGAATTTCAACTTTCTAATTATCAGCATAATAGAATTGAATGAAATTATTTATTCAGAAGCTTCTAAAAATTTAAAAAAAATTTTAAAAACGTTGCACATCAAAACATAAAAAAATGTTTCGATTAGAAAAAGAAAAGAAATACAAATAGATTTTTGAAACGATGATACCTCAAAACCGGGGCAGTAATTTTATTTGAAATTTAATTTTTATTTTTACAATAATAAAAACTTAATGTTGGCGTAAAAAATATTTTCTTAAAAATAAAAAATATAATGTAGTATTTGAAATAATAAAAAAACTGTTTGTATTTTATTTCTTTTTATTTAATAAGTTAAACTTTGGGTTATTAATACATCGAATAAATGCTTTGGAAGCGTATCCACTGTTCCACCACACCCTTGGAATATGGCCACAAGTGTTAATGAAACAGAGAAATATGCTTATAAGACGTCACAAAAAATAATTTCCGAGGAAATTGCCTTAGAGTATTTATCTGTTGCGACTATCTCCATCCGCAGCAGTAGAAAGAATGAATATAGTTCGGTTCAGCGTCTCCTTTTATATCAAATTTCACATACAAACGATGAGACTATTTAGGTATACATGTTATGTTACTTGCATTATTTTTAAATAGGAGAGTACTGAGATACCTTTTGTGAAATTATATAAACCTTAAGGGTGTAATAAAATTTTATGAAAATAAATATAGAAAATTATTTAAAAAAAAGAACAAAATAATACTAAGGGCTATAAAAATAATAACTTATTTTTTTAAGAAACCGCTACAACTATTTATAAGTTTTGTTCTTGTATAAATTCATATCGGCTTGACAAATCTCATACTTACTTACTTACTTACTTAAAGTAGAGCTTTAGTCCGAGGTGGACCAGACCATCGAACAACAAGCTTCTCTAGCTAGCTCGGTTTCTACATAGCTAGCTGTCTCCAGTTTCACACCTCAAGTTAGTTGAGGTCCTCTCTCACTTGTGTGCGCCACCTGAGTCGCGGTTTTCCTCTACTGCGCCGTCCATCAGGGTTGGAATCGAAGACTTTTCAGGATGGAGCATTTGGGTCCATTCGCTTTACATAACCAATAATCACACGAAGAATTTTCCTCTCGTTACATCCTAGGGCATTCTCATCCACTTTCGATGAGGTCCATGTCTCTGCAACGCACACAAGGAACGCGAAGATGAGAGTTTTGTAAATCGACACTTTAGTTGGTCGAGAGAGCGAGAGAGGACTTATTTACTCAAAAGCCGCCTTCTTATTCCAAAGAAGCAGAGATTTGATTGCCGAGCCAAGTTAGACAAAGTCCTTAACTACCTCAGAATTATTGTGTCTATGGTGACGTTCTGTCCAAGAATTTAGTGTTGTGTGTCCTTTCTTGATGACATCATATACATACCATAGTCTTGCCCTCATTGACCCTCATTTGAAATAGATGAAAAGATGGTAGATATTGATTTGAAGTTCCTATGTTTTTTCCTAGATCTTCCATTATGTGAATATTCTATCTATGGTTAACTTTTCGTCTACGAGTAACGCAGCACTGATATGGACCTATCAGGTTATTGACGAAAGGCTTCAGACCTTCACGTAATACGGCAGAAAGGATCTTGTATACGAAGTTCAGGAGACTTATGCCTCTGTAGTTGGCACAGTTCAGAGGGTCTCCTTTCTTGAAGATTAGGCGGACAATGCTGAAATTCATCGGGCAAGTTCATATTTTGCTCCAGCAGCTTTGTTGGACTTAACATTTAATGAATCTATCTTTACTTAGTCCAGGTCAGGTGAGAGGTATTGTTGGTCTGCGTTGCCTAAATGGAATGGTATTATCTCTATAGCAGTGGAATTCTCCTGTTCATAGCCGTTATACAATTTGGAGAAATGGTTTTTCCATATTCTCAGCATGTGCTGAGGATCTACTACGATATTTCCTTGATTGTTCATGCAGGCTTCGAGCCAGGTATTGTATCTTTGTGATGACAAATGACATGACATTCTTTTTTAGCCTCAACAACAAGCAAGTTCGTCCGACCCAGTTGTGCATTTTATTCTTTTTTCATATGTGCTTTTCTTTATACAACAAGCCTTAATTGTATATATTTCTGAACCATTTTAAAATGCTCTTCCATATCGAAACCTTTATAGAGAGTCCCTTAAACTCACAAAATATAACGCATAACTCTTTTATGCAAACTATTAATATTAAATTATTTTCATTAAACAAGTCAACACATAATATCGCCGAAGCAAACTAAAATAGAAAAAATCACCCAAGCTACGAAGCTGGGAAACGTATGCCAAACAAGTTTATAACTCGTTATAGTAGTTAAAATTCATAATTAAATTTTCACACCCCATAATATATGTTTGTATGGATGAAGCTAAGGGCGAGAATTCTGCAGACAACTCGCAGTTGTCCTACCACAACCACCAACTAACAAAATGATGTTCTACAAATATTGCCACCCCCTCAACAAGAGCCGTGTGCATAGGTATGTGTGAAATGAGGTAAAGGTTTACACTTTACACCCGAAAAACTGTTAAAAGTGAGTAATTTTCATTAAAACGGTATCCAACCGTTTTAGAAATCTCTAAGCTAAAATTTGTCCATGCACGCAAAAAAGCATAAAACGAAAAGAAATTCAGCAAATAGGTTTTGGGTTTTCCACCAGGACCTTGCAGGGCAAACAAAATTTCTTGAAACAAACACAACCCTGGGCACATGTAGAGTGTGTATAGGAACAAGGACATGCAGAGTTGAATTTAGAATCCCTTTTCAAACAGCCTTCGGGGTGGATTTTACCTTTATTTATTTTTTTTTTTTTGATTTTGTGCTGTCGGTGATTTTCACACTCTTCCATGGTTGAGCAGTGCTGTGCATACGTTAATACCGAGTTGGCATTCGGTGCATGCTGTTGGGCTTAGGACAATAGTGCCAACAGGGGGCTCTTCATTGTTAATGCAAACATGAAACCTATTACGAATTGAATGAATCGCCACTACAGCTAAAGGCTAGGAGAAGTTGTGCTGAGATTTTGTCGGCCAAGGGCTGCTGTAAAAAATTGACTTTACTTTTTCCTACCTAGGAATATGAACATAGGACGCCCAAGGGTTTGCTATAGGTTTTTGCAAATTCATTTTTTAGAAGAGAAATTCGGAACGGGGAACATAGAAAATATTTATTTGGGTCATGCTAATTGGCCTTAGTTGGCTTCTTGATTATGCTTTTCTGGTCACATTTTAGACTTAAGGTATCTACATGAACTGCCTATTTAATGTTTTCACTAAAAATTCCCAAACCCCTGAATTCAAAAATTTAAGCAGAAGTCCAAAATGGAAACATCTTCTCTTTGAAATTTAATGGATGGTTTATTGAAAAAATGTGAGATGCTATGCTTTGTCGAAAAAGACTGAATATACAGAAGTGTTACAATAGCCCATTGGAAGAATGTTGGACGGCTGAAGAATCAACGATGGTGTGATCTATTCTCGTAATCTGGAAGAACTTACGTGAGCTAGTCGAACAAAACCAGAGCTGATGTCATTAACAATCTTCAAGAATTTCCAAAACATTAGCCTCAAATGTGAAAAAATTCCTACTAATGTACTAGGTTTCCAAGGTAATGTACTAGGTTTCCACACAGCAACATTTTCTAATCTACAAAAGGCACGTATCCAATATTTAATTGCTAGCAGTATGATGGGCACTCTAATAAAGTAAAATTTCAAATCACCTAGTAAAATTAATTATACGTCCCTTGAAATACCTGAAGTAAGCAGATTTTTATAGAGAGAAAGGCTTTTCACTGTGCTCTCACCTGCCCATCAAGACACCTATAATCAGCAACATAATCAATGAATTAGCCGAAACCATATATCATATTGTGCGAGGAATAGTGCAAGAAGATAACCCAGCACTTCCGTTCAGCTAAGACCCCAGTTCCACCTTTAAGTATAGAAGAGCTAAGTCGGAACTACAGTTGTGTCATTTTTATACTTGCGAATTATAGGTACTATACGGCGAGTTATGCATTCGTAAAAAAAAATCGAACTCGAGATTTAAATCAAAGTTGACATTACGATGATTTAGCGAAGACGAAAAAAGTGGGTCTGTCTGCCTATCTGTCTGTTCGGCTACAGGCTAAACGGCTCAGCCGATTTTAGTCAAACTTGGTAGATATGGAATTTAATTTTGCCCCGCTACACATTTTTTTCTTTTTTTTAAGACCAAAAATAACGGTACCTGCCATACGATTTTTTTTTCGAAATCTTATAAATATTTTTTTCTCAAAAACTGTCCCACAGATTTTTTTAAAAAATATTTTACACAAACAAAATAAAACTGAAAATAAAAAACTAATTAAAATTAAAATTAATATATATTTTTATTTATTCAATTATCCGCTTGAAAAGTGTCTAAGCTTCAAAGTGGTGAATTTTAAAGCATTAAATATAGAACTTCCAGATGTGGAATTCGACTCTTTAAGTACAGATCAAAAATATTTGCATCAAATGTGCTCAGCTATTTCTAGAGGTTCAATTTTGCCCGCTTTAGCTAGCAAGGATCCAGGTAAATTGGCACATTCCCGATGGCTAACTTGTGCAAACAGGATTCTTCGGCTATATGTTGGCCCAGAAGATCCTTCAGACAACCTCAAAGAACTTGTCATATTCATTGTAAACGTCTACGCCCCAACCTGATTTGACATAAAAACAAAGCCGTCATGTAAATATGGTCCGATTCACATTTTCAACACGCTAAAAAGATCATTGTACTTGCGGGATGACCTTAAGAACATCGTTATAAGAACTATTCAAAGAAATTCATTCTTCATACACCCAGAAAATTTTTTGCTAGCTATGTTGCAAGATGACCAATCACACATAAGAGAGCTAGCTCTCCGAAGAATAAAGACAAGACAACTGAAAAAAGGCAATACAGTTCGTGAGTTTCAACTTCCTAAGCTACAAATAGATGTATCTAGTTACTACGACTTAATAGACTGGTCGAAGGAAAAAGTAACCGAACCACCAATGACAGTTAAATATAGCAATACAAAAATATCAAACATGATTTCTTCAAAGGACAATTTAATGCTTTTGCAGAAGTTCCCTTGCCACACTCAAGCAGTAGAACGATGCGTAAAGCTTGTAACCGAAGCCTCATTATCTGTTTGTGGACAAGAGGCACGAGATGGCTACATTAGAGCAAAGATCAAATCCAGGCAAGAATTACGGTTTTTTGAAACAAAATCACAATATTTTAAACATATCGAAGGTCCAACAACTTCTGTAATTTAACTTATTTCAGATTTTATTTATTGTTCTTTTATCTATTTTTAACGTATATTTAATAAAAATATTTATATATATAGGTTAGGTTAGGTTAAAGTGGCTGCTGACCGGAAAAGGTCAGCACACTTAGACCAATATTTGGTCCGTTGTGATACCACAAGGATTTTAAAAATCCCCCTTACTCGTTAAACCATTTTGAGCTAATAATGAAGCGTTTGAGACAGTGAATGTCGGAATTATTTAGATCACTAGGATCGTTATAGTATAGTAGTCTCCCAAGTGGAGTCTACGTCTTTGCGCTAGGGCAGGACAAGAGCATAGAAGGTGGGGAATTGACTCCTCTTCCTCTTCATCCATGCAGCTTCTGCAAAAGTCATTTGCAGGAACTCCAAGACGAAAAGCATGTCTTCCTATTAGGCAGTGCCCAGTAAGGACACCTATAATGGAGCTAATATGCAATCTACCAATAGAAATTAGTTGTTTTGAGCGTTTAGCATCAACTAATGGCCAAATCAGTTTAGTAGACCGGCAAGTTGGGGTGCTGGTCCACCTGTGGTTAGCTTTCTTTATGGTATCTTGCTTTAGCATGAGTTTACAAGTAGCTAGGGGTATACCGATGTTAGATTTGCTATCCAACAAAGGTAATATTGTTCCGTTTTTTGCAACTTCGTCAGCTTTACAATTTCCTGGAATGTCTCTATGCCCCGGCACCCATGTAAGGTGAATGTTAAACTGTTTTGACATCTCCACCAGAGATGATCGACAATTTTGGGCTGTTTGTGAGTTAATGGAGACAGAGTCCAGTGACTTTAAGGCAGCTTGACTGTCTGAGAAGATACGTATATCGGTTGTCGATATAACGTTTTCTTTTAGCCAAGAGAGGACTTCTTTTATTGCTAAAAGCTCTGCCTGGAACACGCTACAGTGATTGGGAAGACGAAAAGATAGACAAAGATTTAATTTTTCGGAGTATACGCCTCCACCGACCCCGTCATCGGTTTTAGATCCATCTGTATAGAAATGAATTGCTTTGTCTATCAAAAACGACTCATTTTCCCAAGAAGACCTGGAAGGGATGGATACTTGAAAATTTTTATCAAATTTTGGATGAGGGGTGGTGTAATCGACGTTACTAGCTAGACTACTGAACGAGTTCAGTATAGTAGAGTGACCAATATCATTATTGATCCACTGCGAGGAGGCTTTAAGTCGAATGGCTGTGTTAGCGGCCGATTGTTTGCTAAAAATATCTAGCGGTATGAGATGAAAAAGAACATCAAGTGCAGCAGAAGGAGTTGAGCGGAGAGCTCCACCCATGATTAAACAGGCTGTTCGTTGGACTTTGCTGAACTTATCGCGGTTTGTTGCTGTTTCCAGCGCAGTCCACCATACTGTCACTCCATATGTAAGTATCGGTCTAATGACTGAGATGTATAGCCAGTGTGTTATATGAGTTTGTAGACCCCATTTGTTGCCTACAGCTTTTTTGCAAGAGAAAAGAGCTATGTTGGCTTTGTTGACTCTCTCTTGGATATTGGGCTTCCAACTTAATTTCTTGTCCAAAATAAGACCCAGATATTTTGCTTTGTCTGAGAATTTAAGCGGTATACCTTTGATGAGGGGAGGGTCTATGTGTGGGATTTAATATTTCCTGGTAAATAGGACAAGTTCAGTTTTGTGAGGGTTGACACCGAGTCCACATTGATCTGCCCAGTTAGTAAGCTTGTTTAGAGCATTTTGCAGGAGTTCCTTCAGAGTATTAGGATGCTTACCAGATATCGCTATCGCAACATCGTCCGCATAGGCAATCACCCTGTGCCCCTCCCCATCAAGAATCACTAGTAGTTTATTTACGACTAGGTTCTAAAGGAGAGGAGAGAGGACGCCGCCTTGCGGCGTACCCCTACTGACAGTCCTTCGAGTAGTAAAATCGCCCAGTTTTGAATTAATAATCATCAGCATAATATGATTTATCAAATTACTGATTGACTTATCCACCTTCAGAGATGACAGCGCAGATGTGATTGCGGATGCGTCGACATTGTTAAAAGCTCCTTCTATATCCACGAAAGCAACTAAGGTGAACTCCTTATGATGAAGGGAGTGTTCGATAGTACGAACCAGCGTATGTAGAGCGGTTTCTACAGATTTCCCTTTGTTATAAGCATGTTGAGCATTGGATAGTAAGGACTTATCAATGTTTTCCCTCAAATGGATTTCAATCAGACGTTCAAATGTTTTAAGAAGGAATGATGAAAGGCTTATAGGTCTTAGATCTTTAGGATTAACATGGCTAGGTTTGCCAGCTTTGGGAATGATATATATATATATTTTAGTGCATTTTATTTCCACTGTTTTGAGATGCCTTTTTTTGATGATACTTCAAAGTTATAGTCTTGCGCGCCACCTGAAGATGTTGACGTAGAAGACTGAAATTTGGAATTCATACATTTAAGACCATGGGTCACTAATTTATAAAACAGGAAAACAAAAATTTTATAAAAAAAAAAAAAATTTCGCTCCACCCTAATACATAATACACAAAATTTATTTAATATAAAACGATTTTAAAACGTTGTTTGCATATATACAAACTTTTCTAGAAATCAGACGGCAATTTTAAATGAACTTTTGTCTATAATTATATCCATGTAAATAAATAAAAAAATAATTTTTACTTCAACATAAGAGCAAGTCATCCAGTCATCCATTTTATTTCACATAAGACGAAGTCCATGCAACCAAATCGTGCACTGAATTCTTAAAGTTAAATTTAAAATGAAAACAATTTTCTTAAGAGATTTTTCTATTTAATTGCCTCCACGAAAAGTTACCTTAATGATTTCCTTTCGTTGACACAACTGCTTTTAATTAGCCGAATATTATCTCCTTACCTATTCTATCCGTCCTTTCTTTAATTTTATCAAACCCATAACCTAATCCGCCTCATAACTTCGTTTGGTATAAAATAATTAATATCGATCGTCATTGACCATTTTCTCCGAGCTTTCTCATCATTAGGACATCATTAAGGTGATGATCCACCCTAAAATATTTATAAGGAACCAACAGACAAAAACCAGCAAGGCTCTTAATGAGGATACCTCTCCTAATGTGTAATCATAATACGGATACCACGCAAAATGTTAAACGGAAGGATTTGAAACTTTTGTCGAATTCTAGATAGACACAGCCCACTATCCCACCTGGTTTTTGTGGTTTCGAATTATTAAATTTAGGTAAGGTTTTATTTTTGTTGGTTATTTTCATATTGCAGGTGCGGATGGTAGTTTAATTTGACCAAAAACAGGCAACTCCATGCCACAGGATGGGGCTTTTTCCTACAGGCTACAGAGCTCGCGTCGGTGTTCACAACAAAAATAAAATAAAATGTTTCCGGATGTTCGGAATTATATTTAGAATATTTGATGAGATTTTAATTAAGTTTTTTGAGGATTTGCCGAGGATGATGAGCGGGCGGAAAGAAGCTTTTATATTATTCGCAGGCGGCCATTGATATCCCATTATTATACTAAATACAAACTCAAACCGTACCGCGGTGCTTAGCGTGAATTAAGCACTGCATTGGATTTATAATAATTCTAGCTGCTCCTATTGCCGACTAGCTAGCTGGCAGCTATTTAGGAATTCATTGCGAATTGCATACTAAATTTAACACCTTTCGGATGGAAGCGCTATTGTCCGATGTGTTCATGTGGATGTGTAATTTAAGACCCACACAAAAGGAGCGAATAATAAAATCAAAGTGTGTGTGATGTGCGCGATGAATTTTCCATTAAATCCTTTTAATTATGAAATTTGAATTGTGCGAGCCGGAGCCGTAGCCGGAGTTAGAGCTCGGAAACAGCTTTTGAAATTATTTATGAAACGGAGAGCAATCATTATTACACTGCCATGTGTGAACATTGCAAATGGATACAATTTAATGATTAATTGTTCCGGTCGGCGGTATATGTATTTCGGTGCTGTGGGGCTCTGATTGAATGCGGTATATAAGGGTATGGGTTTGGGCCTTTGGGGTATCGAATCTATTGCATCATCATAGCCACCTCGATGAGTTTCACCTTGTCGTGGTGGGGTGGCTTACGTCTTTCTCTGGCTTGCTAGAGTTAGACAACTAAGAAAACTCAACACGTTTAAAGAACTTATATACGTTAAGTCGCGTGGCTGCACATTATAAAACGATCGAGACATCTCTTTCGTATGTGTATGCAAAAGCAATCTAAAGTAGTTTTAGAAAATGACGTAAAAATCAGATTGCTACATAAGAAAATAAAAATTTTGAACGCATGGAGGACATCGGTTGTAGTTCAAGCCATGTCCGAAAAAATCTCGGTGCTATACCCAATCTCAGAATATGATAGATCCTATCAGAAACTGAGCAACGGGTCCCTGGTGCTGATTTATACAAATCTTGAACAATGTGATGAGGGGATCACGGCCTTGACGAAGGGTAGTTGAGCGATATGACCGTCTCTTTTGCCTGGAGTCTTGGTTTTTAGCAATACAATGGACGGTCCTTCCTGGTACCTGAAATTACATTGCGGGGAATGTCTCTATCCCTTTTGGTGTAGGACGAGCAAGACTAATCGTTTCGGTGCGGATTGTGGTTGGCCTTGGTCGGCTATGATCTGCATCGTTATTTTGCTTAATTTATTAAGCGCATATAATATTACTGGTGACATTCTTGAAATGACTCCATAATATAAAAGAAAAGTAACAAGTACGAACAATAACAATAATAAGATGAAGATATCTCCATAGAGTGATATCAATAAGGTTATGGTTGGCTTTGGCCGGCTATGATCTACATCTTTATTTTGCTTAATTTATTAAGCGCCTATGATATTACTGGTGACATTCTTGAAATGACTCCATAATATAAAGAAAAGTAACAAGTACGAACAATAATAATAACAAGATGAAGATATCTCCATAGAGTGATATCAATAAGGTTATGGTTGGCTTTGGCCGGCCATGATCTGCACCCTCATTTTGCTTAATTTATTAATTTATTAATTTATTAAGCGCATGTAATATTATTGGTGATATTTTTATAATAACTCCATAATATAAAGAAGTAGCAAATAATAAAATACCCTAATTGGGTACCACGGGGATAGTGATTACTAATCCCCCGCTAATTATAGCCCCCATGGAGTAAGGAACATGGAAATCACTGTCACTGGGAAGGCCCTCTGTAAAGAGAGCTCGTGGTGGCTGTGGTTATACCAATCGAGTTACGCGATTGGCTATTGTGGTTTTCACTGCAATAGATAGATTACACAATTAGATCCGTACCAAAGGGTAATGAACTGCCTACACAGTACAAAATTTGGAACAACCTAAAAATGCTTGATTGGCACTTCATTGACAGGACCAACGAATTGTCTTGAGTGTTAGTCCTGCATGGGTTGGAAGGGTGTGGCCACCTTTCATTCCGATAAAAGGCAACTGGGACCTAGTCCTGGGCCGATAGTGCTTGAGGTTAAGCAGTGGGGTAAAGGCTTCGGCTAGGAATCCACTATAAACGCTTAAATTTCAGTTCTGCATCATCATAGCGTTGGATTGATGAAATATGAACACACAGGTGATGCTTTACGCGATTGGCAGTGTCAATTGATGTGTGCGATGTCAATAGTGTGATAATGGCTGGTCAAATGCCTACCTGACGCTCCTCACAGGAATTAGGTTTCCTATTTTGTGACGAGGAAATGGAAATATTTCGCGCGATGACTTTGAAATGGAAGCTTTGAAGAGGGTATTTGTCTTGGCTTGATTGGAATTAGATAATTATAGAAATAGAGTAGCAGTATATTGGCTCTAATTATGGACTTATGAAACAAACAGGTGGTGAAAGAACTTGTACTTAAAATTACAGAAATATGTATTTTTGAAAAATATAACAGGAGTCTCAACATCTTGCAGAGAACTAGAACCTCGTTCTTATTTACTGCATTTAGGTTTTATATTGCAATTTTGCATTCGTAAAAAATTCGAAGTCGTGATTTTGATCAGTCTTGACATTACGATGATAGTAAGCACAAACCAAGTGGGTCTGTTTGTCTGCTCCGCCGATTTTCTTTAAGCACACATCTTTTTAAGATCAAAAATAACTCGACATGTCGTTTAGATTCATTTTTACGATCTATATTTGAATAACAAAAAATCTGAATTAAGACATTACTGACTGTACCTACCATAGAAGCATTATTTTAAAATTTTGAAAATAGCGTTAGAAAAGTATTTTGTGATGCCTTGATTTTGAGTTGAACAAATTTTAAATTCACTTTAAATTTTGTGCTTACAGAAAATCGCTGTATTCGTTCAGGCTCTAAGATGAAATACGAACATAACTTTCTAGAGTTTGACGGTAGATATGCAAAATTGCAGCCGCAGCTTCTCAGCTCAGGTATCTTGAGGAGAATAGCACCGCCACAAAGACCCGCCGCGCCGGTCCTACAAAACAGACAAACAACTGGCATCAGGTTATAGGACCGGTACGCAAACTCTTCGTAATAGCGAAGGGAACCTAGTCACAGAAGCACAGGAAATTGTATACGTGTTAAAGCAGCATTTCCAGCAGCTGCTTAATGGGCATTATTTAGAGGAAACCACAGGGGAGCAAAGAAGTACTGAAGAGGTTAAGAAAGCAATCCGCAAGCTTAAGAACAACAAATCCGCAGGCTCGGATGGCCTACCTGCGGAACTCTTTAAGTATGGAGGAGATGTCCTGCATCAGCTCATCAACCAAGAGTGGGAGGAGGAAAGTATGCCCGACGACTGGCTAAATAGCTCCATCTGCCCAATCTACAAAAAAGGCGATCCTATGTCCTGCAAAAACTACAGGGGCATATCCCTGCTTAATGTTGTCTACAAGATCCTTTCCACCATACTAGACATGGGTAACGCAGTAAAAATTGGTGCGTTGATACACTAACTCAAGCGCACTTCACTGTATCAGCGAAATGCGTTAACGCAGTTTGCGCCATAACGCAGTTTTCGCCATAACGCAATTTTTGTTTTAACTCATTTGAAGCAAAACAGCGCAGCGCAACGCAGCTGTATTTTGTTAACTCATCATCATACAAACTTCGTAGCGCACAAGCGCACACAAGTTGTCCATCGTCGACCAAGCGGTCTGAGTGAGAATGGGGGTGTCTTTTCAAAAAATTTTTTTTTTTCGTTTGAGGTGTGGAGACGTTTGTACTTATATCTTTGGTTCTGATAGTCCAATCTTCAAGATTTATATCTTAAATGAAAGATGGAATATTTTCCTAAATACTGGTCTAAAAATTTTTGAGGACGGACAAAGTTTTTCTTACTAAAAGCGTGCAAGGAGCTCCTTTCGATTCGATTTTAAGAACTCTAAATTCAAATGTTGATGAAAAATTTTACAATTTTAAGAAACTGAAGATGCAAATTAATTGCAATAATGCTATTCTACAAATGTGTCATAGGTCATTTTGGAATATATGAAACAGGAGAGGAGGTAGGGTGACTTTTCTCAAATTTTCAATAAAAATTAAATTTTGATTAAAAATTTAATTAAAATCTTAAAAATATGCCGATTTACATACTTTAGAGTTCTTCTAACTTGAGTATTAGTTCTCAGATCTTAATGATTGAAGTATATATTTAAATGAGAAATGTCAAACTTTATTTCTGTGTAAAAAAAAATTCTAAATAACAAAAAATTTCATACTAAAGAGTTAATGACGCAAAAATCAATTCGATTCAAATCACTCAAAATTCAAAAGTTGATGAAAAATTTCAGAATTTTGAAATAAAGTTACCACCTGCTTATTGCCCCAATCCTCTTTTAAAATAATAATGAACAATGTTTTACAATTAATTCGACAAAAAACACGCTAAAATTGGTTGAAAGGATTTGAAACGAAAAAGATCGATTTCATACAAAAAAGAAATAGAGATGGTTTCATAAACTATTTTTTTACTTCGAAAATATCATACATATCTTTAAGATTAAAGTCTTAAAATACTGTAGACATTAGACATTCATACAATTTATGAACAAAAATATCAAGTTTTACCCGACTACAATAAAAAAAATGTAAAAATAATCTGGAATAGTGATTTTTTTGTTCTCCCACTTAATTGTGGACAAAATTTAAATAAATACAAAAACCTGAACATAAAAAATTAAAACTATTTTGTATTATTGTTCAATATATTTTCTAAATATATGAAGAAAATTGAAAAGCTCTCAGTCCAACATGAGTGCAGATAAATAAACATATTTTTTAAGACTTGTATTTTTTTACACATTGCTTGCTTCAGATATCACTCATTACTTTTGGCATTTTAACGGATTTTTACAAAATATCTTTCATTCGATTAAGAACAAGTAAGCACTTATATTGATATATACAACATGCATGTGCATAGCCTAAAAGCTTCGTTATAGTATCTAATGTGGAAAAAATTCAAAAAAAATGTCTTCGATTTATTTATTTTCCAGATAAATGCAAGAAAATTTTCAAAATGTTCGATTTTGCTGCACTCTATTGACTATAACTAGAAAAATACTTCTTCCATCTATAAGATTGAGGTGTCTATGGATAGGTTAAATGTTAAAATATCTCTAATATGAATATTAAAAACAAAAATTGTAGGTTGTCATACAACTTAAATGGTTAAGAGGCTTGGTTAGATCAAAAAAGAAATCCTAGGCAGAGTTGATAATTCTGCCCACATTTTCTAACCGATTTTAAAAATTAAAATTTTATTATTTTCTTGAATAATCAGCGGTTATTTTGGTATATAAAATATTTTTCTACGTTACCCACAAGCTGCAATAAGTCTTCTGCAATACAAACATTTTTTTCCTTAAAAAGCAAAAATACCATATACCACACCATGGAATTTTATTGAATTCCGTCAAAAATGTGAAAAATATGGGAGCGCTACAAGGAAGTCAGCGCTTTCTGTATCTGCTTGAATGGTTTTTGTCTGTGCAGCGCAGCCCTGCGCTTGTCAAAAGCGCTATTCGATCATTGAGTTGATGAGTTGATGAACTGCGCTATTGCGTCACTGCGTCATTGAGTTACAAACTGATGTATCAGCGCACGTAACGCAGCTGCTGCTTCAACGCATTGCGCTAACGCAGCGCTGCGTTACACATGTCTACACCATACTACATATATGTGAGCGTCTAAAACATTTATGCAACACTATAATCGGCACGTACCAGTGTGGCTTCAGGCCAGGCAGATCAACGATAGACCAAATCTTCACATTGAGGTAAACCCACCATCTTTTCATCGACTTTACAGCCGATGTCGGAACTCGGGATTCCGAAAAATCTGATCCAGCTATGTCGCATGACGTTACAGAATACGCAGTGCAACGTGCAAATGGGTAACAGCTCTTCTGAGCTATTCCAGACATGTACAGGCTTCCGACAAGGAGATGCGCTATCATGTGATTTCTTCAACATAGTCCTGGAGCAGATAGTGGGCAAAAGTGGTGTTAACCTGGAAGGCACTATCTTCAACAGGTCTTTCCAACTGCTTGGCTATGCGGACGACATCGATATCATCGGCTGCTCCAAGCGAGCTGTGCTAGAAGCGTTCACAGCTATTGATGAACAGGCGAAACGCGTTGGACTTGAAATTAATGAGGACAAAACAAAGTATGTGCTATCAACAAACAAAGCCTCATATGTCCATCGCCTACGATAAAACGTCACTGTTGCTAGCAGTAATTTCGAGGTAGTCAAGGAGTTCACCTACCTCGGAACGAACATCAATCCCACGAATGACACCTTAGTGGAAATCCGACGAAGAATTACCCTAGCAAACTGCTGCTTCTTTAGTTTGGCCAAACAAATGGGTTTAAAAATCCTTTATCGAAAGACTAAGTGCACGCTTTACAAAACCCTAATTTTACCAGTCCTACTCTACGGCGGCGGCGAGTACTAGACCTTAAGTAAGAAAGGGGAATTAATACTGCGCACTTTCGAGAAAAATTCTTCGGCCGATATTTGGTCCTATATGCGAAGAGGGCTAGTGGAGGAGAAGATTCAATCCTGAATTATACGAGCTGTACCCAGATGTGGATGCAGTCCAAAGAACCAAAACACGTCGACTACACTGGCTCGGTCACATCGAGCGAATGGACAACAACGCTCCAGCCAAGAAAATCTTCAAATCCCAGCCCCCAGATTCGAGACGACGAGGAAGACCGAACCTCAGCTACAGAGACCAGGCGGTTACAGACGCAAGAGCGCTTGGTCCCGACGACTGGAGGGAGCTCGCGGGGGATCGCAACCGATGTAAGACCGCAATAACTCAGGCAGAGACCCTCCATGGATCGGGAGCCGGATAAGTAAGTAAGTAAGTAATCATGTCTCTATTTAAAATTTTTTAGGGAACATTTTCGGAGATAAGAAATTCAATACCAGAATTGATAAAAGCCAGATCCTGGATCTAAAGAAATTTCAGAACTGAATTCCGAAGTGTATAGTTGATCAGAACGAAAGGCACTATCAAGAGCCAACCATTAATTGATTTCCTACTCTACGGAGCTTTATTTTCATCATCATCATCGGCTCGACTACCGGGTTCCGGTCCTGGCCTCTTTCAACAAGTCTCTCCACCTATCCCGACGCCATCCAGTTGCGCACCCCAAGGCTTCGGGCGTCCTGGTCTACGCCATCTCTCCAGCGCAAGCATGGTCTACCACGCTGTCGTCTACCATAGAATGTACCACAAAGAACTTTCCGAGCAGGTTCCTCTTCGCTCATGCGAGCTAGATGCCCTGCCCACCGGAGTCTACCGAGCTTAATTTTTGTCACGATATCTGCTTCAAGGTAGATTGCATACAGTTCATGATTGTACCGTCTGCGGAATCGTCCTTCCTCACATACGGGGCCAACAATTCTCCTTAAGACTTTTCTCTCGAACGCAGCTAAGAGGTCGGAGTGCCTTTTGCTAAGCACCCAAGTCTCGGATCCATATGTGAGTACTGGCAGGACCATGGTCCTGTACAGCAGCAGTTTTGAAGTTATGGTGAGATTTCTGGATTTGAAGAGCTTTGACAGACTATAGTAGGCTCTGTTGGATTTGAGAAGCCGCCCGCGTATTTCTTCTTCTATATTGTTATCGGCTGCTACTATTGACCCAAGGTATTTAAAGGATTGCACCACTTCAAATTCGTGCTCCGCAACCTTGATTGTTTGACCAACTGTTCCTCTCGCATTCGACGCCACCATGTACTTTGTTTTACCTTCACTAATGTGCAGCCCCAGATTTTGTGCCGCCTTCTCGATCTGGATGAAGGAATCGTGTACAGCTTGTTCGGTTCTTCCGATGATGTCGATGTCGTCTGCGTAAGCCAGTAATTGGCTGGACCTGTTGACGATGGTCCCTCTTGTTGCCGTGCCAGAGTCACGCCAGGTTGAAGAGGAGGCCGGCCAAACCGTCCCCTTGTCGGAGTCCATTAAAGATGTTGATTGGTCTGGATAGCAATCCGGCTATTTTTACTTGGCTTGTTACGTTGGTCTTGGTCAACCTACATAGTCGTGTCAATTTATTTGGGATGCCGAATTCTATCATGGCTTTGTAAAGTTCTACCCTGGCTATGCTATCATAGGCGGCCTTAAAGTCTATAAACAGATGGTATGTTGGGATATTAAATTCTAGACATTTTTCCATCGCCTGCCTAAGGGTAAATATCTGATCAGTTGTTGATTTGCCTGGAATGAAACCACACTGATATTGTCCGATAACGGTTTTAGCGTATGGGGTTATCCGGTCTTGTAGGATAGAGGAGAGTATCTTATAGGCGGTACTCAACAACGTGATACCTCTATAATTGCTGCACGTTGTGACATCTCCCTTCTTATGTATGGGGCATATTAAACCTTTTCGCCAGTCTTCTGGCATTTCTTCCTGCTCCCATACGTGTATTATAATATCATGAATTGCTTGACGTAAGGCTGGCCCGCCGTGATGGAATAATTCGGCTGGTATGCCATCGGCTCCCGGGGCTTTGTTCTGTTTAAGCTGGCATATAGCCTTCTCAACCTCTTCTATGCTTGGTGGCGGCAACATAGAGTATTCTTCTTGAAGTAGTGGAGCCTCCACTTCTGCAGTGAGCTGACCATTTAGCAATTCATTAAAGTACACTTCCCATCGCTCTAGTATGCTTTCAGGATCGGTGATCAGATTTCCCTCTCCGTCCTTGTAGTATGTGCAGCGTGGTGTGTACTGCGTCATGTTTCGGACGGATTCGTAGAACTTCCGCGCCTGGTGCGGACCTCGCTCTCGGCTATTTTCTATTTCACAGATTAGGTTCTTCTCCCAGGCTGATATTTTTTGTATGTGTAGCCGTTTTTCTATTCTTCTGAGCTCTTTATATTCCTCTTCGCGTGCCCGCGTTCTATGAGATTGTTGCATTGCTCGGTACGCAACATTCTTACGTTCAGTCGCTAGCTTGCATTCATCATCAAACCAGTCGTTCCGATTTTTACGACTGCTGCCTAAGATGGAGTTGGCAGTACTAATGACAATATTCTTAAGGCGTGTCCACTTCTCATTTACGCCCAGCATACTGGCTCCAGGACTTACTCTCCCTAAATCAAGTGATTCTAGGGCGAGTCCTAACGCATTACCAAAGGTGTTACTGGTGTTTTCATTGCGCAGGGCAGCCGTGTTGATTCGAACCTGATCGGCGGATGCAATGCGTCTTCGCAAGGCAATCCGCCCTCGGAAAACCATACCAACAAGATAGTGATCCGAGTCGATATTGGCACCTCGGTACGTTCGTACCGCCATCAAGTTCGAGTAGTGGCGACGGTCTATCAACACGTGGTCTATTTGGTTACGAGTGACTCCATCAGGTGATACCCAGGTGGCTTTGTAGATATCTTTACGCGGGAACCTGGTACTCGCAACGACCATGTTTTTCGATGCTGCCAATTCTAAGACTCGAAGTCCATTGTCATTTATGTTCTCATGCAAACTATGGGTGCCTGCGTAATGCCTGAATACCGGCTCCCGACCTATTTTTGCGTTCAAATCCCCAAGGATGATTTAAACATCATACCTTGGACAGGCATTGAGGGCCCTCTCGACTTGTTCGTAGTAAGTCTCTTTTTCTTCGTCTGAGGACTCCTCCGTAGGTCCGTGAACGTTAATGAGGCTGATGTTCGTAAATTTGCCTCGCACGCGAAGGGTGCATAGCCTTTCGCTTATAGCGTTAAAGCCGATGATAGTAGACTTCATTTTTTCGCTGACTAGGAAGCCTACCCCGAGCACATGGTGTTTTGTATGACAGCTGTAGTATATGTCATATTGTTTCTTCTGTAAAACACCATTCCCTGTCCATCTGATTTCTTGCAGAGCTGTTATGTCAGCTTTATACTTTGACAGGGCATCGGCTAGCTGCTGAGCAGCTCGAGCTCTATAGAGCGATCGTACGTTCCATAAGAAAATTCGTAAATCGTTTTTCCTTTTTCTTTGCGTGGGTTGTCGTCGTGAGATCAGTCCGTTTCCGAGGCTTGTTGTCGGTCTCGTAATTCAAAAGTTTTACGGGACAGGGAATTAACCTGTCGCCAACCTGAGGAACCAGCCTGATCATATTAGCCAAACCTTTTTAAAGTCTTGTTTCTAGCGGCCGCCACGGAGAGGCTATGATCAGACTTCCACCAGTCCCGAATAGTTACGGCACGTGCATGTTTTCGTATGCTACATGTTATTCCCCCTATTCGTCTGATGGCTGACCGCTTTATTTTGGTTACTATTTAAGTGCTTCCATTTACAATTCTGAAAACACTATTTTACAATTGCTTTATTCTGGTGCACATTTTTCTGCTATGTAGAAAATTTAAGGTTGCTCTCATACCCAAATCTGGTAAATGTATCCACGGACACCCGAAGGATCTCAGACCTATTGGTCTATCATCATTCCTTCTAAGCACGCTTGAAATTATTGATTGATATCTATTTAAGAGTAC
Organism: Chrysotoxum bicinctum; assembly: GCA_911387755.1. Classification (NCBI taxonomy): domain Eukaryota; kingdom Metazoa; phylum Arthropoda; class Insecta; order Diptera; family Syrphidae; genus Chrysotoxum; species Chrysotoxum bicinctum. The sequence goes on from OU426987.1 coordinate 34,927,363, forward strand.
ACTTTAGTTGGATTTCTAGAAGACGGATTTATAGAAGACGGTTTTGATAACGTTAACACATCTACAATCGCATATCTGAATTTACATATCTAAATGTAATAGAGCCGTTTGGTGAACTGATTAACCAAATGGTGATTAGCATCGTTATCAATTTAAAACTTTGCAAAACTTGGAAGTATATTGAACTGCATGCCATGTTTGAAAGCATAGAACTACAAAGTGATATGATTTTCCTATGCAGCCTACAACAACTTTTAAACAATCCTAAGAACTGGGCAGAGCGCTGGCTAAAGTCAACAAAACGGACCAAGTCTTATTCATTAGGAAATACAGAATTCTTAATGTACATTCTCCTTCTATTAAAGGTACTCCATTAAATTTCTAATACTAAAGTAAATAATTGGGTCTTATTTTAAAGGTACAAGAATTAATCTAGAAACCTTATATACAAGAAGGAGTCAAGAAGTTAGTGGCTTTTTTTTATTTTGCAAAAAACTATTAGGAACGAATGAAGCATACAACCTTGGCATTCATCATCATCATCATCGGCTCGACAACCGGGTTCCGGTGCTGGCCTCTTTCAACAAGTCTCTCCACAAGTCTCTCCACCTAACCTAAGCTAACTCCACCTAACACAACCTTGGAATTACTCACTACATATACATATACTTCGAAAATTAGACCATTCCTTACTTTTGGTTTATCAGTGTGGTGGAACGCTCTAGAAAAGCCTGTAAATTGTGAAAATCTGAGCATCTTGCCTAAACATCAGCGGAGTAGTACGAAGGACCCTATCTGCCACAATGGACATTCTCTTCCATCTGCCATGTCGCCATATTTTCAGCAAACAAACTGAAGCGAGATATACCACCCACAATGGATCAATATAACGAAATTCGCCATCCCATCATTCTGAACTTATTCGGATTACTTTCAAGTCACATTGGTTACACTCTTCAAGTCACCATTTCTTCTAAATTTTATTGGGAAGATATGAGTTTCTTGGAAAATGATTCTATCCATTTTTATACCGAAAGATCAAAAATTAGTTAGATATACTTATATTATGTCTTTCTTTCCAACTTCTTAAGTATTGCAACATTGTTCCAGACGGAACTTATGGCGATTAAGGCTGCGCTCAAAGAAAACGTATTATGAACTATTAACCTAACTTAGGTCTTTCCATGTAGGGGACGTTTCGGAGATCATCTTTTTTTACGTACAAGTCTAACCAACAATAGGACATTTCTTGCAACAGAAACAAAGATTATCAACTCTCTCTCTCTCTCTCTCTTCTAGTGGTCCAGAAATGTTTACCTCTATTGATGAATTTACTTTCATTCTCTTTTCCTCGTGTTAATTTCAAATCCACTACTTGAAATTCTCTCTCCAGGTTTTCTGACAGTTTGGTGAACTTCTATGTATGATGTTACGAGATATTAGAATAAGTCATTTACTGAGGCCATATCTGCTCTGATTTAAAAACCATAAAGATTCAAGCTTCTTTTTCCAAATTTTTAATTTCCAACCATAAACTCAACACACAAGTGCCGTAAAATTCAAGTCTCAGTAAATGAAAGTTTCGTAAATAACTTCCAATCTTTAATCGAATTCGACAAACCAATTCGAAGTTAAACAAGACACACTTTTTCAGAAAACAAAAGAAAAAACAACTCTCTATACCATCGAACGGAACAACGGAATAAAAAAAAAACAATTCCCTGGAGTTCTTCCCTGCGATAGCTCAATTCATAAATAAGCTGTCGCAGTTTCTGCAAGTTCTACAATTTTTTCGATTGCAACTATCGAACAACCTCAGTTCGTGTTCGACAAAAAAATACACACACTCACACAAAAATGCGAAAAGAAATGGAACTTCTTCATCCTCTTCGGATGGCTGTTTCGATTTCAATATCACTTCGTCTTTTTTCCCTCATCCATATATACAAATGTCATCCTGTATTGTTTGTGTCTTTCGTTCGTTGAGGATTACAAGAGTCCTTGCTAGTACTGCGATACTGCTTCAGTGATGCTTCATGCAAAACTCCAATATGGATGACCGTTTTTTTCCTGAATAAATTCACTGTTCTTGCCACAGGCAATAGACCCGTCCTACCTTCAATGAATTGGCAGCGAAAAAAAAGGAATGAAAAAATGCAAAAAAAAAATATATATCAAGCCCCTGAGATAGTACAGCCGCCTAGAAATAGAACAGAGGACAACTTTATGAAAAGAACACACAGAACGCCAGGGAACACAATATTCGTTCGTGACATACTCGGGGGCGTATACGCTACTTATTTTCACACTTTTGAGTTCAAAACGCTGCAAGGCAGCTGCATCAACACTACCGTATTCCAGTGCTGCGCTGTACTCTGCCTCCCTAGCCTTCCCAGTTGAGAGTATATCTTGTAAGCAAGAAGACAGCCACACCAACCTCCATGGTTCTGAAGAGGTTTCCTTTCGGTGCTCGAAATCTGCATGTGAGATGTTAATGGATGGAAGAAGATATCTCATTCTATAATTTCAACTTGTGCACTAAAAACTATTGCATGACAGCCAGAGGAAACTGATGGAAAATTTGTTTCTATTTACGTTCCTTACTATGTATGTACGAGTATGTAGGAGTATATGGTTTGCGAGAAGGTCGTGTATTGCAAAAGTAAAATATTTATTGAACTTGATTTGTATGTGTTTTGGGTTTTCTAAGTCGATAAGAATTTTTCTTTAAATAGATTTGACTTATGACCTCAGGAAAACTCTTTTTGAATAACGGTACTTTTATATTTGGTCATGGGATTTAAGACATGGTCCAAATTGGTAGGTGCTTTATCTTAGAACGATCGACAGAACGATTTTCCTTTTAAATAGAATTTAGATAATAAGCTCAGAGCTCGGTGGTCAGATGTTGTTGGAAGCAGGTGATTTACGGTAGCATCATTATGTCCATTTATGGAGTGATAACCACACATCATTAATTTGAGCTTATTTAACTTCTAAATGGTAACCACCGCACTCTTATCTTGTCCATCCAAATTTTACTTTTGAAACGTCTAAGAGCAAGTATTGAAAATAAGTTATAAATAACAACACTTATAAGGCTCTACCGGAATTGACATCCTGAACAAGAAGGATAAACCCTTAGCTGCGGTCAACAAGAATATTCAGTACTAGGAAAAAAGGCGTGAATAATAATCACCCACAAAATACAAGACCTGGAATGTAAAAGGGTAACGATCTGAAAGTATGAACCTAGAGCATGAGAATCCTTCATACTTAAGGAGCTACTCACAAACACAAGTCTGACCTCACGCGGTACAAGGATACAAAAAGCCCCTTGGCGCTCAGATGTACTTTTTGACGGAAGGCTTGTATCCGAGATCGACGTTGCCCCCCTTGACATACGTGGCACTGCTGGAGTATACAAAGATCATTGGAGCGAGAGACTCCTGTGCAGTTAAAAGACAAACTCATAGGATGTCGAACATCCATAGAAATCAACTAACTCCTAATTTAATGAGAACTCAAACTCAACGAAACAGGGAAGGTAACCTAGAAGCAAGGTTGAAAAAAAAGTGTCCTTAAGAAGCATTGCTGCTAAATGAGTACCAAAGAGTGGGTAATAACAAAAAATAAAACCCACTTCCATTCAATAAAGAACCAATTCCAGAAGCCAGCATCAAATGGAAATGCTTATCGTTTTAAACAGTTTTAAACAGGAAAGGGACCAGAATCTGACAGTTTACTTGCAGAACTCAAACAACTATTCCAAATAGTGGACTCTCTCTAATACATATGTATTTCTCATTTCTACAAAAGGCAATATGTTCTCTAAAAATTACTGATGGATAATTAAAATAAATAAGAGATCAACGGATCATAGATAGCGTAAATAGTATAGAAGAGGACTCTACCATTCAACAAAGCCAACCAGATAGGGGTACCACAGTCTTTCAATATCTTTGACGGAACCGAACAAATATTTCAATCTGATCTCCTTCTTTCTGCTCAACCCTTGTTCACAGCCCTTTGTTGCGGTTACCACAACAAGGTTCACCAACCCATTCGTTTCCTTTTTTTTCCCTCACAACCCCTCTATTTGTATTGCGGCTCCAAAATGCTGGCAAAGTTAGTATGATTCTGGACCATCAGCCAAGGCCTACTCCTAAAGCATCTTGGAAAAACAACAAAACAGGAATTCCACTCATAAGATGACAAAACGTGGGACAGACGGTCCAGTTTCAAGGATAGGTGTGACAGGTGGTCCGCAGAACTGAATATAACTTGACCGACAAGTCAAAACGAGTAACACTCAACGAAATGGCCGAGAGCCCACCATAAAGTACCTGTGCAAGATAAACGAAGATGACTTTGTTAGGTGATTCCTCCAATTCCCCAAATCTGCAAGAAGGTCTACGGTTTCAATTAAATGTAATTTTTCGCGAGAAACGGAATTTTCCTCACCATTTAAGAATGACAAATGGTGGAAATGCATCCGTCCAAGATACTTTTCTCCATTTTAAACTGGTCGGTATGGGATGGGGCATTGCTCGTGTGAATCTGATTTCTCGTTCTCCTATAAAGTGAGCTGAATTCGTTCATTGAGTTATCGCCATTGTGAATGATCCCTTTCACTAGGGCTTAAGAGTTAGGAATGAGAGAGTGGATTGGGTTCAACTACGGCGCAAGTTGTCAGCCAATAGGCGAAGTTTTGCGTCATAACCGTGACCGAACACCGGCACTACGGAGAGTATTAAAAAGAGAAAGAAACAATGTGAGAAAGCGAAAATGAATGAGGGAGGCCGCCATGATGGCACTTTTTAACTAGATTTTGTTCGAGACAGATCGCCTTAGAAAAGCTTATTTATAGAAGAAAGAAAAATCAGTTCGAATCGCTTCATTTTTAGCAAATTTAAGATATTATAATCGTTACGTGAGGAAATTGTTGGAGCTGTGAGAAAGGCTCAGATAATTATTGAAGAGGAGAAAAGTCTGGAAAAACGGATCCATTTCAAGAGTTTGGGACGGTGGGCCAGAAGACTCTAGAGGAAAATTCCATTCTTGGGATCAAGATAAGTATCTTTGTGTATAAAAATCGTTGAATTGTTGTTTTTTGAGCAAGCCAGTTTGGGCAAGAAATACACCGCTAGACCTTCTTTTTTTTTAATCTTTCGTGTCCAGAAAATACAGTATCTTAAAACCCAGTTTATTTTTTGTGTTTCGGGAATCTTTCCCAAGTCACCTTCCGTTTCTCTTGCGTTGTACGGTACAAAATAACGTTATCATTCACTTACAAAAACTGTTTTCTATTCAATTTCTTTTTTTTTAATTCGGGCTTTTGCAATTATATACATAATTGTAAATTTAATTGTTGAAAAAATTTAGGATTTTTCACCTATAATCAAAAAGGTTTCCCTAATAAAGTCATTATTTTTCTTTTGAAATTTAAATCGTGCCTTCTTATTGAATTTAGAAGAGGAAATTCATTTATTTTAGGTTTTGGTAAGTTTCACCATTGATAAAAAAAACTTCTTGTTCTTATTCGACGTTAATCAAAATTCATTTAATTTAATTGATCAGCGCTCGATCAATAAGAAAACTAAATTCGATAACCCGAACCCACCCTTCGTTGAACGAAAACGGTGGTAGCACTTTAATTGCTGCCTTGTTGCAATTTTCTTCGAACACGACCAATTCTGACAGATTATCATCTCTTTACTTTCACTATCTCATTTCGAAATTTAATTCCGCGAAGCACACTGGTCTAGTGCAATTAATTTCTTTTCGTTTAAATTGTTGGATACGAATATCCAAAGTCGCAGTCTATTAGTTCGATCTTCCTAAATCAGTGTTTAATTCGCAATATATAAAAATAATTGCAACACCTTCATGAATTTTCTGGGTCATATGAACATATCATTATCTGCGTAGATTTCAATGGAGATCTTCCGCTTTAGGATTCTCGTGTTAATCGACTTAGAGATGAAATCACAACAGCTGAAGCTTCTGTATCCTGTATGCTACCCATTTTGCTTCTAATTCTACTCCTAGTCTCTTTAATTTAATGATAGTTTCACATCTATCATATGATCTTCTACAAGATCAATTGTCCTTGGATTGTATATCTGATCATGATTTGTTGTTCTGCACCTATAATTTTACATTTTTGTATTTCGCTACACCTTGAACTTTAAATCCATAAATAACCTTGACCTGCGAAATGATGCCATCAACTACGTCTGAAGTCAATGTCATTCTTTCTCAAGTCCCAATAAAAAAGCTAACCACTTCCAACCTTTAGTTCTTGAGTTATTCGAATAGCATGTTGCTATTAAAACTGTTTTAGATCGTAGTTGAAACTGTCCTTGGTTCACCTCGGAGGTTTGTGGTGCGATCAAAAATTAAAGAAAAATTTACGCAAAATTTAAAAGTAGCCCATCGAATTTGAATTGAGAGCTCTTTTGCCGTTTTCGTTATAAAGCTACGTTTATTACTCGCAGAGCCGAAATAAGATTGTTTATATCAAAGCTGAATACAAACCAACCTTCTCGTCTCGACTCTGGAATAATCTTCGCTCTATTTGTATAAAACGATTCAGGAAAAATTATAACCCCAAAAAGAAGAAACTCACGTTGTACACAAATAACTTATTTTTAAATAAAACACAAAGAATTTTAATTAGGAAAAAATAAAAAACATTCGAAAAAACCCAATATTTATTTATGGCGAAAAACTAACTGGCCGAATTGCCGCAATGAGAGCTGAGTAAAGACTACTTAAAATATATTTCTTTCTAACAAAGGAAGACGCATTTTCTTTTGTATGAGCTTTCGTATAAAGATAAATATAATGATAATGAATTATATAAATTTATATAGAATATGAATGTGGATGTTTGCTGATTTGTTGTTATTGGTAATTTGAGACTCATATGCCTGCGTTCGATATACTATTGAAATAATGAGAAAGCAAGAAGTAGTTCATTCCTTTTCTGACCCAGATACCCTAAAGCGGAGTCTTATACCAACTGAATTTCCCCAAAAAAATATATTTATCCAACCATGAAGCACTAAATATCGTAACAACAAAGCTCAAATTTTATTTTGTATCTGAGTATGAGGTATTTGAAAGCGTACAATCAATTTAGTCTGATGCTGTTGAAGAAGATGGGGTGCCGTTAAGCTTCATAAAAATTATTTTGTATCATATTTTACCATCATTCACTCGTCTGAAAAATTTTTGTATTACATCGTCATCATTTCCCGATTACTGGAAGTTATATAATCCCCGTTGCGAAAAACACTAACCCAAATTCTTGCTTAGATGTCCGACCATTTTGTGTCCTACCCTGTTTGCCAAAGGTTTTTGTAAAAATTCTAGCGGCTCAGATCTCTAGTCACCTTGTTAGGTTTAATCTACTGTCCCCTTTTCAATCAGGATTCCATGCTCTTTACAGTTGCAAGAATGCAATGATCAAGGTGCTTGATGATATACGAATTCACTATGCTCTGAGTAATATGACTGCTCTCTGCTTGCTGGATTTTTCAAAAGCCTTTGACAGAGCTAATCATAAAATTCTCTACATGGAATTGAAGCGCTACTTGGGTCTTCATGATAGAGTGGTGAATCTTATTAAAAAGTATTTGACTAATAGGTGCCAGAAGGAAAAAGTTAATCAACAGATTTCTGAATGTATGAATCTGTGCATGGGAGTTTCACAAGGCTCTATTTTAGGACCTATCTTATTTTGTCTTTTTATCAACGATTTACCAAATGTTTATTATAATGTATCAATTCACTTGTATACTGTTCTTCACTTGTCGTGGAAGAACTGGATGCAGCAGTATGACTGGTTTGCTGTAGCAAGGGAGCTAGAGATCAGAGATTGTCCAAGTAGGTACGTTTATGTCTTCCATTGGTCCAGCTCCAGACGCCATAGATGTATTCAATTCATTCTCACTAACACCTAATGAGTCAAAGTCAATCACATCGATTAGAGCTAAATTCGAGGCTCACTTCACTCCCAAAACTAACATTACTTTAGAAAGATATGTGTTTAATATAATAATGCAATCGGAAGGCGAACCTTTTGACGATTTTAACACATAAGCGAAGCTTCAGATTAAAAAGTGTAGTTATGGTTCTTTGCAAGATAGTATTTTGAGAGATAAAATTCTGTGGTGTTTGGTACAAACATGAAAAGTCCATGAAATAGTTTGTATTTTTACGTTCACTTTACATGGAGCTAGGGCTGAAACGGGTTGACTGATTTTCTTCAAATTTGGAAAACTTTTGAAAATATTCTTTGAAAAATTATGTTCCAAATTTTAATAAAATCGGTTTATCCGTTTAGGTTCGAGCTCGGTATGAAGTGAATGTTAGGATGTAAATTATTTTATGGAGTTATCATGTTTCTACCAAACACCACAGAATTATCATAAGCATTAGTAATGATTCTGTAAGGAAAAATCTGTTAGCCACCGAAGACATTGAATTAGACGATGCTTTGAAGAAATGTAGAGCAAATTAATGAAAAATAAAAAAACGTTGAACACATTGGAGCAAAATTCCTCTGACTCAGACTCGAATGAAAGTCTTTTAGATCTGTTGCTGTCAAAAGGCAAAAAAATGTGATGGTGACGATTGGTTTGAAGACTTAAAGTTCAATAACATTCAAATTAAAGTAAAGCTAGACACAGGTACACAGTGTAACGTAATCAGCAAAGACTTAGCTTTAAAATTGTCAAAAAATTGTACAAAAACATTAGTTGCTTTCAATGGAAGTAACGAAAACGAGAACGTTGGAGAACAGTTATCAAATGCATGGTGCGGAGAAAGATGCGAAACGTGTTATTTAAAGTCGTCGATCATCCGGTAAATCCAATGTTTGGTTAAAAAGCATGTGAAATGCTTAATCTTGTAATTCGTTTACAAGATATAGACGCAGATGAAAGTGTGTACAAAGTTCAAGGCTGTGTAAAAAAATGTATGTATGATATCGATCTCATTCAAAATCCATCTCTAATTATATTTATCCAGCTCGTAAAATACCACACTTCATCAGAGACGAAGTGAAACGAGAATTTGACACAATGGTCAAGATGGGTGTAATAATAAACACCAATAAAGTTACTCTAGCTGTTTTACCGATGGTTGTGGTGAAGCAAAAGAACAAAATACGCGTTTGCATGGATTCGTCAGATATCAACAAAAATATTTCCTAAAGACAACATCCGCTGAGAACGATCGAAGAAATTACGGTACGAATCCGAAACTCAAAGTATTTCACGCTTCTTGATATGAAAAAAGGTTTTTGGCAAATCCCAGTAACCGAACGATCGAGCGATTTTCTAAAAATGGCCACACCATGGGGCAGGTATTCTTATAAAAGATTGCCATTCGGATTATCTTCAGCGCTCGAAATATTATTTGACAAAACTTACAAACCATTTTTCTCATATAACGTATCCGTTGATAAAACTTTTGAAATCCGATGTGGAATGGCAATGGACTCAGGAGCAAACTGATGCATTTGAAACCTTGAAAAATGCACTTCCAAATACGTCTGTCTTAAAATTCTATGATCCGAATAAAGATGGTATATTGCAAGTAGATGCAAGTTCGCACAGTTTAGGTGCTGCTCTATTACAAGACGATTGCCCAGTGGCGTATACTTCAAAAGCTATGAACTAAACGGAACAGAAATATCCGCAGATAGAGAAAGAAGCATTGGTAATGCAGTTTGCATGCTCCAAGTTCAGAAAATACATCTACGGCAAGCCTCTTGTCATCGAAACCGATCATAAGCCCTTGGAGGCAATCGCAAAGAAACCATTACACTCGTCGCCTCATCGACTACAGAGAATTTTATTTGAAGTTATGCAATATTATAAAGTACCGCAAAGGAAAGGAAATAGGAATTGCAGATGCACTAATTCGGTATTGTAAAAACAATCCAGAACCTGAGAAACGCGATGAACTCGAAGTTTGCTCCTTGCTACAAATAGCGGCCGAATCAAAAAGACTTTATATACAAAAACAAAAAAAAAGATATAGAGCTTCAACAACTTAAAGAATGTGTGCTAAACGGTTGGCCAAAAACTATTCAAGAATTAAATGAAACTTTAAGAGGATACTGGAGTTTTTGGTACGGACAACGAATTACTAAGTATTCAAAGGAAACAAACTTATTGTTCCTAAAAGCTTTCGATCGAGTATGCTTAAGAAGCTCTCTTAGTCGGGCCAGAGAGCAGTTGTTTCGGCTTAACATAACAAGCGACATTACGCAAATTATTGAACACTGCCCTATTTGGCAAAAAGTACAACCATGCAAAGTAAAAGAGCCTCTTATCTTTAAGCAGGTTCCATCATTGCCATGGGAAATCTTAGCTTGTGGCATATTTCATATGTTTAATAATGATTATCATTTAATTGGGTTTTTCGACTTCGTGGAACTCAAAAGGTCATCTTCAAATGAAGTAATACAGAAGCTTAAAGTTTGGTTTTCCACTCACGGCGCATTCCCTTAATTTTTGAGTCTGATTACGGACCACAATTCTCAGCCAAAGAATTTAAGTTATTTGCCAATACCTGGGTATTCAAACATCAGACATCAAGTCCTTATCACCCTCGCTCTAATGGACTAGCGGAAAGATATGTACAAACGACCAAGCAGCTACTGAGGAAGTAACAGTTGGACGGCTCAGACATTTACTTGGCGCTTTTAAATTTTCGGAATACATCAAGATCACCCGAACTGAAATCTCCATACCAGCGCCTATTCAGCAGACAGACTAGATGTCACTTACCTGTAGTAATATCTGAACTAGCACCAAGAGTTATTAAAAATGTACAGGAAGAAATGACCCAGTTGTGAAACGGCCGATAGATCTATTAAACTTTCTTTTCAGTTTCAGCCAGACGATAAAGTGTGAGTTCAGGAAGGGCACCGAAGATGGTCATCGAGCAAAATTCAAGGAAAATCTTCCAAACCGAGATTATATTTAGTAAAAACAGCTGATGGACAAATAAAACGTCGTAACACAATTTATCTCCAACTCACGAAAGCCAACATAATTCCTGAGCGAGTCATTGTAACACAAGATGAAAACAATACCTATTCCGAAACCAACGAGGCATTACCTACAACCTCAAAACTCAACCAACAACAATAAATTACACCAACAACTAACATCCCACGAATTACTGGCTCAAGAATCAAAGCACAATAAAACCTACATATCTGAGAAACAACCACCAACTCAACAGCCTATACAAACAATGGTATACGTTCTGGAATTATTATTATTCGATGTTCCTGAACTCGACTCATACCTACAACACACTCAAATTAATGTTTGTCATTTTAGATAAGATTAATATTCCTAAACATAGAAAATAAGAAAATGTGGACAGATAGAAAGTTTTCTTTACGATTTCACTAGAAATTTAAATTTAATTTTATCCTGACATTCAGGTTAAGTGTCGGGATTTTTCTAAAATCATTGAATCATACGAATTTTCAAAAGTATGATCATTGCATTTTCGAAAAAGCTCTTTTTATTTAATTGCATCTTATAACTTCAACTCCTTAATAAGCTGGCTTAACCTGCCTTCCCAACTGTATCCAACAAAAAAAAAAAAAAAAAAAAAACTTGCAACTCACATTATCCTTGCAAAGTTCACTAATTTCTTATACAATTTTCCGTATTATTTTTATGCTTGAGAACTTTGTGCTAAAGTAACAATGATTCACCTCATTTCATTCAGGTGTGGAAGGATAGAAGTCATGAATGTGTGTACGAGTGTATTATGTTTAGGAAGAACGTGCTCTCGAACAATTGCTCCACCTAGAGAAGAGATGAACAAAAAAAAAAAAAAAACAGGAGAACAGAAGAACAGAACACACGAACACACGAACACGATACACGGACGAAAACAGTTTCGTACAATCCTTTTGCATTTCCACTAAATGCATCTTCACTTGACCTGGAATATTAATTTAACTCTCTTCGTTTTTTTTTTTTTTTTTTGACTATTTTTCGTGTTTTTCTTTTTTCTTATTTTTGTCCTTTATTTCACAGTTATGCATGAACAGAAAAAAAAATAGTATCCTTCTGTAGTTTAATGCTGTGTCTAGTGCAGACTTTTCTCACGTGAAAGTTCGTTGCACACACACAAAAGTGATGGCAAATTATTATGCGCTCATGGCCATTTTTCTTCTGCTGTCTTATTTTTATCGCGCCAAAATGTTGCACTAGAGCGGTCCTACTAACTGCTACGGCTGCTACTTGGGTATTTGGGTGCTTGGTGCTTCTGGTTCTGATGCTGCAACCTCCTGGCAGGACTTCTTTTTTTTTTTTTTTTTTGTTCCTTCTATATAATATGCTCCTTCGTACTTACTCAAGTGTGGTATTGTTCTTTTAACTCACACTCATGACGTTTCATGCTGCCTGCCTGCCTTAATGCGTAATGTGTTTTTTGGGTGAAGGTTGGTGCAGGATGTGACTTTTGTAGGTTAGTCACTAAATTGTTAAAAATTTCACAAACCTACCTACTTGGATTTATAAAACAACAACAACAACAACAACAACAAGACCTGAAAACACTTAGGAACATTGGAAAAGAGAATTCAAAAGTGGTGTTGGGTTTTGTGCTGCACAGCTTTGTATATGCATTTAGTGAGATTGCCCCCAAGGGGGTTAACTTGGCAAATAAAACTGCCCAATTAGGCGATTAATCAAGACAATGTTTTGTTGCGTTTTTTTTTTTTGATTTTTATTTTTGTTTAGTAAAAGTTAAAAGTGGAACAATCGCTTAGGAAAGTACTTGGCGACCTTTTGGCTTGAGGCTAAACAAAACTTTAAGTTGAAGTGATCCTTTGATGTGAGGAGTGTTTTGAAAATAAATGTTCAGTATTTATTTGTGAGGAAATAGGGCACAATGTTTAGTAGGGCAAGAGCAGTAATTATAGCTAAGATGAGATTCTTTTTCGCCTAGGCTGGATGTGAACATTTCTGTATATCGAATTCTTCCGAAGGTAGCAACAGCGCTCTTTCAGCTTGAACTATTTATGGCCAAATCACAATCTCGCGTTCGTCGGTCCGGCGTTAAATGGGCGTTTGATCGTATACTTATACGATTTTGTGTGTCAAAAAGCGCGACCGTAGCATTTGTAAAACGAAATTTAGCTTCAAACCTCGAGCGTTGACTGACATTTCCATGGCATCTTTGATAAGTACCTACTTAATTGTTATATTCCAATGAATTTTGTTACTGTTTATTAATTTACAAGGTATATAATATTGCGTATTTTAAATTTTGGGCATTTAAAATAGTTAATTTGTGAAGCTATTTTCTTAAACAAGAGATGGATATGGCCGATATGGATGATCTTGATGACCTCCTTGACTTTTCCTTGTTCGGTGTTGTGAGCTATGCTGGGTATGAGGCATTTAAAAACGACGAAAAAAGAGTAGAAAGGCAGCGATGGGTTCGGGAGCTCAATTTAAGCAGAGACACTGATGGATTCTTTGCTCTTAATTATGATGCAATGCAAAAGCATGATCCAGAACATTTTTTTAAAATAACCCGAATGAAACCGGCGACATTCGATTTAATTATTTATAAAAAAAGAACTTCAATTACTTACTTCTTATTTCACTTCAATTTTCAACTTTCAAAACAAATACAAAATACGGCCGACAATGAATTGTCAAACGCCCGACCGAATAGAAAATAGATCTACTTTTGCTTTGGCCTGGCGTTGGTCTGACGTTTTCGATATTACGATATAAAGCGGTCGCAACGCCGGAGGTAACATTTCAGATTGCCTCATAAGAGTCTATTGTTTTTATTCAAAATGTCAAAGCCCGACCGACCAAACGCGAGATTATGGTTTGGCTATTAATCTTTCAATTTCTTCAAATTTCTTGTTAATATTCAAAAATAAAAGAATTTGTACCACGCATAGTTGTTTCAATAACTATTGCATCCAGTATTAGTGGATATATCAACTTCTTTCAATCACCTTTTAGCTGCAGACTTTCTTTATCTTATAATTTTTCGACGTTTCCATGACTTTGTAAAGAAGAGAAGTAAGTGTAATTGGACGATATAGAGGAAGAAGCAGATTCGCCGTTTTAAGGATTGGCTGGACAATTTATTGCTGCTTTCCATCCGGTCGGAAAAATACCAGTAGAATAGAAAAAATGGAAAAGCTTATATGAGGGTCTTGGCAGCTTAAAAGAACACCATTTTAGAAGATGGAAAACATTATTTGGCTTGTCTAGCCTATTCCTAAAAATACGACCCTTCCGTCCTCTACTCTTATTGACCAATTGCTTTTGCCTCCTTTCTTTCCAAATTCATCGAAACGCCGAAAAATTGGAAAGGATTTTTATAACTGTGTACAAAATTTTCTATCCTTTCTACAATTAATAACGGGTTTATACGTCCAAACCTCGATTATAATTCATATCTTTGGACAGGTCTTCTCTTCAATGAATCAGTTCAGTCAATCAAAAGCAGACCCGTCTTCAATAGTACACCATTGAAAACTTCCTCCATTATGGATTTTTTCAAAGCTGAGTTCATCAGCGCCGAGAACCACCTGAGAGTAGTCCCTTGTGAGAACAGCAATTTTGATCCCCAAGGCTGAATTTACATAAGAGGGCCTTGGTGGTTCGTAATGTAATATAGGCGCTGTCCTATTTTTTGGTATTTCGTTTGAAAGGAGTAAGTTGGTCGCCTTTCCACTTACCCTTTGCTACCAGGCTTCAGATCCGTTGTCTGAACCTATCTTCCTGCGAAGTCAACCGAAGATACCATTACGTAAACGCACTACTTAGTTCCTTCCTTTATGGGTCGCCCAGACCATCTTCCCCAATCCGGAAGCATACCAGTATTGTGATTCCATTTTGTTGGTAATACCTTTGATTGTAACTGATACTACTAAGGAAGTCTAGGTTACTTTTTGGTTTCAAAGAGGTACCATTAGAATACAGCCCCCAATGCGCTAAGTTTTGCAAACGGAATAAAGTAAATAATAAAACAGGTCCTGACCCCATTTGCGAAATAGATGAAAATTTCATCAAAAACAAAATTAAACAAGAAGAGGAGGCAAGCAGATCCCAGCATTGGAAATAACTGCCAAACTTAAGGCTGGCGAAGCTGCTAATAGGCAATTACAACCAGCAACGTTTCACAATATATGCATAAACTTAAGTAGGAAAAACCTAAGAATAATAAAAGGTATCCTAACTGGACACTGCAAGCTTACAAGACAACAATATAGATTCTGGAACATGCATAGAATAGGATTCTATACTTACTCGTAAATATTATTTTTAAAAAGTTGCTTAAAATCTTCTAGTTACACTCGTTTAAAATTTGAAGTGTTTCTTGTATGGTTAACACATTTTTACCAAAAAAACTAGTCTTTGTTGATTGAATATTGGACATATGTTCAAAAAGTGGAAACAGTCCTCTTTTGAGTTTAGGTTGCATAGCGTACAAAACTCGTTGAAGCTCCCGTTATAAGGTCTACCATTTAAGTTGAAAAGTTCGCATCTTGTCTTGAAAATTAAAAAAATTTCTTTGTAACTAAGTCCATCATGAGATTATAGTTGACCTGGGAATATAAAATTCCACTGTCAGATTCTCGAGCCTTACTATAATAAATGATTCTCTTAGATAAGCATCATTTTTCTGTATTATTCTATACAGTTGATCCTTCAAATTGTGAAAGTTGTTCGAATCAATAAGCAGCGTCTCACCACAAGTATTGCCAATATTTTGCCATTTTTTAAGCCACCAATCTTTAGTCCTCATTTCGTACAAAAGCATTTTTTTGGAAAGTCTATCATCCAGGTAGGCACATGTTTTTTTAATTATGTAGATTGCATAACTCGGTGTATTTTGTGGTAGATTGAAAAGTTTTTTTTTTGCAAAAAGTTCCTTTGAAATTTTTCAATATCTTCGTACTCATCTGCACCCCAAACTTGTGAAGCGTAGCATCAGAGAGTTGATTTCACAACTGCTTCAAATATCTTATATTTGGCTGATAAGATTACTCTTCTGTTCGAAAAAACATTTTTCCATGAAATGTTCAACAGGCTTTGAGGTTTGTTGGCTTTTTCCATTAGATGTTTGCTGAAATCTAGAGTTGCATTTAGTTTGACACCAAAATATCTTATTCCTCTGCTTATTTCCAAGGGATTTCCATTGAAGTACCAACTATTTCTACTATGCCTCTGTGAGGTGCGTGAGAAGATCAATATTTTTGATTTTTCGGTATTAATCGTTAATCCCCATCTGTCACAGTAATTTGCCAACCGATTAATCAACAACTGTAGGTTTTTCGGAGATTCAGATAAAAAACAAGGTCATCAGCGTACAGCAGAACATTTACAATATGATTAGAAATTCTAATACCTCCAGGCAAGGCTTCTTTGATGTCATTTATAAATAGTGAAAATAGCAAAGCACTGAGTGGACAACCTTGTTTTAATCCAGAACATATTTCGAACCAGACTGAAAATACCTTACCGTCCCAGACTGATGCCTTAGTTTCCGTATACATTTCGTTAAGAATATTAAAAACCTCGAAGATAGACCCAACTGTGAGAGTTTATAAAATAGTGCATTTCTATTCACTAGATCAAAAGCCGCTTTGAAATCCACAAAGAAAGAATATACTTTCGTTTTCCTTGCTTGAAAAGCCTTGACGATTGATGAAAGTATGAAGATATGGTCAATTGTTGAAAAGCTTTTTCTGAAACCGGCTTGGAGATCTGAAAGAATATTTTTACTTTCCACCCGTTTTTCCAGTCTCTCCACAAGAACACCGCACAATATTTTTGCTAACACATTCATAAAAGACTACAGCCGGTATACCCCCAATGCGCTAAGCTTTGGAAACGGAACAAGGTCAAAATTCACTGGAAACTGGGTAGTCGAGAGGGCCCTCAATGCCTGTTCAAGGTATGATGTTAAAATCATCCTTGGGGATTTGAACACAAAAATAGGTCGGGAGCCGGTATTCAGGCATTACGCAGGCACCCATAGTTTGCATGAGAACACTAATGACAATGGACTTCGAGTTTTAGAATTGGCAGCATCGAAAAAAAACATGGTCGTTGCGAGTACCAGGTTCCCGCGTAAAGATATCTACAAAGCCACCTGGGTATCACCTGATGGAGTCACTCGTAACCAAATAGACCACGTGTTGATAGACCGTCACCACTACTCGAACTTGATGACGGTACTAACATACCGAGCTGCTAATATCGACTCGGATCACTATCTTGTTGATATGGTTTTCCGACGGCGAATTGCGTTGCGAAGACGTATTGCATCCGCCGATCAGGTTCCAATCAACACGTTTGCCCTGTGCAATTGAAACATCAGTAACACCTTTGGTAATGCGTTAGGACTCGCATGTCCTGGAGCCAGTATGCTGGGCGAAAATGAGAAGTGGACACGCCTTAAGAATACTGTCATTATTACTGCCAACTTAATCTTAGGCAGCAGTCGTAAAAATCGGAACGACTGGTTTGGTGATGAATTCAAGCTAGCGACTGAACGTAAGAATGTTGCGTACCGAGCAATGCAACAATCTCATAGAACGCGGGCACGCGAAGAGGAATAAAAAGAGCTCAGAAGAACAGAAAAACGGCTTCACAGACAAAAAAAATCAGCCTGGGAGAAGAACCTAATCTGTGAAATAGAAAACATCCGAGAGCGAGTTCCGGACCAGGCGCGGAAGTTCTACCAATCCGTCCGAAACATGACGCAGTACACACCACGCTGCACATACTGCAAGGACGGAGAGGGAAATCTGATCACCGATCCTGAAAGCATACTGGAGCGATGGGAAGTGTACTTTAATGAATTGCTCAATGGTCAGCTCACTACAGAAGTGGAGGCTCCACTACTTCAAGAAGAATACTCTATGTTGCCGCCACCAAGCATAGAAGAGGTTGAGAAGGCTATAGGCCAGCTTAAACAGAACAAAGCCCCGGGAGCCGATGGCATACCAGCCGAATTATTCCATCACGGCGGGCCAGCCTTACGTCAAGCAATTCATGATATTATAGTACACGTATGGGAGCAGGAAGAAATGCCAGAAGACTGGCGAAAAGGTTTAATATGCCCCATACATAAGACGGGAGATGTCACAACGTGCAGCAATTATAGAGGTATCACGTTGTTGAGTACCGCCTATAATATACTCTCCTCTATCCTACAAGACCGGATAACCCCATACGCTAAAACCGTTATCGGACAATATCAGTGTGGTCTCATTCCAGGCAAATCAACAACTGATCAGATATTTACCCTTAGGCAGGCGATGGAAAAATGTCCAGAATTTAACATTCCAACATACCATCTGTTTATAGACTTTAAGGCCGCCTATGATAGCATAGCCAGGGTAGAACTTTACAAAGCCATGAGAGAATTCGGCATCCCAAATAAATTGACACGACTATGTAGGTTGACCATGACCAACGTAACAAGCCAAGTAAAAATAGCCGGATTGCTATCCAGACCAATCAACATCTTTAATGGACTCCGACAAGGGGACAATTTGGCCTGCCTCCTCTCCAACCATGCGTTGGAGAAAGCAATCCGTGACTCTGGCACGGCAACAAGAGGGACCATCGTCAACAGGTCCAGCCAGTTACTGGCGTACGCAGACGACATCGATATCATCGGAAGAACCGAACAAGCTGTACACGATTCCTTCATCCAGATCGAGCAGGCGGCACAAAATCTGGGGCTGCACATTAGTGAAGGTAAAACAAAGTACATGGTGGCGTTGAATGCGAGAGGAACAGTTGGTCAAACAATCAAGGTTGCGGAGCACGAATTTGAAGTGGTGCAATCCTTTAAATACCTTGGGTCAATAGTAGCAGCCGATAACAATATAGAAGAAGAAATACGCGGGCGGCTTCTCAAATCCAACAGAGCCTACTATAGTCTGTCAAAGCTCTTCAAATCCAGAAATCTCACCATAACTTCAAAACTGCTGCTGTACAGGACCATGGTCCTGCCAGTACTCACATATGGATCCGAGACTTGGGTGCTTAGCAAAAGGCACTCCGACCTCTTAGCTGCGTTCGAGAGAAAAGTCTTAAGGAGAATTGTTGGCCCCGTATGTGAGGAAGGACGATTCCGGAGACGGTACAATCATGAACTGTACGCAATCTACCTTGAAGCAGATATCGTGACAAAAATTAAGCTCGGTAGACTCCGGTGGGCAGGGCACCTAGCTCGCATGAGCGAAGAGGAACCTGCTCGGAAAGTTCTTTGTGGTACATTCTATGGTAGACGACAGCGTGGTAGACCATGCTTGCGCTGGAGAGATGGCGTAGACCAGGACGCCCGAAGCCTTGGGGTGCGCAACTGGATGGCGTCGGCTAGAGACCGGGATAGGTGGAGAGACTTGTTGAAAGAGGCCAGGACCGGAACCCGGTTGTCGAGCCGATGATGATGATGAAGGACTATCTTCCACATGCCTTCCTCCAAAAAGGTTCATCGGTTTAACTTCGAGATTTGATGATTCAATAACTTCAAACCTATGTTGTATGGCACAAGAGAACCGCATTTTCAACAACTAAGAAAACCCTACTCGTAGAAGAAGTACAAACGCTCGCGTGTATTACGGGAGCAATGAGAATCTGCTCTACCGCAGCTATGGAGATTGTCTCTGTCTAACCCCTCTACAAGAGGTCATCGGAAGTACTGCAAGGGTATCATGAGATTCCCAAGGTAAGGAACTGTGACAGGCAAAAGTTTTGGTCTCTGGAAAAGAGAATTAGTCACTAGGTTCATAGTAGTAAACCTTATTTATATACCAAGAAATGGTTTGATGAAAAAAAATTGTGTAGGAGAAGAAAGAAATTTTAAACTCGAAACAAATACCATCAAGCGAAGAGATTGGTGCAGGAATCTTTGGGCCTAGAACCAAACTTTCCATACCGATGGGGCGGTCCACCAGCATCTTCCAAGCGGCTGTAAGCGCCACAGGGAAATGTGTGAATCGAAATCTCGAAAAAAACTATCGTAACAAGAACATTGCAATCATGTCAGATAGTCAAGCGACACTCAAGGCACTAAGCTCATATAACCTCAGCTCTGAATTGATGTGGGAGTGCATAGGCTGGCCAAATGAAATTGGCAAACAAAACAGGGTCACTCTTAATTGGGTACCTGATCGATCATGTGGGTGTTCATGGAAACGAAGAGGTAATCTCCTTAGCAAAATAAGGCACAACCCCGGCTTTAACAGAACTTGAGCCCTGTCAAAAAAAAAAAAAAAGTTAAACAAGAAGAGGAGGCAAACCGATCCAGGAATTGAAAAGAACCCCCAAAGCTGAGGCACTCGAAACTACTCCTGACCAATTACAACCAGCAACGCTTTGAAAACTGTATTAACTTATGTAGGAATAAACTCAGAATAACAACAGATATCCTAACTGGACACCTTAGTTTACTTGGCATGGTAAGCAATGCCAGATATGGATTCTGCAGCATGTATTAGGAAACATCGGAGCACATACTAGAAAGATGTTGTTCACTCATGCACCAAAGGAAACACCATCTGAGACAATACCAGGTGGAAAAGAGCGATCTTTCCTCTCTAAAAATGCCCGAAAAACTAAGATTCCTAATATATAAGAGCAATAGATATGGAGGCAAATCTATAAGATGGGAAAGCTCATCCATATTTAAGTTTGAGAACAATAGATCTCCAGGTCGCAGTACATAAGTCATTCATTAATTCATTCATTCACACAGAAGGCTATACAGATCTTCACATCAAGCCCTTTCGCCTAACTATGGATATTTATAATTATGATGATATCATGTTGGAAGAGTTTTTCTTCACTCTTACAATTCATATCTACGTTTAACAAAGAACATGATAAGAGATAAGCCTGATCAGCAGGGCCTTCTCAAGATGCAGTAACCGTATACTTGCATAAGCCTTCGAGTTCTTTCATTTAAACTATTTCAAATATGCTCCTTGTCTGCACTGTCAATAATAAAATATTTTTCAGGACTATTTCGACAAGAAAGAGAACTTAAAAGTAATAATTGAAGGTTGATCTGATATAAGAAGGTTTATGTCATACTTTATTATTATAAAAAGCTTTGAAATCTTTGTCAAAACCTCAAAGAAACACATTATTATTTATCTGGACAGCTATTAGATGGAATAAAGCTTAAGATTCTTAAAGAAGAATCTTAAAACTAAAATGTTTAAGCACATAAGAAGCATTAAAAATGTTTAAATTGAAATCCCCCTTTCAGAAAAGGCTCCCAACATTCGCGGCTAAGGAATCTATTTACTTAAAAGATTAAAAAAAGAACCAACACAAATTTGAAAACTACCTCAGTAGGAGCAATAAATATACCAGAAGGTAAAATGTCTACCGCCTGCCTAAGTATAGGCCTTAAAAACTGAGCCTTGACGAAAACATAGGGAGCACACAAAAAAACAACACCGACAGAGAAAAAACAAGAAAATAAATATCACAAGAAGCATAATCAAAATACGAAGCTGACAGGTTGTCAAAGGTGCGCCCTACCTACCGCAAGCCCGTGTTTATACGGGAATAAAATAAAAAAAAATTCATACAAAATATCCTCTGCCTACGAACGTGAGGTATAATTTTGTTCCTTCATTATGCCTTCTCTCAAAAGGGAGAAAACAAAAATGAGACAAGAAGGGCGTAGTGCGGGTACGGAGAACCAAAGGCAAATTTACGTAATTTATATCCTTGCGTGATACCGTTCCACATATACATACCATATGTACATACATGCTCTACTCATTCGCATTCGCGAATTGTCCTTGCTGACACATTGTTCTTCTTCTATCCTTTGCCGAAATTATGGGATGCTATACAAAACGGCAATATTCCCTTTCGAAAATCGAGTGATAATGATGATGGAGGATATGAAACAATACCTGCTTGTATGCTGAATAGTCGTAGATACATGTATAGGGTTGTAAAAGGACCCTTGAATGGTGTGTTAATAACGTGGATAGCCACTATTCAATCATTGCCGGATGACATTGTAATGAAATTACATTTCTTCTGGGCTTTTCTATGATTTATTTTGTGAATAATTGATTGGTGCTTTTGCTGAGGGAAAGGCAGTTTACTTTGTGAATTTTGGCAGGCTTCATTGAGCTCTTTGGTTGTATGTAGGGAAATAGGGACGAGGAGGAAATTGTAGCAACGTGACTGCTTCGGATGTTAACTCAGCAGAAAATCTGATGGATTAATAAAATTGCTAAGTTTTGTTTCATTTATTAAATTGGACTTAACAAAAACTGACAAAGTTGTCTTTTGATTTCCTCGAAGCTTACGTTTTTGTAAAAATTCATCAGTCCATATAAGTTGAAGTCAAACATTAAAGTTGGCTGTTTGATAATTATTTCTAGATAACTAGTGAATACCACTGGATTTCCAACCATGCGAGTCAGTATTTCGCAAGGGTTATCACCGGAATTTAGGGTTTAACTGGGCCAAACACGTGAACTATGTTATCAGTCAGCTTAAACTAACTCAGAGTTTTTCCATCAGATTAAGTGACTTATCTAGGGATTAACCGAATACTAATAGATTTGTTGCATTAAAAGTAAGCCAACTTAAATCAGATAGTCCCAACTGGTTAACCTATTAAGAACGCGTCTTAAGGTTAATGGGCTAAGAGTTAATCTTGTTAGCGTCACATTTAGATCAATGTAGATCCGTTGTGATACACTAGACATTGTAATGAAACCTATGATAAATCCCATGTCATTCAAGCCCGTAAAGGGTGTCGATGAATTACAGTAAACTATAGCCTGAAATGTCGAAGGTTACTTCTAAGTCATTGAAGAAATGTCTGTCATCCTTATCACATAATCACTTGGTTGAGGAGAGGTAGATGCCTTTGAAAGGTGTGAGCCTTTCAATTACCTCCACAAGAGAAATCATCCCTCCACTAGGCCCGTTGGCGCATGTGGCTCCTTGCAACGTTTGATAGATCAGTAGTTAATTTACGAGTGTGTATCAGTTTGTTTGATCAGTATTGCTAAATATGCTAAGCGGCTGTCCTCAACAGGATTTTACCAATTTTAGCAACGGGTAGCTCCATCAAAGTTTCCATTCTCCGTTTTTTTGCTTCTCCTACAAGACACACGTGAGTCGTTTAGTTATTTTCGTGCGATCTATCGTTGTAGTCCTAGACACTGGGTGGTTGATAGAAATTAGGAATTTTCAAGCCATTTGGTAGAGTTTATAGATTATAACAGGTTTTCGTTTCGAATGTTAGAGAGTTCTTCTAAGTCATTAAAGAAATGTCTTCCTAGGAGCCTGTTCCTGAGATGATATAATGCAGGGCAATGACACAGCTAGTGAGGAGTATCCGCATGTATCTCTTCGTTACCGCATCATCTGCATAATTCGTTCATACTGAATTTCATCTTTTCCTTGTGGCAACCCAGTTCATTTCGTCCGGTGGTGATGGTTACGAGAATAGATAGACTTTTTAATCATTTGGATGATAATAATCAGTCTCTGGTTGGTTTAAACTAGGCCATAGTTTTCTGGTACCGAGCGAGCTCCACCTCCTGTTTGTTTCAGATAGAACTTTGATCTTGAGTATCTGTTCAAGAATACAAAGTGTGAACTGAACTAATGTGTCTGCCTGATAAAGATTAAGTGTTGATCTTATATCTTCCAGATTGTTAGCACTTTCTTACCTGGGACATGACTATGACAGGAACCCAACAGAGCCTTATGTTGTGCTGTGTATCATGAACCCTTCGGTGTACACGACAGTAAGTTCTAAGCGTAGTGGAGTAGTGACATGCCAAATTTTTACATAGTTTGGTCAAAATAACTATCACTCAAATGAATAAATAAATAAAATATATAAAGAATAGAAGGAACTAACAATTTCCTCCCGAACAGTTTTTCTTTTGAAAACTATTTTCTAAAAAATTGAAGTTCTTATCTTCTGAATATAAGAGAAGGTAAGTTCTTTTTTTTTATTTTGAATGTATGTAGCAAATTTTAAAATAATTGAATCGACTGATGTTGAGTTTTGGAATTAAATCTGTATTCAAGTTAAAAACTTTATAATATTTACCTTTATTCCTAAGTATATGAAGATCCTCACCTGAAAATAAAAAAAAATAGAAGTTTATTTTTTATGAAAATTTAACAAAATTATAAAAGATGGCAGGTTACAAATGTGAATAATGAGCAGAGCAAGTTGG
Organism: Chrysotoxum bicinctum; assembly: GCA_911387755.1. NCBI lineage: Eukaryota > Metazoa > Arthropoda > Insecta > Diptera > Syrphidae > Chrysotoxum > Chrysotoxum bicinctum. Next base: position 34,951,646 of record OU426987.1, read on the forward strand.
ATTTATAACCGATATTGAAGAATTGGTTTTTTTTTTTATTTCTATGATTAAAAAAATAAAATGCACGACTGGGTCACACGAACTTGCTCGTATGTAAAAGACTTAGAATTTTTTTCAAAAATTCAAAAAATATTTTTCTTAAAGTCTTGAAATGCAATGTTTTTTAAACTTTTTAAAGTTTCTCTATAAGAAATTTTATTAAAATCCGTTGTGCCGATAATGATAAATTCCGAATTGAAAAAAATTGTTTTATGGTAGGAATACAGTCAGTAATTCTAATTTAATTTTTTTATTAAATTAAACATCGTAAAAATTAAACGAAAGAAATAAAAATTCTCGGAACCTTTTTCGAAAACCATTTTTTAACATTTGTATGGTGTGTTTTTTTCTCAAATTTTGTAGATAAATAATAAACTTTTATTTCAATGCATAACTTGCCTTATAACTAGTACCTATAAGTCGCAAGTAAAGATCACAATTTTATGCTATCGTAAAAAAATCGAATTCGAGATCTTGATCAAAGCTTAAATTCTACCTATCATCGCTATCATCGTTAGCGAATACGACAAAAGTGTGTCTCGAAATTGCTTGGCCGATTTTCTTTCCGCTTGGTAGATATCATTTGTATTTTTTCCCCGCACGTTTTTTTCTTTTTTATTTAAGACCCAAGATAACGGTACGAATTTTTTTCTTAATTTCATAGATATTTCTTTTTCTCAAAAACTGTTCCAAATATTTAAAAAACCCGACTTCTCTTAAACTTGACAAATAAAGTTTTTTTTTAATAAACAATCTACAAGATTTTAGATAAAAAAAATAAGAAAATAGAAAAAAAAAATAAGAATAACGGTAGCCACCATACAAATGTTAAAAATTAGTTTTCGAAAATCGTAATTTGCTCGAAAACTGCTAATAGACTTTTGATTATATCGAAGGGCACGGTAGTGCCCAGCCAAATTCTGGCAATACACCCTTTTTACAGGAACAAACTCAGGCGATTTTTGACTCCTTCTTATCTTCAGTACCAATGAAATCAGAAACTTAAAATGCCGAATATTTTCAAAGCTAGTCAAACACGGGCGCCTCACTAAATTTCAATTTTCTAGCGTAAGCGGTTCCTGAGATATACCAGTAAGGCCTCAAAAATCACAAAAACCGTAACTGACTGACAGATAATCAAAATTATGGAGCACTTCGCGACATCGTAGAATCTTATAATTTTGCACAACGGTAGGTCTTGTCATCCAAGCAGAGGAAAAAATCGAAATTTTGAGGAATTGGTGTTTGTTGAATGAAGCACTTCCGACTACTGTAAAAGGATGAAATTTGGTAAAGTGGTAGAACTTAAATTGCATGCAAAGAAAAAATAATAAAAATTAAGGTCTTACATTCAGGGGCGTGGTATCAAATTTCAGTAATCATTAAATAATAAAATTTCTCTATTACATTGTAGCCGTCTTAATATTATTCTACTTCAAATATTCGGTATTAAACCTTCATGAAGTAAGAACTTGGCGAACTTTTATATCTCAGTACTTTTCACGGCTGACTTGTTACATAAAGGTTTTTGTATAGAAGAACTTGGCTCTTTTTTTAACATTTATGTTTTTGGTCTAATTTTATTTACTTATCAAAACGATATCTCGAAAATGAGTCAGCATTTTTTTGAAAATTTAATTCTTATTCGTACAAAAGTTGGCGTACCAACATTTTTTCTTAAAAATGTTTTTAAATATGTATGTTTTTTGTATAAAATATGAAAGTTTATTTTTTTGTAGTGTTTACAATGACTTATAAGTTTTGTTCTTTCATTAATTTTTATTTGCTTGAGAGATCACATAACATTCTGTTTTTATCCCTCATTACTAAATGATTCCAAAAAATGAATTTTATGGTTATGAACACTTTTCTCTAATTACATTCGCTTTTTAAATTCCTAGTTTATTACATAAGAGCAATTTCATGCTACCCAGTCGTGCATTTTATTTAAACGAAATTAATCCAAGGAGTAGATGGTGTAGCTAAATTGCAACTGGCCAGTGGCGTCCATCAGGGGATCTTTGATTTAATATATTTTTTTATATAATTTATTTGGAGTTTAGCTTAGCAGTTGTATGTAATGCTTCATTACAAAAGGAAACGTTTAAAATCTGTAACTGGTGCTTCTTTAGATAGGCACCCTGTAGACTGGCGGGAGAAACCTCAGTTTTTGACAAGAAAGTAAATCACATATCAAAATGTTCATGAAATTTATTTAATTAATGTTGTGTGTGATTTGTTCTGATGTGTTGGTATTATTATTAATAATGCCACAACCAAGAAGGTTTAATCTTTCCGAACAAAGCCGTAATGCAATTAGACCACGGATCATTGCGAGAAGAGCGCCGGCCGTAGGGTTCTACTTTGTGCTTCTCAAACACAAGAGCAAAGAGAGGCAGCCCTTAAAATGGCTAGATTAGAAATGAGAAATTATTGAGAAACCGCACAGATCAACAACGAGACAGTCTTCGAAGTGCCATATATTGATACATAATATTGATTTGAATCGTGCAGCGTTTCTAAACTATTGCACAATTTACGAAAGGTCGGATCCTTTCGTTTGCATTAGTCTAATGGACGTAGCTTACAAGCATTGTGCGGCATTGAACTTTGTTGAAAAAACGCCTGGATTGTGCTGCCTTAATGTCAAAATGAAATTGCCATTATTCGTTCCGCCACCAGATCCATTGTATTCCTTTCTTTCTGGCGAAACACCAGAATCACGACATTTTCTAGCGAACACTGAAAAATAACAAAAGCTGCTTTCAAATGACTTCATTTGGAGCGGAAATTCCAGCAGAACACAGTTTTATCCAACATTCAGGGTAATCTATGTTGAAGTGTAAATTTTTATTTTCTACTATGAAGAGAGGTGAATGCGCATTTCATAAGTGCATATGCACTTTCCCACAGATAAGCCCTATCATTGAATTTTGGAAATGGAAGAAGGGGACTATCTTGTCCCTTCTTTCCAAGGTCATGGAATCGCTGATAAATTCATCAGTTTAAGAAATATCTCGAAGTTCGAGAGTTTCTGAATGACCGCCAATACGGCTTTTGCAGCAATCGTTCCACTGGTGATCTGATGGCATATCTCACCGAAGAGTAGAACAGATCTTCACATTGTTTTAGAGAAAAGTAAGATTATTGCGATTGATATTTCTAAGGCATTTGATAGACTTTGGCACCAGGCTCTTTTATCGAAAATGTGTGCGTTTGGCATCAACGAAACCCTTATTCGTTGGATTAGAAATTACCTTCTAGATCTTTCAATACATGTTGTATTGGACTGTTTTAAGTCTGATCTTCAAAAAATAAATGCTGGTGTTCCCCAGGGCTCCGTTTTGTGTCCAATTCTCTTCCTCATTTCCATAAATAATCTTATGTCTGAAACTTCTAATCCACTTCATTGTTTTGCCAATGGATCTACTCTCAGCTTTTTATACTCGTTCCCTAATTCACGTCCATCTCCTTCGTATGATAAGCTCATTAAACTCCAATCTTTACAGCATTGTTGAATGGGGTATAAAAAACCGTGTTGAGTTTAATGCTTCGAAAACTCAATGTGTGTCTATTGTTGTTGAAGCAAAATGTTCCCCTTATGCCATTGTCGCTGAATGGCACTTGCATCGAAGAAACAGAAACCGAAAAGCTCTCAGTACTCGGTATGTGTATTAACGATGATCTTCGTTGGAATGATCATATTCTCGAAACCGCCAAGAATGCTGATAATTGCTATATCGATGTAAAAAATTGCTCACTCCTTCTGATCTGGCTACCATTTATAAAGGGTTTATACGTCCAAAACTCGAGTATAACTCACACCTTTGGGCAGGCGCAGCACAATCTTCTCTCCATTTATTGAATAAAATTCAGAACAGAGCTTTAAAACTGATTGGAAACAGAGCTATCATGGATTCATTTCAATTTCTTGAACACCCTCGGAAGGTTTCATGTATTTCCCTGTTTTATCGCTTCTTTCACAAGCAATGCTCACTCGAAGTAGCCAGTTGCATTCCTCTCCTTTATCAATTTGACCGCGATACCCGCTTCGCTAGGAATTCTCATCAGTTCGCACAACACGATTATGGAATAACTTACCCGGCACAGTTTTCCCTCGCCATTTCAATTTACAAACATTCAAAACCAATGTTCATCGTCACCTCCTCTCTCTCCATCCCTGATTTTCCCATCGCCCGTGCTGTGTTTTACATGCTCAGGGTCTCTCAAAATACCCTTGAGCGCGAGTGAATTATAAAAAAAAAAAAACAATGAAAAAAAATAACGTTGAAAAACTAGCAAACAAAATTGAGAAAAACGTCTTCTTACCGTTTAAAAAAACTGAATTCCAAAATCACTTTAAACACTTCATGAGTGTATATGATTAAATGATGTACTTTAAAATGACGAATTTAACTTAGAATCACTAATTACAGTTTAAGTTATTTCAGATTTCATTTAAAATCATTTTGGAAATAGCGATGGGGTATAGGGAGAGAGACCAGAAAACGTTTAAAAAAATTTTAAAAATCAAATTTAAAACGTCTTAATAAATAAAATTAAAAAAAAAATAATTTTACATAACATACAGTTCAGCTAATCTGCAACACGACACTCATTGGGCGGTACAAAGTTCGCCGGGTCAGCTAGTATAACACACATCTGGTTTTTAATGAGAACGCAAGGTTCAGAATTTACATAACTTCCCGAATTCGAGATCTTGATCAAAGCTTAAATTCTACCTATCATCGCTATCATCGTTAGCGAATACGACAAAAGTGTGTCTCGAAATTGCTTGGCCGATTTTCTTTCCGCTTGGTAGATATCATTTGTATTTTTTCCCCGCACGTTTTTTTCTTTTTTATTTAAGACCCAAGATAACGGTACGAATTTTTTTCTTAATTTCATAGATATTTCTTTTTCTCAAAAACTGTTCCAAATATTTAAAAAACCCGACTTCTCTTAAACTTGACAAATAAAGTTTTTTTTTAATAAACAATCTACAAGATTTTAGATAAAAAAAATAAGAAAATAGAAAAAAAAAATAAGAATAACGGTAGCCACCATACAAATGTTAAAAATTAGTTTTCGAAAATCGTAATTTGCTCGAAAACTGCTAATAGACTTTTGATTATATCGAAGGGCACGGTAGTGCCCAGCCAAATTCTGGCAATACACCCTTTTTACAGGAACAAACTCAGGCGATTTTTGACTCCTTCTTATCTTCAGTACCAATGAAATCAGAAACTTAAAATGCCGAATATTTTCAAAGCTAGTCAAACACGGGCGCCTCACTAAATTTCAATTTTCTAGCGTAAGCGGTTCCTGAGATATACCAGTAAGGCCTCAAAAATCACAAAAACCGTAACTGACTGACAGATAATCAAAATTATGGAGCACTTCGCGACATCGTAGAATCTTATAATTTTGCACAACGGTAGGTCTTGTCATCCAAGCAGAGGAAAAAATCGAAATTTTGAGGAATTGGTGTTTGTTGAATGAAGCACTTCCGACTACTGTAAAAGGATGAAATTTGGTAAAGTGGTAGAACTTAAATTGCATGCAAAGAAAAAATAATAAAAATTAAGGTCTTACATTCAGGGGCGTGGTATCAAATTTCAGTAATCATTAAATAATAAAATTTCTCTATTACATTGTAGCCGTCTTAATATTATTCTACTTCAAATATTCGGTATTAAACCTTCATGAAGTAAGAACTTGGCGAACTTTTATATCTCAGTACTTTTCACGGCTGACTTGTTACATAAAGGTTTTTGTATAGAAGAACTTGGCTCTTTTTTTAACATTTATGTTTTTGGTCTAATTTTATTTACTTATCAAAACGATATCTCGAAAATGAGTCAGCATTTTTTTGAAAATTTAATTCTTATTCGTACAAAAGTTGGCGTACCAACATTTTTTCTTAAAAATGTTTTTAAATATGTATGTTTTTTGTATAAAATATGAAAGTTTATTTTTTTGTAGTGTTTACAATGACTTATAAGTTTTGTTCTTTCATTAATTTTTATTTGCTTGAGAGATCACATAACATTCTGTTTTTATCCCTCATTACTAAATGATTCCAAAAAATGAATTTTATGGTTATGAACACTTTTCTCTAATTACATTCGCTTTTTAAATTCCTAGTTTATTACATAAGAGCAATTTCATGCTACCCAGTCGTGCATTTTATTTAAACGAAATTAATCCAAGGAGTAGATGGTGTAGCTAAATTGCAACTGGCCAGTGGCGTCCATCAGGGGATCTTTGATTTAATATATTTTTTTATATAATTTATTTGGAGTTTAGCTTAGCAGTTGTATGTAATGCTTCATTACAAAAGGAAACGTTTAAAATCTGTAACTGGTGCTTCTTTAGATAGGCACCCTGTAGACTGGCGGGAGAAACCTCAGTTTTTGACAAGAAAGTAAATCACATATCAAAATGTTCATGAAATTTATTTAATTAATGTTGTGTGTGATTTGTTCTGATGTGTTGGTATTATTATTAATAATGCCACAACCAAGAAGGTTTAATCTTTCCGAACAAAGCCGTAATGCAATTAGACCACGGATCATTGCGAGAAGAGCGCCGGCCGTAGGGTTCTACTTTGTGCTTCTCAAACACAAGAGCAAAGAGAGGCAGCCCTTAAAATGGCTAGATTAGAAATGAGAAATTATTGAGAAACCGCACAGATCAACAACGAGACAGTCTTCGAAGTGCCATATATTGATACATAATATTGATTTGAATCGTGCAGCGTTTCTAAACTATTGCACAATTTACGAAAGGTCGGATCCTTTCGTTTGCATTAGTCTAATGGACGTAGCTTACAAGCATTGTGCGGCATTGAACTTTGTTGAAAAAACGCCTGGATTGTGCTGCCTTAATGTCAAAATGAAATTGCCATTATTCGTTCCGCCACCAGATCCATTGTATTCCTTTCTTTCTGGCGAAACACCAGAATCACGACATTTTCTAGCGAACACTGAAAAATAACAAAAGCTGCTTTCAAATGACTTCATTTGGAGCGGAAATTCCAGCAGAACACAGTTTTATCCAACATTCAGGGTAATCTATGTTGAAGTGTAAATTTTTATTTTCTACTATGAAGAGAGGTGAATGCGCATTTCATAAGTGCATATGCACTTTCCCACAGATAAGCCCTATCATTGAATTTTGGAAATGGAAGAAGGGGACTATCTTGTCCCTTCTTTCCAAGGTCATGGAATCGCTGATAAATTCATCAGTTTAAGAAATATCTCGAAGTTCGAGAGTTTCTGAATGACCGCCAATACGGCTTTTGCAGCAATCGTTCCACTGGTGATCTGATGGCATATCTCACCGAAGAGTAGAACAGATCTTCACATTGTTTTAGAGAAAAGTAAGATTATTGCGATTGATATTTCTAAGGCATTTGATAGACTTTGGCACCAGGCTCTTTTATCGAAAATGTGTGCGTTTGGCATCAACGAAACCCTTATTCGTTGGATTAGAAATTACCTTCTAGATCTTTCAATACATGTTGTATTGGACTGTTTTAAGTCTGATCTTCAAAAAATAAATGCTGGTGTTCCCCAGGGCTCCGTTTTGTGTCCAATTCTCTTCCTCATTTCCATAAATAATCTTATGTCTGAAACTTCTAATCCACTTCATTGTTTTGCCAATGGATCTACTCTCAGCTTTTTATACTCGTTCCCTAATTCACGTCCATCTCCTTCGTATGATAAGCTCATTAAACTCCAATCTTTACAGCATTGTTGAATGGGGTATAAAAAACCGTGTTGAGTTTAATGCTTCGAAAACTCAATGTGTGTCTATTGTTGTTGAAGCAAAATGTTCCCCTTATGCCATTGTCGCTGAATGGCACTTGCATCGAAGAAACAGAAACCGAAAAGCTCTCAGTACTCGGTATGTGTATTAACGATGATCTTCGTTGGAATGATCATATTCTCGAAACCGCCAAGAATGCTGATAATTGCTATATCGATGTAAAAAATTGCTCACTCCTTCTGATCTGGCTACCATTTATAAAGGGTTTATACGTCCAAAACTCGAGTATAACTCACACCTTTGGGCAGGCGCAGCACAATCTTCTCTCCATTTATTGAATAAAATTCAGAACAGAGCTTTAAAACTGATTGGAAACAGAGCTATCATGGATTCATTTCAATTTCTTGAACACCCTCGGAAGGTTTCATGTATTTCCCTGTTTTATCGCTTCTTTCACAAGCAATGCTCACTCGAAGTAGCCAGTTGCATTCCTCTCCTTTATCAATTTGACCGCGATACCCGCTTCGCTAGGAATTCTCATCAGTTCGCACAACACGATTATGGAATAACTTACCCGGCACAGTTTTCCCTCGCCATTTCAATTTACAAACATTCAAAACCAATGTTCATCGTCACCTCCTCTCTCTCCATCCCTGATTTTCCCATCGCCCGTGCTGTGTTTTACATGCTCAGGGTCTCTCAAAATACCCTTGAGCGCGAGTGAATTATAAAAAAAAAAAAACAATGAAAAAAAATAACGTTGAAAAACTAGCAAACAAAATTGAGAAAAACGTCTTCTTACCGTTTAAAAAAACTGAATTCCAAAATCACTTTAAACACTTCATGAGTGTATATGATTAAATGATGTACTTTAAAATGACGAATTTAACTTAGAATCACTAATTACAGTTTAAGTTATTTCAGATTTCATTTAAAATCATTTTGGAAATAGCGATGGGGTATAGGGAGAGAGACCAGAAAACGTTTAAAAAAATTTTAAAAATCAAATTTAAAACGTCTTAATAAATAAAATTAAAAAAAAAATAATTTTACATAACATACAGTTCAGCTAATCTGCAACACGACACTCATTGGGCGGTACAAAGTTCGCCGGGTCAGCTAGTATAACACACATCTGGTTTTTAATGAGAACGCAAGGTTCAGAATTTACATAACTTCCCATATGTGTTGCAGTTGAAAAATTATAAAATTATACAAAAAATAAAATATTACGTATACGCCACAGTACACCCACCTAATAATTTTTTTAAACAGGTATTTCAGTTTTTTTTTGTTTTTCTACAATCTGCTCACCTTCCAATACATTAACCTGTGAATTATCGTTTCAGCGAGATAACAAGACTTAAACAATATTATCGCTCCTGCCATCCACTGCTGGCACAGATACGCGATTTTATGTCGCCCACATCTGTTTCAAAAAAAAAAAAAATAAATAAACATAAAAATTTCATTCGTCGTCTGTCTGTTGCTTTATCTGTTTGTCTGTCTACCAAATAATCCCGGCAAATATAAAATCAGAAAAAAAAATAATTTATCCTCAACCCTAACCCCACATACTTTTTTTTATCTCATGTGTGTCAGCCCAGAGTGAGTGAGTCCGCTATTTGTCTGGTTTATCGCTTCATATCCACTTTAAAATCCGAATAGGTACGGAAAATATAGAAAATGCTAATATCCCGCAGTCCTTTATTCTAGGACTACCTACACCTCCTCCACACTAACACCACCAAGCCATGTTGCCACAAAGGTGCACCCACTTTGGAAAAAAGTCTACACTCTGCCAAGTTTAAAAAAGTTGTTTTTCAACAAAAAAAAAAAGTTCTGGCAGACAGTCAGTCAGACATATAGGGGCCTCACTTCCTCGCCTAGCCTGAGCCCGCTGCTGCCGCTACCGCTCCGTATCCCGATCACGCTACCACAGCTCCCGCGTGCAGCCTTCCGAGTTGGGAAGAAACTGTGCGCAATAAAACTTATATGCAGATGTGATTTGTTATGGTTGGATGGAAGGAACCACCAGCATTAAATTTATGAAATTATTATGCGCATTTACCTGGCATTAACATAATACGTATGAGCCATTGTATGGGATGAATACGAGTGATGTGAAGGCGCTGGTGGTAGTGCGGTGGCGGCGGCTGCCAGGATATTGGCTGAAGTACCTTTTTCACTGTTGTGCGGCTCTCTTATCTATGCGCCTGCAGTTGAACAACTCCGAGCTGAGCTAAAGCTGGATGATGGAGAGTTTTCATATTTTTTTTTTTACTTTTTTCCAGTCTGTCGTTTTTTGGAAAATTAAATTGGATCCTTTCATTTTCATTTTCCTTCTTTGGTTTCAGATTCTTTTTTCGTATGATTTTTGTTCACTTACCGACTCTGCATCTAGAACATGCAGAGGTGGAGTGGGAGACGTTGCGACGACAAAAGTCGGAACATCCTTAGAGTTGAGTGGGTCTTATATCCCTGAATCTCTCCGATGTGAATGAATCCCAAGGCTTTATTAGATATTAGATTTTAATTCAAAAATTAAATCACATTAAAATGATTGAAGCATGGGTTGGCTACGAAATGACGATGGCTGCGAGTTGTGATGAGCACACAGCGTAATTGTGTGTTCTGCAAGCCAAAAATAGAGCTTTTGTAGATATTTACGGATGAGATATTTATATATTTTAATAAAAATAAAATAAAAAAGATTTTCTTTTTCACTGTGTGTGTGTGTAACAGAAAGTTGCTTTTGATTAATCCTGTTCTTGTGGTGCATGATGATTTTTGAAAGGATTTTCAGTAATTGGCTTCATTAAGTTAAAATATTAAATTCAGATTGCATATGTACATATACAGATAAGAAGATGTATACATATGATTTTGTAATCGTTGATGTTAAAGTAGGTCATAGATCACATTTATTGCTCGTATAAAAGTCTCATTTGGATTTTAATTATTATTTATACATTTTGAAATTATGGCCATGCGAAAATTGACTTTTATTATTTAAAAGCCCAATTTATATTAAATGTTGGATTTAAAGTGTCTTTCAGTAATACATTTGGGTCTTTATTAAATATGATGGATAAATGTTTGGTTTATAATAGTGGATAGAAAGTCTTACAAAAATGTGGGAATTTAATTCAATTCAATTAAAAAATAGCTACTATTCTGGAATGCCTGTGAAGTGAATCTGGATTTGTCATTTGCTGTTATAATCGTTCCGTAGACCTGTAAATTGACAACGATTGCCCCACCAAAGCCATTTTCGAAAAAGTACAAACCAATGACGACCCCAAATCTACAACAAACAGTTACTTTTTGAGGATGTATTTTAACCTGGTAAGCCTCTTGTGGGTTCATGCTCTCCCATATACGGCAGTTTGTCTTGTTAACACAAGTATTCAAGATGATTTTTCGGCCAAAATTGGGGTTCACTTCTTAACGCTCCGGGGCCAAGTCGGCGAACAAATGGCGTTGTATATTGTCATGAGCTTTGAGCTCTTGTTTCAGTTGGAAGTTTTTCTAGGTATAGGCTCAATTCCCGGTGGAAAATTCAGCAAGTAGGAGTCTGCAAAAGGCCGAGTTCCTATGCGCGATAAGAAAGCGACTGCCTTTGGTTCTGCTGTATACTCTTACGGACCGCAGTGATGTTCTCGGCCGCTCTTGCGATTCTCTGACTTTTGATATTGGCGAATTGATTACCGAATCAGTTTTCTGAAATTTGGCTACCAAGCGTTGAAGAGTCGACTGTGGCTACGTCCACCTTAAAATTAGTGCAAGCGGGTAATATTTGCACTAACGAACACTCAATTTGATAATAAAGATTGATCATTTGGACGTGCAATTTAATCGTGTTACTTGCCATAGTGATTTGGCGTCAGTAATTACATAATAGAGAATAGATTTGACATATTTTTCGGAGACAAATGACCACCACCTCTACCCGCGCCAATTGAAGAACCCTCTATTTCATTTCAATTTTTGTTAACTCAAACCCAGCTCGATTCAAATGGATAGAAATTAGCAAAGTTGTGTGGATTCAACAATAACTTGCTACTCTTGACGTGTCGATCAACACAATATTCAGCTGTCAGATTTGTATGTATGCAGGCAGTGCATTATTTAAACCTGTGGAATTTTTTATTATTTTTGTTTGGTATTTTTTTATAAATACTTAAATGTTTTAGACAACTTGCTTGTCACTCAAGATAAAAAAAAACACACAAACTGTTCTGAAATTATTTTCACCACAAATGACACTCGTCATTTGTCAACATTGATACGTATACAATATCTGAGATGATGATGACATTATTTAAAATATAAACCATAATGATCGACATTATTGACCATAGTGCACAGTGCCGCCACCGTAGCTAAAAGAATTAATTATTGTTTTCGTCAGTGTTGGAAGTTAGATCAATAGCATATTTCTGTGGCAACAAGGACAAACGACATAAGTCAGTTTTTGCGACTTTTCAGGAGAGCGATTTGAATGTTTGAATTTCAATTACAAATCAGGTACAAGACTTATGGACAAAGTTTAAACGCGAAAATGACTGAAATCACTCTAAGATCTTATTTGAATTTAAAAAGAATAAATTTTGTGTAAATTTATAGCTGATTTTGATAAAAATATGACTTATGTCGTTGTTCCTTATTTAACTTAAATTTTGCTGTCGGTTAAGTCGACTTGTGCCTTTTTTCCAAAATGAGTAAAATAATATAATTTTGTTTAAGTTAAGTTGTGTTTTTTTTCCAAATCACAAAATAGAATAATGCAATAACAAAAATTGTCTTAACTCCTTTTTCCAATACAAATTGTTGAAATTTGAAAGAATTAGTCAAAATGGCAGAAGGATGAAAATAATTACTTACATTCAATGGAGGCACTAAAAGACACAGCCTTGCTTATTTTTCATCACAATTATAAAAAATCAACAATAACTAAAAATGTTTAATAATAAAATATTTAAAAAAAACCAAAATTTTATTTTATTAGTTACAAAAATTCACAGATATTACTTCAAAATAAAATTAACAAAAATTTATCATTTTTAAATCATTTTCTTTAATCTTCATCTTCATCACTGTCACATACGAGTACATCCGGATGAACGTTTTGTTTTGTAATTGTATCAACAACCAAATTTCTATAGAATGCATGAAACTGGGGATCAACAAAATCCAACAAAAAAAGAATATCTTGAGCCTTTTCTTTTGAAATAGGAGGCACATGTTGAATAATTTGAATGTCGGATCTTTAAAGACTATTTGCGCCACGTTTTTTTTAAATTTATTTCCTTAAATGGCTCATTCTCGTCTAAAGTGTTTTTGTAGAATAATGAACCAAACTTGTCTTTGTTATATCTTAGCCACCTGAATTCACGCCATGAATATTTCTCGCCTTCAGTATTCACCTTTCGCCACGTGAACTTGTCCTTTGAGGTAGCAGCAAAGTCGAAGAAATCTGGCTGACGCATTTCCTTCAGTTTAAAAGGATTTCTGTCCCTTATGCCAGCAATTAAGTTCTGCCAGCCTCTTGGATGGTGAATCTTAGCTGTTGTGTTCTTTTTTTTTCGTTCAATAACAGAATGGTCGACATCACATTCCATGTGAGTATGACCAGTTTCGAGGAATTTATGGTCAATTACCTCTAGTTGCTCGCTATTCGCTAAAGCGGCTATAAACATGCAACTAACATGCGTGTTCTTATTTTGGATGTTTAAAGTTGGTAATACCATCTACAAAAGTTTAAATAATCTTCAAACTAGGTACATCTAATGATCGGAAGTTTGAACTTACATCCTGAAGGCCCGTCGGATTGTAGATTTATGCTTTCTGTTGGAGTGTATTTTGTATCACCAAATGTTTCTGAAACATTGTATTCGAAATTAAAAAAAAATACAGGCATAGCTGTTATCTAAGTTTTATTTTTAATATTTTTATTCGTATTATTCATCTAACTATTTAAAAATAATGGCAAAACAAAACTAAAACACTCCTACTTATTTTACATACATAGATAGAGCATCAAATAACTCATTTATGTATTGTATGTGTAATGGCTATTCTTTAAATTATTTGAAATGAAATTCAATTTAATGTTAATGATTTTCATAATAATTATTATTATTATTCTTATTATAAAGCTTAAAAACTGACCTTCAATATTTTCACAAACGTTATCTCTCTGACCTTTTTTATTTGCGCTTAAAGCGCCTGCTCTTTCCAAGGCTAAAGCCAACATTCTGGTACCACGCGACATTTTAAGGACTTTCATGCTTTATTTTCTTAAAACAATTACCTTGATTTAATACGATACAAATATCACTTTGTAAAACAATTCACAAATTAACTTAACTTTTGACACACATCTATGACGTATACACAAACAATATTGCAACCCAACCTACCAGAGCAGAAATTTTATAAGAATAAAACGGCATAAGTCACAACGGAGTATGTGTTTGCTTTCAAAATAACAGCATAGTATACTTATTTTCAAATATATTCCGTAACGTCTTTAGGAACAACAACACAAGTCAACTTGTGTTCGTTCTTTTTACAAAACGGAATAAGGAAAATATACACAAGTCAACTTGTGCCTGCATTTTGTACGTAAAGGGTTTTGGAAAAACTACACAAGTCAACTTATCTGCGTGTAAGCTACAATTTTACTTTGGAAAAAGAACACAAGTAAACTTATGATAGCGAATAAAAAGTATATTGGTTTTGGAAAAAAAGCATAAGTAAACTTATGTGTGTGTGATTTGGTTTCTCGTTATGGAATAAGAGCACAAGTAGAAAATTAAAATTAAAGAATTGTACTTGTGTTGTTTTTCCATGTGCAAGCTCTGTAGATACTGACTTATGTCGTTTTTCTTTTGTCTGTAATTCCTTAACCGTTTGAGATATAAATACGAAAAAAATTTCACAGACGCAATGGCTTATTGCGCATCGAATGGCATCAAAAACTCATTTTCGACATAAGTCGACTTATGCTGTTATTCCTTGTTGGCACAGATTTGTAGAGTAACAGAACAATCTCCAGAATAGTAGACTTCATTGCTATAGGTAACGTGATTATTATGGCTTAGCAAAATGTATCAGCCTCTTTTAATGTAAATATCAGACAAAAAAATTCAAGAGAAGGTATTTGCCATACGATTAAAAAAATATAAATGCTATATTCGCTCAGAATGGATATTTCAACAATGTCAAAAATCATTGTTGTAGTTTAATAATTCAATTTCAGATAAAATATTCTAGAATTAGCTATTCGCCACGAACGTAAGAGCAAAGGTATATAGCGCCAGAAAGGAGCTTTGTTTGTGTGCCTTAGGCATTTCTTAAAAAGTAACCTAAATTTCAACGAATGATAAAGATTTTTCCGTAATGAAAGTGACGTAATTAAATTTTTTAAAAGTTTATAAGAAAAAAAAATTTTTTTTTTCACAAACCCAAAAATTATATTTGTTCTTAAAGTTTTAAAACGCAATGTTATTTAAACGTTATTTTAGAAGCTTCTCTATAAAAAATTTCATTAAAATCCGTTTTGTCGATAACGAGAAATTCTAAATTTGAAAAAATGGTTCTATGGTAGGTACTGTCAATAATATATTAACCAAAAGAAACAAATTTTAGCAAAATTCTCGGAACCGTTTTCGAAAAAAAAAAACGATTTCCGGAAACCATTTTTTAACAATTATACGGAGGGTACCGTTATTTTTAAGTAAAATATTTTTTTTTTCTCATTTCTTGTAGATGGTATTAAGAAACTTTTATTTATCAAGTTTTAAAAAAATCGAGCATGCGGTTTTCGAAATATTCAGTTTTCAAAAAAATTCTTTTTCATTTTTAAAATTTAACAAATAAAAAATAATCAAAATCGTTCGTAGCGTTTTTGAGAAAATCAAAAACAAACAAAAAATGGTTCCAAATGGGGTACCAAAAATAATAATTGTTTGTACATTTTTTTTCAACCATTACCTAGGTTAAACTACATGAAATTTTTTGAATTTTTCTTTAAAAAAAATCTCTGGGTCAGTTTTTGAGGAAAAAAAATATTGATAAAATTTCGAAAAAATCGTATGGTAGCTACCGTTATTTTTGCGGAGGGAAAAATTAAAACCTATATCTACCAAGTTTTAAGAAAATCGGCCCAGCCGTTTAGCTGCAGTCGAACAGACAGGCAGACAGAATTGAGAGACCCACTTTTTTCGTCTTCGCTATCATCGTAGGGTCAACTTTGATCAAAATCTCGAGTTCGATTTTTTTACGAATGCATAACTTGCCTTATACTACCTATAAGTCGCAATTAAAAAATAATTATTGTAATTTTGTATGAATGTACTATTTTTTTTATAAGAACCAAAAGGCTTTGAGAAAATTATGGACAGGTATTATGATTTATGTAGTCATAAAAATGTTATAAAATAAAATTTATCGCTAGATAAATTTTCCTTGCGATATATACATACATATATAAGTACTATAAGGCAACGTATGGATCCGTAAAATAATCGAAATAAAGATTTTTTTCTCAAAAGCCTTTAAAAAAAATTTTACGAATTTAATGTAGTCAAAACAAATAAAATGCACGACTGGATCGCACGAACTTGCTCTTATGTAAAAGTACTTTGGAATTTAAGATATATTTTATAAATATAAAACATGGATTTAATGAGATAATAATGTTCAAATGCATAAAATTGCCATCTGGTTTCCGAAAAAGTATGAATTTATGCAAATAAACCTTAAAAAATCGTTTTATTATTAAATAAATTTTTTATATAAGAAATTTCTCTAAAATTTTTCAAGAAAAAAATGTGCGATGCGAATTTTAAGTATTTAATAATATTGGTTTTAGGAAATAATTTCAAAAAATAATCGTTCATAGGTTTTGAAGATATTGATTTAAATTTTTTTTTTTTTTTTTTTAAAAACCCAATAAATATTTTTTCGAATATTTTTATATACAATATTATTTTAAACTTAAGGGGATTCCTGCTAAAAATTTTGGGTTAAAATCCTTAGAGCCGTTAATGAGAAAGTCGAAAATCAAAAAAACGGGTCTATGGCAGGTACCCCTAATAACATTTTGCCCCAAAAATTTTGTTGACCAAAATGTAGTCCATGTCCATAATATCACACTTAATTTTTTTTATCAAAATCGTTAGAGCCGTTTTCGAGATAAATAAGATTTTGCATTACGGGTGTATGGGGGGTACCCTTAGTTTTGGAGCTAAAAAAAAAATTTCAATTTTTCCTCTAGGGAATCACCGAAGACCCTTAACTACCGAGATTGAAAGAAATAGGTCCAAGGGTTTAGGCTGTAGTGAGAGGTACAGACATACAGACACACTGAAACATGTTTTTTGTGTACTAAATTTTCCTTAAAATTTTTATAAAAAAAATTGATATGCAAATTGTTAGTATTTAATTAAATACATTTTAAAACGTAATTTAAAAATTTAATCTTGTATCGGTTTTCAAGATATTGAATTTTCAAAAAAAAAATTGTATTATTTTTTTAAAAATCCAAAAACTATTTTTTCGAAAAAATTTTTAGTTTATATTTTTTCAAATGCAAAGCAGCTCCTGCATAAAAATTTTGGTTAAAATCGTTAGAGCCGTTGGTGAGAAATTCGAAAATCAAAAAAACGGTTCTATGACAGGTACCCCTAATAACATTTCCCCCCAAATTTTTTTTTCACCAAAATATAGTCCATGTCCATAATATCACACTTAATTTTTTTTATCAAAATCGTTAGAGCCGTTTTCGAGATAAATAAGATTTTGCATTACGGGTGTATGGGGGGTACCCTTAGTTTTGGAGCTAAAAAAAAAAATTCAATTTTTCCTCTAGGGAATCACCGAAGACCTTTAACTACCGAGATTGAAAGAAATAGGTCCAAGGGTTTAGGCTGTAGTGAGAGGTACAGACATACAGACACACTGAAACATGTTTTTTGTGTACTAAATTTTCCTTAAAATTTTTATAAAAAAAATTGATATGCAAATTGTTAGTATTTAATTAAATACATTTTAAAACGTAATTTAAAAATTTAATCTTGTATCGGTTTTCAAGATATTGAATTTTCAAAAAAAAAATTGTATTATTTTTTTAAAAATCCAAAAACTATTTTTTCGAAAAAATTTTTAGTTTATATTTCTTCAAATGCAAAGCAGCTCCTGCATAAAAATTTTGGTTAAAATCGTTAGAGCCGTTGGTGAGAAATTCGAAAATCAAAAAAACGGTTCTATGACAGGTACCCCTAATAACATTTCCCCCCAAATTTTTTTTTCACCAAAATATAGTCCATGTCCATAATATCACATTTAATTTTTTTTATCAAAATCGTTAGAGCCGTTTTCGAGATAAATAAGATTTTGCATTACGGGTGTATGGGGGGTACCCTTAGTTTTGGAGCTAAAAAAAAAATTTCAATTTTTCCTCTAGGGAATCACCGAAGACCTTTAACTACCGAGATTGAAAGAAATAGGTCCAAGGGTTTAGGCTGTAGTGAGAGGTACAGACATACAGACACACTGAAACATGTTTTTTGTGTACTAAATTTTCCTTAAAATTTTTATAAAAAAAATTGATATGCAAATTATTAGTATTTAATTAAATACATTTTAAAACGTAATTTAAAAATTTAATCTTGTATCGGTTTTCAAGATATTGAATTTTCAAAACAAAAATTGTATTATTTTTTTAAAAATCCAAAAACTATTTTTTCGAAAAAATTTTTGGTTTATATTTTTTAAAATGCAAAGCAGCTCCTGCATAAAAATTTTGGTTAAAATCGTTAGAGCCGTTGGTGAGAAATTCGAAAATCAAAAAAACCGTTCTATGACAGGTACCCCTAATAACATTTCCCCCCAAATTTTTTTTTCACCAAAATATAGTCCATGTCCATAATATCACACTTAATTTTTTTTATCAAAATCGTTAGAGCCGTTTTCGAGATAAATAAGATTTTGCATTACGGGTGTATGGGGGGTACCCTTAGTTTTGGAGCTAAAAAAAAAATTTCAATTTTTCCTCTAGGGAATCACCGAAGACCTTTAACTACCGAGATTGAAAGAAATAGGTCCAAGGGTTTAGGCTGTAGTGAGAGGTACAGACATACAGACACACTGAAACATGTTTTTTGTGTTCTAAATTTTCCTTAAAATTTTTATAAAAAAAATTGATATGCAAATTATTAGTATTTAATTAAATACATTTTAAAACGTAATTTAAAAATTTAATCTTGTATCGGTTTTCAAGATATTGAATTTTCAAAACAAAAATTGTATTATTTTTTTAAAAATCCAAAAACTATTTTTTCGAAAAAATTTTTGGTTTATATTTTTTAAAATGCAAAGCAGCTCCTGCATAAAAATTTTGGTTAAAATCGTTAGAGCCGTTGGTGAGAAATTCGAAAATCAAAAAAACCGTTCTATGACAGGTACCCCTAATAACATTTCCCCCCAAATTTTTTTTTCACCAAAATATAGTCCATGTCCATAATATCACACTTAATTTTTTTTATCAAAATCGTTAGAGCCGTTTTCGAGATAAATAAGATTTTGCATTACGGGTGTATGGGGGGTACCCTTAGTTTTGGAGCTAAAAAAAAAATTTCAATTTTTCCTCTAGGGAATCACCGAAGACCCTTAACTACCGAGTTTGAAGAAAATACGTCCGGTAGTTTAGGCTGTAGTTCGAGGTACAGACATACAGACATACAGACATACAGACATACAGACATACAGACATACAGACATACAGACAGACAGACGGAATTGTCAGACCCACTTTTTTCGTCTTCGCTATCATCGTAATGTCAACTTTGATCAAAATCTCGAGTTCGATTTTTTTTCCAAATGCAGAACTTGCCCTATAGTACCTATATCGCAAGTAAAAATGGTTATTAATGGAGGGGCGGGGGGCACCTTTTTTTTGTTTTCGCTTTTATCATTTTTTTTATTTTGATTAATTTTGCTGTGCTAAGGTTCATGCTTAAAAGTTTGAATTATATTGAGCGTTAGGATTCTAAGAAATTTGTTTGTAATTTAAAAAAATATCAATTTTTTTTTTGAAAATTCTATATTTAAAATACTACTTACTCCTTTTTTATTTATCAACAAATAAAAAATTTTTACTTGCGATATACATAGGTACTATAGGGCAAGTTCTGCATTTGGAAAAAAAATCGAACTCGAGATTTTGATCAAAGTTGACATTACGATGATAGCGAAGACGAAAAAAGTGGGTCCGACAATTCCGTCTGTCTGTCTGTATGTCTGTATGTCTGTATGTCTGTATGTCTGTATGTCTGTACCTCGAACTACAGCCTAAACTACCGGAGGTATTTTCTTCAAACTCGGTAGTTAAGGGTCTTCGGTGATTCCCTAGAGGAGAAATTGAAATTTTTTTTTTAGCTCCAAAACTAAGGGTACCCCCCATACACCCGTAATGCAAAATCTTATTTATCTCTAAAACGGCTCTAACGATTTTGATAAAAAAAATTAGGTGTGATATTATGGACATGGACTATATTTTGGTCAAAAAAAAATTTGGGGGGAAATGTTATTAGGGGTACCTGTCATAGAACGGTTTTTTTGATTTTCGAATTTCTCACCAACGGCTTTAACGATTTTAACCAAAATTTTTATGCAGGAGCTGCTTTGCATTTGAAAAAATAAACACTAAAAATTTTTTCGAAAAAATAGTTTTTGGATTTTTAAAAAAATAATACAATTTTTTTTTTGAAAATTCAATATCTGGAAAACCAATACACGATTAAATTTTTAAATTACGTTTTAAAATGTATTTTATTAAATACTAACAATTTGCATATCAATTTTTTTTATAAAAATTTTAAGGAAAATTTAGTACACAAAAAACATGTTTCAGTGTGTCTGTATGTCTGTACCTCGAACTACAGCCTAAACCACTGGACCTATTTCTTTCAATCTCGGTAGTTAAGAGTCTTCGGTGATTCCCTAGAGGAAAAATTGAAATTTTTTTTTTAGCTCCAAAACTAAGGGTACCCCCCATACACCCGTAATGCAAAATCTTATTTATCTCGAAAACGGCTCTAACGATTTTGATAAAAAAAATTAGGTGTGATATTATGGACATGGACTACATTTTGGTCAAAAAAAAATTTGGGGGGAAATGTTATTAGGGGTACCTGTCATAGAACCGTTTTTTTGATTTTCGAATTTCTCACCAACGGCTCTAACGATTTTAACCAAAATTTTTATGAAGGAGCTGGTTTGCATTTGAAAAAATATAAACTAAAAATTTTTTCGAAAAAATAGTTTTTGGATTTTTAAAAAAATAATAAAAATTTTTTTTTGAAAATTCAATATCTTGAAAACCAATACACGATTAAATTTTTAAATTACGTTTTAAAATGTATTTTATTAAATACTAACAATTTGCATATCAATTTTTTTTATAAAAATTTTAAGGAAAATTTAGTACACAAAAAACATGTTTCAGTGTGTCTGTATGTCTGTACCTCGAACTACAGCCTAAACCACTGGACCTATTTCTTTCAATCTCGGTAGTTAAGAGTCTTCGGTGATTCCCTAGAGGAGAAATTGAAATTTTTTTTTTAGCTCCAAAACTAAGGGTACCCCCCATACACCCGTAATGCAAAATCTTATTTATCTCGAAAGCGGCTCTAACGATTTTGATAAAAAAAATTAAGTGTGATATTATGGACATGGACTACATTTTGGTCAAAAAAAATTTTGGGGCAAAATGTTATTAGGGGTACCTGCCATAGACCCGTTTTTTTTATTTTCGACTTTCTCATTAACGGCTCTAAGGATTTTAACCCAAAATTTTAAGCAGGAGTCCCCTTAAGTTTAAAATAATATTGTATATAAAAATATTCGAAAAAATATTTATTGGGTTTTTTAAAAAAAAAAAAAAATTTTAAATCAATATCTTCAAAACCTATGACCGATTATTTTTTGAAATTATTTCCTAAAACCAATATTATTAAATACTTAAAATTCGCATCCCACATTTTTTTCTTGAAAAATTTTAGAGAAATTTCTTATATAAAAAATTTATTTAATAATAAAACGATTTTTTAAGGTTTATTTGCATAAACTCATACTTTTCCGGAAACCAGACGGCAATTTTATGCATTTGAACATTATTATCTCATTAAATCCATGTTTTATATTTATAAAATGTATCTTAAATTCCAAAGTACTTTTACATAAGAGCAAGTTCGTGCGATCCAGTCGTGCATTTTATTTAATACTATTCAAGGGCTTTATGACTTTTTTTTATTTTATCTAAAAATTACAATACAAAAGCTAAAAAATTGTTTTCAATTGTTTTTGTATTTTGATGATATATATTATTTTGATGAAGAAAAGTTTTAAATAAAGACATTACTGATTATACGAGTATCTTTTGTAGAATCATTTTTTCCCAGTATGCGCACAAGGAATTTTAACGAAATTTTTGATTCAGAACCTAACACAAAAAAATCAATGCATAGTAAAACTAAGAAAAACTATTATATGAATTAAAAAAAAAAACGTTTTTTTTTATAATTCGATATCTCAAAAAACTAGCCAATAATATTTTTTTAAATTAAATTTTTCTTTGTACAATAATAAAAGATTTAGAGTTACCAACATTTTTTCTTAAAAATGTTTTTTTTTTTGAAAACCGCTATAAAGATTTACAATTTTTGTTCTTGAAGATCGCTGCATCCAAATTTATGTTTTCATTTAGGATAGCATATCTCGATAAGTATCAAAGATATTGGAACATTTTAAAAGCCATAATGTTGTGCGCAAATTTACCTAGGGGCGATGTCCGTTACTTTTTTTAAATTGCATCCCGTTATATTTTAGTTTAGCGAGTTTTAAAACTTTTAAGACTAAAATTTTTTTAGGAGAATATAGGACCACAATAATTTTTTTAGAAATAAAATAAAAATGACTCTATGTAGAACATACCTTTCTCTAGGGGCGATGTTTCTTACTTTTTTTTATTTTTTTTATTAAACTTTTTTAACTGTGAAATGTAAAAAAAATACAAAAATGTTGTACCCTTATAACTCTGGATCAAAGAATCGTAGGTAAAAAAAACGGTACATGAACAAATTAGAATTTCCAAACTCTAAAGGTTTGGTTGATCAAATTATAGATAGTAAGAATTAACGGAAGAAATAAATTTTCTCAACATTCTGGGTTCCATTTTCGAGAAAATAACGATTTTCGAAAACCATTTTTTAACAATAGGTTTACCGTTATTTTCAGATATATAAAAGATATAATAAGATAAGAAAAAAAATTTATGGCAGGTACCGTCGTTTTGGGCTTAAAAAAGAACCTTTTGTGGGAAAAATTTGAAAATGTATGATTAAGTCAAATGGCTGAATTCGGAATACTGATGTTACGAGTATAATTGGATTAGGTGTCCTAAATTTTTCGGATGTTTTTTTACTTGCGACTTATGGGTACTATAAGGCAAGTTATGCATTAGTAAAAAAAATCAAACTCGAGATTTTGATCAAAGTTGACATTACGATGATAGCGAAGACGAAGACGAAGACTGGCAATTCTGTCTGTCTGTTCGATTACAGCTAAACGGCTCGATTTTTTTCAAACTTGATGGATATGGGTTTGAATTTTTTTCCCCCCGATATTTTTTGATTTGATTTTTTAAGACCAAAAATAACGGTACCTGCCATACGATTTTTTTTCGAAATTTTATAAATATTTTTTTTTCTATCAAAAACTGTCCCACAGATTTAAAAAAAAATTCATAAAATTTCTTTTGATTAAACCTAGGTAATGGTTGAATGGCAGTTTCAATATTATTGTGTATTCAAATAAAAAAAAAAAAAAAATGTTTGTATTTTTAAAAAAAATTTCAAATTTTTTTTTTTGAAAATGCAATATTTCGAAAACCCCATGCTCGATTTTTTCAAAACTTGATAAATAAAAGTTTTTTAATATAAATTATAAGATTTAAGAAAACAAAATTTGTTTTACCTAAAAATAACGGTATCCTCCATACAAATGTTAAAAAATGGTTTTCGAAAATCGTATTTTTCTCGAAAATGGTTCCAAGAATTTTACTTATTTTTTTTGTTCTTTCAATTAATTTTTAAGATCTATAATTTAATAAAAAAAATTGAAAACAAGATATTACTGACTGTACCTACCATAGAGCGAGTTTTTAAAATTTTGAATTTCTCATTATCGGCATAACGAATTTTAATGAAATTTTTAGAGAGAAGCTTCTAAAAAGTTTAAAAAACATTGTATTTCAAAACTTTAAGAAAAATATTTTTTTGAATTTTGAAAAAAAAATCGTTTTTTTTTTAAATTCAATATCTCGAAAACGGCTCAATACGTTTTTTGTAAATTTAATTTGTATTCAAGCAATAATAAAAACTTTAAATTGGTGTACCAAAATTTGTTCTTGTTCTTTATATATAAAAGCTTATTTTTTAAGAAACCAATACAAAGGCTTATAATTTTTGTTCGTGCATGAACCTATATTTGCTTGAATCATATGGCATTCTATTTTTAGCTCCAACTACTAAAGAAGTTGTTTTAGTCGTTTAAAAAATTTATTTTTATGCTTATGAACAGTTTTTCTCTAATAACATTCATTTTTGAAATTCTTAGTCTAGATATTACATAGGAAGCAAGTTCGTGCGACCCAGTCGTGAATTTTATTTAAATAATACGACTACTGGAGCTAATGCCAAGTTAGACATGTACGTTTTACTCACGATTGACCTCAGTCTTACAGAAGTAACTTGCAAGAAGATTTACACTTTAGATGAACTTAAAGTAAGAAATGCTTTCGTAAGTTGAATGTAAGTTGTAGTTACGTGAGCACACACCCCACCGTTTATATTAACTCTCGAAGAACCTACTGCGATGTAGTGATCATATTGAGTTTATTGCAAAACAATGAGTTCTCGAAAGCAAGTAACTGCTGCTATTATTTTAACAGTTTTAAAACAAACTAGAAGGTGGCTCAAAATTCATCACCCTTCATCGATCATATTTGATATATTTGGCTGCAGAATACTCGTACAAACAGAAAAGCCATGAAGCGATATACTCCGTAGAATAGTTTTGTCGATTTTCTAGACCAATTTAATCAGTCGGTGTTGTTAGCGCAACCTGAATTTCGACGTCGACTTCCTAATCGTATCGCACCAACTCAATCTCAACAACGAAGTTGACGATTTTGTGTCGAAAACCACTGAAAATCCGCGTGTGATGCACAAAGAGCCATTACATCCACTCAAAACCACTGTATGGTGCGGCCTTCATCCGAGAGTGAGTAGAATTTTTGTTGAGGACACCATCGGCAATACAGTCACTGTTTCGGGAGAATGCCACAGCGTCATGATAAACGTCTTCTTACTGCTGGAATTGGATAAGCAGGGCTTAGTGAACATGTGGTTTCAACAAGACAGTGCAACTGAACACACATCACGATCTACAATGTATATTGTGAAGTAAGCATTTTCTGGTCCCGTTTTGGTGACTTGACACGGCCAGCAAGATTGCCCGATTTAACCAACCCAGACTTCTCTCTTTGGGGCTACATGAAATCGCGGGTTTATGCAAGCCTCAGTCTATCGCAGTCCTTAAGGAAGATATTCGACTAGAGTGGGAACAGTTATCACCGGAAGTCATGAAAATTGTAATAAAACGGACACAAATGTACATTAACACTGGCGACAGCCACTTGACGGATATCAACTTTTCCACTTAACAGAAAAAATTGTAAACTTTCAAAAACAGATTTCAATCACTCAAATATGAATTATTCAACCTACATAGTTATCGGGTTATTCAAAAAAAAAAAAAAAACTGAAAGGTGACCAGAGCTACCTAGCTCTGGTTAGAGTACCGTTTTTAAAATGATTGATTTTCACTCATTTTCTGGTATTATTGTCTGAAAACTCAAGTTAGCTGCCACAGGGACTCGATTGGAGTGAGTTCAACAGGAAACCTCCGTATCTAATTCTTTTTAATTAACATCCAAGGGCCAATAAGTGTCGGTTTTAACTTCACATGAGGATATTATGTACTTACAATGTAACTCTACACTCTCAAACTGTTTGAAAATCAATATCTTCTGGTTCCACACAGGTTAAACCAAATACGAGAACAAATCTTTCAAAACTTCCAACACAAACCTCTATTTAGTCCGCAAATGCCGCATAATGCAACATTGCACGTAACAACCACTTGAA
Source organism: Chrysotoxum bicinctum (assembly GCA_911387755.1). NCBI lineage: Eukaryota > Metazoa > Arthropoda > Insecta > Diptera > Syrphidae > Chrysotoxum > Chrysotoxum bicinctum. The sequence continues at coordinate 34,977,736 of OU426987.1, forward strand.
TCCGGAGAAGTAAATTCTTCCAACTAACAATTTTACCAGTAACTTCCCTGCTGCATTTCACTGATGCATTTTTAATACGTAACGAGCTTTGGAAATTTCTGCATGCGGATGCGGATGCTTCCTTCTGCTTTGCCATGTTTAAAGCTGGTATTTTGTTCGGTTTTTTTTTTGTTTCTGTTTTTGGAAAACATCAGACAGACACATTCTACACATCAGTGTTCACAAATACAATTGCATCGCTTAAGCTCAAACCTGATGCGGATTTTAAGTATTTACTTCACTGATCAGACGAATCAAAGTTAGGATTTATCTGTGCTATGTCGAAGTCGAAATGCACGATGTCCTTAGTGGACGTGAAGACCGAATAGTCTGCATTCGTGAAATGCTTTAATTCTTCTTTGTCCTTCTTCTATGCACCACATTGAAGAATGAGGATGAGTAGCACATCCTCTAGGTGGCCAAATTGAAGATTCAAAGTCCTCCAACAGCTATTTTCTAATGCAAAAGGACTATAGGACACCAGAAAGGGATTGTGTGTTGTGTAACAATGTGCAACATGTGGGATTAGGTGCGTGGCGTATCCATGTAATAAGTTGCAGTTGTTTTTGTTCGGATTCATGAGCAGCGAGATGCAGGAAAAACGACGGCGGCAGCGACGACGACGACGGTACTTTTAGTCCCTGCCATTACCATACCGTGCTTTTTTTCCTGTGTGTTCTTGCCTTTAGCTTGACGTCAAATGAATGTGTTGGTACGTATGTATACTTTGTATATCTATTGTGCTCTTTTATATGCGAAGGATACGTGGATTTAAGATTCAATGCAGGCGTTGGAATCATGCATTCAGGACCGAACAATAACAACAAAAACAACTCATTCGAGTGAACCAATTTACATTTACAGTTGTGTACTTGTGTGTAGGCAGACGCACATACATACAACAAAGGTACAGCACAGACGACTTACACACGGCACAAGCGAAGGGAAGCAGAGATATGCATGGTACATATTTAGGAGATACCTTTGTATCCAATTGCATCCTGGCGGAAGGGATTGTTTGTTTCGAAATGAACGTAATTTTCCGGTATTTTCCATTGTTAAACCTTCCATGCTGGAATTGTTCAATGGGGGGTTTTTGGTTGTTATTCTCACTCCAGGTTGTTTCTTTTTTTTGCATAGACGTTCATAGGTGCAGGAGTACACACATACCGATACCTTTATGTGGGATGCTTAAGGTTTGTTCGTACATATTTGTAACAATGATCGCAACAAAAAGGAAATATTTTTGGGCAATTTTTTGCTCGTTCAAGAGTGGGCAAAGTTAAAGTTTTGTGGATAAGAATAACGAAGAGGAGAATATTTTTCAAGCAGATAAAAGAATGCTGCAAATTGGGGCTTTTAAGAGTTGTTTCCCCAGAGAAGTTGTTTATTTTTCGTGGAATTTTATCCAGAGGAAAGATTGAAATATCGAAACCTAATTACTTGCAAATAAAGCAGGAAAATTTACTAATATCGTTCAGTAGCAGATATTTTACCAAGCAAACCTACTCTAGAAATCAAGAGAAATAAAAATATCAATAAGTACACGAAAAAGTTGGTTTATCTGTATTCTCTATTATGAATTTGGTCTTAGGGAATTTTGTTTGAGAAAAATACATGATTCTTGTAAACTTTTTTTGCCTGTCTTATCGACAACACATTAGCTCAAAAATTAAACTGTAGTTAAGGGGGCGTTTGCCTTTTCAAAAAAATAAAAATTATAAAAATATGTTACCGTTTAGTCAATTAAAAAGACAATTATAGAATTATTCTAAAAAGGCGATACAATTCACTGAAAAGGCCAATAACAAAAAATGACCATTTAATAGAACTTCTTTTCCGGCGTTGGGGGTAAAAAAATGTCTATGGAGTTGTCAGTGACATGTCAAAACGACACGCTACAGCGACATGGTTTTTACAATTATTGTTCGAACTTTGTTAGAGGTTATTTAAAACACTTTAAAAACACACTTTATCGCCGAAAAAGAATGTTCTTTTAATAGAAGAACCACAACAACTAACCTACAAAGCAATTAAAAACATAATTTCATAAAAATATCAGTTAATAAAAGCTTCTTTTCAATGCATTATGTGGCCGAACAATTTCTCGATCGAAAACCACTTTCGTTTGTACAAAAAAACACAAACAAATAAATATTATTATAGTTTTATTTATTTCAAACATTAAACACTTTAACCTTAGTAATACTGAATAATTATATACTATTTTACTTAAAAACTAAGCACTAAAATTTATAAAATACTTAAAGCGAAATATAAAAAAAACACTTGTAAATAAACTATCTGCTTTGGTCCTTTCTGTTGTCAAATATAAACTAGCATTGCCACATGCGAAGAATTTTAAATTCGGTGTCAAAATTAAATTAGCGTTGCCTACAATTTTAAAATTCTTGGGCTCCAACACAATGAATGAGATCAGAAAAAAAGAGATGTGAGCGTGATGAAACATAGTCGTTATTGTAAAATCAGTTTCAAACTATGAAAGCAGACGAGAATATACGCAATAAAGCATATGTAGTCGTCACGTTAAGGCTAGGCGCGCAAATTCAATTTTTAGTTGCACAACTGTTTGGTTGTTTATAGAAAACAGATGCGCTATTTGGTTGAATGTCCGCGCAGGCGTATATGGTTATATCTTATACAAAATAGCGAACTTATTTTAGGCAATCGTTTACTTTACGTCAAAAGACAAACTTTTTAGTTGCTCGAACCAAGCAGTTGCGAAAGTAAAAATTGAATGTGCGCGCCTAGCCTAAATGAAATTAATAAATGAAGTAAGAACAGTCGCGCACATTAAATTTTTATTTGCACATCTGTTTGGTTGCTGAAATGAAACATAAAGCTTAGTACGCAGATCGAGACAAGACAAATTTTATCTCTACAATTTTAATCTCTCCAAATCTCGCCCAAAAGTTTGAATTTGGAGAGATAAAATCTAATTAAATGTATTTTGTAGTATATCTCTGGAACGGGTTGCTTTACAAAAGTCGTTCATACCTTTTTGGAATCTCCTCTTGATGCTTTCAAGAGAAGAGTCAACCTCTTTTACATAAAACCAGTTTTGACAAAAATCACTTTCAGAAATACGGTGGCTGTCAAAATTTGTCCCGCAGAATAATTCTTGTTGCATTCTTTTTCCTGGCAAAATTTAGTGGAGACATTTTTTCCAACAATGAACAAAAGTATGAATTTTGCGCGGAACTGCTCGGAAATATATACAAGACAAAATTTGTCCCAGGAAAAAAAATTTATGGGAGACAAAATTTTTCCCGATCTGCGTACTAGCTTATGTTTCATTTTACTATATATTTACCATATGTTTCATTTTACCAACCAAACAGAATTTACGCTCCAGGCCTAAGGAATTGCGGAACGATTTTATAACAACGAAAAGGTGACAGTGAATCATGTCTCGCTCTCGTTTCGTGTTTTCTTCACATTACCAATCGGACATAATTAGGCCCCAGTTACAGCTTTAATTGAAATGAATCATTGGAACAAATCAGTAGAATGCTGACTTCATTTTTTTGACAAACCAGTTAGACTAGGACCGCACTTGCGATTTCAATCGCACGATTTTTTAGTCGCAAAAATTGAACACATGAATTTAAATGAGAATGAACGCACTTGCTACCAACAAATCATGACGATTTAAAAGTCGCAATTTGTTTCATTTTTCTTGCGATGCAATTGTCGTAAACTTAAATGAAACACATGTTCTCAAATGGATATGCCCACACTTGCGATTAAAATTACTACGACTTAAAAATCGTAGTCGCAAAGAGAAATTGGCATGCACGCACTTGCGATTTTTAATCCACGATTTTTTAGTCGGAAAAAGTAAGACACATGGCCTTAAATGTAAATGTACGCACATGCGACTTAAAAATCGCAGCGATTATAAAAATGAAACAAGTTCTATTTTTTCAAGCGATTTTTCTGTCGCTACTTATTTGTAGCAAGTGCGTGCACTCACATAAAAAGTAGTGTGTTTTATTTTTCGCGCTTAAATAATCGCGCGGCAAAAAAATCGCAAGGGCGTGCATGACAATAATTTGTAGCGACTACGACTTTTTAATCGCCTCGACGAAAAATCGCAAGTGCGGTCCTAGCCTTAAAGCATTCAGTAAAAGATCTTGTGAGTGGCTGATTACAACTAATTCAATGCATTTGAGGTTAGAGTTGATCACTGAAAGGAAAACTGACATTTGAGAATAGAAAGAGAATCTAACACATTCAGTGGAATGATTGTGTTCGATCTTAAAGAAACAGAAATCAGCTATTCATTGAGATTAATTTCTATCAGTGAAATAATAAAAGTGAATTTAAAAGAAAGTTCAGATCAGAATTTTATATTTTATAGAGTGTACAAATTCTACTACTCATTGCCTTAATTTTGGTATCAATTAAAGCCATTGCAGTTTGTTTATTTGTCTAAAGAATGGGAATGAAATTTTTCAATGATGCATTTCAATGATAGCTATAATTGGAGCCTTATATAAACTTTTGTCTGTCGTTTTGAATTGGATTTCAATGTCAACATCTGACAAATTTAAGCGAAGATAAAAATGAACTAAGAAACGGCTAGTATTGTATTAGTGTCCTTTCACGATTTATAATGTGCGCCCAGCTTAGCAATCATGTGCGTTAAAAAAGCGCCATGTGTACGTCATAAAAAGCGCTATCTGTTCGTCAAAGAAGCGGCATAATGTGCGTCAAAAATAGCGCCATCCATTTTGCTCAATTTTGGTAGCAAACAAGTTATACATGATTTTCTTGATTTTCTCAATAAATTCAAGAAATCGGCAGATAGACCAAACTGGTCATTCCAAAACTATTTTGAATCATTTGTATAATTGAAACAGTTTTGAGTTCCAATTTAAACTTCCTAACTTATTTTGCAATTTACAATTCGAAGAATTATTTAAAAAAAAAGTGTAAATGGAAGTGGTTTGACATCTTGCAATTTACAAGACTATATACTAAAACTACTTTAATTTTTTTTTTATGTTTCCGAAAAGCACTGAAAGGAATCTTAGAGGCTTTGCTTTTGGGAAAATAAGTTTTACTTCTAGTGCGCGTATGTCAGTACACACACAGTTTTTTTAATGCTAGAGACCCACTTGCGATTTCAATCGCGCGGTTTCTTAGTCGAAAAAACAGAACACTTCCTTATAAAGAGAAAAAAAAGTGTTCTAGTGAAATTGTCAGTTGCTTTCTTCTCTTAAAACAATTCAAATATCATACAGATGCACTGGGAAAGCCAATTAGTTTATGTTTCAACCCAAATTTGGACGTATTTTTAAATTACGAAATTCTTTCCTTAGCCACTTTACACGAACGTCGAATGCGTTACCCAACTCAATATTTCCCCCATTACGAATGTCTTAATATTTAAAACCAAGGTGCATTCGTATCTCCTTTTAAATCCTCACCAACTTTATTAAACGTTCGCACTCTCGAAAAAAATTTTAAGGGTAGTCATAATATTCTTTAACTGCACTTAAAAATAATTTTTTTAGTTTAGTTACATCAACCAGAGATTACAATAATCATTTTGCAGACTACATAAAAAGAAAAATATAAATAAAAAATAAGTACAAATATTATATAAAGGGTGGTTAAATTTTAAGGGCCGATGTTGAATGTGGACCACACCTAAACGTCAAGTTTTTTTCTGCATTTCATTTGACATTTCCCAATTTTATAGACTAACTCAATTTGAACCATGGAAAGATACACAATCGAGCAACGCTTTAAAGTTATACAGACTTATTATGAAAATGGGCGTTCAAATCAAAATGCATATCGTGCACTTCGTTATTTTTTCGGTCAATTTAATCGTCCAAATGTGCGTATAATCGGAAAAATCGTGTAAAAATTTGAGCAAACCAGGTCTGTAGGAGATGTGAAAACACCAGTGCATGCTCGTACAGCTCGTACTGCAGAAAATATTGCTGCTGTTCGCGATAGTGTGGCTGAAGAGCCGTCCACCTCAACTCGTCGTCGTGCCCAACAATTGCACCTCTTACGCTCGTCGTTGATGAACATTATGCATAAAGACTTGCATTTACACACTTACAAGGTGCATTTGACTCAAGAACTAAAGCCTCTTGACCATTTCAAGCATCGTCAATGGTCAGAATGGTGGCAAGAAATGGCAACAGCGGATGATCAATTTTCGAAGAAAATCATCTTCGGTGAAGATGATGAGGCACATGTTCACCTCAGTGGATTCTTCAATAAGCAGAATTGCCGCATTTAGGCGAATGATAATCCAAGAGGGATTGTCGAAAAACAAAAGCATCCACAAAGAGTGACTGTTTGGTGCGGTTTATGGACTGGCGGCATCATCGGGCCGTATTTTTTCCAAAATGAGGCCGGTCAGGCAGTTACTGTGAATTGTGTTCGCTATCGTGAGATGATCACGAACTTTTTATGGCCCGAATCGGAAGATATGAATGTGGACGATATGTGGTTTCAACAGGACGGTGCCACTTGCCACACGGCTAACGAAGCAATGGCTCTTTTGCGCGACAAATTCAATGGCCGTGTTTTCTCACGTATAGTGCCGATGTCAAGATCATGTGATTTGACACCGTTGGACTTCTTGTTTTGGGGTTATTTGAAAGAAAAGGTGTACGTCGATAAGCCAGCAACAATTCAAGAGTTAAAGGATGAGATACTTCGGCATATTATTAGCATAAAACCTCAATTATGCCTCAGCGTCATCGAAAATTTGGACCATCAGATGGAAGTGTGCCGCCGTGTTCGCGGTGGCGGTTAGGCCGATATTTTGTTCCATACATAATTGAACCATACCATATTATCATAATAAAAAGAAATGACAATAATTTCCTAAATAATTTGTGTTTTATTCAAAATTAACTTATAAAGAATCGCGTCCAATAAGCATAAGAATCCATTCTTCATCGGGAAGAACTATGAATTTATGCGTTACAATCTTTCCTCAAAAATTAATTTTAGGTACAATTTATTTTTCCATATTTATTTGTCATTCCTCGAAGTAGGGTTTGTTTTTTCTTTTGGTAAACGAATGGCACCAAAGATCTATTTATAAAACTACATGTGCTTCCGGTATAGAAAAGAGAAAAACACGACTTATTTTCAGTGCACTTATTTTGTTTGTCAATGAAGGAAACACTTATTATTTGGAACGCCTTTATATTTTCTGAGTCTTCATTTATTTTGTTGTTTTCTTCTGAGTTGCAGTCATCTTGATTTTCATTATCTTCTTCTACACCAGCAGTTAAGAACTTCTTTTTTCGACAATTTTGATACAAATGTCCAATTTCATGACACAGGAAACATGAACTTCGTAGGCATTTCGGATTTGGACACTGGCTTTGATAATGCCCATACTCTAAGCAGTTAAAGCTTCTAATCTGTTCAATACTAGGTCTTGACAATTTGTTGGCAATTACAGGGGCATAAACTTTCTTTGACGTTCCAGCGGCAACAATAGCTTAGACATCTGAGACCACAGTTTTCATTGAGGTACTAGGAAGCAGACGTCGCTTCTCATATCGGTCTAGTAGTAACTTTAATTTTAACTTTAGCCCATCAGTGATACACTCTATTAGGTCTGTCTCAGGAATATTGGCGTGCGAGGCAATTTCTTGCATTTCAATTACATACCTTTTAACAGATTCATTTGACTTTAAACTACGTGATTTCATCTTTTGGAACACTTCGTTAATTTTGTTCAGACGACCAAATTCTTCCATCAGAACTTTATCGAGGTTTTCATATGTATGAAGAGCAGTTGTATGTAAGAAAAGTTTTGCTGTAACGTTTAGAATACGTCATACGCTTTCAAATTTGTCATGATCATTGCATCCCAATACTACAAAAGCACCTTCGATGTCTTATGTCTTCCAACCACTTACGAATGTCGTAATTGTCATCATCATCACCATTAAAAGGTTGTATAATGGATTCAAAAGCCAGGAAATCGAATTTCCTGGTTTCTACCAAGCCCAAATCGTCCTTTGATTTTTGTAATTCTTTTCGCTTTTGCAAGCAACTCCTTATCCACAAGGTTCATATCTTCATCGAGACCATTAACTTCAATGACTTCAGTTATTCTTCCTAAATCTTCTGGTTCCTAGTTATCATTGCCATCAAGATAAGGGTTTCCTCTCTTAGACACTAACTTATGGTATAATGGCCTTAAATCAGCCATAGTGGCCGTTATCTCAAACAGCACATTCGCTGCGGTCAAAGCTTCAATCAAGGCTTGGAGCTGAATATAAGCCATGTGAATGTTAAAAACTTTCTTTTGATTCGAATACAATATACGACGCGCAGAAAAAAAATATTTATTTGAATACATCTCTAATTTGCATCAAATTCCATACAAATGCATTTAAAACAACATAGGTCTGGCCAGACCCAGGTGGTCGGTCCGAAGGGTATCGGAATGGGTGTCGGTACGAGGGTTAATCTAATTGTAAAAAGCAATGTCCACACCAAGCTGTTGGTAAAAAGAAACCATTTCAGAAATTGAGTGCTAGTTGGTCATACAAATTTCACACGAATTAAAAGTAAGCTCTTGCTCAAAACAAAAAGTGTTTTTGTATCAAGCACAAAACTAATTTATGAGAGCATCACTTACCTAACATTAAAATTAAATCTGCACTCTCCCTGGCTCAGGATTTCATACTTGTACTAACAGTTCATTGTACTAAACAACCAAACCATACGAATTGGTTGAAATTCGGCTTCACATCCGCCAGTGTGCAGCAGGTAGCCTGAAGGTGCGCACTAACACGAATATCTATGCATGTATGCACTTTGTTAGTGGCGAAATTTGGATATGTGGTCCGACCATACTGCCTCGCCACTCGCCACTCACCACTCACTTTTGCTTGCACTTGCTATGCCCATGCACACCATGGGGGTATTAGAACTTGCTATATTGTTTGGTTGAATCCTTTTGGGCTTCCTGCAGATCGCATTATTTTACGCTGTATGAACAATATCCCTCATTGCGGTGCAAAGCTATGTGCTCTGCGTACCGCTGCTGCCCTCTTGCCTTGACGCAATGTTCTACACTTTTATTTACGAGTTATTCTCTGCAAGTCGAAAACCCTGCTGCTAATAAATTTCGACATGGATGCCTGAACTATATCCATACAATAGAACGCACAAACAATACACTGCCCGAATGTTCCCCCCGACTGCTCCCTGCAGCCAACCCACTTACGCAAAATATATTTGGAAGTTTTTCCTAGCCCAAAGGACCACGGAAGCGACAGCACGAACAAAATATGTGATAAAAAAGGGAAAACCGTTCCAAATTCCGAAAGTGTGTTCCCGAAAAACAGAACGACCATTAGGAAGCTGAATGCTGGAAGCTATAAGGGACAATGACTGTCGACTTTCCGTTGCCCCGCACGATAATGTGCTGCACCAAGCATGTGTGTTTCATTTAATTTTCCCAGTTTTCCTGCCACCACTGCCACCACCCGAGAAGCGAAAATGTCGGTCGGTGGATGTGATATCCTCCAAAAGCTGCTACTTTATGAAGGATTCCCTCGCTGTATCCCTTTTCTGCAAGTTGTTCATTTCCTGACCGCGAGAATGCGCGCAATTACAACAATTTTCGAATTGTGGTTTTCACAAAAAAAAAAGGATTATTTTCCTATGTTCACTGTGATAGAACCCATAAAGGCGCACAGAGCGCCAATCATCAAATAAAATGTACTAGTTTTCTATGAATAGGATGGCGGGGGGATGTGAGGAGGAGCAAAATTGGGGGAAAGGCAGCATTGAGAAGTCCCTTTGGCATAATTCTTTTTTTTAGAGAAGTCTTTACAACATGTTGAAAAAGTGTTCGTATAGTTATGAACAATTTAAGGATAGCATCTGAAAAATCCTTTCTTCCTTCCTTCTTCTCTGGGGAGCAAAATCAATAAACTTGTTCGAAACATTTTCTTCTACTTTTCAAAGTCAGTCCTTATCAGAAATGAAAAAAAAAAAATACAAAACCACATCTATCACAATTTAACCATCGACCACCCATTTTTGGTCTTTTAAAATTCTTGAAGTTTTTTTTTGTTGTTGTTTTTAGATTTAGCTTTGATGGTGTCCTAAAGAAAGTGATGGTAATGGAATTTTCTAACCGAAGTATCTTAGACCTCCCTCGACGACGACCGACCAACAACGACGGTCCGATCAAACCAAAACCGATGTGATGTATGGAATTCCTAAAATTTCATTTCTTTTCAAATATCTTCCCATTTAGGGGGTGGGCCTGTGTTTGTGCGAAGAACAAAGCCTGGACAATATTGTAGGAAGGTGAAAACTAGAATACTTCAATCAAAATTAGGGTCTTTTTAGCGATTTGATTTGTTCGTTCAGGGGACCGAGGGAATTCAGGGATTTTTCGGGGATCTGTGTGAGTGTCTTTTTGTGTTTCAGAAAAAAGTTTTTTAAAGTAACATGGAAGCACCAGATTCGTTCTACTTTTCAATGCTGAGAAGCATACTGAACGTTGTTTTCGTGAGGGTAATGTTAAAACAAAAAAATTAAAAATAAAATTGGAGTTCTAAAAAAGTCACTGAAAGTATGTTAGCTCTTAAATTATATTAGAAGGATACATTTTGAAAAAAAAAACCGTTCCAGTACATTCATTTAGTAATTTTACTAGGAATTATTTCAGGAAATTTGTAAAATTGTTACGTTTATACAATCGACTTGTTCTCTTTGACTTTATGTTTTAGTATCTCATAATTTTGCCACTACCATCACCATCTTGAAAAATTGCGCCCAAGAAAAATATAATTTTCGATGACTTTTTATTACTTGACGAGTTGCTATTCGATTTAAAAGCCTCAAATGTTTGCAAATCTTGACAGAAAGTCAGTATCATAACTCCGCGGAACCAAAAGAGTCGCCTTACGCTTGAACAACGTTGGGAAATATTGAAAACTTTTTTCCAAAGTAAGTGCTGTGTATCCCAATTAATGCGTTTTTTGAAAAGAAGTTTTGGCCGAAGTGAAGCACCCACCCAAAACTAAACGGTACCCTCCATACACTCGTAATGCAAAAACGACTCAAGCGATTTTGATAAAAAAAATAAAATGCACGACTGGGTCGCACAAACTTGCTCCTATGTAATAGACTAGGAATTTTAAAAACGAATGTTATTAGAGAAAACTGTTCATAAGGATCAAATTAATTTTTTTAATTCTTTAAGTAGTAAGAGACAAAAACAGAATGCTATGCAAATATGAATCTATGCAAGAACCAAAATTATAAGTCGTTTTAGTGGTTTCTTAAAAAAAAAAGGATTTTATATACAAAAATTTTAAAAGATTTTTAAGAAAAAATTTAAAGTTTTTATTATTGTTCGAATAAAAATTAAATTCAAAAAATATTTATTTAAAAGTTTTGAAATGCAATGTGTTTAAGACCTTTTAGAAGTTTCTTTTTAAAAAATTTCATTAAGATCCGTTATGTCGTTAATGAGAAATTCAAGATTCGAAAAAAAAGGTTCTATGGTAGGTATAAGCTGTAATATATTTTAATTTCAAAATTTTTTTTAATAAATTAAAGATCATAAGAATTAATTGAAAAAAAATTATCAAAATTCTAGATGGCGTTTTCGAGAAAAATACGATTTTTGAAAACCATTTTTTTTTTAATTTTTTAACATTTATAGATAGATAGATAGATAGATAGATAGATAACAAAATTTTATTTCAAAAAGAAAAGTGGTAAAATATTAACTTAGCTTACTTTACTTTAAAATTTTAAATTATATGACAATAACTTATAAAGTTGCCTGTCAGGTTAAAGTGTTTTAATATAAATAATTAGCTTAAGCTTAGCAATGTTTTATGAATACTCATTAATAATTAAATTTCGATAACGTAGTGCATTTTTGAGGAAGTTGTACAGTTGGTTATAACTTTGTCCATTGAGTATATTAAGGAACTGGTCTCGATTCAGATGCTCACTGCCGAAAAACTTCATTCTGTACGTCTTGAATATTGGACAAACTCCTACAAAGTGGTACGTATTTTCTGCTGCATCAAGGTTACAGATTGTACAGATGCCTATAGACTCTCTGTTGAATGCTCTGGCGTTAAGATTAAGCAATCCACATCGGGACGTAAAAACCAGACTAATCAACTCACGTGAATTTCGATCATTGAAGTAATTTGGAACTTCTGCGTATCTAAGGTTGCAGTACTCATCGTGAAATTGTGATTGTTTAGCTCGTTGTGTGTGTTCTGTCCAGTATTTTTCTCTTAGTTTAGTGCAGGTTTCTGTATGCAATGCACTCCACTCAGATTTCATAGACCAATTGAACTCGATTCCGCTCTGTTCGAAGATCGTTGACCATTCATTTGCCCAAAATATTTGTTTTCTAATGATGATGTTTGACAGCTTACGCGTGAGTCTGTTCTCAAGAAGGGTGTATATTTTTTGGATGTATCTGAAGTGCAATTCTAGTGTTGTAAGAAAGGCTTTGGGAAGTCCTGTTTCTATATTTATGGCATAGTTGGGTGTATTGGTTGGTAAAAAAAAGCATCTTTTTACAAAAAAACGTTGTAGTTTTTCTATTTCGGTGTGGTCAGTATAACCCCAAACTTGGGCACAGTAGTTCATAACTGATCTTGACGCCGCTTCGTATATTTTATGTTTTGCAGAATGCAGAATGTTTTTATTTTTGACGAAACTTGACCATGTAGCGGTGATTGAATTTTTTGCGATCGTAAGTCTTTCTGATAGATGCTCTGTCCATGACATGTTATAAGATAGTGTAACTCCTAGGTACTTGTATTTATTACTGACTTTGATTTCATCTTCGTTGAAGAACCATTTTTCACCAACTGCCCGACGGCCTCCGTTTCTGAAAATCACTATTTCTGACTTATTAAGATTAACAAGTAGATTCCATTTCAAACAATAGTTCATAAAGCTGTTTATCATTGCTTGTAAGGATGCAGGAGTGTCGGAGAGAAGAAAAATATCATCTGGATATAGTAAAACTTTGATTGAAACATCTTCTATTGTTATGCCCGCAGGTAGTGCAGGTAGTACAGTACGGCACTAAGAACGCAACCCTGTTTAACGCCTTGATTGATTGGGAAAAAACCGCTGGTTCCAGTACCATTCCAAACAGTTGCGCTATTGTTGTTGTAAAGAGCTTTAAGAATTGAAACCATTTTTGATGACAATCCTAGAAGCGTAAGTTTATAAAACAATGCATCTCTATTTATGTTATCAAATGCAGCTTTCAGATCAATGAAATAAGCATACAGTTTCTTCTTCTGATTTAATTGCAGCTGTATGAGACACGTTAAATTATAAATTTGATCAACAGATGAATAATTTGATCTGTATGCTGCTTGAAATTCATTTAATATTTGGTTTTCTTCAATCCAGCCATTGATACGTCTTAAAAGAATTGTAGTAAATAATTTATAGATGGTATCCATAAATGATAGACCACGGTAATTAACTACTTCGTTGGGATTACCTTTCTTATAGAGGGGAAATATAATAGATTTTTTGAACGATTCTGGTATATTTTCCGATCTGAAGATATCATAAAAGAGGCGATAGATTTTATTGATTAGAGCCGGCGTAGCATTTTTATAAAATTCAGAGGGAATGCCATCGATGCCAGGAGCTTTATTATCCTTGGCTGACCATATCGCATATTCTACTTTATCTATTTCAATGTCCTTGTCTAGCAAGGTAATATATCTATTAAGATGTGGAAACTCGTATGTCGTTTGAACATGTGATATTGGAGTAAAGAGTCTTTGGAAGTGTGTTTTAAACTCAGATGCCGTTATATTCATTTTTGTATTGTTCTTTTTGCCGCGCATTATTTTAGCCAGTCGCCACCAGTCCTTAGATACTGTTACTGACGAAAGTTGTTTTGCGATGTTGACGTAATATTGGCGTTGTTTCGAGAAACATAGCTGTTTATATCTTTTGTTTGACGCTTGGTAATTTTTCTTGAATACGTCTATGTTATGTTTCCGGTACATTTTCAGATTTTTAGATACTTCCGTTCTTGCATAATAACAGGCTGTATCAAACCATGGTTTCTTTGGCTCAAAATTTTGACTTCGTTCGCTATTGACAATGTTTGCTTTGTATATGCATTCTTTGATTCCAAGACATCGTGAATCCACTGATGGAGATGTTGTTATGCTCTGTATGTTTGAATCTAAGATGCGAGTGTATGTGTCTCTTTGATTGTCTCGCCATTTAAGCCTAGGTAAAAGTTCTATGTCGCGATTGCTGGATATTGCTTCTGATGAATTTAATTTCACTATGAGGGGCATATGATCAGAGAAAGACTCGCATCCAACTGAAAAGTTCTTGATTGCCCCAATAGCGCCATATGATGGACAACAATAATCTATAACTGAAGAACCTCGGCTGCTCACAAATGTGTATTCACCAGTCTTATCCCCATATCCTCTGCCGTTCAATATAAATCCACCAATTTCCTCCATAAATTCAATAAACGAATTACTATTTCGATCACAGTTATTAACTTTTGAAGTTCTGTTTATGTTGACTTGTGGTTCATTCCCAATTTGAATATCAATACTGCCCTTTGTACCTGTTCTGACGTTAAGATCGCCTACCAAAATAAAATCATCCAGTTCTGTTTCATAGAAAAAATTGGTTAGTTTTTCGAAATCGCTTCTCCACTGGTTGCAATTAATGTATGCCGGTACGAGGTTAAGAAAGGATCCTCCAAAGTATCCTCTGAGATAAATGGTGTCAAAGTATTTGATGAAACTGAGTTTGTGTGTTATTTCTATGCATTTCTTATATCCGTACAAACAGCCACCACTTGCTCTTCCTCTTGTTTGCTGATGTGTTCTTGTCGCAGGAATCCATTCTAGTTTGAACCCCATGAAAAATTTTTCGTATTTTTTAAAGTTTTCATCTGTTACAAAGGTTTCGTATAAAAAGAATATATCATAATTACAAACAAATTTAAAAAAGTTACATAAAATGGTTTTATTTCCGAGTCCAGCAATATTATATGATAAAACCTGACAGGCTTCTAATTGTTAAGCATTATTTGTAAGATTACTTGAACCTAAAATACTTTTATATTTCTCTTTAGCAACAACTACATAGTTACATTCTACATTTTTTAATAAACTTAGAATATATTCTTTGTCTTCGTGGCTAAAGGCTGTAATAATTCCTTCGGGGCTGCATTTGAACCTATGACCATTAATTTCTATTGCCCAGTGCTTTATTTCAATTCTTAGGTTGCAATTTGTTTGTAGAAGACACTTTTTAATTTGTCGAAGGTGAAATTTTTCTTTTCTCTCATTATATGTAAGGTCTCTGTTGATAAATATGTTTGTGTTTCTTAAACGTTGTGTTGCAGATAAAACCGAGTTTACACCATTAACTTTTCCTAGCTCAAAGACGAAGCTTGTTGATTTGTTTCTCAATCCAATTTTTCGGGTGTTGGTTGTTGTGACATTTACATCAAGTGTTTGGTTGCAGATCTGAGAAAACTGTTGTTTTGCTTCTTGAGTGGTTGAAGCATTCAGACCATTTACCACTACATTCAATCTTTTTGAGAATTTATCAAAATCTTCTATTTTCTGGTTGAGTTTGTGTTCATTTTCTCTAAGTTTGGCAATTTCTGACTTCAGTACTTTGTTTTCATCTTGCAAAACGGCGACTTCCTTTTTAATGCTGTTGATGTCATCTTTTGTTGCTATGTTTGTTTAACATTTATATGGTGTGTACGTTTATTTTTAGGTAAAATGAAATTTTTTTTTTCACATTTTGTAGATTATATTAAGAAACTTTTATTTATCAAGTTTAAAAGAAAATATTGAGTTTTGAAAAAAAACTTGAAGTTTTTTGAAAAATCCAAACAATTTTTTTTTTGAAAATTTGAATACACAATTCTATTTAAATTTTTTGGGAGCCTTAACAAAAAATAATGATCAAAATCGGTTGAACCGTTTTTGAGAAAATAAAGAACAAAAAAATGGTTCCAAGGGGGAAATTTTTGTCAACCTAAGGTAAAGTAATCTACCTAGCTTTAACTAAATAAATTTTTTTTTAATTTTTTTTTTAATATGGGGGGAAAAATCAAAGCCCGTATCCACCAAGTTAGAAGAAAATCGGCCGAGCCGTTTAAGCTGTAGTCGAACCGACAGACAGACAGACAGACCAAATTGCGAGACCCACTTTTTTGGTCTTTGCTATCATCGTAATGTCAACTTTGATCAAAATCTCGAGTTCGATTTTTTTTTCCGAATGCATAACTTGCCTTATAGTATGTACCTATAAGTGGCAAAAGCCAAAAGCTAAGAAAAAACCTGACAGACTTTTGTGTGTCCTACCTATGCCCTGACCTATGCAGCTATAAACGCTCATACTCATATTTCGATTATACAGACATTTGCTGTCATGATCTGTATGTGCGAAATAAAAAGAAAGGTAGGCCTAAACACTCCTGGTACAAACAAATGCAAAAACACCAGCATTCAGTTGGCCTCAGAAATGGAACAATACAAAACCGGGAGGCTTGCCGCCGATTTCTGAGGTCAACCCGGCGAACCCCACAGGCGGATCACTAGTGTGAAGCAGATACGTGGGAGAGTTATGATCCCCTCGACATCGAGATCATAACAGCGCCGAAGAAAAGGAAGAAGAAGAAGAAGATCTGTATGTGCACTAGGGCGTATACGTACTTTTTTATTCATTTTTTTTTTTTAAATTAAAATAAGACCAACTTATTGTATAAGTATTCGTGTTAATGTGATTGGATTTTTGAAAATATAATTTAAGTTTTTAAAATACCATCGAAACATTATTTTTGAAATCAAAGAAATGTGATATCGCATCTTCTCAGGTAACATATTGAGTGACATAATTAAAGGTTACGTTCAGTTTCCGTCTAGTTCTACTACTAACATTACAAAAAGTCTCAACTCAACTCAACTCATATCATATCAACTCAACTCATATTGACAAGACCAATGCTAATGACGGTATTTGTTTCGTTTGAGGTTGGTAGTAGTTGATAGTAGAGCCCAAGGAAATCAAAGCATGCTTTTCCGGTAGTTAAGTATAATGTACATGATATGGTTGTCCCCAGTTCGAGTACGTTTAAAAGTGGACCCGAAATTTTTAGCAGTGTTAAAATATTCAATATCTGAATTTTTTAATTTTGAACTTGAATAAATAGTTAAATTCAACAAATTTCGATAAAAAACAATGTTCATAGTTTAACAAGGACTTAAATTAAGATGATTTAAATTCGCCCAATTAAGGATATTTTAAAGATATACATTTATTTGAGTGGTCGCTTGTTCATTTAAGGAGGCCATACATCATCAGCATATAGCATGTGAAAAAGAGCAGTTTCTTTCTTATGAATTCGAATAGTTATTTATATTTAATAAAAATAGAATACACCCGAAAATGGAACCCTGTATTACCCCAGAAGACGTTGATAGAAATTACAATTTAACGTTCCTATAACTACTGACTGCTATCCCCGATAGGCAGGGCTAATCCAACTTTGAACTTACATTTTTCAACAAGGATTGAGTGATTGACATTGTCAAAAGCCTTAGAGAATTCAAGGAGCACTAAAACTGTAAATTCTTTTCTATCCAAGCCTTTTACTTTTTTCATCAATAACTTGCAAATTCAAAAACTGATTGCAAGTGATGTGTTTTTGTTTTTGCTTTTAAATAGAATATTCAAAGACTTTTGAGACAAATCGCAGAATTGAAATGGGACTTTATTCTTGTACGCTAAAATTTTGCTTCTTGGGTTTGGAAATGATCTTAGCTTTCCTCCATAATTTCTTGTATTTTTTTGATTTATTATGTTTTATAGTTGTTAGCAGCAGTTTTAACTTAAACTTTTTTCTAAAATATGTTGGATTCTTTTTTCAGGCATACGAAAAAATATTCCTCCGTAGGCCATAATGTATTTCATATTAAAACTTCAGAAAGGATTTTTTTTTCAAAACATATTTAAGAAATTCTTAATTACTAAATGTTGAGTTAAAAGTAAATATGAAGAGAATCGTTCAAAGCTATAGTGGTTACAAATATAATCCTAGTAATAGTAGAACAGAAAATACTGTGTAAGTTACTTTTTTGATTTTCTCTGTTATTGTCAAGTTCAAAATCTCGCGTTTTGTTAAAAATGGGAAAATTAGTATTCATACATACAATCTGTGAATTCTTGACGCTTTGAAGACGAGTCTGATATTTTGCGAAGAGTCATCAAAATGACTTTGTCGGAATCCAGTGCTGTCAGAACTCCAGAACATTTGGATCTCAATTTCTTAACATAGTCTGTGAAATAATGTGTGCAATTTTAAGGCATTGTAAGTTCCCTTAAAACACTTAAAAATCAGCATGAACTTCAAAAAGAATTATTGAAAGTCTTGGCAATTCTGTACTAAACTAAATTGACCTATCAAGTGCCAGTTTTGAACCTTTCGAATATCGCATACGGCAATGAATATAGCCTCCAAAATTCTCATTAAAGCCTTTAAAGACATTTGGGAGCATCATGGATTTTATACCCAGTCAGGTGCCAACATTAAATTACCACTCGATGATGAAATAAAACTGCCCTGGACATCCTTAAATGCCTAACCATTATTCACCACACACACAGCAGAGGTATCTGGGGTATTCGGTTGTTGAAAGGACATTCTCCCCTTTCCTCATTATACATTTTGGTAAGTGTTGATTTTCGTTTTCTTTTGTTATAGAAACTTTTTCAAATATATACATAGGTAAGATAGCTAAAGCATATATGTATGTATATGGTAAGCCTTCAAGGATTCATGCAGTTGAAGGGTAATTAATTCATTTCGATAGGCATTATTCGAGCCATTGTATTGAGCTTTTTGGCCAAAGAGATGACTGTGATGCTCTGCCAGCGCTGCTTTTCAACTCTCCGAATTCAAAACGTTAGTTAATAATGTCGTCTTTTCTTTTGTCCAAAAATAACACACACAAAAAAAAAGAAGTGAGAAACAGAAATTCGGGTGAATAAATTGAGATAAAGTCCTTGTTCTCCTTTTATTGAATATTTGTATTTATAGTGTAGCGTGATGATGATGGGGTTAGAGTTGGAGTGGGGAAGGTATATTTGCTTGTGCGGTTTTGTTCTTGAGG
The DNA here is from genome assembly GCA_911387755.1 of Chrysotoxum bicinctum. Lineage (NCBI taxonomy): Eukaryota > Metazoa > Arthropoda > Insecta > Diptera > Syrphidae > Chrysotoxum > Chrysotoxum bicinctum. Next base: position 34,996,989 of record OU426987.1, read on the forward strand.
TTTGTGCTTTGTTTTGTTCTTTTTTGGACTAGCTTTTGTTATTAAAATTTTGTGTTCTCTGTTATTGAAGTTACAAAATTGGAAATCAAATAAATGGAGCCATGAGCATGGAGATGGAAAATAGTATTTGACCTGTGAACAAGGACTTAAGTGTCCAATATTTGTTGAAATTGAAATTTAAATGTCAGTTTTGGAAATATTGGTACAGCTTGTTATTGGAAATTTCTATTAATTTACATGCAATTTCAGAAATGACAGGAATTTAATAAAGTTTGACAGCAAGAAAATATTGGAAGGATAGAACAAAAATCTGTTAAAATATTGTTACAGGAACTGACAGTATGACTATGAATAAAGATAATTTAATTTTCATACTCAGACCAAATACCTATATTAAACTTGAAAGCAGTACTTTTAAATATTATAAATATTAACAAAACATTATTTATAATATAATAAATTAGTAGATAATGACCCTGATCATATCTTTGGGGTGGTCTTGATGTGCGACTTTTTGTTCTTTGATGAAAGTCATCTTGATCATTTGAATTACGGGGCTTTTCGCATGTAAAGTACGATTGTATTTAAGTCTCCCGTTCCCTATTAAAGTCTAAAAATAGACCTTTAATATAAGAGGCATAGAATATTCGTATGTATTCATATATAATTATAAGAGATTGTTATTGTCTATTAATATTGTATAACATGTATCCTTTTGGAGATATAGTAAAAGGGGTGTTCAATTTGTGTGGGTAGAATTTGGTGGCCTGAAGCGACCATTTATTTTTGGTAAGATCTGTCAAACCTGTTGTTTTTTATTTAGTTACTGACGCTCTGGCAAGTTACACGATTGAACAGCACATCCAAATGATAAAATTTTATTATCAAATCAGTTTTCGTTAGTGCAAAGGCAAACGTTGCGCCCATTTAACACTATGCGTTTTTGCTCTTCACAATTGACTCTTCAACGGTTAGTACTCAAACTTGAAACTCGATTATCAATCAGCTGAAATTCAGAACGCAGGATCGTTCGAGAACATCGCCATGGTCCTTGAAAGTGTACAACAGAGCTCAACATTGTCGATTCCTCGATGTGCACAAGAATTCGGCCTTTTGCAAACTTCAACTTGAAAAATTTTGCGTTGATACTTATGCCTACACTCCTACAAGATTCAACTGACCAAGGAGCTCAAAATTGTATAAACATAGATAACGCCGTTTTTGCGCAGACTGGGCTTTGGATGAAGCGTTTGAAAAAGGAGCCTAGTTTTGGCCAAAAAATAATCTTTAGCAACGAGGGGCTCGTTTGGACGAATGGATGTTTTAACAAGCGAATTTGCAGTAAATGGGACGACGCACGTCAAATCACACGAACATCACTAGATGGCAAATAATTATTCAAAAATAACCTTCTTGTGGCTCTAATTGAACCATAATATTTCATGTGGTTCCAACACGGCCAGATAGCGGATGACACGTTTAAAATTCTGCATGAGCAGAATTGGCTTTTTCTTATGGAGTTTCCTGAAGTCGCGGTACTGGCGTATCTTTTTTATCGTCAGTCACCGCTAAATGACAACTGATACCATATTGTACCGGAGGGCCAAGAACACCTTGGACCCTACAGCGACCCCCCTCCCCCCCCCCCCTCCAAGGGAATCACCACCACTCCACGACAAATTCCAGCTTCGCAATTACTATTGAAACCGATTTTTTCTAAGTAACCTTGTCTAGACTGCGTCCAATGAGCTACGATGAGCAAGGACTAGCATTCCATTGTGCAGTAGGCTGGATCCTCTTTAGATATCCACTTTAAAGTCTCGACCTATAACCAACCTTCTTAAATGGTTCAGGTGGTGCGGTGCGGAAGTCAGCTGCTTCTTCTTATTTCAACCGTGTTTTTTTTTTAATTCGCATTGAACAATCATAAGTTTCAGATCCCTTATTTTCGTCGGAATAAATCGGCCCTATCGAGGTTCGGAGAAAATTATTTTCCGATTTGTTCGAAATCGGAGAATTTTCTACCGAGGTACCCTGTCCGACTGACATATCGGAAAATCTTCCGATAAAATGTGACGCTATATTATTATAAAGGGTTTTCCAATAAGAGGTGTTATTTTGATATTCAAATAAAAATGGCATTTTTGGAGATAAATGATCGGATATTTATTTCATTATAAAGAGGAAGGTATGCCGTTAATAATGGAATGCAACATCAGCCAAATGGCCGCCAAGACCACGCTTACAGGACCATATCCTTTTCATGAAATTTTCCATAACCAAATCGCAAAGTGGCTGCCCTATGTCCTCGATAGCCTCACGAATTTCATCTTTGAGGTCTTGAATCGACGCTGGGCTGTTGGCGTAGACCTTATCTTTCACGTGGCCCCAAAGGAAGAAGTCGCAAGGTGTTAAATCACAAGATCTCGGTGGCCAATTGTGATCACCTCTTCGAGAGATAACACGGTCCGGAAACTTTTCCCGTAAAAGATCGATGGTTTCATTGCTTGTGTGGCACGTAGCGCCGTCTTGTTGAAAGTAAACGTTGTCCAGATCAATACCATCCAATTCAGGCCATAAAAAATCATTAATCATCTCTCGATAGCGCAATCCATTGACCGTAACTGTTGCTCCAGCCTCATTTTCGAAAAAGTAAGGACCATAAACCGCACCAAACAGTCACGCGTTGAGGATGGAGAGGCTTTTCAACAATAACTCTTGGGTTTTCCGAGCCCCAGATGCGACAGTTTTGCTTGTTGACGTAGCCTCCGAGGTGGAAATGGGCCTCATCAGTCAAGATGATTTTTCGATGAAATTCCGGTTCATTTTCATGCATTTCAAGGACTCAATTTTAATAATTTCAATGCGTTGTTGAAGCGTGTATCGTTCCATTTTTATTAATAGCGTAGTTTCTACTTGTCAAATGTCAAAAAATGACAGCTTCAAAAGTGACAGCTACCGAAATAGCGGCCTATTCAAAATAACACCTCTTATTGGAAAACCCTTTATATTCAGCAAAGAATTTTTGACAGTAGTTGTTCGTTAAATTTCTTCGAAAATTCTCCGATAGAAAATATTTGCGGATAATTTTAAGAAAAATGGAATAGAATGAATGCGAATATATGCTTCATTTTTGTTTGTTCTGAAGTGGATACCTTGAACGAAATCTAAGTTCCGATCGGAACGGACTATCTGTTAGGGTAAGATTTACCGCAACAAAAACCATTCTTAATCTCGGTTCTTCAAACCTTCTTCGACTATGTTGTTTAGTCATAGTCTCACTCTCGATATCTATTTTCCCCTCCATCCCAACCATTCCCATTTTTCGAAACACATTTTGAGTCCCTGGTCCTCATGGTGCTTGATAGTAGCTCAGAGAGGATAACAAATAGGTACCCTTTAATTCGTTCGTGTTGAGCCAGCGGATGGGCTGGAGACTCACACGCCATCTACGAGAAACACATGATGTATTTGAAGACACCAAGAACAACACAACATCAACAGAATCAAAATAACTAACATTTGTGAAGACGGCTTTGAGCCCATCCTAAAAATTCTTTCCTTAAAACTTAACCTAAATAACAGACCAGCATAAAAAAATGGAATGCTAAACGCTCTTCCCTATCCCACCAAATCTGCACAAAGGTCTACCGAAAAGTAGATTGCGCGTTAGGTAGTTTAATTTGAATATTTCCCTTCCTTCATCGGTTCCTCAAAATTGTTAAAAGATTAATTACTAGTATTGGTTCCTTTTTCGAATTAGTACATAGTAAAATATAGTAATTGTAAAAATGTCAGGGTACGGCCTTGGATTCACTAAGTTTTGGGACAGCACCAACAACTTGGAGAATTCAGTGATTGTGTGGGTGAAAGAGAGTTTCGTTGGAATTTAACATCGTAGTGGTACCGTAACCGAGTTCCACGAAAGCTTTTGATTGAGAGCGTGAATGTGTGAGTGAAAGAGAAGGCCAAGAGAAATAAAGGCTAAATACCATAGTTAAGCTATTCTTGGCTGACCAGCTAAGCGATAGGCGATTTGTTCATTTTTGAGAAAGAAAAATATAAAAAGTTAAAGAAAGCGTTGAGAAAAGTGAATAGTTATTTGAAAAAGAAATAATAGTCTTGATTCGAAAGAGGAGTTTTTAATTGGAAAGGTTATAAGAATTGCCAGAACGGGGTGATTGGAATTATAGAGGAAAGAAGAAGGAAGAAGAGGAAACAAGATTCCAAAAGAAAGGAAAAGATAAGTAGAGTGTTATTTTTTTTAAGAGTTTAATTCATTTGATAAGAAGTGTTGTTAAATATACATTCGGTTGGCCTTTGATTCGTTTCGATTATATAATCTGTTTTATTTCGGGACCGAGTGATAGCGGTCCATTCTTGCGGTCGGTGTTTTCAAAATTCCCTTTGTTTCATTATATATGTATATAGTTTCAAGTTCTTTTTTTTATTAATTTCTCTTATTTTAAATTGGTTCCATCCAATTTACATTTGTACACTCATCATTGCAAAAAATGCAGTGTTGTTATAATATTTTATTGTCTCTATCGTTACTTCGTTAATCCTTTTTGACAGTTCGTCAATACGATCTTATCTCTCGCGCGTGCCGGTTGCACAATTTAATTGAAACTTACTCATTCGTTTGTTCTTTTTATATTTATAATTGGATTCGTGCAATCCTAAGTCGTGGTTTACAAAGTATTCGTCATTATAATTATCCTAATAATTTTTCTTAAAATTCGGGAAAAATATTACAACTTATCGTTTCGGTACTTCTTGCGAACGGATACCTCGATAGGGCTGAATGCGAGTTGATCGGCTAAATGAACACTGATATGCTGATTTAGTCTTAAATTACGTAAAATATCGCGGCATCAAAATTGTCTAAAATACATCAATATTGTCCAACTGAGATTGTTTGATTAAATTATTACTGTCGCTCTGCCAAACCATTAGATTGCGATAAAATGTATGTAGATAGAAATCTGCTATACTCTGTCCAATAAAAATATGCAGTGTAGGCAAGATAGGACGTTTGCATCGCATTCTGGCCACAGTGAATTGCATAAATCTGTCCTTCATTAAAGCTCTCACAGGGTTATCGTAGTGTTGATTTTAAATGGACCCTTTTTTTAAAGTTCTAAAATCAAAAGCACCTCAACAGAAACCCAAGAAAAAAAAAACTGAACAAGTTACGAAATGAACAAGGGTAACTCTGAACGCACATCGATATTCAATGGGGGTTAAAATTGAATAGCATCATCAACAGCCATAGACCACAGCAATTCAGTGCACACTCAGATGTGCGATCAATAGGACGTCGGGTCTACGTCAGATGCAATCGAAAATTTACGGGCGCGCAAACACTTTTTATGGAGGAATTCTTTCAATTTAGTATGGTGCAAAAAATAAAACGCTACTGATTTTCAAAAAGCTCTCCCATAAGACGTGTACTGCATATTTTTATTGGACAGAGTATAGTTTGAAATTCCAATCCCAAGCATATTCTTTTTTTGAGTTGTGCTGTGGACTACTATCTGTTTCAAAAACTTCTGGTATTCCATTAAATGAAAAATATTAAAAAAAAACCCGTACAGAAGCTATCAGGTTGAGAGAAGTCAGTATCCAATCGAACTGAGAAAATAAAAAAAGCACAAGTCAGAAACCAGAATTAAGGCAAAAAATCCAAAGATAGTAAAAATTTCTGGTCATTTTGTCAAGAAAGTAAAAAATTCATCATCTTCGGTTACAACGGGCGTCTGCAATGAAAACCCTCTAACTAGATCTTCAGATAAGGCAAATGTACTCGCAGCTCAATTGTATCTATGTTCAATGGGTAACTCCGCTCCTCCTTATCGCATAAACTTCGTTCTTCTGAAGGGGTGAAGCTTTTCCATCGCTCCTACTATTCTGGAATCTTCCATAGAAGATGGAAAACAACATTTAACTAGTATATTAGTATATTCAACCTCTTTTTTCCAACATCATAGAATCTCTGATCAATCAACTGGTCAAGAAATATGTTAAAGATAGAAAGCTTCTAAATGACCGGCAGTATGGCTTTCGCACATTGGTGCGAGGTCTGCTGATGATCTGATGGCGTGTCTCATCGAAGAATGGTGCAGATCTTTTAATCATTTTGAAGAAATTAAAATCATCGCAATTGATACTCTCTCTTGATGAATCTATTCTGTGTTGGATTAAAAACTACGAGGGCGGGTCAATAAGTCCGTGGAATAAAACACAGATTTTTTGATAAAAAATAATTTTATTTTTCAACGTAGTCTCCCTTGAGCTCTATACACTTTGTCTAACGCTTCTCCAATTTTTGTATCCCTTCCAAAAAAAATGATTTGTCGAGGTCCTCAAAATAGGCCTTTGTTTGCGAGATGACTTCATCATTGGAGTCAAATCTTTTTCCACCAAGCCATTTCTTCAGGTTTGGGAACAAGAAGTAGTCGCTCGGAGCCAAATCTGGAGAATAGGGTGGATGAGGGGGCAATTCATAGCCCAATTCATGGATTTTTGCCATGGCAACTGCACATGTGTGCACCCTTGCATTGTCTTGGTGGAAAAGAACTTTTTTCTTGGCTAAATGAGGTCGGTTTTTTTTTAAATCGTCATTGAATCGGTCCAATAAGTTGGCATAATATTCCCCATTGATTGTTCTTCCCTTTTGAAGGATTATCCCGCGTGCATCCCAAAAAACAGTCGCCATAACTTTATTGGCTGACAAACCCACCTTGGCCTTCTTTGGCGCCGATTCACCCTTAGAAACCCACTGTTTTGACTGTTGTTTGGTCTCTGGTGTGTTGTGATGGATCCATGTTTCGTCCACGGTTACAAAACGGCGCAAAAACTCCTCCATATTGCGATTAAACAACGCCAAACCTTCCTGTGAAGTTGTTACACGATTGCGTTTGTGGTCGACTGTGAGCAAACGCGGCACCCATCTTGCGGAAAGCTTTCTCATGCCCAAGTGATCATTCAAAATTGAAACCACTGAGCCATGCGAGATCCCTACGGCTTCCACAATCTCTCGCACTTTCAATCTTCGGTCGGCCAACACCATATCGTGAATTTTTTCGATTGTTTCGGGTGTAGAGACCTCAACTGGGCGTCCAGGACGTTCGGCATCTTCAGTGCTTGTACGGCCACAACGAAATTCAGTAAACTACTTTTTTACCATTGAAATCGATTGTGCAGAGTCCCCATAGTATTTATCAAGCTTAGCCTTGGTCTCGGTAATGGTTTTTTTTCGCAAGAAATAATGCTTAATAAGCACACGAAATTCACTTTTTTCCATTTTCTCCTTAAATTAGTGAGTAGTCTGATAAAAATAACAAACTAACTGACGCAGCAAGTTTAAGTTTTGACAGGAGTCAACTGACAGATGCCTGTTGACAGGAGCAGTGTTGCTGTTTCAGTAAAGAGGTCAGAAATTCAAAAAGTCACGGACTTATTGACCCGCCATCGTACCTTTAGAACCCCTTAATATAAGTTTTATCGGGCGGTTTTAAGTCCGGAATTCATTAAATAAATTCTCCAGGACTCTGTTTTTCCTCCGACTCTTTTTTCCATATAAAAGGTGGACCATCTAGTGGTTTCTTTTTAAAACATAGGTTATTTTGACACGAACAGCTGTTTTCCGCTCGAAATCTTGACAGAAAGTCAGTATCATACCTCCGCCGAACCAAATTAGTCGCTTTACGCTTGAGCAACGTTGGGAAGTATTGAAAACTTATTTCCAAAGTGAGTGCTGTGTAGCCCAAACAGCGCGTTTTTTTATAAGAAGTTTTGAGCGAAGCACCCATCGCGCATGCTGTACGCAAGTTTGTGCAAGTAGTTCGTGGTATGCTATTGGACAATACTCCTGGTTACCATCGTCGCACCGTGTGCACAGACGAGAATGTAGCTACTTTAGCCGAAAGTGTGAGACTCAATTCACGAACATCAACTCGCCATCGATTTAAACATTTCACCCACTAGCCTAAGGAGAATTCTGCACAGATATCTCGGATTACTCTCTTAAAAGGTCCAATTGACTCAGTAATTGAAGGCGCAGGACCATTTGCTTGAACGGAGTTGTGTACCATAAATAATGTGAATGTTTGCTCTTATTAATAAAGCTATAATACACGGAAAAACTTTAATTTTGTTAATTTTATTAAATTTTATTAATACTAGCCGACCCAGCTGTCGAAATTCGAGTGCCAATTTATTTATTTAATTCATTATCATTCAATAAAAGACAGAGAATTCATGATTTCTTTAAATTGTTGAATGCAATGAGAAGTACCTACTAAGCACTCAATCCTGGAGTCCAAAGGAAAACAGTTAATGGTAAACAAACTTTCAAACCTGTACACATTTTTGACACATTTCAGATTTTTGACACGTTGCAGATTGGTTGTTGGGTTGAAATGATGTTATTTGATGTATCAGAATCCGGTATGTTTAATGTGGATTTTTCGATGTTTCTTAATCCATCGACATCGTAGACATCCTTTGATGGAATTTGACAGTTTATGTCTTGATGAATAGAGGACGAATTCAGTTATGACGTACAGAGTATTTCGTACCAAATGTTAGCCTAAAGCCCTAAAATTGCTCTTTTCCGGAGCAAAAAATAAAAAACCTTTTTTTTGGATATTTATAGATTTTTTTTAATCCATCGAAATCTTAGCCATCCTTTGATCGAATTTGACAGTTTATGTCTTGACAAATAGAGGACGAATTCGGTTATGACGTACAAAGTGTATTTCGTACCAAATGTTAGCCGAAAGCCTTAAGATTGCTCTTTTCCGGAGCAAAAAATAAAAAACCTTTTTTTTTTTATGTTTATAGACGCTTTTCAATCCATCGAAATCTTAGCCATCCTTTAATGGAATTTGACAGTTTATGACTTGACAAATAGATAATTCAGCTTTGACGTACAAAGGGTATTTCGTACAAAATGTCAGCCGAAAACTTTTTTGACACTTTTTAATCCATGTACAACGTAGGCATCATTCAATGTTATTTGGAAATTTATAGCTTACAATAATAGAATATTTTGTGAAAACTATCAAAGCCATAAGTCAATCTTATCATCGAAATCGAAATTAAAATCAAATAGGAACAGTATTGAATCATTTCAGTGAAATGAAAATGATCGAATGATCGGTTGGTTGAAATGATCGGATCAGTTTCGTAATCGATTGTTGAACGATTCAATCATTTGAAATGAACGATTTACTCAGCTCTAATTCGAATTTGATATTTTGTTTGTTTTTTAACGCATTCTTGTCAAACCAGGGGGATATTTTATTTTCAGGGAAGATTTGAAAACAGTAACGCATAGAATAAAGCTAGAACTACATGCTCTCTTTTTCCAACTCATTTCAAATTTCTATCTTCCATCTCGAAAAACACAAAAAGTAAAAGTTGAAATGGTTCTAAATTTGACTTTTTCACTTTTTGAAAACACTAAGGCTAGGCGCGCACATTCAATTTTTAGTTTCGCAACTGCTTGGTTCGAGCAACTAAGAAGTTTGTGTTTTGACACAAACAAACGATTGCCCAAAAAGAGTTCGCTATTTTGTGTAACATATAATTGTATGCACCTGCGCGGACATGCAACCAAATAGTTCATCTATTTTCTATAAGCAACGAAACAGTTGTGCAACTAAAATTGAATGTGCGCGCCTAGCCTAACACGGAATTTGCCCGATAGATGTAGTTAATACTCTAAGACTTAACTACATTCAACTTCAAAGGGCGTTTTTCTTTTTTCATTCAGAGTAAAGTACTGAACAGAGCACGAGCATGTCGAACATGCTCTGAACTTTCTCCGAATCGAGTGTTCTAAGAGCTCTAAATTATTTTATAAACACAACACACGCGAGTTTTTGAGTTTTTTTCCTGTCTGTCAGAATGATTTCAGCATTTAACTCTCTCTGCTCAGCTATTTTATACTGAGCTCATAGAGTGCGCTCTGAACAATCTCTGAACACGCTCTAAACGAAAAAAGAAACACAAATTTGAACTGTTATACACTCTGAGCTAAAAAAGAAACACGATTATTTGTTTGACAGTTCAGGTTCTACTCTGAACTAAAAAAGAAAAACACCCAAAGAGTGAAAAGTGAACAAACTGTGCTGTATTTTTCCAAACAACAACAAAAGCAAAAGTTAAAATGGTTCTAACGTTTCCTAAACTTAAACCACAGATAATTATATACATATATAATGTATGATAGTAACTGTATGACAGAATAGTGTAAATGTATGCTCTATTCAGCAACAGACGTCGGGGCATTTTTTTGCAATTTTTTTTTGTTGTTTTAAACAATTTCTGTGTAGTATATTTAAATAATTTTGGCATTGTGCACATCTATGCAAAAAATGCTTTCGTTTAATATGTAATTTATGCCCCTTCGGTTTTTGTGGGCCGCGTAAGGTGTACCACAAAAAACATGTTTGCCGTTTTATTATATGATTATTAAAAAGAAACTGCTTATCTATTAAAAAGTTTTTCTGATGTCAGTACTTTCACCTCTGATGTGTATCGAATTCCTAAAAGGAAAGACGCTGTAAGTCTCCATGCCACAGGTTCATACTTATTCCTGCCTATGCATATGGAGGTTCTAAAAAGTCTATTTCTTCCCAGAGGTACTAGAGTCTCTTAAGCGATAGTTACCACTTGAGATAATGGCCGGTAATTTAAGTAAACACTCAATAGTTTCGATATACCTACATATATCGATTTTTGTGTGCCAAGAAATTAAAAAAATAAATTAATTATAACTTCATACAAAATAATTACAGCTTTCGAAAACACTTGCGATAGCTTAAAAATAATCTATAGCCATGGATTATCGATAAACTATCAATGTTTCAGAAACATTAATAAAAACCATTTAAAATATTTTGAACGTTCCTTTTTTTAGTTAAAGTTTAGAACATAAAAAGATACCTAGACTAATGTCAAAGATGCGCCCTTTAGTTTAATAACCTATTTCTTCTACCTCATAAGGCTATAAGTCAACCCCGTTTCAAATAAGACCCCTCCCTTATGCCTGTAATCATTTTTCACATAAATGTATGTGCGAGAAAATGTTTCCTAAATTTCAATGTCTTCAAAAGTTAATGTGTGGAAGAAAGGTGTTATCTGTTGTAGAAACGATATATTTCCATCCGGAAATTCAAGCTAAAAGAAGCCTTGAATTCCCTTCTATGGGATTTTCACTCTCACCATACAGATTTCTAATTTTTTCTTCCCAAAATTAAAAGATATTATGGTGAAGTGTGTATTTGTGTGAGTGGAAAGATGATATATTAACAGACACCCGGTACTAAAGCCTCTTTTCTTCAGCTTTTAGTTTTCTTCAGTGTTGCGTTATACGCACGGAATTCTAATCATCTTCCTATGATTCTCACATTCTTTCCTGAGCTCTTGTTTATTAAACGCCCACGTCTGTAGGGTAGATGTTTTGTTTGGAGTTTAGCCCGCTATTCATGAGATGTAGATACAAATACGAAAGGAAAAAATCTGTACGCATACAATGACGGATATGCTGTATATTTCATTATAATGATGTATATGGGGTTCCTTTCCTTCTGCACGGACGATGAAAATCAGCAAAATCAAGCACACAAAAAGGAATATATGAGTATCTACCAAATCCCATCACATCCTTCATCACAATACAAACTAAATATGTTGCTGAACAGTTTCTTTTTTTTTGTTTTGCTTTCTCACTTCCTGGTGCCTGGTGAGATTTTTCCTGGTTCAATATTATTACACAACAGTAGATGAGATGCATACACTTATACCCACACACAGTAAACCAAACAAATTGACATTATGAGCGGGGATGACCTTGCTTTTGGGGGATATCCTTTTTGCGAGGTTTCATACGTGTACACACAATATACATGGCCTTATACTTATGCATGTGTTCTCAAATCTCTTTGGCTTTAATGTAAATTTTCAATTGGTATTCTATTATACAGAGTCACATTCATACATATTGAAATAAACAGTAACAAAAATAATTCAGTTTACAGAAAGAGGGAGAGAGCAATATAATCAAACTGATATGATGAAGAAAATTCATATTCCGTATGATTGATCAGGCTCGTCCTTGACTCTTTTGCATACGTAAAATTGTCATAAATTTTTTTACTGTTTGCCTTTGTGTTTGTATTAAGAAGAATCAAAGACCAAGTACCTTGATATGGAAATTGCATAGGTATTCACATTTAAAGCTGATTGAGATCATAATATAAATTGAAACATGTACATACTCGTGATAGCTACAAGTGTATTTACATATGTAAAAGTGGGTGTTGTTATAATTTTTGTTTGTGTCTTCGAAAGTACTTCAATCAAACAGGTGATTTGAATTTTAAGGAAGACATTCGGAGACAATTTTAATAAAGATTGATGAGCGTCTTCCCAATGGAATTTAAAAAAAAGGAATTTTATTATCTGATTTCCATCAATATTACTTACGAGTTTGTTATTGCAAGCTCCAAAAGAAAAATCAATTTCCCCCAAGATCAAGCAGATTATAATGCAGTTTACAAAGTTGAAAAATTTTAATTGCAGAACCAGTAGATTCCAGACCTTTTATTTTTAAGCGTTTAGGTGTTAATTGCACTCCTTCTTAAAAATAATTAAATTCGTATTAAGAAAATAAATGGCGCAAATGGACGGTCCGATAGAAAGAACTAAGAAACTAAATTGATTCCTAAAATCTTCTTAAATCGGAAATAAAATCTTCTTCACTCTTCCTCAAATAGGAATTATATTTTTGTTGCTCTTAAAAATGACTTTCTTAATACTTCTTAAGTCTTTCTCAAAAATATGTTTTTTTTTAATTAAATTTCTCTGTTTCAATTTTTGTATCTTACATTTCTTATTTTTTATTTTCTATTTCAACTATACCAACATTATTATTCACCATTTTGTTTAAAACTCAATTCTTACTTATGTACCTGTGCTTCCAAAGGGATTCTAACCGCACGCCGTAACTGTGTGTTTCTTCCTCAGCAAATCTAATATATGTTATGCTTGTCTAAGATCGCAAGATCAAATATTTTTAGAAGGCTTAAAGCAGTATTAAAGAATCACAAAGATACCCATTAACGATTAAAGAAGTATTAAAGAAACAAAAAATAATAATTTCAATAATTTCATAAAACAACAATTTAGGAGATGGAAATTGAAGAAGTATTTAAGAATTCTTAAAGAAGAAGTAAATATATCAATTTAAGCTGTTGATGAAATTACCTAAGAAGAAAAAAAAAAGACTGAACAACAAAGAAGCCACCCAAGTAACATTTTTTTTTTGAGCTTTGCGTTATTTAGCAGCTCTGACAGGGTTAAATGCAAGGCACTAGCTCTGTTTCAAAACTGATTGCTACTATTGGTGAACGAATTTAAAAAAATATCTTTATAAAGGAGTTTCTGTACCATCTTTATCTCCGTTGCGTTTGAAAGTTTTCTGCTCGGTAAATATGCTCCATAATAATGTTTTCCTTAGCTGCCAGAAAGCATAAATACATTTTGATTCTTTAACCTTTAAAATAGCTCTTTAAAAGCAAAACAATTTTTTCAAGGTGCTATTTAAGAGCTATAAGCTTATATCTTTATGCATGCTTAAGAAAATGGCTAAGAATCAAGAAAAACAGAAGCTTTATCCAAAAAAGTACACAAGAAAAATAATTTTGTTTCTCAAGTTCAAAATTAAAATAAATAAAATGTACGACTGGATCGCACGAACTTATGTAAAAGTACTTTGGAATTTTAAATACATTTTATAAATATAAAATGTGGATTTAATTAGATAAAAATGTTCAAATGCAGGGAATTGCCGTCTGATATCTGGAAAGAATTAATTTACGCAAATAAAGTTTAAAAATCGTTTTATTAAAGTTTTTTTTTTATATAACAAATTTCTTTAAAAATTTTCTAGAACAAAATTTGGGATGCCAATTTTAAGTGCTTAGTAATATAGATTTTTGGAAAAAATTTCAAAAGATAATCGTTCACACGTTTTCAAGATATATATTGATTTTTTTTTTTTTTCAAAAAACAAAAAAAATATTTCTTGGAATAATTTTATATACAATATTATTTTAAACTTAAGGGAGCTCCTGTTGAAAGTTTTTGGTTATAATCGTTAGAGCCGTAGATATGAAATTCGAAAATAAAAAAAAAACGGTTCTATGACAGTTACCGTTAATAACATTTTGCCCCAAAATTTTTTTTTACAAAAATGTAGTCCATGTCCATAATATCACACTAATTTTTTTTTATCAAAATCGTTAGATCCGTTTTCGAGATAAATAAAATTTTGCAATATGGGTGTATGTGGGGTACCGTAAGAGTTTCCCCTCTAGGAATCACCGAAGAACCTTAACTACCGGGATTGAAGAACATCGGTATAGTAGTATAGGCTGTAGGGAGAGGTACCAGTGGCGTGGCGTCCATATAACCCGATTCCTATCGGGTTACCTTTTAAATTTTCTGCTAAATAACAATGTTTACTAAATAACAAACGACCTTGCTGCACAAGAATGTTTACTAAATAACGACCAACATAAGACCCACTTTATATACTAAATACGTATCTATTCGTTAACCTCCACAAGCTGCACACTCCACCAACTCAATTGAACTTTATTCTCATTTTTCAATCCAATACACACCACCAGCCAGCTCCACACACGTTATTATCATGACTCATGAGTAATTTCTTCCAAACTCTCTGCCCACAAGCCAAAGCAACTCGAAATATCTCGGGTTCTTCTAAGATCTTTCGCTGGATACAACAATGTTAGTTTTCTTTCTCTGATTTACTTATGGTTTTTCTCAGTTCGGATCGATTCTGTCTAACGCCCACTGTCTCATGCAAAGAAATAACACGCTTTTCTTCGACTGATTTGATGAATGTTGTGTTGTGTGTGAGGTGAGGTGAGTATACCCAATTCCAAAAGCAAGTCACTTGGTCAATGGTGGGTTGGGCAGAGAGAGAAAATGGTGCGCAAGAAATTTAACTAATGAAGAACTGAAGACTGAAGCTGAAGCTGAAGGAGAAGGTTATTTGTATTTGTTAAATTTTGTTTTATAAGTGCTCTTCTCCGCTTATGAAAAAAATAACTCGCTTTTTACAGACTTATTTGCTGAATTGTGTGAGTTTTTTCTACCGCTGCACTTTCTTGGATTAATTGAGTAGGTCATTCATTCATTCATACATATTTAATGGATTCTCAGTGAGAAGACTGAGAAGAAAGGCTTTCAGATTTAGCACTTATTTCCACAGAAAAGCGGCTTCTTTTAAAAATAAGGAATAGACCTGACTTCTATGAAACAGTTTTAGCAGATTTTATAAAAAAAATATCGTAGAATAGCTTTAGAATATATGTAAATAAGAGAAGTTTTTTTTGGTAACACTTTTCATAGTTTCTTATTTGTTTAGAAACGCAAACTTTTGCTGTTTTTTTTAATAACATACATTATTATATTTATTGTAGGCAAAACTATTACATTTCTTATACTTAAACCTATATTACACAATTTACAGAGATTGGTAACATACATAATTCATCTATTTGTAAGCTTTTGTACATATGTACATGCATAACTATTTATTTTAAATTGATATTTTTTATATCATGATATTGAAATATGTACTTAAAAAATTTAATTGATTTATTTGCTTATTAATCTCATACTTTAATATAAGTACTTTTGTTTTGAAGTTCCTTATTTTTTATTTTTTATTTCATAACAATACCTTACATTTTTCTAAATGTAGTGCATTTGCATTTGCCAGAAACGGTTTCTTTCGAATCCACTTTTATTATGCTTTAAGATTATTTATAATTTATAAATTAATGATTTGAAGTATAAAAAATTGACATGAATTGCTTCGCTAGTTTGTTTCGGAAATCACAACTGCAATACATTTTTTAATTTAGGATACATATCGATATTAGATTTAATTGTTATCGTTTGCAGGTAATTAGTCTAAGCTTCGACTTACCATTTGAAATTATTCACGCCACGCCACTGATAGGTACAGACATACAGCCACACTAAAACATGTTTTTTGTGTACTAAATTTTCCTTAAAATTTTTATAAAAAAAATTGATATGAAAATAAGTATTCAATAAAATAAATTTTATAATGTACCTTATTTAAAAATTTATTCGAGTATCCGTTTTCAAGATATTGAATTTTCAAAAACAAAATTGTATTATTTTGTTAAAAATCCAAAAACTATTTTTTTCGAAAAAAAATTTTCAGATTATATTTTTTCAAATGCATAGGAGCTTCTGCATGATAATTTTGGTTAAAATCGTTAGAGCCATTGATGAAAAATTCAAAAAACAAAAAAGCCGTTCTATCACATGTAGCGTTAATAACATTTCCCCCCAAATTTTTTTTTTACCGAAATGTAGTCCATGTCCACAATATCACACTTATTTAATATTTTTATCAAAATCTTTAGAGCCGTGTTCGAGATAAATAAGATTATGCATTACGGGTGTGGGGGGAGGGGGTTTTGGAGCTAAAAAAAATGTCCCCTCTAGGGAATCACCGAAGACCCTTAACTACCGAGATTGAATAAAAAAGGTCCAGTGGCTTGAGCTCTAGATCGAGGTACAGACATACCGACATGCAGACAGACAGACGGAACTGTCGGACCCACTTTATTCGTCTTCGCTATCATCGAAATGTCAATTTTTTTCCAAATGCAGAACTTGCCCTATAGTACCTACATATGGACATACGAGTACATACATATATCGCAATTAAAAATAAAAATATTTCATTTAGTTAAAGATATATGTAATGGTTAAAAAAATCCAAAAAATGTATATTTAAGGTACCCCAGAATAATTTTTTTCGTTTTTTAATGTTCTTAAAAAAATTTCAAAACTTAATATTTCGAAAATCTCATTTTTGACTTTTTAAAACTTGACAATAACGGTGGGTATCGTACAAATGTAAAAAATATTTTTCGAAAATCGTATTTTCCTCGAAAACGACGCGTAGAATTTTGATATAATTTTTTTAACTTCCCATAGGGAGTTATTGTAATCGGTCCGATTTGTCAAATTGGAATTTCTGACATTTCTCGACGTTTCAAGGTCGAGGCTATATCAATCATTTTTAGAGAGATGTCTGTGTGTGTGTGTGTACGTACGTTCGTACGTTCGTACGTCCGTACGTTCTGGTACCATTTTTCGTCGTCGATATCTCAAGAACGAGTAAAGATATCGACTTCAAATAAATTTTGTTTAATAGATAATAACTTCGAAAGAGGCTGAAAGGGCGTTTAATAAAATTTAGTGAGTAGTTTTTTTACTATAACAAAAAAAAAGTAAAAATTTTGGTTAGTTTCAAATATCTCACGAAAAAATAATGCTATTGCTTTCAAATAAAATTTAGTATACTCATTATAAGGTCATACAGATTTGGTATGAATTTGGAAAAAAATGAACATACCCTAATTTTTTTAAATACAAAAAACTGAAAAAAAAAATTTCATAACCCAGACATTCTAAGAATGGAAAACAATTTGAAACTCAAAATAGTTTTATTTTACGAAAAATAATGTGTTTGACAACTGGTGAAAATTTCAAAAAAAAAATCAGTTTACAGGTTTCTTACAAAAAAATAAAAAAAACTATATAAAATTCTATTGAAAATTGGTAAAAATTGTTTTTCCACTCAAATTTCTCGAGAACTAGTAGTGATATTGACTTCTAATTTAGTTTATTTTATACATACTATAATTTTGTACAATTTGTAAAATGTTGACAAATATTGAATTAATAGTTTTTTTTTCTTAAACAAATGGGAAGTTATCAGTGTGGGTCGCACCCAGCCTCTTTTTTCAATTAATTCTTACGATCCATCAATATACGATAAATCAATAATAATAATTGAAATTAGGGTGTTACCTACTCGTACCTACTGTACCTACCATAGAACCATGTTTTTTTAAATTTCTCCTTATCGGCTTAGCAGATTTTAATGAATTTTATAAAAAAGCTTCTAAGAACATACAAAAATATTGCATTTCAAAAATTAAAAAAGAAAATGTTTTTAAATTTTAAAAATAAACCAATTTTTTTAAAAAATTCAACATCTCAATAACTGGTAAATATTTTTTTTTTTTAAATTTAATTTTTATTCGTACAATAATCAAAACTTTAAGTTGGTGTTCCAAAATTGTTTCTTAAAAATGTTGTTAAAATCTTGTACGTAAAAGCTTATTTTTTTTTTAAGAAACCACTGCGACAACTTATAATTTTTGTTCTTGCATAATTTAATATTTGCTTGAATCGCATAGCATCCCGTTCTTAGCTCCAAATACTAATCTCTAATAACATTCTTTTTTTGAAATTCTTAGTTTTTAACATAAGAGCAATTTCGTGCGACTTAACTTTAAGTTTAATTGATCTAGCAACACCAAACGTTGAAGTTCTCCATTAGACAGATTTTTTGTCTCCTCAGCTTCATTAAAGTTCAATTTCTTACGTTTTATTTCTGGAGAATCTCGGGGTAATTCCATTAGTAATTCCATTAGCAGCAATACTTATATATCAGCTTCCTTTTCCGTTTGCATCTGAATGGGATTATCTACTTCCACAGATAAACCACCTTAAGTAAACAACAGTAAAAGTATAGTAATTAGCTTTATAAAACAATACGTACCAGGAATGTAAGAGATAGATGGCTTTTCATCATTCTTTGAGCCTTAAGGGCTTATTTCCCGGTTTGTTAAGGTCTGCCTTCTTCTGAACCTCTGTCTTACAATCATTTAGCCTCTTTCTAATTTGCTCTTCTGTTATTTGAACACCGGCCATAGCCATAATAAATAATTCTATAGCTTCGGTAATCTCCTTTTTAATACACGGTTGTTGTGACTTATTCAAAAGAACGTATGCTCTTTTGAAATTCACACTAAACCTATTTGTAATTGAGAAGCTTCGCTTCATATATGAATCTATGGATAAGATAAGACCAAAAGTATTCAATCTCTTATTCAGTCAGCCTCTCATCTAAGGTCGAAACATAACTTCTTTGATGTTGCTTATTCTACTTTTCAATATTGTCTTCCTAAGAGCCCTTACGAAGCTTTCAATAGTTATAATACAATTTGTGTATACTTTTCTTTCTTACAATAAATTCAAAGCAGCTGAAAATATATACAAAAACAAACCCCCAAACAAATGAAAATCAATTACGAAATCTCATGGTTTAATTTGTTTTTCTTTTGAAATTAAAACTTAAAATCACAAACACACAAAATTATAAAAGGAGCCATTAGTTTTTTTTTAATCTAATTTATTAAATCTGTTGACGAAAAACAAAGATGAAAAAATGAAAGAAAAATATCTCACTTTAGATACGAATTTGAAAACAAAAAAATAAAATCTAGTTATCAGACCATAAGCAAGGAAAATAATATGAAAACCGAAAAAAAAGCTTTATTGTTGAGTGTCCTGTCCACCCTAATTAACTAGTAATTTTCTTGCAGAATTGAGATAACAAGAAAGAATAAAAAAAATAAAAAAAATTAAAATGATGAAATTGTGAGGGAAGCATGGGAAATATGACATCGTTTGACTTTCATCCAAAGGAGCCAGATATTCATCACGTGTTTTTTATTTTTATTTTTTTGTTTATTTTCGTTGGTCATTTTCACTGGCTTTGTATTTGTGCTAAATGTATTTCCGGAAATGGCTGACGTCTGATGGCTGTTGGTCAACCGTTATTTCAGCCATTTTGTGACTTAAGGCAATGTCACAGATGGTTTTAATTAGTTAAATAATACATTTCACGTCCAGATGAAAAAACGCCATTTTTTTTTTGAAAAAATGAAGGTATCGTTCAATTAGCGTTGTGTTTGTTTTTCATTTACTTTCATGAGGTTGTGGCTAAGGATTTAATTTGAGTGTACAGACTTTTTTATAAGGCAATTAACAGTTACAACAATTAACTATACAATTTCATTTAAATCAAAAGCAAAAAATATGTGATTGATCTTAAAGTTGTTTCAAATCAATTGGCACACAATTTTAATTGAATAAGTACGATGTTAAAGCTATTTTAGTATGAAACTAGGTTAAAACAACGATTTTGCAAATTTTAATCGAATATAGCATCATACTTTCTCTACTCTTTTATTAAAGTTAAAATCATCGAATACATATTTTATTTTTTTAGTATCCTGCTATTTACAAACGTCACAAAAGGTCTGTTTACTTAGTTTATTGCACGAACTGTCATTATTTAGGTGTGTTCAGAAGGAATTTATTAAGAAAATTGCTTTAGTACGATACTTAAGAAAATGTTTAAAATTAAGAATGAGTTAGTAAACTACTTTAAAATTAGCGATTTTTTAAGTAGTATCCTACTAAGACCTTAATAATAGGCTGTTTTAAATTTTACGCCATAGTGATTAATGTTAATAATTAGGATCAAACCGTAGGCACTGAAGTTGCAAGCCAAGTTCACAATCAGCACCTCCCAACACCGTAAAACCTTGTAGTTTTGTTCAAAAGAAAAAAAGATCTAGTGAATAATACAAAGGAAATAATCCATAATTTTAATTTCCGATAGCTCTTAAAAAATCACTCGTTATTAGAAGTCTTTGCCTCATAGAAAGCCTAAGCCTGGTGTCTTTCAACTCTAAGCCAAGTTGTGTACGCATGGAATGAGAAAGCTCCCAATTTTCTGCCGAGTCCGAATGGCTTAGACAACAACAAACACTCCTGAAGGATTTCTTACTTCCTCGCAATCAGCCAGCTCACTATTGAATATCATTCTGGCGGTGATTGGGAATCAAAAACAGACCTTCTCCATGACAGCCTAACCTCAATATTCTTAATTAAGTTGCTGGTTCAGGTGTTAAGTCGTTCAGTCTTAATCTCCCTGTTCGTAACCTACGTGGGTTCGAATCTCACCAGGAACATACATTTATATTCTTTTATTTTATTATTTAAGTTATTTAAAAATCTGTAAAAACTTTTTTTCTCATTTTTATTCCCTAGTTTTTTTTCTTAATTTTCAATTTAAAAAATCCTAATTTTAATTTTGTTTTTAAACTCTTTTTTCACTTTTATTATAATGGATTCTTCTTTTAAAAATTGTATCGACACCAAGATTGGTGCGCAAAATTTCCCATGTTTTGGTCCTTGCGATAAATTTTTCCACGCAAAGTGTGTTGAATTTCCATCTTGACCGCATTGAGAAAGTTAACAAGTAGTGTGAAGGTGTTTATTGATTTTGTAAGACCTGCCGAAAAATTTCCATCTCTTCATTAGCTTTCAAAATGTCGGCTTATAAAGCTGACATACTAAAGCTATCCAATAATTTTGATAGTCTTTTCACTACCTTTTAGTCAACTGCCGCAAATTTAAACTGTACGAAGACCCATTAAATTGGTCTGATGCTTCTACCTCTACCGATAGTAAGATTACGAATTATAATGACTCCGTTTCCTTGCCAGTTATTTCCCTTAAAACTAATGATGATCAACTGACTATTAATAAACCAGCCACTTCTTCTGGCAATAAAAAACAAAAAACCCTCTACGTCAGTTAGTCCTTTCAAAGAAAAACCATCCAAAAAGAAACCTACATCTATAAAATCACCTAGATCTGAGTTACTGAATGAATTGCCATCTACGTCTGCTTCTAGTTCTATTAATAGTCCAAGAACCATCTCAAATGTTCCCATAGTTAACAATGAAGCTCCTATTATCGTTTCAAATGTTCCATAGTTAACATCGAACCTATTATTAAAAACCGCCTCTCTGCTTTGCCTAAACCGAAATAAATCTACGTCTTACGTCTTCAGCCGGAAACTTCAATCAAAGACATAATCGACCATTTAAAAGACTTCGACATCGATGTTAAAAAACTTAAATGTCAAAAGATTAATAAAGAAAGTATTCCGTTAGCGTCCTTCAGACTTACAACGTAGTTTTGTTTATATGAAAAGATAATGTGTTCAGAACACCTGAAAATGTCATTGTAAGAGAATTTAAACTTAAGACCTCTCAAGCTAAAAATGTACTAAGATCTTCAAAAAACTAGATCGTATGTCCCCTTACTACGAAAATGTGAGGGGACTTCGGTCGAAAACTCAAATATTTCTTTTAGCAGCTCATGCATTTGATTTCGATGTAATTGTGTTAACAGAAACTTGGCTGAACTCAACATTTTTAAATAATAATGTACTATTTTCCACCGATTTTGTGGTGTACTTTAAAGATAGATATTCTGATCCATTAGGCTGAAAACACACTGGATAAAGCAAAACGTTTTTTATTCGATAGTCAAAAAAACATTTTTTATTTGAACACACACCAAGCGAAACAGAATAAAACAAAACAAAACAAAACGTTTTGTGTTTTTGTTTCGTTTGGTGTGCGTTGAAATGAAACAAAATACAAACTATCGTAAAAGCTTAACTCCGGCTGAAAGATTATAACTCTACGGCAAGTAAACACAAATAACAATTTTGTGTTTACAAAACAGACATTATGTGTTTATTTATAAGAAAAGAGAAAAGCTTTTAATTTTTCAATCTTCAAGTGTCATAGTAGGAAGTAGCAATCCACAGCTTATCAATAGTAAGTGTATTGGTATGTTCCTTATCTTTATAATTATAGATAGGGCTTCTTGCCTTAATTAAAAAAAAAATTAACTTCTCTCCATCTACATATTTCATATTTATTTAAAATTTGCGCTCAGAGTAAACGTAGAAGCAAATAAATCTGTAAAGTGCAATGAAAGAAGAAAATAAAAACAACGGAATCAAAATTTTGTTTTGCAAAAAACAATAGGTCAGCTATCGGCAGCGAACCATGTTTTTCTGCTTTGCTTTTGTTTTTATGTTTTGTTTCATTTGGTGTGCGTTGCGCCATAAGAAACTATGCAATTATTGTCAACGACCATTGTTCGAAACAGTTTTGTTGCATTCGGTGTGTGTTACTCGTATACAATAGCATGTATTTTCGACAACCACCATCGTAACACTTCAAAACAAAAACATGTGTTTTGTTTCGTTTTCTTTGGTGTGTTTAGTCTCATAAGAAACAATGTTCTCTTGTTTCACCAAACAAAAAAACATGTTTTGCTTTATCCGGTGTGTTTTCAACCTTAGCTTTCGTGGGTGGTGGAATTATCATTGCTGTGCGAAGCGTCTTTCATAGCTGTATATTCCCAATCCCTAATACTGATTCAGTTGATATTTGTGTTAAGGTACGTATCGGAAATAAATTCCTTTATATAATAAACTAGCCGACCCGTACTCGCGTTGCTTCGCAAATTGTAACTACGAATATTTTCTTAGTATTAATATGAGCATATGAAAACATTTCTCAATGGGACTGAACATATTTGCTACAATAATATTAATTTTAGTTTATATGTATAACATACCGTATCGAATTAGATTCTCTTTCACACTTAAAAAAAAAAGAACTTGTTCATGTTTGTGCATGTTATAAATATAACAATATTTCTATATTGTTATTTCAAATAAATGGGTTGACTTCTTTCTGAGATCATTCAATCCAAACTTTAAAATGGTTTCGCTTTTATAGAATAGTTCATGTGCACGGCACTGTAGTCAATTGAATGTCCATTTTTGTCACCCAAAATGATATTGAGTGTATGCAAGTAACTTGAATAAAATGCACGACTGGGTCGCACGAACTTGCTCCTATTTAATAGACTAGGAATTTTAAAAACGAATGTTATTAGAGAAAACTGTTCATAAGGATAAAATGAATTTTTTAAATTCTTTTAGTAGTAAGAGATAAAAACAGAATGCTATGCAAATATGAATTTATGCAGGAACAAAAATTATAAGTCGTTGTAGTGGTTCCTTACAAAATAGGCTTTTATGTACAAAATTTTTGAAGCATATTTAAGAAAAAATTTTGGTACGCCAACCTTTAGTTTTTATTATTGTACGAATAAAAGTCTAATTTCCAAAAAAAAATACTAAGCCGTTCTTGAGATATCGAATTTTTCAAAAAAAAAAAAATTGCTTTTTTTTTTTTAAATTGAAAAAATATTTTTTTCTTAAGTTTTTAAATGCAGTGTTTTTTAAACTTTTTAGGAGCTTTTTTATAAAAAATTTCATTAAAATCCGTTATGTCGATAATGAGAAATTCAAAATTCGAAAAAATCGTTCTATGGTAGGTACAGTCATTAATATCTAGATTTCAATTTTTTTTTTTTATTAAATTATAGATCGTAAAGATTAATCAAAACAAAAAAATTTTAGCAAAATTCTCGGAACCGTTTTCGAGAAAAATGCGATTTTCGAAAACCATTTTTTAAAATTTGTATGGAAGGTACCGTTAGTTTTAGATAAAACGAAATTGTTTTTTTCAAATCTTGTAGATTATGTTAAGAAACTTTTATTTGCCAAGTTTGAGAAAAATCGAGGATGGGGTTTTAGAAATATTGAGTTTCCAAAAAAAAATTTTGAATTTTTTTTTTTTAAATCCAAAAAACTAAAAATTGAAAATTTGAATATGTTATAATATTCAAACTTTGGACGAGCTTTGTTATAAAAAAAATTACTTAAATCGGCTGTACCGTTTTCGAGAAAATCAAAAACAAAAAAATGGACCCAGGAGGGCTACTAAAAAATTTTTTTTTCAACCATTAACTAGTTTTAATCAAATGAAATTTTTCAAATTTTGTTTAAAAAATTCTGTGGGACAGTTTTTGAGAAAAAAATATATTTATAAAATTTCGAAAAAAAATCGTATGGCAGGTACCGTTATTTTTGGTCTGAAAAAAAAACAGAAAAAACATCCGGGGGGAAAAAATTAAAACCCATATCTACCAAGTTTGAAGAAGGCTGTAGTCGAACCGACGGACAGACAGACAGACAGACAGAATTGCGAGACCCACTTTTTTGGTCTTCGCTATCATCGTAATGTCAACTTTGGTCAAACTCTCGAGTTTGATTTTTTTTTTCAAATGCAGAACTTGCCCTATAGTTAGCACCTATTTACCTATGTATATCGCAAGTAAAAAGAGCCCACCCCCACATTGCTTAGCGATGTGACGATAGAATAAGAGAAACACAAAAAATGTGTGTGTGTCGGTTAGTTAGATAAACTATACAATACAGAAAAATTGAATATGTAGGTAGGTAGGTAAGAGAAAAAACGTAACTATTGAATGGAACAGATATTAAGAGAGAGAGAGAGTATGGGAATGGGAAGAAAAGAAAATTAAAAATGTTGGAATGATAATGAAATGAAACAAAGCAGCGACCTCGCGATTGTGATGAAATCTAATTCCTGGATAAAATAAATTCAAAAAGTTTATAATTTTATAATTTGTTTTTATTTATTTCTCAGGTTGTATGTATAACTAAGAAGTGATTTTGGGCTTAAAATTTGAGCAACAATATTGACTTTATGAAGCAAGTTAATCATTGTCGATTATTGTATAGGTTTTAAGATATGAGTGGTTGTATAAGTCAACTAATGAAAAAAATGGACAAAAAATGTAAAATTAATAATATTTACGTTTGATAAATTATTAATGAAAAAAAAATTATAGCCATAAACACTCACATAATAATATAGAAAATAATAAAATTTATTTCAAATAAATCGGTAGACTACTTTCTGAGATCGTGCGTTACAAACTTTAAAATGGTTTCGCTTTTATATAATAGAATAGATATAGATATGTACATCCCTCCAAAAAGCCCGTTCGAAATTATAATATTGATTCAAATGCCATTAACTATATTTCTGATACTTGCGATCCTCTTGACGATATTCTTCCTGCACGAGACTTTACTCTTCCTGATCTAGAATGGACTCTTTCTGATGACGAAATATGTTTAATGCCCACGAACGTCTCTTCTCCGCAGGAAGCTTTGTTTGTTGACAACGTGATATCTTGTGACTTACAGCAAGTGAGCTGTGTAAAAAATAGTATTTCTCGACAGTTAGATCTGAAATTCGTTACTAACCCTTTGTAATTGTGTTGTTGATCTACGTCCAATTCCTATGATGAAAGTTTATAGCTACCATCCCCCATTTTCTGTTTTTATTTCATATGCTCACACAACTGACTATGATTTTGATAGTGGCACTCTTGAATTTGACTTTAAGAAAACGAACTTCGCTTTACTCAATGAACTAATTACAAACATTGACTTTGACTTAATTTTGAATGGGAGCATTGATGTGATGGATTCGAACTTCTACTTAAGTATCTTTGAATGTTTCATTGCATCTATACCTGTAAAAAAATCGAGACACTCGGCCCTAACAACACCCGCCTGGTAAACTTTCGTTGTGTGATGATGATTTTCAACCTTGTGTATAGCAAGTAGTATTTGACATGTAGTTATTTTTGTAGCTACTGATAGTAGATTAATATTTATTATTTCTTAGTTTGTCATATTTGTTCGTTTTCTAGTAGAATGTTAGGCTATATGTATATTTATTTACTAACAACTAACACCACGCTAAATGATGACTGTGACAAGCTGATGTGTCCCAGTATCGAAGAGACGAGATGTTCTCCCGTATTGTTGCCAAGGAAAACTATTGATAAAGACGCCTGCCAACTGAACATACTCTCAACTTGTACGCCTCAATGCTCAAGACCCAAAAACATTAGTAGAATCCTTGTAAACCACGTAAGTTCTCCGGTTTTGGGGTCATTTCATACCTTCTTGGCGACTTATTTCTTTGTTCCAAATCCGATAATTTTACGTTTTAACATACGTATTCATGTAAGAATAGCCCTCGTTTCTGAACATGATCTAAAATAGGCGTTCGCCTTTTTTCTATGGTCACAACTCGGCCGTCTTGTACTATCATAATATATTCACCCCTATAGATAAATCTCTTATCCTTAACGCAATGCGATGCCATGAAAACCATTTCTCCTGATATTTCAAACATAAACCCGATGTTCACAATAAAAGCATTATTTTTCAATACCATCTGATTCCAATTTGCTCCTATAAAAGTCTCCCCAACTTATGAATGTCCTTATTGTTTGCTTTATTTATTATTAATTTTTTTTCTGCAATTCTTGTGAATATGCATTATTTTCTGAGGAATGAAATGAATTTCAATAGAAAAATTATTTCCAACTCTTTCATTCCAGCAAAATAAAAAAACAAATCTATATGAATCCTATATCTACCTATACATATCTGCGATATAATGGCATCAATAAGGAAGAAAAGCTTGAGCTCAATAAAATCCCTGAGCAAAAAAAAAAATTATCTAGTATAAATGTCCGTTTTATAGCATAGGTTTAGCTATGTATGACCAGATCTTAGAAATTGGATTGAATGAGGTGAGATAAAATAAATGAACGGAGCAGTAGAGAAAAAAATCCTTCCACTTCATAGATGAATCGCCTTTGATTGCGAAAAAAAAAAAAACATTTTTTCTCTACCTTCCCAAAGTCCTTGCCAGCAACTTCTGCGGGGTTTTTTTTTTCCTCAACATTTTTTTTATTCTAAGTGCTATTGGTGATGATGAAAACGAAGCTTAAATTTGTTTCCTCAATTTAAAGGTAGATTAACATGCGAGGTTGTTGAGTTGACATGGGAATCGTTTTCAAAGTAAATTGAGTCAAAGTATTGACATAGACTTAGATCACATGACGTCCTGGAAATAATGTCCTTTGAAGTTAAACAGCTATTGCTATTTTGCTTATGAAAAGCTACTCAATGGAGATGTTAAGATATTTCGCTCTCTAGAGGTATTTCATGCCTGCCTATTGTAGATCTCAATGATTTGCCTTTTTTGAGAAGGAGTCAAACGGTAATGAAAATTTAAAAAATACACTCGAAAATTCCTTTTGATAAAAAGGATTATTTTGATACCTAGCTAGCGATGCATATTGTTGGAGATATATTCGTACATTTGATATCTTTTTTAAGATTTCCTCCAGAGCAATCACATGGAAAATAGAACAAAATTAAAAGAGTCCTCAGAGAGGTGAATGGAGCAAGGGCAGGCAAATTTGAATAACATCCTTTTTTGCATAAAGGTTGCCAATGAAAAATGAAATATGAAAAATAGGAGAATAAGGAAAGGAAGAAATGTTTTTTTTTTTTTTCTGTGTTCGTTCTTTGCTAATTTCTCCTTGTTCGTTTTGGCTTTGGGGGATATTTTATAATACACCAGCAATCAGAGAGATATCCTCGTTATTGTGTCTAACTTGCCTCCTTCATATACCTTCCTATCCAGACCGACTTTTCTCCTTCTTCTTCGCATATTTACATATATACGAGAAGGACTATCAAGATATCCGTTTGGAAGTTCATTTGTTATATTTTATGAATGTTCATTTGACTTCTGTTATCTGGGTTTTTCGTTTTTTTTTTTTTTTTTTTTTTTTTTTTTCAGTTCTGGATTTTTGGCTTATGTCGTTATGGATATTGATTTTGTGTTGGAGTTTTGGAATTTATTTTTCTTGTCTTCTGACTTGAATATTGTAATTAAAGGAATCGCTTTGAGGGAATAAGGCGATCAAATTCTGAAAATATAAAACGATTTCAAATGGGATTTCGAACTTGAATTCATTGCTTTCATTTTGGAAAAATGTGAATTTTAAGGACGAAGTTAAATAAGAAGAATTACCGGATTGTCAATTGATTAAATCTTATGTGTGATATAATGATTGTGTTCAAGTTCGTGCAACATGAATTCTTAAAAATCTTTTCATGAAATTAAGTTTACACTAATTGAAAACATCGCAAGGTTTCATTTTCGGATAAGTTGCGTTATTCAATTGCTGGAAAAATAAAATCCTTAAAGACGTAGTTGTCGGCTTTAAAAAACCGATAATTCAATATTTTAAATTTTAATATTCATAGACTGTATCGTATGGTCACCATACGAGTTCAAAAAGCAACTATAAGCAGAGCGGGACAGCTGAATTTATATATTTATTATTTGAGTATTTCTCTTTCCTACCATATTGTTCTCTTCTCCTATTCAGCATAGTTATAAGAATTTGTAAGCGAATATAGCCAGCCAGCATTCAGTGTATAATTGGACAGCGCAGAATAAAGTTGGGTTTTTTACCGTGAAGGTTTTTCCCAAACAAAAGTTAATATGTTTTATTTCGATCGGAAATTTGGTTTTAATTTAGTTCTACGACGAAACATTTGGTCCACAGCGAGCCGGATATTTGAGCCAGCGACCTATGGATAACGATTAAAGTAGTGAAATTACAGTCCACAAACGGAAAGTGAAAATATCGAACGAATTAGCCTGCGAGTGATTATCAAGCATAGCATTAAAGTGGAGTCACAGCTTTGCTAGTGTCCAGCGTCTTATAAAACAACAAAAAGGTATAAATTTGAATAATTTCCTCCCTAGCGAAAATTCAGCCGAAATAGCGAAAGCAGACAGCAAACCGTTATAATTTGAAAAGCCAGCTGCAGACAAGAGCCAACATGAATACCGCACTACGGCTGTGTGCGTGATGTTCGATAATAAATATATTCTAGCTTTTTCCCCTCCTTAGCGATAGCGAAAACAACAATATATATTCGAGCAAGCAAATATAAATTTCGTTATAGGTATATCAGCCAGCGACAATTTTATTCTTCCTCTTCTAGCACAGCAACAGCAAAACACAGCAACAGCAAAACACAGCAACAGCAAAACACAGCGACAGCAAATACACACCAAGGCCTTATTGCCGACGGTGTACCTCTTTCTCTGATTCCCCTTCAAAATACAATAGATAATGATCACATGCCATACTCATGCACCCTTTTGTAAATAAATAGTTGAAAGAGCAAGCGAGCGATAGACGCACACGAGTGCTGACAGTGAATACATACAGATCGGCAAAAGAATTTGTATGTATCTACCGTAGCCAGCGCACAAGCAACAGCGTAGCTAGGGGTGGGTTATATACTTGAAAATAAACCACAACAGGACAAGCAAAGAAAAGAAGGAATAAATTCTTTTCATTCAGTAAAAACAGTTTCAAGGTGCGGATTGAGAATTAAAATACGGAAGTTTTTTGTTTTGTTGAATTTTGAATTTTTTGGGCAATTTATTAAAAAAGAGGAAAAAGGTAAATACAGTGTGAATTTAATTAGTGCAATTAATGCGGGCAAGAGAAACATGAAGGTACAGCGAAAGTGGATAGTGAATACGAAATCTATTGGGAAAGTGAAAGTGACAAAATCAGTACTGAGATAGTGTTTGGATAGTGAAATCACAAGATGATTAAAAGGAAAGTGATCTATTTTTATATAGAAAATTTATATTGCCAGCCATAAAGTGATTAATCGCTTGATGTACGTCGTCGTACGAAAATAATGCCCAAAAGTAAAAAAGGGGTAGTTGCGTTTGCGTGGTTCAGATCATGTGTTGCACATGATATGAACGAAAAAGGGGTAGATGCGTGGTTCAAGTTAGGTACAATACAAGATGTAAATAAATTCTATATGTGAAATGTATAACATTCTGAAAGTGTGCCAGCGTTTAATAGTAATTACGTACGTATGTAGGAAAGCGAGCCAGCACCCAATTTGAATATATTCAAAAAGTCTGCAAGTGCGACAGTAAAACATTCGAACAAAAACTAGTTATGAAGGAAAGTGAGCCAGCATCCAAAGAAAATAGATTTCAGACAGCTTGCAAGTGCGATAGCAAATTTGGGAGATTGATTAAATCAGTAGGGAATCAGAGGAATAGGAAAATGCGGGTTATATACATAAAGTATGACTAAGTATGTCATATTGAAATTTTAAATCCTTCTATGGACAGTTTTCTTGCCAGCACTAAAATATATTTATTTCTTAAATTTCAGCCAGCATATAGAAACTCTATATTTTAACAATTATTTGCATTTCAGTAATGGCAAGCGTAAAAATACACGCTGCTGCAATAGCAGCAATAAAACGGATTCTCGAATATACAAATCAGCCAGCATTTCAGCAAGCGGATAGGACGGATCTGGTGATTCGCCTGGAAAGGCTTGAGGAAGCATGGGTACACCTCACAGAGATCCACGACAAAGTATTAGGAGGGAAAGGACAGGATGTTGAGAAAACGGAAGAGGAATTAGCCAAGGCAGAAGAAATATACTGCTCTGCCAAAGCTATTCTTAGACGCCAGCTAGCTAAGGCTACCCAATACGAAAGCGAACAACCGACAGCATCATTAGCATCGACAGCAGACAGCCAGCCACAGCCACCCGTAGCGGTACAGGTTCAGTTGCCAGCACAGCAGCAGGAGATAAGGAACTCCTGGGGTGAGTTCGATGGATCTCTCACGAAATGGCAAGGCTTCCGCGACCGTTTCGTATCAGCTATACATGAGAACGACAGTGTATCGCCAGCATACAAATTTACCTACCTAAGCAAGTCGTTGACCGGTAAAGCAGCCGCAACAATGGGGGAATGGCAGCTAACCGATAAAAATTATCAAGAGGCTTGGGAACGTTTGAACCAGCTATACAACAAGAAGTATCAAACATGTCGAGAGCTTTTGCGGCAATTTACACAGCTGCCGAGTTTGGCTATGTATCCTAATGCTGATGATCTACAGCATCTTTCCAATGTCACCCATGAAATGCTACGCCAGCTTAAAGCGCAAGGGGTCCCAGTCGAACATTGGGACATGTTTGTGGTTCCGATGATCCATGATCTTTTGGATAGCGCAACAGCTCGACAGTGGGAACTACAGAGGAGTTCCGAGACGCCCACCAGTAAGGAGATGCTGGAGTTTCTCGACAAGCAAGCAGCAGCCAGCAGTAGCGAAGCTAATCCAAGAAGGGCCAGCACTTCGACAGCAAGGTTCAATCGTTTTGAAAATGAACGTAGCAGCCAGCCTCCAAGGACAGTAGACCTCAGCGCAACCAGGAAAGCAAAGTCGACAGCGTCAATTCAGCCAGCACGCTCAGCAGCACAGGAAAGTTCTAAGCCATCAACACGGTTCCACAATTGCGAATTATGTAAAGAGCGACATCAGCTATACAATTGCCAGAAATTCAAGGCATTAAATCTATGGGCAAGGCGAGAGTATGTTAAAGCAAATAACCTATGCGAGAACTGCATTAAGAGAGGTCATCACGTAGACACTTGCTATCAAGATCCGTGTCCCCGATGCCCTTATCAGCAGATGCATAACAGCGCGCTCTGTCCAATTATAGAGGATAGGAAGCAAACAACAGCAATGGCGGTCGTGCCATCCAAGATAGGAAAGCGCAAGAATGACTGACGCATAAGCATTCAGCCAGCAAAAAGAGCAAGGACAGAAAACTACAAGCGAGAAGATCAGCCAGCGGGAATATTATTAAAAAATCGTTGCTCTATAAATAAAAAGCATATTAAATCAGAAAAGAACATTCAATGTTCTAATAAGTATTCGGATAGTTTTCATTCATTTCTTACTTCCACAGCGGTGCAAGAAGCTACGTTGATGCCGACACTCTGGGTAAGAGTTTCTATAGGGGGAAGTTATTCGGGTCCTGTACGTGCATTGTTGGATTCTGGGGCACATCCAAACATTGTTACTTACAGCGTCGCAAAGTCATTTGACATTTCAATGACACCAATAGAGAAAAGGGTCGTGGGTATAGATGGTAAACCAATTCGGATACGAAAGCAAATATCTCTGAAAATAGTGCCATGGTTCGATACTGGCACCTCTATTGAAGAGAACTTCTTGGTACTGCCAAAGGAAACAAAGTGGTCAGTCTTTACGCCGATAGCAGATATACAGCCGCTGCCTTATATGTATGAGTACCCGCTAGCAGATCCAAATTATTGGAAGAGTGATACGTTTTCAATGTTATTGGGCGTTAGGTTTTTTGCAAAGGTAATGACAAATGCAATACCAAGAAATATCAAAAACACAATTATGATTCGGACAGCATTTGGGATAGTAATATTTGGTAGTCGTTCATTAAGCACAGTTGATGATATAACTGATATTCTGCCAGCAGCTAAGTGTATAGAATGGGATAGCATTGATAAGTTAGTGCGACAGCTATGGAATATGGATCAAATAGGATCATATCCAATTAGGACAGCAGAAGAGCAAGCGGTTGAGGATAATTTTGTTCAAACAGCGAGACGGGCGGAAGATGGTCGTTTTATCGTTACCATTCCGATAAAGCCTGAGATTAAAAGTATAGGGAGCTCTAGGGCGATAGCGTTGAGAAGGTTCATGTTTCTTGAACAAAGGCTTATGAAGGAGCCAGCATTAAAAGAAAAGTATGTAAATTTCATGCGAGAATACGCACAGCTGGGGCATATGCAGCAAGTGAGTGAGCAATCGACAGCGGGACAAATAGTGTATTATATACCACACCATTGTGTGACAAAAAAGTTTAGAGTAGTGTTTGACTGTAGTTGTCGAACAGACCAAGGTATATCTCTCAATGAAGTTCAACAACTCGGAGAGAAATTACAGCGTGATTTATATGAAATTGTTATGCGTTTCCGCAGACATCGGATAGCCTTTAGCGCAGACATCAAGATGATGTTTCGGCAAGTGTGGATAGCGCGACAGCAATGGGATCTGCAGAGGATATTCTGGCGTGAATCTCCAATGGAAAAGCTCCAAGAGTATTGGCTGACGGTCGTTACATATGGAATGACTTCATCTGCATACAATTCAGTACGAGCACTTATTCAGTGCACTCGAGATTTAAAATCTACCTTTCCTAAAGTAGAGGAGGTAGTAGCCAATGATTTTTACATGGACGACTGTGTAACAGGATGCGATAGTGAGGAAGAAGCGGTTACGATGATTAAGCAGTTGGATACAGTGTTACGGACAGCTGGATTTGAACTTCGAAAGTGGAAATCAAATAGTGAAAGCTTAGTGAGCAAGCTGCAAGCTGATCATACTAGATCAATGATGTTCGAAAGCGAGGAACAAGCGACAGTGTTAGGCCTACAGTGGCTGATAGAAGAAGACAAATTTACGTTTGTAGTTCGAGATCAAACAGCTGAAGGAGAGATCACAAAACGAAAAGTGCTAAGTATGATAGCGAAGCTATATGATCCTAATGGGTATATAGCACCAGCGGTGATTTTGGGTAAGATCTTGATACAAGATATTTGGAGAGTAAGTCACGAATGGGATGAAGCGTTGCCTGTAGAAATACAGGTCAGGTGGAAAAGGTTATGGGAAGGGATTAAGCATTTAGCGAGGTTTCGAATCGACCGATGGTTACACACGAGTCGAGAAACAAAGATAGAGATACATGGTTTTGCTGATGCTTCAGCAACAGCTTATGGCGGTGTCATATATATACGAGTTACGACAGCGATAGGACAGTCTACAAGCCAGCTAGTAGTATCCAAAACAAGGGTAGCGCCACTAAAAACGATAACTATACCACGTTTAGAATTAGCGGCAGCAGAGTTATTGAGTCGTCTATTGGTAGAGACGCAAAAGGCTATGGGTTGGGAGCAAGTCGATTACGTATTATGGTCGGATTCAATGGTTGTTTTGCATTGGTTGCGTAAACTGCCACGAGAGTTAAAGACATATGTGGCAAATAGGGTGTCAACTATTCAAACCAACACAGATATTAGCCGATGGCGGCATGTAGGTACAAAAGAGAATCCAGCGGACTTATTGAGCCGAGGTATGATGCCAGCAGATTTAGTTGAAAGTGTATTATGGTTACATGGCCCAAAATGGCTATGTTTACCAGATAGTGAATGGCCAGCAAACCCGATAGTGACAAAAATACCAGCGGCAGGGGAAAGCGAGATGCAAGCATTTATAATCAATTTAGTCAAGTCAGAATTAGGTATATGGGTGCCTAGTCGACGAGAGACAGTTCCTATACTGGAATATGCCAGTAGTTTGGATAAAGCGTCTGGAATATTTGGTTATGTTCTCCGTTATATAAATACGTTGCAAGTAAGAGTAAAGAATAAAAAGCAAGGTAAGCGTGAACAGCGTGTTAAGCGAAGTAAGTTGGTGACTCAAGCTTTGAGAATTGACGAGAGGGCAGCAGCTATACGGTATTTCATAAGGACAGCACAGAGCGAAACATATGGGAAAGACATTGCATGTTTACGAAAGAATAGCCAGCTAGCCGAGCATAGTAAATTAGAAACACTTAAGCCTATTTTCGACAGCGACGGTATCCTGCGTGTAGGCGGGCGATTACATAGAGCCAGCGGAGAGTATGACATGCGTCATCCAGCCATCATACCTAATGGTACAAGACTGTCATGGTTAATCGTAAGCGATGTCCACCGAAGAACAAAACATGGTTCAGTACAAGTAATGATGCAAGTGTTGCGCCAGCGCTATTGGATTCCCCGGCTTAGAGACGAATTGCGGAATTTTGTACACAAATGTGTAGTTTGTGCTAGATACAATCATCGCCTCGAACAGCAGTTGATGTCTGAGTTGCCAGCCGACAGAGTGCAAGTGGGAAAGCCATTCATACATACTGGCGTTGACTATGCCGGACCTTTTATGTTGAAGATAGTGGATAGAGCGGGCCGACAGGTGACTCTGAAGAAATCGTGGGTCGCGATTTTTGTCTGCCTTAAGACAAGAGCGGTACACATCGATGTAGTGGGAGATTTGACATCAACATCCTTTCTGGCATGCTATGATCGGTTTATTAGCAGACGGGGTAGGTGCGAGCGAATGTACAGCGACAATGGTACGTCCTTCGTCGGAGCAGCAAGAGAAATTAAGCGCGCCTGGGCAGAATGGCGGGAGAGTGAAGTTTTCAGCCGTCTAAGCTTGAAAGGCACGGATTGGTTTTTCATGATGCCAGCAGCCCCACATCAAGGGGGAATATACGAAGCGGCAGTTAAGTCGATGAAGTATCATCTAAAGCGAATAGCGGGAACGAGAGTGTTGGAAAGTGAGCAGTTCTTGACTTTGTTAATCGAGATAGAGGGTATATTAAATTCACGGCCAATTCATCCTTTACATGATGACCCGACAGATTTGCAAGCATTGACCCCAGGGCATTTTTTGGTAGGTGAGCCAATTGTCTTGCCACCACCATATAGGATAGCACCTGACATCAACACACATGGGATCAGATTGTGGAAAGAAAGACAAAATATGTTAAACCATTTCTGGAAAAGATGGCGAGAAGAATACTTAGTGACTCTACAAGAAAGGAAAAAGTGGCGTAAAGAAAAGGAAAGTTTGCGTTTAGGACAGCTAGTGATTATTAAGAATGAGAATCTTCCGCCAGCGCAATGGTCAATGGGGAGAGTCTGCCAGCTTATAGAAAGTAAGGATGGAATAGTGCGTTCAGTGATAGTTAAAACAGAAAATGGGCAGCTAGCGAGACCAATACAGAAAATATGTGTACTACCCATAGACACATCCAATTTGGAATAGCGACATACTATAAAACATGGTAAAAGGGTATTGCAAGCGGTAGTGTAAGCATTTGGTAATGAGAATACATAAGGGGCAGCCAATATTGCCAAAGGCAATCTAGGTAGGGACAGCTAACCTTTGTTTGTTTTATCATTACAGATTCCAGCCTGCCAGCTAATGGGACAAGTACAGATGAAGATGAACCAGGTAGAGACCAGAGAAAAATGTTCGATATACCATACCAACCAGAAGGAAGACCCTAGTACCCTACAAGTGAAAAACGTTCGTTTTTGGCGGGAGTGTATCGTATGGTCACCATACGAGTTCAAAAAGCAACTATAAGCAGAGCGGGACAGCTGAATTTATATATTTATTATTTGAGTATTTCTCTTTCCTACCATATTGTTCTCTTCTCCTATTCAGCATAGTTATAAGAATTTGTAAGCGAATATAGCCAGCCAGCATTCAGTGTATAATTGGACAGCGCAGAATAAAGTTGGGTTTTTTACCGTGAAGGTTTTTCCCAAACAAAAGTTAATATGTTTTATTTCGATCGGAAATTTGGTTTTAATTTAGTTCTACGACGAAACATAGACTCTACGGGTGCCTCCTATTTCGTCAAGTATACAGGGTGGGCCAAATACAAGTTTATTTTTAAAAACCCAATAAAATGAATGAAATTAAATTTCTTGCATGTATTATGGGCTTGTAGTTATCTATGTTGTTACTTCTTGAGGATGAGATGATAACTCTTTGAATTCCAAATTAGAACTGATGTAGGTACCTACATATATTTATTTACAAAGCACTATTTATAACTACTATTAATTTTATAAATTATTACAATGAATAATTGATGAATTGTTCTTAAACTTAGTATAATATTATTCTATTTAAAACTAAGTGGAAATACTTAAAGTAAGTTAATATATTAATGGATTCCCACATTACTCGCCCTCTAGTGACAACGATATAGGCACTATATTTGGTTTGAAAAGAATCTAAGAGGTTGCCAATGATTGGACACAAACTGTTGACTAACAGCGCCTGAAGCTGTATTGGATGCATCTGTCATTATTGACAATAGACCTTTAATATCTGGATGCGCAAGTAGGGTTGAGTTGGCTAGAGCTTTCTTACAGGATTCAAAAATATTTTCGAGTTCGGGCGTCCAATTAATAATAGTTTTATCATTCTTCTTGTTGCCGCATGTATATGCATGAAGAGGAGCTTGGATCTGAGCAGCTTTGGGAACAAAACGTCTGTAGAAATTTAGCATTCTCAAAAATCTTCGTAGCTCTTAGACTGTTGATGGCTTCTTATAGAAGATGATGGTGTCAACTTAAGATGGCAATGGTTTTATTCCTTCTTCAGTGACAAGATAACCCAAGAAACTTACAAATGATGATTCAAAAGTGCATTTGGAAGGATTTATGGTAAGTCCATATTCTCGAAATCGCTGAAAAAGCTCTTTGAGATGCTCTCGATGATCTTCAACTGAGTTTGATGCGATGAGAAAGTCATCGATATATGGAAAACAGAAATCCAGGCCTCTAGTTACTTCGTGGACAAATCGTTGGAATTTTTGCGCAGCGTTGCACAGGTCAAAAGTCATCACCATGAACTCAAACAGCCCAAAATAAGTGATCATAGCTGTTTTTGGAATATCTTCTGGTTCCACAGGGATTTGATGGTACGAGTATGCTCGTGTCAGATCTATAACGCTGAACACTTTCTTGCCCTTCAGATGATGAGTGAAATCTCCAATAGGAGGCATGGGATATCGATCTGAGATAGTGATAGCATTGAGTCGTCTAAAGTCGCCACAAGGTCGCCAGTCACCATTCTTCTTCTTAACCATATGAAGAGAACTCGCCCAACTGCTTTTTGAAGTTCGACAAATCCCTTGGTTGATCATGTACTCGAACTCTCGCCGGGGGATACCTTGTCAATTGTGTTAGTGTGGTATCTTGTGATATCTGTTTAAGTGTTTTAACTCGGGATCACCAATGTATGTGGTTACTTCTTGAGGATGAGATGATAACTCTTTGAATTCCAAATTAGAACTGATTTATATCTATTTACAAAGCACTATTTATACTAAAAGTTTGATTATATACGATAAGAAACCTCATTAAATTATTACAATGAATGATTGATGAATTGTTCTTAAACTAAGTAAAATATTATTCTATTTAAAACTAAGTGGAAATACTTAAAGTTAGTTAATAGATTAATGGATCGCCACAGGTTTATTAGTACGAGGAAGCATTCCCATTAATTATGGAACATAACGTAATTCAAGTGGCTGCCTCGGCTTCGCCGAGACCTTGTTGCACTAATTGCTTGGATGATATTGGTCTTAAGTGCCTGAGTTTTTTCCGGATTGATGGCGGCATAACATTGGTCCTTCAAGGTTTCTCAAAAGAAAGACGAAAGAAGTCAAATAGCAGCTCGGAGGCGGATTAATAAGGACAACGAACTTCGGATTTGTACGGAGAATGTTAGGTCCCTTAATAACCCACGTTTAGCGGAAGCCCTTGACTGCTACAAGGTAGATCAGATATTAATGCCATCCAAGAAATGCGATGAGACAGACCGGGGAGACGAAAATTAAGGTACTGCAACTGCTGTCGAGAACAAAAGCAGCGTTTATTTGGATGCGGATTTATTGTTGGAACTTTGGCTCAGACAAAATGTCTTGAGTTTCAACTGTGTGAACGAACGCCTCACGAGGATCTGCATCAAGTCTTAATTCACCAACATAAGACTCATTAGGGCGTATGCCCCAACAGAAGAGAAAGATGAAGCCATCTAAGGCATAAATATTCAACGAGTTCCTGGATAAAACAACGAGCAGTGCTCTAGTTATTAGATTAAAATTATCTTAGGAGATTTGAATGCCAGGCTTGGAAGGTTAGGTTAAGGTTAGGCTGCGGATATCCCAACTAAAACCAAAACAAGGAAGTTCCGCGAAGAAGTTGGACGGCTACAATCGCAATAAGAAACCGCAAGGTCCTTTTCCCATCAAGTCCCTCAGAACCTTCAAAACGGAGTTAACCTGCAAACAATACTGGGTAGGCGAAACAGTAAACTACAGTCTTAAAGAAAATACCATCAGATGGTACACTGATGGATAGAGAACAGATGAAGGGACTGGTGCTGGAGTTTTTGGGCCTAGAACTAAACTCTCCCTACCGACGGGACAGTCTACTAGCATATTCCAGGCAGAAGTAAATGCAATAGGCATATGCGCTGGAAGAAACGTCGATAGGAAATATAAAAACTAAAAGCACTAAGCTCCTACGCTATTAGTTCCAAACTGGTTTGGGAATGCGTGATAAGGCTTAATGAACTGGGCAAGAATAACACTGTCACTTTACCAGGCCATGTTGGTGTCCAGGACAACGAAGAGGCAGACTCCTTAGCAAAAATAGGTGCATCGACACCCCTTACAGGGCCAGAGTCCTACTGAGGAATAGGAGAAAATGTGATCAAAAATAAAATCAAAACAGAAAAGGAGGCAAAAAGATCAAAAAATCAGGAAAGAACTCCCTAAGCTGAAACAGGCAAAACTCCTACTCGAGGACTTCAACCGACAGGGTTTTCTAATCTGCATTAGCTTAAGTAGACACAACCTCAGGAAAATAACGGGGCTTCTCACAGGCCGAGGCCACTGCAGGTTGAGAAGACACCTCAACATCCTTGGCCGGGTGAACAACGCGGTTGCAGATTCTGCAATACTCACGAAGGGACACCTGACCACATACTGGGGAAATGTGATGCACTCGTGCATCAAAGGCATAGGTATCTGGGCAAGCACCACATAAAAGATAGTGATTTATCATCCCTTAAAATACTCCAAATACTTCGTTTCCTAAATAGAACAAATTTGGAGGAAGAACTGTAATGATGAGCCAACCTAATCCAGTTCTAGATGGGGAACACAATAGATCTTTAGGTCGCAGTGTTCTTATACCCCCAATTTATTCATTCATTCATTCAACCTTTTTAGATGTCCTATGCCACCAGAATTAAGTATTGAGAACCAGTGGCAACATTGGCAAGCAGCCATAAGAGATGCCGCTTCTGATGTGCTGGGTTTTGAGCGACCACCACAACGACGATGAATGCAAGCAAGCACATGCAGCTAATCCAGCGTTATATAAAGGGGGGGGGACAGAGCTGCTTTAAAGCCATACGAGCAGAAGAGGAGAGAAGAACACCGAATTTTCAGAAATAAAAAGAAGGAGCATGAGAAGAAAAAAGAGGGATACCAAAGTAAGAATGGGGCTCTCAAGCTTTACCAAAAGGTAAACAATAAAAAATAAAATGCACGACTGGGTCGCACGAACTTGCTCCTATGTAAAAGACTAAGAATTTTAAAAATGAATGTTATTAGAGAAACTGTTCATAAGCATAAAATTCATTTTTTAAATGACTAAAAAAAACTTCTTTGGTAGTTAAAGGTCAGAAAAGGATACCATGTGATTCAAGCAAATATAGATTTATCATTTATGCAAGAACAAAAATTATAAGTCTTTGTAGTGGTTTCTTAAAAAATAAGGTCTTATATAAGAAAATTTTAAAACATTTTTAAGAAAAAATTTAATTTTGGTACGCCAATTTGAAGTTTTTATTATTGTATGAATAAAAATTAAATTTACAGAAAAAAGTATTGAGCCGTTTTCGAGATATTGAATTTTCAAAAAACAAAAAATTGATTTTTTTTTTTTTCAAAATTCAAAAAAAAACAGTTTTGAAATGCAATG
Organism: Chrysotoxum bicinctum; assembly: GCA_911387755.1. NCBI lineage: Eukaryota > Metazoa > Arthropoda > Insecta > Diptera > Syrphidae > Chrysotoxum > Chrysotoxum bicinctum. Next base: position 35,038,144 of record OU426987.1, read on the forward strand.
TTTTTTAAACTTTTTAGAAGCTTCTTTCTGCGAAATTTCATTAAAATCCGTTGAGCTGATAATGAGAAATTCAAAATTTTAAAAAATCATTCTATGTTAGGTACAGTCAGTAATATCTTGTTTTGAAATTTTTTTTATTAAATTACAGATATTAAAACATAATAGAAAGAAACAAAATTTAAGCAAAATTCTCGGAACCGTTTTCGAGAAAAATACGATTTTCGAAAACCATTTTTTAACATTTGTATGGAAGGTACCGTTATTTTTAGGTAAAATGAATTTATTTTTCTCATATCTTGTAGATTATTTTTTCAAACTCTTATTTATCAAGTTTTGAAAAAATCGAGCTTTCGAAATATTGTATTTTCAAAAAAAAAATTTTGAAATTTTTTTTAAAAATCCAAAAAATTTTTTTTGGAAAATTTGAATAAACAATAATATTTAAACTGTTGGAAAGCTTTAGCATAAAAAAAAATGATAAAAATCGGTGGTAGCGTTTTTGAGAAAATCAAAAACAAAAAAAAAAATGGTCCCAAGGCGGGTACCAAAACTACTAATTTTTTGGAAAATTATTTTCCACTATTACCTAGGTTTAATTAAATTAAATTTTATGATTTTTTTTTTTAAATCATCCTAATATAACCGCAGTCAATGCTGAAAATATTAGAAAGGCCATTTCTCCAAACTTTATAACAGCAATGAAGAAGATAAATCCGATGCTATTAGATAATACCATTAGACTTAGGGGACGCAGACCAACAACACCGCTCACCCGGCCTGGAAGAAGTGAAAATAACTATGTATATCGAATCTTAAGTCCAACAAAACCATTTTAGCTGACGGCCTCGCTACAAAACTCTTTAAAGCGGTAGGCGTAAGGCGATATCTTGGATAGGAATATGTATAAGCTCATCTGAAAAATATTTATAATTGGAAGAAAACATGCCTGATGATCATTGTCTGCGCAATCCTCAAGAAAGGAAACCCTAAACAACAGACGCAGCTTTTTGTCAAAAACCTCATAGGTCCATTTCAATGCGGCATTTGACGATTAAATATTCACATTACGGTAGATCTTGGACAAAAACCTAGGAGCTTCACATGGACACCTACTACCTTTTAATCGATTTCAAAGCCACGTGTGATGGCATAGTGCGACTTCTTCAACATCGTTCTTGAAACGATAGTGTAACGCCTACGCGTCAATACTAGAGGAACAATCTTTCACAAGTCCGTCCAATTACTCAGATGTGAATGGCGCATTTGTGAGCATTAGGATGAAAGCGAAGAAGATGAGTTAAGCGTTCATTTAGGACAAGACCAAACATATTCTTTCGTCAAGAAAGAACACGCAACACCGAAGTCTTGGACACAATCTCACTATAGACTCCTATAATTTTAAGGTAGTTAAGGAGTTTGTCTGCGTAGACGACGCTATAAATTCAGACAGCGCTGATGTTGGCGCTGAAATCAAACGGATAATAACTCTTGCCAATCGCTGCTTCTTTGGACTAAGAACACAATTGAGGAGCAAAGCCCTCTCTTGAGCAACTAAAGTGCCCTCTTATAAGACTCTAATCATCTCGGTCCTCGTGTGTGATACGGGCTGTACAGCGACACCGACCAAGTCAAACGAGTTAAAGCCAAACAACTCAGATGGATATCTCATCTAAAGTGAATGGACCGAAATGCTCTGGCCCGGAGGAGAAAAGAGAAAACTCTTGATATTTTGGATAAAAAAACGTTAAAATATAATTACAGTGTCAAAGACCAAACAAAAACTAATCACCCAGTACTACCTTTATCATTTGCAACCTTACCTACCTGACTATTTTTCATCCAAAAAGCAAGAAGACCACAGAAAAAAAAATAAACAAAAAAAGAATAATTAACAAAATGTTCAACATGATTTGTACATTACCCACCCGAAAACATTATTTTCCTTATTATGCTCTGACATCAAAGATTCCAGGATAATGGGTCTTGCTAAGGGATATGTTTTACATACCTTAAAAAGCACACACATGTTTTGCTGTTTCTCTCCTCCCTTCCTGGATCCCACACTCTCCGTTCTCCCGTTGCCGTTGCTTTAAAATGAAATCAAAAGGTGTACATTTCACAAAGTCTTACAGTCACGTCTTGTTCTTTTGAAATTAAAGCTACATCAAAGGAATTCCATTTTTTCCAAAAGCTTACAGAAAAAAAAATAAACAAAACAAACCCTGTCTGTCCCCATTTGAGTTCCACGCCGCCGCTGAAATGGCGGATAATGGTGGGATTACTTTGTTTTGCAGAAGCATAATAAAACACATGTTTCTGCTTTTCATTTACATGTTAATTCTGTCTATGTCTATGTTCACATTGTTCCTTTGGTCATTCGTTTGTATTTAAGGATTCCGTCGTATACATCATGTCCTTAGCAAAAATGTGCCAGCGTGGCCATTGTTGCATGAATAATAGCTTCTTCTTTTCTTAAATTAAAATATCTATACGTACATAGCTGCACTTAGGCTCCTATATCCTTGCAAAAGGCACACCGCACACAATGTGTTTCCTTGGACTAATTTCTTTTATTTTTTTTTTTTGTATTCGTTAATTTGTTAAAATGAATTTACATAATTAAATGTGCATCCTCCTGATGGCGAGCAGCACGACTGAAAGACTTTTCTTAAGAGATTAAGCACCAAGCTGAAATGATAGCTTAAGAGCAACTCTAGGGGCATTAGATTGCACGCTTGCATTAAGATGGAAACATTGTGGGAAGAAGTAAATTGCGCGATTGTTATGTCACCATCATAAAAGATAGTACCTATTATAAATTTGAAGGTGTGAGCTTAGAGGGTTTTATTTTATTCCTCTGGCAATAGGATAATGAATTACATACTTAATTGTATTTATGGGTTAAGTGTTTAAGCTAATTAATGGTATTCAAGGTGGAGTTCATTTTTACTTGCGATGTATTAGGTGCTATATGGCAAGTTGTGCATTCGTAAAAAAAAATCCAACTCAAGTTTTTGATCAAACTTGACAAAACGGTGAAAGAGGTAAGATGAAGAAAGTAAAATTCGCAATTCTGTATGTCCGTGTTTTCGAGTACAGTTTTGGTGTATTCTAATTCTTCCCCCCACATTATTTTCTAAAGACGAAATTTCGATACTGGCAATGAATTTTTTTTTTTTGAAAGTTTTTTGAAAAATTTATATTCTCAAAAACTACTGTTCAATAGATTTAAAAAAAATTAAAATCATTAAGTAAAATCTAGCTTATGGTTGATTTCGATCTTCTCAAATTATTTTCATAAATTTTTCAAAGCTAAGGTTCCTTACAATTTTGAATAATATTGCTTATAAAAATTTACAAAAAATTTATTTTCGGATCTTTTCTTTTTAAAAATCAGTATTTCTAAGACCACATGCTGGATTTTTTGAATCTTAACAATTAAAATGTTTTATTCTATCTACAAGACGTAGGTACGTAAAATAAATTTAATTTTATCTACAAATAACGGTACCCACCATACAAACGTTGACATTTTTTTTCGAAAATTGTTTTATTCTCGAAAACGGTACGTAACATTTTGATACAAATTTTTAGCTTTCACCAAATTTTTAAGATCTATAATTTGAAACAAATAACTTTTGAAATTAAGGAAATACTGACTGTACCTTACAATACTTAAACAAAATACAGCCTTGGCCAAAAGTATTAGGCACCCTAATTTTACGCTCTATTCTCTTGGAGAATGTATTGTTCGCGTTGTGCCGTGCAAAATGCCTAAGATCGGTTTCGGAAGACTGTATCCCATCTAAATCGTACAAAATCCTGCAGGAAAAAAGTAACCACGGTAAGAGAATATCGGTTTTTAATACGAACCTCTATAAAAAAAACCGTAAAAAAACATCAAATGAGCTAGTTGCTGACATAACACAACATTGTGGGAATCAAATTTAGGCTAGAACCGTTAGAAGGAGACTTGGAGAAGTTGGATTGAAAGGTTGCAAGGCGAGGAAAAAGCCATGGCTCTCAGAAAAAAGCAGAAAGTTGCGGCTAGAATCGGCAAAAAAATACCAAAACCTTACTGAAGAAGATTGGAGTAACGTTTTGTGGTCAGATGAATCAAACTTTGAAGTAAGCATTATAATGAAGCCCCGAACTCGGAAACTTTAAAAATTGTTTTAAATTGCCATCCACTTAGTTATTTTGAGCTTTTGAAAAAGGTTATTTTTTTTTATTTTTGCAGGTGTTTGGAAACCCTGGTGTAACCTTTGTGAGGCGGCAAGTTGGTGAGGAATACAACCCAGAATGTGTAGTTCCAACCGTTAAACACGGAGGAGGAAGCGTTATGATGTAGGGTTGCATGGCTGCGGACGGCGTGGGCAAAATGGTCATTTGTGAGGGTCGCATGGACTCAAAAAAATACATTAATTTGATGGAAAACACGCTGATTGCATCTTTCCAGCGTATTTTTGGTGATACAAATATGCGGGGCGTGTTGTTCCAGCAGGACAATGCACCCTGTCACAAGTCCGCCCTCTCAGTGAAGTGGTTTGCTGAAAATGCCATTGACCTGCTTCCATGGCCTGCCCAGTCCCCAGATCTGAACCCAATTGAGCATCTATCGGAAATTTTAAAGCGTAAAGTCCGACGATACCCAACAACATCAAAAAAATGCTCAAAAAGGTTCTTGAGCAAGATTGGCTCAAATTAAGTTCTGACGAATGCCGCAAGCACGTAAGCTCTTATGCCTAAACGAATAGCAGCAGTCATAAAAGCGAGGGGTGGCCATACAAAATATTAAATTTTCTTTAATAAAAAAAAAATTACAACATTTCTGCATACTTGTTTTTTTTTTTAAATTTTACTTGGTTTTAAAATTATGGCATCTTTTTGGGGGTGCCTATTTCATTTGGCCAAGACTGCCTTATAGATGGCAATTTTACTTTTCAACTCAGCGATTCATCAAAAAATGCTTGTTGGTCAGACCTAATTTTTTTTATGAATTTTAAAAGATGGTTTCAAGGTTACGGACAAAATTATTATTGGCATCTCATTTGAGCAATTATAGGAAAAAAATTATTAGAACAAATCTACTGACTGACCAGTTACTGAAACAAGCTGACATTTTTTGACCTTTTCCTGACTTTTTACTTGCGACTTATAGGTACTCGTACAATAAGGCAAGTTATGCATTCGGAAAAAAAATTGAACTCGAAATTTTGACCAAAGTTGACATTACGATGATAGCGAAGACTGTCTGTCTGTTCGGCTACAGCCTAAACGGCTCGGCCGATTTTCTTTGAACTTGGTAGATATCATTTTTAATTTTTTCCCCCACACTTTTTTTTTATAAATATTTTTTTTTTCTCAAAAACTGCTCGACAGATTTAAAAAATAAAAACAAAAACATTTCATTTAGTTACAGTTAGGTAATGGTTGCAAAAAATTTTCCGAATAATGATTATTGAGGGTAGGGGAGAGTGAGGCACATTTGAACACGGGGCACATTTGAGAACTGCCAATAAAATTTTACTCTATTACTCTTTTTTAAAAGTAATTTAAATTTTTAACCTGTCAATAACATATCCATAAACGTCATTGACTTTCCTTGATTCTCTCTTAGTTGTCTCTCAGACTTAGAGGTGAAAGGTCCTTCTGCTAGTGGAAGTGTTTTGTTTTCGTTTTTTAGTTGTAAGAGTTTAAAAAATAATTACTGCGCGATCTTAAAACAGGAACAAATTTTTTTTTTGGGGAAAAATAAATTTTAAACTTAATTACGGTAAGTTTGTTGCTGGATATATTTCAGTTAAATATTTATAAAAAATTTAATATCACTGGAGCAGTTGGAACAGATTTGAACAAGCGTGTTCAAAACTGCCCAGATTAGTTTTTTTTTAACATATTTAAGACATTTAAGAGAAAATTTAATCAGCTTCAAGCAATTAATCAAGCAATTTGTTATCTGTTCTATAGGGCAAGTATTGGTTTCAGGTAACAAATGTTTTTGTCATATCGTCCGTCAGTCTCTGCGTCTATACCATCTCTTTCTCATTTTTGAGCTATTGAATACTGAAAATAAGACTTCGGTCGAACAAATCTTAAAATTTTTGTAGCTTTAACTAAAATATTCTAGTTTAAGCTATTTTTATTCACACAAATTGAAGCTAAGGTTTGGAAAACAAGCTAAAACTAAATTAACTTAGCGTTGGCTATTTTAAAATAGCTACTATTACGAGTAGAAAACATCTTTAACTAGCTAGCTTAAGCTTATCCTTATTCACTAAAAATCCAGCTATTACTTAAAAATCCAAGCTTTAGATTTAGCTTCTTTTTTTTATTAATCTTTGTGAGTTTTTGTTTTTTTTTTTTTCTACAAATACATGAATATGATATAATTTTGAGTTTTATTAAAAAATTAATATAAAAATAAAATTTAAAAGTTCTTTTATTCAGTAAACAAAATTTATATCACTCTTCAAAACTGTCCTTCTCCAAGTTCAAAACTCCCCATACATGGGGAACTTTTGAACATAAGAATCTACATTGGTTGGAGATAAAAATTCAATATAAATATTTCGTTCTAAATTGAACGTCAATACCACTGTTCCATGTGAGTAAAATATCAGGCCAATCGCTCGAATATTTTAGGTTTTTTCAGTCTGGAAAGCAAAAAGTGTTAAAATGTGTCCTACTCTCCCCTACCCCAATGGAACGATTTTTTTTAATTTTGAATTTCTCAAAAACGGTACAACCGATTTTGATCTTTTTTTTTTTTTTTTTTGCTAAAGCTTCCCAAAACCTAAAATAGAATTGTGTATTCAAATTTCCAAACAAAAATTATTTGGATTTTTAAGAAAAAATTGAAATTTTTCTTTTTTAAACTCAATTTTTCAAAAACCCCGCCCTAGATTTTTTTTTTTTTAAACTTGATAAATGAAAGTTTCTCAATATAATCTACAAGATGTTATAATCTACAAATGTTAAAAAATGTTAAAAATGGTTTTCAAAAATCGTATTTTTCTCGAATTTGTATGATCTTTAATTTAATAAAAAAAAAACTAAATTAACTTATTACAGCTTATACCTACCATTTTTCGAATTTTAATTTTTGGGAAAAAATTCATTTTGTTTTTTCTTTGATATCTAAAAAACGGCTCAGTATTTTTTATTTTTTTATTTAATTTAATAGTTTAATTTCCATTTGTACAGTAATAAAAACTTAAAGCTGGCGTACCATATTTTTTCTTAAAAATATTTTAAAGATTTTGTATATAAAATCTTATTATTTTAAAGAAACCAATACAAGAACTTATAATTTTTGCATTCGCAAAAATTCGTATTTGCATAGCATTCTGTTTTTATCTCTTACTACTAAAATAATTAAAAATATTATATTTATCTTTAGTTGTGTTTAACATAAATATTAAAATTTATGAAATTGACGATAATAAATTATCATAACTCGAAATTATTGGTTGATAGATTTCTATATGAAGGTTTTTATAATACAAACTTTTATACTTCTGAAATAAATCAGCAAAGTAGAAGACTTATACCTAATATTAGACTTGTTGAATTAGTGATTCAAAATAGCTTTTTTAGCTTAAAGTCCACAAAAATAGGCGTTTCGTCCCGGCGTTCTCACTTAGACTCATCAGTTGACTGTGAGGGCCTTGCGGGTAAAGTGAACATACGAATTTCTTTAACAGGAGTATCTTTCCTTGGAATAAACTCACTACGGAAGCATTTGACCCGATTCTGGGAATATCGTTATTTGATGTTATATTTAAAATAGTAGGAGGATTTTATAAAACCACTTTGTGAAAAATGTCTTCGTGTAACTCTCGTTCCTAAATTCTATTCTTAAGCAAATTTCCCCCACAATTTATTTAAAATTTTAAAACAATTTATAAGCAATATCTATGACATATCAATCTCCCCAATTTGTAACTTCTCCCTCAAAAAACCAAAAACTGCTCTTAAAATCATTTAAGACAAATTCGTAGACAAGTTGCACTTCATCATTATTTGTGAACCCATTAGTTAGTCGGGTAAAACAACTCTACTTCTATGCTTCTTTCCGAAGTTAAGTCCTTTGCCATGGGCCAAGTTCAGTTAATCAATGTCAATTCATTCAATTTGTTATCAGTCGCAATAAAATTCAAGTGAGATACTTTTTCGTCTTGAGATCTTCAAAGGTCTCTTGACCTCTGCTCTGTCTCTGTCTGTTCTTCATCAGCTTACAAAGCAGTTAAAATATTTAACTGACATCGACATGTAGATTTAGAAAAGGGGTATTCTCGTAGAGAATGAGCAAACAAAAAAAAAACACCCATTTGCATCTTTTGGCATCTTTTAGTTTTAGTTTGAAAGTGATGTATCAAGTTGAATGCAAAGAGAATTTTATATCCAAAAGGTTTTTGAGGAAAAAGTGTATAGCAGAGTCAGAGTCACTCCGAGGAAGATAAAGTTTTAGGAAGTGCTGTTGTCCATTTGATATTTTCAACCCACACTGAATGCAATATTTTCATTTCGTAGAGATGGAAAGCTTGGCAAACAAATTTTAAAAAATATAATACATTTGACTTTGGCATCTTTTAAAAGATTGATCGATTGGAAAATTTTTGAAAGGACGTTGTTTGGAGGAAATAGTTTGATATCGGTTTTTATTTGAAAATATTTATTTTGGAAATAATAAAGTATTGATGTCTGATAAAGTCTTAGATTGAGAAAAACATATCAATGAAATAAAGCCAAGAACTAGAAGAGATATAGCTCTATATAGCTCTTACTATAGCTGAAAAGTGAAATATACAGAATATAGTAAAATTCTTCGGAGACAAGTTTTATTTCTTCCGACTATTATAATTAGTGTGGTTTTTGACAGAATGTGATTTACTTACCTTAATACCTTATTACTTTATACGAGTAGTACTCATAAATTTTGAAAGACAAAAAAGAGAGGCAGAAGTGAGGATTCAGCAAAGTTTCGAATGACCAATTAAATCATTTCATTTAATTGATATACCAAAGTTTCAGACGTCATTTGTGCACTACATCCACAGGATAATTTTATAAACCTTAGAATTATCATTTGTGTAAATATAAAACAATATTGGTCCTAAGATTCAAAATTGTGGGACACGCATTTGCAAATCTAATACTGAGATTGTGACTGTCTAAAATATTTTCTTTGGCCAAAGAGATAATCTTAAACGAGCTTTCATATTGTTCTCCCTCCATTTACCAGCCACTTTCAATAAAGTTCCATCTTTACAAGGGAATTGAAATGTTGATCAAAAATTCAGTTGAAAGAAAGCATATTATTTATGACCGGCCGTTCGGCTTTTGTAGTTCCAATAGATCCTCTTGTAATCTAGTGTCATATCGAAGTAGTACTGCTGCCCTGAAGTTACTACAATACCTCTTTAGTTTTCTGGCAGATCCCGGTTACATTTTTTTTTTTTTTTTAAATTGCAGAAATTCTTGAAAAGGGAAATTTGTCGGAATTGTCTCTTCATTGTAGATGATATGAATTAATGCAAGAATACAAATTATAAATCAGTATAGCGGTTCTAAGGCGGTCAACCATCAGACGAATAGGGGGAATAACATGTAGCATACGAAAACATGCACGTGCCGTAACTATTCGGGACTGGTGGAAGTCTGATCATAGCCTCTCCGTGGCGGCCGCTAGAAACAAGCCTTTAAAATGGTTTGGCTAATATGATCAGGCTGGTTCCTCAGGTTGGCGACAGGTTAATTCCCTGTCCCGTAAAACTTTTGAATTACGAGACCGACAACAAGCCTCGGAAACGGACTGATCACACGACGACAACCCACGCAACGAAAACTGAAAAACGATTTACGAATTTTCTTATGGAACGTACGATCGCTCTATAGAGCTCGAGCTGCTCAGCAGCTAGCCGATGCTCTGTCCAAATATAAAGCTGACATAACAGCTCTTCAAGAAATCATATGGACAGGGAATGGTGTTCTACAGAAGAAAGAATATGACATATAGGTACTATAGCTGTCATACAAAACACCATGTGCTCGGGGTAGGCTTCCTAGTCAGCGAAAAAATGAAGTCTACTATCATCGGCTTTAACGCTATAAGCGAAAGGCTATGCAATGCACCCTTCGCGTGCGAGGCAAATTTACGAAGATCAGCCTCATTAACGCTCACGGATCTACGGAGGAGTCCTCAGACGAAGGAAAAGAGACTTACTACGAACAAGTCGAGAGGGCCCTCAATGCCTGTCCAAGGTATGATGTTAAAATCATCCTTGGGGATTTGAACGCAAAAATAGGTCCGGAGCCGGTATTCAGGCATTACGCAGGCACCCATAGTTTGCATGAGAACACTAATGACAATGGACTTCGAGTCTTAGAATTGGCAGCATCGAAAAACATGGTCGTTGCGAGTACCAGGTTCCCGCGTAAAGATATCTACAAAGCCACCTGGGTATCACCTGATGGAGTCACTCGTAACCAAATAGACCACGTGTTGATAGACCGTCGCCACTACTCGAACTTGATGACGGTACGAACGTACCGAGGTGCCAATATCGACTCGGATCACTATCTTGTTGGTATGGTTTTCCGAGGGCGGATTGCCTTGCGAAGACGCATTGCATCCGCCGATCAGGTACGAATCAACACGGCTGCCCTGCGCAATGAAAACACCAGTAACACATTTGGTAATGCGTTAAGACTCGCCCTAGAATCACTTGATTTAGGGAGAGTAAGTCCTGGAGCCAGTATGCTGGGCGTAAATGAGAAGTGGACACGCCTTAAGAATATTGTCATTAGTACTGCCAACTCCATCTTAGGCAGCAGTCGTAAAAATCGGAACGACTGGTTTGATGATGAATGCAAGCTAGCGACTGAACGTAAGAATGTTGCGTACCGAGCAATGCAACAATCTCATAGAACGCGGGCACGCGAAGAGGAATATAAAGAGCTCAGAAGAATAGAAAAACGGCTACACAGACAAAAAAATCAGCCTGGGAGAAGAACCTAATCTGTGAAATAGAAAATAGCCGAGAGCGAGGTCCGCACCAGGCGCGGAAGTTCTACCAATCCGTCCGAAACATGACGCAGTACACACCACGCTGCACATACTGCAAGGACGGAGAAATTTGTTCACCGATCCTGAAAGCATACTGGAGCGATGGGAAGTGTACTTTAATGAATTGCTAAATGGTCAGCTCACTGCCGAAGTGGAGGCGCTACTACTTCAAGAAGAATACCCTATGTTGCCGCCACCAAGCATAGAAGAGGTTGAGAAGGCTATAGGCCGGCTTAAACAGAACAAAGCCCCGGGAGCCGATGGCATACCAGCCGAATTATTTCATCACGGCGGGCCAGCCTTACGTCAATCAATTCATGATATTATAGGGCACGTATGGGAGCAAGAAGAAATGCCAGAAGACTGGCGAAAAGGCATAATATGCCCCATACATAAGAAGGGAGATGTCACAACGTGCAGCAATTATAGAGGTATCACGTTGTTGAGTACCGCCTATAAGATACTCTCCTCTATCCTACAAGACCGGATAACCCCATACGCTAAAACCGTCATCGGACAATATCAGTGTGGTTTCATTCCAGTCAAATCAACAACTGATCAGATATTTACCCTTAGGCAGGCGATGGAAAAATGTCTAGAATTTAACATCCCAACATACCATCTGTTTATAGACTTTAAGGCCGCCTATGATAGCATAGCCAGGGTAGAACTTTACAAAGCCATGAGAGAATTCGGCATCCCAAATAAATTGACACGACTATGTAGGTTGACCATGACCAACGTAACAAGTAAAAATAGCCGGATTGCTATCCAGACCAATCAACATCTTTAATGGACTCCGACAAGGGGACGGTTTGGCCTGCCTCCTCTTCAACCTGGCGTTGGAGAAAGCAATCCGTGACTCTGGCACGGCAACAAGAGGGACCATCGTCAACAAGTCCAGCCAGTTACTGGCTTACGCAGACGACATCGACATCATCGGAAGAACCGAACAAGCTGTACACGATTCCTTCATCCAGATCGAGCAGGCGGCACAAAATCTGGGGCTGCACATTAGTGAAGGTAAAACAAAGTACATGGTGGCGTCGAATGCGAGAGGAACAGTTGGTCAAACAATCAAGGTTGCGGAGCACGAATTTGAAGTGGTGCAATCCTTTAAATACCTTGGGTCAATAGTAGCAGCCGATAACAATATAGAAGAAGAAATACGCGGGCGGCTTCTCAAATCCAACAGAGTCTACTATAGTCTGTCAAAGCTCTTCAAATCCAGAAATCTCACCATAACTTCAAAACTGCTGCTGTACAGGACCATGGTCCTGCCAGTACTCACATATGGATCCGAGACTTGGGTGATTAGCAAAAGGCACTCCGACCTCTTAGCTGCGTTCGAGAGAAAAGTCTTAAGGAGAATTGTTGGCCCCGTATGTGAGGAGGAACGATTCCGGAGACGGTACAATCATGAACTGTACGCAATCTACCTTGAAGCAGATATCGTGACAAAAATTAAGCTCGGTAGACTCCGGTGGGCAGGGCACCTAGCTCGCATGAGCGAAGAGGAACCTGCTCGGAAAGTTCTTTGTGGTACATTCTATGGTAGACGACAGCGTGGTAGACCATGCTTGCGCTGGAGAGATGGCGTAGACCAGGACGCCCGAAGCCTTGGGGTGCGCAACTGGATGGCGTCGGCTAGAGACCGGGATAGGTGGAGAGACTTGTTGAAAGAGGCCAGGACCGGAACCCGGTTGTCGAGCCGATGATGATGATGATGATGATGATGGTAGCAAATATTATAATGCTCCTACGGCAATTCTTTAAGAGCTTTAAATTAAAGATAGCTTATTGAAATCCATAATGGTCAGACTGAAAGGCAAATATCCTATCTTCCCTGTACTGAAAATATAAATTGAACAGAGTATAGTTTCTGCAAGAAGAAAAATTTTAATTCGTTGTTGTGGTTTCTTAAGAAAATAAGTTTTCATACATATACAAAATTTTTAAAACGCTTTTAAGAAATAATGTTGGTACGCCAACTTAAAGTTTTTTTTAGTGTACGAATAAAAAATAAATTTCAAAAAACAATATTTTGCCGTTTTAGAAATATTGAATTTTCCAAAAAAATAGATTTTTTTTTCAATTCAACAAATATTTTTTTAAAGTCTTGAAATGCAATGTTTCCTAAACTTTTAAAAAGCTTCTCGTTAAAAAATTTCATTAAAATCTGTTATGCCGATAGTGAGAATTCAAAATTCAAGAAATTGGCTCTATGGTAGGTACATTCAGAAATATCTTAATTTTATTTTTTTTTTATTAAATTATAGATCGCAAAAATTAATCGAAAGAAAAAAACATTTATCAAAATTCTCGGAACCATTTTTGAGGAAAATACGATTTTTGAAAACTATTTTTTTAGCATTGGTGTGGAGGGTACCGTTATTTTAAGGTAAAATAAATTTTGTTTTCTCACATCTTCTTCTTCTTCCTTTTCTTCGGCGCTGTTATGATCTCGATGTCGAGGGGATCATAACTCTCCCACGTATCTGCTTCACACTAGTGATCCGCCTGTGGGGTTCGCCGGGTTGACCTCAGAAATCGGCGGCAAGCCTCCCGGTTTTGTATTGTTCCATTTCTGAGGCCAACTGAATGCTGGTGTTTTTGCATTTGTTTGTACCAGGAGTGTTTAGGCCTACCTTTCTTTTTATTCCGAATTGGAACGTTGTATGATATTGCCTTTTTGACGGGGTTCTCAGGATCTCTCCTTTGAACATGGCAATACCAACTGAGTCGGTCGTGTTCAATTTTTTGGGAAATGGTATTCTTAACATGAAGGCTTCCTCGGATCTTCGTACTTCTAATTCGATTAAGCTTTGTAACTCCTGCTGTCATACGAAGCATCTTCATCTCAGCTGCCGTTAGCTTACTCTCATACTTTTTGTACATTGTCCAACATTGTGAACCGTATGTGAGTGCTGGACGCACAACTGAAGTGTAGAGCTTTCCTTTCAGCTTGGGGGACATTTTTCGGTCACAGAAGATAGCAGAATTTTCCCGCCACTTCATCCACCCTACGCTTACGCGATGATTGATATCGTCATCACAAGTAGCTTCGTTATTTATCATAGACCCCAGATATGTAAACTTTTCACACTTGGGAAGCACTGCTCCATTCAAATAAATGTCTGGAATAGGCCTGTGTGGATCAGAAAATGGGCAGCATAGGTATTCTGTCTTTTTCGCGCTTATGCGGTACCCACTTCCTTCTAGAACATCCACCCATACGTCAAGTGCTCGTTGTAGGGATATCGGGTCTTCACTTATGATGGCTCCATCGTCAGCAAAGAATAACTGATGCACTTTTGGATCCGTCACTTTGCCTTCAAGCAGGTAATCAAGAACTGTAATAAAGAGCAGGGGACTCAAGACACTTCCCTGGTGTACACCTACTGTGATTTCGGATTCTTCGGTGACTCCAGCTGCGCATCTTACTTTAGTAACTGCTCCATCATACATGTCCATAATTATCCGCACATAGGTTTCTGGAACTCCTCGTTGCCTGAGGGCCACCCATATTAGATCTCGTGGTTGCCGATCGAATGCTTTTTCAAAATCAACCAATACGACATGCAAATCCTCCAAAGAATCCCGATGTTTTTCCATAATTATTCTTATACTCTGGATTGCATCCGTGGTTGACTTACCCCCGACAAACCCACACTGGTCATCAGATAGCCTAATTATTTTTCGCAATCGGCTACCCAAGACTCGCTCAACGATCTTCATGGTGTGTGACATCAGCTTAATCGAACGGTAATTATCACAGCTTCGAGTATTACCCTTTCCTTTATAAATAGGAAGAAGGTAACTTTCCCTCCATTGATTAGGCATGCGATCACCTCGAATAAGTTTGGAGACAAGAATCATGAGCCATCTAAACCCGATGTCTCCCATCTTTTTCCAAAACTCTGAGGGTATTTCGTCTGGGCCAACAGCTTTTCCCTTTTTGGAGTATTTTACCGCCTCACTAACTTCTTCGACTGTGACGTCGGATACTTCGCTTAAGTTAGGTGAAGCTATTGGAAAGTATAGCCTTGGAAATTGTTCGTTTAGAAGTCCGTCACAATACTGTCGCCACCTGTGAAGAATTTCGTTGTCTTCCACAAGTAGTTGGCCTTAAGCATTGTTAATGAACTTTGGCGAACAAATCTCCTGGGCATTTCTTCTTCTTTGAGCGGCTATTTTGAAGATAGTTGCGCCCTTATTCGTGTTTTGCCGTAGCTCTTGAATAGCACCAGCTGTCGGGGTAGAAATTTCATCCAGCTCCCGATACAGGTTTTCTGTATTCTTTGCTTGAATTTGGGCGCACTTCTTCTTCGCTTCTTTCTTGCAGTTTCTATATTCCACTTCGAGGCGTGACTTTTGCTCTGTATTATTAGAGGGGCACTTCGACCAAGCCTTGAAAGCCATTTTCTTTTTACTTATAACTGATTTAGCTTCATCATTCCACCACCATGTTTCTTTGCCTTGTTGGTTGTGTCCTTTTGAAACCCCTAACAGTGTTTTGGCTTTTTCTTTGCAAGTTCTCTGTAGGAGATCCCACATACTTTGTGCTGTACTCTCTTCATTTCGAACTATATCGATACACAATAATATTCGAAGTTTTGGGGAGCTTTAAGCATAAAAAAAATGATGAAAATCGCTTGTACCGTTTTTGAGAAAATCAAAAACAAAAAATGGTTCCAATGGGAGTACCACTATAAACCTTTTTTTCGGAAAAATTTGTCCAATCATTACCTAGGTTTTACAAAATGAAATGTCATGTTTTTTTTTTTAAATCTGTGGGTTGTTTTTTAAGAAATAAGAAATGTTTATAAGATTTCGAAAAAAAAAATCTTATTGCAGGTACCGTTATTTTTGGTCTTGAAAAAATAAGAAAAAAAAAACATATGTGGCGAAAAATTTAAAAACGATATCTACCAAGTTAAACGATCGTTAATGATCAAATCAGTTTAACATTGACTAATAACTAACTTTACTATCGAAAATCTATTCTTTAATTAAAAGTTTCATTCATGAAGCACTCAATTTGCCAAAACAGATCAGTATTTGTGAATTTAAATGAAGAAATCATCGAATGAATGAATTTTTTCATTACATTTGCTTAACAATTTCTACAAATTGAAACTCTTTTAATTTAAAGATGTATTCGTAACAATGTGATCACTTTTACACCAAAGGTAGAGCTTATAAGAATCGAAACCCCCTTAATTTGTATTCAACATTAAATTTGCCTCTTTGGTCCTCTTTTAATTAGAGACTTTTGTATACAGCCCCAAACAAAAGAACAACCTTTATCCATTCGTTATGAAAATTGTTTCGCCAATTTTTGTTTTTTAATAAAACCTCATAACGTTCGGCATATTTATATTTTACATCCTGAATTCATTAAGGATTTTAAAAGGAAATATTTTTTGGAAAACAGCATTTTGCAGCTCGGTTTCCATTTAAGCGTAAGAGCATAATTCCTACTCGTATACGTTACATAACGTCGAGTGTACCAACTGTGTAGCAGCAAAAGCCGAAATAATTTGTTACCCAGTTACCTACCACCGCATCTGAAACGGGATCCAGATTCCGATTCGGATCCTTTGGTGTATGCGAACGAAGTGAAATATAATATTAAAATGAATTTGGAAAAGTTTTCCTCGAAGGAACAAGGGCCGTGCTGGTAGGGGGTGGTGAGTTGGGAGGTGTTGGGCCGCCAAGGGGGGCCCTTTGTTTATTTTGTTTTCTTGCATTATTATTTTTAATTTTGAAACAGACTCAAACAAGCGGAACTTGTTTGCAAATGGCATTCGTTATCAGGCCAAAGAAGGAGGACAGCTGGAGGTTGGTCTGGGTGCTCAATGCTCTTTACTCACTACTAAAAGGGATGAAGGAATTAAACAGAAACCTAGGGATAAACATTGCCTGGCGCGTCGCGCAGCGTAACTCGCAGAAGAAATTAATTTTCCAAATCATAAAATCCAAATATAAATTTTGTAAAACTTTTCATTTTGATTATTTTTCTCCGCCGACAAATTGAATTCTCCAAAATGAGAAAAAGGGACTCCATCATCTATTTTATTTCTGATTTGATTCTTCCTCTTTTTGTTTTATTTTATTATTGTTTGCCTTCATTTTTTACCAGGGAGCCCCATCAGGAACGCACTGAGTGAGATTTTTCTGTCTCTCTGAAAAGTGACACAGCGTGATGGCGTGAGGCGGCACATGCTGTTTTATGCTCCAAGGCATCCCCAAATAAATCACTCTCAGAAGACAAGAACAAAAAAAAAAATACGAATTGAAATGAATTAAAATCAATATTGAGTAAGGTTTCCTTTTTGGCTTACTGTTTAATTTATGATCCTTGAGAATTATCAACACTCTTTAAGTGTAAACACTGGAGGAGTGTTAAAGAGTCTTCATCAGGAGAGCATAGGCGTATATGTTTATGAGGCATTTAAGGGTTTGTTGTATATCCTGTTTCTACCTGGTTATATCCCGGCAACTTGAGATTTCACCCTGGAAATTAGATAATATACCTTTAAGAAAAAAAAAATTAAAATATTGAACGATTTGAATTTTAAGAGCTTGACGGGTTTTACATAAATGTATCGCTTAAGGCATACAGTTTGTAACAAGTCCTATTAAGGACTATTTGAAAAGGAATAAGCTCCACATTCTAAACAGGGAGTCGAGTCTAAAAATAAGTTTTGAAAGGCAAGTCGTTTAAATGATATAAGATACTTTCACATTAAGGAGCTCGTCTAACCTAATCTTTGACCGAGCTGATGGTACTTATTAAGACAAAAGCTTTTCTGGTCGTGGGGTTCTTTCAGCCATCAATAACCGTTTCGATTTCACATTACTGTAATCAACAGATTTTGAATTCATTCTAGTAATAGGCAAATTATCATCTCAGAATGTATGCGTCATGTAAGGTTTTATTCGTCCCTCGCAACTTTTAAGTTCTTATCAACTCGCAATGGGTTTTCTTTTTGATGCAGCTATCCCTATATGGCTTACTTGGATCTACCACACATCGAGTGGTCTAATTGACCCTTGGGAGGGAACTGCAACTTTTTCCTCACCAAATGCGGCCATTTTTACTTCAAATCGGCTTAGCAGCCCTTTAGCAGCTGTGGGCCAATGATCGTTTTACTCTTTTTAACGTAATCGATATGTAAACAACACCGCGTGGCGTGATCTTGTTTGCTGACAATCTCACTATGGGCTTCGTCGGATTCGATTTACCAGGAGAAGTTCATTGTTTAGAGCATTCCTTAGTCTCTGGGGTGTTTTGGTGAATTCATGTTTCATCCGCAGTTTTGATACGGCCTACAAATTCGGTCGAATTTTCCTTCAACATCACCCCAAACACTTCTTTGAAGTTGTCAAACGAAAGCGTCTGTTGTCGATTATGAGCAATTTACCCATTTTGTGGTAAGGTTCTTTAACTAGGATCTAGACCACTGATCTGTCGCACCACCACTCACTGATCGTTTTTATCAAACCTGGAATTTTATTGACCATTTCTTTTGTGGTGACCTCAATTGGGCGACCAGAACGTTCGGCATCACTTGTGCTGAACGACTGCACCGAAATTAAGTAAGCCAGAGGTGAATGGGTTCATGGTGAAGAATCCCATAGTATTTCTGAAGCTTTTGTTTTGTTTGGGTGATATTTTTTTCGTAAAAAATAATGAGCACTTGAAAATAACTTTTTCTAAAATGGCCGTCACAACGAAACTAAATTTGGCAGATCTAACCGAAAATTTTGGTGCGTTCTCTTTAAAGATGCTTCTTGACAAAAATATGATGGATTTGGGCTGGCGGCGCAATTTGTTTAAATTTTCAAGGACTTATTGACTTGTACCTTTAATCTTAATGACAAGTTCAATGGTAGTAGAAAGTTTGTTGTCAAAAGTGTTAATGTAACTTCTATCTCAATTTTTGATATTTCAAACTGGTTTTTAGCTGGAAGCCTTGTAGTATCCCTTGGTATAATGGTTAGAGCATTGGATACTGCTTACATTCTCCCGAATCATGACCTGGAAAATAAAACTCTGCTTCACCATTTCTAACTTCCAGAGGAAATGACATAATGGCGATCGAAGAACCGTGGTTCCCTCAGGTCCAATGATAATCATTTGACAATGGCAACAAAATTTGGCCCAGTTTCCGGTTAGTTTCGAAGGTGGGGCTTCAGCTCATCTTCGTCGCTTTAAAGAAAAAGAAGTCTGAGTCAATAGTGTATCCAATGTTGTACTACGACTAAGGCTGTTGACAGTTATACCACACTGTTTAAAAACTTATTGAATAATTCAAATTATCGAGAACGACACGGCTATGGTTCATCCTCTCTCGAAAAAAGGAAAGGACAACTCCAATCAGGCGAATCTGCGGTCGATATGTCTTCTTCCGAGTATCAGTAAGATATTCGAAAAAGTTATTAATAGACTTTTGTACGAATGGGTGGTGGACAACAATACTACTCCGGATGCTCAGTTCGATTTCGAGGCGGGACATGATACAATTTCATGCCGCGTCAAAACTTATCTTTGATGTCCAATGGAACAAAACTAAAAAGCAGTGTACTGGTGCCTGGTTGATTTGGAGAAGACTTTCGACAACGAGGGATTGACATACTCAATGTAAGAAAGTTTGTTGTCAAAAGTGGCAATGTAACTTCTACCTCAATTTTCGATATTAAGAATGGTCTTCAATAGAGAGCAGTCAAGTCGCCAATTCTATTCAGCATTTAAACCAGCAATCTGATATGTTGTCTAACTCAGCCAATTGCGTATGCTAACGATCTAATAGCTTACAGCACAGCTCCAAAAGTCAAGAACATCAGAATTCTTTTGCAGCGTGACTTCGCCAAGATTCCGCGATATTGCGATGATTGGAAGTAGAAAATCAACTTTCAGAAATCTGAAATTATTCTTTTAGGAATCCGGTGGTTGGAGCCCCATTGGATACGAGAACAACTGGTACAAGCTGGTGATCGTAGGGTCATATGGACTTCCACTGGCGAGTAAAAGTGTAGCAAAGTACCTTGGCATCTGCTTGGATCATTATTTGTACTTCGACAGACATAGAAATGCTGCTTTGACCATAGCTAGGGGACCATTTGCCCTAGTGAAAAATTGGAAAATATTCCGTTATTTCAAAGGCACAGCTAATTCGGGGTCACATTGGAAGAGCGATGTCATCGATCAACAGCCTAAAATTTGGAGCTTACTACCCTCACGACGATTATTATGAGATTGGCGTCTAAGTGGCCTTATCTCGAATTCTTCTAGCTAGAGTCAAGAGCTGGTCCGGTAGGATAGGCGGCCTCTTTATAGTCGAGACGTCCTCGCACAAAGTGGAATAGAGCGCCTTCGGTTCAGTAGGACTGTGACCGATCAGAACCGGAGAGACTAGGTGAGACAAGAGCACCAGTTCTAGTGGATAGTGATTTTTGTGAAATTTAATTTATCTGTGTTCTTGGCTCAATCACTATAAAGTAGTTGATTAAGCCTTAAAAAAAAAAACAGAACTTTATTCTTCTGACCATTTTTTTTGAACTTATATCATCCATGGCTTACATAGAAGTTCTTAACCTCTTGAACAAACGAGCTAAGATTGTGTCTTATAACTATATCAAACAAGTGCCAGCTGGACAACAAAGAATGCTAACATGTTTGAAAGATTGCATTCAATTGATTGCTGCATAATTAATGGGAAAGAAAACGATTACAATCTTTTAAATGAATTGTGATTGCCAAAATTGAAGTCAAAGTCTTGATGTGTGTAAATAATGAATTTGTATATTCACAAAAAAATTGCATTTTCGCGGGCCTAATTCTTACCCGCAGGGTTCTTGTACATATGAGAACTTGGCACTCTTTTTTATAATTTTTTGGTTGCTGTTTTTTTAAAGAAAGATTTTATTTTGACAGGTCGACATTTTGAAGAACAGCAGTGAAGCAAGTGGTGTGGTATTTTAAGCATGAACAAAAACCACATATCAAGATGAAATGCCGGTCATCTTATATGAAGATGGCGAAGCAGGAACATTCCAGGAATCTGATAGATTGACGAACTTGCCAAAAGTTGAACAACATTACCTATATTACCTGATAAGGCTAACAGAAGCATATACCCATCGCTAGATTTAAACTTTTTCTGAAACAAGATCCTAAATAATGAGCAAACCTAAGATGAAATAATATTACCCACTTATCTGATGACAAAACAGATCGGTCGAATGCTTGATCTGAAACTCTCTATGTGTTTGATATCCTTAGGCTTCGGCCACGCATTGAGCGACAAGCGACACACATTAAATTCTATAGAGGTGGCCACATAAGCCCTAAGGCTAGCCGCGCACTAGCAACTTTTAGTTGCGAAACTGCTTGGTTCGAGCAACTAAAAAGTTTGTGTTTTGACACAAACTAAACGATTGCCTAAAATAAGTTCGCCATTTTATTGAACATATAATTATCTGCAAATTCACGGACATTCAACCAAACAGTTCATCTGTTTTCTATAAGTAACCAAACAGTTTCGCAACTAAAAATTGCTAGTGCGCGGCTAGCCTAAGCGACTTGTGAATGTTTTAAGTGACAGAGCTAAGTCGCTCAATCGCTCAGCCGCTCGTCGCTCAGTGCGTGGCCGAAGCCTTAAGTAGATTAAACATCAGCTCGGTAATTGGTGTCATAACCGGACTCTCTCCTATGGGCACGCACGCAACGAAGCTTGGCGTGCTTGACGTTTAATCAAACGATTTTTGCAAAAGCTGTATGGACGAAGAAGAGGTCGAATAATTTTTTCACCATTTATGCACATACCCTGCTCTATCCCATAGCCGTATGCTCCATCTTGAATAGTTTTTCTTTGAGGGACCTAGCGATCTAATTTATTTAGACATTTGCAGGTTCTCTAGCTTCATAAGGAGCTGTAAATGGTTCAACGAGAATGGAGAAAATCTGTAAATTACTGTTGTATCTAAATGGACTAACTAATCTTATTGTGTACTGCGACGCTGGCAGCCATTTCAACCTAAGCTAACCATATAGATTATAGAACAGACAAAGAACAATATATAAGTCCTGTCACTCTACAAAATGTTATCACTCAACAATAATCGGAAGTGTTCTATATATAATTTATAAGAATTTTTGAGAAAGTTGTAGAATGCCACACTGAATGTCTTGAATTGAGAATTCCAAATCTTAGATTTATCCATTAAATGCGCCACAATATACAGAGTGTCCGGTTATTCGTGTGCCATAATTTGGGATGTGATTCTTGGTCATATTCTAACAAAAAAATTGTTGTACAATAAAGTCTGATTTTCAACTTTGACATCACTTTTTGACGATTTAAAAAATGGCTAACTTCGGTGTACCCTGACATGTTTTTAGGGTTGCCAGGTAAAATTAAAAAAAAAAATATTTTTTGCCCTGAGGTTTAAAGGATTTGAATAAAATAATAATTTGTGTAGTATTAAGTAATTTTTTATTTTATGTACACATAAATACAGTCATATTAAGTGCTCAAAGTGCCCTCCTGCGTTTTGAATGCATACTAGAGCCCGTTTTTGGATTTTAATGTTAATTCTCGATAACTCTTGCCTTACTTTAAGTGATCCTTCGGAAATACTTTATTCTTATTCAGTTAAAGTTGTTATTTCAAATGAGTAAACGATTTATTTTATTCGTCCCCATATACAAAAAAAAATTCAGTACAGTGAGATCGGAAGATCTTGCTGGCCAGTGAATTAGTCCATTTCTGCCTATCCATCGATCACCGTATTCTTCATCCAGCCAATCCTTAACTTCACGACCATAGTGTGCCGGAGCACCATCTTGTCGGAAATATGATGAAATTTGTTGAAGCAGTGGAACAATCTCCAATAGGTCTCGTAGATTATTTTCTAAGAACTCCAAATAGTTAGTAGAATAAAGTCGGGTTGGTAATTTAAAAGGCCCGATTAATTTATTTCCAATTACACCTGCCCACATATTGACACTGAACCTATGCTGAAATGATCTTTGCCGTCTTGAATGTGGATTGCTCGAAGTCCATGTATGGAGATCATGGAAATTCATAATACCATCCCTTATGAATTGAGATTCGTCTGTCAAACGAATTCTGTTTATAAGCTGGTTGTCATCCAAGTTTCTCTCTAGCAACCAGTAACAAAATTCGAGTCTCTTTTCAAAATTATCTGGAAGCAGTTCTTGCACAGGTGCATGGATATAGATAAGGATACATATTTTCTCCGTGGAGTATACTGGAAATTTTGTATTTGGAAACATTACACTATAGAGCCAAGCGTATCCTGATGGAAGGATCGATTTCAACAGCTGCCAGTATTCTTTCATCGACCGAAACTCTTCTTGCCCTCGCAACTTCAAAGGTATTTCCAAAAACATTTCGAGAAGGAAGTCGTCTGTAAGGATAAAGTTACTGGTATCTTCGTTGTGCTCTTCTTGAATTTCCATTGCAAAACCCAAAAACGAATAAAATGTCTGCGTATTCTTCTCTCGTAAAAGAAGGCATTTCACAAAGCGCTCTTATTTAACTGTAATCGTGACTTCACTTGATAATCTGATGAATGAATTTGTTTTTTTATTCTTTTTTACCACTTATTTAGTTAATTTACCCACTAAACATTCATACCCCAAATTTAACTCTCTCTGAGAAGAGGTAATGTAATTAGGGTTTTGACAGCAAGTCAAGGAGGCATAAGTATACACTTTTAACTCTTTTGATGAGTGCACAGTCTTATAAAATACCTAAGAACTATCAATTCTTGGAAAACCACTCCAATTGCCAAGTGCTGCATTAAAAGTCGGTAAAAAAAAACAAAATTCGACTTTTTGCCTGTTTTAGATTTTCCTAAGTACCATAAAATATATGGGTTTTTGGGTGCACTTATTAATGAGTTTTTTTTATTAATATTTTGTTCATCAGGTAAAAATAAAAAAAATTTATGTTCATTACGCATTTTTTGAAATTGACCTCAAAGTCAAAATTTTGCTCGGGCAAGAAAAATTGAACACTATTTAAAATTGAATATCTGGCAACCCTAAAAACATATGAGCTCAACTTAAACGTAGTTTTAATGTATAGTATTTCTGCTCATTCTAAAATGAGGTCCCTACCATTAGTACTGACAGACAAATTGACCTTAACATTGGTCAGGGTACACCAAAGTTAGCCTTTTTTTAAATCGTCAAAAAGTGATGTCAAAGTTGAAAATCATACTGTAGAACAATGTTTTTCTTAGAATATGACCAAGAATCACATCCCAAAGTATGGCAGACGAATTACCGGCCACCCTGTATTTTGTCGTGCGAAATCGCAAGGGAATAGTTTCATAGTTTAGTTGATAAAGTTACGTTCTTTAATTCCTATAACTCCGGAACCACTAATGCCAAAATGGTTGAATTTGGTGAGACGCCCGTGTTTGATCAACTTATAAAATACTATGAATTTGAAGTTTCTCACTTTATTAGTTCTGAAGTTATAAGGGTGTTGAAAATCGCCTGAGTTTGTTCCTGTTAAAGAGGTTTAGTGCCGCCAACTTGTCTAGGCACTACCATGCCTTTTGATATTTTTTTTTAAAATTCAAAGCCCTTTAAATGTAAGACCAAGTACGTTCGGCCCAGAAGTGTGTATTTTATTTTTTATGAATTTTCCCAATTTTTTTTTTTCAAAGTCATTAAAGAGTATTTGCACCTTTTTACAATTAATATAAACGTTTGACCTTCTAAGAAGCACAAAATGGCTCTAAGCCATTACACTCCTAGTTACACAAGTATTTCACCCCATAATTTGAAAACATTCTCACACAATTTATCATATTGCAGAGAAGACTAGATAAGTACCTACATATATTTCATCTACCCTTGTGATCCTTAGCATTTGATAAAATGATAAACTTCACGAAATTTCCCCTAACTGTAGAAAAAATCTCAAATAAAAAATAGACAAAAATAAGGAAACGACCTGTGAGATATATTATGTCGTCCAGGTGTGTTATTTGTCATCGGTGAAATAATGACAATGACGAATATCAGTTTCTTGTTCCTTATACTTTCTTCCTATTATTATTTTTTTTTGTTTTTGAAAGAAAAGAACTTTATCATCTTAAGTCGATTTTGAGCGAGATGTACGAGTGCTTGCATTTCTTCTTCTGGACTTTTTGATAAGATCCATTCTCATTTTTGTATGCTCATCAGTTTCGTCAAATTGCTTATAGCATTTTTGTGTCATGACAGACTTCCCCCAAAGGTACTACAAACACATTTTAGTTGCCAAACATCTTAAACTTTTCTATTCTAATGGTACTGTGATTCTTAAAATTCGTGTCTGAGGTAAGCTTGCCGGAGTCCAGTATTCTTTTCGAAGAAGCAACAAAACTTGAGATTGGAGTGTCTTATACTCGTATCTTATTGCTTAATTTTGTTCCACAATTTTATTTTTTTATTTTTTTTAATTGCATTTCTAACATGGTACTTCATATAAAGTGTCCCTAAAATGCAACCTAGAGATACAAGACGGTCAGAAACTCTCTGAAGAGAACCTAGTCCAGCGCTATCTTTGAAATGGTACACAAAATTCTTGTCTTTAGCACACAAACTAAGGAACAGACGAGAACCTTGTCCAATCCAGCACTTAAAGAGGATCTTAAAGGAACTTAAATGGGAATCCCTATAGGAAACCCTTGTTGCTAGTACATAACCTAGGTTACAAAGCGGGTAGAACTCTTGAAGGTGAACCTTGTCCAGTTACTTGAACAGAGGAAGAAAACGGGTGTGGTGATTATTATCGGAAAACCAATATAGGGAAAGGTGGTTGGAACCCACGGTTGCTTAATTGACCTAGGGTTGTTTCGTCCCAGTTGTCCAGTTGCGCAGTTTGGGCTTGAGGTTGGGTTGTTAAGCCACGGTAAAAGGCTCACTCCGTGTGAGCGTAGAAGGAATCTGCATCTACGTTGCCCGTTGCGATTATTTTTTAGCATTTCCATGGCACTCAGCTACCAAGGCTCGGAATGCAGTTTTTGGCTGTTCATCCTACTCCTTCGTAGACTTTCTTATTTATTTATAAGCAGTTTCGTTAGATGAATAAATCCGATGTTTTTTGTTTGAGTAAGGGATGTAAATGATGGAACGCAAAGCTGGCCTTCTTTAGCACCGACCTATTGTGTGGGTTAAATTTATACAGCTCATTGATTTTGACTCTGAGGCATTAGACGTGCTATATCGTCGATTCATCAGAAAGTTTCATTAAGCTTCAGGACCAGATTTCTGTAGGTTTCTACAGAGCGACAACGGATTCTTTTGATGACGGGTCTGCCGAAGCACACAATTTCCGATTTCTTTGTGTTGAACTGGATTCTCTATTCTGTATAGTACTCAAAGAGTTTGGTGATGTGGGCTTCAACATTCCGGGATATTATCGTCGACACTCTTAGGCGGAGGTTAGGGAAACATCTATATAAAGAAGATTCTTGCAATTGGATGGCACATGTGTATCAGAAGTCATTATGATAAGAAGGAAGGTGGACCCTTCGATCCATTACGAATTTGGTTGAAGACAAATTGCTATCCACTTGAACAATGAATGTTCTGAAGGAAAGAAAAGAAAACATGACTTTCATTAGTGACGAAGATATTCCAAGTAATCGAAGTTTACGTACAGGTCTTCTATCCATACAATGTCGACACCCAGAAGACATTCAACTGTGGTACGATAGCTATTGACTGGTTTGGAAACGTCAGATTGGAGCTTCAGAAATAGATGCAGTGTTAATTGAAATTTTCCCGAAAGCCAAGTAGCAAGCCAGGGATGATATTATTATCGTTGCAAGACTTCTTGAGCCTCCTGATATGACTTCTTCCAGAATGTTGCTGGTATTGGTGAGGAGGAACATCGATCTGTATATGGAAGCCAGATTTGTAGTGGCTTTCTTCGGGATTGCTACGATCTTTACTGTTGTCCACTTGTGAGAAAGTACCAGTTGCTTATGATTATGGCAAGAAGAATCATGACTTCTTGCTTGATTTTTAAAAATGAAGTTAGAAAATCCATTTGGTTCAGATGACTTTTTTGGTTTGTAGTTAGCGATATTTCATCTGGATTATAAATTGATGGTTGTGCATCGGATTACTTGTAGGAAAACTGTCATCAAATAACACTGCTTCTATGTAAATTTGACTGCAAAGCCTGTTGAATGTCTTGAATTCGTTCAGGAACATCGGGTCCGGTGATGGGGTAAGTGTGAAGTTTAGATCAAATTAGTTCGCGAAAACTTCCAATTTGTCAGTAGTTGCCGTCACTTCAGTAATGATAGCAGGTAAAGGCTGGATTTTCCATTAAAAGCCGTTTATTTTCTAGCATGCGTCCAGTCCTGGTTTGATATCTTGTCACCTTGGATATCCTTGTGGTGCTGAATAGAGTTGCGAAACATTACGTTGATAAACTGGAGTTGCCTTCTAACTGTCTGGTAGTCGTTGTTGGCTGTGTTAAGCTCTCTTTGATTGATCTTTCGCAGTAGTTTCTTCAGTCATTGTAGGTGGGAATACAAATTCTGTACCTATTGGTAACTATCTTTGTCTTGGGCACTTTTTAAACCTCTAGAGCATTGGAGGCAGTTAACTCCAGGCAGTCGATGGCTCTGTCAATTACCTCATACCGTAGATTTCTGTTTGAAAGTGGTAAGTTTATGTTGTCTTCTACGTCCCTCTCAAGTTGTTTGTTTCAAGATAAAACATTTTGGATATTTCCAGCGGTGTAATTACTCTTAAATTAAGATTGTTAAGCTTTGTTCTAGTCCTAACTTTATCCTCATGGTTGTAGTCCCCTTGTTTTAAGTCCTGAGATAGTAATTTTGCTGGTGTTTGGGGATGGCCAGCCCTCTTTGGATATTAGTTTTATCTTGTCGAAATGTTTTGTATCCCGTCGAATTTTATTATGCTCTTCCCTGTTACATTAGTTTCGATGATCAGTGCAATGCCCGAGTTGTTCTTCTTCATAAATAAGTTAAATAACGTCCTCTTAACCAGACTGTATAATGAATTTACATTATAAGCCAGTATGTGGAGCTTTTTTAATTTCATATTAAAAATAGGAAGGTGGCCAATGCCACAAACTTATTCTTTTTACTTTCGACATATAGGTACTATAAGGCGAGACTTTGATCAGCCTAAATGGCTCGGCCGATTTTCCTTAAACTTGGTAGATATATAGTATTTTTAATTTTTTCTCCCCCACACGTTTTTTTCTTTTTTTTAAGACCAAAAATAACGATACCTGCCATACGAATTTTTTTCAAAATTTTATAAATATTTTTTTTTATCTGTTATACAGATTTAAAAAAGAAAGATACAAACAAATTTTATTTGGTTAAGGTTAGATAATAGTTAAAAAACAAATTCCCAAAAAGTGGTTATTAATAGTACCCTCCTCGGAACCACAACCGATTTTGGTCATTTTGTTTATGCTAAGGCTCCCCAAAAATTTGAAAAGAATTGTGTATTCAAATTTTCAAACAATATTTTTTTTGATTTTTAAAAAATGTTTCAATTTTTTTTCAAAACTCAATATTAATACATATTTCGAAAACCCCATGCTAAATTTTTTTCAACCTTGATTAGTAAAATTTTATCAATATTATCTATAAGATGTGAGAAAAAAACTAATAACGATACTCACCATACAAATGTTAAAAAACGGTTTTCGAAAATCGTATTTTTATCGAAAACGGTTCCAAGAATTTTGCTTACATTTTTTTTTCTTTCGATTAATTCTTACGATCTATAATTCAATAAAAAAAAATTTGAAAACACATTACCTACTGACTGTACCTATCATAGAACGATTTTTTCGAATTTTTAATTTCTCATTATCGGCATAACGGATTTTAATGAAATTTTTTATAAAGATGGTCATAAAAAGTTTTAAAAACATTGCATTTCAAAACTTAAAAAAAAATATTGTTCAATTTTTGGAAAAAAAAATCATTTTTTTTATTGGAAAAATCAGTATCTCAAAAGGCTCCCCAAAAATTTGAATAGGATTGTGTATTTCAATTTTTTTTTTCAAAGCTCAATGTTTCGAAAACCGCATGCTAGATTTTTTTCAATCTTGATATGTGGCATATAAAAGAGTTCTACTGTATTCTACTGTACTCTATTACAACTCTATTACATTTGTATTACACACTTTCACTTCGATGACATATGAATTATATAATAAAGAACACTTGTAATCCAGACACCAAAGTAGGAGGTTGTTTCATTTCGGACTCTACATGGCGCAGCCGGTCTTGGAAAAACGCTCATAAAATTAATCTATAATTATTAAAGGCATCATAAATTAAAGTTTTAAAATATTAACTTCATTTGATAAAATATCAATTAATCTACAATAGTCATAAACTATTTGTGACGTATACGTGATTTTAACTTGAAGAATTCATGGTTAAATCTTCATCCAGTGATTTATCTGATGGTAACTCATCTCTTGAGGATTCTGATGAGGATTCAATTCAAGAAATTCAAGATTCCGTAAGTGAAGTCGTCATAATCGAAAAGCAGCCTAAAATGGATTACGTACGAAGAATCCAGCCACTGAAGTTGGAGGGAAACCTCGCAGAAAACTGGAAACGATTTCGTCAAAATTACACAATCTTCGAGATTGCAGCTTGCGTTCAGGACAAAGATGAGGTTATTCGAGTGAACACGTTTTTGAATACGATTGGAGAAGATGCCCTCGATCTGTATAATTCGTTCACTTTGTCTGATGATGACAAAAAGAACATCGAGTCTGTGATGAAAGCTTTCGACGAGTATTGCTTACCAAAAAAAAACTAAACATATGAGCGGTTCAAATTCTTCAGCCGAAACCAAGGAAATTTGGAGGCGTTTGACAGTTTTGTGACAGACCTTAAGTTGCTAGCCAAGAATTGTGAGTTTTCGTCATTAGAGGAGTCACTTATTAGGGACAGAATTGTCCTAGGCATTCACAATAAGAGGCTGCAGGAGAAGTTACTAAGTGCAGCAGATTTAAACTTGGAAAAATGTATGGAAATATGTCGTGCATCAGAAGTCGCCCAGAAGCAGACAAAAGAAATACAGTCTCCGGCAAATAGTTCCAGCGTAGATGTCATCAACAAAAGTTCAGCGAATCATCAGGAAATTAAAAGACGTAACAGGCAGTACAATAAAAAATCTATGAACAAAAGTTCGAGTAATGTTAATTCTGAGAAAGCTAACTATCAATTTCATAATAATAATTATTATACTTCTAGAAATAAGAGCTTTTCAAATCAATTAAACAGTAGAACATCAAAATATTTTAAGTGTCGGTATTGTAATTTAAGTCACACAAGAAATGCCTGCCCTGCTCTAGGAAAAAAATGTAATAATTGCGGGAGATTAGACCACTTTGCAGTTTGTTGTAATGTGCGTAATGTGAGATGTATTCGTGAATCGTGTGAATCTAGTTCTGATAGTGACGATAATTCCTTTGTTGTTGACAGTTTACAATCAGGTGACATTAAAAGTACTTGGCTTGAAGAAATTAGAGTTGAAGACTCTTTCATAAAATTTAAAATAGATACAGGTGCTCAAGTAAATATTATTCCATTAAAATATTATAACGAGATAAAAAACAAGAACAGTATAAGATCAACTTCAGTCGTCATACAACCATATGGTAGTCCTAAAATCCAACCCATTGGCAAATCTACTTTAGAATGCCGTTTTAAAAATAAAATATTAGTACAAAGTTTTATTATTGTGAAAGAAAATAAGAACATTAATGAAAACTTAATCCCAATCCTAGGTTTGAAAAG
This sequence comes from Chrysotoxum bicinctum, assembly GCA_911387755.1. Classification (NCBI taxonomy): domain Eukaryota; kingdom Metazoa; phylum Arthropoda; class Insecta; order Diptera; family Syrphidae; genus Chrysotoxum; species Chrysotoxum bicinctum. The sequence continues at coordinate 35,069,069 of OU426987.1, forward strand.
TTGTTTGAGTTTGGGCTTAGTAAAAATACAAAATGTCAATAGTTTAAATCTGAGTAAGAGGTCATACGACTCAAAGGAGGACCTCATAGAATCAAATAAAGAGCTGTTTGAGGGAATTGGGGAATTTCCCCAAAAATATAAAATTGAAATTAAAGAAAATGCTTTTCCTAAAACAACTCCGCCTAGAAATGTAGCATTGAAGGTTAAAAACAAGCTTTTCGACACTCTGAAGGATCTGGAGGAAAAGAAAGTTATTTCAAAAGTAACAGGTCCCAGAGAATGGATTCATAACTTAGTTATAGTTGAAAAAACTAATGGAAAACTGAGAGTTTGCTTAGATCCTTCGGGTTTGAATAAAGTTATTAAAAAAGAACCGTTTTTAATTCCAACTCTGGAAGATTTAAGGTCAAATTTAAGGAACTCTAGGTACTTCACTGTGTTAGACCAAAAAGATGGCTTCTGGCAAGTAGCCTTACACGAAGATTCAAGGAAATTTTGTTGTTTTTGGACACCCTTCGGTGTTTATGAATTTAATGTTCTACCTTTTGGTTTAAGTACAGCACCGGAAATATTTCAAAAATTTAATTATGAGAACTATGGGGACCTAGAAGGAGTTGAAATATATATTGAGAATTTTTTGGTGCATGGAGAGACTATTGAAGAACATGACAGAAATCTAGAAAGATTATTAGAACGTGCGAGAACATTAGGAATGAAATTTAACAAAGAAAAAATTCAATTTCGGCAACATTTTGTGAAATATTTAGGTCATGTTTTTAGTGAAAATGGAATGAAGCCAGATGATAATCGAGTATCTGCTATTCAAAATTTAAAAAATCCTTCTTCAAAGAAAGAACTGCAAAGCTTTCTAGGTTTTGTTAATTATTTAAGGAGTTTCATTCCGGAGCTATCAGAGCTCACAGCACCGTTAAGGCAATTATTACGAAAAGATGCTGAATTTGTTTGGCTTAAGAGTCATACAAACTGCGTAGACATTTTAAAAAATAAGTTGAAAGAAATTCCATTCCTTAAACCATTCGATCCTATGAAGAAGCTTACAATTCAAGCTGATGCTTCTCAGTATGGAATAGGGTGTTGTTTGTTGCAAGAAAATAGGCCGATTTGTTATGCTTCTAGGAGTTTGAGTGATGCCGAAGTAGGGTATGCCCAAATAGAAAAAGAATTTCTTGCCATTGCATATGCGTGTAAAAAATTTCATAACTTTGTTTATGGTAGTAAGGTCTTAGTTTATAGCGACCATAAGCCTCTCGAGGCCATTATGAAGAAAGAAATTAATAAAATAATGTCAAGTAAGTTACAACGCACACGTTTATTTTTATATAATTACGACATTGAGGTGCAGTATTTACCAGGTAAGTACATGCATATTGCTGACTATTTGTCACGAAATTTTGTTGTTCAGGAAAATGAAGTAAAAGAAAGAAGTGAAATGATTTTTTCAATAAATGTAAGTAACGAGAAGCAAGATTTATTTAAAGAAGAAACAAGAAAAGATGCTGTTCTTTCAGAGGTCTTAAAGTTTTATCAAAAAGGGTGGCCTAGTTCAAAAAGTAAAATACCCGACAATATCAAATCCTACTTTCAAAAAAGATCTGATATTTTTGTTGAAAATGGTTTAGTTTTTTTAAACCACAGACTAATTGTGCCAAATTCGTTACGATACGAAATGTTACTTAAATTACATAAGTCTCATTTAGGAATCACAAAAACAAAAATTAGAGCCCGAGAACTACTCTATTGGCCTGGCATGTCGGCTGACATAGAACTGCACATAAAGAACTGTTGGACGTGCATACAAAATCGACCTGAAAGTCATGATGAACAAATGATAAGTCATGATATACCTGATTTACCTTTCCATAAAGTAGGGTGTGATGTATTTGAGTGGAACAGGGAAAATTTTCTGATTGTCATTGACTATTTGTCAAAATGGATAGAGATCGAACCAATTCAAACAAAAACTGCTTCTGATATTTGTTTAAGCTGGACAAAAATATTCTCTCGTTTAGGTATTCCTGCAATTGTTATTGCTGATAATATGCCATTCAGTTCGTATAAATGTACGGAATTTTCTAAAAAGTGGAATTTTGAAATTGTAACAAGTAGTCCTCATTATCCCAAATCAAATGGACTCGCAGAGCGAGGAGTTCAAATAGCAAAGAATTTTATTAAAAAATCTTCAACGCTTGAAGAATTTTATTCGGCTATTTTAGAATACAATAATACTCCTGTGAAATACTTAGATGTTTCACCTGCTCAAATTTTAATGAACAGAAGACTACGTACTAAGCTACCAATTCATTCGAGCCTTTTAAAACCTGGATTGAACAAAAATATTATGAAATCAATTAAATACAAACAATTACAAAACGAAAAATATTACAATAGACAAGTAAGACGAAAAGAAACGAGTTTTTGTATTAATGAAAAAGTTTATTGCAAAATCAAAAATAATTGGGAAATCGGTTATATTAAAGAAAAATTAACTCAACCTCGATCTTACATTGTTTTTGTTCCTTCAAAGAACAAAGAATATAGAAGAAATTCTAAATTCTTAAAAAAAAGCGATAGCAAAAAAAAATCACGCTATCATTACTATGATAGTAACAATTTTGATCATTATTTTGATAATTCAAATACTCTTAAAGATAATTCAAATACTTTTAAAGATGATTCGCAAACTGAAAACAAAAATCAACTTCAAAGTAAAAGTAATAATTTAAGTAATTTAAAAAATCCGAATTTACATCTCAGTCCATCTCGCACAAGGTCAGGAACAGTATACAAAACCAAATAAGTAATTTGGTAAATTTTTAAATTTAATTAAAATTTTATATAAAGCAACAGATGGATTAATGGAAATAATATCTTTATATGTAATGTGCAATTGAAAATTGTGAACATATTTTTATTTTACTTCAAATTATGAAATGCAAATTTAAAAACAAATTTCTTATTATAACATTACAAATCTTCATATAAAATTATGAAAATTTAACTTGCTGTGTTTTGTATTGTAACACTATAAAATATTAAAAAATTAAGAACATAAAATGTCATTTAATTTAAAATTGTGAAATCAATTTCAACCAAACTTATTTAAAAAAAAAAAAAATAAATCTTATGTAAATTTGAATTCTTACATTATGAAATGAAAACTTGTACAAAAAATATATTTCTACTATAAGATAAAATAAGAAAAAAAAATGAATTTAAAATTATGAAATGGAAACTGATTTGCATATATTTGTTAAAATTAACTTTGAATTTCTAAAATTTTATTTTATAAAGAGCTTATGGGGGAGATGTGGCATATAAAAGAGTTCTACTGTATTCTACTGTACTTTATTACAACTCTATTACATTTGTATTACACACTTTCACTTCGATGACATATGAATTATATAATAAAGAACACTTGTAATCCAGACACCAAAGTAGGAGGTTGTTTCATTTCGGACTCTACAGATAAATAAAATTTTCTCAATATTATCTCTAAGATGTGAGAAAACAAATTATTTAACCTAAAAATAACGGTACTCACCGTACAAATGTAAAAAAATGGTTTTCGAAAATTGTATTTTACTCGAAAACGACACCTAGAATTTTGATAAATGTTTTTTTTTTTCTATTAATTCTTAAGATCTTTAATTTAATAAAAAAAAATTGAAATTAAAATATTAATGACTGTACCTACCATAGAACCATTCTTTTTTTTTTAATTTTGAGTTTCTCATTATTTTTTTACGCAGAATAGAAGTTTCAAAAACATTGCATTTTAAGTCTTAATTTTTTTTTATTTTTAATTTTTCTTTGAAAATTCGATATCTCAAAAATTTAAGTTTTATTCGTAAAAATAAAAATGTTTTAAAAATTTTGTATAAAAAAGCTTATTTTTTTAAGAAACCACTACAACGTTTTATAATTTTTGTTCTTGTATAAACTAATATTTGCTTGAATCACATGGCATCCTGTTTTTAGCTCCAACTACTAAAGGAGTTGTTTTATTTACATTTAAAAAATTAATTTTTTGCTTATGAACAGTTTTTCTCTAATAACATTAATTTTTTAAATTCTTAGTCTTTTACATAAACACAAGTTCGTACGTACGATAAAATATCTATAATGCCTAACACAGTGCGAGCAATTAGGAAAGTATTATAGGATTAGAAAGGAAATACCAATGCAAATTGGTTTTTAATATCTGCACATTCCACCATTTCACATTCGAGTAGTGCGGCTTGAAAAAGATTATCTCCGAAATCGGGCTTAAAGATAAACTGATGAGCATTCCTAGAAGTACGGGTATTATGATTGAATTGTTTAAGGGGAGGAATGCAACTGGCTATTTCACTAGAGCACTACTTATGGAAAAAGCGGTAAGATAATAATAGAAATGAAACATTGCGATGTTACTCGAGAAATACAAATGTCTCAGTTAGACAATGGTCGCCTATCATTTTTAGAGCTTTCTTCTGAATTATGCCAAATAGACTCAATTAGGTTCTTGAAGCACCTGTCCAGATATGGGAATTGTATTCGAATTTCGGAAGAATAGAGGACTTATATATTACAGACAGTTCCGAAGGGATGAAAAACTTCTTTTACCCGCGGGCGGAGAAAACCTAAATACTTAGCAGCATTTTTTGCGACCTCAAATATGTGATTAGTCCACAAAAGATGGTCTGTGATGCACATATCTAGAACTGAAAGTTTTTCAGTCTCCTCTATGCAAGCGCCATTCATGGATAGTGGCATTGACGAGGAGTATGTTTTAGCGACAGTATACAACATTAAGTTTTCGAAGCATTAAACTCTACACGGTTTTTGATGTCCCATTGGAAAATGCTGTCAAAATCAGAATTTAATGAGCTTATCATACGCTGCGTTTGGAAGTTTACATCCGAAGGACAAGGATGCGAATCTAAAAACTTATATGAAAAGCTGAGGGTACTGTCAGCAAAAAAATTTAGTAGATAAGAAGACATTGCTAAGTTGGTAGTAATTTAATGGAACAGCACTATTAGCTTATCGCATGACTGTAAGTAACTTGGAACCAAAAGTTCTCTGAACTTGGTGCTACTCGACAAGGTCTGCTCATCTTGGTTGGAGTTTGTGTCTTTGGGGGTGCTGGGTTTGGTGCCAGTCCTCTTTTCACCATTTCTGTTAAGCTAACTACATCTAATCGGGTATAACCATGCAGTCTGATTTGGATGCAAACACTTAATGTACTTAATGGACAACCCTTATTGAAGCATGATGGATGTCCTTTTTTTTGACAGATGGCGCGCTCCCAGTGCACCCTTTAGTTTATCAAAATTTTCGTATCAATGTCGGCAATGTCAAAGTTTTACTACGTACCTTCTTTTCCTGATATAAGATACTCTAATGATGATTAGGTTAGGTTAGGAGGAGCGTGCACAGCAAAGAGGCTCCTAAGCTAATGTCTTAGACTGGTTCATTGGCGAACCAGCCTGTGCTCACTATGAATTTTCTCATATTTGCCATTGAGACCTGCGTTAGATCGTCCAGTTCTCCAACAAACATGTTTCCAAAGTAACGGAGGCGATTTGTTTGGAGGTTCGGACAGTCGCAGAGCAGGTGTTTAATGGTTTCAATCTCCTCGACATCCTAACAGCTCCTACAGAAATCGAGTGCAAATGCACCTATTCTAGTGGCGATTGTGCCAATGGCGCAGCGACCCGTTGGTACACCTATCAGAATTCTAATGTTATTTTTACTCAGCGATCAAATATATCGAGTTTACTTTTCATTAATTTTAGACCATAAACTTTTAGAGATGACGCAGTTGTCCCTGGAGGACCATGAATTATTGATTTTCTCTTTCGTTATTAGGTATATTTTCCTTTTAATCACGCCAATCGGGACTTATGCTCCCATATTTAAATGGCTACTGCTGTTTTTATTTGATACTGACCCTTTCCTTGCCAGTTCATCTGCTATTTCATTCCCTTCTATATATTACTAGGCCCAGGAACCCAACAGACCTTGACTTGGTTAGTGTTACAAATATTGTTCAGCATGTCTCGGCATTTTGTTATTTCCTTGGATCTTATAGTCTCACTGACTAAAGCTTTAATGGCAGCTGGGCTGTCCACGAGAATGTGATCTCCAACGAGTTCAGTTTTTTTATGCGTGTCAATTCTGCCGACTTTTCAATAGCGTAAATCTCAGCCTAAAAGGCACTATACTCATCTCGGAGTGTGAATGATTCTCTAATATTGAGAGCTTCACAGAACACCCCAGCTCCTGTTATTTCTTGCATTTTTGACCAATCGGTGTAGAAGAAGATACCTTGTTCATTAATTAGTGAGTTGGGTTCCCATCCATACCTTTCGGGTACTCTAATGGTTCGAAGCCCTTAATCTTCAATCCACATTTCCAGGTTTCGGATCAGCAATCATCCGTAACAGGAGCACTTCAAGAGTGACGTAAGTATGCTGTTTCAAGAGTAAATTTCTCCATGTTGGCGGCGGATTAGAAAAAGTAGGTAATAATTGATATTTTTATAAGAACTTCTTCTACCTTCCTTCTTTTGGTAATGGATTAGGGTGATCATTTTGGGAAAATCTGTTTTTTTTTTTTTTAATTGCCTTAGAGTGATTAATGTATGTTGGGAAAATCCTTTTTTTTATTACCCCAGGGTTATTAAAATTTTTCCTACTTTAGGTAATTACCTTTCGCTGGATTAAAAGTACTTTGCCTAGAATTTTTTTTTAGGTAAGCCATCCTTTTTTTTTCTCTAGAGACTTTCCGTTTACGTCTGCGAACGTATTATTACTATTGATTGCCTTATAAGCAATTGTCTTTTTTTTTATTTCATCTAGTGAAATATTCGAATATAAGCCAGTGTGAACTGAGAAGATAAAGAAAAAAACTGAATGAAATTCCAATTTAGTTCTGGTTAAATGACTTCAGTTGCCAAGTAAATTTTCTTATTTAATAGCGGTATTTGTAGGTATCGTTGGGTTTCGCTTGGGTATGTACGTATTTAAAAGATTCATTACAGTACAATATCCATTAATGATTCACGCACCTAATCTTTAAAATTTGTTCCATTTTTAATTTGACTAAGAACTTAAGAACCACTTTCTGCTAAACCAAAAAAAAAAAAAACACTTCAAATTAGCCCCCCTAAAAACGACACCATCCTACCGTCGCGTCGTTAAGAGCTTAAGTTGCATTAAAAAACTAACAAAAAAATTCATCTCTGTGTAGATAAATAAAGTTGGTGCAAGCAATTTTCCTAATCGACCACCCATTTGCCAGCATTTAGCCTGCTCATAAATTATCCTTTTTGTCCTTTTAAAACAAATTCTCGTTTCTTCGTTTAAACTTTAATTTTTTTTTTTTCAAATTATCAAGAGTGAAAAAAAGAAACCAAGGAAAAATAAACCAAGCAAGAAAGCAACAGTAAAAACAAAAACAAATAAACATAAACATAAAGGATATACAACAAAACAATAAATTGCCATCACTTAGAAGGTTCTTTACCCTTCTATATGCCATAAAACAACTTGAGGGGTGTTATAAAAAGCATCTTGGTCGTCTTTTTCTTGGTCGTCATAGTCGTTGTCATCATCATCTGACGCTTAACAAGGAGCAACTTTGATTATATATCCCAAGCAAGCCTTGGGCTACCCTAAAAACCAAAACTACGACAAACTGGACCGCAAGAATTCTGCAGGACTCATCAAGTTTTGATCATTAAATTGCAATTTACATGGTAAAACTTTGTTTTTAACACAAACACACTCTCCCACACACACACACTTGTGTATACAAAAACTGTCATGTACACATTATACATAGGAGAACGGAAGGATTTATGCCAACGACTTAACTCATCTTGTTTTCCAGCCAGCAAGGACAATGGGTGGAAGAATCATCCATGGAAGGAAAGAAACAAAACTTTTCCCAAGAAGCATGCAATAAGGATGTGATGTTGTGATGATGGAAGGAGTATTATAGGGAGAAAATCATCATCATCAAAATTTTAATTCCAGAAATGCCAACGGTGGTGGTGATGGTGATGTCGGAGACGGCGGTGGTGGCGGCGGTTCATTTGCCAACTGGAGAGAGTGATGAGTTTTTCCTTACAAAAAAAATAACAATAAAACCAAAAATGATACACAGATGATCAGAGCATCCTTCCCTCAACCCCTGGAGATATAAAACAAATAATGCCACTGCTGATTTGAGGAATTTCTAATGACGGAACTAAATTTTAATCGCGCAGAAGATGCAAGTGCAATAGAAATATCCTCTGGTCGTAGGTAGATGTATCAGTTTCAAGACGTCCGTCGCTTCGAGACAACCTCGTACCCACGTTTCAACTCGGGGTTCAAAATTAGGAAAACCACCAATGCAACTTCAAGTTGTGTTTCTTTATCTCTTGGTGTTCTGCTGAAGGGCATTTGACTCTTCTCCTTCTTGTATTTTTTTTCACTGCAGCAATAGTTATCATCATCAACGTGCAAATATCCTTCGTTGCATTTACGGACGAGTAAAAAAAAAGAAGACCTGTCACAAATTCAAACCAACCTGTCACTATCACAATTCTGGATCTCTTTCCGAAGACGTTTTACTTACCACTTTTCTTCTGTTTATTCTTTGTTGCTTAAGAAGATGAAGGGGTGGGGCGGGGGGCTGTATTCTGATGGAAGAGAAAAGTTTTCAAAAACCTCCCAAACCTAACAGACCGACCACCCGACCGACCGACAGACCAACACCTACCACAGATCAAGTCAACTTGCTGTACACAACTATGTACAAGTTTGTAAGTTTGAATTTTTTTCGCCCTCAGTTTTTGTTTTTTTTTTTTTTTTGAGGATTTTGTTTGTGTCCTTTTTTTTTGTGTCCCTTGTTATGTTCATTCTCATGCTCTGGCTGTGTTTTCAGGACGAAAGTTGAAGGATCCTTCACTCTGTTTAACGGATTGTTCCTTTAGTTGTTCTCGCAGTTGCCATCATTCTGACACTGCTTCTCTCTCTCTCTCTCTACTTAATGGCGGTGCGGCCACCACCACAACCAACGCGGGACTACTATTACCATCACCTTCCAATTTGAATATCAGTTGAAGGATTCAATGAATCTGCTAAATTGTTCTTCTTCGTGTTTTTTTTTTTTTATTTTATTTTCTTCTGTGTTACTTTTGAAGTAAAGTAGCCTATTTAGCATAAATCACGGAAGAAGAACTTTTTCCATTTAACCGACTTTTGTTCACTTCATTGTCCTTTTTGGTTGATTTCAAGCCAGTTATAATATCGCTATGCCATCTTTGTTGTCTGGGACTGGTATTGCCAGACTTGGACTGGGAAGGAATTTTTCGCTATCGTTGTTTTTTTTGAATTTTTGTTTGCGTGTTGCATGGATGTTGCGGTGGATTCTTTTATATCGATGGCAGGATTGTACAGAATTATCGATTGTAAAATATAAGAATTCTATTAAGGATGAGAACGGGAGTGTAATAAACTTTTCTTGACACAAACTGGTTGATGGTCGGTGTTAAAAATGAGATGATAGAGATAAGGACTGTTGGACTTTTTTTTGGCTTTAATAATGCCTTGGGTTGGTAATATTACATCAGCTGTTATTCAAATTAGCAACTTTTTTGTTGTGAGGTAAATAAAACAGTTTCTGAAACTATTTTCCTTTAGGTGGAAATATTTCTATCTAATATTGACTTGCAATTAGAGTTCGGAAAAATATTAATATTGTCGTAATTAAACAAAACTATTTTTACTAACTTAATCTATAGAGCTTTTTGGTAAAACTTAATACATACTACCATGATAATGATGTTCTTTGTGTCTGTGTACAATACATAGAGCTATAGCCTAAAAGGGTGGACTTTCCTTTTGTGAATGGATAGAGCTGAAATTTTGGTTTAAGAAGTTGAGAATGTGTAGCTGTAATCAGTGGCGTAGCTTAGGTGGGGCAGAGGGCAACGTTGACCACGTATATACCTACAGGTATAAAGTAATATAGGTATAAAGTAAAGTAAAGGCAGACGGCAAATGCCTTGCTCAAACGATTTTATGTTTCCTAATTATTGTATTAAATCTCTTAAAAATATGAACCAATAAATCAAATCTAATCTAAAAAAAAAAATCTATAAAGTATATTCAGTAGGTAAAGTAGGTAACCGCCAGAGTTTCGGAACGTTCCGCAAGAAAAAGGCTAAGAAAGAAGCAGATGCGAAGAAGTCTCAAGGTGCATTACTGAAATATTTCACTTCTAGTTCGAAAGCCACGTTAACGTCTTCGGTGGCATCAAGCAGCAGCGGAAGTGATTCCAATGTAAGTATTAGATTCCTCCGTCTAGAATCGTTCGTGGCCTATAATTGTCCTCCGGCCAATATTCATCGGAATGCATAACTTATTTTACAGGCAGAAATGAAGTTGTGCCTGCCATCGAAGTTGGAAGTCGTTCTGGTCCCACCATAGAGCAGGGTCAAGACGAAGTCGACTCACCAGAAGTACCTCAAGCATCTAGTCACAAGCCTGCAGAAGAAGTCAACCTTGATGTTGCCAAAGAAGACATAATTGAAATCGAGCCTTCTGCTCCTACCGAAGCCAAAGATGTGAATCTCTACTATGACCGACGAAGTCAGAAGGCTTCTAGTACGTCGCAGATCTCAGGGACTTCAACGAAAGGCGGTACCCGAAAACTAACCATAGAGTGCTTCTACAAACCATTATCTAATGGTGAAAAGGTTCTCCGAACATGGACGGTGTGCTCGTCTTTGAAGTAATCCTTGTATTATTTCTGTTGCAAGCTGTTTGGCAATTCCGACTCGACTATTGGTGCTTTTATTCCATAACGAGTAACTTTTATATTTTTACTTGCGACTATAAGGCAAGTTATGCATTCGTAAAAAAAAATCCAACTCGAGATTTTGATCAAAGTTGACATTACAATGATAGCGAGGGCCAAAAAATTGGGTCTCGCGATTCTGTCTGTCTGTCTGTCTTACGGTTCGACTACAACTAAACGGCTCGGCCGATTTTCTGCAAACTTGGTTGATATGAGTTTAAATTTTTTCCTCCCGGATGTTTTTTTCTTTTTTGTTTTAAGACCAAAAATAACGGTACCTGCCATACGAATTTTTTTTCGAAATTTTATAAATATTTTTTTTCTCAAAAACTGTCAAACAGATTTTCTTAAAAAAAAAATCAAAAAATTTCATTTAGTTAAACCTAGGTAATGGTTGAAAAAAAAATTACAAAAAATTATAATTTTTGGTACCCCCCTTGGAACCATTATTTTTGTTTCTGATTTGCTCAAAAACGGTACCACTGATTTGGATCTTTTTTTTTTATGTTAAGGGTCCCCAGTAGTTTGAATACTATTGTGAATTTAAATTTTCAAAAAGCTTTTTTTTGGATTTTTTTGAAAACTCAATATTTCGAAAACCCCATGCTCGATTTTTCGTAAAACTTGATAAATAAAAGTTTCTTAAAATAATCTACAAGATATGAGAAAAAAATTTATTTTATCTAAAAATAACGGTACCCTCCATACAAATGTTAAAAAATAGTTTTCGAAAATCCTATTTTTTTCGAAAACGGTTCCGAGAATTTTGCTTGAATTGTTTTTCTTTCGATTAATTTTTAAAATCTGTAATTTAATAAAAAAAATTTGAAAACAAGATATTACTGACTGTACATACCATAGAACGATTTTTTAAAATTTTGAATTTCTCATTTAATCGGCATAACGGATTTTAATGAAATTTTTTAGAGAGAAGGTTGTAAAAAGTTTAAAGAACATTGCATTTCAAAACTTTAGGAAAAATATTTATTCTGAATTTTGAAAAAAAAAATCTATTTTTCTTATTTTGGAAAATTCAATATCTCGAGAACGGTCAATATTTTTTTTTGAAATTTAATTTTTATTCAAACAATAATAAAATCTTTAAATTGACGTACCAAAGTTTTTTCTTAAAGATGTTTTAAAATTTTTTTATATAAAAGCTTATTTTTTTAAGAAACCACTACAAAGACTTGTAATATTTGTTCTTGCGTAAACCTATATTTGCTTGAATCACATGGCATCCTATTTTCACCTCCAACTGCTAAATAAGTTGTTTTAGTCATTTAAAAAATTAATTTTTTGCTTATGAACAGTTTTTCTCTAATAACATTTATTTTTGAAATTCTTAGTCTATTACATAGGAGCAAGTTCGTGCGACCCAGTCATGCATTTTATTTTATTCGCGATTTTAAGTCTACTTGTGTTCTTTTTCCAAAGTAAAATTGTAGCTTAGACGCAGATAAGTTGACTCGTGTAATTTTTCCTAAATCCTTTACGTACAAAATCCAGACACAAGTGGACTTACATACCATATGTACATTTTCGTTATTCTTTATTTACAGCTAAGTCAAAGTTTAAATAAGGAATAACGACATAAGTCATATTTTTATCAAAATTAGCTATAAATTGACATAAAATTAATTCTTTTTAAATTCAAATAAAATCTTACAGTAATTTCAGTCACTTTGGCGATTAAACTTCCTCATTAAGTCCTGTACCTGATTATAACATATATTATAATATATAATATTATTATTAATATTATTATGACTTATATTTAGAAACTTCAGATTATGATTTGTTGGCCAAGGATTTTTGATCTATCCCGACGAAATATTTTGCTGAGAACTTGGCGGGATACATTTTTAAACGATGAGAGTTAATTTTTTTTAGCGATGAACTTTATAATTAAAGTCGAATGGAAATATGGGTGGTGCATTTTTACATAGATACTATTTTTAGAGCTTGTTAATTAATACGAGAGTTAAAGTCCGTTTTTGGGTAAATCCTTAATTCTAAACAATTTTTGACTTCACGATTTAACCTTCAGCTTCAGTGTTCAGTGAAGAAAGACTTGCCACTATTTTTCAACCCTACTCTTCAACTCAGCTCGTCATGGAATAATAACAATGAGATTAAAATAAAATTAAAGCAAGGTGATAAGATTCGTCTGTTGTATGCTGGTGGGGTGTTTGATTTTGTTGGTTGGTCAAGTCTAAAAAGTAATCGGCACGTTCGAACAAAAATAATTATTAATATACAAACAAAAATATAAACGCAAAATGCAAAAGTATACATTAAAAAATATAATAAAGAAAGATCTAACTGGTTACTACTAAAAAAAATCTGGATAACAAACTGAAAACCAAGTGCCGATTCCCAAAACATTTCTACTATACATCTTCACCATTAATTTTTCATTCAAAGTTCCATCTAAGCCCAGGATATCTAAAGGTAATTCGGGTGGAAAATCAATGCCAAAGGCATTTGATTAAGCGCACTTTTTCTGAATAAAAGGGCAGTGAAGATACAAATGGGAAGCCCACATGGTAAGAAGAGAATTCATTCATGAATCCACTGTCGATTCCATCGCAAAGCCGTGCCAACTGAGCCTCTCATGACTGCTACATTTTCCTTTATTCAATGTTCCACTTAATCCCAAGATTTAATTATTAATTGCCAAACAAAGGCCGAAGGGAACCTATTAGATAGAATGCAGAATAGAGCCCTTAAACTTATAGGAGACATATCCATTATCTACACAAACTTTTGTTTCTCTTGAATACCATCGTAACGTCTCCTGCCTTTCATTGTCTTATCACTTTTTCTATCAACAAATCTCAAATGAACAAGCTAGTTACATTCTTGCAATCGAAAAATTCCGGCCTAGTACTAATCTGGCTAGTAACGCTTATCAGTTTACCTTTGAACCTAACTTCGGACGTACTATCATATATAGAAGCTCTTTCTTAAGCCGCACTACTCGTATGTCGAATACTTTGCCTTCTCGATTTTTGTGATGTACAAGCTCTCAAGACCAATGTGCATCGACACCTCTTATTAAATTCTCTCCAGTTTACCTAAACGCTCATAAGCCTTTCAATGTGTGAAAGTTATAAGAAAATAAAACGAATTTCGAAAAAAACATACGTTGAATCAATCACCGATTAAATTCACTGCCTAATGGGCATAGCCGTAGTAGCTGCACCTTAATCCTCGTCGGTCGCTTCGAGTTTTAATCTTAATTCGCTTTGACTTTGGCAGTCCAACTTCACCTAAGCCAATTTTCTTTAAGTTGATTGCTTTATCGTTTATTTTTTATCAAAATACATACATATATCAATTTCGCGGAATTAAGATAGCAATACAGAATATAAAATTTTTTGTTTCTAGCTCAACTGACAGAGCTGGCCACCGCAAATGATTTCAAGCTCCTCTCTGAACAGAAATTTCGTCTAGTCGAATGTCATTCAAATTTAAAATATTAAAATATGAATAATAAATCTTATCTAAACGTATTTTCTAATTAATCTAAGTGATTTGATCTAAATTTGCATTCAAATCGAAATTGTGTCAAAAACTAAATAAATCCTTCTTCTCTGTTAAGTAGGCTACACACTGTCATTTTTTTACATCATTTCTGCTGGAATGATGGAAAAAATGATAGTGTGTAGATGTAAATGATAAATGATGAATAAATGATGATGGAAATGATGAAGATCAAAATTTTTCGTGGGTATGACTGAAATGATGAAATGAAATGAGAGTGTGTGGGAAACATATCAATGTGCGTCATTTTTGTCTGCTCTTTGTCGTTTTTTTTGCCTGAAATAAATATTTGCATGCGTTTGTTTGTTGTCAGTTTTTTTCGAAGAAAGTTAATAGTGCGGTGAATGAATAAAATTTCAAAAATGATTGAAAAAATGACTTCATTGAAATGACAGTGTGTAGCATCAAATGAAATGTTCAGAAATGACAGTTTTGGAATGTCATTTAAGAAATGATAGTGTGTAGCCTACTTTATACCTACAACGTAGCTATAGTTACGAATATCATCGTCCTTTACTTAATATCTGCTTGGCAATGCTGTCTCAATTAAACTCTCATAAATACATGGTTATTCAATCACTGCCGATGACAGTTCTATGTACCTATATGAAGCTTAAATATGGCCCCATTTATGCTCTTCGAGAAGTAGGTAGTACAAAATAGATAGCTATAACTCTCATCAATAAACTGCTCTCTTGGCTCAAGGCTAACCTAGATACTATACTCTAGTGTGTACCGTTTACAAAAGAATTCATTTGCAATGATTTTCATCCTCTTTTGCTATAATAGGTATACTTCTGGGGGTAAACGAGGAATCAGTACAGCTCACACTCAAACAAAAAATGGTCCAATAGGAAATGACGATGACGATGACGGGGATGCGAGCTTCGATAACGTCCTTATATGAAATGTTTATTAAATACACGCTTCATCGATTTGCACCCTCAGCGCCTCCTGACGAGGCAATCCTCGATATCGTCTTCCTTGTCAGAATATTCACTGTTGTCGGCATCGGTATCATCGTCGGTCGTCCTCATCGTCATCGGCTTCGTCCTTCGTCATCATCATCGGCAGGATATTTTGTATCTCTCTATCTCTATCAATGTGCCTACCCCTACTCGTATACCTATAAGAAGGAAGCTAACAAAGTAGCAGTGTGTTGCTATTCCTCTATTGCTATAATGAATGCGCCTGCTGATAGTTTGTATCCCTGAAATAATTCATCATTATGTCTGTTTGTCGTTTCTATCAAATGCAATGCACTGAGATAACTGCTTCCTTTGATTGCTCTTGATTTGTATTCCTGGTGCACGAGTATCCTTATATGGCTGCATACCTATATGCAGTTTTCCGGAGCTCGTATGTTTTTCTTTTTTTTTTTCTTTTTAAATTCAGCGGACTAGACAGAAGGTTAGAATTTCAAAAGGAATTGAATTGGATTTGGAACGCAGAAGAAGCTGAATGATAGAGGCTATGTGCTGTGCACACAGGTTAAACAAGGTTCTATACGCTTTGCTCTCTTCTGGTTAAGTTTCAATTGGATATTGGTATGATAAATAATGGAACTTCAAACACTGCTGTGTACAAAAATGTTCGTCAAGTCATCTTTTATGTTTTATGCTTGGTTGAATTAACATTGGGCACAGTTATAGATCTTAAGGTCGCAATGTGATATTAAGTTCAATTGTTCTCCAATCCCTATATGAGATTGGTCAATTTAGGGTACTTTTAAATAGCTCTCTTCTTTCTGATGACCTCCCAGACATGTATCTGGTTCATCTACTGATCCAGTGTTTCCCCATTAACAGTTCAGAGTCTCCAGAGCATTAATACTGAGGTCAAGAGTGTCTTCTCAGCTTACAGTCACCTAGAAGAAGATCCAGTATTGTTCTGAGGTTTTTGCCGCTTAACTTTATACAGAATGTTCTTGATTGTAGCTCCCAAGAAGTACTTTGCCCTACCTTAGCCTTGAGAGGTGTGTTCATATTATTGTTTGTATGGCCTCTTCTTCTATTTTGATTTTATCACATTTTTTTCATCCCGAAATAGTACCGAGGCTCCGTTAAGGGTCTTTCGTTGCCACTTTTTTCGCTTAGAAATATACCTCCCCATATCCCGGGACACCAATTTACAGGCCCTGATGTCCAATGAAGTGTTCAATAAGCTGCAAAATCTTCAATAAGCTGTGGACAGCTAGTTTAAGACTGAGCATCAGCGTATAAGCAAATAGTGCACAATAGAAAGGAGCTCATTGACATAGATTGGAAAAGTAAAGAACCAAGAATGGATTCTAGAGGGATTCCACTAGCGTTTAATATAGAATTGGACAGAATTTTATTTAGTTCAACTGCTTGCTATCTATCTACCTCTTGGTAAAATAAGCAGGAATCAGATTGACAACACTGGGAGAAAAGTTATACAAATTTAAAATTTTTTCACAAAGTAGAAAATGGTTAACCATCTCGAAGGTTTCTGAAAAGTCCAGAAGTGTTAAAAAAAGTTGTATTTTCAAGGTTGATATCAAATATCTTCTGTATCACTTTTGGCCTAATACAACCATTTTTGTAACGGAAACAGGGGCCGAATTACCGCATCAGTGACGAGTGAGTGAGTCCCATCAGTGATCGAATGAAAATGTCAAATTGGAGTAATTTATTGCTCGATAACGTAAGCGGTAATGCCAAACTCACGTAATTCAGTCACGTATTACTCGATAACTGATGCGGTAATTTGGCCCCAGGATTGTTTTGGTGCTAATAAATTTTCCTGATAGAAAAATTCACCAATTTGGTTTTGAATGATATTTTCATTGGATAGGATACTCGCTTGTGGAAATACTCGAGTCAACATACATATGTTTTAATGTATTGGAGGAAGGACAAGTAAGTGCGTTTCATCTAACAAAGACGACTCCTTCAAGATCTGAAGATATGTATAATTGAAAATTTAATCAAACGTAAGCTTGATGTTCCACTATTATAATCGGTTGATGAAAAGCCACTGAGATTAGTGTTGGACAAGAAAGATTTCAATTCATTAAAATCTAACTCTTCACAAAAATTATATTGGGACTTACCCATACCAGTATTTAAGTATGTATTTCGCAAATTTGTTTGCTGCTTTGGGAATTATTGAAATGGGTTGAATATAAATTGACTTTTGCCTTAAGGAACAAAATTGTTAATGAAATTTATCGATACGAAATTGATGAATCTCTTCTTCGTTAGATTAAGTTTCAAGTCTGAAGTTCATAAAATAAATTCTTGTGTTCCACAGGACTCCGTTTTGTCTCCGACTCTCTTTCTGGTATTTATAAATTAACATTTGTTTGAAACTTCTAATCCACTAAATTGTTTTGCCAACGACAATACCCTCAGCTCCTCATATTAGTTTCCCGATGCACGTCCTTGTTCTTTGGATGTAGATTTTGAACGGAAGCATATCGTCGCTGTAGATCGAATACCTCGTAACCCAGAAAAGTCGATTTTTCAGGAGAGACAAAAAACTTATTATCAAATCAATGAGAGGCAATGAGAGACGTGGCGCGTGGCTCTGCAATTATAGTTTTTAGGTTCACAGGATATTTTTCATTAGATCCGGAATTTTTTCACAATATAATTGCATCATTACCTAAAACTCGGTTTTTTCTGGGTTACGAGGTATTCGATCTACATCGACGATATAGTACTTACTTACTATATGTAAGTGTTCGGTTCCTGGATATGAGTCGAAACTCCCTCCAACTCTTTCCTAGTTGGGCTGACTCCTCCTCGACTGTACTTCTCCATTAGCTTCTCGGTCGTCCAGCTCTTCTTCCTTCTTCAGTGAGCGGATTCCACTGCAATGCATGCACCGCAATACAGTTGTTGCCTTTTCGAAGTGTGTGTCCGATCCACTGCCACTTTCGACGTTGTATAATAGAGTCAATAGGTTCCTGACCCGTTTTCCTGAGAAGCTCTTCGTGTTTGATATACGATTGGGCCAAAAAATCTTAAAGATGTTTCGTAGACATCTATTAATGAACGTTTGCAGCTTCTTAGTGAAACTTACTGTTACTTTCCAAGTGCTGCAACATTAAAGTAAAACGGATTCGACGTTGGATCGAAACAGCCGTAGCTTGGTTCTTAAGCTTAGACAGTTAGTCCTCCATATATTTCTAAGCATACCGAAAGCAGCCTTTGTCTTCCCAATTCGACTGCTGATGTCCTGTTCGGTGCCACCCTTGGTAGAGATGATACTTCCAAGGTATTGGAAGCTCTGTACTTTCTCCACCGGTTGTTGAGAACTATTTACTATGAGAGAAGATGGCTGGGTTCCGAGGCTGATGATCTTTGTTTTGCGGGAGTTGATTTTCAGCTCCACGATTTCTACTTCTCTCTCCACCCCCGTTGTCATTGGAGACACATGAGAGAGCAAGCATACGTCATACGCATAGTCAAGATGTTTTAGGTGAGACGTCAGAGTCCATCGAATCCCTCCGTTTCCCGTGAAGGCCGCTTGCAGGACATCGCTTATCACCAACAGAAACAATATTGGTGACAGAATGCAGCCCTGTCTGACTCCACTTTGGACTTCAAACTCTTCTGACAGCCTAACTTCGTGCAAAACGTTACATTTGAATCCATCATAAGTTGCCTTAATAATAGCTATTAATTTATCCGAGATACCCCTCCTGCGTAAAGCAAGCCAAATAAATTCTCTGTGAATGAATAGCAGGTGAAGTGGTGATAGATATTCGACGTACTGCTCAATTATGATCCCTAAAATATTGATATGAACAATGCATGAGGATCCAGTGCGAAAACCTGCTTGTTCGGTACCGAGTGTGGCTTCTAGATGTTCCCCGATGCGTTCCATTACTATTTTCGCTAATATTTTGGCAACGGCAGGAAGGACGCAAATCCCTCTCCAGTTTTTGCACTGTGTTAGGTTTTTTTTTTTAGTGAGCTTGACTATCATTCTCGATGTAGTTGGCACCGCTTGTAAATAGTAAGCTTATTAAATTATGATCTTGATAGCATTGTCAAATGGGGAACAAAAAACCGCGTGGATTTTGATGCTTCAAGAACTCAATGATGTCTCCTGTTGTTAAAGCGGGACGCACCTCCCATGACGCTATCATTGAGTGGCACTTGCATTGATGAAACAGATCATCTTTCAGTTCTCAGTGTGTGTATCACAGACTGCCTTGTGTTTGATGACCGTATACATAATCGACGTCGCCAAGAAAGCTCCTTAGTGTTTACTTTTCCTTCGATGATGCAAGACATTTTGCATGCCTTCTGGTCTTGCTGTAATCTATAATCGTCTAAAGCGCGAGTATAATTTCCATATTTAGACAGGTGGTCCAATAACTTACTTGAGTCTCTCAGATAGAATCCAAAAAAAGCTTTAAAAAATGATACTTATGTAGATGATAAGACTATAACAGAAACATTTGAATATCTCGAGCACTGCCGGAATATTTCTTGTCTTTCATTACGACTATAACCGTTCATTTTATAAGCAGTATTCCAGTGAAATAGGCAGCATCCCCTTAAACAATTCAACCGTAATACTCACGCCTCAGAAAATGTCCATCAGTTTACTCTTGAGCCCAATTTCGGATGTACTGAAAAATAATTCAGTGATTCTTTCTTTAGCCGCACTACACGAATGTGGAAGGTTGAGCCCCCAAATGTAAAATATTATTCAAAATATTAAAAGACGTTAAAAAAACAAACAACAATAGATTATAGAAATTATACAAAAGTAGTTTTCGCCAAAGTAACTGGAGGGCTGAGTTTAGTATTTACCACTGCTAGTGCTATTGATATTCATCAACGTGGCTTCTATACTTTTACACTAGACAAAACAAATCTCACACTTCACGTTTGTGTTGATAAACATGTCCAAAGTAGAAAATTACTTCTCAGTCCACATAACTTTGATAATTCCTACCAATTGGGATTGGGTCTGTGTGTTTAAAACTGTACAAATGAGATCGAAATTTAAACGATCATCTATCAAAAATGAAAGTCTTAAAGCGCGAAACAGATTAAACCAGCACCAGCAACTTTACCAGCAACAGCGGAAGCCATTGTTTTAGAACCAATGGCGCAAAATTTTAATCAAATTAGTATGATGCTGAGACTGTTTTAGTATGATACTAGGTTAAAGCAACGAATTTGCAAATTTTAATCGAATATATAGCATCATACTTTCTCTACCCTTTTATTAAAGTTAAAATCGTCGAATACATACTTTATTTTTTTAGTATCGTGCTAGCTTTATATGACTCTTTGACATTTGCAAACATCAAAAACGGTTGGTGTACTTACTTTTTTACACGAAATGTCATTGTTTTAGGTGCGTTCAGAAGCAATCAATTAAGAAAATTCTTTTAGTACGATACTAGTTAGAAAATGTTTAAAATTAAGAATGAGTTAGTAAACTACTTTAAAGTTAGCAAATTGTTAAGTAGTATCATACTAATACCTAAATAATAGGCTGTTTAAAATTGTGATCCAATGTATTTTGATCGTTCAATACAAAATAGACCAGCACCAGCAACGTCAACAGCGTCGTTTAGTCAAAATCCAAAATTTGCTGTTGCAACAACAATAAGACGTATAAATGTCAAAAAATTACAACACGATGCTGGTTTAATGTGTTTGAAAATTATTTGCTGGCCAGCGTGCTGTTTGCTGTTGACGGGCGGCGATGGTGCTGTTGCTGGTTTAATCTGTTTCGCGCATAAAGCTTAACACTTTTGATGTACAACAGCCCACTGTTTTCGGTTGCGACTAGACATAAACCACTACATATAAACTGATAAATGTTAACTTATTTTAAAAGATGAAGAAAATGTGTTTTTATATTGAATAGAAATTAAGTTGAATTGTGCATATTTTAAATGCATACTTTGCATTTTTAAGAGCATATTTTAAGCGCATATTTTCAGATTTTAAGTGCATGAGAATCCGAAGCCTATTGATCAGCGATGTTTATTTACACTAACCAACAAAATGTAAAGGTTGCCTTAGACATCCGATAAAATTATATTTTTAAACAAAGTTTTATCATTTCCTAGAGCTTATAAAATATATGTACATTGTTTTTTATTTTAGAACAGCTCTGTATAATTGTGCCACGGAAAAAGGTGTACACGCACAAAGACACTCAGCGCTGTATAAGTTTGCTTTGGCATCGATTGAATTTGAACTTCATTAAAAATGGCATTAATCAGTGAAATAGTTTTTCCCTTGCCTCAAAAAGCCTTTGCAACATTGGTATTATTGAAATAAAAACGTTGCTTACGTTCTTAATAAGGGAAATATGAAAACGATTGCTTGCTTTCAAGTTTTATTCATGGAATTTTGGTTGGAGGTAGTGTTGATGATGGATTTCAAAAATAATTGAGTCTTGGGAAAAAGTAATTTCTATTAAGCTCCCCAGATATTTGTACTTATCCATTTTTTACTCCATTTTTTTCAAACCTTCTGCTACACTTGAATTTTCGATCGCGACCGCGGGGTGCAATTAATTAAAATATTATTATTGATATTATCAAAAAAAGAAAAACAATGAAACGAACTCTGCGATGGCGCGACAACAACCACCACGGATTGGGAGAAAGATGAAATGTCACTTGACAAAAAAAAACAAGTGCATCTGACAGCGGGTAAAATGCTGTCACCACGGCTAGAGCAGTTGGGGTGGGTTCACAATGGGGGTTGGAAAATTTAATTGTGGATTTTAAGGGTGATTATGTGTGATATCAAATTGATATGAAAATGTAATTTATTACGTTTAATCGCCCCAGTGGCGTACTTACTGCGTAATAAAAAAAGGGCGCCAGCTATTTTTTCCTGAAATACGAAAAAGGAAATTGCAAACCTTTGGAGCGAAAATAAACAACGATGATGAGTTGAAATTAAATGAAAATGAAATATATTTTTTTGAATTTTTAGAGATTTATTTGCCTGGAAAACCTTACTAGTAGGATCTTTTCAAGCAAATACAAGAAATTCGAAACAATAAGATGGACCGTTAAGGTCTGGTTCCCAGAAACACAACGGATATTAACGGGTCGCGATTTTCGCAATTTTCGGAATAGAACGTAAAGCCGTTAAAAAAACCAATCAAGACCAAATAAAAAAGACAAATTTACTAAAAAAAGACAAGCACAAGAAAGGGGTACTTAGCTTTTTCTTTGTTTTTGTTTCCTCCTCGACAATATCCCTGCGATAGATTTTTCCTCGTTTTCCTCTTCCTTCCTTTCCTCGTCTTTTTTTTCCCAATAACTTTTCCAATTTTTATCCTCCGTATTTTTGTTTTCACTTCCACTATTATTTTCTTTCTACCTTTTTTTTTCTTTTAATTTAAACTAATTTTTTTTTCTACTTATAATTCCACTTCTGTTTTAATGATTTTCTTACACCAGCTTCTGAATTCTTTCTCTATCAAGATAAGAGTGACTTCCAAGATTTTTCTCCTGGATAGCCGCTCAAAATTTCGCCCCATACCCTCGTGCTTTCAGCCAATTCGGTATCGCGGATTTCGATCACGTCATCGACAGCCAATCTCCGCAAGTTTGCTGAAGAGCTTTTGGTGTCGAAATATGGCGATCCTGCTTACTCGCAAATTCTCTTTCCGTCAGTTTCTCTCGAACTTTCCATGGAATTCGCCGCCCGCTGGAATTTCCTTCCAGGTCACGACGTTTCCTTGGTTAGTTCACAACTATCCCCACAGTTTTTGCGCTGATAGAAAAAAAATCCTTAAAACCTCAAGTAGAATTAATAAGGATTCGCGCACATTAGTCCCCACCGGAATTTTAACAATAATAATAATTAGAGAGAAAAGCAAAAGAAAGAGGAATCGATCAAGTTGCATACATTTACTCAATAGGTCGTGATTGGCTTCCAACTCAGACAAGGGGGAGTTTGGGAACTCACACTTAACGTTCCATCTTTTACAAATTAGTTAATTTTTAGTTTTCAGTTTTAGGTAAGGCACTCGGCCGTTCTCCTTTAAGAGCGACATCTACGTTTAAAGACCAAGTGTTTTCAACGTTTTCAAATTCGAACCCATGGAACAGACCGCCCGTCTGTCAGTACTCATCGACGATTTGTTTGTTTTACGATACTGAGAGAGAGAACCACTGACCATGGTCGCCCTGCTCTCTCACACTATCGCAAAACGAACACCTGTGTAATTAAAAGGAAAATTGGAAGGACGCAAGGAAAAGGAAATAGAAAGAATGAAGATTGTTGCGGTGAATTTTTACCGTAACACTTCCAATGTATTGTGTTGTGGTAAATTTTACCACAGTAATACTGGTTTGTGCAAGGCTGAGCCATCAGCCAGAGATCGACTCCTTGAGAGTATTTTAAAATCGACAAAAGCAGGTCCTCGACGATAATTTGTGTGATAGACAGTCCAAAGAAGATTCAAACATATTATGAAGATGACTTTGTTAGGTGATTCCCCAAAATCTGCGCGAAGACCTATGGTTTTAACGTATTTGTAACTTCGTGTTTTGAACTAAATCTTCCCTCACCATTTAAATCTAGCAAATGGTGGAAGTGCTCTAAACCAAAATTTTTCTCTCTATCTTATCGAATAAGATGGGAACTATGCCAGCTGAATTCGTTCGTTCAGATAAACTATCCATTGTGAATGATAACTTTCAGTACGAATTCTGAAATGCTAGAGTGGATAGGATGAAACAAGGGAAAAAGATTTCAGCCAATCGGTGAAGCTTTAATATTAATCCGTGACCTTGACCGGATTCCACGACTGCCTAATGGGCGAGAAAGAGTGGACTTTAATGGAGGGAGTAAGAATGAACGATGAGTGCACTTTTTTGTAACAGCTGGTTTTTAGCAGATCGTTCCTTTTAAAAATGTAAAAAATTACAGATCTCGGTTCTTCGTGATTATTGGATTTTAGGTTAACCACATCGAAGATGAATACCTATCCAGCTTACAACTTCAATTTTATACTCTTCCAGTGACGCCTTTTAGTGTTGTAGCGAATTGTGTTTGGATTGGAAAAGAAAGAAAGAAAGAGAAAGTTCGCTAAATTCGTAAAACAAACCAAATAATATTAATTTTACCAAATTTAGGTTTAAATATTGGTGTGTTAATTTCCAAAATAAAAAAAAATAAAATACACTACTCTGTCGCACGAACTTGCTTTTATGAACAAGACTAAGAAAAAAATGTTCATAACCATAAAATTCACTTGTAAATGAATAAAACAACAGCTATAGTACTTCGACCTAAAAACAGGATGCCATGTGATTCAAGCAAATATTAGTTTATGCAAGAATCAAAATTATAAGTCATTGTAGGGGTTTCTTAAAAAAATAAGCTCTTATATACAAAATTCTTATAACATTTTTAAGAAAAAAATTTCATCCACCAACTTTAAGTTTTTATCATTCTACGAAAAAAACTTAAATTTCCAAATAAAATACTATACCGTTTTTGAGATATCGAATTTTCTAAAAAAAAAAATTAAAATTAAAAAATCGATCATGGTTAAAAATCAAAAAAAAAAAAAAATTATTTGAAAATTTAAATTGTAGGTCCTCTCCGTTCCTGGTAAAACGCACACAGGGATGGTTAAGAGTTGTAAGTCACTAGCTGCTGGTTCACTTCGAGCTGTTGCACCACCAAATTTATTTAATTTTATTTTATTTTAAGAAAATTATTAAAATCGGTGTATAGTTTTTCCCGATTTTTGCTTCAAGCATTACCTAGCTTTAACTACAGAATTGCAAGCCCCATGTTTTTCGTCTTTACTATCATCGTAATGTCAACTTTGATCAAAATCTCAAGCTAGATTTTTTTAACGAATGCATAACTTGCCTTATAGTACCTATAAGTACCTAGTAGGAAATTTCCAAAAATTCATTAATGAAGAAGTAGGTGTTTCATCATGGAAAAGAAGCTGCACCCATGAATTTCCTACGGAATCCTATGAGGAATTTAACACAGGCTTGTCATTGGAAGGAGGTACACACTTTCTCGATGCATATTTTGTTGTGAAATCACTATGCTCACGGCATCATCGATTTCATGGGTAATTTTTGTGTTTGAAAAAACTGGTTCTATTGATGTGATGCTTTCCTTAATGGAAATAAGTTAATGAAAAGTGAGTCAACATTTAATCAATAGCCTCAGGGAAAGAATCATTGAAAATACTAATTATTCACTACAGAATTGTGTACATATTTGAAGCTCGTTTTTTCAGTTTTGAAAAAAGGAATGCATTTAGGCGATGTTTTATTAAGAGAAGGAATATGAATGAAATCATTATCCATTTCTTTTCTTATTTCATCAATAGAAGAAGCGCCTGAAATGTATAGCCAAATTTATCGCTGAATGAAAAAAAAAAAACAAATTAAATTTGTGTTATGTATACGTATTTATTTTATTAACTATTATAGTACATTTTAAAGAAGTTAGTAGATATATACATATATCTTACATTGTCTTGTTGTAAGACGTAACACAAACAGTTGGTCTCTCCTTTGACACTTGGTAGAATTTGGGGAGCAGCTTAGGGATTAATCAAATTCATTCTTCTGTTCATTTGAGATCTAAGAAAAAGAGGAATATTTACTTTTTGCAAATCATTCAAAAGAATATAGGGAATTTACCGTTGGTGAATTGTTTTCCTTCTCGATGGTTGTTATTTAATCTTTAGTAAATTGATTGAAAACACAGAAAACCCCGCACAACCGGTTTCTTTGATCACAAAATTGACACTAAATCATTCCGAAACAAAAGAAATAACTCATGACAAAAAAAGACCTATTGAGCGTCGCCAACCCATCGTGGGAAAAACACAAAAAAAAAGGATTGTTTATTGCAGGTCAAAATCTCTCTCTCTTTTTCTTCTCAGCTCGCAGACTATTTTGCCCAGTAAACGAAGTTAATGAAAAAATACATTCCTTTTCCCTAGCGATATCACCTGATCACCATAGTTTTGCTCTATTGAAAGGTTCTTTACTGATTTTCAATTCCAAAGAAAATAAAGGGTTGTTTTCTCTTTCACATCGCAGGCATTAAACACTCAATTGTGGATTACAATAACCACTGAAAAGACGCAGGAATAATTATAACGTGTTCAGCATTGTATTCATTAACATTAAGGAAGTGTAAGAAGGATATTGCTTTTTTTCATGTTTTCTTTACCTTCTTTCGAGAACAAAGCACAAGATGCTACTGGGATTGCAAACTACTGACTCATTGCATGACTTTCGATGAATGAAACCAATGCAGACCTTCTACTTAATGAAAGTGCCACGTGATTTCTACGAGGAATTCAACTTTATTTTTTCTTGAGGAGCAAATTTCCTACTGGGTACAGCTAAGTTCAAAGTAATAGTAGTGAACTTTTTGACACAACAGAAACTAAAATAAATTTGTAACGAAGTTACACCTTTTAATATAATTACACCTTTTACCACCCACAGAAGACAGAACGCCGAAATTCCACTGCAATTACTATTCCGGATGAAATGGCCAGCAAGTATTGCATACCTCAAGGCGCCAACGCAAATATGCAACATAGGACACACACTGATAGTTGGCGACGTCAGCAAATAAATTTCGTTCGTCAGTTTTACAATCCACATTTAGTTTTGGCCGCCAAGTCGACAAGTAAGAGTTGGAAATTCATCGAAAGTCAGATTCTTTTTGCCACCGTGTCTTTTATACCAATCCAGTGTACATGGTAAAGATCATCTCAATGAGAAGCACACTGCTAGTCGCATATACCAGGTAGCAGCTTCGAAACTTTTGGCTTCCGCCGTTAAATAATACCCCCTCCGCTCTCCTCTTTCACTCACTCAATATCTATCCCAACCTTCGCTGTCTAAGCCTCCGCCGCCGTAGTTAAGACTATCTTATTTTAATGCCGTGACTCTTGTTAAAGTACATATGTATATGCAGTGCCGGATTAGCCACGAAGCAAGAGTAGCAAATGCTACGGGCCCCGCGCATTTGGGGGCCCCGCGCACCAACCTTTTCTGACCATAAAAAAGTATTATTTACATATTAGATTTAGTCACAATTACTAAGAAGAAAATATTTGCATCAAAATGATCAACTAAAATTTTATTTTTCTATCTGCTGGTCTTACCAAAAATCATGTTTCGCACCGCACCAAACGCAAATTGGACAACGGTATGAAATTCAGGTATTTATTGTCACCATTGATAACGTACTCACTGCTTTAGGTAAACGTATATGAACAGTTATCATAAAATTGCTGGCATTTTCAGAATATTCCGAGAGCTAAAATCTCTTCCTGATTCAAAATAGCTTTTTTGGCCTTTAGTCGACAAAAACTGGCGTTTCGTCCGGGTGATCGCACATGGACTCAGTTGGCTGTGAGGACCTGGTCAATACGCAATTTTTATTGAATTCAGTTCATCTTACATTGATTTTTTGACAAAAATCCAATGTGAACTATATCCAACCAAGATTAAAATTGTTATCATTAACGTTGAAATATTTTGTCCGTGGCCGAGCATTGATTTTATATGAAGGTTTTTATAATACACATTCTATATACTACTGAAATAAATAAGCCTAGTAGAAGACTTAGCACTATTAATGGATTTGTTGAATTTGTTGAAAATAGCAAAATATTTCAACGTTAATGATTACAATTTTAATCTTGGTTGGATATAGCTCACATTGGATTTTTGTCAAAAAATCAATGTAAGATGAACTGAATTCAATAAAAATTGCGTATTGACAAGGTCCTCACAGCCAACTGATGAGTCCACATGCGATCACACGGACGAAACGGCAATTTTTGTGGACTAAAAGCCATAAAAGCTATTTTGAATCAATATTTCAACAAGTCCATTAATAGTGCTAAGTCTTCTACTTGGCTGATTTATTTTAGTAGTATATAGAATTTGTATTATAAAAACCTTCATATAAAATCTCTTCCACCAGAAGAAATTAAAAATCTGCAACCATAGTAAGTGCTTACGCAGATGATTTGGAGGACAGTCTGGGCAACGAATTAGTGCAATTCGCTTCAATGCTCAATTCTGATGTGGCTGGTATTATTGACAGCAGGAATTATGAGGCTCTGGAAATGCAGGTTTACAAGCTGTTGATAAATAATTCTTTACAATCTTGTTTCCTGAACGTTGAAATTGCTTTGCGCATTTATTTGTCTCTCATGATCACCAACTGCAGTGGTGAACGATCTTTCTCAACATTAAAACGTGTTAAAAATGAATTGAGGAACACGATGAGCCAACAACGTCTTAATCTCCTCACTTTAATGAATATTGAACATGATTTACTCCGAGAAGTCGATATCAACAGCATTATTTATAAATTTTCCCAAATTAAATCAAGAAAAGTTTGTTTGTAACAGTTTTGTTTTATTTAATACCATAAACTTGATAAGTGCCTAACCTAAAACAGTCTAAGGGCCCCTTGATAGAATTTGCTACAGGCCCCGCGCTGGCTTAATCCGGCACTGTGTATATGAAATACTTTGCTAGCTTATTATAAGATCGTAAATATTGTAAACTTATATGAAACATTTTGTTAACCTATTTATACACATTTAATAAATACAAATTGCAACTGGAGTCTATTGGCCGAGCTTTACTGCTTTATTCGTTTGACCTTGGACCCCGCTGACCTACCTCAGCTGGAAACAAAAAAGCAACACAAACTAATCAACCAATTTCAAAGAAATAAATACTCATCTGATTTTCAAATGAATGTTTTTTAGGCTTTTAATTTCAGAAAAAATCATTTTCAAATTCAATAAATTAGTTGGTAATTTTAATTCTTATTATCTTATCTATATTGAAAAACAGCGGTCAAAAAATAGTAAAAATAAAAAATAGCGCATTAGAAATCCACCTTTACTGCGCAGGCCACTCCATGACATTAACCCTCTTTTCTCATAACCACTGCTTCCCAAGTTTACTTGTATGCTTTGGGTCGTTGTCTTGTTGAAAGACCCATTTAAGTGTCATTTCATCTTCAGCATATGGGAACATAACTTCCTCCATGATCTTCACATAAAGATACTGATCTATAATGCCTTCAATCCGGTATAGAAGGAAAAACATGCCCAAACCATTATGCAGGATCCTCCATTTTGTATTGTCTTGGCTGTGAAGCGTGGATCATATTATGTGCTAGGAGGCCTTCTTACATATTGACGAGATCCCTTTCCACCATATAACACAATTTTGGATTCGTCTGACCACAGAATATTCCTCCGCAAAAACATGCAAATTCAGGAACTTAGCTTACACTACTATTATTTTGACCGCAACTGCATTATATCCGTTGTGAAAAGGAAACATTTTCGGGACATAAGCTTCACCTTTGTGATTTCATTCGCTGTATTACGGGATGTTTCATTACCCCCATTTTCACACTTTTTTGCGTTTCGGGATTCTATCCCAAAGTCACCTTCTTTTTACTTGTGTTTATGGCAGAAAGAATTTCCTTAATTATTAAACAGAAAAAACATTGTTCTTTTCTATCTTTTATTGTGGTCTGGTCTTTTGCAGTTGAGAAAATTTAGGGTTTTAACCCCAAAGGTTTCCCTAATAAATATTTAGATTCGAATTAAAAATTTCGTTCTTTATTAATTTCAAAAGTTGTTTTTCTAAACATTCATATTCTTTTAGGGAAAAACAAAAACTTCCTAACTCCCTTTGCAGTACACGTCCCTGTACTTGGATTTGTTTTATTCATCCTTCTAATAATTGTGTTTTCAATAAATTTTATTCAGCGCAGATAAGGCACTTTATCAATTAAAATTTTTTAGATTCGAACTCACTCATCGCTGAGTGAAACTATATTTGGTGTCGAGTTGCAACCGTTAAACTATTAAACGCACTCTGCACTCTTGCTCTTGTCTGTTCTCAAATGCGCGTGCCGTTGATACTTCTTTTTAGTTTTTTTTTTTTTTATCAATAGTTTCTTGTTATTATTATCGTCCTCGCAATAAGATCTGCTTATAGGTCCAAATCATTTTTTCGTTTTGTGAATTTCGCCACTTTTAATATATGTATTCGATAACAAAATTATAGGTTAAAAATTTAATAAAAATCGTAAAAGCCGTTTTGATTGAGTTTATTGAAAATATCAAAATTGTTGTATGAGAGTTGTATGGTACAAGATACCCCAAATCAAATATTCAAATTAGTTCCTCTAGAGAATTCCATAAAAATGTTCCGTGCTAAATTTAGAAGCACTCGGTCAACCATCCTAGATTGTAGCACGATGTACAATGAACATTCAGCTGCTCAGACCCACAAGCACAGAGACACAATAGATAAATCCGTTTAATTGGATTTTTCCATCATCGTAGTGTTTATTTATTTTTTTTTTTTTGGTTTAAGCTTCTAACATTTTTGTATCCACAAAAACATGTAAAAAGTAAAAATATCAACTGACAAAAAAAAACACCCTCAAAATCCGACCCCACATTTGCTGCACCGAAGGATTTATTTCCTTTCAAATTCCCTTTTGTCCCAGGTCCAATTAATTGATTGTCGTTTATTTTCTGTATAAACACAAAGATCAAATACCAACACAATAAAATGATTGTAGAAAACATTCAAGCCAATCTCCTTCGAGTTGGCAAAATGACAACAATTGAGTCCAAGTTCAATTGACGTCCTGTGTATTCATTAAACTTGAGTAAAAGGACATCCTTTTTTCCCTCTGCACACACACACACACAAATTTACGTTTAAGAAAGTTTGTAAAAAGTTATTAAAAAAATTATGAAAAATAAAAAAGAAAAATTAAAGAAAAACTTAAAATATTGTTTCGAAGTTTTTATCGTTGGAAATATCCTTTGGCCAAATTATTGGCTTGCTGAATGGAAAAATGAAAAAAATGGAAATTTGGAAATTTTTAGGACAAATTAAGAAAGAATTAAAAAATGGAGGTAATGGTGGGACATTTAACAGAGTGTTGGCACGAGATTACAGTTAAATGACGCTGTAAGCTTCCAGAACTAAAGCAGACTCCTTATGAATAGGGATATGTGTTTGTACGTAAAAACCCCATCTTCATTATTGTTTCAAGTCCTCGTCAAGGATATCTCTACGCTTAAGCCTCTTGCCACAGATATTCCTCGCTCATAATGTGTTAGTGAGTGCAGCCCGAAGTTGCAGATTATTGCATATTCAAATCTCTTTTTCTCAGGTGCGTATCTTCGTTTTCTGTTAAAAATGGAAGGGGATGATTTTTTAAGTTCCTTCTGCGTGGAATCTTTTTCAAACTGAAATACGTTTATAAGATAAAGGAATACCAAGTCCAACCCCAAGTTTTTCCAGAGTATCCGCATCTGGTCCTGCAGTATAGATACTCGTACCGTGTGGTTCTTACTTTGTGAATATTTTTCATCCCACTGCTCCTCACAATCGCATAGAGGCTTATTCGTTTGCCCTATTTCGTCCGCTCTTCAGAATTTAACTACATTACCCACTGAAAATGACATTTTCATGAATCTATAGAACTTATGCTGGAGCTACATCAGCGTTCAGCGCGACTTTTGCAGAAAGCAAAGAAAATCCATAACGTACCGTAGAAATGAGAGTGCATATACCGAACGTCTATATCCAGAATGCGCACATTTTAGTCATTTACATACATTACATATGTATGTATGTAAGTTAGCAGCAAAATGGAGATGCATAGAAGTATGCATACATAGCTCTGCACACAGCCACAGATGCATTTATGGCCATGAAAGCCAGAAGCCAGGAAGTAGGATTCACTAAATATTTTTTGGCAGAAAAGAGGAAGGAAAAAGTTGCGTGTAAAATTTAACTTCTTTCACTGACAGAAGGATATTTTAAGGCAACTATATTCGAAATTGAATAATATTTGCAAAGTACTTTTTGGTCTACAAATATTAAGACCATCGGGACTGACTGACAGACAGATGGACATACAGACAGACGCAGAGCGAACAATGCAGAGAAACACAGTTCTATACCCAGAAATGAAGTGTACTTAAATACTGGAGTAAAATGGCAAAAGGATATTTCTATACTGAGGCACGCAAAATGCATGAGCATATACATAGGTAGGTAGGTATGTTGTAAGGATATTCTATCTGTGCAGCAAGGAATAGGGAGAACGAAATGCGGAAGGATTTTTGCAATCGTGTCCTTCTGAGATTTTGCAAATGACATTTTAAATGGAAAAGTTGAAAATTATTCAAAATGGTCGAGGAGAGTCGAGCAGTCGAGTAGTCGAGTTGAGTCGTCGAGTCTCAACGTTGGTGTTCCCAGTTAGAGAATGTAGTTTTTAGGGACTTTGAATATGAAATAGGATTTTATGGGTGGATTACGAATAACTGGATGTGGACACTTTTGGTTATGGAAACTTAATGTTTTGTTCATGTGTGTATGTGTGTGCTTCAAAAAGACAATTTGAAACTTCATGAATGGACCTCATCGGCCTTCGTTTTGATTTCGTCTTTTTTTTTCATTTAGATAGGTATATACCTAGGTATCTACCTATTTCAAGGCAGTAGTTTGTTTTTAACTTAAATTTTATGGATGGTCAGCTCTGGAGGATAAACTTTATAAAATGTTATGATTTATAGGTCCGTTTGTTTGTTTATTGACTTTTCAGTTTGACGTCAATTTGATTGAGATTATTCAAACTGCAGTTAGCTTAGATGTGGTAGGCTTGTCTGGATGAAGTTATTCTACACAATACTATCATATAGGTATATATGGGCATTATCGTGACTTTGTGGGAAGGAAAAATAAGTTTAAGGAAGAAATTGTTACCTTCGTAGGTATCTACAGTTATTACTTTTACCTTTCAACATTAACAAAACTGGCATAAGGCTTTTTTTTTTATATTTTTCCTTTTTTGTTAATGGGATATCAATAGGTATATCTTCTATTAAAATTGTTATAAATGCTAGAAATAAATGAGAGTTATTAGCAGCAAAGGCTATCGGCTCTTGGGATAAAAATAAGTGTTAGCTACCTTAGAAATCCTCTTCCACTAAAAGGTGTTTATTGATAGGCTTGGCAATCGTCAACTCCAGTAAACTGTTCATAACAAGGAATAATCCTGGATGGTTTGTAACTTCCTCGCAAGAGACAGTACATCCATGATAAAAATATTTTTGCAGTGGCTGAGAATCGAATCCAAGACTCTGTGCATGGACTGTCCAACGCACTAATCATTATGCCAAAGGGTGTTACTGTAACAAAGGGTTACACTTTTTCTCCTACCGCCCGAAAACCTCCCAACCACCGCCGCGCCACCCGCCCGCCTGAAACTTCATATAATTTACCGAACCGTTGCTATCTTCAATTTTAAATCAACCAACGTACCAACCTCCCGAACCCTGGGTTGCCATCGCTTTACATATCACACCGCTTTGCCGCACCATACTACACTGAAAATAAATTCCCAGGTAATATTGACAAAAACGTTTTGTTGACCTTTAACAAAACAATTTTATCGTTTTGATTAAATTTTTGTCAACACGAAAGAATGATTTTGTTGATTTCACAAAATTTTTATAATCCAGCATGATTTTTTGTCAGTTTAACAAAATATGCACTACAAATAATATTGTCAGTTTAACAAACCATGTTTTGTTAATATGTATAACAAAATAAAACAGAGATTTTTGTCACATCGACAAACTTTTTTGTGATATTAACAAAATGTTTGTTGTATCTACAAAAAATCTGTTTTGTAAATGTTTGTCAATATCACAAAGTTTTTGTTAATTTTTTTTTGTCAATTTAACAAAAAATGAAAACATTTGACAAATATTTTGTTTTGGGGTTGAATTATTTTGATAAAATAAAATTATCAGATAGATAAAACTATTTTGTAAGGAAACCAAAAAATTTCTTTTGTTCACATTTGGTTTTTGTCAAAAAATCGATTTAAAATTAACTTAACTTAACAAAAATTGCGTATTGTCCATACGCCCTCACAGATGGTTGCATGTGAGATCGTAGGGCCGAAACGCCAAATTTTAGGGACTGAAATCCCAAACAAAAATATTTTGACTAAATTATTTTTGTGGATTCAACAAAAGAAATTTGTAAAATTGACAAAATATTTTGTTAATTTAACAAAATATAACAAAAAAAAAATTGTTAATCTAACAGAACAATTTTGTTAATTTAACGAAAAATTTTTGTTTTAACAAAAAAATTTTGTTAGTCAGATAAAATAATAAAAAAAAAAAACAAATTTTTAACATTAACAAAAATATTTGTTAATACAACAAAAGAATATGACAAATTAATTTTGTAAATTGTACGAAATTTTGTCATATTGACAAAATATTTTTGTTATTTCAACAAATTCATCTGTTAGCATAACAAAATAATTTTGTGGATACAACAAAAAATTTTTTGTTACCTCAACAAAATTCTATAATTTTTGTCAATTTGATTAAACTTTTTGTTGGACGTATATTGACAAAATTTTTTTCAAATCAACCTACATTTTTGTCATATATACCTAGATTTTATTTTCAGTGTACCATGCCATCTTACCAAAAGCAAATTGGTATAATATTTATATTATGCCACCGAACCCTGGGTTATTATTCACTTCATATCGAACCCCGAGAGAATTTAACTACCTTCATCCATATAAGGAATGATGGCAACCAGAGATGTTTGATAAGATGTATGCATGTATGACGTTGGGAGGAAATGTGAATAAGCAATACAAATCGGTCTTTTACCTTTGCTTGATGCTCTGTACCAATCAAGTGTACATAAAGGGAGAAAACCAAGCTGATAAAACTTAATTCGGGAACCGAATAAATTAATTAGCAAGTAGGAAGGAACACACTGCTGGGTACGAAGTGTACTAGATAGTAGTTTCGAAAACCGCTTTGGGTGCTGAACTCCTACCTGCCGCTTAACCTGACCTGTTCTCTGACCTGTTCCCCACGTTTATTTCTACGCTCCATTTCTTCTAAGTATAGCGTGGACAAGGCTTGACCTAAACCGAGTTTTCTTCTAGTCTTTTGCTAGAAGCAGGGCTGTGTATCCACCGATTCTTTCTGTGGCTACCCTTCTTCAAAGAGTACCACAGACAAGCTTGTTGCCGTGAACGAAGCCCCGATTTTGTAACTGAATAAAGATTGAATTGATTTGGAGTTTGGAAACTTCTACCCAAGTTTTTTGCTTTCTTTGGGACAAATCCTGGACACCGACGAGCCTACCTCAGCCTCGAATAAAAAAGCATCACAATACTTACATATACAAT
This sequence comes from Chrysotoxum bicinctum, assembly GCA_911387755.1. NCBI lineage: Eukaryota > Metazoa > Arthropoda > Insecta > Diptera > Syrphidae > Chrysotoxum > Chrysotoxum bicinctum. The sequence continues at coordinate 35,104,759 of OU426987.1, forward strand.
TATAATTTAAGTTGTATTTTTGGCAGTAATACATTGCCTGAGTAAGACCCGTTGGAGGTTTTAAAATATTTGTAACACTTTTTTATCACCTCATTTCTTTTTCCTCGAAAATTCATCATATAACAATAACAACATCATTTACAATATGTATATGTAAGAGTAGAACTCTTTGGCATAATGGTTTGTGCGTTGGACATACATATCACGTTGGCCCGTTAAATTTATTCCCAGCTATGCACTGTTAACCTTCCTATACTCGCGCGTTTTAACAACACACGTATACTCGCGCACGGTCTCTCAGACCGAGACTTTATTTCGTCTGTATTTTCTTGAATATCTATTTTCTTTAAGTAGTTCTGCCATTTATTTTTAAGAAAATATAATAATTGAATAAAACAAATAAAAAAATATAGGAATTATTACTTTATTTGGAAGCAATACCCTTTCAAACTAACCTCTCAAAAAGTTCAATTTTTTTTTGGACCTTAACTAAAATAATAAAAAAAAATATTTTCTTTAAGAAAAAAAAAAAAACTTAATAATTATATGAAAACAAATATAATAGTTATTATAAAAAAGTATAAAAAAAGATTCAATCTTCATATTTTCGTAAATCGAAGCAATCTGGACTTATACTCGCGTCGGTCTGAGGGACCGAAAACTCACAAAAAAGGAACACGTCTACTCGGCATATGCGCTTGCGCCCAGCTAAACGATGGAGAACACATATTTAGGAAGCTACTGAAAACTTCAGGGGGGCAAGGATTATATTTTTCAAGAAAGCAAAGAATTAATGATTTGTCGGTCTGAGAGACCAATACGCGAGTATAGGAAGGTTAATAATTTTTTTTAGAAGGTAGGTATATACTGCCTTTTCCGAAGAAGTGAAAAATCCTGCAAGAGTATTTCTTGTCATAAAAAGTGTTTCTCATCTATGCCGTTCGGACTCGCAAGAAAAATGTTTTTAAAATGTTTTTTTCTCAAAAACTGTCCCACAGATTAAAAAAAAAACAATGATTGAATAAAATGGACTAATGAATGCATAAGATTTTTATATGTTTTTTAAGAAGAATTTTTAAAAGAGATTTTTTTTGTATTAAAGTATTAAAGACAAAGTTTAAATTTTTGGAACGAAGTTCCTTTACGCTTAAATTAAAGAAATCTTCATGTAACGAAAAACTGACAGCAAAAGTGGGTGGAGTCAGTTGCTATCCATATGATAAGGGTTGGCCGAATTAACTACACTACATGGTGGATTTCAAAATTCAAATGCGCAGCTGACAGTGAAGTTATAGTTGACAACCTGACTGACAGACCATTTGACATTTAAAACTACGTCTGCTACAATTTTTGTTATATTAACTACGTAGCAGTTGTATTTTTGTATTAGTTATTTCAAAAATGTAACAGTTCGGCCAACCATTCGTATGATTTTCACTTCTCCAGTAATAAAAAGACATTCTTATTGGAATGATTGAATGAGGTGTTGAAGCGAGCTTCAAACTTGAATTTATTTCGAAATTTATAAATATTTTTTTTTTCTCAAAAACTGTTACAGAGATTTAAACAAAAATCAAAAAATTTCATTTAGTTTAAGATAGGTAATAATTGAAAAATAAAATGCACGACTGGGTCACACGAACTTGCTCCTAAGTTATTAAGAAAACTGTTCATTGGATAAATTAATTTTTTTTTTAAATTAATTTTTTTAAGAGATAAAAACAGAATGCTATGCAAATTTATGCAAGAACAAACATTTTAAGTCGTTATAGTGGTTAAAATATAAACTTTTATATACAAAATTAAAAAAAAAAATTAGTACGTCAACCTTAGGTTTTTATTACTGTACAAATGAAATTAAATTTCCAAAAAAAATATTGACCCATTTTTTGAGATATCAAATTTTTCAAAAAAAAAAATATTTTTTTGTTTTTTTAAATTTAAAATTTTTTTTTCTTAAAGTTTTGAAATGCAATGTTTTTTAAAGTTTTTAGAAGCATCTCTATAAAAATTTCATTAAAATCCGTTATGTCGATAATGAGTAATTCAAAATTTGAAAAAATGTTTCTATGGTGGTAGGTACAAGCTGTATCTATTATCTTAATTTCAAACATTTTTTTTTCTCACATCTTGTAGATTATAATTAGAAACTTTTTTTTATCAAGTCTAAGAAAAATCTAGCATGGGGCATTCGAAATATTGAGTTTTGAAAAAAAAATTTAGAATTTTTGTTAAAAATTAAAATTTTTTTTTTTGAAAATTTGAATATACATTTCTATTCAAATTTTTGGGAATCTTTAGCAAAAAAAAAATGATCAAAATCGGTGGTACCGTTTTCGAGAAAATCAAAAACCAAAAAAATGGTTTTATCGGGGGTACCCTCAATAATCATTTTCGGAAAATTTTTGTCAACCATTACCTAGCTTTAACTAAATGAAATTTTTTTGTATTTTTAGTTTTTGAATTTGTCGAAAAGTTTTCGAGAAAAAAAATATTCATACAATTTCAAAAAAAAAATTCGTATGGCAGGTACCGTTGTTATTGGTGTTAAAAAAAAAGAAAAAAACGTGTGGGGGACAGACAGCATTGCGAGACCCACTTTTTTAGTCTTCGCTATCATCGTAATGTCAACTTTGATCAAAATCTCGACTTTGTTTTTTTTTTTACGAATGCATAACTTGCCTTATAGTACCTATAAGTCGCAAGTAATAATTCCAAAAATGGTTATTAATGGCATACCCTCCATGTAATAATCTTTTTTGTTTTTGATTTCTTCAAAAACGGTACAACCAATTTTGATAATTTTTTTATGCTAAAGCTCCCCAAAAGTTAGAAAAGTATTTTATTTTCAAATTAAAAAAAGAATAATTTTATTTTTAAGAAAAAAATTACCTATTCAAAACTTAATACATATTTCGAAAACAAAAATTTGATCTACCATAAATAACGGTATCCACGATACAAATGTTAAAAATTGGTTTTCGAAAATCGTGTTTTTTTCAAAAACAACGCCTAGGGTTTTCATAACTTTTTTTTTGATCTATACTTCAATAGAAAATATTTTAAATTAAGATATTACTGACTGTACCTACCATAGAACTATTTTTTCTAATTTTGAATTTCTTATTATCGGCATAACGGATCTTAATAAAATTGTATTAGACAAGCTTCCAAAAAGTTTGAAAAATATTGCATTTTAAAATTAAAAAAAAAAAATTTATTTTAATTTTTGGAAAAAAAATCATTTTTTTTAAATTCGATATCTCAAAAATTAGTCAATATTTTTTTTTTTTTTGAAATTAAATTTTAATTTGTACAATAATAAAGACTAAAAGCTGGCGTACCAAAATATTTTCTTAAAAATCTTTCATATAAAAGCTTATTTAAAACAAATAAAATGCACGACTGGATCGCACGAGCTTGCACTTATGTAAAAGTACTTTGGATCTTTGATTTTGATAAAAAGAAATTAAGTGTGATATTATGGACATGGACTACATTTTGGTAAAAAAAAATTGGGGTAAAATGTTATTAACGGTACCTGCCATACAACCGTTTTTTTGATTTTCGACTTTCTCATTAACGGCTCTAACTATTTTAACCAAAAAATGTCAGCAGGAGTGCCCTTAATTTTAAAATAATATTGTATTTAAAAATATTCGAAAAAATATTTGTTGGGTTTTTTTGAAAAATTTTTTTTTTTTTTTAAATTCAATATCTTCAAAACTTATGAACGATTATTTTTTGAAATTATTTCGTAAAATCAATATTATTAAATACTTTAAAATCGCATACCACATTTTTTTCTTGAAAAATTTTAATGAAATTTCTTATATAAAAAATGTATTTAATAATAAAACGACTTCTTAAAGTTTGTTTGCATAAATTCATACTTTTCTAGAAATCAGACGGCAATTTTATGCATTTGAACATTATTATCTCATTAAATTCATGTTTTATATTTTAAAAATTTATCTTAAATTCCAAAGTACTTTTATATAAGAGCAAGTTCGTGCGATCCAGTCGTGTATTTTATTTTTTTTAAATTAAAAAAAAAATCATTTTGTTAAAACTAGCTAATGGTTGCAAAAAAAAAACCAAAAAATTGTTATTTTTGGTACCCCCCTTGGGACGATATAATATAATGAATAATATAATCTACAAGATGAGAAAAAAATATAATTTTACCTAAAAATAACGGTACCCTCCATACAAAATGACAAAATTTAAAAAAAATTGTATTATTCTAGAAAATGGCGTTAAGAGTTATTGTAAAAATCAATCAAAGATTTTTTTTAATTTAATTATTATTTTGTGCAATATCACAGATTTTAATATTCGTGCAGCAAAATTTTTCCTCAAACTCTTAAGACTTTTAAGACTTTTATAAAATAGATTTTATAAGAACTTAATCGTTCATACAAACCACTACAATGCTTAAAATTATTTGTTGTTACAATTCATACTTGCTTAAGAAATCACAAGGGTTTTTTATGTTTAGCTCTAACTACTTAACTCTTAACTCAGCCTTTTAAGAAAATCAATTTTATGCTTCTGGACATTTTTGTATAATAACATGAGTTCTTAAAATTCCAAGTTTCCTATACCTACATAAGAGCAATTTTATGCGACCTAGTCCTTGGTTATATTTTTTTTTATATTTCATCCCAGAATAATATATTGACAAGGTCCTCACAAGTCAACTGATGAGTCCATGTGAGATCACCCGGACGAAACGCCAATTTTTGTGGCCAAAAAAAGCTAATTTGAATCAATAATTCAACAAGTCCAATAATAGTGCTAAGTCTTCTACTTGGCTGATTTATTTCAGTAGTATATAGAGTTTGTATTATAAAAATCTTCATATAAATAATATTTTAAGTGTAACTTTTATTAAAGTTTATTATTTATGTATTAATGTCAAATATTAACATCTATCTCCATTTATAAATGAAAAACAACAGCAGGTTAGCACTTATCCATTCATTAACTTGTCCATGTCGATGTCCATAACCCAATCAATGCTGATGGCCTGGAAAAGGTCATTCTAAAAGAAGAATGGAATGATAATACCTCCAGCCCAAAGTCCAAACAGGGACTTCCTATAGATCCATTGAAATTTGATGGATCTCGTGGGGATTGTGATCGTCCCAAATTCAGAAATGGGCCTCGTCGTTTAATATGCCTTCTTGACCGAAATTGGGATTAACTTCCAATTGCTCGAAAGTCTAGTTAGCGGAAACACGACATTGTCTATGGACGTAAGCTCTGAAATCCTGAGTCCTGATTGAGGGTGTAGGCCCAGGTAGATAAGCAGAAATGACGGCGAACAACAGTATTTTTCAGTGACCTATGTACCTATGGCGGCCGGTATAAGTAAACAACCCAGCATTGCTGGTCAGGGCACGATCTTGTCCTTGGGTAGTACAAAAAGCTCCCTAAAAGCGGAGGAACTGCATATGGCGGTCAACGGTATGAAAGTCTGGTGGCGGAGGAGCCTATTCTGTAAGGCCAACGGCAAGAGCAAGTAGCGTCTGTATCCATAGTGGGCGGCTGCAAAAGGCGTATGTTTCCCATAGTGGGCGGCCTCTATAGGTGCGTTTTATTATCCACAAATCTATCTGGATCCAGATCGGGATCTTCCCTTGATAATAAAACGATACGGATCTTACTGACAGCAGTGTTATAAGTCCGTCTCTTTTTATCCTTGGGTTTGGAAATTTTAAATTATGTCTTGTCCTTTTTCTTTACACTATAGCTTACACTACCTTACCATAAAAAGCCATCTACTCGTCAGTGTAAAAACTAATTTTTGGATCTTTGAAATCGATCCCGATAGAAAACAGGATCCCAAATTGTTTTTGTAATACATGTTAAAACTTAATCCAGATCCGGATCCAGATAGATTTGTGAATAATAAAACGCACCTTATATGTATGTGTTCGACCATCCAAAAAGGCGTAGTGTGCCTGTCGAATCGAAGGCTTGTGCGTATAATGTAGGTTTTATGTTATACAGGTACGTGTTATTAACCGCAACCGGGAAAACACGGTAGTGGAGCGTGAAGATATTTTTCTATGAAATATGACAACGAACGGAAATAATTCCCCAAGAGGTATCCAAACTTTGGTTAATCCTTCTACAGTCCCACCGTCTGTAGTAAACCGCACATCGGATTTGGGGGTGCGGCATCTTTCATATAACAATAGCAATCGTGATGCTATCAATAATGAATCGTCAACAACTAGAAGAAACTCTGGAAATCTCTCAAATAATGTAGGCAATACTTTCGGCTATCGAATACGTACAAAAGTCGGAGCATGGAACGTACGTTCTCTGTATGCACAGGGAAGCTATGAACAGGTGGAACGTGAAATGATTGGACAAAACATCAGTATTCTTGGGCTGAGTGAAACGAAGTGGAAGGGAAAAGCTGAATACAGCGCAACCTCAGGACTGACTAAGATGTTGTATTCCGGGGAGGAGGACACAGGCAGTGGTCAAAGACTAAATGGTATGATTTAATGCTAAATAAGAAGGCTAGAAAAAGCTTAATTTCCTGGGAACCAGTTTCGGCGAGGATAATGACTGCAAGGTTCAACTCAAAAATTCGCAAAATCACCATCATCCAGTGTTACGCCCGACGAACAATGCAGCGGAGGATGACAAAACCACGTTCTATGCTCAGCTGAACTCGGTCTACAACAGCGTTCCAAAAGGAGACATAACTATCATCATGGGGGATTTCAATACCAAAGTTGGCCCGGATAACATAGGCCTTGAACGCGTTATGGGTAGACATGACTTGGGCCAGCGAAATAACAATGGTGATTTGTTGGTCGATTTTTGTAACGCTCGTCAGTTGGTGGTTGGTGGAACCTTGTTTCCACACAAGACCTGCCATATAAAGTCACCTGGGTCTCCCCTGATGGTCAAACACAAAATCAAATCGACCATTTTATAATTCAACAACGATGGAGAAAATCACTTTGCGATGTAAGAAATGAGAGAAGTGCGGATGTAGGTAGCGATCACCACCTGCTACTAGCAACAATTCAGCTACGAACAGCTGCTATCCGGCCACGTTCAGAAAATACATCAACCAGACCCAAATTCAATACAACCGCTCTTAGTGACCCAAATATTTGTCGTGGTTTTGCCACCACCCTTAACGACAAGGCGTCAGATGTGGGCTTAAATGTTAATGTTCCCATTGAGACGATGTGGGACACAGTTAAAAGCGTTTTTATGGAAGCTGGATCTGAAACGGTACCGAGGCAATCTAGAGATAGAGACACTTGGATATCCCAAGACACCTGGGACAAAATTACACACCGCAGAGCACTCAAAATAAATTTAAATAAGGAAACTGATGCTCATCGGAAATTGGTTCTGCGGAACGAGTACAGAGCAGCCCACAAGGTAGTGCAGAGGTGTGTGAGACGAGATAGGAGGGTCAGATTGGACGAATTTGGCGGAGAGCGCGGAAGACGCTGCAAGAAGAGGTAACGCAAGGGTGTTGTACAGAATTACTAAGGACCTTGTAGGTCAACAAAGTAACAACAACAACCACCCTGTTCTTGACACGAACGGTCGTATTCTAGTGTCAAGAGAAGACCAGTTGCGAAGGTGGAAGGAGCATTTCTGTGCACTGTTAAATGATGACCAGAATGCAAATGCCGATTTCCTACTGCCGGACATACGTAGATCTTCCAGAGGCTTTAATATTGACCCCCCGACAAGTGAAGAGTTAAGAACCGCGATCTTACTTCTAAAAAACAACAAAGCAGCTGGACTGGATGGCATACCTGCTGAATTCCTCAAAGCAGACCCCGACTTGGCAGCTGATATATTGTTGCCACTTGTTGAGGCAATTTGGGAAAACGAAACCTTTCCCAGGGAATGGAAAGACGGAGTAATCGTCAAGGTACCGAAGAAAGGTGATCTAAAGAATTGTAATAACTGGCGTGGTATCACCATTTTGTCCGTATTTCCCAAGTTAATGGCAACTATTATTCTCGAAAGGATAAAATCCAAGATCGAGTCGACTCTCAAGAGGCATCAAGCGGGATTTCTCAGTGGTCGATCATGCGTCGATCACATTAACACCTTGCGAATTATCCTTGAACAATCATCGGAGTATCAATCGCCGCTTTACCTCATGTTCGTTGACTTCGAAAAGGCCTTCGACCGCGTCTGTCGCGATGCTATCTGGAGATAGCTTGCTGTTAGAGGAATTCCTGATAAAATTGTTGCTCTTATAAAAGAATCGTACAACAACGCAAGGTGCGTTATTTTGCACAGTGGACAGCTTTCCGATGCTTTTGAGGTGCGACAAGGAGTGAGACAGGGTGATGTACTGTCACCGATCTTATTCTTACTTACAATCGATGATGTTATGACTGCCACGGTGGGTGAAGGTGAGAGACTTGGTATACAGTAGGGCCTATTTCACAAGCTTAGCCATTTGGACTATACTGACAACATCTGCTTAATGACAAACGGAACTGGAGCCCTTAACCAAATGTGTCACTCCCTTCAACAAAATGGTGAGGCGACTGGCTTAAGGATTAACGCCAAAAAGACAAAAATAATGCACACCAGCCGGAACCAACAACAACAGGTTATTGTGAGGCAAAAGACAATAGAAGAGGTCACTCAGTTTAACTATCTGGGTAGTTATCTGGCACCCGACAGTGGAACAGACCTGGATGTCATCAATAGAATAAATAAAGCTCGTAGTGCATTCGGAATGCTTTCTCCCGTGTGGAGCTCCACAAAAATATCGCTTCGTACTAAGTTGAGACTCTTTGAATCTAATGTCAAATCTGTGCTGCTTTATGCTTGTGAAACGTGGAAATCCTCTACCAACATCTCGAGAAGGTTGCAAGGCTTTGTCAACCGTTGTCTGCGTTACATCCTCAGGATCCGGTGGCCGCAAACAATATTAAACAATGAATTGTGGCTTAGGACTGGACAAACAAAAGTGGATGATGACATCAAGCAAAGAAAATGGAACTGTATCGGCCACACACTGAGGAAGCCTGATGACAACATAGCAAAGCAGTGCTTTCAATGGAATCCTCAAGGTGCGAGGCGGCTTGGAAGACCAAAGGAAACATGGAGATCAACAGTCATGAAGGAAGCTCGGTCGCTAAATTTGCAGTCGTGGGCACAGCTGAGGTATCGTGCTGGAAATAGAGAGAGATGGAAGGATCTGGTTGACGCCCTATGCTCCAGGAGGAGTTAAAGTGTTGCTGCCAATAGTAACCGGAAACTAAGAAGAAGAAGATGTACATTTAATAAGATATGATGATGGTTGATGAGCTCCCTACATGAAGTTTGTTAGCTCAAAGTCTTAAGATCAAAGAGTGTCCATTACAGAAGTTGTCGAGGTTCGTCTTATTTCATTTAAGAAAAGAGATCAACTCTTTGATTCTCACTTTGGGTATAGTTCGTTAAGGTCGTCGAGGAATAACTTTCTGGAAAGTTGTGCTCTCATTCTGGCTAGAGCAGGACATTTACAGAGGAAAAGAATTACCCCCACAGCTACGACAATGAGTATATTAAGGAATACCCAGATTCGCTGAATGTCCCGCTATTGACCAGTTTCCAATGCATGTTGTAACTACCCTGGCTATGTCTTGCATGGGTCTTCATATAGGTGGGCCATATCTGTCAATACATATATAAGCAAAATATTGTTCATAAAATTGCTCTATCAACGGTTAAACTGTGTGAGAAAATTTTTCATTTCTTAACACCAAGAGAAATGTTAACTCTTTCCGCAACTGGGGTTTCAAAAGGATGATTCTTGGTTAATTCGTCATCCCTTTTATTTTATTGTGAACCGGAACCCAAATAAGATTGAAATTAAGGTAAAAGTTCAGGCTCATAATTTCGTCCCGGAACTGCCAGACCAATTAAGAGGATGAAAAAGCCTTATTAATGGCTTTATCAACCACCTGACTGTTTGTATAGGAATACCGGAATACGAGCATATTCCGGTATTCCTATCACTCCTGTCAAAGTTCGGAAATCCTTATTTGAAAAGCCTTTATTAGGATTTTACTATAATTTGATGAAGAGTTGGCGTGCTTCCATCAGTGAAGAATACTGGAACCCCAGTATAAATCAATAATATTTTTATTCATAAGCAAAGCTGTCAACTGAGAACTTGCCTTTCTATATCCGTGTGTTATTTAAAATGGAAGTTTTTTTTTATCAATGCAGCTACTGTAAATGATGACGGTTTATGTCACACTATGTATAAGAACGTATACAAAAGTTCATGTGATATAGTAGTGCATTTCATATTGAAGAAATCGTGAAAAATCTCCTCTTTCCTTCCATTGCCACCAAAAACCTACAAAGGTTGGTTTTCTTATTAAATCTACAACATATTTCCCTTTGGTGCCCGGTTCTCTGTCTGATTTCATAAACTATGTATATTTTTTGTATTCCTCTAAATTTATAGTTTGAATCAATTTTTTATATTAAAAACGTTCTTGTTAAAATAAGCAAAACTCATTAATAATAATTTGTTATTTCTTTTTTACATAAACGTTGCAGCACACAAAAGAAAACTCATCTTAAATGTTCATACAAAAAAAACCGGCAGCGGAAATAAAACCTCAGACAACACTGTTTTCCACTTACAATTACGAGCAATAGCAAAAAAGTATCTAAATATTAGAATTCATAATTTTCTGAATATTTTCCATTCGCATTTTCGGACCGCAGAGTAAATACTATTAGAGCATACCCAAAAACAGTCAGAAAGAGTCTTTAGACAGAGTATGTCTATGCAAATGAAATGCTATAGACTTACATTAGCCAGGTCCCAGGTCTCCATTAAGCATGGACCAAGTTCCGTCTTTTTAATGCCCACTTTTTCACTATACGGCCGTCTGCCAGCAAAATATATATATCCCTCATTTCAGCCAGAGAAAGAACAGAAATAAAATATTAAGCCCAAAAGTCACGAGTAAATTTGAATACTTATGCTCGTTCTTTCTCGGAGCGTCTATATGGAATACCAGCACAGAACAGGACTTACACCCTTTGGAACGTTATTTGATTCTGCAATGAAGAAATGTTTTAACTTTGGGTGTTTTTTTCTTGGAGGGCTTTTCATTTTCTTAATATATTTATTTTTTATGAATTTCTATTTCCAGCTTGCCGCCCAAGGAAAAACTAGAGTAGGTATCTAAAGGGTGATTTTTTAAGAGCTTGAGAACTTTTTTAAAAAAAAAAACGCATAAAATTTGCAAAATCTCATCGATTCTTTATTTGAAACGTTAGATTGGTCCATGACATTTACTTTTTGGAGATAATTTCATTTAAATGTTGACCGCGGCTGCGTCTTAGGTGGTCCATTCGGAAAGTCCAATTTTGGGTAACTTTTTCGAGCATTTCGGCCGGAATAGCCCGAATTTCTTCGGAAATGTTGTCTTCCAAAGCTGGAATAGTTGCTGGCTTATTTGTGTAGACTTTAGACTTGACGTAGCCCCACAAAAAATAGTCTAAAGGCGTCAAATCGCATGATCTTGGTGGCCAACTTACCGGTCCATTCCTTGAGATGAATTGTTCTCCGAAGTTTTCCCTCAAAATGGCCATAGAATCGCGAGCTGTGTGGCATGTAGCGCCATCTTGTTGAAACCACATGTCAACCAAGTTCAGTTCTTCCATTTTTGGCAACAAAAAGTTTGTTAGCATTGAACGATAGCGATCGCCATTCACCGTAACGTTGCGTCCAACAGCATCTTTGAAAAAATACGGTCCAATGATTCCACCAGCGTACAAACCACACCAAACAGTGCATTTTTCGGGATGCATGGGCAGTTCTTGAACGGCTTTTGGTTGCTCTTCACTCCAAATGCGGCAATTTTGCTTATTTACGTAGCCATTCAACCAGAAATGAGCCTCATCGCTGAACAAAATTTGTCGATAAAAAAGCGGATTTTCTGCCAACTTTTCTAGGGCCCATTCACTGAAAATTTGCAAGCGTTGCTCGTTAGTAAGTCTATTCATGATGAAATGTCAAAGCATACTGAGCATCTTTCTGTTTGACACCATGTCTGAAATCCCGCGTGATCTGTCAAATACTAATGCATGAAAATCCTAACCTCAAAAAAATCACCCGTTACTTATTTATTTTCAAGTTATTCCGATTTCAATTTTGTGTTTTGTCTATTCTGGGAATATAATGCTTCCGGTAAAGAAGGCTTCTTTTCAAAGGAACCTATCTGCAGCTTTTTTAGCGTGTGGTGACTTGAAGGATTTTTTTTTTATTTACATTTTTTCCAAAAAGAAAAAAAGTTAAAATAGACAAGATATCAATGCTTGATACTTTTTGAAATCTTTGACTATAATCACTTTAGAAGGTACATATAAGTACATACATATGTATGTGCTTTATTTCTGGAAACACTTACGTTGCACTTCATGAAAGAGTATTTCCAATTTTACTTTGCATTCGTTCTTTATTTCCTTTGTAGTACTTGGCGTTGGTACATTGGACTGTCACAATCCCCAGCCACTGTCACCAAAAAATAATATAAATCAGAAAGTGTTTATCAGCAGTGGCGATTCCTCTCAGTTAGCAGGTTTATCGCCGCTAAACCAAGAATTTAAATAAATAAATACTACTATGATGTACATTTTATATTGAAAACGTAACTTTCAAATCATATTTTCCTAAACACAACACAAAACTACCATACTAAAAGTATACCTTAGCGTTAAAATTTGCGATACCAAATTTCCTACAATATAACACCATTGACATAAATACACAAAACTACTTAACCTACCCTCATTCCTATTCTAAAGTCATATTTACTAACACAAACGCAACACAAAACTCTCATGCAAAAATATATCCCTTGAAGCATTTATAGCGCGAAAATTTGCGCTTACAAATTCAATACAATTTATACAATACAACATCGTTTGGCTACAACATGTCCTAAGCAAAGCCCAGCTAATGCTAAATAATATGAAAGCGTTAGCGCAAAAAATTGCGATAAAACAAGAGAGACATCAGGTTGAATGAAAGAGGAGTAGCCGAGTAGGTATAGTCGTATAGTAGCAGTAGCAGGTAGCAGTAGAAAAAACAAGGAAGGAAAGGGTCTGATTATTTGTGTTGTTATTTGATTGGCCTTTAATATCTGGCGACATTAAGTTAGATACTACATAAATCTCAAAAGTTTAGTACGAAATAAACATAAATCCTAAGATCTAAGATCAGTATGAAATTAATTAAGCATATATCTACATATATCTTTTATTTGACTGGATTTTTAATATGAATAAAAAAATATAGATATTTTTGATACTCTGAAGGACGATGGTGTGATCTTGTTTTTTTTTTTTTTAATTTTTTTGTATCAAGGTATCTTAGAGTGGTCCTTATATTGATTTTTTAAAATTTTAATTTTTTGATTTTTAGAGGCCAAAAATTAACTGTTTCGTTTCTAAACCGAGAAAACTACCTATTAAGTTTTTAAATGTATTTAAACAATACGAAACGGCAAGGGGTTTTAAAGGTACCTCAATGGCAAAATGATTTGATCAAAGCAGTGTCTGTGCTTTTAAACATGTCATACCTCTGCAAAAATTAAATAGCTTTATTTTGTTGCTATTGTTCTTGATGAATCTTCTGACATTCAAATGAAATCCCAATTGTTCGTTGTGCTTCGGTATTACTTTAATTAGAAAATCCATGATGTAAGTTCTGGGCGAACAGCAGAAGATTCACTTCAATTAGTTACAGGTCAATTGGAAAAATATAACATAAAATATAAAGTTATGGCCCAGGCCAACGATGAGGCTTCCTTTATTTTATGAGTGGTAATTTGAATGGAATTCAGATAAAAGTTGAGAATGTACATATAAGTCAAGTCAAAGCGTCATGAAAAAGGGCCTGACCTTGGGCGCATGGTCTATTTTTTTTAATGGATCGATAGGGACATTATGAGAAAGGCTTGAAATCAAATTTGCACTACCTGACAACTTTTTTTTACAAAAGTTATTGGTAAAATGTGTTTTGTGTAATTTTTTTATCTTTCGCGAATAGTTCGGCACCCATTGCAGAAAAAAATAAAACATATATTTATTCATAATAACATTAACTATTATATTATATAGAACACAAAAAATTGTTTAAACAAATAAAAAAGAAGTTATAGTAAGTTAAAATAATTTGTTGTTGCTTGAAAATAATTTTTTCATGATTATTAAGAAAAAAGCTCATTTAACGATGCACTTTTTATTTTTTTATTTTTTAAGTCCTCGTGATTTCCTACAATTTAAATAAATTGCATTTTACGTAAGTTGATAGAAAATATTGTTATAAAAGCAATAAATTGTTTTATGTCGGGCTGAGATATTAATTAAAACGTGATTTTGTGATGCTTTAACACATTCTGAAAAACGAAAACTTCAAAATGATCAATTTGATATAAATGAAACAAATTAATCATGAAGATATTAAAAAGGTTGGCATCAATCGAATAACTGAAATATTTCGATTAACTGAACAGGAACAAATTTATTTAATAACGCCAAAAAACAAATTTTCCTGAAGAAGTAAATAAAAATCTAATTACGAGCTGACCAAACATATTTGAATTTACTCAATTAAAGAATGAATTGAATGTTTTTTCATGAAAACGCAGATGCTATATAGCCAAAAGGTACGACATCACAGCTGAGACTTTAAAAGCGATAACTCCATTTAATATCTTACTCTGGGTGGAGGTAAACGTCGCCGACAGTTTTTAGCAGGTGTACAAGCTTATAAAACTCCAGCTTGAACGGCGTGTAAGGAGTGCTTCTTTTATGCATTGAAAAGGATAAAAACGTACTTTCGAAGTACTCATGGTCACAAGAAATTGAGCTATTCGGCTCTTATATCTAAAAAAAGGTTCTTTTAAAAGAATTAAAAGCAAGTGACGAAATTTATAATCAAGTCATCGAAAGTTTTGCTACCGTTGAACGACGAACCCAATTAATGCATCGATACATTTTTAAACATTTTATCTTATGTAATAAAATTAAAAAAAAAATAAATTAAAAACTACAATTTTTTCCTTACACCATGGCGATAACCCAATACTAAAGATCAGGAATCGCCACTGTTTATCAGGGGTACTTTCTAAATCTTCTAAGAGTGCTTTGCATTATAGCCGTTCGAGATGGGCAGAAAACTGCAGGTCTCCTCCATTCCTGCCGACAACATACTGTAAGTCTCTATATGTCAAAATCTCGGTGGCAAAATGGATGAAATTGTTATCATAGTCTTAGCGGATTCGGTCGCTAATTCTTTTGGAGAAAATAGTAAAGGAACCCTTGAGTAGACCGTAAAATCAAAGCATTCTCCGGTTTTCGAATGAGTTTTTTTTAAAATTGCATTGCTTTTTATATTTACGACCGGAGAAAATTAACGAGCGTAACTACTATACTTTATTGAAATGTTGACCCTTCTGCAGTTGTACAAAAAATAAATATGTAGGTCTTTCGAGAAGCTGACATGTTTTTTTTTTATTTATACCCTTATGTTAGATCCATCATATTTCTACGGAAGGCACTCTGTTCTGCCTTGTGTGAGGACGTTTAAACCATAAAGGAGCCGCCTAAGGAGCCATCTAATTAAAGTCCTGCGAAAGCGTGCTAGATCAGTGGAATAGCCATTCTATCTTGTACTAGCACTTTCTAAGTAAAGAAATGCATCGGGCAGGATAAGGCCGCTTAAACGTATATTCTTATGATAATCGTTCGTTAGGGTAGTAAGCCCCATAAATTAGGCTGTTGGTCTAGGATATCGCTCCGGATGACACCGGATATGACACCGAATCACATTTACCGAAAAATTATCAATTCTGTTTATGTTGGCTTCGATGTATACATAGAACTTGGTTGGAATAATAATGTTTGCACTCAGATTCTGGATTTCTGTGTTATCCGAGGCAACATCTAAGGCACAGCCTCTTAAACACCCGAAACTTTTCCGTTCGCTCCTATCCCAAGCCTCCCCCACCTCTTTCTATCAAAATCTCCCTCTTACCTTCTATTATTAGAATGTAAGAGGTCTTCGTTCTAAAACTAAGGCGGTTTTACAAGAAACTTAGGCTTTACCTTTTGAAGTTTATGCTCTGACTGAAACGAATCTGACCCCCACCTCTGCTAAGAAATACCTTTTCCTAGATGGCTTAGCAGACTCAAGCTTCTGTCAAATGCCGTCCCAAATTACATGGGTAGGCAACTAGACCTTGTTTTCACAACAGCTTCTATTAACTCTTCAGTCTCATTTTGTCAACTTTCTTTAGCTACCATTGATAACTACCGTACTCTCCTTCTTCTTTCATTTTTCCACAATTCCCTTTTAATATGAACTCCCTCGGCAGATATGTCGTCTTATGATTTCCATAAAGCAAATTTCCGCCAGATTAATCAATACCTCAACGAAGTTTCCTTCAACTTTAATAAGCTATCAGTTAAAGATGCCTTAGACATATTTTACAAGGAATTATATTATTCTATTTCTCTATACGGTCCTTTCTTTCGTCATAAAACGTAGCATCCTGTCAGCCTTGGAGCATGACAAAGTCGATTTCTTATCCACCGATTTTAGTAAGGCCTTCGATAAAATCTTCGATAAATGCCCTTTCTTAGTAACGTCCGGAGTCCCTCAAGGCAGCCACTTAGGCCCTCTCCTTTTTGTTCTTCGATTAACTATATTGAAATGGCATTAAATATTCTCATATTTCTCTCTACGCCGACGATAGCAAATTCTTCAAGACCATTTCTTTTGCACAGGACTCTACTGTCATCTAACTCGATCTCTATAATTTTTCAGTTTGGTGTCCCAAAAACAGTTTAGATTTAAATATTGCCAAATGCCATTCACGTCCTTATCGCCTTCATGATCAGTCCCTTTCCATCGTCAAATCGGTATGTGAACTTGGTATATTATGTGATCAGGAACTTAACTTCATTTCCCATTATGACGATATAATTCTTAAGGCCATTTTAGCACTTGGCTTCGTTTAACGATAGTCCAAGGAATTCATCGACCCATATGTGACCCAATCCCTCTATATTACCTTTGTTCGTCCTCTGCTCGAATATGCCTGTCAAGTATGGTCCCCTTACTTACAAATTCACATCGCCAGAATAGAGAGTATTCAACGTTGATTCTTTTGCTCTTCGAGGTCTGTCCTGGGATTATTCCCCTTGCTCCTACCTCCCTATCAAAAGAGCCTTAAACTAATCAGCTTATATTTACTAGAAGAACGAAGAAAAATGTATGAAATCATCTTCATTCATCGACTACTTACAGGTTCAGTTGACTGCATTACTCTTTACAATTCTATCTTCTTTAATACCACCCACCGTACGTCTTATGGCCCTAATTTACCAGTCTCTCGTATGCTCCGGAGTGTTAACTCAAACACTAGCCATTACGACCTTTACCTCAATACCCCGTGACTAAAATCCCGTCTCCTGAATCAACCCACTAACCACAAAACGTAGCTATAAGTTTCTTAGTTCTTTAGTTAGATTAGGCATTTGCTTGTAATTAAGCCGTATTCTCGTATTCCCTGAGGCTCCATGCAGCGGAGTTCTACTAAATAGAATCGCTTCAGATTTGTATTTTCAACTTCGAGTCATCGCAATTAAGCTGAATCTTGTCGAAGTCACGCTGCAAAAGAATTCTGATGACCTCGACTTTTGGAGCTGTTCTGTACGCTATAAGATTGCTGGTGTAAATGCTGAATAGAATCGGCGAGTTGACTTTTCCCTGCTCAAGAACATTTTTAATATCGAAGATTGCGATAAAAATTATATTGCTACTTTCAGGCTTTTTTCAATAGACGTTCATTGAACTCGATAGTGCTTGGTAGGCCAAGTAGTGAGATTAAGTCTTAACTGACAAGTGCTCACTGTCGTAGTACAAGGTTGGATCTACCATCGATTGCTCCTGACTTCTTTTTCTTTATTGAGTAGAAGATGAGCTGGAGCTCCACCTTCAGAACTAAGAGGGAACTGGGCCCGTTTCGCTCGGAGATATTGGTGTTTGCCAAATGATCATCATTGAACCCGATGAAACCTCGGTTCTCCGATCGCCATTGCGTCGTTTTATCTCGTAAGTAGAAGTGGTCAAGCAGAGCTCTGTTTTCCAGCTAAGAATTCGGGCGAATGCTAGCATTGACCTTGTGCACTTACTGAAAAGCAGATCCAACGGATCTTCGACAGTAAAGTGGTCATCATCCAAGACGGATCTGGATCCACACTAGCTGTCAGAAGTACGTCTCAATCTTATGTCGCCTCTGAAGCTTAAGACACGGAAGATCGTTTTGATCATTCCTTCTAAAGATCTTCAAATTTGAGGAAACATACTCAGATTGCTAGAATTAAAGACCCGAGTTCTGTTATCCGAAAACAAATTTTTGGATAACCGATAGTTCTGCTTGGTTGAATGTTTTTGATTGATGACTTCAATGTCCCAATCTCCTGATCGAGTGTGTTAGTAAACCATCGGTACAAGCGTTGAAGTCTTGTCAGTAGTCTACTTTTTTGTCTATTTAGTGCATCAATGGTCACGTTACGGTACATGTCGGTAGTGTCTCGTTGTTTGTATTTTATTATTGTTTTGATCATTGTTCATTTGACTATATCGTTTATTTTTTCCAAGTATTCGTCTATCTCAGTGTTCGTCAAATTTCTGCTATTTGATGGGCATTTATTGTTCAAACGTTGTTCCCTTTATAAGGCTTTGGTAAAGCGTGGCCAGCGCATCTTACTATAATTTCCAAGAATGAACAGGAATATATTCCTCCAACTCCAGAAGCTCGTTCGGAAGTTGCATTACTTCGTAAAGTCCGCAGTGGTCACTAGCATACTCGTTCTTTCGTGAAAAGTTTCTTTGTTCTTGACCCACAGTGTCTGTAATGGTCAACTCTGCGGCTTTTATTAGTTAATCCAGATAGTCACCGCTTCTAAGAAACGATGGTCTTTTTGTATCCAGAATGTCGATCCCATATTCAGCGATGTACCAACCTATCCAATTGAATAAATGATCACCTCTAAGATTTTGTATTCGATTTTCCCAGTTCAGGTGTTTGGCATTCAAATCACCAGCCGTGAGGTAATAAATCTCTTCCGAATTTAATCGTAAACGTTCAAAAAGTTTTTTCAAGGTCTGTTATAAAATATATGTCTTAGGCGATACCGGTGCATTAGCAGCGATCACATACATCCGCTTCCCCAGTTGGAGAGGAATGCATGCCTCCAGCAACCCAAATCAACGCACATAACTATTTTAATAACTTAATGATCAATGCATTTTCGTATGAAGATTGCCACGCCTCTTTCTTGTGTGGAGTTGGGCCTATCTCTTCTTACGATATTGTAGTTTTTCTGAGCAAGTTTGTGTTTTTGCTACAGCTTAGTTTCGCTGGCCATAAACCCATCTCTAGCTTGTTCTTTCAACAATTTATTGTGAAAAATAAGCTCTTCTTTCGATTACGTTCACAGCAGGGATTTTGAAGAGACTCTCCAGTAGCGTGCCGTTAACCTATACGACTTAAGCTCAATAAAACATAGTAAAGATGGTCTGCTCTAATCTCCTGCTCGCGTATCTAGTGCTATATCCTATTTCAGGCTCTATCTGAGTAACGGATCCCTGGTACTAGATAAGTTAAAAGATTCTTTATAAAAATCTTGGGCGATGTGATCACCATGTCACGGCCAAAACGTAAAGTAAAGCATTTGAGTTTAAAATTCCTCCTTTGCTCGCACGGTTTTCGTTTGGCAATCTTAAAAATATGTTAAAAATAAACGATCGTTGAGATCAAGAAGATTGCTTCGGAGTATCTCTCCCAACCTTAGACAAATGACGAAAAATAACCAAAAGGAAGCACACTTTATAGTGATTGGTTACTACATTGATCGATTGTTGGGTGTGTGTATCCTGGGGTTGACAGGCCCTGAGTTTTGCAGTAACTCATCTGTAAGTGACCTCGGTTGACCACGGTTGACCTCGGTTGCGAAGCTCCACCGGAAGCTATATTCTGGCACCACGGGAGATAGTGCCCAGGAGTTAGAGATGGGTTGCGTAGTGTAACTTCTCTTTCTCAGACTATCTATGAGGTAGGCCCCCTAGTCGGAGCATCGTGGTGGCGTGGTTTACTCCAAATGCGGAAACAAATGGTTTTCAAGCGTGCTCGAATTCAAGAGATGTTAGATAGACTTTGCCTTAAAGCAAGAGGTGTGCACAAGCACATGCTGCAACATGTCACAACTTTGCTACTGAATCGGCTTCGGCTGATTCGGGGTTAATGGTCAGGACTTAATCTGACTCTGATGAGGTTAGGCTCTCTGTGGGATGAAGCAGCAGTTGGGCCTCTGTTACTTCACTACGTGGAAAATATTGCGGAAGGATTTAGGTGTGAAGCCTTTCAAAATACAGCTGAAGCAAGAATTGAAGGCGAACAACCTACCACAACACCGAATTTTTGGTGAATGGGCTCTTGAAAAGTTGGCCGAAGATCCAATTTTTTATCGAAAAATTGTGCTCAGCGACGAAGCTCATTTCTGGTTGAATGGATATGTGAACAAGCAAAACTGCCGTATTTGGAGTGAAGAGCAGCCAGAAGCTTTGCAAGAGCTATACCAATGCATCCAGAAAAAGTCACTGTTTGGTGCTGATTATGGACTGGCGGAATCATTGGGCCGTATTTCTTCAAAGATGGTGCGAATCGCAACGTTACTGCGAATGGTGAGCGCTATCGTGCGATGATAACAAACACGATAGGTATGTGGTTTCAACAAGACGGTGCCAAATGCCACATAGTTCGCGTAAAAATGGACCAGTGAGAGACGAGTTCGGTGAACAGTTTATTCACATTTGGGGACTGTTTTTTGTGGGGCTATGTTAAGGCTCTATCTATGGAGATTCGATTGACGTACTGTGTATGCCAAAATTGGACTAAGCGGATGGGACCATTTGAGACGCAGCCGCGGCCAACATTTGCATGAAATAATCTTCAAACATTAAATTATATCGACCGTACTTCTTCTTCTTCTTCCTTTTCTTCGGCGCTGTTATGATCTCGATGTCGAGGGGATCATAACTCTCCCACGTATCTGTTTCACACTAGTGATCCGCCTGTGGGGTTCGCCGGGTTGACCTCAGAAATCGGCGGCAAGCCTCCCGGTTTTGTATTGTTCCATTTCTGAGGCCAACTGAATGCTGGTGTTTTTGCATTTGTTTGTACCAGGAGTGTTTAGGCCTACCTTTCTTTTTATTCCGAATTGGAACGTTGTATGATATTGCCTTTTTGACGGGGTTCTCAGGATCTCTCCTTTGAACATGGCAATACCAACTGAGTCGGTCGTGTTCAATTTTTTGGGAAATGGTATTATATCGACCGTACTATTGATTCAAATAAATATTTCATGAATTTTTCTGAATTGTATGTGTTTTTTTTTTCTTTCTAATTTCCGATAGTTCTTAAAAAATCACTCGTTATTTAGTATTGATAAAACTCTTCTTCGTTGGATACGAAACTACCTTTCGAACCGCTCAATACAAATTATGTTGTTTGAAATTCATTAAATAAATACTGTTGTAACACAGGGCTCCGTTTATCTCCGACTCTATTTCTGATATTTATAAATGATATTTTGCCTGAAAGTACTGCCAACTCCTTCTTAGGCAGCAGTCGTAAAAATCGGAACGACTGGTTTGATGATGAATGCAAGCAAGCTACTGAACGTAAGAATGTTGCGTACCGAGCAATGCAACAATCTCATAGCACGCGGGCACGCGAAGAGGAATATAAAGAGCTCAGAAGAATAGAAAAACGGCTACACAGACAAAAAAAAATCAGCCTGGGAGAAGAACCTAATGTGTGAAATAGAAAATAGCCGAGAGCGAGGTCCGCACCAGGCGCGGAAGTTCTACGAATCCGTCCGAAACATGACGCAGTACACACCACGCTGCACATACTGCAAGGACGGAGAGGGAAATCTGATCACCGATCCTGAAAGCATACTAGAGCGATGGGAAGTGTACTTTAATGAATTGCTAAATGGTCAGCTCACTACAGAAGTGGAGGCTCCACTACTTCAAGAAGAATACCCTATGTTGCCGCCACCAAGCATAGAAGAGGTTGAGAAGGCTATAGGCCGGCTTAAACAGAACAAATCCCCGGGAGCCGACGGCATACCAGCCGAATTATTTCATCACAGCGGGCCAGCCTTACGTCAAGCAATTCATGATATTATAATGCACGTATGGGAGCAGGAAGAAATGCCAGAAGACTGGCGAAAAGGTTTAATATGCCCCATACATAAGAAGGGAGATGTCACAACGTGCAGCAATTATAGAGGTATCACGTTGTTGAGTACCGCCTATAAGATACTCTCCTCTATCCTACAAGACCGGATAACCCCATACTCTAAAACCGTTATCGGACAATATCAGTGTGGTTTCATTCCAGGCAAATCAACAACTGATCAGATCTTTACCCTTAGGCAGGCGATGGAAAAATGTCTAGAATTTAACATACCATCTGTTTATAGACTTTAAGGCCGCCTATGATAGCATAGCCAGGGTAGAACTTTACAAAGCCATGAGAGAATTCGGCATCCCAAATAAATTGACACGACTATGTAGGTTGACCATGACCAACGTAACAAGCCAAGTAAAAATAGCCGGATTGCTATCCAGACCAATCAACATCTTTAATGGACTCCGACAAGGGGACGGTTTGGCCTGCCTCCTCTTCAACCTGGCGTTGGAAAAAGCAATCCGTGACTCTGCCACGGCAACAAGAGGGACCATCGTCAACAGGTCCAGCCAGTTACTGGCTTACGCAGACGACATCGACATCATCGGAAGAACCGAACAAGCTGTACACGATTCCTTCATCCAGATCGAGCAGGCGGCACAAAATCTGGGGCTGCACATTAGTGAAGGTAAAACAAAGTACATGGTGGCGTCGAATGCGAGAGGAACAGTTGGTCAAACAATCAAGGTTGCGGAGCACGAATTTGAAGTGGTGCAATCCTTTAAATACCTTGGGTCAATAGTAGCAGCCGATAACAATATAGAAGAAGAAATACGCTGGCGGCTTCTCAAATCCAACAGAGCCTACTATAGTCTGTCAAAGCTCTTCAAATCCAGAAATCTCACCATAACTTCAAAACTGCTGCTGTACAGGACCATGGTCCTGCCAGTACTCACATATGGATCCGAGACTTGGGTGCTTAGCAAAAGGCACTCCGACCTCTTAGCTGCGTTCGAGAGAAAAGTCTTAAGGAGAATTGTTGGCCCCGTATGTGAGGAAGGACGATTCCGGAGACGGTACAATCATGATTTGTACGCAATCTACCTTAAAGCAGATATCGTGACAAAAATTAAGCTCGGCAGACTCCGGTGGGCAGGGCACCTAGCTCGAATGAGCGAAGAGGAACCTGCTCGGAAAGTTCTTTGTGGTACATTGTATGGTAGACGACAGCGTGGTAGACCATGCTTGCGCTGGAGAGATGGCGTAGACCAGGACGCCCGAAGCCTTGGGGTGCGCAACTGGATGGCGTCGGCTAGAGACTGGGATAGGTGGAGAGACTTGTTGAAATAGGCCAGGACCGGAACCCGGTTGTCGAGCCGATGATAATGATGATGATTTTGCCTGAAACTTCTAATTCATTAAATTGTTTTGCTGACGACAGTACTCTGAGCTTCTCATATTCATTCCCAGATACATGTCCTTGTTCTTCAGATGTGGATTTTGGATGGCAATTTTTGATCTTTATAACATTGTCAAACTTCGAACTGCATACAATTGAATGCCTCAAAAACTTATTGCTGAGTTGAAGATCCATCATTGAATACCTACTAAGTTAAGAAATATAACTTTTTATAGTCAATTTTGTCTTTTGGATATAAAGGACTTTATCTTCCCAAAACTGCATAAAATAAAAATATTCTCATATTTCAGAACCGCTCAAAGATATCCTGCTCCACTTAGAATATCCTTTTTTTAATTTATTTTATAACTGACATCCTTTAAACTTGATGTAACCTATATTTCAAGCCATGCATTCAGTGCGTAACAAAAATTGTTTTTTCTAGTCTTCTCCTGATGATAGCTTGACTTCCAGCAGCCATAGTGCGACACCATCTGCGCCATGATGTTTGTACACAAAGCCCTATAGATAAAATAACACACAAATAATACATTCAGAAGACAAAACTGGAAAGAACCAAAGGATTTCTAGTGCATTATGACGGACATAAATCACAGAACATTAACATCTGCTTAAGCATTTCTATAATAATGGTTGAGCTTTCTGCAATGAAAACACTGCACACACTCATACACACACAGACACCGAGTAGAGCTACATTCAAGTTAATGCGGTAGAAATATCCTTTTGGGATAGTGGTGTCATCACTTTTATGCATTTTATCTTTGTATGTGAGTTCATATGGTTTGTGCTTAGGGTTTTATGCGGTTTATGTATGATATTCTTATGCTTTTGACACACAAAACAAAACAAAACAAAACAAAAATTCATCAAATAAAACACAAGCAATAGTTATTGTGAATTATCCTCTTAAAGCAGGGTCGTAGTTTAAGTCTTTTAAACAGGATAGGTATTTACATAAGAATGCTATTTTTTAAGGTCGACCATTTTCGAAAGTTCCCCAAACAGAGTTGACGAAGAACCTAGGTCTTAATTGACAGAAGTCAACTCCTCGAATAAAAGACCCACATAATGCAGTTTCGAGCACACCATTTTTTTAAGAAAATGTTCCCAGTGCGTATTTAATAAAAATCATCCTTGACCGTATTTTGGAGATTTTTTCTTACCAAATCACATTGGCGTCTTTTGTGAAATAACTCATCGACATAACCTTGTTTTCAGTGTGCTTCAACCATCCCTTCGACTGGCCTTAGAGGCGGTGCAAAAGACCATAACACCACATTTTTTTCTGCATAATCAATTTCCATGTTGGCACCATTATAAACTGCTTAGGGACGATATAGTGACCTTGTGTACACATAGAATATTCAGTATAATGTTATGGTGCACTCTAATCACACACATAAGGAAGTGCGAAGCCTTGAAGGATCCTTGGTCTTACATTTTCTTCTTTTCTTTTTTTTTTTGGCAACGCCTTTTATATTTACGACCTTATACCGACCCCCATTTCGATATTATAATAAAAGCATGAAAATGTTTTATTAAGATGAATATTTTGCTATGCTTTCGTTTTAACTTAGGTCCTTCTTCAAGGGGGTTCGACTTGATTTTTGTATGTTTTTTGGTTTGTTGGATGAGAGACATGGCGTGTGTGTGTGAATGAGTGTTTTGGTTTTATTTGGGAGGAAATTTTCCTTTTTGGATTATTAATCAAAATAAAACAGTCTCAGACGGCAATGATGTAGGTATTTGGAGATATTCTTCAAGTCAGGCAGTTGACTCTGCCAAAAGCAGAAATCGAATGATATAGCAGAAGGCAGCATCACCACACCACACCACAGAACACTAAAACTGTGTTTATGTTTACTCAACTCCAAAATGGAGTCGATGAGAAATGGCTGCTCCATAATTTAACATCATAGCCACAGGGTTTTTACTTTGGAAAGTAAAATAAGACTTCTACGATGCTGGGGCTATGTGTATTAAAGTTTTTAACTTACAATAGAGGTACAGTTGGGGCAAGGTATGAAATTCGCTCCTAAAACACCTTTATAAATTCAAATTGTCACGCTATCGGAAGATACTATAATTTTTGCAAATGGCGTCAAATGTCAATTCTGCTCTGACATTCGCGAAGTAGACAGATGCAAAATACGCAAACGTCAAGAAGACATGAATCGCTTTACTCCTAAAAAAACGCGGAATAATTTTTTCCTTTTTTTCCGGAATTATTCGTCGGCGGTGTTAGCGCGGCGTGAATTTCGGCGCTAACTTAGAAGAGTATGGATCGGGCCAGCACCGGGACAACCGTCCTACTGATAATATTGATGAAGGTTCTCCTCCCCGACGGGTTTCACCTTGTCGTGGTGGGGAGGCTTACGTCTATTCTCCAGCTGCTCTCTCAGCTAGAGATTTAGACAACTAAGGAAACCCAAGGGAGTAGAAGGTTTGAAACGGGTGTGATCGTTGAATCTCCGGCTACTTACGCGGGTAGAGACTTTTAAGGTTTTACTGGGTCATGAAGGGTGGAATTGGTAAGGTCTCCGGCTACTTGCGTGGCTAGAGACTTTTAAGGTTTTACTGGTTTATGACGGGAGTTAACCGGCTGCTTGCATAGCTAGAGACTTTTAAGGTTTTACTACTTTATGACGGGAGTTAACTGGTAAGGTCTCCGGCTGCTTGCGTGGCTAGAGATTTTTAAAGTTATAAAAAGGTTTTTAAAAGGGTAAATCTCCGGTTACTTGCGTAACTGGAGATCTTATTTGCAGTAGCAAATAATAGGAGGATCGTCGTTCTCGTTCTTTAGAATAAATACTAGGAGTGTCTTTCCTAGTTTGTCGTAAGGTGAGCAAAAGACTAGGAGTATCTTTCCTAGTTCGTCGCATGGCGAATGAAGACCAAAAGGAAGCACACTAAGTTGTTGGTTACTACACCGTCCGACTTCTTGGTGTGTGTATCCTAAAGGTTGACAGCCCCAGAGTTTTGCAGGAACTCATCTGGAAGTGACCTCGGTTGTAAAGCTCCACCGGAAGGTATATTCTGGTACACTCAAAAAATTTATTAGTAAAATGGCTACGAATGGCATTCGTGAAAAAAATATTCGTGCATTGTACTAATATTCGTAAAATATACGAAGTATTTGTACAGTGAAATATCTACGAATGCATTTGTAAAGTTTTACTAATAACTGTGGTAGAATGCACGAATCTATTCGTTTAATGCAATAATTTTATTCGTAAACAAGAAGTTAACAATTTTTTGGAGTACATTGTACGAATTATTGTGTACATATAACTAATAACATTCGTTAATTTCTCGTACGAATGACTTCGTACTTTAATCTTTTTCATTCGTAGTATTTACTAATAAATTCGTACTATTTACTAAGTAAAACTAATATTAGTAGACAGAATTCATTCGTAGGTAGACTATACGCATTATGCGTAGAATGTACTAATAACTTCGTACTTTCATGAAGTGCATTAGTATTATTTAATAATCATGAGTACAAAAAATAATATGTGTTCAGCTCTAAAAATTAAATGTATTCCATTCGTCAACACGTTGAAACGTGTTATTACAGATTGCAATATTGCAAAGGGAACCAGACTTTTTTTTCGAAAAGACGAGGTGAGTACCTAGACTTACATATTCTTATATACAAATAAAGCTTATTTTATATTTTACATACAGGATCCTGAAGCAGCAGAGCATTCATATGTGGGAATTTTTTACAAAATAAAAATTAATGTAAGTACAAATGTTTTTCGGAAGATTTTTAATGTTAAATGTTAAATTTATTTACAGTGGCCCTTTGATAACAAGCAGTTTGGAAATATAATTTTGGTTGTTAATTATAAGTATTTATGAATTAATTAATTTATAAGATACATTTTAGTTTTTTTTAACTTCATTTGTAATTAAAAATTAAATTATAAAATTAAAAAAACATGAATTATATAATTATTTTTTAACTTAAACAATACATTATTTTTTGTTATTATTTCTTATAATGAATATTTTAGGAAATTTAGGAGTATATATTTATTTATGGTAAGTTCTACTATAATGTTTGTAGATACACTTGGCCCCTCTGCCTCAGACTATCTGTGAGGTACGCCCCTTTGTGCGAGTATCGTGGTGGCTGTGGTTGCCCCAAATCGCGGAAGCATATGGTTTCCATGTTTACTTGGATTCAAGAGGTGCTAGGTAGATCTCGCTCCTCAGCAAGGTGTGTGGACATACCCCAACATGTTCGCAAAATGGCTACCGGGCTGGTCTTGTACTAGCTCAGGGCGGTGGTCAGCGCTTAATCTGACTCCGCTAGTGTGGGAAGGCCCTTAACTTGCAGGTGTCCACGTTAAATGAAATTCAGTTCTGATGAAGATTAAGCAGAGGACCCTAGAGTATCGGCCACACGACGCAATGTTGTCTATGATCTTCTGGATGAAATGGCAAACCATGTTGAATAGTTTGAAAGCTGGATGTCATTCACTTTGACAGCTGCTCAAATATAACAATTGGTAAAATTGTTATTGCTGTTTGGTTAGATTTTAGATGCTGGAATGCCACGTCAGCTGCATAAGCAATTCAATGAATGAATAATTGGGGTATAAAAACACTGCGACCTAAAGATCTATTGTGTCCCCCATCTAGAACTGGATGAGGTTGGCTCATTATTACAGTTCTTCCTCCAAATCTGCCCCTCTGAGGAATCGAAGTATTTGGAGTATTTTAAGGGATGATACCATAATTCACTCTCTTTTATGTGGTGCTTGCCCAGATACCTGTGCCTTTGATGCACGAGTGCATCACATTTCCCCAGTATGTGGTCAGGTGTCTCTTCGTGAGTGTTGCAGAATCTGCAAGTCGCGCTGTTCACCAGGCCAAGGATGTTGAGGTGTCTTCTCAACCTACAGTGGCCTGTGAGAAGCCCTGTAATTTTCCTTAGGTTGTTCCTACTTAAGCTAATGCAGGTTAGAAAACGCTCTCGGTTGTAGTCCCCGAGTAGGAGTTTTGCCTGTCTTAGCTTAGGGAGTTTTTTGTCTCGTCTTCTGTTTTGATTTTGTTTTTGATTACGTTTTCTCCTATTCCGCAGTAGGGCTCTGGCCCTGTAAGGGGTGTTCATGCACCTATTTTTGCTAAGGAGTCTGCCACTTCGTTGCCCTGGACACCAACGTGGCCTGGTACCCAATGAAGCGTGACAGTGTTATTCTTGCCCAGTTTATTAAGCTTAATCACGCTTTTCGAAACAAGTTTGGAGCTGATGGCGTAGGAGCTTAGTGCTTTTAGTGCAGCCTGACTGTCTGACATGATGGCAATGTTTTGGTTTTTGTATTTCCTATCGAGGTTTCTTCCAGCACATATGCCTATGGCATTTACTTCTGCCTGGAATATGCTAGTGGACTGTCCCATCGGTAAGGAGAGTTTAGTTCTAGGCCCAAAAACTCCAGCACCAGTCTCTTTAGCTGTTCTCGATCCATCAGTGTACCATTTGATGGTATTTTCTTTAAGACTGTAGTTTATTGTTTCGCCTAGCCAGTCTTTTTTGCAACTTAACTCCGTTTTGAAATGTTTTTCGAAGTTATATCTTTTGATCATACCATCTCTTGGGATGTCAAGAAGGTTTGTTACTGTGGACCGGATTACCGAATCTTTTTCCCTGTTTCCAATAATTTTACCCGTCCCAGTACCCTCCTTGGCAAATCTCATTATGGCTCCCTTGCAACATTTTCAATGACCACATGTAGTGGCGTCAGATGAAGGATGGTTTCCATCGCTGCTGTAGGGCAAGTTCTCATTGCTCCTGTTATGCATATACATGCAAGCCTTTGCAATTTGTCTAGTGATTTCCTAGTTGTGTTTAGTTCTGTTCTTTTACTCGTATGCCATGCAATCGCCCCATAGGTAATGATGGGTCTTACCATCATGGTGTACATCCATCTTATGATGTTTGGTTTGCAGCCCGACAGTTATTTCGACATGCTTGTTCCAGAGGAGTTTGCTATCTAGTGTAACTCCTAAACATCTCCCGCCAACAGAATGGGTTTCATGCGAGGTAAAAGTCTTTTACTGGTAAATGATACTATCGTTGTTTTGGTAGGGTTGATGTTAAGTCCCACAAATATACACCATTTCCTAGTTATAGACAGCCCTCTCCGGACTATATCACAAAGAGTTTCTTCGTACTTCCTCAGTTCCGTTATAACGATATCATCAGCAAAGCCAATACATCGAATCACTTGGGTAGTTAGACTTTCTAGTAATTCATCAACTACAAGACTCCACAGCAAGGGTGATAATACCCCTCCCTGCGGACAGCCTCTTGTTGTGATGACTTTCTGGACGTTAAGTCCTGCGTATGCTTCCGCCGTTCTTGTACTAAGCATTTTACTTATCCATCTGACTATAGTGATAGGAACTCTCTTCCTTTCTAGAGCCGAATGAACTGCTTCGTGAGAGGTGTTGTCGAAGGCCCCCTCAATATCAAGGAAGACGCATAATGCCGTTTCTTTAGTATCTAAAGCTCTCTGTATTATATTAGTTAGTTCGTACAGAGCGGTTTCTGTGGATCTACCCGCTCTGTAAGCATGCTGACCTTGATTTAGGGGCATGTTTACTAATACTTCCGATCTAATGAAGTTATCAATTACCTTTTCCAAAGTTTTCAGTAAGAAGGATGTTAGGCTTATTGGCCTGAATGACTTCGGATGTGTGGTATCTTTTTTCCCCACTTTGGGGATGAAAATTACCTTTGCTCTTCTCCCAAGTGCAATACTACTTCGAAGCAGTCTAATAAGATAGGGCATCAGTTCCTCTTTACATTTATGCAAGAGCGCAGGAAAGATGCCATCTACGCCCGGTGATTTGAAAGGTTGAAAGTTACTTAATGCCCATTCAGTCCTATTGCCTGAACAGATAGTCGAAGCTATCTTCCAGTCTTCCCGGTTAGTGCATAAGCAATTACTTGATCCCAACTGTGAAAAGCGAAGAAGGGACTCTACCATATGGTAATAAGTACTCATGATTATTTTTTCATTATTTCAATAATTTTGGGAGCTCAACCGGGACTTTTATTGATATTTATTATTTAATTAAAAAACAAATTTACAGATTTACAGCAGCCGATGGTGCCCACTGCCGAGACAATGAGTGGAAAAACCTAAACATGAAGTTCAATGCTTTAGAGAAAGCGGTAAAAGATGGAATTAAATGGAGAAAGAGTCATATTAATTTAAAATGTAATTATATTTTAGTAATTTTCCTATTTTTTTTTTTTTGCATACGCAGAATGAGTGTACGAAGTCGTGACAGTGCCATTAAAGAAGAGTACCGTAAAAGCGGTTCCAGTAAGGGAACTGTTTGAGATTAATCAAAGAGGGTGTACGTGGCGCGATGGATGTGTGCTCGCCTGTGAACCTCATGATTACAGGTTCGATCCCTGCCGTCGTCTATGTCGTTTTAATTCCATTAAAAACTTCTAAAATTGTCATCAATGGGTTGCTGGTTTACTCATAACATGTTGTTCAGGCATAACACTAACAACATGTAATTGAGTTAAGCTAGTATGCCCAACAAGGATGAACACGAATAAAATAATGTGAATTATAAGCGACATAGAAATAAGACACGGCATTCTCCGCTTTAGTTGAGCCGCCATCCCTGGAGATAAAATATCTGAGACAATAGCCTTGAGTCTCAGAACATCGTGCCACACATCTTTCCTCTCCTTCTTTCTCTTCCTTAACTTCACGCCCGCGCTGTGTTCAAACATTTTAAAGGGTAATCATAATCCCTTGAGCGCGTGTAGATTATAGAAAAAAAAAAAAAAAATCATTGCAATCTTTACTGCATGTAACGAAGCGTTCCATGCCTCTACCAATACCAAACACCCTGGGTGATTTAATTCACCATGACTAAGCAGCCGCCGCCGCAGCACCGACCGACGACACCATACGACGCCGCAGCTACCAACGACACCAGTTACCTCGCTAAGATAAAGGGATTTTATACCTTGTCTTATTATAATATGCAGTCACAATAAGGGTATGACGTCACAGCCAGTCGAACACATTGGGTGATTTACATTCGACCAGTATATAATTCACACTCAGTTTTTACGAAAAATATAACAAGAGGACCTCCTTTTGGGAAGGAAAGTCACTTGTTTGCTACGGTCGAAGCTGACGAGCTAGATTCTAGTTAACGAGTCGTCTGAAATTGTCCGGCAATTTCGTTCCATCAGTTTGGTTCGAAGAATAAAACGTCCTTGTGCCTACCAGGGCCTTAAACTGTTGATCTTGTAAGATCCAGGAGCGTAGTCCGTAGCCCGTATTTATAAAAGAGGGGCCCGATACCGAATGCCAGTTAAAGAAGAAACCAGATGCCAGAATAAAGCTCTTTAAAGAAAGCCAGCAGGACCCGATACCAGGAGAATAACCGATATTTACCAGATACACCAGGCAGGATGTAATTAATTGAAATCAAGAAATATTTAAGTTGTTATATGAAGTTAAGATTTGTTTTTTAATAAAGATTTTGTATAAGGTTCTAAAGACCTTCCTAC
Source organism: Chrysotoxum bicinctum (assembly GCA_911387755.1). Taxonomy (NCBI): domain Eukaryota; kingdom Metazoa; phylum Arthropoda; class Insecta; order Diptera; family Syrphidae; genus Chrysotoxum; species Chrysotoxum bicinctum. The sequence goes on from OU426987.1 coordinate 35,137,046, forward strand.
TGAAGTTTCGTGTTTTTCTTCAGAACGACCCTGGAAATCCGGCGAGCAAAACCTCGGCTGGAAAGCAAAAAGCACATCACTGCAGAAGCCGTGGCATAAGATTCGGATTTCGTCAACGAGATAGGGTTCGAAGAAACTCCTGTTACACAAAATCTAAAAGAAAATGCTTGGCTAACAATTCTGCTTCGAGTACACTTGCCTTCGTATAGAGTTTGGTTTTGATTCAAACTTAAGTGGAGTGGGGATCACCTTCGTCATTTAATTTTACTCTATTACCTTCTTCTTCAGCATCTTCTAAAAGTGGAACTCTGGCTTTAATCAATACATTGTAGAGCACAATACAAGCATGCAAATAGCCAATTCTGCTTTTAAGTACTCCAATACAAGGCTCAACAAGCGCATTTGTCTGTTTATGAGTTGTATTGTATCTGTTCTCTGCCTTGGAAGTGGCTGTAAGAATGGGAGTCATAAGCCATGGCAGCAATTGGTTTTCAGTGCCTCCTAACAGCAAAAAATTTCGTTCTCCTTCATTGTATAGATCTTCAAAACAAAAGAACTACCATTGTTCAGTACGGCGCGTCTGTTATATGACAGATAAGTGATGGCATTTATCATTTAGTACTTTTTAGTACAGGCATTGACAGCTGCTTTTGATAACGAGTTCGGGAATCGCTTTGGGCGTTTTCGTGAAATGATAAGACTGTGTAAGAACTGAAATGATATTTTTTTTTTCACTTCACTGTTTCACAGTTAGGGAATCAACGCCCTGGGTTGGAGGCATGACTTCCGGGCTTAGTAAGCTGCGTGTATAATGTCTTTTAGTCTTTCAAATGTTTTTTTGGAAAAAAGAGAAGTCTCACTAAAGGGTCTGATGTTAAGTGTCCGTGTTTCTTGGTTAACCAGCTTTCGGACTAAACACCACGTTGACTCCCTGCTACTTCTATTATATTGGAAGCTTAGTTCCAAGGAAAATACATACAAAACCAAAAAAAAAAATTGGTGGTGCACCCTATTACTGGTGTTTTGGGCAGCGGTGACCTATTTCAACCTATGTAACGAAATTGTTGTAATAAATCATAAAACCGCAAATAAAATATTTTGACATACATGTCTATCTATGGCTACGTGTCAATAATAATTTATGTATAATCGAATAAATATTTGTACTAAAAAATTCTGGTTTAAAAAATAAATGCAATAAATTACCTTGTCAGAATTTTCCCACAAAATTACATTAACTTGTATTTCAGAACCTGATGCTGCTGTCATTAAACATTGAACACCACAACAAAGTCCACCTAATAACCACCGCACTCATGAACAGAAACACACAATAAATAACACCTACCATGCAAAAACCACACAATTACATTGTCATTTTTGAAAAAAAAAAAAAAAAAAAAAAAAATAAATAAATATATCCCAATCGAGACAAAATATCAACACCCAAGGCAATCTAAATCCCTTTTCCATATATGAAAGATTTCTATTTAAATCAGATACCTACCCAAAACCTGCTTAGCCATTCTGTCAAGGGATCTATCTTTCTCACCACACAAAACAATCCCTTTATATTCTGTCAAATAAATCTAAAGGTTTTGACCTTTTCCTGAAACTCCGTCTCGGATTTTTGGTCTGTCGAAATTTAGAAAAACCACAAATATACAATCATTGATGTCCTTAGACCGAATATCCTTGCTAGGCATATCCTTTGAAATGTTTAATTTCGTTTGTTATTTGCACTTTAGTTTATTTTCATTCGAGAGCATGTTCACAGAAAGGATACATTTTCGATTAAAAAAAAATAGACGAGAGAGCTAGTATACATTATATGAGTTGAGATGAGATGAAAATACGGCCTTGGATACAAAAGCTATACATACGACCAACTCTGGCAGAATTCAATTCAATTTCATTCAGAAGACTCCAAGTTCTAGGCAAATATATACTCAAAAATATTCAAATGTTCCATGTTTTTTGTTATAAGAGCATAACTGTACATAAGAGTCGGTGATGAGTGCGGGTGAGAGTAGCTATATGTTTGCCAAATTCTTATGCACAATTTATAAACCAACATACAGAGACAGACGCTGAGGCAGACTCCATTATTTTAAGAGCTGCATACATTTAGGCATTTCACATTTCACATTTCGAAACGGAACCCAAGACCGAAAACAAATGACATTCGTATGCATTTCAATTGTTCGTATAGGCATTTTTTCTCTCTCCCTCTCTCTCTATATGGATTCTTGTTTAACCACCAAGGAAGGAGTCTTTTATTATACGACAAGTACCTATACCTCCATACACTATACTAAAGTACTTGCTTGTAATCCTTGATGTAGTTTTCTATAGACTCTGTCTGTGCACAGGAAATTGATTTCCTTCAAACTAAAGTGACTTCAATCACTCTAAGAAGAGCGCACTAACTCACCATCACCATAACCATTTTGTCTCCTACCAGCCAACTGTACCTATAGTGTATATTGTACACTCTTGACAACTCATTTGCCTTCGCGATGTGTACTTTGCATTGCAGCGCACTTGTATCCTGCTCGTGTCCTGTTTTCTTGCTCTAAATGCACCAAAGCCTACAATTCAATATGCGAGAGACGATGACTTTACATAAGGACTCAATCATGCATAAGAAACTCTCAGATGGGTATTATATTGCCTTAAGCTCAGCACTTCTGTTCAACTTTGATAGGGACACCACCATTATACTATTCCAAATCGGCTCCTGGAGAGTGGGTTCTATTGAAGAAGAAAAAAAAGTATAGAAATCCGGGTAATAACCCCTAAGGACAAGAAATCTTCGATATGGAGTGGGTGGGCGGAAATCCTTACTTACAAGAGCCAAAGCCAGTCATTGCCTCCACATTTGCCTTTCCTCCGATGATGTCGATTACCTACTACTTCTAGACGTCGATGAATGAGTCCGTGGTATTAAGAGAACGGGACCTTGTCAATTCAAGGAGATGACGCAGCCATATATAGTCCTTTAAAACAAGTCACCAAAATAAAACTTGTTATGTACGCCAGCAGGTCGTGTGTATTTGCGCACATAAATATGCAGCAATCGAAAAAAGTTTTCAACTACATGTTGTTGTTCTGTTCTTGACTTAAGGTCTAAAAATGTTACTGTCACTTATCATTGACAATATTGCTGGTTAACTTTCAATTTTCAACCATTCCTGTGTACGTGTTGTCGGCAGGAATGGATGGGACCTACAATTTCCTCGCGATAGGTACATTTCGAAAGAATGACAGAAGGAAGAAGTAGATGACGATCTGTCGAAATTGATCACCGCTAATTCAATCAAATTAAAGGATTTTTAATTAAGCTTCAAAGCAAATGATTAGTAAAACAGGGGCGTACTTCAATGGCCGCCAATAATTGTTTTCTTTATTTTCTTTTCATTTTTTGAGTTTTTCAAGCATTTTTTCAGTGCCGTAAGTGTCCGGCTGTGAGAGAGTTCACTGCAACATGTCACTCACTTTTTTCACCATTTACTATTCTTATTTTTTATAAACGATTTTTTATAATGAAAATTCATAGTAAAAATATTTACAGACATGTACCTATTTTTTAGTTTTTTACTAAAGTTAAAATCGCCGAATACCTATTTTATATTTTTAGTATGTATCTTGCTCACTTGTCCCAATTGAAGTCTCTTGAGACAAAAATATTCACCCATATTCCACAAGTCGTATTTTGTCTCGTACACGTAGTCGAACTCGAACTCGAACTCGAACTCGTTTCGTATCAAAATCATTATTCTTCAAGTCGTATACGTTGCGTACGAGAAGCTTAAAAAAACAACGTACATATATTGCCGCCCCTAGGTTATTGTCAAAATCAAAAAATTTGAATTGAAAAAGTCATTTGTTGTTTTTTCAATTAAATTTATTTTATTTATAATAAAATTTTGATGAGCTCAATTGATTTGTAGTAGCTTTTCCTCTATTGTCTTTTTTTTTCTTTTTGCTTTTTGTTTGTACGAGTACTGTAACTGGCTTGTGAATCCTTGTTATATTCTTGAACTATGTCAGTTTCATCTTCAGCATTAATCGTGTCTACTACAGGAGGAGGCTGAAAAACTCCAATGTTTGATCCTTGGGGATTAACAATTCTTCAAATTTGCTCTAGCATATTGTTGTAATTTCACCACCCCTGTGCCTTTAAATTGCTGCTTATTGTTATGCAGTTTCTGTTTTAACTAAATACTTTTGATCATTGCAGACCTAAAGAGGCATGTATTACAATTTGTTAAATATTTCTTACTTTAAGACAAGCTGGACTTGCTGGACCATTTCGGATGGGTAGCCCAAGGTTATTTAGTTTTATCGAAAGGTCCGCCCAAAACTTTTAAATATTTTCTTTGAGTTTTCCACTCTTCCTATAACCCTTGCTACCTCCAAATTTTCTTCCAATGCGCAAACCAATGCTTCAAATTGAGAACAATCTATTATTTTATTAAATATGAACGCGTTAATAACGTTGAGTCCAAATAAATAAACCAATAAAAAATTTACTTTAAAAAATTTGGTGGTGCAACAGCTCGGAGTGAACCAGGACCTATAGTGACTTACAATTCTCTACCATTCCTGTGTGCGTGTTACCAGGAACGGAGGGGTCCTACAATTTTCTGCCATTGTGCCAAGAGGTACCAATGTACTTACATTCATGCTTATTTTGACATTCTCATGAATAGTCTATTCGTTAGAATGATTCTATTCCTTCGAATGAACTTTCTTAATTTTGAGATTCGAACGAATAACATTCATTTGCGAAAGATAGCATAAAATAAACTTCAAAAAAGATTCATTTTCATTGTCAGCTGTTTGACATTTACTATATTTCTATTTGAATTAGTATGAACGTTTTACATTTTTTTTGTTTCTAAACATTTTATAGATGTTGGATAAATAATCAAGAAACAAAATAAATAATACATTTTTTCATTATAAAGTAAAGTTTAACCATAAAGAACTACATATTTAGTACATTTTTTGTGTCAACTCAGCTGTCTTGAAACTATTCTTAAAAAAAAATAAGTTGTTTATGACGCGTTCTAAATTTTTATTTTTTTTCGTATACACTTGGTCACACTAAAATATCAAAAACAAAAGAGAAGTGTTTGTGAAATGTCAAAACCAAAAGGTGAAATCTTTGTTTATTTGTAATTGTTTTGTTTATTGTATAATAATTTAAATTTCTTGGATAAAAACATAAAGTAATAAATACAAATATGGCATTTGTGTTGTTTATAAATTAAGATGGTGTTGAAGAACAGAAGAAGTGCAGAGTGCTACACTTGATTTTCCGATCGCGACCGCGGGATACAATTAATTAAAATATTATTATTGTTATTATCAAAAAAAGAAAATCAATGAAATGAATTTGCGACGGCGCGACGACAACTACCACGAGTTAAGATGAAGGCGAAGTGTCAATTGACAAAACAAAACAAGTGCAGCTGACAGCGGGTAAGATGCTGTCACCACGGCTAGAGCAGTTGGGGTGGGTTCACAATGGGGGTTGGAAAATTTAATTATGAGATTTAAGGGTGATATGTATGATATCAAATTGATATAAAAATATGTGATTTATTACGATTAGTCGCCCCAGTGGCGTACTTACTGCGTAATAAAAAGGGCGCCAGCAATTTTTTCCTGAAATAAGAAAAAGGAAATTGCAAACCTTTGGAGCGAAAATAAACAACGATGATGAGTTGAATGAAAATGAAAGATAATTTTTTGAATTTTTAAAGATTTATTTGCCTGGGAAACCTTACTTGTAGGATTAAAACCCAGGATCTTTTCAAGCAAATACAAAGCAATTTGAAACAATAAGATGGACCGTTAAGGTCTGGTTCCCAGAAACACAACGGATATTAACGGGTCGCGATTTCCGCAATTTTCGGAAAGAACGTAACGCAGTTAAAAACCCAATCAGGACCAAATAAAAAAGACAATTTTACTAAAAAAAAGACAAGCACAAGAAAGGGGTACTTAGCTTTTTTTTTTTGTTTTTGTTTCCTCCTCGACAATATCCCTGCGATAGATTTTTCCTCGTTTTCCTCTTCCTTCCTTTCCTCGTCCTTTATTTTTCCCAATAACTTTTCCAATTTTTTTTTATCCTCCGTAATTTTGTTTTCACTTCCACTATTATTTTCTTTCTACCTTTTTTTCTTTTAATTTAAACTAATTTTTTTTCTACTTATAATTCCACTTCTGTTTTAATGATTTTCTTTCACCAGCTTCTGAATTCTTTCTCTATCAAGATAAGAGTGACTTCCAAGATTTTTCTCCTGGATAGCCGCTCAAAATTTCGCCCCATACCCTCGTGCTTTCAGCCAATTCGGTATCGCGAATTTCGATCACGTCATCGACAGCCAATCTCCGCAAGTTTGCTGAAGAGCCTTTGGTGTCGAAATATGGCGATCCTGCTTACTCGCAAATTCTCTTTAAGTCAGTTTCTCTAGAACTTTCCATGGAATTCGCCGCCCGCTGGAATTTCCTTCCAGGTCACGACGTTTCCTTGGTTAGTTCACAATTATCCCCACAGTTTTTGCGCTGATAGAAAAAAAAATCTTTAAAACCTAAAGTAGAATTAATTAGCACTCGCGCACATTCTTCCCCACCGGATTTCTAACAATAATAATAATTTGAGAGGAAAGCAAAAGAAAGAGGAATCGAACAAGTTGCATACATTTACTCAGTAGGTCGTGATTGGCTTTAACTCAGACAAGGGGGGAATTTGGGAACTCACACTTAACGTTCCATCTTTTACAAATCCATTGATTTTTAGTTATATAGTTTTAGGTTGGGCACTCGGCCGTTCTCCTTTTAGAGCAACATCTACGTTAGAAGTACAAGTGTCTTCAACGTTTTCAAATTCGAACTCATGGAACAGACCGCCCGTCTGTCAGTACTCGTCGACGATTTGTTTGTTTTACGATACTGAGAGAGAGAACCACTGGCTGATGGACCATGGTCGCCCTGCTCTCTCGCACTATCGCAAAACGAACACCTGTGTAATTAAAGGAAATTTGGAAGGACGCAAGGAAAAGGAAATAGAAAGAATGAAGATTGTTGCGGTGAATTTTTACCGTAACAAACCCCACCCTTTCCTCCTTGGAAATGTGCTTGATTTCGAAGAAAGCAACACATTTCCAGTTGACATCAGGTAAACAATACAACACTGGGATCCATCAGGCCCAATTTGGCAATCCTCAAAGAAACAATCAAAACAATACTTTACTCTACTGGGACTTTCGAGGTTTAAACATTTTCAGAAAAAGAGTTAAAAGGTTTAAGATCCTTAGTGTGCCAAGTGCCACGATCTTTACCAGTTTCATCCTCAAGTATGTATGTCCAAGCGGACAACCGTTTTCTAATTTTAAAAGGCCCAACATACTTTGGTGCCAGTTTGGCTGCATAATAATTGGCAGCATTCGAAAGATCAAAATTCCTTCGCCATACAACATCATTCGGATAGTATTGGATATCTCTCCTTCTGAGGTTGTAGGCTTCGGCTGTTTTCTTGGCCGCTGTCTGAAGTTTGACAGCTATATCGGCCCTTAACTTCCTAAAACGTTCTCCTACTTCTTCTACTGAATTAAAATGTTCCCTATTTGTGTCCCTGAGTGATATTTCTTCACTACCACTAGTGCTCATATTCTTGCCAAAATTAGCATAATATGGCGAAACTCCTAACACTTCGTGTTGCGAAGTACGGATTGCACACGCAACTTTCGCTAGCTGAGAATCCCAGATACGGTGGTTCTCCGAAACATAAGCCCTCAAAGTTGTTTTAATGACCTGATTAATTCTCTCGGCCGGATTAGCCTGCGGATGATAGTGTGGAGTGTACCTAATTTTAGACGAATAATCGTCACAAAGAGATTTTAATTCCCTACTCCTAAACTGTGGTCCGTTGTCACATATGACGAACTTAGGAACACCAAACAAAAGAAAAACATTATCCTCCAATTCCTTGCAAACTGCTTTTGCAGTTGCCGACCTCAATGCAAATAATAAGGGAAATTTGGTAAGATAGTCAACTACTGTTAAAATATACATAAAACCCCTACTTGACTTTGGTAATGGCCCTACTAAATCCACACTAATCATTTCCCATGGTGAAGAAACTCCTATCCTTTCTGTCATAAGACCTGCTGGTTTATCATGAACTGGTTTCACTTGCTGACAAATTGTACATTTCCTAACATAATTTGCTACATCTATCCTCATCTTCGGCCAATAATATTTAGCTATTTATGAATTTTGTTGACCAAGTTCAATATTAAATTTTGTTAAAGAGTTATCAAGTTTGATTCTCATCGGCTGTGTTGGTCGTATTGTTTAATAAATGAAAGATTATTTCATTTTCCTTTTCCCAACGTTTCGACGGTGGTTGCCGTCTTCTTCAGGGGAGATCTTTATTTAGTATACAAAAATTATAGTTATTATACATAAGTGATACAGTGTAGGGCGGACATTATACAAACTTACATGAAAATTGTTGTAGTGATTTTTAAATATACAACTTTAAATGAAAACACAAATATTTTTAAATATGCAATTTTAAATAAAAACACAAATATTTTTGAATTTAAATAAATGATTTTGAAATAAATGTTTTGATTTATACACTTCTGAAGAAGTTTAGTCTAAGTTGTGCAGAGTTCTCGATGTGTTTTCCGAAACAAGGGAGCAATATACCGCTGAAATATTTTGTGTGTCTTGTTTGCGGTTCATATTGTTTTTGTTGTTAATTATGTGTAATGTCTCTAGCGTGTAACGTTTGGATGAGTGTTTCTCTGTGGCAAGGATTTCTACCCCTTCAAAGTCCAGTTGGTGGCCAGTCTCGACGCTGTGGCAAGCCAGTGCCGTCTTCCCAGAATTTTTTAGGCGAATGTCCGATTTGTGATTTGCCATTCTTTGACGAAGGAGTTGTTTTGTCGTTCCGACGTAGCAAAGGTTACATGTTTCGTTTGGTTTTCCTTTGCAGTTTATTTTATATACTACGTCAGTACGTCGGTCCTTTTCCGTCTTATTTTTTAAACATGTAAAGAGCGAAGCCATGGTCTGGTTTGATTTATACGCTAAGTTGACTTCGATGTTATTTTTAGCGACTATCTCTTTAAAATTTTCGGAAAGCTTAGGGACATAAACAACACTTTTGTACGTACCTCTTCTTTCATCTAATCTTCTTTCCGATGGAGCTTTATGCTTTTGACGAAGTATCAAGCTTCTTATTATTTCTATCGGAAAGCCGTTGTCTAAGAGGATTTTGGTGACCTTTTCCTCATTGGCGGAGTGAAATTCCCGGTCACTCAACGCAAAGACTTTGTTTATAAGGTTAGATGCAGTGTTTATTCGTATGTGTTTAGCCTGGCTTGATCGAAAATTTACGAGTCTTCCTGATGCCATGTCTTTTTGATACCAGTTGAAGGAAAGCTGGTAATTTTTGCGATGGACTTCTACATCCAGAAATGATATTGAGTTACTTTTTTCTCTCTCAACTGTAAATTGAATTTTCCCATGAAATTGGTTGAGGCATTTCAGCACATTATCAATTTCTTCTCTGTCCACAATTGCAAAAATGTCATCAACGTATTTGACAATGAACTTTGGTTTGTAACTCTCTTTGAAACATTCATCGAGTAGGAAGTCTAAAACCAAATCTGCGATTGTCGGCGAAAGTGGATTTCCCATTGGCATTCCGTGTACTTGCTTGAACAAATTCTCTTTGAATTGTAGATAATTGTTTTCCTTGATACAAAAATCTAACAATTCAAGAAATTTGCTCTGACTCAGTTTGGTAACTTTGCTTATTATTTCCCACTTCTTTTTGATTATGTTGATAGCGAGCTGCGTAGGAACATTGGTAAAAAGAGAAATAGCATCATAAGAAACCAAAACATCGTTTTTGTCAAGTTTCAAACTTTTTGCTTTGTTCTTAAACTCAAACGAATTTTTTACAGAGTAGGAAGATTCTTTCGTCACACACTGTAATATTTTTCCTAGGTACTTGGAAAGTTCATAGCATGGTACCTTCATTGATGACGTAATCGGTCTGAGAGGCATGTTATGCTTGTGGATTTTTGGTAATCCATATATAGCGGGTATTTGTGCTGTGTAAGTAGTCATTCTAAGTTTGTCTTTGTCATCGATGAACTTGTTGGTGTGTAACCATTTCACAAAGTCATTGTTTTTGTTTTGAAGAGAAGTGAGAGGAGTTGCCCTTATAACTCTATATGTTGAGCGATCAGACAATAGATCTGTCATCTTTTCTTCGTATTCAGTCCGACTCATTGCAACCGTCACATTCCCTTTGTCAGCTGGTACAATAACAATGTTTTTGTGCTTTTTCAGAAAGTTTGCAGCATCTTTGTGTACCTTCAAAATGTATTTTTCGAATCTGTCGTTGTGTTGGTGACGTTGGAAAGAGTGAAGCATATTACTATACTTTGCTCTTGTAATTTCCTGTTCCATTTCATCCTTCACATTTCTTATGATTTCTTCACCGTCAGCAATAAGTTGGAAAAGAGGGAATGTGTGTTTGCCGATGGGCAACGAAAATTTTTTTCCCAAAGAGAAAAGCCATTTGATTTCTATGGGAAATTCTGTATTGGTCAATTAAACAATACGACCAACACAGCCGATGAGAATCAAACTTGATAACTCTTTAACAAAATTTAATAATATTTAGCTACCACTCTCGCGAACGTTTTCCTAACACCCATGTGTCCTGCTAATGGACTATCATGGCACTCTTTTAGAATATCTAACCTATCCTTTTTCCCTACTACTAGTTTCCACTCTTCATTTCCTTCATGAACTACTACATGCGTCGATTTCACAAATTTAAAAAGTTTTCCATTTTCTACCCTCCATGCTGGATAATGTAAAGGTTTTGACTCAACTGCCGACATCATTTTCCCCACCCAAGGGTCCAAATCCTCTCCCGAAATTCCAGCCACCACTGGAACTCCCCGAGACAACATGTCCGGAACGACATGTTCTTTTCCCTTCCGGTGTACTATCTTGAAGTCAAATTGCTGCAGCCTAACTGCCCAGCGCGCAAGCCTCCCTTGCGGATCCTTCAGGTTATTCAACCAAATAAGTGAGTAATGATCCGTTATGACCGTGAATCGAACACCTTCGAGATACGGCCTTAACTTTTCAATAGCCCACAAAACTCCTAAACATTCTTTTTCCGTAGTGGAATAATTTCTCTCGTTACGATTTAACGACCTACTCAGATAACAGATTACCTTTTCCCCATCCTCAAATGTTTGGGTAAGTACGGCCCCGATACCGTAATCAGAAGCGTCAGTCTGGACAACGAATGGAAGCGAAAAATCGGGACAAGTTAAAATTGGAGCCGTTATCAAAAATTCTTTTGATTTCCTAAACGCGTCTTCACATTCTTGGGTCCAAACAAACTTTTTGCTCTTCTTAAGCAAATCCGTTAAAGGCCTAACTACACTAGCAAAGTTTGGTACGAAGCGCCTGTACCACGAAACTGTCCCTACAAAACTCCTAACCTCTTTGACATTCTTAGGAGCAGGTATCTTAACCATACTCTCTACCTTCTCTGGGTCTACATGTAAGCCATTCCTATCTACGACGTAACCTAAAAATTTAAGGGATGGTCTGCAAAAATTACACTTTTCCCTACCTACTTTAAGTCCTGCTCCTCTTAATCTCCTAAAAACTTCTTCTAAAATTGAGAGATGTTTCTCGAAACTGTCTGTAACGATGATAATATCGTCCAGATAAACAAAAACAAAAGGCTCCAACTCAGGCCCTAAAACGCTATCGATGAATCTCTGCCAAGTTGCAGGAGCATTGTGAAGTCCAAATGGCATTCGCTTAAATTGAAATAGTCCCCTACCGGGAACAGTAAACGCTGTAAACTTGCGAGATTCCTCTGCCATAGGGATCTGCCAATATGCTGACTTAATGTCAAGCGAAGATAAAAATTTAGCGTTCCTCAGCTTATCCAAAATAGCCGAAATTATTGGCAGCGGATAAGCATCCCTCTCAGTAACCTGATTCAATTTCCTGTAATCGACGCAAAACCTATAGGTACCATCTTTCTTCTTAATTAAAACTATTGGGGATGCCCAAGGGCTGTTTGATTTTTCAATCACATCTTCACCTAACATTTCCTGTAAACCCTTATCTATATGGCACTGCATTGCAGGCGAAACAGGATAGTACCTTTGTTTGATCGGTTCTGAAGAAGTCCTAATAATATGTTGTACCATTGTTGTACGACCTAACCCCTCCGGCATGTCTTTGAACAAATGTTCAACCAAACTATCTAATTTACCCCTTTGAATTGTATCTAAATCCGACTCCTCTGTGATAGACGGAGTTGCTAACGAAGCCACTATCTCCTGGCTTGAAAAATTCCACGCGCGTGATCGAAGATCCGGGACAATTCCCGATAGTGCCCAAAAATCTGCACCAAGAATCAATGCTTGTGGTAAACTGGGTATAATTAAACAATTCATCAGAACCGATTTGTCCTCAACAACAATTGGTAAACTTAAAACTCCTAATACTCCTACTCCCGTACCATCTGCTAACTGAACCTGCCTAATATTACTCTGTTCTAAACCTAATCCTAAATCTTTTAAAACTTTCCAAACATCCCTACCTATTATAGTTCGCGAAGCTCCTGAATCTAAAAGTCCTAAAAATCTAAATCCGTAAATATTAACTCCCAAATAAGGACGACTGTCGCCCTCACTTGTCTCTAATGTGAAACCTAGTTTTACTGTCACCAGCTGGTCGTCAGCAGGCGACCTAATTAACGACGACGGCGCTCTTGTCCTGCTGACCCAAGAGACCGTTGACCATTTCCCGAACAACGCCTGCAATCGCGTCGGGTTGTACCTACTGCCCCACAACCAAAGCATTTCCTAGGAGCGGAACAATTATTTGAGAAATGTCCTTCCCTGTTGCAGTTAAAACAACGAATGGGCCTACGAAATGGTGAATTATTAACTGCAACTGTTGCTTCCTGAACGGCCGCAACATACGCTACATCAGGCTCCAGTGCCTGTCTCGATCGATTATTTGGAGGTGGAACAAAAGATTCTACATTGGACCTTATGGTTTCTAACTTTCTTCCCAAGGCAACCAGATCCTTAACTGATTTAATATCAGCCAACCCTAGCTGCGTCTGATAAAATGGAGCTATGTTCTTCATGAGAATGGACAACTTCCGATTCTCACTCAGAGGCTCCGAAAATCTCTTGAATAGAGTCTGCATGAGCGCGATATACATCCCTATCGACTCATCTCTACCCTGAGTTCGACGCCTAACCTCGTCCAAAAGAAGATCATCATAGTTGGAAGGCAAAAATTCCAACTTGATTTCCTTAACCAATTCTTCCCATGTGCTAACCGAATCCCTAATCGCCCTAAACCAAAGAAGCGCCTTCCCAGAAAAAAGATCGACAGCGGACCTGAAAAGTCTTTCCTCCGAAACCCCACGCGATTCCCTCAACTCTTCGACGCGTTCCAAGAATGAGTTCACAGATGAGCCGCTTCGCTCACCTGAGAACTTTAAATTCCACTTTTCAATGCGTTCGGTATACCGATCACCGCATTCCTCTTGAGATCCACTAGCACTTCCACGTTGGCCGACCTGTGCAGTTGGTAACGCACCCAAACTTGCTGTCGACATTGTTGTTTTCTCCCTATTGTTCTCGTTTCCATTTTCGCATGGGTCCTCCTCTTCTCCACTGTCCAACTTAGCCATCATAAGTAAAAGTTCTCCTCTCAAGTCAGCCACCTCATTCACTTCGTCCGACGACTCTGCCTTAGCCCGCGTAATTCTTCCTAAAGCCCATTCAATTTTAGTTAAAATTTTTAAATATTCCGAAGACTTCGGATTTTTCGGAGGATTCTGCAACAATTCCCTAATCTCTGAAATTTTTGCCTTAACAGCCTTCGAATCTTCATCAAAACTAAAAGGGTAATGAGGACTATCAGACGAAATCGAACCTAACCGCTCCAAATTACGAGATGCCCTGAGAGTCATCCGCATTTCATCGACTTTGGTACCTTCCTTCAAACCGCGGGCCCTCAACTCATATACAAGCTCCTCCTTACTAAGACGATTAATATCCATTTTAAAAAAACAAAAAAAAAAAAAAATCCTCAAAATATTCAACAACAAAAAAGTAGATACACCTAGTTGATGTATAGTAAAATATGTAACACTAAAACCAAGTCTAACACAGGAATTAAAACAAAAGAAGAAATCACTACCAACTACCTAGTTGGTTTATAGTAATAAGCGAAATATAAATATACGAATCTGAACAAAATGAACAAAAGAAAAAAACACCCAATTATATTCGTAGCTATATATTAAACTTATTTAACACCCACGAAAGCAAAACACAAAACAGCACCCAGTTTATCGTTTTTCCTTTTAGAAAAAAAACTGCAAAAAAAAAAAATCAACTCACTCACAATGTAAAATTAAGACTACCGCAATATAAAGAAACACCGAGTATTCAAAAATTTCTTACTTTAAAATTTTATTTATGACAAAAAAAATTATAAAAATGGCAACCTCAAAAAAGGTACTTCCGCAAAGGGGTAACCCTTAAACACCACGACTGTAATTAGCACTGCTGATATAATCCTCTCAATCAACAACAAAAAACTTAATCGAACCAGAAAACAACAAATAATGCAACAACCGAAATGTCAACTATATGTATGTATGTAGACCTAGCAATTATAGAAAGGGAAATATATGCACCACAACACTTTTTTTTTTAAAATAATAAACCGCAATGAAAATGATAAAGGAATATTATGATAAATGTATATAGGTAAATGAATATCAATATATGTATGTATAACCCAAAATAAAAACAGCACAACAATATAAAACTCACATATTTCCAGAGTTAAAAATATGTTTATATATACACTGCCGGTCATAAGGTTAGAAGCAGGCATTTTTGAGAAGTAAAATCGACATTTCTCCCGTTACATGATGGATTAGAAAAAAACAACTATGGTAAACGAAAGACTATTTTGTTAACAACAAAATATAAAATTTGGGTATAAGAGAGATTTAGCTAACGGAACTTTTATGACAAATTGTAAAGTGAGTCAAGAATATGCGAAAATAAATCGGGTCATTAGATTAGAAGCACATCAAATAAATGAAAATAAAATGCAGTTATTTATAATTTGTTATTTATTTTAGCTTTTATTAGATTTTTAATAATGTGTGCTGCCACCAGCCTTCAAAATAACTTCAAAAATTCTATCTTTTAAGGATTTATAAAGAGATTCCAAGTAGTCCAGTGAAATCTCACTCCAGGCCAATTTGATACCATGAATTAGCGCTTCCTTGTCATCGTATTGCTTCCCTCCCTCATATACCTTACGCGTAAGCCAGCCCCACACATTTTCAATAATGTTTAGGTCCGGGGAATATGGTGGCCAAGGCAGCAAGTGGACGTTTTGGTTCGCAATGAAGGATTTTACCTCTCGGGCTGTGTGTATGGGAGCGTTGTCCTGCTGAAAAATCCATGGAATTGGTCCAAACACCTCGCTAATTTTGGGGAATACTGATTCAAGCAAGGCTTTGTAGGTTTTTCCAGTCATTTTGGTATCTTGGACTACCAAGTCTATAGCGCCATAAAATGAAATTGAGCCCCAGACCATAACGCCTCCTTCTCTGCTATGGTGACGGTTTAAAAACCGCTCCTCTTTCCTCAGGTCATGGAAATAATAATTATAACCATCTGGCCCATCTAGGTTAAATTTTTTTTCGTCGGAAAAAATAACCTTCCGCCAATCATTTGTGGTCATTCCATTTTGCACATCCCAGCTCATGTGATCTTTCGCGAAACACAAGCGTTGCTTCTTCCTTGCGTCATTAAGTGGTGGTTTTTTTTTAAGCTTCAGGCGCTTTAAGTGCTTAGCATGGCGAATCGTGCGTTTAACAGTGGACAAGCTGGCCTTAACACTAGCTTTCTCCCTTATTTTAGCTGCCGATAAATCTGAATTTGACGCTATTCTAAGGATACTTCGCGTTTCGCGAAGTGTTAAGGCAGAGGAAGTGTTTCCTTTATAATTTTTTGAGTAAGACGATGGATTTTTTAAATAATTGCTAACACAATGATCACTTCGATTTATTTTTCGGGCTATAGCACGGCATGAAAGACCTTCAGAGCAATAAACATCTATTCTTGCCCTTTCCTCCACTGTCAAACATTTTTTCTTGCCCATTTTTACTAACACTCAATCAAGAACAATTAGTTTATAAAATTTACCGTTTAAACCGAACAAAAATTTATTCACTTCACAAAACAACGTTGATTTGTTCAATGCTTCTAATCTAATGACCCGATTTAATTTCGCATATTCTTGACTCACTTTACAATTTGTCATAAAAGTTCCGTTAGCTAAATCTCTCTTATACCCAAATTTTATATTTTGTTGTTAACAAAATAGTCTTTCGTTTACCATAGTTGTTTTCTTCTAATCCATCATGTAACGGGAGAAATGTCGATTTTACTTCTCAAAAATGCCTGCTTCTAACCTTATGACCGGCAGTGTATGTATGGTGATTAGTAGGTGCTCCTCTGCACAACTTAGGAGTAAAAGAACACTTCCAATTCCGATATATCTATGTAGGTATGTAGGTAGGTATGTATGAAGGTGCTCTTCTGCACAATTTGTTAAAAAAAAATGAAAATCGGCCAATTATAATTTATATTTCTGAAAAAAAAACAAAACAACCGAAAGTAAAAGATGTTTCCAATATAATATATGTTAATATATCTATAGCGAACACAGCACTTCCCTAAAACAACAACAACACCGCACAAAGAACAAAATTTTCAGGGATTTCTTTTCGAAGAACACAATTTTCACAAAGCCCCACGTTGGGCGCCAATTTGCTACACTTGATTTTCCGATCGCGACCGCGGGATACAATTAATTAAAATATTATTATTGTTATTATCAAAAAAAGAAAATCAATGAAATGAATTTGCGACGGCGCGACGACAACTACCACGAGTTAAGATGAAGGCGAAGTGTCAATTGACAAAACAAAACAAGTGCAGCTGACAGCGGGTAAGATGCTGTCACCACGGCTAGAGCAGTTGGGGTGGGTTCACAATGGGGGTTGGAAAATTTAATTATGAGATTTAAGGGTGATATGTATGATATCAAATTGATATAAAAATATGTGATTTATTACGATTAGTCGCCCCAGTGGCGTACTTACTGCGTAATAAAAAGGGCGCCAGCAATTTTTTCCTGAAATAAGAAAAAGGAAATTGCAAACCTTTGGAGCGAAAATAAACAACGATGATGAGTTGAATGAAAATGAAAGATAATTTTTTGAATTTTTAAAGATTTATTTGCCTGGGAAACCTTACTTGTAGGATTAAAACCCAGGATCTTTTCAAGCAAATACAAAGCAATTTGAAACAATAAGATGGACCGTTAAGGTCTGGTTCCCAGAAACACAACGGATATTAACGGGTCGCGATTTCCGCAATTTTCGGAAAGAACGTAACGCAGTTAAAAACCCAATCAGGACCAAATAAAAAAGACAATTTTACTAAAAAAAAGACAAGCACAAGAAAGGGGTACTTAGCTTTTTTTTTTTGTTTTTGTTTCCTCCTCGACAATATCCCTGCGATAGATTTTTCCTCGTTTTCCTCTTCCTTCCTTTCCTCGTCCTTTATTTTTCCCAATAACTTTTCCAATTTTTTTTTATCCTCCGTAATTTTGTTTTCACTTCCACTATTATTTTCTTTCTACCTTTTTTTCTTTTAATTTAAACTAATTTTTTTTCTACTTATAATTCCACTTCTGTTTTAATGATTTTCTTTCACCAGCTTCTGAATTCTTTCTCTATCAAGATAAGAGTGACTTCCAAGATTTTTCTCCTGGATAGCCGCTCAAAATTTCGCCCCATACCCTCGTGCTTTCAGCCAATTCGGTATCGCGAATTTCGATCACGTCATCGACAGCCAATCTCCGCAAGTTTGCTGAAGAGCCTTTGGTGTCGAAATATGGCGATCCTGCTTACTCGCAAATTCTCTTTAAGTCAGTTTCTCTAGAACTTTCCATGGAATTCGCCGCCCGCTGGAATTTCCTTCCAGGTCACGACGTTTCCTTGGTTAGTTCACAATTATCCCCACAGTTTTTGCGCTGATAGAAAAAAAAATCTTTAAAACCTAAAGTAGAATTAATTAGCACTCGCGCACATTCTTCCCCACCGGATTTCTAACAATAATAATAATTTGAGAGGAAAGCAAAAGAAAGAGGAATCGAACAAGTTGCATACATTTACTCAGTAGGTCGTGATTGGCTTTAACTCAGACAAGGGGGGAATTTGGGAACTCACACTTAACGTTCCATCTTTTACAAATCCATTGATTTTTAGTTATATAGTTTTAGGTTGGGCACTCGGCCGTTCTCCTTTTAGAGCAACATCTACGTTAGAAGTACAAGTGTCTTCAACGTTTTCAAATTCGAACTCATGGAACAGACCGCCCGTCTGTCAGTACTCGTCGACGATTTGTTTGTTTTACGATACTGAGAGAGAGAACCACTGGCTGATGGACCATGGTCGCCCTGCTCTCTCGCACTATCGCAAAACGAACACCTGTGTAATTAAAGGAAATTTGGAAGGACGCAAGGAAAAGGAAATAGAAAGAATGAAGATTGTTGCGGTGAATTTTTACCTTTCTTTCCGTATCAACGCGGGTGGTAAAAAAAACCCTTTGCTACCTGCGGGTTTTCTTCCATTATTTTAATTAACTTTTCCTTTTATTCGCGGTTTTTCTAGTTGGAATGCGACCTTTTAACATAAAACAACAACAAAAATAATAAAGGTAATTTATTTTCCATTAAATATGTAATTAAAAACTTACATGTTTTGTTGTTTACTCGACAGAAAAATTCAAACGACACAAAAATGACATTTAATTCTATTCTCAAAAATCTCAAAATTGAATTAGCTTTCGCAAATGAATGAACTTTCTATGGATTGGGTGAACTTTCGATTTGTTCGATTAACATTCTAATCGCCGAATCTCAAAATTAAGTTTCAACGAATTCGACTCACTTTCTAACGAAAGAGAATGTCAAAATAAGCACCATTAACTTTTTGTCCATTTTTAACAAAAAAAAAAACAAGTCTCGTTTAGAAAATTTAACACGAGTAATAAAGTACACAAATACGACTTCAAGTAAATCGAATACGAGATTCGGAATAACAATAAAATATGAAAAGTCGTATGCGATGTTTTGCGTTTCCCAATATTAGTACAAGTGAAGTCGAATGTACGACTCCTGGAATACCAACATACGACTATAGTCGAATACGAGTCATAAATACGAGTTTCAGAATATGGGTGAATGTCTTAATTTTGGGGTTCTATACTCAAGCAATTCAATATTGTATTAAACAAAATTCAAGATGTTGATAAAGACGTTGAAACTGAAACTCTAGGTTCTACGAGGCACTCATATCGTTTGTGAGAGAAAAACGAGAATAATGCTTTGATGTTTTTGAGGAGATGGGAAAAAGCAAAACCTCTGAAAATTACAAAATGGACCAAAAAAGAATCGTCAAGAGGAAAAACCGAGATGATGAGTGTCGCGAAGGGGAGGTTCTTTTTTGTGGTCGTGAAAATTTCAAAATAAAAACATTCATTCCTATTTGCGACCAATTATTGAGTGCGCTGAAGAGAAGAAATTCATCCTATGAAGCAAAAACAGTGAAGAAGCAATTCGAAAAAATGCAACCACTCTTCAGAAATTATACCCGGTTGATCTTGGGGAAAATTTTCAAGAAGAGTGTGTCTTACTTAAATATTTTTTGGAGCAAAACAACTCTGAAAATATGAGTTTAAGGCAGCTTAACCTATGTATCATAGCATATAAGAGAGAAAGAATCGAAGGAAGGATTTTGATATGCTGAAGTTGCTTTAAGAATATACTTGTGCACTGCAGTGTAGAGCTGTGTAAGTCGTTTATTTCAAATGATCGAATCGTTCAACAATCGATAACGTAAATGATTCGATCATTTCAATCGATCGATCATTCGATCATTTTCAAATTTCACTCAAATGATTCAATACTGTTCCGATTCGATTTTCATTTCCATTTCTATGATAAGATTGAGTTGAGGTTTTCAAAAAATACTCTACATTGTTAGCCATAAATTGCTAAATGATATCGAACGATGCTACTATGTCCATTGATTAAAAAGCGTCCATTGGCCCGTATAGCGTAAGAGCAAAGTGATCACTAAATTAATTGATTGTCGTTTTGACAATCTCTCTCTATATAATTTCTTTATTGATATGATAGAGAGCTATATTCAAAATGACAATCAAAAAATTGACAATCAACTATCACCTTACGCGATTTCACCCCTGATATCTCAAATAACACCAAATCGAATTGAGTATATCATGGTTAATCGAGTTAACTGGTATTAAAGATCGAGACTCATTGAAACGATTGAGATTTGAGATTGAAATATAATATCGAGAAACGAGAATCATCTAAATGATAGAGATTGGGATCGATTAAAATGAAAACTTGTGATTTCGATCATCAATACTTTTCGATGATCGGATCAAAAAAATCGAATCGATCCTGATTGGCACAGATCTACTGCAGTAACGAATTGTAGTGCAGAAAGATCGTTTTCCGTATTGAAACGAATAAAAACATATTTAAGGTCTCGCATTAGTGCCTTAATAGTTAAGCTTTATTAAATATAGAAGCTGAACTGACAAAAAATTTAGATAACGAATCTATTGTTAATGAATTTTGTAATGAATATAAACACAAAAAGGGCGGCAAAATTTATCAGCCCGGGGCACCAAATCCTTAAATACGCCTCTGCTCAAGTCTCTCTCACATGACACTCCAACAGATTCTTTTCAAAAATAATAAGAAATTTTCTATTGATCAAAGGAACGGTTTTTAATTTCAGAAAGTGATTTTTCATTTTTTCATAAACTTCTACCACGATCTGTTATCACAGAAGATCTTTCGTTTGTTTTCGATCCTTCTGATTGTTGACCTATCTTTTTAACTCTGTAGTGGTGGTGTTCGGTCACAGGTATACTGCAAAACTTCGCTTACTGCCTATAAGCCTTTTTCGTTTTAAGAAATAATCCATAGTGATAGGGATCATTCTTAATTGAGTTAGATCGATGAACGGATTCATTTCACCTCCATCCAATTCCATTGCAGATGTTTATACTTTCGCCATTTACCATTAAGCGAAATAGTGAGCGAAAAGTAACAATTCTCTAAATCCGTAGAACCTCGGTCAGATTTAGAGATTTGAGGAACCACGTTGCAAAGTCCTCTATGTTGGGCTCTCGGCCGTTTTTGACAGTCTTGACTTATCTATCAAACGTTAGTTATGTGGGCCACTTGTAACACTTGTCGTTAGACACGGAGAATCTGTTATGTGCCTGGCCATCTTGGAAGTGGAGTTCCGGTCACACACCTGCTTTTATTGTGTTTTCAAGATGGTTAAGGAGTAGGCATCTGGCTGGGCTGATGGTCCAGGTACTGGAATTCCAGTAAGACATCTGTTTTCTAGCACAAACAGTTGAGTTTCTTCGATATAAATGCTCTAACTATGGGAACAATTTTTGCTGTGCGGGAAAGTATCAATATTGTTCAGACAGTTTTTAAAGATAATAGTCAACAGGAGTTAGTAACTATATAATTAGAAATCTTGTTCCTTCCTGCTGAGTTTCCAATTATAGTGATGTCAAGTTTTTCTTCAGGACATGTGGAAACTTCAATCGATAGTTTCTCTGATAAATGGTTTTCTTTGTTGAACGAGGTGACTGTATCAGTGATAGCTAATATCACCTTAAAGTGAGTTTTTCTTCTTGGGTAAAGGCAGGAAATATTTTGGAAGGATTATTTTTGAATTTCCCTCAAATTGGTTGGCGAAAGTTTAACATTCTGAGCAGAAGTTTGAGAAAATTTTTTTCTGTGAAAGATGGTCTTATTCATTGAGATAAGTCTTTTAAAGATCTGGTTAGTTTTTGTGTCAAGGCCTGGCTTGATACTTTCAAGTTATTTCCTGAAATCCTTTTCCTGATGATGTTTAACTGACTAGTTGAAAAGAGTAAGTTCAAAATGCATTCGACGGTGTTCGTCAGTTTCTGTGTTGAAGGTCCTGTGTTAGATTCCTTGCATGGTTTTGCGGTACATTTGCCCTTAAGCATTTAATGCTTGTAATGTATTCACTGAAGAATTTTCTCTCGTTTTTCTACTGTTGGCCGTAGTTTTCTGGTTTATTAGATTATTATTTACTATTTTATCAAATTGATGAATGGTGTTATCGGTCTCGATTTTGGTGAGGCTGTTGATGCTGGAGACTTCTAGGAGGTATTCTACTACATCTGGATGAAAATATTACAGTTTATTTTTTTTCGTATTAGATTTACAATTTGGAAAAACGTTGTTCAGTTGTAATCCTGTGATTCAATCAGACTTTCATCTTAGCTTCTAGATGGCCCGATACTCTATAGGATGTTCGTAATATTGGATATGACTAAGAAGAAGGTCGGCAGAGACTTAGTTACCGGACATTTCATCCTCAATTGTGATAAATATAACCATTAATAAGTGAAGCTGGGAATTGTCTTACACCGAGTCCACAATTGCCATTCCTGGTATCATTATGCCGATAGGTACATCTCTTCTCCAGTATTTAATGGAACACTTCCATTTTTTAACTGATTGCCCCATTATTTATAAAACATCGACAAATCACAGGCATTTTCCAATAACCTTTCATCGATCATCCGCCTCCAGTTGTCTTCCCTAATTTCTTAATTGAATTTGAAGCAAGAAGAACTCTCAACAGTAAGAAATACTACATACAACAAAGTGAGTTCCGCCCATGATCCGAACACTGATGACGCATAGGTATACCAATCTGCAGAAAACCAACCAATAGACAAAAGCAATATCCGGGTATCACTACTGCTATGAAAAGTAAGACAAAAATATTGTATACCAAATATCCAGTTCGGATTCTGGGCGAAGCGAAACATAGCCACATTAAGTAGGAAACAACAATAAGGGATTTTGTATGGTAATTGAGAAGGTCTTTTACAGCGTGTTTATAACATGAATCATCTTCAAATTCATAGGACATTATTTGCAAAAAATCTAACAAGCACATCAGGGTAAAAGATACAAGCTGGGGTCATTTCTCTACACCTTTTGTGCAGGGACAAAATTATATGCTATAACTCCTTCACATAATATGACCCAAAAATGTCAGCTTGTTGAGTAGAAGACCCACACCAACATTTGGAACTTATCGTGAAATGGAATAGGATTAATATTAACAACAGCAAAATGGGATTCATCTGCTTTCGGCCATCAAAATAGGAATAAGAACGAGAACACAAGGAAGAAGAATTGTAGCTTGAAGTCAAAATATTAGGATCAAATTATTAGAAGGAAAAGTTATTCCCACCAAAGATAGCACAACATATCTTGGCGTAAATTTTCTAAAACAAGATGAAATTCAACAAGTAAGCCATGTACGAGGGTAGTCCCAGAAGTACAAAACCTGACGTATAGATGGCGGTTAAGCTTAAGTTTGAAGTTTGACGACGCTACGTTGTTCGGTATTTGCTTAGCAGCCATCAATAGTGAACGCTCTCAGTGAATTTGTAAACATGGACAAAATTGGTCATCGTTATACTTTCATTTGAAAGGCCTCAGTCCAACTAATATCAAAGCGGAGCTAGATTCTACTCTGGGGGAGTCTGCTCCTTCGTTTACAACAGTAAAATATTGGGTGGCAGAGTTTAAAGGAGGTCGTACGAGCTGCCAAGATGAACATCGCAGTGGTCGACCAAATGAGGTGACCACGCCAGAAATTGTGAAGAAAATCCACAAAATGGTATAGGATGACCGTCGACAGAAAGTGCGCGAGCTAGCAGACATGGTAAGCATTTCAAAAAGTGCTGTACATCGCATATTGACTGAAAATTTGGACATGATGCGCAAGATGGGTGCCGCGATTACTCACAATGGAACAAAAACAGCGTCGTAAGGATGTTTAAATCGAGTGTTTGGCGAAGTTTCACAGCAATAAAGCAGAGTTCTTGCGTCGATTCATAACCATGGATGAAACATGTGTCCATCACTTCACACTTGAGACTAAGGAACAGTGAAAACAATGGACTGAAAGGGAAGAATCGGCTCCAAAGAAGGCGAAGACAGTTCCATCTGCAGGCAAGGTCATGGCATCAGTTTTTTGGGATGCGCGTGGGATAATTTTCATTGATTATCTTCAGAAGAAAAACAATCAACGGCGAGTATTATGCGAACTTATTGCAGCGTTTGAGTGACGAAATCAAGAAAAACGGCCGCATTTGGCGAAAAAGGAAGTTTTGTTTCATCAAGACAATGCACCAGTTCTCTCATCCGTTATCGCGATGGCCAAAATCAATGAGTTAAAGTTCGAATTGCTTCCTCACGCACCCTATACGCCAGATTTATTTTGTGTTTCCAAACTTGAAAAAATGGCTCGGTGGTAAAAGATTTGCCAACAATGGAGAGGTGGAGTCTGCGGTTGATGTCTATTTTGAGGAGCTCGATGGTTCTCACTATAAACAGAATATCGAAGCTATTGAACATCGCTGGGAAAAGTGTATCGAGCTAAAAGGAGACTATATGTAGAGAAATAAAGATATTTTTCCCCAAATGTTTTGTTTTTTCTTTGTTAGGTCGGGTACTTATGGGACTACCTAAATTGGCTTATGACTCTCAACTGTTCCTGTGAGTGTTGGCAGGAATAGAGGGGATCAACAATTTCCTGCCGTATTCAATCCTCGTTATGAGAAGTACTTTTCATGACAAGAGATATACTCTTTGAGTCTTTTTTACTTCCTCACAAGAGGCAGAACATCCCTAAAAAACATTTTTGCAGCGACTAGAAATCGAACCCAGACCTTTTACATGACAGCTCAATACACTAACTGTTATGTCAAGGGATACTTACTAGTACTGACATACCTTTATATTCAGAATTATACTCTACAATTTCTAGCTTCGTTGGTGCTTTAGAATTAATCTTGAACAGCAGTGAGTGCTTAGTGCTAAGCCACAAGGCCAAAACGCAAAACAAATCTCAATGGCTTGATAAATTTTAAAATAACAATACCTGTCCTTAAAGAAATAAATAGGTAAATGGAAAAAAAAAATTTTTGAAAAAAAAAAACAAAACAAAAAAAATATTTCGAATTGTTATTCTAACACTTTCCATAGATGTTGCACATACATACATACAATACACACTATAATTTTTTCCTTATGGATCCCTTGAGTCGTCAAAAACCTTGGTCGAGTCCTTTATTTTTCCAATACCTACCTACTGTGCTCTATACATTACGAGTAAGTATGTGTATGGAGAGTTAGAACATTTCAGAATATTTTATTACAAAAGTAACCACAAAAAGTCCTTCAAGTTATGAATTTTTCATGAATCAGTTTGAATACAAGGTGAAAATTCGAGTTACACATTACTCTTTCTCTCTCTCTCTTACACTCTATTTTTCTTTGGTAGAAACAAAATTAGTTTTCCTATCACCTTCTGGGATTTGACCCCAAACAAGAACGTGACAGTTTTGTTGCAACTTTTTGACGTTTACTATTTCCAGTTTATTGAAGTTTTGTGTAAGGAAACCTTATTTTCGTATTAAGTTTTGCATTTATGTATGTTGGGTATTGGAAAATTGATTCTTGAAAATTGATTCTTGAAAATTGATTCTTGAAAATTGTGTTTTAATTATTTGGAACATTGCTGTTGACGACTTTAATATAGAAGTACTTGATTGCAGGTCAATGTTTTATTTTTAAAGAGATCATCATAGGTACTATTATTGAAGCTAAAGTTAAAAAAAAAATCGAGAAAGATTAACACCAAGTTTTGATGTTTTTTGTTTGCAGCTTTGGTAGTTTAGTGGGTTCCAGAGTTTTTCTGAAGTAAGCAATTAAAACTCGATTTAAGAAGGAAAGAACTTCAGGATTGACTGTTACAGCAGAAGAGGTTTACAATATAATTTATAACAAAATTCGAAGGTTACTTTGGGAAAGATTCCCGAAATACAAAGAAGAAATTAAGTTTTGAAAATACAAAAAATTAAAAAGAGATTTATCTTAGATTTTACCTATTAAGATTTAAGATTTATTTGCCCAAATTGGATTACTAAAAAGACAACGATTTCAATACTTCTACACACCGAGATACTTATCTTGTTCTTAGGAAATGTAATTTTCCTCTTGAGTTTTCTCGCCCTTCTGCCTTAACTCTCGAAGTGGATCCGTTTTTCAAGATTTTTTCTGATCTCAAAATTGTCTGATCTCAAAAAAATTTCCTCACAGACAAATTTCAAAATCTTTAATTGAATTAAATTAAATCTAAAATTGACACGTTAACTGATTTTCCGCTTTCTGACGATCCGTTATCTCACAGAATATTGTTAAAAGTGCCACATGGCGGCCTTCTTCGTTTATTTTTACTTCCTCTCACTGTTGCTCTCTCTTTTTAACTTCCTCTGTAGTGGCGGTGTTCGGTCACGGTTATAACTCAAAACTTCACAACTTGCTCCGCTGTTGAATCCAATCTCAATCTCTCATTTATAACTCTAATCCCTAGTGAAAAAGATCATTCACAATGGAGATAACTCAATGAACGAATTCAGCTCACCTCCTTTCAATTCCACTACAGTTTAAAGTTCCTAGTTTTGACTAGTCTGTCACACGGAAGTTATGTGGATCACCTGTCACACATGTCGTTCGAAATGGACCATTTGTCCCATGTCTTACCATCTTAAGAGTGGAATTCCTGTTTTTGTTGTTTTTCCAAGATGCTTTAGAAGTAGGCCTTGGCTGATGGACCAGGATCAAACTTAACTCTGCCAGCATTTTGGAGCCGCAATACAAAATGGAGGGGTTGTAAGGAAAAAGGGAAACGAAAGGGCTGGTGGACATTGTTATGGTTAAAACTAAAGTACTTACTTACTTCAGATGGCGCTCTCAGTCCAGGGTGCCCTACGGCCTCAACCAACAAGCCCCTCCAGCTAGCTCGGTCCCTAGCTAGCTGCCTCCAGTTACGCACTCCAACTTGGTTGAGGTCGCTCTCCACTTGTGCGCGCCACCTGAGGTGGGGTCTTCCTCTGCTGCGCAGACCATCAGGGGTAGATTCGAAGATTCTACGGGCAGCCATCTCAGCCGTTGTATTTTCAGCTTCTTGACTAGGTCAACGTCCGTCGCTTAAAGCCCGTACAGCTCGTTGTTGAACCTTCTCCTCCATACTTCATCGATACAGACTGGACGCAAGATCAAACAAAGAACTTTTCTTTCAAAGCACCCAAGCAGATTTTCATCCGTTTTAGACAGTGTCCATGCTTCTGCCCCTACAGCAGGACCGGGATGATGAGGGTCTTATACAAGGTCTCCGTCTTTGAGATAGGGCTTTATTACTCAAATGCCTTCTTAGCCCGAAGAAACAGTGGTTGGCAAGAGTAATTCTTCGCTTGATCTCTGCACTGATGTCATTTTGCGATGTTATAGTGGAGCCCAGGTAGACAAAGTCTTTAAAGACTTCGAAGTTATACCTGTCTATCGTGACGTTTTGCCCGAGTCGACGATGTTGAGATTCCTTTCTCGATGATAGCATATATTTCGTCCTCATTAATAGCTAAACCCATTTTCGCCGCCTACAGTTCAATACTTGCAAACGCACCACTAACAGCTCGCTTTATCCTCCCAATGATATCAATATCATCCGCATAAGCAAGCAGTTGAACTGACTTTTGATAAATTGTACCTCTATTGTTGACGTTTGAGTTTCGTACAATTGCTTCAAGAGCGATGCTAAATAGGTTGCATGATAGCGCGTCGGTCGCCTTGCCTCAGACCTTTCTCGACATCAGAAGGTTCGGTGGTGTTCTTACCGACACGTTGAGGGAGCGCGAGATTTCTCCATCGTTATCCTACACAAGCGGATGAGCTTGGCAGGGATTCCGAGATGAGACATGGCTCTATATAGTTGTTCTCTGTCCACGCTATCATACGCGACTTTGAAATCGATAAAAAGGTGGTGTGTATCGATTTGGAACTCCTGGGTTTTTTCCAAAATCTGTCGAAGTGTGAACATCTGATCCAGGGTGGATTTGCCGGGCCTAAAACCACACTGATAGGGGCCGATCAGCTCGTTGACAAACGATTTTAGGCGCTCACACAGTACAGACGACAGGATTTTGTATGCGACGTTGAGGAGACTTATACCTCTGTAATTGGCACATGTCAGGGCATCTCCTTTCTTCTGGATGGGGCACACTATGCCGAGGTTCCCTTCATTGGGCATACTTTCATCCGACCAAATTTTTGAGATGAGTTGGTGCATGCTCCCTACCAAGTCATCCCCACCTGCTTTAAATAACTCAGCTGGCAAGCCATCCGCGCCAGCAGCTTTGTACGCTTTCAGCTTGGCTATCGCTGACCGCACTTCATTAAGGTCGGGTGGACGGAAATTTTGACCATCATCGTCCAGGTTGAATGGAATGTTCCGCCTAGTTGCGGAATTTTGGCCTTCCTCGCCGTTCAGCAGTCTGGAAAAGTGTTGTTTCCAGATCCTCAGCACGGACTGCGTGTCCACTACCATATTCCCACTCTCATCTCGACAGGCTTCCGTTCTAGCTTTGTAGCCCTGGGTGGATTGCCTCACCCTTTGGTAAAACTTTCGAACATCCCCCCTGCCGGTACAGTCCTCAATAGACTCGACCGCCCGCTTCGCATGATCTCTCTTTTTCCTCCTTAGAAGTCGGCGTTCCTCCCTTCCATTAATTGGTAGGCCTCGTTCTTTGTTACATGCTTCGTCAAACCAAGGATTTTGTTTTGGTGGCCTTGTGAAACCCAGTACATCAGTGGCGGCACTACTGATGGCATTTTGTCAGTGCTTCCACAGGTCCTCCGTAGATGAAGCCGGAGGCAGGCTTGCTAAGAGATTAAGAGAGACTTGGTCTGCAAAAGTCCTGACGACCTCCTGCGATTTTAACCTCGCGACATTGAATCTTTTCACAGCATCCGTCCGTAGTTGTGGCGTCATGGATATCCGCATCTGTACTTGGGCTACCACCAACTAATGATCCGAGTCTATGTTGGCCCCTCGGGAATGTTCGGATATCCAGGATACCGGAAGCATATCTCGCATCTATCGCAACATGATCAATCTGGTTGACGGACATTTCGCCCCGCCGCAAATTCAATCAGCCTGACTCCGTTACCGGAAAAGTATTATCGTGCAGGCTGTGTTCTCCGACTATCGAACCAAAGATGCCCTCCTTTCCGATCTTGGCGTTGAAGTCGCCAAGAATAATCTTGACATCGTACTTTGGACACCTATCATACGTTTCCTCGAGAAGGTCGTAGAATTCTTATTTGGTTGAGTCATCTTTTTCTTCCGTTGGAGCATGGACACAGATCAGCGTCACGTTTTTGAATTTCGCTTTGATGCGGATTGTGACTAGGCGCTCGCTTACATTTCTTGCCTAAGTCTTCCCCTTACCACAAATCCACATCCAAAAAGCCGCTGACCCTGCTCCTTGTAGCACTCGCCGAAGTAGATGTCACACGTTTTCATTCTTCGTATGTTCTCTCCATCCCATCGAACTTCCTGGATGGCTGTAATGTTAGCCTTTGGCCTATCCAGGCTCTCCACTATTTGTTCGGCAGCACGTGGCCTGTTTAAGGTCCGGACATTCCACGTGCAGAACCGAAAATCATTGCCCTTGTTTCGTTTGCTGCGGTCGTCAACATTAAAATCATCCATATCCGAGGCTTGTTGTTGTTTCGGAACCGTTAAATGTTTACGTGGGTGGGTAGGGAAGTTACCCTGACGCACAACCCCCGACCTGCAGGAACAGACCCTTAGTATAACTCCGAGGGTAGGGAGCCGGACGAATCCTTATAGGCCTGAGCTGCGAATATGTCGTAGTTACCTATAATATAAGGTGTTCACCAAGTAGTTCATCCTAACTGAACTGTAGACGCCACCGTTGATTCCATCTGGGGAATTCTACCGCTGCCGTTTGGGTAAAATAAGAGGTGCCTTAGTGGGCAAACCTCTCCCCCACCGGGTACTAGGTATCCGATTTTCACCACGGGGAGGTGAGAGTAGGAGTTGGTGGACAGAGGTGGGTTTTGAAAACAAAAAAACCTGTGGACGCTTGTTTCCTCTTGGGTGCACGTGTCCACCATTTGAACATAAAAAAAAAACTAACTAAACTAATGTAAGTGGTAAAATATCTATATGTTCTTATTGGGACGATACACAGTCTCTTAAAGAATCATCTGTGAAGTACATTTTATCACTTCAAATTAAATTGGGTTTCTGGAAGGTTTTGGTTCTTTTTAAGAATTATCTTCCCAATTCAATGAAATTCTAGACGCAAGTCTGCTAGAAATCGATTACTAAAAGTCGGAATTTTACACTTTTTTGCGTTATAGAACTTTTAAAACAAATTCTACATTTTTGAATTTCTGACAATACTTCTTATGCAGTTAACTATGCAGATAAAATGAACAATCTTTTGTAATACTTTCTTATTAAGTTCCATTCATTTTTTAGATCATCTTAAATTGTACCACACATTGTAAAATTAAGTTCACCTTTAAGACTCGTTGAACTTCTTGTTTTCATATTTCTCTCAGCAGTGGTATATAGTGAGGGCATGGTAGAGGGTTTTTATTTTTGGCAAAATTAATTTAATAAATCCCAAGATTACCTAAAGCCAAGCAAACAACATACTTTTAAAAACAAAATTCACAAAACACAAAAGTCTAAGGAAAATATCCCCAAGGAAATCTATTTAAGTAATGGACTAATGGAAACCGCAAACTTACATAAAACAAACAAAAACTGTTTGCACTCCCCAGAGTTTTTGTTCAATAAAAAGAAAACTTGACAAACATAAGACATATCCATATCCACACACTGCACCACAGTCATAGATGTCCTTATCCAGGTAGGTTATGCACTCAAGCAAAACCTATCCTAACACTACAACTAGGTATAAAGCCGATAAAACACAGAAAAACAAGCCACATTCATACCTATACAACACATACGACTAAACTAGAAAAATAAGCAACAAAATCCATCTATAAATATGCACAACACACATACAGAGGTACATTTCCTAGAAACATAAAAATGTCATCCTCTGTTTTTGTGTTATCCTCTGCCAAATAATGGAAAGTTTTATTGTCGAAAATGTTGCTGCCTGAGCCATACCCGAACCGAACCCACCCGAAACCGCACCATGTTGGGATTCTCGAAAAACCCAACAATGAAAAGTTTCCCACAAAAATGTAACAAATATAGCAGCCACCGCACCATACATACCCATATGTCGCTGCTGTCGCTATTGTGTGCCACCAGCACTCGTCTCCACTTACATTCGAAGGTTGGCGGAAGCCTAGGCCCTCCACCAGAAATTGTCTGTTAAGCATTGTTTAGCCCAGAAATAACCAAGGGTACATAGCTCTTTCTCTCAAGGACCATGGTTTCAAAGAAGTCCGTGTCGTGGACAACACGACCAACTGAATACCGAATACCGAAAGAGGAACATAAAGTTCCGTTTAACGATTGGAAAGAAAACAAAAAAGGACGAGGCAAGCAATCGCCACATATGGGATTTGGACACTGTTGTATGTGGTGGGTTAAGTGCTTGTAACAACCCCATCACAGCCACTCCCTCCAGCCGCCCCTAAGCTTCACCCATCACATGAACCACTCAAAAACAAAACTTGTCATAAATTGCATAAAATTTATTCACTTAATATTCGTATGCGGATGTCGATGTCTGCTCCTGCTGTTGCTGTTGCACGGGATCGGAATCGGAATCGGGCTCAAGCCCCAGCCCCAACCCCAGCTCAGGCATAATAAATTTGCTTACTTGCTTTCTGTTTTTGTGTTGTGTTTTCTTTTTTTTTTTTGCTCTGCCGTTTTTGTGTTTTTTGGATTATTTTTCGATGTAAGTATGAGTGTAGAACTAGATTAACCAGGATACAAGGACCAAAAGGATAAAAACTCCTCTCGCCATCCCTCGGTAACCCTATTCTCGAGCTAGACTGTAGTAGTTGTTATCTGAATTATGGTCAATGTGATAATTCAAAAGCAGAGATGAGTACAGAAGCGGCTCTTCCACATTCCGTGGTGACACTCGATTTTAGTTGTGACGATATAGTCTTCTATACTTAGTTAAATGGTAGCCCGAATGCTTTCATGAGAGTGTGTTTTTGGGAGGAGCAGGGGCTGGGGGTACTGGGAATTTAAGGTCTGTTGTTTCTGCTGGACCGTAATAAACGGATACCGAATGCTACAGACAATAAATAGCTCCGATAACAATTCTGGCGAAATAGAGTTACGGTCAAATGAAATAGTACAAGAAACTCAGAAGCTTAAATCAGATTTTAGGTTTAATACGTTTTTTTTGTTTGTTCGTGCTTTAGGCTTAAGGGAACGTTGAACAAAGTAGAGTTTTACGAACAAAAGCCATGATGGATATTTTCCTCGTATTAAGGTAGAAAAATAATGAATGTTAAAGGTTGATCTAGGGTTGGTGTTGAAAATAATCTTCTTTCCTACACACATTCTTTTTATTGTATGAGTACAATGTACAACACAGATTCTGGATTATTAGTATCCATTGGCGTAATGGTTAGTGCGTTTAACTGTCTTGCCGAAGGTCTGGATTCATAGCCCATCCACTGTCGGTGTTTTTTAGGGATACTGCACGAGTGGGGGAAGTGACAAAACCTCGTTTCAGACCCGGGAGAAAATTAAAGGTTCCCTCCATTCCTACCAACAATAAGTGCACTGTTTGAGGTCCTCGAACAATACTGTATCTATATTCGTCACTGATGAAAAAGAGCGAGCAGTAAAAGTACAATGAACACCATCCAACTTAGATTGAGCAGAGGATGATGTTAATAGAATTATTACAAGATGCTTGAGACTATTTATTTAATTAATTTAAATAAGAAAAAACCTGCGCTACACCAAACCATTCGGTCCTTCGACCCGGATTTTACTTTGCGGTTGCGATTCAAAATTAATACTGGTCGGCGCAATATATATGTAATCAGATCATGGCAACAGGTGAGATCAAAGCCCTTGGAATAATAGCAATGAGACACATTTTGGGGATGAAATATTCATACATCACTTGCAGGTGCACAAAATGGTACCAAACACTTAGGAACATTTGACTGACTGGCAGACCCTAACTTTTATGTTTTTGCTCCGATGGACTTACTCTTTCGGGAGAATTTCAAGCCTTACATTATCTTACCAGAGATAGACCGTAGTGAACATACACATTTGGGAAAGATTCCTCAAGCAACTCCAAATAGCGTTCAAAGCGCTTTTCATCTCTGAAAAGGCGATTTGAAAAAAAAAAACCAAAACAGCAAGCAAGCTATAGCCAATGAATCACCGAGTATCTAAACCCACAGCATAAAGAGCAATAAAATTTCGACGATCCGAGTTTGAAATTGCCTTTTCATTACTTTTTTCCTGATCACACTATTTAAAGAGTAAAGTACGACCACGATGGTAGGAGTAGTCTTCGACGCAGCTGCAAAAATGTATGATTGATCATCATTTAACATTTAATGATAGGTCCAAAATTGCAAAATACCACAATACATATTATTAAATTGGCGAAAATATCAGTTTACCATAACAGCTGATTTAGAGAAGATTTATCGACAAATTTTTGTAAGCCAACCAGATCGCTATTATCAACTGATTCCTTTAGAGAGAAGCCAAAAACAAACCCTTCAAAGTCTTCAAACTTAGGGCGCTATCTTTTGGAGATGCTTATGTGCCTTACCGTGTCCTACACAAGGTCGCAGAGGATGAAGCTATAAGATATCCAAAAGGAACTCTCGTATTCAAGAATGAGATGTACATACGTAGACGATTTCATCACTGGAGGAGATTTTCTAGAAGAAACTCGAATAAAATGTGACGAAATATGTATTCTGGTGGAATCCTCAGCGGTAAGGCTCCAGATGGATACCCTACAACACTGAGGATCTTGATATTAAAGTCAATGACCTCACAGCAGCCCTCAACAAATCTCTGGAAACTGCCTGCCCTCTTATACAAATAAGAGGTAAAAAGAAACCACACTGGTGGTACTCGGGGCTGGATCCACTAAGAAAAGAATGCAGGAAACTCTTTAATAGAGCGAAAACCTCCAGAGAAGCTTCTGATTGGGATTCATATAAAGACTCCCTCAAGTTATATAAAAAAGAACTGAGGAAAACCAAACGTATGTCCTGGAGAACTTTCTGTAACAATATAGAAGGCAACTCAGGGGCATCAAGGTTAAGAAAAATCCTCTCCAAAAATCCAGTAATGCCAAGTTGCCTAAAAAACAATGACGGTTCCTGGACAAACTCAAGCGAAGAATCGCTCAATCTGCTCCTGGATGTACATTTTCCAGACAGCTCTCCTTACGTTAATAGCACTGATCCTGATCCTAACAATATACTCAGTAGCATAACTCCTCCACAAGGTCTGATTACAGAGGAAAAATTAAAATGGGCAATAAACAGCTTCAATCCATACAAATCTCCTGGGCCAGATGGAATAATTCCAGCGGAATTACAGGAAAATTCCGATATTCTGATACCCATTCTGGTAAACATCTTAAATGGTTGTATCGCTCTGGCTCACATTCCTTTGTCATGGAGAGAAGTAAATGTTATTTTCATCCCCAAAGCTGGCAAACCTAGCCATGTTAATCCTAAAGATCTAAGACCTATTAGCCTTTCATCATTCCTACTTAAAACATTTGAACGTCTGATTGAAATCCATTTGAGGGCAAACATTGATAAGTCCTTACTATCCAATGCTCAACATGCTTATAACAAAGGGAAATCTGTAGAAACCGCTCTACATACGCTGGTTCGTACTATCGAACACTCCCTTCATCATAAGGAGTTCACCTTAGTTGCTTTCCTGGATATAGAAGGAGCTTTTAACAATGTCGACGCATCCGCAATCACATCTGCGCTGTCATCTCTAAAGGTGGATAAGTCAATCAGTAATTTGATAAATCATATGCTGATAAGCAGGATTATAAATTCAAAACTGGGCGATTTTACTACTCGAAGGACTGTCAGTAGGGGTACGCCGCAAGGCGGCGTCCTCTCTCCTCTCCTTTGGAACCTAGTCGTAAATGAACTACTAGTGATTCTTGAAGGGGAGGGGCACAGGGTGATTGCCTATGCGGACGATGTTGCGATAGCGATATCTGGTAAGCATCCTAATACTCTGAAGGAACTCCTGCAAAATGCTCTAAACAAGCTTACTAACTGGGCAGATCAATGTGGACTCGGTGTCAACCCCCACAAAACTGAACTTGTCCTATTTACCAGGAAATATAAAATCCCACACATAGACCCTCCCCTCATCAAAGGTATACCGCTTAAATTCTCAGACAAAGCAAAATATCTGGGTCTTATTTTGGACAAGAAATTAAGCTGGAAGCCCAATATCCAAGAGAGAGTCAACAAAGCCAACATAGCTCTTTTCTCTTGCAAGAAGGCCGTGGGTAATAAATGGGGTCTACAAACTCATATAACACACTGGCTATACATCTCAGTCATTAGACCGATACTTACATATGGAGTGACAGTATGGTGGACTGCGCTGGAAACAGCAACTAACCGCGATAAGCTCAGCAAAGTCCAACGAACAGCCTGTTTAATCATGGGTGGAGCTCTCCGCTCAACTCCTTCTGCTGCACTTGATGTTCTTTTTCATCTCATACCGCTAGATATTTTTAGCAAACAATCGGCCGCTAACACAGCCATTCGACTTAAAGCCTCCTCGCAGTGGATCAATAATGATATTGGTCACTCTACTATACTGAACTCGTTCAGTAGTCTACCTAGTAACGTCGATTACACCACCCCTCATCCAAAATTTGATTAAAACTTTCAAGTATCCATCCCTTCCAGGTCTTCTTGGGAAAATGAGTCGTTTTTGATAGACGAAGCAATTCATTTCTATACAGATGGATCTAAAGCCGATGACGGGGTCGGTGGAGGCGTATACTCCGAAAAATTAAATCTTTGTCTATCTTTTCGTCTTCCCAATCACTGTAGCGTGTTCCAGGCAGAGCTTTTAGCAATAAAAGAAGTCCTCTCTTGGCTAAAAGAAAACGTTATATCGACAACCGATATACGTATCTTCTCAGACAGTCAAGCTGCCTTAAAGTCACTGGACTCTGTCTCCATTAACTCACAAACAGCCCAAAATTGTCGATCATCTCTAGTGGAGATGTCAAAACAGTTTAACATTCACCTTACATGGGTGCCGGGGCATAGAGACATTCCAGGAAATTGTAAAGCTGACGAACTTGCAAAAAACGGAACAATATTACCTTTGTTGGATAGCAAATCTAACATCGGTATACCCCTAGCTACTTGTAAACTTATGCTAAAGCAAGATACCATAAAGAAAGCCAACCACAGGTGGACCAGCACCCCAATTTGCCGGTCTACTAAACTGATTTGGCCATTGTTTGATGCTAAACGCTCAAAACAACTAATTTCTATTGGTAGATTGCATATTAGCTCCATTATAGGTGTCCTTACTGGGCACTGCCTAATAGGAAGACATGCTTCTCGTCTTGGAGTTCCTGCAAATGACTTTTGCAGAAGCTGCATGGATGAAGAGGAAGAGGAGTCAATTCCCCACCTTCTATGCTCTTGTCCTGCACTAGCGCAAAGACGTAGACTCCACTTGGGAGACTGCTACTATAACGATCCTAGTGATCTAAATAATTCCGACATTCACTGTCTCAAACGCTTCATTATTAGCTCAAAATGGTTTAACGAGTAAGGGGGATTTTTGAAATCCTTGTGGTATCACAACGGACCAAATATTGGTCTAAGTGTGCTGACCTTTTCCGGTCAGCAGCCACTTTAACCTAACCTAACCTAAAGGCTCCAGAAATGCAGAGATCTGCTTGAAGGCATAGTCGAAGAAAACCAATTGTGAGATAAGTTTCTGAATCTCTTTTGCACCATCCGATAATGTCAATACCTTAGGTGTAGATCTCACCATGTTTGATCTAGGTCAAAATGATGATGCAAAAATTATAGTGGCAGAGGAACTGACCGGGATCCACTGATTCCATCAGAATTAAGAGAAAAATGGTAAGCTGGTTTACTTTGGAGTTGATAAGAGCGCAGCCTATCAAGTGGACAACATTTTCCAGAAATATGGTTACAGAATATGAACACCTGACAAGCTGTAATATATGGAGGCACAACCCAACCGATCACAGCCCCGTTGATTTGGCATCCTCATTATTAAGAGCTATGGTAGATGGGCCTTTCGTTTTTGCAGAGGAAGAAATGGCAGTTGAATATCTATATCGGTCCATATTTTAATGAGCTTATCATACCCCGCCGTTCTAAATACACATCCTAAGGGTAAAGACATGAATCTAGAATGGAATATGGAAAGCTGATAGTACTGTCGTCAGCAAAACAATTTAATAGATTAGAAGTTTCAGAAAAAATATTATTGATGAAATGATAAAGAGAGTCGGTGACAAGATGAAGCGCTGGGGTCCACCAGCATTTATGTTATGATTATCAGACTTGAAAGCGTCTAAGTCTAACGAGATCCATCAATACCAAATGCTCATATCTTGGATAAGAGAGCTTAATGCAAAACTCTATTAAACGTTTTTGAAATATCAAGTGCAATAATCTTAATTTCTCCAAAACGATGGAAGGATTTGTGCCACTTTTCAGTAAGATGTACCATCAGAAAAACCAGTGGACCTATTGATATGGAAGCCGTACTGCCGGTTATTAAGAAACTTTCGTTCTTCAAGAACTTTCTGGTGCTGATAAATTTATCAGAACCATGTCCTTATAAGGAAGGACGTTAGTGTAATTTGACGTTAGTTAGGGAATAAATTCGCCTTTTTTAGGGAACCGGCTGGTTATATGGTATTTTCATTCACTTGGGATGATACCAAGAGAATCGACAGATAGAGAAGCACACGCAATGGTTTAACCAGCCAGTACTGCCGAAAAAGTGTATTGAAGTATCTTTAGAACAATGGTAAATATACTATCCGGGCAAGGCTGATTTGTGTGTATCAGTACAGGTGCGAAAGAAGATTTATCCCATAAAATCGTTTACTCTCTCTGTTACAGGAGGTGTTATGACAATTTCTGGCAGCGTCGAATTAACAGTAAACTGTGCTGTACGTAAATTCGCTTTTTCTTGTGAGCTGACAAAAGGACTGTCATTGAAGACGAGAGTAGGAACTGAACAAGAAGTAATGTATCTTAAATTTTTATTAACTGATCAAACATTTTTACTAATTTTGGGACTTAGTAAAAATTTGGTTCGTCGAATATGGTCTTTACAGGTCTTTCTAATTTGTAGTCTTTCTGGTTTGCTTCAGTAGTATTGAAATAAAAACCTCAGAAACTTACTTCCACGACCCTAGTAACGTCTTCACAGATCGACTCAAAATTCTCAGCTACTATCAATACATTCACTTCATTCAACGTCGAAAATCCAAAGTTGCTATTGAATTGTGTAGGTAACTGACTTCTGTAGAAGTGGCTGACATCAATACCACCAAACATTTAAAAAAAAATCAGCAAGAAGCGACAAGATTTTTAAATATGAACTTTTGAAGACACCAAATCTCACTGGCTTTAATCTTCAACAACTGAATGAACAATAGCTATTTTTCTTCAGGCTGGAAAACGGCAAAAGTTCTCGCCATCAAGCGGAAGATAAACTGCCCACAAACCTCAAACCTTAGACCTGTGCTGTTCAACTGTTCAGATGTTCAACCAGCAACAAAGATGATATTTCATATAAGTGACTCCATCATATACGACACCTCTTCTTCGTCAGTAATGTCTGTCGGAAGGGTGCAGAAGTACATTTCAACATTTTGAGAATACTATTTCTGAAGATAAATAGTAAAAACAACAAACTGATCTGCAAACACCAGTGACTGTCATTCGAAGAAGACGATCGTTTGCAATACACAGTGATGCTATCAAAGTCAAGCTTATAGACAACACTAAAGTAGGAACCAAATTATCAGCGAAGTAATTCGAAATCAACT
Source organism: Chrysotoxum bicinctum (assembly GCA_911387755.1). NCBI lineage: Eukaryota > Metazoa > Arthropoda > Insecta > Diptera > Syrphidae > Chrysotoxum > Chrysotoxum bicinctum. The sequence goes on from OU426987.1 coordinate 35,176,342, forward strand.
TTCTCAATAAGGTGAAAATCAGGAAGCTTGTAGACTTGATGTTAAAAAGAGCCAATTAGTCTTGAAAGGTCTAGTGCTGAGTATATGCATAAAGGTATAAGTAGAAAGGAATATCAACTAATTTTAATTTAGCTGTCCTTGACAGTCAGATCTTGTAGTCGTGATGGAAAGAGACTTAAAGTAGATAAGGTATTAAGTCGTTAAGAGTTAAGAGTTAAAGTTAAGAGTCCAAAAATATATAAAATGTATGTAAAAGAGAGTATCGTTCGTGTTTGTCCTTACTACTTGAGAAGAGATCGTTTGATTTTCATGTTTTCGGACTTAATACGATCCATTGGCCCAAGAAAGTACGCTATGGAGGTAAACCCCGAAAATTTCAAAGAAAATTGGAAATCCGAGGATCTGGTTTTTAGTACATTTTGTCAAATAAAATACTTCTTTCTTTCACTTCTTTGTACCTCCTTAAACCGCCTCTCGAATGAACTCAAATATGCTATCCGCGACTAAAAAAATCGGAAGATTTCTACCTATCTTGAAGGTCTAACTGCAGATACAAATACGAACTATTCATTGTGGAAAGCTTTAAAAGATGTTTAAAAGCAGCAAATACATTCAGCACCAATCAGACAAAATAATGGTGAATGGACTAAATCCGATTGAGAAAAAGCCGATTTATTTGCTGAACATCAAGAGGAAACTTTAAAACTTTTTAGCGATCAAGCGTGGATAAATGAGCATGGTGATATCCAATGGCCATCTGAAAAGTTTCTTATTCGAAATATCACGTTATCAGAACTTTATCAAGTTATTAAAAATCTTGAAAATAATAAAGCTCCTGGGTACGACCTAATAAATGCTCGCGTGCTTAAAAAGCTACCCCGAAAAGCAGAAATTAATTTACAGCACCTTATGAATGTGGCGTTAATGCTTTCATACGTTCCACGCCAATGGAAAGTCGTAGAAGTTTAATGGTTTCAAAACCGGGAAAGTCTCCGAACGAAAAGAAATCCTATAGAACGATTTCCCTCTTACCACTGATCTACAAGGTATTTGAGAAAATCTCATTAAAGCGACTGATTCCTATTATCGAAGAAAAGCGGCTTATTCCTGACCATCAATTTGGTTTCCGGAAAAGCAACTCAGCAATCGATCAGCTGTACAGAATAACCAATGAAATTGAGAAATCACTAGAGGGAAAAAATTTATGTTTTAGCGCATTTCTAGACGCCTCTCAAGCTTTCGACAAGGTCTAGCACGATGGCCTTAAGTTGAAATTGCGACAGGTCTTTCTGGATCAAATATATTACATACATTCTTGAGTCCTACCTCGAAAATAGGTTATTTCGAGTTAAAAAAGGGAGGGAATATTCGGATTTTAAGGAAATCAATGCTGGTGTTCCCCAGGGAAGTGTTCTCGGTCCGATTCTGTTCGTACTATATACTAGCGATATTCATCAAGAAGAAGATACCATAATAGGTACTTTTGCAGACGATACGGCTATACTTGAAATATCCGATTCAGTTGAATCTGCAACCGAGAAGCTCCAACGAACTCTAGATAAAATTTCGGTATGGACTAAGAAATAACGAATTGTTCTTAATGAGTCCAAATCAACACATGTTAATTTAACTTACAAAAAAATTACCAATCTGCCCACTTACGTTAATTCGGTGCAAATACCATATGCTAATGAAGCAAAGTATGAGTACCTAGGAATGACACTAGACGCTAAGACAAATATTACGATATTATCAGAACAAAATCGTTAATGCTTCGTGGTACATTAGAAAGAGTGATTTACACAGAGACTTACGATTACCAACTGTTGAAGATGAAATAGCAGTTTTCGCTGGGAAGGAACTCACTTAAATGACCATAGTAATAGAATTGTCCGATAAAGAATTGATGAGACAAACCTTGTGTGCTGACTTCAAAGAACAAGACCATTCGACCTAGCACCATAAGGATTATGCACTTTCAAATGCGGTATCAGCAGGTCCTCTCAGTGGGGAGCTACCAGCCAAACGTGACTATATTATGTAATTAAAACTTCTTGATAAGGTAACTTAGTTGTAGTCGCACGAACAAAAGGGAGGTGTTTTTTAGTGAGTAAGAATCTCACATTACTATGAGTACCGGGCTCATAGTGTCTATCAATATTCTTCACCTACCCACACAAAAAACAAAAACTTCTTCTTCACTTCTGTTCTTCACTCTGTTCAAAGTATTTTTTAACAATTATTTTAAGTTCATCAAATGAATATTGCAGCAATGTAAAATCATCATCTCAGACGCTCTAAATCGTTCGTTGGGAGTCTTACGAAATGATAAACGAAGTTTCAGTGGCGCAATGATTATTCTAACAGGCGATTTTTGGCAATTTCTGCCGGTCATACCTATGTAGATCATCTTCGGCAGATGAATTTAATGCTCGTGTGCTTTATGGTGATTCATGAAGAAATTGCAACTGAAAACGAACATGCGAATTGCCTTTTAAAATTATCAGTCCACTTAAAAGTTCTCCATGCAATTGTTGGTAATGGGCATTGATAGCGTGATTCCAGTCAACTTGACTTAGTCACCGGCCTGATTGAATTTGAACTGTCCTTTGCCGGAAGAAATCCATACGAGTGTTTTCCAGATTATCGCTCAGAATAATGTTGACCATAGGTGAATATAGTGATTTGGCGAAAAACAAAGATGTCGTTCATTTGAATTTCATCATTCATAACAATCCATCAACATCATGATGGATGAAACGATGCGTCTAGAGTCTAGTCCCATGAAATTTTTAAATTCTTTGGATGTTCCGGGCTTTTAGCCACATAATTTGAAATTGATAGTCGGCTTCATTATAATTCTGCTGCGTAACTTCAATTTACAGAAACTTTGGAATGGAACGATTTTGATCGCGAAGAATGTCTAAACAGCTGTCATTCAAGCTACGAGGAAATTCAAAGGCAACGATGTTCTCATTATAAGGATTTTGCTTATTGTGAATGATTGGACACTTGTATTCAAGCGTCTTCAATTTTCTCTGCATCTCCTTTCGTTATGGCATTTGATAAGTCGCAGGGACAATTGCTGGGTAATTGTGACATCAATATATAATTCCCAGGTAACTCACATGATCAATTGTATGTGGCGTGCTCATGTGTCGGCAAACCTACCTTTTGTACGTGTTAGCCGACACGTCAATCGTTGCGATTTTATCTGAAACACATCAAAACTTAAGCAATTGGGTGAAGCGAAGTTCACCGAATCAGCTAGTATTACATTACACTTCAATTCAATTCACAAAGACAGCTTTTTGACTGATCTCCGTTCCAAACTACATATGACAAAAATAATGTCACCGTTCCTAGAATGTCCTCGAATTCGATTTCATCTCAAACAATAATGAGCCTTAATTCGCGGAAGGCCGACCATTCCGAAATTCCTTACAAGCTATTTGTCACTTTTGTTGACCAATTCAAATTGCACACTGCAGCAAATCATCCCATCACTTGACCTAACTTGAATTCAACCCCCATCACTATCAAGGCATCGCAAGCAAATGCTACACCCATTCTCCGTCTATATTTATAGATACACATTTCTGTCAAATTGATATATTGGACATCTCGTGCGATGACTGCTCCAAATGATACAGCATCTCGAAATTGTGTCCATGTCCGAATCATACTCGCTGTTCTGTGTAGTTTACTTATATGCGAAACAATATGTAGGTACGAGTGCAAGCAAGGATGTGTGGGGATGTTTGCAGGATGCAGATGGGATATATTGAAAATTTTGAAATATTTATATTTGCCATAAAGCGATAGCTTAGCTGATGGCAATGACGACTGAGAACGTTGACAACCATGCCAAGCCAGCCGCCGCCACGCCACCGTTGCGCCGCACCACGGCATCATCACCGATGATGATAATGATGCTGATGATGATTATACAAACGGCTTTGGTGAGCTGTTATTCCTGTGTAAGGATGTGTCATGTCGGGGACGATGATTAATTGCTTAGCATGTTCGGCATTCATAAATATTGCACAGGACTCCGTTGAATTTAAGTTGATACTGATACAGTTTCCATATCTGGTAGGTACATAGAAGGTAGAGGCTTCATTGACTGGGTGTATGTGACCTCCCTCGATAACAGCGGCCTCCCCTTTCCCATCTTCTCTAATGTGTATATACGTATATACGAGTATCTGGGAAACGCCCGTTTCTGTATTTTGTTTACCGAACTCATCCCGTTTTGCATGTCACCCACACAAAACACACCATTTCGCATTCACATCTCTCAGGCCGCTTCTGTACTTGCTGTTGAGTTTCCTTAATTGAGGGTGCATGTTAGAGCAATATGAACGAATATTTAGGTCACTGTACCACTTTTGTAGTGTTGGGACGGAATGTTCTATAAGCTTCGCAGGATAATAATTGCAGTTAGTGCGTACTTGCAGGGGCACAAGGGTACAAGGCTGGTTGGTATTGTTTGAAAAAGAGAAACTGGAATTATGGAAGGTTAAACGTTTAGGTTTCAATTGAGGATGAGCCGGTTCTTTTGACCTTCATTTTAAAGTGTGTGTGTGTGTGTGTGTGTGGTTAAATATTACTCATACGCCATAGGGACCAAGTTTCCTTTTTTATTTCTGTAGAGCCTTATATTAAAGCAAAAGTAGATTTCAGGGCAGCTTTGATGGTCTTTGTATAGGTAATTAAAGGGATACCCTTGGGTTGTAAGGAAATATTTGTTGGCTTTATTTAGCTTGAAGAATAATTTAACTTAAGCATTGCAAACGGTTTGTAGGGATAAGGTAGGTATTGGCTTCGCCTCAAAAAAGTCATTTTAATGGGATGGAGAATTCCAAAAAGGTTTTTGACTTAAAATCGATAAGAGTTGATCAAAAACACTTTTCAAAATATAATTAAGCTTAATTTGCAACCATGTCCCTGCTGGTGAAGTTATAGAACATATGAAGGAGGAGTTTTATAATCTTATGTCCGGTGCCTGTCTAAGGTATAATATCAAAGTTATTCTTATGGATTTTGAAACAAAAATCATCTTCTGAAGATAAGTTTGTAAAGACAGCCCCGACAAAACGCCAAACAGATAACGTATTGCTACTCGTAGATCTTACAGAAGCTTGTAATATGTAATAAGTAACACTAGGTTTATAAGGATCTACAAAACAACCCACCATTATCTAGACGGTCGAATCACAAATAATCTGAATCACCAAACTGGCCATGTGCTTATCAATGAAAGGCCAATATCTGACATCTTAGACGTGCATACATTTTTTTTGGAAAACCACAACTCTAACCTTTTCCTAGCGGAGAAACACAAGATATTTTCAGGCAACATTATTTGAGCTACTGATAAATGGATATTTAGATAACCAAGAAGATATTCCCCTTTCAATCAATAGGTTAGGTTAGGTTAGTGGGCTGACAGTTGATCCTGTTACCGTCACACTTACATCAATGTAGATCCGTTGTTATCCCTTGTATTGAAACCCATGATAATCCTATGTCGATCGAGCTCGTTAATGGCGTTGATGGGTTACATCAAGCTATAGCCTGAAATGTCAGAGGGTACTTCTGAATCACTGAAGAAATGTCTGTCGTCACATAATAACCTGGCTAAGGAGAGGTAGATTCCTTCTAAAGGCGTGGTCCTTTCCTTTATCCCCACTTGAGATGTAGATGAGTTTGATATATTAATAATTGGTGTATGTATATGTTCGTTTGTTTGGTCAATATTGCTGATTAAGTCGTAGGGAGACGTGGCTCCATCAACCCACTGATGCTTGTGTTCAACTTAGGAGTGGCAATCGCAATCGATGCCCCTACAAGAAACACGTGCATCGTTAAGTTGTTTTCGTTCGTACTACACTATCGTACTGTAGTTAAAGGCGATTTTCAGGAGCTTAGGAATTCTCAAGCCATTTGGTATCATTACCTTCCAATCAATAAAGAAGTTTCAGCAGACAGAGCATGCCCAATCTCCAAAAAAGGCGATAATATGATCTTCAGATTGGGATAAATGTAGGAAAAGACCAATGATTTCAAGACGATTTTCATCATCTTTTCGTTGCCTTCAAAGCAAACGACATTTCATGTGATAACGCAACTATTTTCCGACTTCGTTCAAAGTGTCTTTTATTGTGATACAAACGACAGTGATGACTAAAACTGTTATATTTCAAATTGTGATAGTTTTGACGAAAAAAGTCATAACCTTGGCTTTTTTAATCTACTTTACAGATATGAACATTAATATTCATATAGAAAACATTGCAAAGCCCCGATGGTACACCTTTCACTATTTTGAAAAACTGTGTAAATCATTTATTGTTGCCTTTGTCCGTTCTTTTTAACTTTTCAATGTTGTAGTAACTATAGACCTATTGCAAGATTGCCAAAGGGTGCTCAACACTAATCTCTCTTTAAGAATTTGTTGGAAATTGTATTGATTCACTCAAAAAGAGAAATCAAGTAAATTATGTCTTCGCTGATTTTAGTAACACATTCGATAAGTTCTCGCATCTAATATAGCTATTTAAAAAAGATGGGTTTTTGCGACCATTTCAATCTTTTTTATGCAATAAATCACACTCGGTACTTTTCAATCACCATACCTCCAAAACTTTTATGTATGACTTTAAGATACCTCAGGGCAGTCATTTAGGGCCTTTACTTTTCATTGAACATCGTCTGCATACATGTAGAAAGAGCACTTCTCAATAAAAGATGAGATTTCATTTACTGCACGGTTTCGATTTTATTACTACTGACTCCAGAAATGGGTAAAATCTTACCTGGAGAACCGTTTCATAAGTGCGGTCTCTACCCCTATCTATACCACTTCAGACGTTGCTTAGGACAACCTACTTGGTCCACTTCTACCTGTTATTGCTTTTTTCTTTTTTTTTAGCCGAAAATAACGGTACCTGCCATACGATTTTTTATTTTCGAAATTTTATAAATATTTTTTTTTTAAAAACTGTCCCACAAATTAAAACAAATCAACAAATTTCATTTAGTTAAAGCAAGGAGATGGTTGAAAATGGTTGGAACCATTCTTTTGATTTTGATTTTTCAAAAAACAGTAGGTACAGACGATTTTGATTTATATGCTCAAGCTCCCCAGCAGTTTGAACATTATTTTTTTTTTTTTCAAATTTTTCAATTTTTTTTTGATTTTTAAAAAAATTTTCCAATTTTTTTTTAATATCAATATTTCAAAAACCCCATGCTTGATTTTCTTAAGACTATAAATCAAAAGATGTAAGAAAAAAAATGTATTTTAACTTAAAATAACGGTAACCTCCATACAAATGTAAAATATGGTTTTCTAAAATCGTATTTTGCTTGAAAACGGTTCCGAGAATTTTGCTAAAAACTGTTCATAAGGATAAAATTATTTTTTTAAATTTTTTTAATAGTAAGAGATAACAACAGAATGCTATGCAAATATAAATTTATGCAAGAACAAAAATTATAAGTCGTTGTAGTGGTTCCTTAAAAAAATAAGCTTATATATACAAAATTTTTAAAACATTTTTAAGAAAAAATTTTGGTACGCCAACTTTAAGTTTTTATTATTGTACGAATAAGAGTTAAATTTCTAAGAAAAATACGAAGCCGTTCTTGACATATCGAATTTTCCAAAAAAAACGACTTTTTTTTTTCTAAAAATTGAAAAAATATTTTTTTTTAAGTTTTGAAATACGATGTTTTTTAAACTTTTAAGGAGCTTCTTTATAAAAAATTTCATAAAAATCCGTTATGCCGATAATGAGAAATTCAAAATTCGAAAAAATCCTTCTGGTAGGTACAGTCAGTAGTATCTAGATTTCAAATTTTTTTATTAAATTAAAGACCGTAAAAATTAATCAAAAGAAAAAAAACTTTAGCAAAATTCTCTGAACCGTTTTGGAGAAAAATACGATTTTCGAAAACCATTTTTTAACATTTGTATGGAAGGTACCGTTAGTTTTAGATAAAACAAATGTTTTTTCTCAAATCGTGTAGATTATGTTAAGAAACTTTTATTTGTCACGTTTGAAAAAAATCTATCTTGGGGTTTTCGAAATATTGAGTTTCCAAACAAAAATTTTGAGTTTTTTTTTTTAAATCCAAAAAAAATAAAAAATTGAAAATTTGAATATGTACTAATATTTAAACTTTGGAGGAGCTTTAGCATAAAAAAATGGTTTAAATCGGCTGAACCGTTTTCGAGAAATTCAAAAATAAAAAAAGGACCCAGGAGGGCTACCAAAAATAACAATTCTTTGGAAATTTTTTTTCAACCATTACTCTTTTTAACTAAATGAAATTTTTCAATTTTTTTTTTAAATTCTGTGGGACAGTTTTTGAGAAAAAATATATTTATAAAATTTCGAAAAAAAACCTTATGGTAGGTACCGTTATTTTTTTTCTTAAAAAAAAAAGAAAAAAACGTGTGGGGGGGATCAAAACCTATATCTACCAAGTTTGAAGAAATTCGGCCGAACCGTTTAGGCTGTAGTAGAACCGACAGCCAGACAGACAGAATTGCAAGACCCACTTTTTTGGTCTTCGCTATCATCGTAATGTCAACTTTGATCAAATTCTCGAGTTCGATTTTTTTTCCGAATACATAATTTGCCTTATAGTACCTATAAGTCGCAAGTAAAAATTTAAATCAAGATATTACTGACTGTACCTACCAGTTTTTCAAATTTATAATTTCTCATTATTGACAAAACGGATTTTAATGAACTTTTCTTATAAAGAAGCTTCTAAAAAGTTTAAAAAACATTGCATTTCAAAACTTTAAGAAAATTATTTTTGAAAAACAAAATCTTTTTTTTTTTGGAAAATCGATATCTTAGAAACGGCTCAATATTTTTATTTGTAAATTTAATTTTAAAAACATTAAATTGGTATACCTACCAAAATTTTTTCTTAAAAACGCTTTAAAAATTTTGTATATAAAAGCTTATTTTTTTGAAGAAACCAGTACAGTCTTAAAATTTTTATTTTTGCAGAAGCTAATATTTGCTTGAGTCATATTGCATCTTGTTTTTAGTTCCGACTAGTAGTTGGGGTATTGATTTAGTCTATTAAAAAATGAATTTTATGTTTATGAACAGTTTTTCTCTAAAAACATTCATTTTTGAAATTCTTAGTCGTTTACATAAGAGCAAGTTCGTGCGACCCAGTCGTGTATTTTATTTTCTCTGTTCTTGATCTTGGGGTATTATGCGATAAGCAGTTAAATTTCCGGTCTCACATAGATCATATTATTGCAAAAGCAAATTCTTTCCTCGGGTTTATCAAACGGTGGTCTCAAATATTTTCCAATCCACATCTTACCGACTCTCTAAACACAACATACGTCAGACCTTTGCTAGAATATGCTTGTCAGGTTTGGATCACTCACTCGGCTAGAATTGAAGCAGTGCTGTGAAGATTGAAGTGAGCGAATAATAGTGAACAAATAAATAAATAAACATACAACGTGAACTGAAAAGGGTCCAGTATAGAACCTTAAGGAACACCAGAAACTTTGGGGAGGAAATCATATAGGTTATCACCTAATAGTAAAGTTGTTTTTTCGATGTGCCAAATATGAAAAAATCAACCTTCTCTCAGCAGAGGTTTATGTGTTTGACTATGTCAAGTGCTTTTGAAAAATCAATGAACTCTAGAAAAGTCATTTCATCCCTATCAAGCGCCTGTCTAATAACATCAGTTCCATTTAATAGAGCTGTGATGCAGCTGTGTTCTTGATTTAAATGGCAGGATTGAAATGGGTCTGAATTCGTTCTCTTTTGCATTTTTGGGTAGAGGCAACACTCTTGCAATCTTCCATAGATCAGAAAATTGAATTGTCATTAGAATGTTGTGGAAAATAAAAGTAACGTACAGCTAATAATTGGTAAAACATTTTTTTTTAACGCAGGATGGTCATCGTCTAGTCTCATGGGTTGGGATGTTATGGAAAGAATACAAAACTAATATAATCCCCGGAAACGGGATTTCGGTATTAGTACTGGAGGTAGCTGATAATTGTGAGGAGTCAAATGTTTCATTCAAAGTGTTAGCATCAATATATGGAAATCGTTTGGGTCTTGACTTACCTATGTCTAGGCTGCGTAATTGTTACGGTAAGATTTACCGCAACAAAAACTATCCTTTATCTCTATTCTTAAAACATTCTTTCGACTATGTTGTTTAGTCATAGTCTCACTCTCGATATCTGTTTTCCCCTCCATCCCAACCATTCCCATTTTCTCGACCCACCTTTTGAGTCCGTTGTCCTCATGGAGCTTGAGAGTAGCTCAGAGAGGATGACAAAAATAGGTACCCTATAATTCGATCGTGTTGAGCCAGCAGATGGGCTGGAGACTCACACGCCATCTATTCAGAGAACGAGGCTCAGAACATATTGGAAGACAAAAACGAAACATACACGTACACTTAAAGTGGATATAAGAACAACACAACATCAACAACATCATATAACTTAACATTTTTAACTTATCATTTTTGAAGACGACTTTAAGTCCATCCTAAAATTCTTTCTTTAAACTTAACTTAAAGAACAGACCAGCATAAAAGAATGGAACGCTAAACGCTCTTCCCCATCCCACCAAATCTGCACAAAGGTCCACCGAAAAGTAGATTACGCGTTAGTTAGTTTAATTTGAATATTTGCCTTCCTTCTTCGGTTCCTTAAAATTGTTAAAGATTGGTTATTAGTAGACGCTCCTTTTTCGAATTAGTTGAAAATAGTAAAAATTAGTAGAGTAACTGAGAGAATGCTCAGAATATTATCTTCAACTTTTTATTATTTATTTTTATTTTTCTCAAGAATAATAATTGAAAATATGGTAGGGTACGGCCTTGGATTCGCTAAGTTTTGGGACAGCACCAACAACTTGGGGAATTCATTGATTGTGTGGGTGAATGAGAGTTTCGTTGGAACTCAACATCGGAGTGGTACCGTAACCGAGTTCCCCGAAAGCTTTTGATTGAGAGTGTGAATGTGTGAGTGAAAGAGGAGGCCAAGAGAAATAAAAGGCTAAATGGTTAAACTAATTCTTGGTTGACTAGCAAAGCCGATAGGCAATTTTGAAATTTTTGATTTGAGAAAGAAGAAAGGAAAAATAAAAAGTTGAAGACAGGAAAATAGTTTTGGAAAAGAAAAATAGAATTAAAGTGTTTGGAGAAATTTATATTAAGAAGGATTCGGAAAGGGAGCATAATTAGAAAGCGTTTGAATCGTCAGAACGGGACGATTGAAATCTTGGAGGAAAGAAGAAGGAAGGAAAACAAACAGGATATAAAAGATAAGTAGAGTGCTAGTTTTTTTTTTTTTTGAGTATTATTCGTTTATTAAAAGTGTTGTGAAATATAGATTCGGTTGGCCTTTGATTCGTTTTACTAATCTCAAAACTGTGAGACTCGCGAACTTTTATTACAGTAGTTTGATTTTCTGTTTATTTCGGGACCCAGCGATAGCGGTCCAGCCTTGCGGTCTGCATTTTCAAAAACCCCTTGTTTCATACTATACCAATAATTTCAATTTCATTTTCATTTTATAATTTCATTTATTTTCAATTGGTTTCATCTAATTCAATTTTGTACTTTATTATATTTGAAAAAATTCCAAGGTTTTAATCCAGGCTTAAGCCACGGTTTCCTGGATATTTTTAAATAAAATATTCTTACTCCCCATTGTAAAATTGTGTTTCCTTCATATTTTTGAAGAACAATTCACAGCATTCTGGTTAAGGCAAACGACCAAAAACAGTTTCCTGGCGCCCACCCTACAACGTAAGTACGCCCCAGTACTTACATTTAATTAATCAAATTCGTTTAATACTCAAATTCGTCTTTTATTAAATCTGTATTGTTTACTTTTTTATCACAAATCTAATTCGAAGAACCCACCCCCAGCTGACTAGCCGGTTAGCTGCGTCGTTACCCATCGCAGTGTTGTTGCAATATTTTTTTAATCTCTTTCTCTCATCATACTTGTTAATCTTTTTGACATTTCGTCAATCCGATCTTATCTCTCGTGTGTGCCAGTTGCAAAATTTATATAAAATTAATTCGTTTGTTCTTTCGTTTTTATTATAATTGGATTCGTATAATTCAAAGTCGCGGTTTTCAAAGTATTCGTCATCCTAATCATCATAAATTAATTCGTCCTAAAATTCGGTTAAAATATTGCAAAAAATTTGGCGCCCAACTGACAAATGCCTTAAGATTAAGCTGTTTTGAATACATTTGGATTTTAACCAAGCGTATCTCCGAAACTACTTTATTACTAAGCACCCAGTGCGTCCGCCGGAACTCATTTAAACGGTAACGCTGCTGGACATTATAGCCTTCATCACGTCGACGCATTAGTAACCGTATTTTGTGAGTTAATTGTGGTTAACTTATTGGCTTTATGATTTTAGTTCTTAGGGGCACATAATTTTTGATGTCTAAAATATAAATCCTTTTTCAAATAGTTGGTCTAACATCTTCCAAAAGCTGAAAGTTAATGTTTTGAAAATCGCGATTTAATTTTAACAGCACAACGTCTATTCGGTCAGCTAGTTTAAAATATTTTAAGTCAGATATGCCATTACATAATTTCGAAAGTTTACAATCGTCCCCTAAAAAGGACATCACAATGTGTTTTTCTTATTAATTCTCTGCCGAGACTTTTTGAATATACACACTAATTTTATATTCCTGGCAAAAACTGAAAGGCAAAATCGTGTTCCTGTCACAATAGTGTAATTGTTTCAATAAAATAATCTAACCGGAATTTACATAGAGAGAACGCTGTAACGTTCCCAACTAAAAGAGGATTCGTTTGCTAAAAATAAGAGAACGAAAAATTTACAAAAACGCTCAGTTTCACAATCTAACGACATTTTAGGGGCAACGAATAAAACGGAAAAGTGTATGGTTCGTTCTTGTCGCTTAGTACGTCTACCCAACTAAATTGAAAAGGACTGCGAAGTGCTTTGTTATTCCAAAGCAGTCATTGCGAACCTACACATTTTCATTTTCGTACCAAAATGATTAGTTATCAAATAACAAACAAATAAAAGATGTAGATATTTGTTTATCTTAAGCTTGATTTAGCTAAAAACAATAAAACTTACAGAGATAAAAATGCCATAAATGTTGTTTAACTTTCAGAATGTGACACAAATGAAGTGGCCCGCCTAGCAAAGGTTTGCCATAACTGCTCCAAAATATACCTAAGCCTTTATCTAACGTTAAGTAAAACAAAACTTCTCTCCTTTGCTTTTCACTCGGTTGAAAGTTTACCTTCAACATTGTTAGTATTTTAAGTGTAACGTTGTAACGTATATATCCCGACTCTGTCTTTAGATGCGTTTATAACTTTTGTAAAAATTTAATTTCCTTGCGGTAAGGTGTTACGATTTGTGTTCTCAGAGTCCTCAAATGACATTCTTGTTGTCATTTGTGTTGCTGTTTTCAGAAGAGGAATTTTCTTTTTTCCCCGACACACACTCACTCATACACACACACCAACAAAAAATAAACTCATAAAAACAAAAAGAACTAAAGAAGAGAACAAATAAAGGTAAAGTTAATTAAGGAAGAGACATTTCCTTGCAAAAGTTATGTTCTAGTGTTTTATGTTTTGTGCTTAAGTTGTTCGTGTTGCTGAAATGATGGGTGTGTATGTGTGGTTTTGCTAAGGTCTGTCTGCAGTGCCTGTGTCCTGAAGATACCTGTAGAATTTCCTTTGAGATTCAATTTAATAAGTTGTGTATTTTGATAGCAGAAAGGAAAGTGCATGAGGTGCCACTGACTTCCTAGAAGGAGTTGAAGGATGATGAAACAGATTGAATGATTATAGTTGCGAGTTGAATTTCAGTTTTGAGTGAATAACTTGCCAAAATGATTTGAAAGTCGAAACCCCAGGAATTAGTTTGGAAAATGATATAGAAGTTTTGACTAAGTAATTTTTAAAAGAGAAAATTTAATGTAGTCAGAATGATGTTAAAAAAAAAAACACTTACAGTTAGTCATTAAATTAAGAAGGATTTTTTTTGTTTTGCTTTACATATTGAAAAAACCTACTCTTAAACAGTTTAGGTATAGTTTTTTTTTTTTTATAATCTACACACGCTCAAGGGAATATGATTACCCTTCAAATGTTTCAACACAGCGTGGGCGTGAAGTTACGGAAGAGAAAGAAGGATAGGAAAGATGTGTTGCATGATGTTCTGAGACTGAAGGTGCGTTTTAGGAAAGTTGGAGAAGATTTACGAGTAAAAGAAGATACCAATACACATATGTTTTGAATGTCTGAATATCATAACATTCGTCTAGTGCTGCCCAACTAAATTTAACAGTACGTCAGAAATTAGGCTCCAGGTCAAACTGATGGATACTCTTCAATGTAAATCATTCTGTATTTTCGCAACACCGTGTCGAATTTTTTTAGCATGTGGTGCTGAAACCACATCTCTACAACATTATTGGCTTCCAATTGGGGCACAAGAAAGTATCTATTTTATATTCATGTTTCTGCACCGCTCGGCGTTGACTGAAACGTTTTGACCATTATCATTTCTGAAAACATATGATCCATGATTCCATCGACCCCCGAACTTTGGCCTTTTTTAGAAATGTAGGTTAGTTAGGTTGACGTGACCGTCAGATGGAGAGCCGGTATACTTAGAAAATGAGTTGGTCCAATGTGAAACCAAATTGAATCTTGATGATTTTCTCGTTCGGTAAACCAATTGGAGCTTCTTATAAAGCGGATCACTAAGATCATTGATATAGAAATCTCCCAGATGGAAACTACGTATTTAAGATAGAGCAAGAAATGTTCAGGAAAGGTGAGTGATCGATTGCTACTCTTCTCCGTCCATGCATCTTCTGCAGAAATCGTTAGAAAAATTCTAAGTTCTTGTCGATAAAACAGTGTCCTGCTAAAACATCTATTATGAAGCCTCTATGCAATCTGCTGAAAAATATTAAACTTTTGGAGCGCTTCAGATTCAGTATTGGCTCTCTGTTAAGCATTTTGCTTTACCATAAGTTTACACGCTGCGATGGGAATACATAGGTATATTTCCCTGATCTGTTTATATAAAGGTATCATCATTCGGCCTTTGGCAAGTTCGCCAGCTTTACAATTTCCTGAAATGTCCATGTGGCCCCGTACCCAGTAGAGGTGAATGTCACACTACTGCGCCATCTCCATCAGAGAGTATCGCAGTTAAGGGCTGTTATTAAGGTGGTAGATACAGAATCAAGAGATTTAATGGCTGTTTGAGGAGATGCGAATATCTTTATTTGATATAGCGTTTTCCTCAAGACAAGACAGTAATTCTTTAACACTCAAAGTTCCGCCTGGAATACGGTCCAGTGATTGGAAAGACGTTAAGAGAGGCTTAAATGCAGTCTGTCTGAGTCTACACCTCCAGCAAAAACGTCATTAGTTTTTGATTCATAGGTGTAAAAGCAGATTAAGTCACCTTACAGAAATGCCTGGTCCTCACAGATTTCTCTAGAAAGAATGGGTAATTGAGAGTTTTTTATTAAAATTGAATCTGATGGGTATGGTGTAATCGATGCTACTTGGAAATAAACCGAACGAGTTCAGAATGGTGGATCAGTCTTTTAGACAAATAGCTGTGTGTTTGCTGTCCTTTTTTTCCAAATATATCGAGAGGTTTAAGATGGATCAGAATGTCCAGTGCAGCGAAGGAAGTCGAAGGAAGTGCTCTGCCCATGCACATCAGACAAGCTCACCGTTGGACCTTGCTTAGTATTAAGCTATTAGTGTTTCTGTCTAGAACTGTCCACCATACTCGTACTGTTAGAATCGGTCTGATTTCCAAGGTTAATAACCAGTGAGCAATGCGGAGTCTGAACCCCCATTTTTTACAATGGTTGTTTTGCATGAGAAGAGTGCTATTTTCGCCTTTTTAACTCTTTTTTGAATGTTAGGTTTCTAACTTAACTCCTTACCTAAAATAAGGGCCACGTATTTTGCTTCGTCGGAGAATGTTAATATTTAACCTTAAATGGAATGCGGAGGCTATATGGGGATTTTTTTTTTTTGAGAAGAAGACAAGATTTGTTTTCTGAGGGTTGACACCGGTCCACACCGATCATCCCCGTTTGTAAGCTTGCTTAAAGCTTATTGTAATAGATCTTTTAGGGTATAAAGATGCATTCCTGATGCGGTAACAGCAATGTCATTCGCATAGACAATCACTCTTTAACTCCCCACTTCCAGATATCTCAACAGCTCATTAGCTACATCAAGTTTCAAAGAAGGGGAGATAGGACACCGCCTTGTGGTGTCCCTCTACTAACAGATCTTCTGGCAGCACAAAAACCCACTTAGCTTTGAATTTATAATCCTGGTAATTGGCATTTGATTGGAATCTTTTAACTCAGATATGACAGTTCAAACGCGATCTCATGATGTATTAACACTGTTAAAAGAACCCTGTATGTTAAGGAATGCAAACAAAGTATACTCTTCATGATGGAGGAAGTATTTAATGGTTCTTACCAGTGACTGAAGAGCTGTTTCCAACTATTTTCCTTTACAATAAGCTTGCTGAGCCATAGACAGAAGTCTAGTGTCAATACTTGTTCTTTTATGGATATCAGTCAGTCGCTCAAAAGTTTTGAGAAGGAATAATGATAAACTAACAGGTCTGATATCTTTTTGTTCTACATGGGAACATTTGCCAACTTTAAGTATAAATACAATTCTAACTTCTCTCTATAGCACAGGAATATGGACGAAATTAAGATAGCTATTAAAGAGCATCTCTTGGATTGGTAGAATAGCATCGCCAGTCTTTTGGAGTTCAGCTGGTATTATGCTATGTGTCCTGCTGACATATGGTTTGAAGCTATTGATTTCCCAGTGCAGTTTTTCCCTTGTAATCAATCCCTCTGGATAAGTTGAAAAATTGTTACGAGACACTATAATTAGCTTCATTAACAGTTTGGAAGATTCTTAGGAAATAGGTGTCTAGAAGTAGATTGAGCGATTCTTAGCAGGGGCTTATCTATGTGTCATCAGTAGTTTTCATGCAGCTAGGCATCATCGGATTAATTAAGGAGATTTTTCTTTATTTAGAGGCTTCGGTGATTTCTAATATGATATCACAGAATAGTCTACAGGATGATCTTAAACATTTCTTCAATTCTTTTTTTAAGATATATTTAAGGATTTCTTGTCTGTCGAATCTCTAGTGATTTTGGCTCGATTAAACAGATTTCTAAAGCTCTATCTAATCGATTCGAACTATGCGTTCCACCAGTATGGCTTCCTCTTTAGGTCAAGTTGTTTCAATAGCAATTTTTTTTAATGACATATTTATTCAAATATTTATAGCTTCAACTTGACATTTCTTTTTAAAACATGTCAGTTTAAAAATAATGTATCTTTCTTAAAGATAACCATGTTGAATATCGTTAATTGATTCTTTGTATTAGGGTACTCCAAATGTGCTATCACCCTTCTCAGGTTTTTATAAACTGCGGACAGCTTGCAAATGCCCCAATATTGTTTTTTTAATCTTTTTTTAAAATGTAAATGAAAAAAGAAAAATCCGTTCATCAAAAAATACAAATATTAAATCCATTGAAAATTATTTTGTTTAATATTGGTCCTTAAAACATTTTAAATTGTTATTTTAAGAACTTTTTTTTAAGAATTTTGCCAACTTACATTTGAAGCCAGATAACTTTTTGTTTTGAAGCAATAATTATGTACCTGAAACGAAACAAAAATAAAATTATGTAATTCTTTAATTTACAACGTCAAAACTAATTAAATTTTATTTAAATATACATATTATAATAATTTAATGTTACAAATATATCAAAATATAAACTGGTCTACCATTGACAGAATCTTTTTTTGTCTTTTGAACCTTTATTGATATTTGTTGTTAGAAGGAACAAGACTCTTGAAATGATTAGGGATAAGTTGCATATTATTCGAGGCTGTTAAACCTATTAATGATTCAAAAAATTGCATTTAGTTAAAACTAAGCTAATGGTTCAAAAACCTTTTTCCGAAAAATGGTTATTAATGTTACCCCCCTTGGAACCATTCTTTTCGTTTTTGGTTTTCTCAAAAACGTTTCAACCTGTTCAAATTCTTTTTTTTTCAAAACTCAATATTTCAAAAACCCCTGGCTCGATTTTTTTAACTTGACGAATATTAGTTTCTTTATACAGTCTAGAAAATGTAAGAAAAAGAATTTTATTTTACCCAAAAAATTACGATACCACCATAAAAATGTTAAAAAATGATTTCCGAAAATCGTATTTTTCTCGAAAACGGTTCCTAAAAATTTGATAAAATTGTGTTTCTTTGAAATTATTCTTATGATCCATAATTTAATAAAAAAAATTAAATTAAGATATTACAGACTGTACCTAGTATAGAAACATTTTTTGAAATTTCGAATTTCTCTATATATCGGCATAATGGATTTCAGTGAAATTTTTTATAGAGAAATTTCGAAAAAGACTTAACCAAAATTAATTTTTGAATTTTTGGAAAAATAAAATTCATTTTTTTTTTTTTTTGGAAAATTCGATATCTCAAAAACCGTTCAATATTTTGTTTAGAAATTTTATTTTTATTCGTACAATAATAAAAACTTTAATTTGGCGTACCAAAATTTTTTCTTAAAAATGTTTTACACATTTTGTATAAAATATTTTATGCTTATGAACAATTTTTCTGTAATAACATTCATTTTTGAAATTTTTAGTTTTTTACATAAGAGCAAGTTCGTGCGACCCAGTCGTGCATTTTATTTAAAAAACAATTGCTCCAAGTTTTAGTTACTTGCTAATAGAATTTATTAAACGACTGCGATTTATTGATTTTTTTTACGTCTATCCAGACGTTATCGAATGCTTTCTCGACATCCAGAAAAAAAATTTTTTTGAACATTCGAATACACAATTCTATTTAAATTTAAATTTAAATTTTTGGTAAGCTTTATCAAAAAAAAATGATCAAAATCCGTTGTACCGTTTTTGAGAAAATCAAAAACTAAAAAAATAGTTCTTTTGGGGTGTACCCTCAATAACCATTTTCCGGAAATTTTTTTTCAACCAGTACCCAGCTTTAACTAAATAAAACATTTTTGTATCTATTTTTTTAAATCTGTCGAGCAGTTTTTGAGAAAAAAAAATATTTACAAAATTTCAAAAAAAAAATCGTATGGCAGGTACCGTTATTTTTGGTCTTAAAAAAAAACGAAAAAAATATGTGTGGAGAAAAAATTAGAAATGATATCTACCAACTTTGAAGAAAATCGGCCGAGCCGTTTAGGCTGTATAGTCGAACCGACAGACAGACAGACCGACAGACCGACAGACAGACTGAAAGACAGAATTGCGAGACCCACTTTTTTAGTCTTCGCTATCATCGTAATGTCAACTTTCATCAAAATCTCGAGTTCGATTTTTTGTACGAATGCATAACTTGCTCATAGTACCTATAAGTCGCAAGTAAAAATTACATGTGAGTGAATTTAAGTATTTTCAAAACATTTTAGTATATGTATATGCAAGATAAGAATAACTCTATCCAATACATTTCATTAAAATTCATTTGACTTCCCCGGGTCGTATTTTATAAACTTTCTGGATACTCGCCTCTCTACCTATCCAAGTCTTTATAAAATTGTTTATATTTTTCGCTCGCTATAAATTGTTTTGTATGTTCGTATAATGTCACAAAAATGATGAAATAAATTTTTGAACAAGGAAATTCTTCTCAGTTGGAAAACCAATTTTCGGAAAACACGAACGGGATGGTTAATATTTATTTCGTTTTATATTTTTCTTCTCTTTTTTTTTTTTTGTATCTGCTTGATCCCATCCGTTTCCATCTTCAGGTTTTCTATCAAAATTCCCATACAATATCCGGGGCTTATAGGACACCAAATATACACACTAACCTATGTACATTTATGTACCTATGTTAAATACGTGTGGTGTTGCCTATATAAATTTAAGCACCTATCGTGTTCTACTAAAGGTGTCCTTGATGCGAGGCACGTTCGTAGGAAAAATGCAAAAAAAAAATATAAATACTGAAAAAATAAGGTAGAAATGTCTATGTTGGTTGGTACGAAAATATACCGGAAATCGCAGAGGAAATATTTGAAATTGAAGAAAGGATACAAAAAATTGTTTGTTTTCGTATGTGTGGATTTTTCCTCTTTTTGGTGTTGAAAGGATAATTTTTGTTTGTGTGTACGTTTTAGTGTCGGTACAATCATTCTATTTTTTTTTTTTGATTTGTTGGGGCGATAGGGAGAAAATTGAAAAGTATGAGCATGAAATGCAACAAATATTTACATAATTTAAGATTTTAAGCCTTTGAGCTTAAAGAGGTTATTTCTTAAGAATAAAATGATTCAATTTGACAACAAAAGTAACATAATTTAACATGAGGGTTCGAAGTGTTAATTTGTAAAGTAATACTGATAACATAATTTTGTAAACTCAAAGTAAGAAAGTCGTTAAATTGGGGATAATAATCTTTCTTATTTGAAATTTGAATGAAATTTAAGGAATGAATAATAAGAATATTTTAAATTTGAAAAGAAGTTTTCTACTACTTCCTTCTTACCTCACCAGCTTCTGATCCATGAAGGGTGGCTTTCAAAGACACGGAGGTATTCTATCATTTAAGCCTCCAAGAATGTATAATTAGTATGTTGGACTCTTATGCAGAGTGTCATGTGTTCGATTTATCTGTCGCTGCAAAAATGTTTTCCAGGGGCAAAAGGCAGTATCTTGCTGGGAAGCGACAAGTACTCGAGGAATATCTCTTGTAATGGAAAGTGCTTCACATATAACCTCTTCAGAATCGCCAGAACATTTTGGGAGCCCTAAATTTCTGATAGTACTTCTTTTTCTTTCATAACCTGGTAGTTTATCCAACGATACAATCCTCACACCAAGGAAACAGGTCTATTGTTTTAGGATAGAAGGCCAAGTAATCCAATGGCAGTAACCCCCCGACCACAGGTTTTTTTCTTTTTTTTTTATTAAGACCAAAAATAACGGAACTTGCCATACGATTGTTTTCGAAGTTTTGTAAATAATTATAATATAATAATATATTGGTGACCATTTTTCCGCATTTTTAATTTCTCATTGTAGGCATAACGGATTTTAATCAAATTTTTTACAGAGAAGCTTCTAGAAAGGCTAAGAACCATTGCATTTCAAGACTTTAAAAAAAAATATTTTTTGAATTTAAAACACAAAATCAATTCTTGTTTGGAAAATTCAATATCTCAAAAACGGTTCAATATTATTCCTGAAAATTTAGTTTTTATTCGTATGATAATAAAAACTTTAAATTGGGATACCAACATTTTTTTCTAAAAAATGTTTTAATAATTTTTTATTAAAAGCTTATTTTTTAAGAAAGCCCTACAACGACTTAACATTTTTGTTCATAAATAAACAAATATTTACTTGAATCACATGGCATCCTGTTATTTTCTTCCACTACTAAAGGAGGTGCTTTAGTCATTTAAAAAATGAATTTTATGGTTATGAACAGTTTTTCTCCAATAACATTTATTTTCGAAAATTTTAAAATTCTTTGTATTTTACATAAGAGCAAGTTCGTGCGACCCAGGCGTGCGACTTTTTGTGTGCAATATGGGATAAATATTCTTTCCCCGTCGAACAGTCCCAAGAGTCCTCAAAGTTCTTGAAATACATAAATCCGCTGGTCCAGATTGTCTACCCTTTTTACTTGCGATATAGGTACTATAGGGCAAGTTCTGCATTTGGAAAAAAATCGAACTCGAGATTTTGATCAAAGTTGACATTAGATACGATGATAGCGAAGACGAAAAAAGTGGGTCCGGCAATTCCGTCTGTCTGTCTGTCTGTATGTCTGTATGTCTGTATGTCTGTATGTCTGTATGTCTGTATGTCTGTATGTCTGTATGCCTGTATGTATGTAAGTATGTCTGTATGTCTGTACCTCGAACTACAGCCTAAACTACTGGAGGTATTTTCTTCAAACTGGGTACTTAAGGGTCTTCGGTGATTCCCTAGAGGAGAAATTGAAATTTTTTTTAGCTCCAAAACTAACGGTACCCCCCATACACCTGTAATGCAAAATCTTATTTATCTCGAAAACGGCTCTAACGATTTTGATAAAAAAATTAGGTGTGATATTATGAACATAGGCTACATTTTGGTCAAAAAAAAATTTTGGGGCAAAATGTTATTAGGGGTACCTGCTATAGACCCGTTTTTTTTTTTTGATTTTCGACTTTCTCATTAACGGCTCTATTGATTTTAACGCAAAATATTCAGCAGGAGTCCCCTTAAATTTAAAATAATATTGTATATAAAAATATTGGAAAAAATATTTTTTATGTTTAAAAAAAAAAATTAAATCAATACATATCTTCAAAACCTATAAACGATAATTTTTTGAAATTATTTCCTAAAATCAATATTATTTAATACTTAAAATTCGCATCACATAATTTTTTTCTTGAAAAATTTTAGAGAAATTTCTTATGTAAAAAAATTATTTAATAATAAAACGATTTTTTAAAGTTTGTTTGCATAAATTCATACTTTTCCGGAAACCAGACGGCAATTTTATGCATTTTAACATTATTGTCTCATTAAATCCATGTTTTCTATTTATAAAATGTATCTTAAATTCCAAAGTACTATTACATAAGAGCAAGTTCGTGCGATCCAGTCGTGCATTTTATTAGTTCTGAAGATGTATTCTTTTACGTGGGCAAAACCGTTGTGTAAGCTTTTCCATCGGTCATACTCTTTGGGTATCTTTTCAGGCGGTTCCTAAAAAATCCGAATTTTTTTTTTCCTTTCCAACTGCCTATCAATTTCACCAATGTCCCTTCTTTCCAAGGTAATGGAAACCCTAATTAGTAGTGGTGTGCCCCAAGGATCCGTTTTGTTCCGACACTCTTTCTTTTATTTATAAATTATTTTTTTGTCTAAGACTTCTAATCCACTTGACGACAGATTTTCATATTCGTTTCAAGACTCGCAACCGTGTTCTTCGGCTGTGGAACTGAAACGGCAGCTCATTACATTCCGATCTTGACAGCATTATACAGTGAGTTACTAACAACCGTGTGGAATTTAATTCTTCGAAAACTTGCTCCTATGTAATAGACTACGAATTTAAAAAACGAATGTTATTAGAGAAAACTGTTCATAAAGATAAAACTAATTTTTACTTGCGACTTATAGGTACTATAAGGTAAGTTATGCATTCGTATAAAAAAAATCGAACTCGAGATTTTGATCAAAGTTGACATTATGATGATAGGGAAGACTTAAAAAGTGGGTCTCGCAAATTCTGTCTGTCTGTGTATCTGTCTGTCTGTCTGTCTGTTTGTCTGTCTATCTGTCTGTCTGTCTGTTCCATTACAACTAAACAGCTTGGCCGATTTTCTTCAAAGTTGGTAGATATGGGTTTTAATTTTTTACCCCCGGATGTTTTTCGATTTGATTTTTTAAAACCAAAAATAACGGTACCTGCAATGGGATTTTTTTCGAAATTTTATAAATATTTTTTTGTCTCAAAAACTGTCCCAACGATTTTTAAAAAAAAAATTCCAAAAATTTAATTTAATTAAACCTAGGTAATCGTTGAAAAAATTTTTCCAAAAAATGAATAGTCTTGGTCCCCCCCTTGGGACCATTTTTTTGTTTTTGATTTTCTCAAAACCTGTAACACCGATTTTGATCATTTTTTTTTATGCTAAAGCATTCCAACAGTTTGAATATTATTGTGTATTAAAATTTTCCAAAAAAATTTGTTTGGATTTTTAAAAAAACTTTCAAATTTTTTTTTTGAAAACACAATATTTCGAAAACCCCATACTCGATTTTTTCAAGACTTGATAAATAAAAGTTTGGAAAAATAATCTACAAGGTATGAGAAAAATAAATTCATTTTACCTAAAAATAACGGTACCCTCCATACAAATGTTAAAAAATGGTTTTCGAAAATTCTATTTTTCTCGAAAACGGTTCCGAGAATTTTGCTTAAATTTTTTTTCTTTTTCATATTTTTTTAATATCTGTAGTTTAATAATAAAAAAAATTGGAAACAAGATAATATTACTGACTGCACCTACCATAGAACGATTTTTTAAAATTTTGAATTTCTCATTATCAGCACAACGGATTTTAATGAAATTTTTTAGAGAGAAGCTTCTAAAAAGTTTAAAAAACATTGCATTTCAAAACATTAAAAAAATATTTTTTTGAATTAAAAAACAAAATCAATTTTTTGTTTTTTGAAAATTCAATGGCGCAAAATTTTAATTGAATAAGTACGATGCTAAAGCTGTTTTATACTAGTTTAAAACAACGAATTTGCAAATTTTAATCGAATATACTTAGCATCATACTTTCCCTACCCTTTTATTAAAGTTAAAATCATCGAATATCTACTTAATTTTTTTAGTATCGTGCTAGCTTCATATTATGACTCTTTGACATTTGCAAACATCAAAAAAGGTTCGTGTGCTTGCTTTTGTACACGAAATGTCATTGTTTTAGGTGTGTTCAGAAGCAATTTATTAAGAAAATTCTTTTAGTACGATACTAGTTAGAAAATGTTTAAAATTAAGAATGAGTTAGTAAACTACTAAAACGTTAGCAAATTGTTAAGTAGTATCATACTAATACCTTACCTTAATAATAGGCTGTTTAAAATTTTGCGCCAATATCTCGAAAACGGCTCAATACATTTTTTTTGTAAATTTAATTTTTATTCATACAATAATAAAAACTTCAAATATTTTTTCTTAAAAATTTCTTAAAATTTTCTTAATTAATTTTTAAGAAACCACTACAAAGACTTATAATTTTTGTTCTCGCATAAATCTATATTTGCTTGAATCACATGGTATCCTATTCTTACCTTTAACTACTAAAGAAGTTTTTTTTATCAATTTAAAAAATGAATTTTATGCTTATGAACGGTTTCTTTAATAACATTCATTTTTTAAATTCTTAGCCTTTTACATAGGAGCAAGTTCGTGCGACCCAGTCGTGCATTTGATTTTAATTTTTTTAAGTAGTAAGATATAAAAACAAAATGTTTTGCAAATATGAATTTATGCAAGAACAAAAATTTGAAGTTCTTGTAGTGGTTTCTTTAAAAAAATAAGCTTTTATATACAAAATCTTTGAAACATTTTTAAGAAAAAAAAATATTATACGGCAGCTTTAAATTTGTATTACTGTACGAATGGAAATTAAACTATTAGATTAATTAATAAATTAAAAAATATTGAGCCGTCTTCGAGATATTGAATTTTCCAAAAAAAAAAATGACTTTTATTCCCAAAAATTAAAAAAAAAAATATTTTTTTTTAAGTTTTGAAATACAATGTTATTTAGCCTTTTTGGAAGCAATTTTACAAAAAAATTCATTAAAATCCGTTATGTCGATAGTGAGAAATTCTATATTCGAAAAAATGGTTCCATGGTAGGTACAAGCTGTAATATCTTAATTTTAATTTTTTTTTATTAAATTAAGTGCCGTAAAAATTAATTGAAAGAACAAACATTTTATAAAAATTCTAGGCGCCGTTTTTGAGAAAAATACGATTTTTGAAAACCATTTTTTAACATTTGTATGGTGGGTAGATACCGTTATTTTTAGGTGAAATTAATTTTTTTTTCACATCTTATAGATTATATTGAGAAACTTTTATTAATCAAGTTTTAAAAAAATCTAAAAATCTAAAAATCTAAAAATTTTGAAGTGTTTTTTTTTTAAATCCAAAAACTAATTTTTGAAAATTTTAATTGATATTCTCTTTAAATTTTTGGGGAGCCTCAGCAAAAACAAAATAATCAAAATCGGTTGTACCCTTTGTACCCACAATAACCATTTTTTTGAAATTTTTTTTTTTAAATCATTATACCTATTTTTAACTAAATGAAATATTTTTGTGTTTTTATTTTTTAAATCTGTCGAACAGATTTTGAGAAAAAAAAAATACATATTTATAAAATTTCGAAAAAAAATTCGTACGGCAGGTATCTACCGTTATTTTTGGTCTTAAAAAAAAAGAAAAAAACCTGTGGGGGAAAAAATTAAAAATGATATCTACCGAGTTTAAAGAAAATCGTTTAGGCTGTAGTCGAACAGACAGACAGACAGAATTGCGAGAACCACTTTTTTAGTCTCCGCTATCATCGTAATGTCAACTTTGATCAAAATCTCGACTTCGATTTTTTTCCGAATGCATAACTTGCCTTATAGTATACCTATAAGTCGCAAGTAAAAATTGGTATAGTTGGTTTAGAAACTCATGTCCAACCTTTCGGTTGAAAGCCTTACGCAGCCATGAATAAACACAAAAAAAAAATCGAATTTAAAACGAACTCTTTTCCACTCTACTGAATAAGATTCAATTCTTTTTTATTCGCCATCAAAGAGTGTTCAGTGTATGCATATGTAGATATTTGTTTTTTAAATTCAACTTCATTGGTCTATAAAAATATGCATACCGCACTCTATCATGTCCGCTTAGCTGCTTGTCCGGTTTGTCCTTTTTGTTGTCTATTCATGTCATGCCAACTGAAAGTGTTTTAGGATTATTGTACCCAAGGAATATTCTAGTTCGAACTCACAAAAAGGATACCTCTTATAGAATCTTTTGAACTATCAAAAACATACAATACCAAACTACACACAAGCATAGATAAATTACGGTCCATCTTCATAGAGAAAAAGATGAATATCTCGGTTGGTTGACCAGCAAAAGCTTTTTTGCCAGGATGTTGAATTGTAGCCAAACATGCTCAGTATATAGAGTATTTTATGCCTTGGGCTTTAGGCTTTTACCCCCACTTCTGTCCAATTTTGTGCAGTGATGGTTAAACGCATGTGATGTAGAAAATATTATGCTTTTTTTTTAAAGCCAAATGTGTCCCCATGCCTTTAAATACTTTACTACTTTTTTTTTTTGAATTTCTACAAAAGCCATTAGAAAAGGCTGTCAAAGAACAAACGTTACATAGGCGCCCTAACTATAAACCCATGTCCTGTGTGTGTTCTATAATGGCAATGGAAATTTCGTGTCGTAAGAGAGTCCTTGTTGCTCTTTTATGGGTTTATTGCACGAGCCTCAGTAGGTAAATCGGCTTTTTCCGTACTGCTTATGTTTGTGTGTGGAAATGTTGTGCTTGAAGGATTCATTTGAATGTCTGGAAAGTGCTCAACCTGCTCCTACTCCCCCGGTATTGAAAAACCCTTAACCTGGTACCGAATTTAAAAATTATACTTTTGGGATAAATATCCTTGGTGCCGGAATTCATGCCTTATCCGAGCAGTCTATAACGACTCTTTATTGTTTTATGTTTTGTGTACGAACTGCGTGCAGAGACTGCCACAATACCAAACTACCCCCCAAGGACCTACATATATCTTCGTCCTGTTTTTCATTTCTATCTCAATTTGGGGTATAGGTGCGAGTAGGAGCATTGAGGTGTTGTGGCCTCTCAATATAGGCTCAGTGAAACGCAGGCCCCGAGCCCCCACCGACTCAACGAGTTAACGGTGTGTAATGAAAAATTTAATTAAAATTAGGATGCTCGGTTATGAGGCTGGCATACATTTTTATTTTAATGTTTATTACCACTGCCAGTCATATTGAAATTAATTACACAAATACATGGTTCTGTTGGTTCACAGCAGAAACACACGTATTTGAGGTCCATATTCCTCTCTGTCTCTCTCTCTGTGGCCCGTCGAATATGCCAGGATATGTATTTAATATTGTGTAGGGTGTTCATGGGCGATAGGCCCATAAGGGCGGAAGCTGGGATAGGAATTGTTGCCAGCCAAATGTGGGAGAGCTTTGTTGAATATGGGGTTATTTCACGGCGGATGGAAGGTTGTCGCAAATTAACTGGGTAATGTTGCGTTATGAGTGAAAACTATCGTAACAAATGTTTAGCATAACACATGCTCCTTTCTTTGTATACCGGGGCATAATGGAATATTATGGGTGTATGGCTGGATTCGGTGGTATTCATACCTACACACGAATTCCTTTAGGAATCTAATGAAAAAAAAACTCATATTTATATGTAAACACATTGTGCACGCTCATGTTCCGTGCTCTTGTAATGGAATTCTCTGCTGTTATTGTAAGCTTTTGTTTTTTTGAAAACATGAGTGGAGTGGCATAATTAAATTTAACAACAATATATGGCTAAAACAACACCAGAAAAGGACGAGTCCTTTTATTTTGCTTCTTTTTTTTTTTGTAAATCACATCAACTTTAATGTTTATTGTTAATAATTACAGACCAACGAAATGCTAAAATATAATAAATGCATATATTATTTTTTAAGTAGCTGGGTGGCTTTTGAATAAATAATTTGTGTTTTATATAAAATTAAAAGGCAACCAAACGAGAGTTTAATGATGCGTTCGATAAATTTCAAAAGTATTAATATTAAACTTATAATATTTTTAATGGTTTTATAAGTGGCTATCAATTGATTGTTTTATGGTCGACGTAACATTTAATTTTTCATTAATTTTAAATTGTTAAAATTTTAATTGAAAAAAAAAAATACAAATTTATTTCTATATATAATTATTGAAAATATGTATTTATGTAATTTGTAGCCTTTTCCGGTAAATTCTGACAGGCAGTTTTTATGATTGAAATGAAGTAAGAACTTCTACCTTCTGTCAACGAATAACTATGCAGCTTTAAGTACACTGAACCAAAAAGGTACATGATTCGAAGGAAAAACTGCATGTTTTTAAAGAAAAAATTCATTAAAAACGCGCCAAGAATCGAGTTCATTAAAAGAAAGAAATCCTAAGCATACGTTTTATGAATTTGTTCCTACGACTATAAAAGGTTCTTAAAATTATTGATTCCTGCATTAAATTAATGATTGGAAGTCATTAAAAAATTCTCTTAATAATTCATAAAACATATGAACTATTTCATTCGATGTAAGTAAGTAAACATGAAATTCATAATTTTTTGCTTTAATTTCATGTATTTTGTCATTCAATGTTACTATATTTTTCATTTATTTTATGACCTTCTGACATAAATTGAAGGAACAGATTCACTGTTTTAATGTAAAGAATCATGAAAATAATGTTTATTGTTCTTAAAAAGTATGAGCAATTTCAGACAATGTATGTAAAAATTCATGGAATTCATGATGTTTTTCATTAATTTTATGAAATCGGTCTGTGTTTTAAATGATTTTATTCATTAGTTTAAAAACTCTGACACTTGTTCTAGGAAAAGTTTCCTAAGATTTATGACGTTTTTTATTGATTAAATGAATGATAGTTTTATTTTTAATGATTGCTTGCAATAATTGTAAGAAAAGTTTCTTTTTTAATAATGAAACAATCATTAATTTAATGCAACTTTTCTTATATTAGTATGAATCTTTTCATTAGTTTTATGTAAGAAATTATGGAACCTAAGCTATTTTTTCATAAAACTAATGAATTTTTTCTTTTTTTTTCCAATGATTTCTATTCGTGTTAAGAACAAATAATTATACGTGCACGTCCACCTGAAATACAAAAGCCCCGATGGCAAATTATTTTCAAGAAAATGGTATACCTGAAAACTTAAAGAAAAGAAAAGAAAAGAAAACTATTTAAAAATAGAACAATTTATTTATTGAATATATTTTTGAATATCAAATTATTGCGTACAACATATAAATAAAATATACAGGGTGTCCGACAGTCGAAAAACATTTCGTGAAAAATTATTTCGAGCGAATAACATTCTACCCAGACACCACATTAATTTCAATGCAGCATTATCTAAAACAAAAATTAAAAAACAAAGTCAATTAGTCAAGGATATTAAACGTGGTTTTCTTAAAGTAATCATTAAAACAAAAGCAATTTTGGCAATCAAAAATGATAGGTTTAATGTTAACGTTTAATGTGTTTTGAAATAAATATATATGTATGAACTAAGAAAAATAAAATTACCACCTTGACATCTGCTTCATCTATTTTTTCAGCATTACCCTCATCTCCTTGTCCCTTAAATGTTTTACTTGTAGAAAAAATTGATTAAGTCGGTTGGCTTGATTTGTCCATCTGCTGACAATCCCTGGGCGATTTCCAAACAACACACCAAAATCCATTTTTATCTAGAAAAATTAAATAATATTATATAACGAATTTATGAAAAATATTCGCTCCTTATAGACTCAATACTTACAAATTTTATAAATCAAGTAGTTGAATAAATTTAAGGTCGTCCACAATGCGCAACACTTTGAAAAATGTATACATACTCGTATTTTTAAAATAACTTTGGAAAAGAAAACTTTGTAAGATCACGTTTTAACACTGATAATATCAAACAAGAAATGAACTCTTGATATGATATTACAAGTATATTGCATAGTAACCGCAAAGTTTATGACTTATTTCCTACTATTAAAGAGTCAGTCATTCAAAACATGAAAATGTTCCGTTTTTTATGAATAAGTTCTTAAAACACCAGACTACAGCCATAGGTGTATAACGGTAATATTTTGCACTTTAAGGAAATATTCCATAAATTGTAAGTAATGAGCAGGGAACGGATTTTCCTAACTTTGCCTTTTTTTTTTGCGTAACCGTAAGAAAGTATAGACTTTATACAAACACGATTCAAGTCCTCCTTATTTCAAATATATGTATTTTATTTTGCCTTTTTTTGCCTTTTTTACCCGTTAGTGCATTTTTTTGCCTTTTTTACTCATCAGTGCCTTTTTTGTCTTTTTTTGCCAATTTTGTTTGTTTCTTTTTGCCTTTTTTGTTTTTTTTTTTAAATAGAAAAAAATTTTGAAACTAAATTTCTACAAATCATAACAGCATGAAATTCCTATTATTTCAGTTGAGATTATTTCGCTTAAGAACATTACCGTAACACAATCTTAAGAAAACAAGTTTGCTTGCACTGAACAGATTAGAAAAAGAAAGTAGGAAGATATAGTAGGTAATTTTCTTTTCCAAATGTAATTTCTTGTGTTTTTCTCCTTTTTCTCATTAAAAAATGATTTTTGCATTTCTCTATAAAATTGATCTTGCATTTCCTTGAACTACAAGACTACAACCCTTTTTTTCCACACACAAACGCATAAATCTATCTTGATCTCTTAAGTATGTGTGGAAGAAATTGTATATATGCAAATATCTACTTGTCACAGCTTTAATTGGTGGTGCCTGGACCTTTCACTCATTCATAAAATGTACCTCTTTTTTGTTTCGATTTCTGAAAATTTCGAGTGAACATGTACAAATATTCTAACCCTTTTGCACTATGTATATATTTTGGTAATTTAGAATCAATTTCGCTAACGAGACTTGGTTTGATACATGTCAGTGTGGGTGCATCCAAGACATGGTATATAAATAGAAAAAATGACCTAATATGAACAATTAGACTCATTTATTCGAAGCGAGCTTTCCAGTATAGTCGAGAATTTCAAATCTAGTAGTGTTTTTTTTTAAGTAATTGAAAAAAAATTAAAGTGGTAAAAATGCCAAAAACGGCTTGTAAAGAGGAAATAAAATTAAAAAAAATTGTGTCGACATTTGGACCAGAATATTTTTCATCAGACGGAAAAATTCTGTTATGCAAATTGTGTGGAGTGAAAGTGAACCATGAAAAAAAATATTTCATTGAACAACACATTCAGAGCGGGAAGCACCAGAAAGCGATGGCCTTGAAGAAAACACCAAAATCTCAAAGTATTGCATCTTTCGTAGCTGGAACTTCAAAAAACGAATTTTACAGCGATTTGACAAAAATGTTCTTGGCATGTGATATACCGTTACACAAAGTTAATCGTCCCGAGTTCAAGGTATTTATGGAGAAATACTAATGAAATTACTAATGAGCTTGCAGTTTATGAAAAAATTCCTACGATTCAGGAATAAATTCTTTCACAATAGTGGGCAAAATCAAACTGTTCCTAAAATTGAAGTGTTAGTCATGCAAAATATGAAATTAATCTTATTTTGTATGAATTAGTTTTTAAAACACCAAATTAATCTTATTTTATATGAATTAGTTCTTAAAACACCAGATTTCTATAACGGCACTTTCATAGCGGCATTAAATTGGTTTTCTTTTTGAATAATTATATTATGTCTTAATAAAAAACAAAGATGATGACGTAAAAAATATATAATATGTAGGTAACTTATTAAAATAAAATTCACAACGGGGTCGCACGAACTTGTTCTTATTGCAAAAGACTGAGAATTTAAAAAATTAATGTTACTAAAAAAACTGTTCAGAAGCATAAAATTCACTTTTTCATTAATTCACTGTTTGCATGCATCAAATGAATGGATTCAAGCATTTAAAGCAATTTTTCTTAAAATGTCCGTTACTCATGCATTGAAAAATATGTTGCATGTAACAAATGAAAAGTTACATACATTTTAAGTAATCTTTCATACAGCTTCATATTAAATTTTGTATGAATTGTTCATATTTCAAATGTAAAGTTTCCTGCTTGGAATTCGCAACAAAAAAAAAATGTTTATGAATATGGTTTCATGCATTGAATGATATTTTGCATGTAAAAAATGTATAGTTTCAAGAATTCTAAGTAATTTTTCATAAAATATCACTTGCTCATGTTGATGAATGTGGTTTCATATAATCAGTTACTTTGTTCCTACAATAAAAGAATAGTTTCAAGCACTTTAAGAAATTTTTCATAAAACTTTACAATAAAATTTGTATGAACTGGTCATACTTCAAATGTAAAAAATCATAATCTGATTTTCCAACAACAATTCTATTGCTTTGGATTTTATGAATGGTTTTTCATGAAAATCATGACTTGGTCATAAAACAAAAATTAATTTTTATGAATTCGTGCATTATTCATATGAATATTTCTTAAAAATTAATGATTTTGGCTGAATGATCGCCATTCATAAAAAGAATGTACAAAAATTTTTTCAGTGTATAGATGAGGTAGGCTGAACTGTATCAGAATGCTTAAGAACAACGAGGTCAAAAGATCTCATGGCTTACCAGGAGAGCTTTGGAAATGTTAAGGTTAAATTTGGGTGGGATGCGAGGATGTGTCAGTCAAATATTGGTGGAAGCAAACATATAGGTTTTCTCCATCTCCATATACTTCATATATAAAAAAGGCGATCCTAAGACCTGTAAGAAATTAAAGTCGTATATGAAATATTATCTTACGTAGTCTTCACCAGTTCTGAAACAATATAACCTACAAGTACATGCATGGTTTCGGCCTTACACGAAATCTTCTCACTAAGGAAATTACTGGAAAAGACCAATGAATATCAATACGAGAGTCAATATCTTTTTACTAATGTCAAAGCCGCTTGTGAAAGCATTCGCCAGCTGGATTTATACAGTTGAGGCAGTACTTCGGATCCCAGGAAAACTGATCCAATTTTTCTGCGTAATATTGGAAAATAAGTAGTGCAATGTCCTTTGTCCAAGTAGGCAAAAACCTATCCGAACTATTCTAAAAGTGCATAGGGTTTCGACTAGAGATAAGATATTATATAAATTCTTCAATCTTGCTCTGCAGCAGGTAATGCACAGGGTACTAGTCATTCAATAAATCTGTCTATCTATTGGGGTATCCGGACGATATCGATATCGACATCATTGGACGTTTTCAGAGTTTCGTGAAAGAGTCGCGCTACATATCTTGGAACGCACCATTGAATACTCCCTAAATCACAAGGAGTATACTTTAGTTGCATTCCTAGATATAGAAGGCGCCTTCAACAATATCCACAGCGGTGTAATAGTGAAAGCACTGCAGAATCGCAACGTAGATAGCTCACTTGGTGGCCTGATAAATTTCATGCTAAAAAGCAGAATTATAAATGCGGAACTAATAGGTAGCTTTACTACAAGAAGGTCAGTCAATTGAGGTACTCCACAAGGTGGAGTCCTATCCCCATTTCTATGGAATATTGTAGTTAATGAGCTGCTAGAAGACCTAGAAGAACAGAGATTCAAAGCGATTGCATACGCTGACGATATTGCTATTGCCGTATCAGGAAAGCATCCTAAAATTCTAATAGAACTCATACAAACCGATCTCAACAAGCTACTCAAATCGACAGATCGTTGTGAACTAGGTGTTAACCCCCACAAGACTAAACTAGTCCTCTTCACAAAGAAATACAAAATTCCACAACTAGACCCTCCATCGATCAAAGGCGTTTATTTTCTCAGATGAAGCTAAATACCTGGGTTTTATTTTAGATAAAAAATTAAGTTGGAAACCTAACATACAGGAAAGATTAAAAAAAAACACAGTAGCTATCTTTTCTTGTAAGAAAGCCGTAGGGAACAAATGGAGCTTGTCTCCACAAATCACTCACTGGTCATTAGACCGATACTCACTTATGGAGTGACTGTGTGGTGGACAGCCTTAGATAAAGCGACACATCGCGGAGCGCTCCGGTCGATACCTTCCGCTGCATTAGATATACTCCTCAACCTCATACTTCTCAACCTCATACTCCTCAACCTCATAATCCTCAACCTCATACTCCTCGATATTCACAGCAAACAAATGGCCGCCAGCACAGCCGTACGTCTCAAAGCCATCTCTCAATGGACCGATAACTCTATTGGCCACACTATCATTCTGAACATATTCGGAACATTCCCAAGTTACTCCGACTACATAACTCCCGTCCTGATTTTCGATAAAAACTTTTATGTCACCATTCCCTCAAGGTCAGCTTGGGAAAAAGGGCCTTGATGGAAAATGAATCAGTACATTTTTATACTGATGGATCAAAAACCGAAAACGGAGTGATTTGTGGAGTGTACTCAGATATACTAAACTTTATTCTCTATTTCCGCCTACCAAACCGTTGTAGCGTATTCCAAACGGAAATTCTGGCGATGGAGGAAGTATTGTCTTGGCTTAAAGAAAACGTGATATCTGTTTCGAATATCCGCATCTTCTCAGACAATCAGGCTGTTTTAAAATCCCTCGCATCAGTCTCTTCAAACTCCATTACAGCCCAAGACTGTCGATTGTCTCTGATGGAGATGGCCAAATAGTTAAATATTCACCTATTCTGGGTGCCGGGACACAGGGACATTCCGGGGAATTGTAAAGCCTATAGGGTAAATATAGGTATGCCTTTAGCTACTAGTAAACTTATACTGAAGCGAATTGCTCTAGACAATCAAATACAAGATGGCTTAACACTACCACTTGTTTGGCATCCAAACAAATCTGGCTCAAACTAGAAGTGGTCAAAGTGTTTGTTGTTCCTCAGTGTCAGTAGTTCGCAGATCAGCTCCATATCCGTAAAAGGTGTCATAACTGGACACTGTCTTATAGGTAGATACGCCGTACTACTCGGTGTACTATCAAATGATTTTTGCAGGAGTTGCTTGGACGAGGAGGAAGAGGAAACAATTCCACACCTTCTTTGTAAAAGCCCTGCTCTCTCTTATTATTTCTATTTCCTTAATGAACCAAGCGATCTCATAAACACAGACATTAAAAGTCTCCTTCGCTTCATCAGAAGCTCCAAATGGTTTTAACTATACCAAAAAATAGTTTCAACGTTTTCAACTAATCTTCAAAAGTCAACTTCTTCATTTGGTTTCTTGTGCCCTGTTCACACCATTGCTCCCATAATGCTCTCTTTTCATCACTTGTAACTGAACTTTTAAGCAATCATTGAAAGGAAATTTAATCTTAGTACATAAGTAAACATTCATTTATAATTAATCTAAAACTTTTGGACTTTCAAAAAACAACGTGTTTAACTTCCATTTAACTCCTCACTCATAAATTATTTTGTTAAAAAACTCTTCTAACGATAAGATAATGGATTATTATTTATACTTTTATAATTAAAAGGCCTTGTTTTGCTATAACATAAATTCCCAAAATAACTCAATTCCGTCAAGGATGCTAAACACACCACAAGTATAAACTTCAGATACAAGACTTAATGAAATCATCCATCAATCTAATTTCTTCATAAATTCACTTCTCTTCTCAAAAAATAATTAATTCAAATCTGACAGCTGACTGACATAAATGCTTTCTCAAGTGAAAACTTGTCTTCCAAATAATATCTACGAGTAGTAGAATGTCCTTTCATTTAAAATAGATTCTTCCTTGAGGGCAAGATGACATTCATACATAAATAAATGTAATTTAGAAAGGAAATTGATTTGGAATATACGAAATTAGATGAGTTTTCGAAGCATGTTGGTGAAATTTCTTGAATACTTTCAGCATAAACATGCAAATATTAAATAAAATAACCAATATTATGCAAATTACAGCATCAATTTTAACTATGCTTTAGTGAAATTAATCTTTTAAAATTTTGAATTACTAGCATATCTACCTACATATATGTACAGAATTTTGAACAAATATTAACATAAAATTCAAAACATCTTCCGTGCAGTCCTTGTACAGTTGGAAGTTGCCCGCTAAAAACCGACTTTAAAACAGTTTTTGAGCAGGTCAATTTATTTGTGTATTTCTTTCTCTGTCTAACCACATGCTTGAAGCTTTAGACCACTATTATACCAATTAGCGGATGAGGAAAAAAAACATTTGCAAATCAATATTCTAATACCTAATTGGTATGAATTAATGTTAGCATCAGAAACAACGTTTTGGAAACGCTTGCGCTTAATTGGTATAAATAAAATTAAATGGTCTACACGACAAGTGCCACATTGGAAAACAATATTTTAATTATTTCACATATTGAGGGGTATTATTTAACAACTAGAAAACGAAAACATTAATTATATATGCTTTTATTTATTTGTTTAGTGATTGGTATAATTTTTTTCAATATGTATATTAAGCTTGTTGACTAAAATTAAATAAATATGAACAACAAATATACCTATTTGCAAAAAAGTAATTATTTACCAGTTTTCTTCCTGCAAGTGTGTTTGCAAGGCCCGAGATAAAAATTTAATTTAATTAATTTCATTGATTAAAATAAAAAGTAAAAGTTTTAATTATACATTAAGATTTACACCAGTTTCCACCAATGAAAGGATATACTTATACAAACATATACTAAATATTGAAAAAATTTTCTGTGCATTTTAGTAGATTTTTTTTTTTAATGAACTTTGCCAGAACGTTGGATTGAAATTCACAGAAATACACAGGAAATCATAGAGTTGCAAAGTAAGGGAACGAATGTATTTATTTCAAAAGTTAAATTTTGTTAGAAAAAGAACGCTAGGCAAAGTAAAGATCGTTAGACTTTTGTCTAAACAGGGATGTTATTTGATAAATCATTAAATTTTTTCACTTTTATTTCAATAGAGATGTTATCTGATACTTGATATTACAACTACATATTTGTTCGGAGCATTAATAGGGAGCGTTCACTTTCTCTAAATTGTTTGACAAGAAAGGCATGACGGATGAAAAACATTTGCGTTCACATTCGTCCAACAGGCTGTCAAACATTTTGACCATGGGAGACGAACTCAGAGTAATATGAGATTTTTGATGAGTAAATTTACTTGATTTTTACATTCCAAGTCTGCAGAATACTTATATTAATTTAATATAATCCACTTGAATTACCGCAATTGTTTATAAAACTCATTTTGAGTTTCTGGAGAATAAACTTTCTGGCGAATGAAATTTGCTTCAGACTTTTTTTTTTATAATTCATTTTTATTTACTTCAATCTTATAACTATCTTAATGCTAGATAAAAATTCATAAAACTAGCCTACTTATCAATAATTTACAACTAACTTACTGGCCCCATGCGGGCACTCTAAGTTAATCTGTATTCTTATAGCTACTGCCTTTCGGCCTAGGAACTTAATTTTTATTTATTTTTTGTTTTTATTGTGCTTGATTTTATTAGAAAATTTGAAAAACTAATAATTGTGTACTATTTTCGTTTTGCTTACATACTACTTAGAACTAGGTCCTTAAAATAAAACTTAAAACTAATTGAAACTACATACTCTACCTAAAATCTTAGAACTAGAACAACCACAGCAGAAAATCTATGTTTTTGTTTTTATTTCTATTTCTTTTGTCAGTTTTTTTTTCACATTATTTTTTCTCTCTTTTTTAATATTTTTTATATATATTTTTTTTTCCTCCATATTTTTTGTTGGTGCCACTGTGCCTACTCTACCTAAAGCTAAACCCTAGACTAAAAATAGGTATGTAAGCCGGCCACGGCTCTAAAACCCCACCCCGACTACCCATTATCAAATGTTGATTGAAGCCACCAAAACTGGTTCTCCTGCTTCACCCTATCAGTTTTGTCCCGTTCGGACACAGCCCTACTGAACCGTAGGAGCTCTTCTCCGTTTTGTGCCAGGACGTCCCGAGTGTATAAGAGCCGCCGCCGGTCCACGGTTCTTTGTCGGACGTGGTAGATTAGCGGTACTGCCAATCTATCCTGTACCAGACCGCATCTTATCTAAATAGAGGAATGCCTCTTGTGGAATGAAGCCGCTCAAGCGTACATTTTCAAAATATTCGTCGTTAGGGTAGAACGCCCCGGAAATCAAATTATTGGTCGAAGTCATGGCCCTCGCAATGTGACCCCGAATAAATTTTATCACGAAATTGTCAACTCTGTTGATCCGAGCCCCGTTGTATAGAGCCTCGTTCGGATAATAGTGAACATGAGAATATTCGGGTGTCCCATGGAAACCAGTACAGCGTCGAAGACACTGCCGCTCGAACACCCGAATTCTCTCCATCTGAGATGGAGCAACGTTGAACCACACTGGACAATCATAAACGATCATCGGCCGTATCAGGGCCATGTAGCAAATAACCTTCACTCTGGGGTCAAGCCGAATGCTGTAAGACAGTCGTTTCGTCAGACCGAAGGCTCCTCTGGCCCTGGCCAGCGCAGCATCTATATGTCTGTCGAAATACAGATACTGATCCAACCAGATACCGAGGTACTTCACTACACTTTTGCTCACTAACCGCTGCCCGTGAGGATCAACGATGACCATCTTGCGCCAAATCTTGTGCGTATCCCGCGGGGCTCTAGCCAACGGTGTCCGGAATAAAATTGTTTCCGACTTCTGGAAATTTATTTTCAGTTTCCAGTCATCGCAATATCGCTGAATGTTCTCAAAGCCACGCTGCAAGAGAACTTTAATAACCTCAACCTTTCGGGCCGTTCTGTACGCAATTAGATCGTCGGCATATGCTATTGAATTCGGAAGGCTACCTAAATGCTGAAGAGAATTGGCGAATTAACCACTCCCTGTTGTAGACCATTCTTGATTTTAAAAGTTGTGGTAGAAGTTACATTGCCACTTTTGACAACAAACTTTCTACCGTTAAGCATATCATAAAGCATATACATACATCAATGGTTTGCTAATGCCAAGTCTGTTCAGTTTCAGATAAAGACCCTCTAACCATACGGTGTCGAAGGCCTTTTCTAAATCCACCAAAACAGCACCCGTGCATTGTTGTTTTGACTTATTCCATTGGATATCAGAAACGAGCTTAGCCGCGGCATGAATTGTGTCATGTCCCGCCTTGAAGCCGAACTGGTTATCCGGAATTGTCCGCAGCCCACTTAATCAGAGCCCTATTAATGATATTTTCGAAAACCTTGCTGATGCTCGGAAGAAGACTTATCGACCGAAGTTTGGACGGATTGGAGTTGTCCTTTCCCTTTTTCGGGAGAGGATGTATCACAGCTGTCTTCCAATGCACTGGATAATATGCATTAGTCAGCGCATTGTTGAAGAGTGTGGCATAAATGTCAATTGCCTCATTCGGTGAATGTCTTAGTACAACGTTAGATATACCATCAACACCCGCTGACTTCTTATTCTTAATGGAACTGAAGATGAGCTGGAGATCCATCTTCGTCACTAACAAGGGACTTGTCGTCATTGAAATGCACGAAACCGCGGTTCTCAGATCGCTATTGCGTTATTTCATTTCGAAGATAGAAGTGATGCAGTAGTGCTCTGTTTTCCAGGTCGTGGTTTGGGCGAATGCAAGCATTCACCCTGTACACTTGCTGAAACGCAGCCTTACCGCATCCACCTTCTCCCTCGGTTCTTCAACTATATAGAAGTCATCGTCCAAGATGGCTTTCTCTGGATCTATTTGCGCTGTCAGGAGTACGTCTGTACTCTCTACTGTTCTCTGGAGCTTTAGACACGGAAGGTCGTTTTGAATATTTTTCCTAAATATCTTATTGATTTCAGGAAACATACTTTACTTGGGTCGCTGGACCTTACAGAACGCATCCTGTTGTCCCAAAACTTGTTTGAAAGATAACCTGTAGTTATCCTTAATCAATTGATTGATATTCTTTATTGACGACTTCAGTGTCCTAACCTCCAGGTTGTGCGGGTCTGTGAATCGTCTGTATAAATTTTTAAGTCTTGTCAGTATACCACTCTAATGTCTATGTAGTGCGTCTATGGTCGCGTTTCTGTAGACGTCCATTTGGTCGCGTTCTTTGTATTTGGGTATTGTCCGTTCCATTGCTCGTTTAATCGTTTCGTCCATCTGTTGTAGGTGTTGGTCAATTTCTGTATTTGTAAGGTTTTTTTTTTTTTTTTAGTTTAGTTTATTTCATCAATCTGAGATTAACATTCTCTTTTAGATTACATAAGTATAAATAAATAACGAAAAATAGTAACTTAAAGATATAATAAATATTTAAAATAAATACACATAAAATACAGAAAACATAAATTTAACATATATCACAATGATTAATGAAATAACAAAATTAACATTACATGTTTTTTAAAAGTTTCTCGTGAACTGTGCATACAAATATCAATCTTTTCAATTACAGCATTAGTTTCTCTGATGCAACGCATAATCGGTACATTTCTACCATAATTACTTCTAGAAAAAGTCTAAATGAAAGCCTATACGAAGGCCTCTACTGGGAAAATAAAAGTTTATTTGCTCTAGCAAGTAAGGACACATAATGTGACTACTTACTATAGGGTAAAAGCGGGTGAGATGGTATACCTTTTTTATTTGTCCAATATCTTCGAAAATATACAACATTTCCTATGTTTTATTTTAAATAAATATTTTTTATTAAACAAGTAATTAAATACTACATTTACAAAGTTTTGTAAAGCTGACTTCAATTTTTAATTAAAATAATAAAAAAACATTAAGAAAAACCATATCCCCCTATGGGGTGGGTGAGATGGTATAACGTGGTAGGTGAGATGGCGCATGATTTACTTTGAATTTATTTTGCCACAATCGTTGCAAGTATGCTTAAATGATGTGCATGAATCATGTGCCCATCTATGGCACATAATACATTGCAACCAATCATCTTTTTTCTTGGTAGAATTGTATTCCTCTGCGTATCCCACACAATTGTTTTCGTCGATGTTGTGTTGTCATCCGGTCTCATCCATGTTAAATATATTTCTGGCCTTGCCCATCAGGTCGTTTTCGGTGACAACTCTTTCTAAAAGATCAAAATATTTCCCAACTTCTTGTCGATCCATACCGAGTGCACGTGCTTGAGAAACTCCTTCTGATTTCCTTATAATCAAATCTGGGTGCCTTTTCAAAAAAAGTAAAAACCAACCCTTTCCTGCTTTTTTAAGATCTTTAGAAAAACGGTGCTGGATGTTATATTTTTCAGCTATTCCATAAGCCATCCTGCAAACTGCATCGCTAGTTGGTGCAAATCCGTAAGCCTGCAACTTTTTAATGTGGCCACATATTTTTTGTTCAATTTCGGTTCCCAAAGCATGGAGAAGAGCCTAGTTGCCTTTCTTCGGAGAATTTTTTTATATGTCTGCGAAGAGTTGTCGGTGGTACGTTTTAAACTTTAGCAGCAAAATTAATCGACATCAGCAGCCTTCAAAGAAACTTGTGACCAAGAATTATGCTTCTTCTTATAAACTATTGGCATCGCAAAAAAATTTAATTCCTCAAAAAGAAATACGATGTTGTGCAAAGGGGCATCAGTAAACTAATGAAAAACTAGTGCAAATGCAAACTAGAAGCGTTTAATGAGTTCACTAACACTCCTTCATTCTGTTTCTCTGAAAATTTATAATAAAGCAAAACAAACTTTGAATTATAAAAAAAAATCATTGGGAGGGTGAGATGGTGTGCGGCCACAGTGCACCAAAGTGAACAAGTGTGCTGTGGAATGCGCCATCTCACCCCCAAAAAAACTTCGCCATCTCACCCTTTTTGTCATTCCCACTAATTTTTAGGCACGTAAAAAAACAGGTAGGATTTTTGCAAACTTTTCATAGACAGGTCACGGTCAATACATTGTTGTACGTTTTAATGTATCATAGGCATCAAAGCAACCATTGACTCACAAAGAAAACAGAGAATAAAAAAGGTAGCAAAAAATTTTTGGTAAAAACAAACCTACGTTTTATTGTTGTCACATTTTTTAATTTTTTTGCATCACAGTAGAGTCGACGGACACTGGTTACTTCGATTTGAAATGAGAAAATGAATACAAAAAGAGTTTTAGGGTTTTGTTTGGATAATAAATGTAGGAGATATTAAGGGTGCGCCATCTCCCCCGCTGCGCCATCTCACCCGCTTTTACCCTATCCTTTATCATCATAATAGAAAAATACTTTCTTCTGACCTCAAGCGTTTGCATACCAAAAAGCAAACATCTCACATTATATGCAGGCATAATAATGTTCCAATTTAGCTTAAAAAAACAATATCTTGTGAAACTTCTCTGAATCCTTTCAATTCTCAATGAATGATTTGCATAGTACGGATTCCAAACCACGCAACAGTATTCCAGGGTAGATCTCACAAAAGCCATATAAAGAGATTTAAGAGCATATGAATCGGAGAATTCTCTAGTGTTCCTTTTTAGAAAACCCAACATTTTATATGCTTTATTAACTATATAGTCAATGTGACTACTAAATGTGAACTTCCTATCAAATATGACTCCTAAATCCTTCTTTTCAGTTACTTTATCTAATGTTATATTATTGATAGTGTAATCAAATACTATTGGTGCAATTTTCCTTGAGCATATAAAGCTTTGACATTTGGCTACATTTAAGAAAAGAAGATTTTTATTGCACCATGATGCAAGTTCACATAAATCTTCTTGCAATAAATAACAATCAATTAGAGAATGTATAGTTCTGAATATTTTTACGTCGTCAGCATATAATAAATAGCTGGAAAACTGGAAAATGTCAGGAATATAAACAAATTAAAGAACAAAGGACCAATGTGACTTCCTTGAGGGACGCCCGAGGTTACTTTTATGCACTTAGAAACATATCTGTGTATCTTAACGAATTGGGTTCGATCAGTAAGATACGAACGTATCCATTCTAAAAGTATGGAGTGGATACCAAGCTTGGACAATTTATATAATAATATTTCGTGGTTAACTCTATCAAATGCCTTGGCAAAGTCAGTAAAGATGATGTCGGTCTGGAGACCACTTTCAAATCCACTAACAACTGAATCACACAAAATAGTGAGATTTGTAGCTGTAGATCTGCCGGAAACAAATCCATGCTGAGAATCGGATACTATTTGTTTTGTAAGAAAATTGAGCTTATCACATACAATTTTTTCAAAAATTTTAGGAATAATAGATAACTTACATATTGGTCGGTAATTACATATTTTTTGCTTTGCTCCAGACTTAAAAATCGGAGATATATACGATGTTTTCCACTCATTTAAAAATTCACCTGTTTTCAGAGACTTATTGAAAATTAGCAACAAAGGTAACGCAAGGGACGTTGCACATTTTTTGATTATCTTGGGAGATATACTATCTGGACCAAGTCCTTTGTTTTCATCAATCCCATTTAACGCTTCAAGTACATCTGATATTTCTAACTGAATAATTCCTATATCAACTACATTAGATGGAGTAAATTCAGGAAGCTCGCTAGGAGACGTAACTGCGTAAACAGATTCAAAATAATCTGCAAAAAGATTACAGATAGTTTGCAAATCACTAGATATAGAACCCGAAAACTCCATACAATCTGGTAAACCACTAAATTTTCTTTTGGAGTTTATAAAATTCCAAAAGCTTTTGCTATCCT
The DNA here is from genome assembly GCA_911387755.1 of Chrysotoxum bicinctum. NCBI lineage: Eukaryota > Metazoa > Arthropoda > Insecta > Diptera > Syrphidae > Chrysotoxum > Chrysotoxum bicinctum. The sequence continues at coordinate 35,220,534 of OU426987.1, forward strand.
TCTTAACTTTGGATTCAGCTGTTGAAACATAATTACCATACAAAAATTTATTTAAGACATCAAAAGACTTTTCGATTACAAGATAGTTCTGTCTGAAAACCAAATTATTTTTGTCTTTTTTGTAGCGTTTATATGCTTTATTTTTTTTATTTTTAAGCTTAGAAAGTCTGTCATTATACCATGGTGGGTTGGAATTCTTTCTACTTATTTTTTTTGGAATAAAATTTTCAAATGCTTATTTTAAGTAAGTTTTAAAAGATACGAACGCTTCTGTTATTTGGCGGGGCTAAGTCTCTTGAACGAATTTCTCTCGCTAAGGCGTTGGTGAAACGAGGCCAGCGCATCTTACTGTAATTGTAAGAATGCGTTGCAAGGTATTCCTCCAACTCCACGCGCGCATTCGGAATCTGAATTACAGCAGCCAGTCCGCAGTGATCACCGTCGTACTCGATTGTCTGTAAGCAGTTTCGAGGGTGATTACCCACTTTGTCTGTAATTGTCAGTCTGGTATCGTATAGCAAAAGGTCCAGAAAGGAACCGCCCCTTGTATACGACGACCTTTCAATAGACAAGCATGCGTTCATTTTCTCAAATTGTCGTGCAGCCAAAATATTTTTAAATCTGCATAGCATGATTGACAAGCCGCTGGATGGAGATTCAAATTATCAAATTTAAGCCAATCATACCTTGCCTGTCGAATATAATTATTTGAGAATGTGAAAGCCCTTAAAGGTGCTCGCAAATATGATACTTTAGTTTGACTCTTGGAGACTAGTTTCACGATTCATTCCTTGGTCAGTTTAGGTGAGAGCTTTAGAAACGTAGCTTCATTACGCCACATTTTTTTACCTCACACCAAACATGTCAAAAAGAAGACAGACGAAACAACTGCAAAAAAAGAATCGAGCAATCAGACTCTTGATGTCTTTTTTCAGCTATAGGCGGTGTTCACACTGAACAAAACCCTCCGATTTTGTCTGACCTTTATGTACTTTTTTCCACACCCTCTGTCAGTGATTTAAAAACCGATTGACATCATTCCCATCTTGTAAGGGAAATTGTCAAAGTAAATATACGAGGCAAAAACTAAAATTTTTAATTCATTGGCTTGACAGATGTTAGTATCCCTTGGCATATAGTTAGTGCGTTGGACTGTCATGCGGAAGGTCTCCAGCTCGATTCCCAGCCGCTGCAAGAAATTATTTTTCAGGGGCTTGCTGCCTCTTGCGAGGAATTGACAAATCCTCCAAGAGTATCTCTTGTAATGGAAAGTGCTGCTCATTAGCCGTTCGGAATCGGCAGAAAATTGTAGGTCCCCTCCGTTCCTGGTAACACGCACACATGAATGGTTGAAAGTTGTAAGTCACTAGATCATACTTCCGGGTTTTAAATATTAATGAAAAGCACTAAGATCGAAATACGGTGATAAGTAGCACTAGGTTCCCCAGGCGTAGGATACACACAGCAACCTGGATATCTCCAGATAGTCGAATCGAAAACCAAATCAACCGTGCTAATTGGCGCAAGGCACGCGTCGAACATCTTGGACGTGCGCACTTTCCGGGGTGCAAACGTGGACTCTGACCACTTTCTTGTTGTGAAAAAAAATCCTGCGCAGAAAGAAAAGAGCGTCCGCAGCTTCTCAGCTCAGGTATCTCGAGGAGTCTAACACCGCCACCAATACCCGTCGGTTTTATTAAACAGCCAAGGAACTTGCATCAAATTATAGGACCGGCACGCAAGCTGTTCGAAACAGCGAAGGAAACCTAGTCACTGAAGCACAAAGAATTGAATACGTATTTAATGGGCATTATTTAGAGGAAGCCACAGTAGAGCAAAGAAGCATAAGACGATTCAATGAAGATCCAGTCCCACTACCCATACTGAAGAGGTTACGAAAGCAATACACAAGCTTAAAAACAACAAATCCACAGGCTCGGATGGTCTACGTGCGGAACTCTTCAACTGTGGAGGAGATATCCTGATAGGTTACATGCATCAGCTCATCAACCAAGTTTTGGAGGAGAAAATTATGCCCGAAGACTGGTCAAATAGCTCCATATGCCCAATCTACAAAAAAGACGATCCTACAGAGGCACATCCCTGCTTAATGTTGCATACGAGATCCTATCCACCGTACTACGTGAGCGTATTAGGCCTTCCTCCAACACTATGATCGTTACGTACCAGTGTGGCTTCAGGCCAGGCAAAAACACGGCTAAAGAGCTACAGAGCAGACGCACATTCGAGTCCGGCATCTTAGTTTATTTTCTTGAGTGTAGTTTTAGACCCTGAAACCATAAAAGTCTTACCAAACAGTTGTTTATTCATTCATTGAACTTCCAGAATTTTTGCTCCACTGAAAAGTGCTTTTATTTTAACCGCAAAACTGATTTTTAAAAATAAAAAATTAGTGTTTCAATTTCATTATTGTTCGTAATGTCTCAGTTAGGAAGACGTCCCGGTAATAAAAACAACAAAAATACTAACACCAACACAATTAACTCTCCCGCTAATCGATCCGTTTTGACACCTTTAAAGCAAACTGACTCAAAATCTAGTGAAGAGTGCGAAATAACGGACAAGCGTTTCAGAGAACAGAGTGACTATATTATAGGTCTCCTCTCGAAGCAAATTACCGATTCCGAAAAAAGAATTTCTGATCAAATTATAAATCAAATAAAAGAACTGCAAAAATCTATTGATAACACTAAAGCTAAAGTAAATGAACTTGAAACTGTGCTTTTAAGCGCTCAAACCAACATCGCAACACTTGAATCCGAAATATCACAATTAAAAATTACCCTCGCGGATGTAAACAAAAAATCAACCATCACTGAAATAGAACTGAACGCCGTTAAAAAAATACAAAACGCACAGGAAAATCGTACTGTGGCATGCGATTTATTCTTATTCGGTTTACCATATATACCCGTTGAAAATCTGGAATCTACCTTTAATTTGTTATGCAATTCGTTGAAAATCAAAGCACCAGCAATTAAAAATATTTTTCGCACTCGCGCCCGCACAGAGTCCAAAGACACACCAATCCTCGTTAAATTCAACACACCGTATGATCGTAATTTTGTTTTGAAATCGATCGCAGAATTTCGTAAACAAAAACAAAGGAATCTGTGCCTAGACGACGTTGATTTGAATTCACCAAACTTTATTTACTTGCGCGAAGCCTTAACTAAGAGCAATTATACCATCTTTCGACATGCATTGGCCTTAAAAAAACAAAAACGGTTATCATCCGTATACACATCTCGCGGGGTCGTATATGCAAAACGTCGGTTGAATGAAACAGCTGTACCCATCGACTGCATCGAGGACTTGGACAGGGATGCCCACTCTTCAATATAATTATTTTAGTACTTTTTTATTTACTACTTTCTAAATTACTACTTTTTCAATTTAAATTTTAACTTTTAATTGATTATCTTAATATTAATATTTTCTATTGTTTTCATTAATTTGCTTTCATTTCATTTTTATTTTAATTAATCTATTCGCACTTTTTATAATTACTGTTTGCTTTCTTCTTCGGGCTAGTTATTTCTCTTTTTCAGTTTCGCTAATCTAAAAATGGTTGATTATACCTTACGCACTATGATTAAGGTGTTGTGTCGACGGGAAGACGGCATTCGGATGTGTCACATTAACGCACAAAGTTTGCTAGTTAAGATGGATGAATTTCGTTTCATTTTCGAAGAATCAAAGGTTGACGTTATTTGTGTATCTGAAACCTGGTTAACTGACGAGCAAAATGATCAGATGTGTTCACTTGAAGGTTATAATATATTTCGCTCTAACAGGGTACGTAGAAGAGGTGGCGGTGTTGCAATTTATGTCAGAAAAGGGTTAAAATGTAGAATTAAAAGCTCATCTCCCGAAGATAGTTTAATAGAATTTGTTTTTGTTGAGTTGTCTAATTTTAATGAAAAACTTCTCATTGGTGCTGTATATAGACCAAATAGAAATATTTGTTTCTCACAACTTATTTCTTTTATTGAGCAAATCTCTGCTCCTTATCCTAATATTATACTTTGCGGTGATTTCAATAGTAACCTCTTACAGGAAAATAACTTATTTTTGAATGAATTTCTCTCTCTAAATCTTCACTCCGTCAACACGTCTACGCCTACTCATTATTCCAGTTATGTCCCTACATTACTGGATCTCTTTCTCGTCACTGACAAAAGGAAAGTTATTCTATATGATCAGTTATCGGCACCAGCTTTCTCAAAACATGATCTCATATTTTTAACATTCGACTTTCAAGTTGAGATTCACGCCGAAATTTTCCAATATAGAGACTTCAAGAACATAAACTATGCTTCTCTTCATTCGGATATACATAATATATGTTGGGACTTAATCTTCTTAATGAATTCACCTAGTGATAAGGTAGCTTTCCTCAACAGAAACATTGCAAATATCTTTGAAATGCATGTACCATTAAAAACAAAAACAAATATTCCCCACAACAAACCTTGGTTCACGAACGAGATTAAGAGATTAATACGGGCTCGCGATCTTGCTTACAAACGTTGGAAAACTTTTCGTCTTGATAGTTTCCCACCAAGAGTTTAGATCTTTACGTAACAAAACTGTTTTAACAATTCGTAATGCCAAAGTTGCTTTATATTCTAGCCGTTTCAATGACTCATTAAGTTGTAAGCAAATCTGGCAAAATCTTAAGAAGATTGGTGTTGGTAAATCTCGGAGTGATTCTTCCGCCGCCGCCGCTGCCGATATAGATATTGATGAACTGAACCGAAGTTTCGTATCTACGAGTAGTTCTCTTACCACGAATACACCTACATCTTCCGCTTTAACCACTGCTTACAATAGCTTTTCATCAGGTCAAAGCTCATTTAGTTTTTCAAATATATCTCCTGAGGATGTAGTAGAAGGAATCCTATCTATTAAATCAAATGCTAGTGGATTTGATGAAATACACCCATTATTTTTAAAACTTCTGCTGCCAGTTCTTTTGCCGTATATAACTCATCTTTTCAATTCAATCATATCCACAAGCGAGTTTCCTACACAATGGAAAATTTCAAAAATTATACCTATTCCGAAAACATCGAAAGGAGACGAATTCCGCCCAATTTCTATACTGCCATTCCTGTCTAAGGTGTTTGAAAAAATTATTCAAAATCAAATTAATACGTTCCTTGATCACAATAACATACTTACTTCGAAACAGTCTGGATTTCGCAAGAAAAACAGTTGCATTACTGCATTAATAAGTGTTTCAGAGGATATAAGGAAATCCATCGATAATGATTACGTCACGTTCTTGATACTCCTTGACTTCTCCAAGGCATTTGATATGGTAAATCATTCTACCCTTTGCAAAAAACTTTTCCATTCTTATAACTTTTCTCCTGACGCAGTCAAGCTGATTTTCTCGTATTTGAGTAAAAGAACACAAGCTGTTGAATTTAATAAAGTGCTCTCCAATTTCCTACCCAACAATAATGGTGTCCCACAGGGATCTATACTTGGCCCTTTGTTTTTTTCCCTTTATGTAAACGAACTTCCAACAATTATTAAATATTGCTCTATACGACTATACGCTGATGATGCTCAGTTATACCTTAGTTGTCCGTTGGGGCTAATCGAACACTATGCCACTTGCATAAACGATGATTTGTTGGAAATTGAACGTTGGTCACACCAAAATAATTTAATGCTAAACCCCAAGAAATCGAAATGCTTAGTGATTTCAAAGAGTAAGTTAGATGTTTCTTATTTTCCCTCATTATTGTTAAATGGCTCCCCTATTGAATATGTTGAATCAGCGAAAAATTTAGGTGTCGTATTTAATTGCAGTCTGAGCTGGAAAAATCATATTTCATATATTGTTGGTAAAACCTATGGCGTCCTTCGTACACTCTGGTCAACACAGTATTATACCCCCTTGAATATCCGAACATTACTTGTCAAAACACTTATTTTGCCTTTGGTTTCTTATGGCTGTGAAATATTCTGCAAACTTGATTACGAAAGTAAAAGAAAACTAACTGTTGCTTTCAATAGTGCAATACGATATGTTCATGGATTACGACGCTTCGACAGTATTTCACTACATGCTTCCCGGCTTCTTGGAATGTCATTTGAAAATCTTCTCAAATTTAGAACGTTGATTTTGTTTTCAGATATACTTCTAACCCACCAACCGGTCGATCTCTTCAGAGAAATATCTTTTTTCGATTCAAATAGATTGGGACTCTTAGTTATCCCGCGTTTTAATTGTCTTACATCTGAACGCCAGTTTTTTGTCAACGCAACACGCCTGTGGAATTCATTACCGCGACAAATTAGAAGTAAAGGGTTTTCCAATAAGAGGTGTTATTTTGATATTCAAAGAAAAATGGCATTTTTGGAGATAAATGATCGGATGTTTATTTCATTATAAAGAGGAAGGTATGCCGTTAATAATGGAATACAACATCAGCCAAATGGCCGCCAAGACCACGCTTACAGGACCATATCCTTTTCATGAAATTTTCCATAACCAAATCGCAAAGTGGCTGCCCTATGTCCTCGATAGCCTCACGAATTTCATCTTTGAGGTCTTGAATCGACGCTGGGCACCAAACAGTCACGCGTTGAGGATGGAGAGGCTTTTCAACAATAACTCTTGGGTTTTCCGAGCCCCAGATGCGACAGTTTTGCTTGTTGACGTAGCCTCCGAGGTGGAAATGGGCCTCATCAGCCACTTTGCGATTTGGTTATGGAAAATTTCATGAAAAGGATATGGTCCTGTAAGCGTGGTCTTGGCGGCCATTTGGCTGATGTTGTGTTCCATTATTAACGGCATACCTTCCTCTTTATAATGAAATAAACATCCGATAATTTATCTCCAAAAATGCCATTTTTCTTTGAATATCAAAATAACACCTCTTATTGGAAAACCCTGTATTAACAGTACTATTCGATTAAAGAAAGCACTCAAAATTCATTTTGCAAATATGAATGTAAGAAATAATTGAATATTTTGTATCTTTATATTGTTTTATTGAATGTTATAATCTCTTAAATAATTATGTATTGAATTTGCCAAATTGAACTTTATTGTAGCTTCTGTACATTTAAAATGCTTCACTATAAATAAGATATTACATATATCTTACAGTGTAAGCTAATCACAAATTAAAAATAAAATAAATAAATAAAAAAATCAACGATAGACCAAATATTCACATTGAGACAAATCCTGGAAAAGACCAACGAATTTCAAGTCGAGACGCACCATCTTTTTATCAATTTCAAAGCCACATATGATAGCATAAACCGTCGCCAAGAGCTTCTTTTGGCGATGTCGGAACTCGGGATCCCGAAAAAACTGATCCAGCTATGCCGCATGACGTTACAAAATACGCGGTGCAACGTGAAAATGGGTAGCAGCTCGTCTGAGCTATTCCAGACATGTCCAGGGCTAGCATGTAATTTCTTCAACCTAGTCCTGGAGCAGATAGTGCGCAAGAGTGGTGTTAACCTGGAAGGCACTATCTTCAACAGGTCTTCCCAACTACTTGGCTATGCAGATGACATCGACAAATGGGTTCAAAACTCCTTTTTCGAAAGACTAAGTGCACGCTTTACAAAACCCTAATTTTACCAGTCCTACTCTACGGCGGCGCTGAGTACTAGACGATAAGTAAAAAAGGGGAATTGATACTGGGAACTTTCGAGAAAAAAATTCTTCGGCGGATATTTGGTCCTATATGCGAAGAGGGCGAATGTAGGAGAAGAATCAATCGTGAATTACACGAGCTGTACCAAGATGTGGATGTAGTCTAAAGAGCCAAAACACGTCGACTACACTGGCTCGGTCACATCGAGCGAATGGACAACAACGCTCCAGCCAAGAAAATCTTCGAATCCCAGTCCCCAGGTTTGAGACGACGAGGAAGACCGAACCTCCGCTACGGGGACTTGGCGGTTACAGACACAAGAGCGCTTGGTCTAGACGACTGGAGGGGGCTCGCAAGGGACCGCAACCGATGGAAGACAGCAATATCTCGGGCAGAGACCCTCCATGGATTGGGAGCCGGATAAGTAAGTAACCGTCTTGATGGAACCACATTAGACATGGGTAACGCAGTAAAAATTGGTGCGTTGATACACTAACTCAAGCGCACTTCACTGTATCAGCGAAATGCATTAACGCAGTTTGCGCATTAAAGCAGTTTGCGCATTAACGCAGTTTGCGCCATAATGCAATTTTTGTTTTAACTCATTTGAAGCAAAACAGCGCAGCGCAACGCAGTTGTATTTTTAACTCATCATCATACAAACTTCGTAGCGCACAAGCGCACACAAGTTGTTCATCGTCGACCAAACAGTCTGAGTGAGAATGGGGTGTCTTTTCAAAAAAAATTTTTTTTTCGTTTGAGGTGTGGAGACGTTTGTACTTATATCTTTTGGTCTGATAGTCCAATCTTCAAGATTAATGTCTTAAATGAAAGATGGAATATTTTCCTAAATACTAGTCTAAAAATTTTTGAGGAGGGACAAAGTTTTTCTTACTAAAAGCGTGCAAGGAGTTCCTTTCGATTCGATTTAAAAAACTCTAAACTCAAATGTTGATGAAAAATTTTACAATTTTAAAAAACTAAAGATGCAAGTTAATTGCAATAATGCTATTCTACAAATGCGTCATAGGTCATTTTGGAAAATATGAAAGAGGAGAGGAGGTAGGGTGACTTTTCTCAAATTTTCAATAAAAATTAAATTTTGATTAAAAATTTAATTAAAATCTTAAAAATATGCCGATTTACATACTTTCTAGTTCTTCTAACTTGATTATTAGTTCTCAGATCTTAATTATTAAAGTATATATTTAAACGAGAAATGTCAAACTTTATTTCTGTGTAAAAAAAAATTCAAAATAACAAAAAATTTCATACTAAAGAGATAATGACGCAAAAATCAATTCGACTCAAATCACTCAAAATTCAAAAGTTGATGAAAATTTTCAGAATTTTGAAACAAAATTACCACCTACTTATTGCCCCAATCCTCTTCTAAAATAATGCTGAACAAAGTTTTACAGTTAATTCGACAGGAAACACGCTAAAATTGGTTGAAAGGATTTGAAACGAAAAAAATCGATTTTCATACAAAAAAGAAATAGAAATGGTTTCATAAACTATTTTTTTATTTCGAAAATATCATACAGATCTTTAAGATTAAAGTCTTAAAATACTGTAGACATTAGACATTCATACAATTTATGAAAAAAAAAATATCAAGTTTTACCCGACTACACTGAAAAAATAATCTGGAGTAGTGATTTTTTTGTTCTCCCTCTTAAGCCTAGTACTCAGTTCAAGTGAAAATGAAAATTTCATATAACAGTGACTGCTGGTTCACTGGCATGAAGTCCGCAACGAGAGGTGAGTACTAAAATGTGGATTGGAAAAACAAATATGTTCCACAACTTTTTACACGCTATGATTTTCATTTCTCAATGTACAACCATCAGGAAAAAGTTTAAGGCAACGTGGAAAACTGTGACATTTGTCAGTTGATTTGAATATTTTGTTTCAAAACAAAAAATTGAAAATTTATAAACAGAAAGAACGAATCAGTTTTAAAAATAATTGTCATTTTTTTCCATTCAAAGTGAGTATCAAAAATTCACGTGGAAAAGTTTATTCTATTATTCTTTATTCTTCGCGTGTAATTTGGAACGTATTTGTTTTTCATTTCACGCTAGGTGAGTACTAGGCTTTAATTGTGGAAAAAATTTAAATAAATACAAAAACCTGAACATAGAAAATTAAAACTATTTTGTATTATTATTCAATATATTTTCTAACCAATTGTGCTACAAAAATAAAACGTAATAACTTTTTTTCTGTGTGAGTAATCGGCTTATTTTTTTTTTTATTTTGTAGGTTACTATTTAGATTTATAAAAATGGATGCTTGGGATACGGAGAAAAGAATTTGGATAGTGCAACGGTACCATGCTTTGAAGTCCGTCATTTCCGTCCAAAGGGAATTTAGGCGGGAGTTTGGCGGTAATCCCCCGAGTAGATGGACCATTATGAGGTTTGTAAACATGTTTGTTGAATCTGGAAGCATCGCACGAAGGCCGTACCATCGAGATGCCAATGTTCGGGTTCAGGATACAATCGCAGCAGTAGCATCTGCAATACAGGCCAATCCGAGCGTTTCGACCCGAAACTTATCGGGGCAAATTGGAATTAGTAGACGGTCATTACAACGGATACTTCATGACGATTTAAACTTGTTTCCGTACAAAGTCCAAATTACTAGCAAGTTAAACCCTCAGGATTTGCCTGTTCGCCTGGAATTTTGCCAAAAAATGATATCAATGGCCGAAGAAGACAACACATTGATCAATTGTTTGTTCATGTCTGATGAGGCCCATTTTGATCTTAACGGCAATGTAAACAAGCAAAATTGCCGTATATGGAATGAGTCTAATCCAGAAATGCTCCATGAGACGGAACTGCACCCAGAACGAGTCACTGTGTGGTGCGCAGTTTCATCAAGGTGTATTGTCGGGCCGTACTTCTTTGAAGAAAACGGTGTAACCGTTACTGTCAATGGGGACCGTTATTTAAAGATGTTGAAGGAGTTTTTTTACCCAGAACTGCGCCGAAGACGTATACCATTCAACAGCGTTTGGTTTCAGCAAGATGGAGCAACTGCACATATAGCCAGACCAGTTATGGCGGAGCGAAACAAAAAATTCGCAAACAAATTAATTTCTAGGAACTCCACTCTTCGCTGGCCCCCAAGGTCACCTGACCTGACTGCACCAGACTTCTTTTTATGGGGTTATGTCAAGCAAGAGGTGTATAAAACGAAGCCCAGGAATTTAACTGAACTAAAGCAGTCCATAACGACAATAATTGAGGCGATCCCAACTTCAACTCTTCAGGCCGCAATGAATAATTTTTTGACCAGGTGCCGCATATGCGTGGGACAGCGTGGAGGTCATTTGCGGTCAATAATCTTTAAAAACAACTAACTATTTAAAATAAAATTTAATTTTCTAACCAATAAAAAAAAAAAATGAAATACATCGATTAAAAAAAAAGTTATTTGAATTTCTTATTGTAGCACAATTGGTGCGCCACCCTGTACTACATCATGGAATTTTATTGAGTTCCGTCAAAAATGTGAAAAATATGGGAGCGCTACAAGGAAGTCAGCGCTTTTTGTATCTGCTTGAATGGTTTTTGTCTGTGCAGCGCGGCGCTGCGCTTGTCAAAAGCGCTATTCGATTATTGAGTTGATGAGTTGATGAACTGCGCTATTGCGTTACTGCATCACTGAGTTACAAACTGATGTATCAGCGCACGTAACGCAGCTGCTGCTTCAACGCATTGCGCTAACGCAGCGCTGCGTTACACATGTCTAAACCACATGTTGTCTACGTCCATATGGTTAACTTTGGGCCATAACGGACAGGTCCTCCTGCTGATAAACACAGACAGCAGCCGATCTTGTGTTCCTTTGACGTAGGAATGTTAGCGGATTGATCACCAAACCGGTCACCACAAATTTGACCACCAAGCTTTGAATAGTCGTCTGCGACACCTCTACAATAAAATAAGGTTTTCACTAACGAACAACCATTTTGATAATAAGGACATGCTGTTCAATCTCGCAACTGCCCATGGTGATTTGGCATCACTAACAGAAAAATAAACAACAGATTTGACAGGTGTCACCAAACATATGCGCCAATTCAAAAACCCTTTATATTGATTGCATGATACGAAACTTCTTTATTTCGAATCTGTAAGCTTATAGTTGCATGCAATCAGTTGCAAACTAATTTCAAATCGGTTTCACCTCAATCAATCCATTTGTAGCGATCAACTTTGATATTCAAAATCCATAATGGGTGCATGGGCGAGGAGATTAAAATTTCAGGACCGATTTCAGTCGAAAATGGGAGGTTTAGCCATTTCCATAAGAAGGCTGGAAGAGAAGCCTGGCAACACAATGTATTCATTTGTCAATCAAAATATTTTATTGTCGTTGCTCCGGATGCAAATAAATTTCGTGATTCTGTTAAAAAAAGCCACAACTAAATTATTAAGTTCAACCATTTAATTTCCATGTAGGTATGCGAACTTCCAAAAATATTCACAGCCAGGGAGGGCAAAATAAAAAAACCTCCCCATAAATCATCAACAAATCCAATCCGCCCGGAATGCCAATCCATGGTCCTCGATGAAATGTCAGGTTAACCGCAGCCACAGTAGTTTAGCTATTTATATTTTATTTTATTTCACGAAACACGTATTGTCGTGAGTCGTGCCATCATTGTCATCGTCATCGTCCATCAAATTAAATTGATTTCAAATGAACCATTCAGCAAAAAAGGATAAATACATATAACCACAGAAAAATGAATGCTTCCTTTAGGTCAATTAGTCTAATGCTTTATGCTTTTGACGACCGTTGTTGTCGGTCATCATACCTCAAATATATCCATACAAAATTAATTTACTCAATTTTCTTCACACCTTTCAATCCGCAGCTGTATCATTTTTCCCCATCTCCAAGATACAAGATATCCATATACATACATTATAGAAGTTTTATAGCGAGCTTAAAGTGTGAGCAATTTAGGTTAATGGATCTAAAATTAGAAAACTCAGTTAAAACTGACAACGAGGTGTGAAAGATACGTCGGAAAACTGGATACCAGCAGAGAAAATAAAGTCAAGGAAACTATACGTCGGAGAAAGCTTGTCCACCCCATCCTGTCTGAGTGGATTAAGCAGGATTGCACAAGCTGTACGTTCTATATATGTAAACTATCTATAGTACCATACAAAGTGTGGTGGGCTAAAATTGAGTGGGTTGAACGTCCTTGAATGAGTTGGAATTGTATTTTTTTTTCCAACTTTAACTATGAAGAAATAGCAGAAAGAAAGTAAAGAAATAGCGTAGCAGACTGTAACGTTAGAATAATTGGCTTGCCTCCAAACGTTGCAGTTGCAGTATTATAGAAGGGGATAAGAGGAGTACTGGACTCTCCTTCACCCTTTAATATAATTACTGTCGAAGGATTCGCTTTGTAGTTCGGAATGTTAAGTTACATTTTCAGGACCGATTTCAAAAGGGCTTTGAAAAAAATATTCGACCTTTTAAAATAAGATAGACTTCTATGATTCATATATTTTTTTATCGAAGTTCCTTAGTACAGATTTTGAATAGGGAGTAGTTTCATGAAAAGAGACAGATTTTTTGAGCAACGGCAGAACTTTTGAGTTACGAAAGATTGTGTGTGCACATTAATTTGGAAGTATGAGTTTTTCGAAATTTAAATTTTTGATAGGGTAAATCGGGGTAAAACTAAATAAAGTCTAAAAATCAATTGATGAAAAATGTCGTGTCAAATAAAAAGAAAATTCTTAAAAATTTCGATTTCCGGGTGTGGTGATTTTTGGAAAAGGGTGAACTATACATTTTTTTTTTTTTTGGAAAATTTTATATTTTTAAGGGAAATTCCTAAATTTCGGAAAGGAAATTTAGTTTCTCAAAAGCGGTTGAGCGAAGATAGTGCATTGGACTGTCACACAGAATGTCTGGGATTGATTCCCAGTCGTGGCCACTTTAGAAATAAGAAGAGTGGGCCAAATACAAGTTTCTTTAAAAAAATAAAATAAAATTAACAACATTAAATTTGTTTCCATGTATTATGGCTGTATAAGTAAAAGCAAACATTCCCAATAATTATGGAACCCATCATAGTTCAAGTGGCTGCCTCTGTTGGCTCGTGGTAGCACATTCTGTCACTTCAATTTTCCAAGACCATTTTGAAAGAAAAAAGTCCAAAAGAGTCAAATCACAGCTCTGAGGCAGCCCAAGCAACACAATTGCCTCTTAGGCTAGTCGCGCACTGGCAACTGTGATCGAAATCAAATAGTTTAATCACCAGTTGAAAGAGAACCGCGCACTGGCAACTCTTTACGCACGCTCACATTCTTTTCTCTCTTGCGCTTATAACGGGTGATTTTTTAAGAGCTTGAGAACTTTTTTTAAAAAAAAAAACTTGCAAAATCTCATCGATTCTTTATTTGAAACGTTAGATTGGTCCATAACATTTACTTTTTGAAGATAATTTCATTTAAATGTTGACCGCGGCTGCGTCTTAGGTGGTCCATTCGGAAAGTCCAATTTTGGGTAACTTTTTCGAGCATTTCGGCCGGAATAGCCCGAATTTCTTCGGAAATGTTGTCTTCCAAAGCTGGAATAGTTGCTGGCTTATTTGTGTAGACTTTAGACTTGACGTAGCCCCACAAAAAATAGTCTAAAGGCGTCAAATCGCATGATCTTGGTGGCCAACTTACCGGTCCATTCCTTGAGATGAATTGTTCTCCGAAGTTTTCCCTCAAAATGGCCATAGAATCGCGAGCTGTGTGGCATGTAGCGCCATCTTGTTGAAACCACATGTCAACCAAGTTCAGTTCTTCCATTTTTGGCAACAAAAAGTTTGTTAGCATTGAACGATAGCGATCGCCATTCACCGTAACGTTGCGTCCAACAGCATCTTTGAAAAAATACGGTCCAATGATTCCACCAGCGTACAAACCACACCAAACAGTGCATTTTTCGGGATGCATGGGCAGTTCTTGAACGGCTTCTGGTTGCTCTTCACTCCAAATGCGGCAATTTTGCTTATTTACGTAGCCATTCAACCAGAAATGAGCCTCATCGCTGAACAAAATTTGTCGATAAAAAAGCGGATTTTCTGCCAACTTTTCTAGGGCCCATTCACTGAAAATTCGACGTTGTGGCAGATCGTTCGGCTTCAGTTCTTGCACGAGCTGTATTTTATACGGTTTTACACCAAGATCTTTGCGTAAAATCTTCCATGTGGTCGAATAACACAAACCCAATTGCTGCGAACGGCGACGAATCGACATTTCACGGTCTTCAGCAACACTCTCAGAAACAGACGCAATATTCTCTTCTGTACGCACTGTACGCATTCGTGTGGTTGGTTTAATGTCCAATAAAGTAAACTGAGTGCGAAACTTGGTCACAATCGCATTAATTGTTTGCTCACTTGGTCGATTATGTAGACCATAAATCGGACGTAAAGCGCGAAACACATTTCGAACCGAACACTGATTTTGGTAATAAAATTCAATGATTTGAAAGCGTTGCTCGTTAGTAAGTCTATTCATGATGAAATGTCAAAGCATACTGAGCATCTTTCTCTTTGACACCATGTCTGAAATCCCGCGTGATCTGTCAAATACTAATGCATGAAAATCCTAACCTCAAAAAAATCACCCGTTAGAAAACAGGTCAACTGTTGCGAAGGCAATCGTTTAGTTTGTGTCAAAACACAAACTTTTTAGTTGCTCGAATCGAGTTGCTCTAAGTGCGCGGTGTCCCATATAAGCCCATATGTTTCATTTTAGCAACCAAACAGTTGCGAAACTAAAAACTGAATGTGCGCGACTGGCCTTACAGATATCTTGAAAAGTTATTTTCCAAGTGTTTTCAACTCTTTGAACAATCTTAAAGAGGTCTGCAATAGTGTAATACCCAAAAAGGCCTAAAGGGGAGGAGTCTATTGTATTGAACAAAGAGTTCTAAGTAAAGTATGTATTTGTAAGACTTCATAAAGATCATTTTTTGATTAATCTATAAAGACACTTTCAAGTGGTTTTCAAGATGTTTATATTTTTAAGTAGAAAGATTGAACTGCGAAGAAGAAAAATGTATAAAAAATGTCTTTCTCTTTCACGCAAATACAAATTTAATGCAATTCAAATAAAATGGATTGACTAATATAAATACACAAACATGGCGAATTCTTTCCTTCAATAATTTATGACTGGAATTACGATATTAGATAATGTATACCCTTTTTATGATTGTGTGTTTTGATTTGCGAGAGAAGATTTAATTTGAAACAGCATACACTACCCTACTTGAAATTAACGCGCCTTCAAATAGAATAGTATTTACAAAGAAATATTCAGAAAAATAATGTTATAATAATAAAATGCCCTCAGAATAAAAAAAAGAAATGACGTTTAAGTATGCAATAGATATGGCCGATTCATGCATGTGTATGTATCGAAGATATTCCTACCTACAGGGTGCTTTATTTTATGAAAGGTCTTTTTTGTTCGATCTGAATAATTTTAAAATGTAAAATAATTTCGGCAAATAAATACAACTCAAAAGGTTTACAAACTGAGCTACATATTAGCACTTAGAATTTTGTATGAAATAAAATTAAATCAACTTTTTTATTGTATATGGTGATGCTAAGATCTCCTTTATACTACAAAACACGAAAAAACATAATAATTGTTTGAAGAATGATTCCGGATTTTTATTGCATTTTTTTTTTAAATTTAAATGTAAGTTGACAGGTTTTATACATCTTACAGAGAAAAGATAGAAAAAGACATACTATATGAAAATAAGTAAAAATATATGTCAATCCTTAATTTTTATTTCACAAAGTGAAGTGGATTAAAAATCTGTTAGAAAGCTATGCTAACTTGAAATTTAATTGTTGCGTCAACATTCTTTCAAGATACAAAATATTGAGTTTAACTGTCAACCGACTAAAGAATCACTGAAAATTCAGAAAATTTGATATTATACATAATCAAAATAATACCCATTATCAATTTTATTTGAATTTGAATTTTATTTCAACATTTCTTTTATATTCTGCCAAAGTTCTTCAAATAACAACATTTCCTTCTTTCATTTACTTACATCCGTAGAAACTAATGACTTCGTATAGTAAACGATAAAACATAAAAATCTAGTAAATAATAATTTTATCTTCAATATACGTTTAACAATGTCACCCTTTACAAAATATATGTATTTTATACAGATACGCCACCCATTTGTTAAGAACTCTTTAAAATATCTTAAGCACTTCACAATAAGATATCGAAACTGAAATTCAAAGCAAAGAGTGAAAAAAGTGTATACAAAGAGTAAAGGAAGAATATAGCTGTTTACAATCAGTCAAATTCAAAGAAAAAAAGAGCAAACAAAGTGTAAGCAAAGAGTAAAAGAAAAAGATAACAAATACACAACAATTAGGCTAGGCGCGCACATTCAATTTTTAGTTTTGCAACTGTTTGTTACGAGCAACTAAAAAGTTTGTGTTTTGACACAAACTAAACGATTGCCTAAAATGAGTTCACTATTTTGTGTAACATATAATTATACGCACCTGCGCGGACATTCAACCCAATAGTTCATCTGTTTTCTATAAGCAACCAAACAGTTGTGCAGTTTTGCTTATTTTTTGTTAAACATAATCATATCCAATGGCGCGCACATTCAACTAAATAGTTGAGTTGTTTTCTTTAAACAGAAGAGAGAAAAAAAGATTTTCGCTTAGTTTCACAATTCACAATTGTTAGGCGAAACAAAACATTTTTTTTCAACCAAAGAGGAAAGTAGTAATTCTTGATGTTAAGCTTTCATAAATACGTTTTAGTGAAAACTTCCAAAGAATATCTTCAAGATGTATTCGAAAGATTAAAATGAAAACCTCTTTCAGCATTTTAAAACTACTCCTTTTAAAGAGGTTTTATAGAGGGTACATAGAGAGTCAATATGGTGACATTTGTCATACATAATTATCTCTAAGATGTTTTAAAGAGCATTTAATTATACTATAACAAAAAGAATATTTTAAAGAGCAAATTAGGAGGTCATAAAGTGAAATGGTATTAAGAAGATTGAACTAACAGCTTGTAAAGAGCTGATACATTTATTGAAGTACTCTTCAAGAGTTTATGAGCCAATTGACATCATCAAGACTGATAACACGATTTGGGAATTTGGTGGGCAAAAGATCGTTTGTGGCATGGGCTGTTTGGCATACTGCACCATTCTGCATGAACAAAGTCCACGTCTTTAATTTTTCGTAAGAAAAAAGTCGGTTAACATGGCTCACCGTCGTTGGTGCCCACAGTTGACCGCAACGTTATTCCCAGCCTTATTTTCGAATAAAAATAGTCCAATGATACCACCACTCCACAATCCGCATCAAACTGTCACTCTCTGTGGATGTATTGGCTTCTGGACAATTACGCCGTGCCCCAGATGTGCAATTTTGTTTGTTAACGCAGAGATAAAAATGAGCCTCGTCAGTAAAGATGATTTTTCGCCCAAAAACCGTTGTCCAATTCAAGCTGCTCAAAGACCCAAATTGCGAAGCGATAACGAAGCGGATGGTCTTGCGTCTTCAATTGCTGAGTCAATTGGAATTCTTCTCAGGCTAGTGCGTGAAACGTTGGTCTGCTGGAAACGATGGCGAGTTGATGTTCCTGAATTGAGTCTCGCACTCTCGGCTATAGCAGTCATATTCTCGTATGTGCCTACCGTACGACGACGACGGGGACCGTGAGTGTTGTCCACTAGCATACTAGTCAAAATAACCTATGATTTAAAAATAAACCACTAGCTGGCCCACCCTTTGCATACGAGTGGCTCTAAGATTGACGATTTTCAAACACAACTCCGAACCAAGTTTGATATTTTTGAAAACTACTTTAGACAGGATTTGAGCGGTAGGGGCACCATCCGGGTTTCAACCTGACTCACTCACCATCAGTTACGAGATCACTCTAATGTTTTTCATGCATCATAGCATTTAGGCCTGACCTGAGGTGAGGCGCGCGCTGTATGGAGCTTGGGGCGCCTAGCATAGGTATGTACTCTGTAGTAGCTTTAGGTCATATGTTTTTGTTTCTCGTGGCAAGGTTGAGTGCATGGGCTGTGAGTGTGCATTATCCGTTAGTAACTTTTCGCTCCTTTGTTTAGCGACTCGGGTGATGAGTGTTTCTATTGGATTTCGTCGGGTTTTTCTGGTATTTTTGTTAGTTTTGCCTATGAGTGCGCAAATATGGTTATCGGGCGTCTGCCTTGGTTGATGGTTGGGCGTGTACATCCGAGGTTGCTAGGCCTCGAGCATTAAGAGGTTTATTTAGAAGTGACCTTCACGGTTATGAAGCTCCAATGGAAGCTATATTCTGGTACCACGGGAGATAGTGCCCCTATGGTGGAGAGGTTTCTCGTTTCGCAAGCCACTTTGCTCTTTGCCTCAGGCTATAATATGATGTAAGCCCTCTTTCAGGGAGTATCGTGGTGTCTTTTGTTACCTAAAATCGAATAAACGAATGGTGTCTAAGACTTATCTTGGATGTAAGAGGCGTAAGATAGGCCTCGCCCCTCAGCAAGTGCTCGGGACATACCTTAAAATGTTCACAGAATTGCTGCTGGGGTATAGTAATGATTCTTCAGAGCAGTGGCCAACGCCCAATTTGACTCTGTTAGTGCGGGCTGGCCCAACATGGAATTGAGCCTTAACGGCAGGTGTCCATATGTTTAACAAAATTTGGTTCTGTTCGGACTAGAAGCTTCAACTCAACAATTTAAAATGTGAAACCATACTGTTCCGTTTCCCAGTAAGATGCGGCAATTTTGATTTGAAAAAACCTAAAAAAATAACGAATCTAAATGGTCTTCATATCGAGTAGAAAATTATTGTGAAATATTTAGGTATCCATTTGAACAAATTCTTGTATACTAAAAGGGAAGAGCGCCATTTCTACTTTCTACTCCAACAACTATTTGAGGCCCGATTCGAAAATTATTTGGTACCAAGCATTCGTTCAACCAATTCTGAGCCCAGTATGGTGGAACCAGGAACATTAACCCTTCTTATATGGAAAAACCTCCGAGTATTTGAAAGGAAGTGTTGAACAGCCTGCATGTAGAGAAGTGTTAATTCTGACATTTGGCACTAAGCTGCTGCTTGCAGAGTGTCAAAAATTGACAACGTCAAACAACTTGGCATGGATATTTTAGAAATGTTTTCGAAAGTGAATACATACAACCAGAGATATTCATGTATATATATGTTCATGCATATGATTATCTGTCAGACTATGATCTGTCGTTAACTCGGCGGAATATTTAATCAAATGATAGGGAGGGACTGGTACTAGAATAAGCTCTGGTTGCGATACAATCCGAAGAGGGTTTACGACTACACGAAATTGATGTAGGACTATCAATAAACCCCTCCAAGACGATCATACAATTTAAGAGAAAAATTCTTCTGACACATATGAAACCTATCCAGTAAGCTGGTGAAGTTATTATTAAAACGCGGCGAGAGGTAAAATATCTAGAAATTACACTAGGAACATTTAGAAGCTATAATTGGGAAAGTCATAAAAGCCTAATGATTTACAAGAGACTTGCAGGCATGTCATGGGGATGCAGCCGAACATCCTCAGATGGATGTACTCTCTGATGGTAAGACCCATCAATACCTATGGTGCGGTTGCATGGCAGGAGAAAACCGATTATCAACAACTAGGAAAATCCTAGAAAAAGTCCAAAGGTTCACGTGTGTCTGTATTACGGAAGCAATGAGAACCTGCCCTACAGCAGCTATATAGGTTGTCCTCCATCTATTCCCTTTACACAACGTAATCGAAAGTGCGGTAATAGGAGCTTTCATGAGATTCTCAAAAGAAGGAACTAGGAAAGGCAAAATTATTGGTCTCAGGGAAGGAGACTTAATCAGCAGTCCAACAGTAACAAACCTTCTTGACATCCCAACAGGATGGTATGATCTAAAAATAAAATTTCGAGAAAGATTTTTTTATAGAGCTTAGCCACAAAAAGGAGTGGGTAGGAGAAGAGATAAAATACACCCTTGAAATAAATACCATCAAGTGGTAAACTGATGGATCGAGAACAAGCGAAGGAACTGGTGCAGGAATCTTTGGTCCTAGAACCAAACATTCCATACCGATGAGGCAGTTCACCTGCATCTTTCAAGCGGAGGTGCAAGCCATAACGGAATGCGTGGATCAAAATTTCGAAAGAAACTATCCGTCTAAGAGCATTGCCATCATGTCAGATAGCCAAGCGGCACTCAAGGCACTGAGCTCATATGCTATCAGTTCTAAATTATTGTGGGAGTGCATCTATATGCTTGGCTAATAAAACTTTGTCAAACGTCATTGGGTATAGCTGGTCACGTCGGTATTCATGGAAATGAACAGGCAAAATTAGGCGGATCAAACAGATATGCAATTACAATCAGCAATGATTCACAAACTGCATAAACTTATTCAGGAATAACCTAAGAAGAATATCAGAGAAGACACCTAGGCTTACACGGTGCGGTCAACTTCTCCAAACTTATATTGCTCAACAGGACCGAAAGACCCTGAGGATACTAAGGTTATATAGGTTCAGTTAAAGTGGCTGTCATTAAAGCATCTGACACACTTAGAGCAATTGAGGTCCATTGTGATACCCCGATCTAATAGGGAACAGAAAGTTCCTTACTATTTAAAGCCATTCGGAGTTTTTGATGAAACGAAGGAGACTTTTAATGTCTGTGTTGATGAGATCGCTTGGTTCATTAAAGAAATAGTGTCCTAGATGAATTTTTCGTCTGTAAGAGAGAGCAGGTCATGTACAAAGATGGTGTGAGATTGTTTCCTCGTCCAAGCAACTCCTGCAGAAGTCGTTAGATACATATAAGACAGTGTCCAGTTATGACACCTATTACGGAGCTGATCTGAGATCTAATGAGGGACAACAAACAATTTGAACGTTTCAAATCTAGTTTGGGCCAGATTCGTTTGGTCGCCAAATAAGTGGCAGTATTAAGTCATCTTGTGTTTGATTGTTCCAGAGCAATTCGCGTCAGCATAAGCTTACTAGTAGCTATAGGCATACCCATATTTACCCTATCGGGCAGGATAAGCGTTTCCGTTCCAATTGTGGCGAGTTCATCGGCTTTACGATTACCCGGAATATCTTTGTGTCGCGGCACCCAGAATAGGTGACAGTCTTGGACTGTAATGGAGTTTGAAGAGACTGGTGCGAGGGATTTTAAAGCAACCTGACTATCTGAGAAGATGAGAATATCCGAAACAGATATCACGTTTTCTTTAAACCAAGACAATACTCCCTTTTCAGGATTTCCACTTGGCATACGCTACCATGGTTTGGTAGGCGGAAATAGAGACTAAGGTTTAGTCTATCTGAGTACACTCCACCACCCACTCCATTTTCGGTTTTTGATCCATCAGTATAAAAATGTACTGATAAATTTTTCATCAAAGTCCCTTCTTCCCAAGCTGACCTTGAGGGAATGGTGAATGGTGAGGTTGAGGTTGAGGAGTATGTCTAATGCAGCGGAAGGTGTCGAGCGGAGGGCTCATGTACGTACATACACGCTGAACACTGCACTTTGCTTAGTTTATCGTGATTTGTCGTTTTATCTAAGGCCGTCCATCATACAATCACCCCATAAGAGAGTATCGCTCTAATGACCGCAGAATATAGCCAGTGGGTGATTTATAGAGACAAGCCCCATTTGTTCCCCACGGCTTTCTTACAAGAAAACAGATCTTATGTGGCTTTTTTTACTCTTTCCTGTATATTAGGTTTCCAACTTAATTTTTTATCTAAAAAAAAGGAAAACAAAGTCAACCGACTTTAAACTTAGAATTTTTCATGTAAAATATATTTTAATAATTTTTACATATTTTATGAGGTTAAGTCCCATATAAGCCAACATTTTTTAAAAAATGTTTTTGTCAAAAACATGATGCTTTGCACAACAACAGTCGATAATATTGTTATTATTCGGGTCTTTCTCTTAAATGTTTCAGCATGCACTTCTTCATAAGTCAATCATAATATTGCTTACCAATTTTTTTTTTAAACTTTCCACTTTGAGGGTACCCAAAGCCACTTTTTACAATTTACAATTTACACCATTAATTCCTATTTCATACATTTTATGTTATCAATTCTTTCATGAGCCAAATTCTCTTGTCCTAAAGAAAGAACCCTTAAATTGGAGAACAGAAACGAATAAGAAAAATTTATCACAACTACGTGATTTGCTTATTGATGCAAGCCCTTTTCCCATTTTCCGCATGTCCGTCCAGCACCAGCCAAATAAGTCGCTTCTATACATACATACCACATTGAGTAGAGAGGATATCCTTTTAATTTCTTATTTATTTTCGGGTCCGTTTTTCTGCACCAATACCTTTTACAAGGAGAGGGCATCCTGGGTTTTATTGGAATAAGAGAATTGATACACAAATGAGGGTAAGAATTCGTGCCAGAGGGAATAAGGGGAGGGGGATGTCTTACAGACGATACCCTCTAATTATTATTCCATTTAAATCAATAGAACCACATCAGAGAGTGAATTTAATCCCACTAGTTCTAGCTGCCCCACAACCCTCTACTCCCCTTTTAATAATACCCAACTCACGCACACACACACCCGCCTATTAAATTTCATTCCAATTTTCTTGGCTTTGTTTTTATTCCCAAAATCGATTGATTGAATCTATGTAACGTAAAAGTAGTGGGTTCAATAATAAAGAGGGTTTTTATGTTGCTGTGTTGTGTTTTGAAGAAAGGAGAGTGTTGCTGTTTTAGCCGTTTTTGCAGTACTGATTGCTTTTAATATTGGCAAATTAAAAGTATATGAGTGTGTTTATTAGATAGAGTTGATGATTTTGGGTGGGATGGACTTTGAATATGGAATGGGATATTGTATTATTATTGCGGGTGAAACTGGGCAGATGGGTGATTGGTTAATTCATGATCCGGTGTAATAAATTTTGAGAAGGTTTCACAATCGTACAGGGAATTGAATTTTGCGGTCGGACAATGATGATGGCAATGTGGCTGGTTTAGGCACTTATTGAAGTAATTTCGGCCACATGCTGTTTTCAAAGGAACTTCAGAGGATGTAAAGAGAGATTGTTTAATAGACACAGTCGAAGTGAGTATAAATCCATAGCTACGTAGGTATATGCAAATGTAATAATGCGGTTGAAGGTAATGGTCTGTTCGTTTCGCCAAAGCCATTTCCACAGAACTCAGATCATTGTTGATTGATGGATGAAAGGTACACAAAATGTCAGGACAGGAGTCGGGTTTCTGAGTTATCAAAGAATATATCCAGAACTAATAAGGTGAACTGCTAATTATATATTGCTTTTAGCAAAAGCTCATGTGACAGTGATGTGTGGCTTGGCTTAATGGATTAGGTACCTTTAGATCCATTGTAATTAGGAACTTACATTAAGAATTATCTCGATTCATAGGAATGGTGGATGTTAGAGAGAAAAAGAGCAGTTAATATATACCTTAAATGAGAGATTAGACAATTTCAATCTAGTCAACTACTTTCTCTGATAAATATATTAAAGCCTATCAGACCTTAGTAATTTTTGACTGACTTTGCTCATCGACTACAATTAGACAAAAAAAACACTCGCAGATTTTTTTTCTCAAAACAACCTAGAGAATTTTGATCCACTCTTTAGGATGTCCATCCTCAGGCCATATGCAAAGAAGGACTGGAATGATTGCTTTATTAAAAAGATTTTTTTGGTTAAAAATTAAAAAACCACAGACTTTTCTGGTTAGAGTTATCCGGTGCCTGGAAATATGAGCTACTTAAAAAATTGCCCTTCCTTCAATTTATAAAATAAATAATTTTGGAGTAATATTCTTAAAAATACAACAAAAAATGCTCGACCTAGTTAAAAATAAATCTTGATAAAGTAAAACTTTCATAAGCATAAAATTAAGTTCTTAAAGTCTTAACTAATTTTCTTAGTTGTTGGAGATAAAAACAGAATGCCATGTGATCTCTTAAGCAAATATGAACTTATGCAAGAACAAAAATTATTAGCTACTGTAGCCAGCTTTAATTTGTATAACTGTTCAAATAAAAATCAAATTTAAGAAATTACTAACCCGTTTCTGAGATATCGAGATTCCAAAAAAATTGAATTATTTGATTATATGTATGTACATATTTTTGTTTTTATTTATATATGCAATTTTTTTGACTATTTAGAAAATTATGGCTGCCGATTTGAATGAAAATTATCTAGGTAGTAGATATTAAAATAGGTTTTCGAAATATCGAGTGGTCAAATTAATTTTTAATTCGAATAAACTTTTTCGGGGTATAGCATTATTGATCAAAATCGATTACAGCGTTCTTGAGAAAATACCAAGCAAACAAAATTCTTCTATGGGAGGTACCATTAATAAGCATTTTTCGGAAACATTAGCTAGCTTTTGCTAAATAAAATTTGTTCTATTTTTGTTTTTATTGAGAAATCATATTTTCTAAAATTTTTAAAAAGTTGTGTCTGCTTTACGGTTATATTTCGTCTTAAAAAAACGTTGGAGTTAAAAACGGAATGCCATGAGATTTCTCAGGCAAATATTAGTCTATGCGAGAACAAATATTATTAATCGTTGTAGCGGCCTCTTAAAATAAAATGCACATCGGGGTCGCACGAACATGCTCTTATGTAAACGACTAAGAATTTTTGAAAATGGTTTTCGAAAATCGTACTTTTCTCGAAAACGGTTCCGAGAATTTTGCTAAAATTGTTTTGCTTTTGATAAATCTTTACGATCTATAATAATTTAAAGAAAAAAAATTTGTAGTCTAGATATTACTGACTGTACCTACCATCGAACGATTTTTTCGAATTTTGAATTACTCATTATCGGCATAACGAATTTTAACGAAATTTCTTATAAAGAAGTTCCTAAAAAGTTTAAAAAACATTGTATTTAAAAACTTGAGAAAAAATATTTTTTCCATTTTTAGCAAAAAATGTAATTTTGTTTTTGAAGAATTCGATATCTCAAGAACGGCTTAGTATTTTTTTTGGAAATTAGATTTTTATTCGTACAATAATAAAACTTAAGGTTGGCGTACCAAAATTTTTTCTTAAAAATGTTTTAAAAATTTTGTTGATAAAAGCTTATTTTTTTAAGGAACCACTACAACGACTTATAATTTTTTGTTCCTGCATAAATTCATATTTGCATAGCATTCTTTTTTTATCTCTTACTACTAAAAGAATTTAAATAAAATGCACGACTGGATCGCACGAACTTGCTCTTATGTAAAAGTACTTTGGAGTTTAAGATACATTTTATAAATATAAAACATGAATTTAAAATGAAATTGCCGTCTGATTTCTGGAAAAGTATGAATTTATGCAAACAAACTTTAAAAAATCGTTTTATTATTAAATAAATAATTTTTTTATGTAAGAAATTTCTTTAAAATTTTTCAAGAAAAAAATGTGGGATGCGAATTTTAAGTATTTAATAATATTGATTTTTGGAAATAATTTCAAAAAATAATCGTTCATAGGTTTTGAAGATATTGATTTTTCAAAAAAAATTTTTTTTCAAAAAAAACCCAACAAATAATTTTTTGAATATTTTTATATACAATATTATTTAAAACTTAGGGGGACTCCTGCTGAAAATTTTTGGTTAAAATCGTTAGAGCCGTTAATGAGAAAGTCGAAAATCAAAAAAACGGTTCTATGACAGGTACCGTTAATAACATAATGCCCCAAATTTTTTTTTTACCAAAATGTAGTCCATGTCCATAATATCGCACCTAATTTTTTTTATCAAAATCGTTAGAGCCGTTTTCGAGATAAATAAGATTTTGCATTACAAGTGTATGGGGGGTACCGTTAGTTTTAGAGCTAAAAAAAAAAATTCAATTTCCCCTCTAGGGAATCACCGAAGACCCATAACTACCGAGTTTGAAGAAAATAGGTCCAGTGGGTAAGGCTGTAGAGAGAGGTACAGACATACAGACAGACAGACAGACAGACAGACAGACAGACAGACAGACAGACAGACGGAATTGCCGGACCCACTTTTTTCGTCTTCGCTATCATCGTAATGTCAACTTTGATCAAAATCTCGAGTTCGATTTTTTTTCCAAATGCAGAACTTGCCCTATAGTACCTATACCGCAAGTAAAAATTAATTTTATCCTTATGAACAGTTTTCTTTAATAACATCCGTTTTTAAAATTCCTAGTCTATTACATAGGAGCAAGTTCGTGCGACCCAGTCGTGCATTTTATTTTCTTATATCTTATAGATTATTTTAAGAAAATTTTATTTATCAGGTTTTAAAAAAATCAAGCATGGGGTTTTCGAAATATTGAGTTTTCAAAAAAAAAACTTTTGAAATTTTTTTTTTTAAAATCCAAAAAAATATTTTTTGAAAATTTGAATACACAATTATATTGAAACTGCTGGAGAGCCTTAACAAAAAAAAATTATCAAAATTGGTCGTACCGTTTTTGAGAAACCAAAAACAAAAAAAATGGTGCCAAGGGGGTTACCAAAAATAATAATTTTTTGGAAATTTTTTTTAACCATTACCTAGCTTTAAGTAAATGACATTTTTTGAATTTTTTTTAAAAAAATCTGTTTGACAGTTTTTGAGAAAAAAAAATATTTATAAAATTTCGAAAAAAACGTACGGTATCGTTTTTTTGGATTAAAAAAAATAAGAACCATGTTTGGGGAGGGGGGGGGGGGATTTAAAAATGCTATCTACCAAGCTTTAAGAAAATCATCCGACCCGTTAAGGCTGTAGTCGAACAGAAAGACCGACAGACTGAATTTTGAGACAAATTTTTGTGGTCTTCCCTATCATAATCATGTCAAGTCTGCTATAAATCTCGAGTTCGATTTTTGCACTTGCACTTGCCGTATAGTACCCCACAACTGGTTCAACGAGATAAGGTAACTTTTTGAGAATGCATTGTCACCCGGTGAACCTGTTGTGGGTCAAATTTGGAGTTCTTTCCAAACGCCCATTCAGCGAAAAAAAGGTATTGTCTATGGTTATGAACTGTGAGCTCATGGGTCGGTTAAATCTTGTATATACGGGTGTAGGCTAGGGTGTGTCAAAGTGCTCAACTATGGTATTTTCAAATGTAATAGCTTTCAAAAGTTGCATTGCTTATCAAAATTAAATCCTGCGTTTACAATTTTCATTTTAATTAATATCTTTGGATCGCTCAAAAATAGGATGAAATCCAAAAAATTTTGATTTTTCGAGATTTTTTAAATATGTGTTGTTTTAAATTGCACCGTGTGGATACAAAAAAAATTATATAAAATATTTTTAGGCTTTCAAGTCAAAGATAATTGCAAGGAAACACTTTTAAGCTTATATTTGTTTAAATTGAACACTTGATAAAGAAGCTATGAAATAATAAAAGAAGGAAGAAAAATCATTTTTTTATGTAAATTCGTTTTTTACTTGCGATATATGTAGGTACTATAGGGCAAGTTCTGCATTTGGAAAAAAAAATCGAACTCGAGATTTTGATCAAAGTTGACATTACGATGATAGCGAAGACGAAAAAAGTGGGTCCGACAATTTCGTCTGTCTGTCTGTCTGTCTGTCTGTATGTCTGTACCTCGATCTAGAGCCTAAGCCACTGGACCTATTTTCTTCAAACTCGGTAGTTATGGGTCTTCGGTGATTCCCTAGAGGGGAAATTGAAATTTTTTGTTTAGCTCTAAAACTAACGGTACCCCCCATACACTTGTAATGCAAAATCTTATTTATCTCGAAAACGGCTCCAACGATTTTGATAAAAAAAATTAGGTGTGATAGTATGGACATGGACTACGTTTTGGTAAAAAAAAATTTGGGGCATTATGTTATTAACGGTACCTGTCATAGAACCGTTTTTTTGATTTTCGACTTTCTCATTAACGGCTCTAACGATTTTAACCAAAAATTTTCAGCAGGAGTCCCCCTAAGTTTAAAATAATATTGTATATAAAAATATTCGAAAAATTATTTGTTGGGTTTTTTTAAAAAAAAAATTTTTTTGAAAAATCAATATCTTCAAAACCTATGAACGATTATTTTTTGAAATTATTTCCTAAAATCAATTAATAATATTGATACTTAAAATTCGCATCCCACATATTTTTCTTGAAAAATTTTAAAGAAATTTTTTATATAAAAAATTTATTTATTTAATAATAAAACGATTTTTTAAAGTTTGTTTGCATAAATTCATACTTTTCTAGAAATCAGACGGCAATTTTATTTTAAATTCATGTCTTATATTTATAAAATGTATCTTAAATTCCAAAGTACTTTTACATAAGAGCAAGTTCGTACGATCCAGTCGTGCATTTTATTTTTTTACAAAAAAAAAAATTCTTAAAAATCAACGGAACCACATACAATATCGTGGTATATCTTTTTGTAAAAACAAAAATTTTCTGTATTTTGTTTAGTTTTTTTATAGTATCTATACGTAAAAAAAAAAAAATTACTGTAAATTAATTTTTTTTTTCAACTTCAACCGATTTGAGCGAGCCAAAGACGAACGATATCTTATTTTATTTTTACATGTTCTTAAACCTAAGACCCTAATACAAGTTTTGAGCACTATTACATTTAAAAATAAGACTATTTTTTTGCGGCCATACAAAAGTGACACACCCTAGTGTAGGCCCATGTCCCGACGCAAAATTCGAAAATTTGCTAAGTTGAAGCCTGCGGAAGGTCGAAACTTGTTGGACACAGCGTGGTATCCTTTGACGTACGAATGTTTTCTGATTATTTTTATTTTTTTTAAGAAACCCCAATCACAATCAAACAGCATGTTTTCAGCATCAATTGAAACTTTTTTTGTTATTTTTTGGATATTCTCATTAACAAGATAACCAATTTTTATATAAATTGCAGTCACCTATTTTTCTTCACAAATAAACCACAGTCAAATGCAATCTTGCTTTTAGGCTTTAATTTTAAACTTCCACTCAACTTTTGGCATGCACTAAATTTTCTTAATTGAAACCATTAAATCTGATGACCATTAGGCAGGTACTTTATACATAAAGGAAGAATATTTATCTTTTATGGCTTTCTGAGTGTTAAGATAAATCTTCCATTCCATCCCTATCACTATCGCTCTTTCTATAATGTCTCCTTGTTGGTCGCTTTTCAAACATTATAAATTCTGTGGCTTGAGTCAAAATGTTGAATAAGGCCAACAAGAAATATTGGAAAAGTAATAAACCATCTAGAGTCACGTACAAACCTGAATGTCCATATTATTTATTAAACTCAAAACCAAGCACCTTCTCTTGTTCTAAAGAAGTAGATTCTCCAGCGACCCGAAGGACGCAATATTCATAGTCTCTTGAGATACTCGTACCTAGTATACCTATACACTTCCACAAGGAATAGTAGAAGAAGCCCGAACATCTAACCATTGCCATTTTCACTTAAAAATAAAATTATTATTAGATAACTATCGAAGAAGGAGCAAGCCAAGAAACGAGAAGAAGAAAAACAGGAATATAATAAAAACCATCAGGAACAGAATGCGACCATCCAGGGACATTATGCTTTCGAATAAAATTTATTGATATTACTGTTTGTGGGTTATTATTATTTTTTTTGTTTTTGCTGGATCGGTGTTTCTTATTCTACACGAGAGATGGCGTAGGAAGAGAGAGCACAGATGGACACAGATAGCAAGTACCCAGGAAACATCATTTACCTTGGAATATAATACACGTGTCGGTTGGAGGAAGAAAAATGAACCAAAGGACGAGCAGCACAAAATCCACTCACACTTTTGTCCTTTCTCCATCTTTTTTTTTTCTTGCTGTTTGCGGTAATTTAAATAAACCTTGGAAAAGTAGTCGATGGCTGTGTTATGTTCTCAAGATCGGATAGGTAGGTACTGGGGCGGTAAGTGGAAGCGATGGAGAAGCTTTTTCACGTGCTTAAAATTTTCAACTATCACGTTCAATTGTTGGAAGATTTTAGATTTACGATAAATTGCTCCTAGTTCTACTGCTGCTGATGGTCTATATATTCCTTAGCTCTTGCTATCGCCGGCCATCCCCAGCCGCCGCCACTACTGAGCTGCCACATCACATCGGTATGATGGCGTGGCAAAATTTCTCCACACAACGACGCGACGTGATTTTAAATATTCACAATGCTTTTAACTTTTATCTTTTATAGCTTTAATGGAGTTTAATGCATTCGGTTTTTGGTTCAGTTAGATAGAGAGTTTGAAAAACAAAGTTTGTTTTTTGATTTTTTTGTTTCCAAAATAGTTCGGTAGGTTAATGCTTAATGCCCAAGCACTTGAGAGCATTACCACATAAGGATTTTCCAGTCAGCTTGCGTGTACGAGTATGTGTGTGAATTTTTAGTGTTTCCTTGTTTGCTTTGGAAATCCCCGATATGATTACAGTTTTTATTTTTATTTTTGTCCTTAACCCGGAGAAGTTTCTGACTATGAGAGTGTGCTATTCAACAAAACCGTGTATTTTGGATTAAGCGTTATAAAATTCGGTCGAAGTCAGTTGGGTGTGCGAAAGGATTTATCCTAACATAAACTTGCCCGAATAAGTTTTTGAAGAGCATTTTATAATTAACGCTGCACTCAATTGGAATTGCAAATAAATTTGCTTAACGATATGCATTTAGTTTAATTATTACTAGAAATATCACAGCAATGAGATTGTTGGAGTTTATTATTTCTGTTTTGTATACTAGGATTTTAGGACAGTTATGATATTTCGAGAATAAAATTAAATGAAATTTAAATATTTGTTTGCTTCTTGCTACCAGGGGTTTTTCTCTTCTCGTTTACTTTAAGACAAAGAAGTTACGCCCGTTCTTAAATTGTCTCAAAAAATTCTATCACGAAACGTTGAGAACAGTACATCAGGTGATGTCCATATTGTTCGCTTACCAACATACCCTAATAGTTACTCTGTACACCATGTGCTGGAGAACTATATTGAAAAATTCACATCATAGAACATCTCTTTACCGAGAACCTGTGCAAGTTGACATAGTTCCGAAGAAATATTAAAGCCCCTCTACACGATGAACCATTGATTGCCCGTCAGACGGGCTGTAGAACATGGATGAAGGCGCTGTCGTAGTTGTTGCAATGAGACCCACCACGTGTGGACGGTATCGTCATCATTGACCCACTATCTGTTGGTGTTACCGCGGAAAACCCACATCAACGTCATCCAGGGATATCCCACTACATCATAAGCCTTTCGACATCATCATATTGGTATACTCGTAATTAATCGGACATTGCCCCGTCTATTTTCATCCACTGCAAAAAAGTTTTTCAGGGGTTTGCTACCTCTTGCGCGGAATTGACAAATCCTCCAAGAGTATTTATTGTCATGAGAAGTGCTGCTCATTAGCCGTTCGGAATCAAAAGAAAATTGTAGGACTATTCCATTCCTGGTAACACGCATACAGTAATGGTTGGGAGTTTTAAGTCACTAGATTAGATTAAGGCTCTTTATGAGTCGTCATGGCCTCTACTTTTTTTAGTTTCCATTGTTATTATAAGCAGTTTAAACTTTGCTTAATACAAAACTAAAACAATATTCGGTTAAATAAATAAAAGGTCTTTCCTCGTCAACAGATCCACAACAACTGATCATATCTTTATTCTCTCATTATATTCTTCTACCTAACCGGCGATCTCTCTCTATTAAATACAATCATTATATCTTTCTTTCATTATATCTTCTTTCTGAACATTTGTTTTTCTTTATTCTTTCTGCTGGAAGTGTTGCTGTTGCCACATTATTATGCGAGACAGGTGGATCAGTTTTATTGGGATATCCTATTCGGCTTTGAACTCTACACAAAGATTTTAAGTTTAATGGTGTGTCCCAGGATTTGTGTCAATATTATTTGGTGTATAGGGTCGATCTTCCTGTCCCAAAGCAGCCACCCCGATGAGTTTCACCTTGTCATGGTGGGGTGGCTTACGTCTTTCTCTGGCTTGCTAGAGTTAGACAACTAAGAAAACTCAACACGTAGAACTTATATAAAATAAGTCACGTGGCATACACATCAAAAACGATCGAGACATCTCTTTCGTATGTGTATGCAAAAGCAATCTAATGTAGTATTAGAAAATGACGTTAAAATCAGATTGCTAGATAAGAAAATTGAAATTTTGAACGCTTGGAGGACATCGGTTGTAGTTCAAGCCATGTCCGAAAAAATCTCGGTGCTATACCCAATCTCAGAATATGATAGATCCTATCTCTGGGTCCCTGGTGCTGATTTATACAAATCTTGAACAATGTGATGTGGGGGTCACGGCCTTGACGAAGGGTAGTTGAGCGATATGACCGTCTCTTTTGCCTGGAGTCTTGGTTTAGCAATACAATGGACGGTCCTTCCCGGTACCTGAAATTAAATTGCGGGGAATGTCTCTATCTCCTTTGGTGTAGGACGAGCAAGACTAATCTAATTCGGTGCAGGTTGTGGTTGGCTTTGGTCGGCTATGATCTGCATCTTTATTTTTGCTTAATTTATTAAGCGCATATAATATTACTGGTGACATTTTTAAAATGACTCCATAATATAAATAAAGTAACAAGTATGAACAATAACAAGATGAAGATATCTCCATAGAGTGATATCTATAAGGTTATGGTTGGCTTTGGCCGGCTATGATCTGCACCCTCATTTTGCTTAATTTATTAAGCGCATGTAATATTATTGGTGATATTTCTAAAATAACTCCATAATATAAAGTAACAAGTATGAACAACAAGATAAAGATATCTATAAGTAATATCTATAAGAAAACACCCTAATTGGGTACCTCGGGGATAGTGATTACTAATCCCCCGCTAATTATAGCCCCCATGGAGTAAGGACCATGGAATCACTGTCACTGGGAAGGCCCTCTGTAAAGAGAGCTCGAGGTGGCTGTGGTTATACCAATCGAGTTACGCGATTGGCTATTGTGGCTTGCTGCAATAGTTAGATAACACAATTAGATCCGTACCAAAGGGTAATGAACTGCCTACACAGTACAAAATTTGGAACAACCTGGAGATGCCTGATTCGCACTCCCTTGACAAGACCAACGGTGATGCATTTGCTGGAATGCGGAGAAAAGTTTGTCTTGGGGGGTTAGTGTTGCACGAGGTTGGAAGGGTGTGGCCACCTTTCATCCAGATAAAAGGCAACTGGGACCTAGTCCTGGGCCGTCAGTGCTTGAGGTTAAGCAGTGGAGTGAAGGCTTAATCGCTAGGTATCCACTATAAAGCTTAAATTTCAGTTCTGTCCCAAAGCAGCGCGGGCAGGATTGTATGGCGGGCTCGAGTCGTATGGCTTGTCCTGGGCTTCACTGAACTCTCTATCGTTTTCCTCCCATACGCACAGACAGGCCTTTGCGCCTGGGTGCTGGGTTGGTCAACTTTAGTTGATGTTCTTTGGGGCCTGCTCAGCTGAATTACCAGCGAGTCGGAATACTACCTTGCCTTTTGCTTGTGTTTCCAGGTTCCTATCGACCTCCTCGTGGTGTCCGTGGATAGGTTACGAGAGTAACTGAACCAAATAGATGGGAACAAAAACGGGACGGTATCCATTAAAAGTAGGAATCCGCTAAGGAGAGTGTTACAACTCACCTGAGGAGTACGCATATCTGGACGTGGTTTCTACTTCGATCAGGTCTGGAAAAACGTATATCTTATAAGACTGGTAGGTCTTGGGGCTTTTGCATGGAAGTACCTATCTACAAGTGTGACCCAATTGGAGGTTGCGAAGCTTACCAGATGCTATATTCTGGTGCTACGGGAGATAGTTGCCCAAGGAAAGTGAGCAGTATGTCTTCGGGCTCTCTTAATCTATCTCCGATAGAGAGGTGCAGCTGTCGCATACAAAGCGAGCAATCCATGAAGTTTGTAAACAATAGCGTATCGTCTTCGGGCTCTCTTATAATGTCTTCGGATGGTGAGGTGCAGCTGTCGCGTGCGTGTTTGCTTACTTCAAGCTATCTATGAGGTAGGCCCCAAGTGGGTGTATCGTGGTGGCTGTGGTTTATTCCATAGCGGAGGCGTATGGTTTCCAGGCGTGCCTGGATTCAAGAGGTCTAGATAGACCTCGCCTTTAAGCAAGAGGTGTGTTCATGCCTGCAACATGTCACAGCTTTGCTACTAAGATGGCTTCGGCTATCTTGGGGTTAATGGTAAGGACTCAATCTGACTCCGATGGTGGTGGGCCACTCGTGGGGTTAAGGTTAAGGTTAAAGCAGCTCTAAAACAAAATTAATCATCCAATAGTGTTATTGAATTACTTTTTTACTAAATAAGGAAATTGATTTTGAGTTCTGGAAATCTTTTTTTGGACCTCTCCAATTTTTCTGTTAGGTGGAAAAGATGATATCCGTCAAGTGGCTGCCGTCAGTAATGATACATATTTGTGCCCATTTTATCGCATTTGCCATGACTTCCCGCAAGATTTCCGCTGATAGCTGATCGCATTCTTGCCGAATATCAAAAGGCACGGTAGTGCCCAGCCAAGTTCTGGCACTACACCCTTTTTACAGGAACAAACTCAGGCGATTTTTGACCCCTTCCTATCTTCAGTACCAATGAAGTCAGAAACTTAAAACTCCGAATGTGTGCTAAGCTAGTCAGGCACAGGCGCCTCACCAAATTTCACAAAAATCACAAAAACCGTAACTGACTGACTGACTGACAGATCATCAAATTTATGGAGCACTTCCCGACATGGTAGAATCTTGTAATTTTGCACAACGGTAGGTCTTGTCATGCAAGCAGAGGAAAAAATCGAAAATTTGAAATTTTCTATTCAGGGGGCGTGGTATCCGCTCACTTTCTCCGAATTGGTGTTGGTTGAATGGAACACTTCCGACTACTGTAAAACGATGAAATTTGGTAAAGTGGTGGGGCTTAAATTGCATTCAAATAAAAAAATATAAAATTAGTGGTTTTCCATTCAGAGGCGTGGTATCCGCCCACTTTCTCAGAACTTAGGTTAATTATATATGGCACACTTCCGATTGCAGTAGAACAATGAAATTTGGTAGAACGGTAGGGCTCAAATCGCATATAAAGGACCAAAAATAAAAATCAAGGTTTTCCATTCAGGGGCGTGGTATCCGCCCTACAGAACAGAACGCTAATACAAAACTGCTTAAGTAAAGTATTTGGGTTTTTCCTTTGATTCAAAGTTTTTATTTGTCCCCTTAAAGTTCAATTAGGAAGTTCACTAAAATTATTGCTCATATTGATATAGCTTATTCTAGAAATATATGCAAAAAGATTTGTGTTATTTATTTCTAAGAAAAAAATCGGAAAAAATTTTAGGTTTTTTAATAGGTATTTACCAATTCAAAAACTCCTCCAAATCACTGCCAATTTGACAGCAAGCCTTGTAAATCTTAAATCTATTTTACTGATTTCGGCAGTAGAGTTAAAAAAACGAACCCTTTTTATCGGCATCAGTTCTTATTCCATTTTCTTATATCACCTTTTAATAGCTAAAGGGTAGAGTCGTGTTTGAAATTAGAGTGAAGGTTCCGGGATTATTGGTTATACTATCGGCCACTGCGAAAATCACTTTGATGCCTCTTTCGAAGGGACTTAATCTGGAATTTTCCCTAACTTTAAAACAAAAAGGACAAAACTATGATAGAATTTTATTATACACAATGGTACAGCTTGAAAATTTTAATACATTCAAAACTTTTTTAAAAATTAAAAAATTCAAAAATCATCTATAAAAATAATTCTGCCAACGAAACAAATGTATTACGTACTCCATACAATATTATACCGATGGTCACCAAACCTATATACCTCATTGCCGTGTGCCCTAAGCCTTCAACCTTTTTGTTTCCTCCCAGACCAGACAGACTAAGCAAAGTAAATTATGATATTAGGAATACAAAGCTTCTCTTGTTTCTTCATACCTCATAATCGTTGTTCGTAAACACGTTGCATGTACTTATACCTTCAACCAGTCACTTAGACTTACAATACAATAAAGGTTTATCTTCTTCTTGGTAGTTGGCGAACTTCCTATCAAGAGACAAGATACCCTAACACACAGTGAGAGAGAAAAAGAGACAGAAAACTTCAGAATATTATATATATCTGATGCATATGAAATTCTTAATCCCAACAGGATGCGACTGACAGGACCGTAAACGAGCCGGAAGCTCTTAGGCAATTAACTTTCCCATTTAAATGCAAACACAAAAATCCCTTATTCAACTGTCATACTACGGTAAACATCTATTTATGTATGTATATTGTTGGTACGAAGGACGACCGACGACGACGATGACGATGACGATACCACCACCAGCAGTCACTACCACAACAAAGAAGTCGCTTAGGCTTTTTGTTCCTCCACACCAAAAACCGTAGGACTTTAGCTTTGTCTATCATATGCCACAAGAACACAACAGCAATGCTAAAGATCATTACATAAGTGCGACGATTTTAAGGGGAATTTCGTCAGATAGATTGGTGTTGAATTATTAAAACCCAAATTACAAAAAAATCCAAGTTTGGATTTAGTCAATGATTTTCTGAGTTTTTAACTTTCGGTATCACAAACCAATATCCAGACGATAACAATATCAACTACGTTTTTGGGTTTTCAGGAGTAGGTTACAGAAAAAGACACACTAACCTTTTGCCAAACCTGCTCCATTACCGATCCACCCTTGAATTGTGATAGCCGTCGATAATACTTTGGAATTAAGGGAAATGTGCGGGATCACTTGCGGAAATGTCAGCACACTGGCTATATTCTAAATTAAATTATATGGGCAAAGATGTTAGTTACAGCTGTTTTTTGTGTTGGAGACAACAATAAATGGCGCCGTGCCGTGTATCGATATAAATCTCCTGGTCCTTCTGTAGAATTTTGTCGTAATGTTAAGATTTCGTCGCTGGTAGAATTTGCAGGCCTGAAACCCCTCTAATAAGGGTCAGTCAGCTCGTCAGTAAATTGATTTAGGTGTTCACATAACACACTTGATTGAATCTTGTAGGCGATGTTTGAAAGTCGAATGCTTCTGGAGTCTGTGCACAGGAGATCGCCTTATTCGTGGATCACTTTCTTTCGACCATAATTTATTTGAAAGCTGATGGGTGCTTCTTACTTGATCATCTCTAGCATACATACGAGGGTGGTCCAATAAGTGCTTAGCCTAGAAAAGAAAAACAAACATTTTGGAAAAGTGGCGATTTATTTATCAACATACTCGTAGTCTCCTCTTAGCTTGATATACTTCATCCAGTGATGCTCCAACTTCTTTAACCCATCTGAAAAATAGATTTCCTCGAAGTCTGCAAAGTAGGCCTCCGCAGCGGCGATGACCTCCTCATTCAACTCAAATTGCCCAGCGAGTGATTTTTTTCAAATTTGCAAACTTGCTATCTGGCGCACCTTCAATCGGCCATCACCATCAGGCGGTAAGGCTAAGTGCTTATCAGACCGCCCTCACAAAACGTTCAACTTTCCACCATGGATACCGACTGCTTTTTGCGCTTTTAATATGTTGGTGACTAACTCGATCTCACTTAGGTCGTGTCAGATTATTCACCAAATTGATTTAACGGATTTGCTCTTGGGAATCTTGGTCTTCATCGCCATTTAGCAGCTGCTCAGTATATGCAATGGCGGTCTCTTGCGATTAGAGCCTTGTAACGTTAAACTTCCTCCTCAAGGTATTAACCTAAGAGGTTCAATGGGTATTTACGTGCCTTTGTATTTAACAAGGCAGGCAGAGAAATTAAGTGATCTCAACACCATGTTCTTTCCCGCTACAAATTCAATAATCCTGAGTCTGTTTCCGGAAGTTATGTCGTGCAAACTACTTTGTTTTCCGGTTGTCCTATTAAAAATACCATATTTATCAATTTTGGCATTCAAATCTATCAGGTGTGTTTTAATGTTAATTTCTTATACGTTTAGACGAGCAGCTCGTTGAATTATTCCTTGGTCGTGTCATCCATCTCTACCGTATTGGCATGTGCATGTGCAATGTACATTAATTGCCCTCAAGTGGTGGAATTTTGAATTAATGGGAATTATTGTGACTCTCTTGTTGATATCACGAAAGTTAAACTTCCATTTTCCTCTTTCGTGGTCTATTCTATTGCATCCCCTGGAGTGCTCTAACATCAGTTTTTAATTTGGTCAATAAATTGCGAAGCAGTTTTGATTTGCGCGTCCTGTTATGTGTACTCACATTTCATGTATGTTTGTCATTGTTTCATCATTACTAGATAAAACAAATATAAGCGGTTCTAGGTGGCTTCCATCATGTGGAACACCGGATTTTGGACTGATTCATGTAGATTGATAAACGTTAGCTGAAATAAACAATATGTTGACAGTTGACTTAATTAAAATGAATTCAAGTTATAAAAAATTGTAAAAATCCAAGCTTTTTTTAAACTGAGATCATGACTTGGGATATTTTTTCGAAGGCTTTACTTAAATCGGTAACGGATGGTGTAATCATCAACATCTCTATCTTCTTCTAGAACTCAAAGAATACACCTGCTCTTAAGTAATTCCTTTGGTTAGGTGAAAAAAGATATGCAATGAAAGAACATGGCAGCTTAAATAATGATAACGAAAAACTTGTGACAATAGGCATTAGAAAAGTTCAATGAGCGAGTGACTAAGCAAGCTTGCAATTGACTTTTTCTGTAAATAGTGAAGGGAAGACCGTCAGGATCGGATGAAAAATCATAATTTTTTTTAAATAAGGAACTTACTTCTATGTATAGAATCTCTGAATGACTAAGGCCGTGTTTCAGATAAATGACAAACCTTACACACTTTATTAATCTTAGTAAATGAAGTCTGGATACATTTATTCTGTGTCTAGCTCAGTATTGGCACAGAAAAATGTCATATCGAAAAAAAAATTCTTGAACAAGAAGAAGAAAGAAGTAACAGATCCTACGTTGATAAAAGAGATTGAACAAAGAAGCTCAGTTAAAAGAGATTGAAGAACCTTACAAACTTAAACGTAGGAACATAAAAGCCGAGACTTAAACCTTTTTAATCGATTTTAATGCAGGATACAGTACAATATATCGTCAGTACGGCCAAGCTTGGGAACCAAGGAATACTGATCCGCTGAATCTGTATTGAAACCACAAGTAGATGAAAAACAATCCTCACCAACAACGCCTGCTTCGGTTTATGAAACAAATGGAATTAATTTTCTGCCAAATGAAAACGGCTAAGGTAAGAAGCAGGAGATAGATTTTTTATTCTTCGTAAAGCTAGTTAGGTAGCCAATTTTTGCAGCAATTGGGAAACGAATTCAGACTTTCGTGACAATCCAGCGCACTATACATTCTGCGAAGGGCTATCAAGCGTGTACGTTCTACAAAACGCTTACAGCGCCAGTCATATTCTGTGATGCTAAAAAATGTTGTACCCAGAAAGAGATGGTTGCTTCTTGTAAAAGAGAAAATTCTTCAATTGAAATGAAGTCGTGCAAAGTATTCCACATTCGTGTAGTGCGACTAAAAAAAGAATCTCTGAATTTAACAGTATGTCTGAAGTTGGGCTCAAGGGTAAACTAATGGGCATTCTCCGAAGCGCGAGTGTTACTGTTAAATTGTTTAAGGGGAGGAATGCAATTGGCTGTATCTTGCTAGGTCTATAGGAATGAAAACTCTGTGTTGGGGACCATAGAGGTTAGAAAGTCTCAATGGTTCCGGCCATAACTCTTTAAAGATCAGGGGCCATTTAAGTAAGAAAGTACGTGTCTTGGATATAAGGACTCACCTTTAAAGGGGAAGCTTGAACTCCAGGAGCTATGAGCAAAATTTGTTATATTCGAATCTGATAACTGGATATTCATAATCTCTTGACTCTTTAGCTTACCTGACTACAACATGCCTCGGAAGAAATCGTCTATTTCGATGCATGAATATTAATTAACAAAAACCACTTAAGCTAGGCAGGACATAGCTATAATTGTCATAATTTTTGAAACACTTGCCAAAGGAAGAGAATGTGATAAATTTGGGAATACCCTGCTCTGCTCATTTTTGTAGAGATGAGGTTCAGATATCAGGTTAATCTAGTGATTTTTTATAAATCAGCATCTTCTTAGTTTTCTAAAGGATTCCGCGATAGATGTCGAACTCCATTGATGGATTGGGTTATTCCTCACAGACCTTATGTCCAGATGAATAAGGTAAACTATGAGTATAATATCGGACTTTCCGACTTAGATCGGGGATAATATTACGATTATGTCCGTTTCTCAACCTTCCAGGAAATCGCTTGGTGTGAAATATTGGCGTTGATAATTGAATTGATCCAAGGGTAGACGGCTGCATTGAAAGATCGAGTAATGGCTTTGCCTATGAAATAAAAGAATACCTTTGCTATTGTTCAATTCTTAAATTTAATATCTTAAGCTTAAGGTACCCTATGGGGTTAGGTGGTTAGGTTAGGCTTAGGTGGCTGCTAGCCTGAAAAGCCAACACACTTAGACCAATATTCGTTCCGTTGTGATACCCCAGGATTCCAAAAATCACCCTTAATCGTTAAATCATTTGGAGCTAGCAATGAAGGGTTTGAGACAGTGAATGTCGGAATTTCTTATATCACTAGGATCATTATAGTAGAAGTCTCCCAAGTGGAGTATATGTCTTTGTGCTAGGGCAGGACAAGAACATAGAAGGTGAGAAACTGACTCCTCTTCTTCTTCATCCATGCAACTTCTGCAAAAATCATTGGCAGGAACTCCAAGTCGAAAAGCATGTCTACCTACTAGGCAGTGTCCATAAACACACCTATGACGGAGCTAATGTGCAATCTACCATTAGAAATTAGTTGTTATGAGCGTTTAGCATCAAACAATGGCAAAATTAGTTTTGTAGACTTGCAAGTAAGCGTGCTGGTCCATCTATGGTTCGCTGTCTTTGGTATCATGCGTTAGCATAAGCTTACAAGTAGCTAGAGGTATACCGATTTTAGATTTGCTATCCAACAAAGGTAAGATTGTTCCATTGTTTGCAAGTTCGTCGGCTTTACAGTTACCTGGAATGTCTCTATGACCCGGCACTCATATTAGGTGAATGTTAAACTGTTTTGCCATCTCCACCAGAGATGATCGACAATTTTTGGCTGTTAGTGAGTTTGTGGAGACAGAGTCCAATGAATTTATGGCAGCTTGACTGATCCATTCGTCCATCTGTGTAGAAATGAATCGCGTTGTCTACCAAAAATTACTCATTTTCCCAGGTAGACCTGGAAGGGATGGCCACCTGAAAGTTTTTATTGAACTTTGGTGGTGTAATCGACGTTACTAGGTAGAAATCTGAACGAGTTCAGTATAATGGAGTGGCCAATATCGTTATTGATCCACTGCGAGGAGGCTTTAAGCCGAATGGCTGTGATAGCGGCCGATTGTTTGATAAGTATATCTAGCGGTATGAGAAGAAACAGAACATAAAGTGCATTGGAGGGAGTTGAACGGAGAGCTCCACCCAAGATTAAGCAGGTTGTTCGTCGGACTTTGCTGAGCTTGTCACGGTTTATTGCTGTTTCCAGCGCAGTCCACCATACTGTTACTCTGTATGTATGGATCGGTCTAATGACCGAGATGTATAGCCAATGTGTAATATGGGTTTGTAGACCCCATTTTTTGCCTACGACTTTTTTGCGATATACCTTTGATTTGAAGAGTGTCTATGTATGGTATTTTATATTTTTTAGTAAAAAGGACAAGTTCAGTTTTGTGGGGGTTGACACCGAGCCCACATTGATCTGCCCAGCTAGTAAACTTGTTTAAACCTTTTTGGTAGGAGCTCCTTCAGTGTCTTAAGATGCTTTTCAGATATCGCTATCGCAACATCGTCCGCATAGGCGATCACTCTGTACCCCTCTCTTCTTAGAATTATTAGTAGCTTGTTTACCACTAGATTCCAGAGGAGAGAAGAGAAGACACCGCCTTACGCGTACCTCTACTGACAATTCTTCGAATAGTAAAATCGCTCAATTTTGAATTTATAATCCTGCTTATCAGCATATGATTTATAAATTTACTGATTGACTTATCCACCTTCAGAGATGACAGCGCAGAATGTGAGCCACAGTGATACAATCACTTAGGATGTTAAGCACTCTACGGGGTGATGCTTACAACATTGGACCTAGTTATTGCTACCCAAGAACAGAATTTTCTCTCTAGAAAATTGTAGAACCTTTCAGTTTCTCCAAACCATACCCACACAGGAATGGTTGAGAGTCTTAAGTCGCTAAGTTTTAGTTCTTAGAGTTATCGTGGCACAATTTTTTTTATTTTTCACATTTGTAGCTTAAAGAATCAGATCAAATGTACCAGAGAATCACTCAATTAGATGCCTAGTTTATCATTTCTAGGGATAAATATTATTTTTAAATATTTTCACAAAATTAAAGGAAATTATGGTACGCAAATGGTGCACTTAAGAGCTCACTAAGTCCCTGCGATAAGCGGGATCTTCTCATCTATACAAACATGACCAACGAAAATATTTACATCTTACTCTGTAATTTTATTGATTTTCGACATATTTCCCAAGCTTTTCCTAACTTACAAAGGTATAGGGGATTGAGAATTCCCTTTTAAACAGTACAAAACATAAATCGTGAAATTCACCTCCAACAAATTTCCACAAAATGCCCTTCATTCTAAGACCACACTCAAAAAAGACACTCTACAACTTTTTTTGCATACCCTTATTTGTACGAAACACAGGTTCCTACATATTCCTCGTAGTAGCTAGTTTTGTAATACATGGTACGTGTGGGAAGACAAAACCCTTAATCCACCTGTGCCATAGAGAAATGAGAGGGTTTTGTTGTTTCGAGTTCCACACCTGGTCCCCAATAGATAACAACATGTACCCATTATAAGTCCTAAAGATTTCTGCAGCGGGATGCATAATATTCTCTTCGGAAAACGAATTGCTCTACTTCAAGGATAAAGTTATACGTACGAAGTATAGAAGAAAAACGACGACGACGTCACATAAGAAAACAGCGAAACTGAATTAAGGTCGGCCGGTGTGCGGAAGAAGCAAAACTTTTTAATCGAAAACTTTCGTCTCGCTGATGTTCTTCAGAGATTTTCTTAGTGTACGAGTAACCTCCAGCTGTTTGACTTCCCTAATCCTATTGGGTATGGGTCGGGTATCCTCATTCCAACATACAATACAACCCGTCCGTCTAGAATGGCTGTATGGCAAACCTGGGGAGAAGTTTTACCAATATCCATTTATGTGACAAAATGTGCAGACGTTGCAGAGAGTGTCCTACTCGTATTTTTTTTTTCTGTTCTGCATTGTTAGAACGGTCTTGTTGGTGGTTCACATCCCGATGCACATGCACACGTATGAAGGGTTGACAGGTTTCAATTCTCTATTCTCTGGCAGTGGCGGAGGGGGTTAAGTTGAAGGGTTGCACTTTGCGGAACTATATTTACTACCATAAGGCACTTTAAGAAGCCATACAACATAGGTACAGTACATGCTGCTGAGGTTATGAAGAGATTTAAAAAATATGCGCGTTCGCAATGGATGCGTTCGTTCTTGTAGTTCTGTTTGTTTAGTTTCGGTTTTTTTTATTTTTTGGTTCACCAGAGATAGCTACTGTGTCACCAACAGTGAGTTGCAATTTGCTTGTGGAAATAAAGCCTTTAAATTGAAAAAAATATTGTCAGGAATATGTTTTATGATGGTTGCAGGCTTTTTGATTGGTTTCACAAGTCATGCTCATTTTTTCTGAAGAGCTGCGAATAAATTGAATAGGTACCTATTAAAGTTAGGAACTTTTCAGGAATAAGAAGGTATACTTCAATGAATTGACTCTGAATTTTTAAACTCATCAGAAAGTTCTAGATTTATGCGTAGGACTTATTTCCCAGAACCTTCTAAAATCCTTTTGTATACAAAAATTAAGGAACCTACACAAAAATTGTTGGTACCCTTAGATCTGAAACGGTGGAATAATTACATATTGAGAGCCTTGTAATGATATGGGGTTTCGTTTGTTAGTACTGGAAGCCGTAAAGTATCATTTGAGAAAGCGACAAAGCGAGTATGGTTTTTTAATAAGGAATTTCGAAGGTATGGTTAATTAAGATGTCCT
The DNA here is from genome assembly GCA_911387755.1 of Chrysotoxum bicinctum. Taxonomy (NCBI): domain Eukaryota; kingdom Metazoa; phylum Arthropoda; class Insecta; order Diptera; family Syrphidae; genus Chrysotoxum; species Chrysotoxum bicinctum. The sequence continues at coordinate 35,265,461 of OU426987.1, forward strand.
TAAAATTTCTCTGTTCAGTAAAGCACTTAAATATAACAATCTCTCGTAAGTCAAGCTTATAAGCAAGTAGTTAGGGTTGATAGGCGGTTCTTCACAGTAACTGTTTTTTAGCTAAGAACAGAAAAACTGAAAGTCTTTGATGGCCAATTAAAGAAGATGTTGCGGAAGAAAAATTATTAATAAAATATAATCCCAACTTCAACAAAAATGTGTATTTTCTTGGAGAAGTCTGAAAGGCTCTTTATGTTTATCTGATTTCGGTAAAAAAAATATTCAATGGCTTACGAAAGCACTTATCAATCTTCATTGATCAATCTTCTATATTGAAGTTGATAGATTTTTACAAAGATATATTCCTTAGCTGCTTGAATTTTGCTCTGTGATCTTGGCACCCGACGGGATACCAACAAAAAAGCATGGGTAAAAGGATCAAAAAGGTGAATTAATCTTAGAAATTAGTCAGCTCTCGCAGACTTAAAATAAAGGTTTAAAGTTATTTTCGGCACATCATTTTTAATCTGAATAAAGACGATGGTTATCCTCCCACTCTCTCTTTCAATATCGAAACTTCAAACGAACCACAAGTAATCAAGTAAACTTTTTGCTTGTTTTTTGTTTTAAGCAATCTTTTACCGAAGATTCATTTACACCTGATTGTAAGTTTTTCAAATATTTACCGAATTTCTCCTTTGACCAATTGTTCCTCATACCATTGACCAATTTATCATCTCTCAAATGAGCTGAATTAACTTAATCATGAGTATATTCCCGGGCCAGATAGTATCTCCGTATATTTCTCAGAAATACCTCATCCACACTCTCTATCCCCCTCTCAAAAATCACTATGTCAAGGAAAATTCCTACATATATAAAAGATATCTTTCATAACCTTTATTACGTAAAAAAGGCCCAAAGTTTGAAGTCTTAAACTATCGTTCAATTGCTTAATTTTCACATATTCCTTTGAAAGCACTTTGTACGAAATTTTAAGTTTTTGTTGTAAGTCTCTCATTTTCTCTACACAAGACGAAATTGGGTCTACTACAAATAGTCTCGTTGAATTGCATCTATCCTTTAGCCTTTCGGGCTTGGGGAACGTAAATGAAATCGATATTTTCTCAACCGATTTCAGTAAGGCTTTTGACAAAATTTCACGTAATCTTATTCTATTCAAACTCTCCCCTATTGGTTTTGAACCTATCTTATTAGGATGAATTTCGTCTTACCTGGAAAATCGTGAACTTTAAGTTCAGATTAACCTTCTCTGATAATTTCTTAGCTATCTCGGAAGTCCCACAAGGCAGCCACATAGGTCCGCTACTTTTTATTCATACTATTAACGATATTGAAATGATCATCAAATATTCCCATATCTCATTCTACAGATACCAAGTATTTGAAGACTATTTCTTCGACACATGATTCTACTCTTCTTCAACTTGATCTCGACAGTTTCTGTCTGGAGCTAAATATTTCCAAATGTCAATCAATTAGTTTTTCACTAAAATCCATCCAATCTCCTCCTCATCTCTACCTTCTCCATTATCAATCTAAAACTAATTCCCGTAATCTAAGAAATCATCTTCACTTCTATCTGAACACCTACCGTACCTCTTATGACTCCACCGAACCTATTATTCACATGCCCCCAAGGATTAATTTTAATATTAAGTGTTTCGACTTTAACCTCATCTCAGCCTGTCTAAGACTCCGTCTTCTTAATCATTCTTCAAATTCACTCCAATCCTTGATTTATATAATAAGAGCTATATTTAAGTTATACTTACTAAGAACTATCTTCTATTGAGACTATTAAATAAGGGTATTGCTCATTTGCTTGTTAACCAAGCTCTAGAATGTTTAACATTTATGCTAACAAGAGCCTGGCAAGGGAAGTTATCGACATTAAAAACCTTCGAGCCTAGATTAAATATTTTCAAGCCAATTTCTAAAACTTGTTGACCTTTTTGGTTAAATCACTGACGAATAAAATGGCATACTTTTTTTACGAACATGCCATTTATATGCTGTAAGATTTCATAGATTTATTTTTAAATGAACGCCGCTCAGGCTTCGTTGTATGTCTGTCATACAGAGGTTCAATTTTTGAGGAATGTGGTGCATATAACCATTGCTCAAATGGAAATAATTTTTCTCATGACAATCCAAAAACTGTCAATAACTCATAAATCCGGAGGGACCCAAGACTAGGATCCATTGCTGATTTCATAACAGCCACTCCTTAATTAAAACAATACTTTTGTAAGTTCGACTTTGCTACATAGTTGAAAAATGAGTACACAATACGCTAGAATCTAGCGGCTAGATTATAGTTCTGAGATGTTCTTCTACCCGGGCAAATTTATTTCGAAGTAGGTCCGGAAAAACCTCCCATTTTTCCATTTCATGGAAAAGCTGACCAATAATCAACTTAAGAAATATCTAGAAGAACGATAGATTTTTAATGAACGACAGTACGGATTTGAGAGCACGAGATCCACCGGTGATCTGATGACTGGTATCGAGAAGCCTTTTCTTCATTGGAATAGGAGTTATCTTTCGCACCGCTCAATACAAGTTATATTCAATGGGTTCAAGTCTGATATTCAAGAAATAAATAATGGTGTGCCCCAAGACTCCGTTTTTTCTCCAGCATTTTTTTACAACTTAATGAATGATGTCTTGTTTCTATCCTAATTAGTAATTACCAATGGAAGTAATAGAGATCCCATCAGGTTGACGGTCAGTTATCTTTTTAATCGTTCAAATATCTTGTCAGCTAAGTGAAATATAATATCCATGACACTATCTTAAAACAGCACTTTCAACAAAGATTCCAAAAAGCCCTCCATTGTAAGTATGTATGTTATTAAATATCTTTTATACAATTGTCATGAATATCCAAAACGTAGCGAAATACCTTGGGTTTCTTCGAAAATCAAAGAAATCTTCGTTCCCTTTAAATCTATCAACAATTTCTAAGACATATACATCTCCCCAAAACTCTATCTTGCGGTAACCCCATAACCATTCATAATAGAGCCCTTAATAATGGTTGAGAGATACAAGTTACTAGGTGCTGGATCTCTTCCACCACCAAATTTGTTTAATTTTGTATCACTTTTTCTATCAACCGTGTTCAAATAAAAAAAGCAGTTGTGTTTCTGTTTTCAAACAATAACCGTCTAGCTATTCGGATGTACTTTCTTCCCTTAACCGTACTACTCGAATGTATAAAATTTTGCCATTCTTGATTTTTCACCCTGATTGTGATGCACAAGCTAGCAAGACATAGTATGTATTTGTGCATCAAAATCTTCTATTAAATCCTCTCCACTCTACATAAGCCCTTCCAATTTGTCACACTACTCGTAAAACAATATAAGGGTAGCCGTAATCCCTTTAGGGTTTCCAATTTATAAAAAAAATGGTTCAGAATAAGTTGGAGCAATGGCCTGGTTATGTTGATTTTGAAGACAGCAGTTCCCTGCGAATTATTGGCATATACATACATACATGTGACTTAAAAAATCGACCTACCAGTTTAGATTGCGTCTCACAGAATGTTCGTTGTGATATCGGCAGTGTGGCAAGTAGTACATTTGTATATAAAACTTAGAGTACTATCAAGAAGACGAAAGATTGTGGCGACATCTTAAGGCTAGGAACTGCAATTGCTAGATTTGTCTTTGCTAAATTTAATAATAAAATATTCTCTTTTTTACTACTTGCTTTGTATGTTATCCTACTCTCCACTGTAAAAGCGTGCGCTAATTTCTGCGCCACCACCAGGCTAGCGTTTGCAATACAAAATCACGCTCCATGATAATACTATAAGTTATACTTATTATACTTACTGCCTTGTTCGAACGAAATTCCGTTCAAATCTCAATCGTTTAGTTCGGGCCAAAATAAATGAGTTTTCATGGATCGGTAAACCTCTCCCTTGGTAGTGAAGGCAATGGCATTGTCGTTTTCGAAAGAGTACGGACCGCTGCCGTTTGACGTTGGCCTACAAACCACATAAAAAAGTAATTTTTTGAGGATACACTAAGGCTAGGACCGCACTTGCGATTTCAGTCGCACGATTTTTTAGTCGCATAAATAGAACACATGAATTTAAATGAGAATGAACGCACTTGCTACCAACAAATCATGACAATTTAAAAGTCGCAATTTATTTCATTTTTCTTGCGATGCGATTGTCGTAAACTTAAATGAAACACATGTACTCAAATGGATATGCCCACACTTGCGATTTAAATTACTACGACTTAAAAATCGTAGTCGCAAAGATATATTGGCATGTACGCACTTGCGATTTTTAATCCACGATTTTTTAGTCGCAAAAAGTAACAGACACATGGCCTTAAATGTGAATGCACGCACATGCGACTTAAAAATCGTAGCGATTATAAAAATAAAACAAGTTCTATTTTTTCAAGCGATATTTCTGTCGCTACTTATTTGTAGCAAATGCGTGCACTCACATAAAAAGTAGTGTGTTTTATTTTTCGCGATTAAATAATCGCGCGGCAAAAAATCGCAAGTGCGTGCATGACAATAATTTGTAGCGACTACGACTTTTTAATCGCCTCGACGAAAAATCGCAAGTGCGGTCCTAGCCTTACACTTGGTGCACCTTGTGTGGGTTGGCATCGTCCCAAATCAGGAAATTTTTCCTGTTGAATTATCAGTCATCCAAATTTGTTTTCTATCCATTTTTTTCTTCTATCCATTAATACCTTGCTTCTGGCAAGGAAGTGACTAATCTTCCCAGAAGAACGTAGGACATTTTAGGCTCCCTTCATATTTTGTAACACGCACACAGGAATGGTTGAGAGTTGCAAGTCACAACCAATAGGTCCTGGTTCTGCTCAATCTGTTACATAGCCATTTTTGTTCAAATCCATTTGCACGTGTTGCTGTCATAGTTATTGAAAAATAAGAAATAGATAAAACAAAATGGCTGCCACGAACTGTCAAAACCTACCCATCGCAATTTATTGTATTGGTATGCTGGCAGCCACATCAACCTAACCTAACATCAATGTTTTTGAAAAATATGAGGCTAATACAACATTGATATTACACTGATTGTTAAAGTTTGACAAAGTTTAAGAGGTTTTGCAAACTTTTTTTTTTATTTTGCGACTGCTTTGAGTATATAATTTTTTTATCTCTCTGGTTTCTTGCTTGGATTGGCATAAGGCTTGTCATCCCTTTTATGCTTCTAAAGGCCATAAATATTGCTCAAATTCAGCTTTTTACAACTAATAAATGAAAAGGCACACAATATTCGTTTTTGTCATAAAATATGGCTCGAACCCCTTCGCCTTTGAGTTTTTTTTTTGTTTGCAATTCTCGCACATGTAATCTGTCAAATCCCTAAATTTATTTATATCCTTGCATAAATCAGTTTAAACGAATTTCTATTCATATCTCGTTTCAATATCTCTCAATGTGAACACGCATACATCAGCAGCCTGTACACACTCTGATGATATGTACACCATGCATGCGATAAATTTTTTCTTTAAGTCATTTAGTACTCATTAACTGAAACACAAGCAAATGCATCTTAAAGCCTCTTGTTCTCCCCCTCATATACACCACACAACAACAAGAAACAGGACCAAACCGAAATCTAAAAGGACTGCTCTACTCGTAAGCATAACGCAAATGAGAGAAAAGCAGAAGAACAAAACCAAAACAAAAAAAAAGTAATAATAAAACAAAACTGTAAAAGTTTATCCTTACCAACACGGGGTTTTTGTTTGAATAGCGTTAACACGGCACAACGTTAATAACCTTCTTTATTTCATAAGCACGCCGGCGTCGGTCGTCGTCGTTACCCTCTTCCTTCCAAGGCCCTCAACGCTCAACCACCTCAACCTCAGCTAGCACCCCGACCCTAATAAGAAAATGTATACTAAATCCGTGTGCCTTTGGATTGCAACTTGGTGGTTGAATGAAATCCTACTTAGAAAAATGACAAGGATTAAAAGGATCAAAGCGAACAAAAGAAGAATATCGCCTCCAGTCAAACGTTGCGCTTACGCAAATTGCATACAAAGAGCTATACCTAAACACCAGCATTGAGATTGGAGCTATCTTATGCTTATTGCTTGATGTAATTCTAAGCTGCAGGCTGCAGGAAGAGGGTGAGTGCATAAGGTATCCCGTTATAAGTTAAGACGTCTAGAAACGTATACACAATGACGTGTTCAGTTTTCAAATCGTCTGAGATTATTGTCATTCAATGGCCCTCTCTTTCTCAATTGTCGTGCTTTGCGTCACAGTTTTAACGTATTTTTCTTACTATTTTTTTTTTCATATTTACTGAATGTATCCATGAGTGCATCCAGGTTAAAGATTTTTTTTTTGTTCATCTTATAGCATCCATCCTTTGCGAACCTTTCACCCGCAAACTTGGCTTTCTGAAAGCACCAACATCATCGGTGTTATTTTCTTTTCATGTCCTGAAGGGATAATGCATAACACAGTAACGTGTATGAAAACTAATGTCCTGGACGACGACGTTTAAGTTCGTAAACAGGAAACGCTTTTCCTTCCTTCTTTTTCTTCTTCAAAAACTCAGTACCTAACCTACCTACCAACCTACCAATTCAGTGTATCCAGTGGAAGCAAGAAAAATGTTCTTTGCTTGAGCTAAAGAGTCTTTACAGTTTGATGCTCTGCGTGAGTAAGCCATTCTGTGATGTGCTTGTATTATGATTTTATAAACTTGTATGTGTTTGTGTAGTCAGAAAGGGTATCAGGCGTATAAATCCTTTTAAAAAAAAAAACAGAATTAGCTATTTTTAGTCTACTGTTTCTACTTTTGCCTAGGATTACTATTTATTCTAAGCTTCTTTGAATTTGTTTTTCTTTCTTTTAACAGCTTTGCCGAAGACTTTCGATTGGGAGGTAGATTTGTATTAAGCTGATGGAAGAACGATTTCACTTTGAAAATTTACACTATTTTACAAAATTTAACATCTTATCTGGAACAAGACTAAAATTACTTTTTGGAAGTTTTTAGGGACCCTTAATGATCTTTTGTATGTAATTCAATATAAAAGTGCAAAAAATTTCTTTTCACCTAAAGTTTTACATTACTCCTATGTTGTACATATAAGAAGATTATTTATTCTCTAAATTTTTATAACGCAATACGCCTTCAGATTCATGAAGGGCTGACGGTGACTTTCCATCATCTACGATCTTGAGCACGCTGCTTCCAGGCATACAGACCAAAGTAATACATACCTTGGTATTTAAACCTGAAGTTTGATCTTCCTTGTCAGTTTGAACCTGGATACCCTCTTGGTTCTAGCATTGTTGTCCATTCGCTTAATGATTATTTATTTTATGTTACATTTACATCTTGGTTGATTGTGTTCAATGATATTGCTAAAGGGATGGAAAAATTATCTTCCCTCAGTTATCTCTGGCACAAAAAGAAGAAACTTCCCTCTCAAAAAGACAGAGAGAGAGTGGCTAGAGAATAGTGATTGTGCTGTTAGAGGTGAAGGGATAATTGAGTGAGGCAACTTTTATCCATAAACGGTCGTTAATTAGCTCGTGGTAATTGTATCTTTCCCTCTCATTCACCCTTATTCCAGGCAGGATCGAATATCAGTCGAAAAAAAATGTTTCCTTCAAAAAAGTATCAACCATTTTTTCCACATATTATGCAACTCTCTCCATCGTAGAGTAAGACTGGCACGTGTGTCGTAATCATTGTTTCGCTAAATCGAAGTAGCAGTTGTCGTTCGTTGAGTTAAATTATACTTTAAGACTAACAAGTTTCAACACTTCTTCAATCGCCATGCATGCCGCATCATGAAGAAACGGCCAATGGAGTCAATATTCAACTTCATCTTCGGTTCCAACGCTCATCTACAATGACAAACAAATAACTAGCTCTTTAGAGAAGGCAAATGTACTTGCAGCTCATTTTGCAGCCCCTCCTGTACTTGAGAACGTAAATCAGTCAATGGTACAGGTATATTTCCACACTCGTACAGTTGCAAGAGCCCTGCGAGATCTTGATATAAACAAATCCGCTGGTCCTGATGGTATACCCCCCATTCTTCTGAAGAGGTGTTTTTCATCGCTGGCAAAACCATTGCGTAAGCTTTTCCATCGCTCCTACTGTTCTGGAATCTTCCCTCGAAGATGGAAAACAAGTGCAAGGAAGATCGAAAGTTTCTTAACGACCGACAATACGGCTTTCTCAGCAATCATTCCACTGGTGATCTAATGGCATCTCTCACCGAAGAGTGGAACAGATCTTTACATTGTTGTGGAGAAAGTAAGATTATTGCGCTTGATATTTCTAAGGCATTTGATAGAGTCTAGCACCAGGCTCTCTTATCGAAAATGCGTGCGTTTGGCATCAACGAAACCCTTATTCTTTGGATTAGAAATTACCTTCTAGATCGTTCAATACATGTTGTATTGGATGGTTTTAAGTCTGATCTTCACAAAATAAATGCTGGTGTTCCCCAAGGCTCCGTTTTGTCTCCAACTCTCTTCCTCATTTTTATAAATGATCTCTTGTCTGAAACTTCTAATCTACTTCATTGTTTTGCCGATGACTCCACTCTCAGCTTTTCATACGTGTTCCTAAATTCACCTTCATCTCCTTCGGAAGTGAATTTTCAACGGTACCGTATGATAAGTTCATTAAACACGGATCTTTAGAGCATTGTTAAATGGGATACAAAAAACCGTGTGGAGCTTAATGCTTCGAAAACTCAATTCTGTCTATTGTCGTTAAAGCAAAATATACCCCCGTATGCCATTGTCCTTAAATGGCACTTGCATCGAAGAAACCGAAAAGCTATCAGTACTCGGTATGTGTGTTAACGACGATCTTCGTTGGAATGATCACATTCTCGAGACCGCGATGTAAGAAATTTTGCTACGTCTATACGTCCAAACCTCGAGTATAACTCACACCTTTGGGCAGGTGCAGCACAATACTCGTATTCTCTCCATTTATTAGATAGAATTCAGAACAGAGCGTTAAAACTTATTAGAAACAGAGCTATCATGGATTCATTCCCAACTCTTGAACACAGTCGGAATGTTTCATGTATTTCCCTGTTTTATCGCTTCTTTCACAAGCAATGCTCACTCGAAGTAGCCAGTTGCATTCCTCCCCTTTATCAATTCACCCGTTATACCCGCTTCGCTAGGAATGCTCATCTGTTCACCCTTGAGCCTAACTTTGGTCGTACCGCCAAATATAGAGATTCGTTTTTTAGTGGCACAACACGATTATGGAATAACTTACCCGGCACAGTTTTCCCTTGCCATTTCAATTTGCAAACATTCAAAACCAATGTTCATCGTCACCTCCTTTCTCTCCCTCCCTAATTTCCCCATCGCCCGTGCTGTGTGTAACATTATAAGGGTCTATAAACATACCCTTGAGCGCGAGTGCATTATAAAAAAAAAATATCTTCCGCAATAAGAATTTGAAGGATACAGCTTCTTACCTAAGGGAAATCGAAGAATATCAGTATTGAACTATTCCGAACTACTCCAAAAAACATAGGATTTCAGTTGGAAGATTATTAATATTATATATTGCTTCAATCTCGAACTAGAGAAGATGCTTAAACTGTTCGGATATGTGGATGTGAAGCAAATGACTTTGAAATTCGTCTAGGGAAAAAATGCTCTACAAAATCTTTCAACTGCGAGGCCTGTTTCAAGAAGCTGAGTCTTGAATGTTTAAGGGAATACATACTGGGTTCTTCGGGAACAAAAAATCTTCGACTGATAAATTATACCGAATATATACTTATAAAGAAAACCATCCAAGTCGAAACGTGATTTGTCGCTCACAATAATTTTTTGTCAATAATAAAGTCTATGTAGCGAACTGTGAAACTCGAGCACTCCATCTCGCCAACGTTATAATGCTCATTTTCCCTGAAAATTTAATGAACTTTTATTGATCATTCTCTACGACTAGCAAATGCCAACTGACATATTCTATTCACACAAAAATGGCAACCAATCTGTTAGAGTATAACTGCTGTTCCTAATTGCAAAATTAATTTCATCTATGCATGTATATGTTTTTGATTTCCCATGTTTAAATCTAGTTTGGAAAAAGGTTTCATGTTTCGAACGGTTTCTGCTTCAAATGTGTTCTTTTGAGATATCACAGTAATTAGTAACATGTTATACGAGTACTTTAAAAGCAGTTCCATATTTTTCGCTTCCAAAAAGCTAATAGTTTATGCACAGTTTGAGACTTTATTAAAACTGGAATGTGTGTCTAAGCTATTCAGAATATTTCCACTAATCCTCATTTGATTGTAGTTGTCGGAGTATTACTTAACCGATCTCACTTTCTCCTTTGCTTTGCAGGTCATTCTGTCTGACCAAGCTTAATGTTTTGTTGCCTTCTATGATTGTCCGCGAATTTGAGGAAATATGAAGGATTGAGTAGATTGAAGGCGATATGAAATTTTGATTTGGGAATGTGGGACTGGATCGCAAAAAAATAAAATGCACGACTGGGTCGCACGAACTTGCTTCTATGCAATAGACTAAGAATTTCAAAAATGATTGTTATTAGAGAAAAACTGTTCATAAGCATAAAATTAATATTTTAAATGACTAAAACAACTTCTTTAGTAGTTGGAAGTAAAAATAGGATGTCATGTGATTCAAGCAAATATGGGCTTATACAAGAACAAAAATTAGTCTTTGTAGTGGTTTTTTAAAAAAAAGCTTCTATATAAAAAATTTTTAAGAAAAAATGTTGGTACGCCAATTTAAAGTTTTTATTATTGTTCGAATAAGAATTAAATTTACAAAAAAAATATTGAGCCGTTTTCGAAATATTGAATTTTCCAAGAAAAAAATAGACTTTTTTTCAAAATTCAAAAAAAATATTTTCTTAAAGTTTTCAAATGCAATGTTTTTAAACTTTTTAGAAGCTTCTCTGTAAAAAAATTTCATTAAAATCAGTTATGCCGATAATGAGAAATTCAACATTTTAAAAAATCGTTCTATGGTAGGTACATTCAGTAATATCTTGTTTTCAATTTTGTTTATTAAATTATAGATCTTAAAAATTAATCGAAAGGAAAAAAATTTTAGCAAAATTCTCGGAACCGTTTTCGAGAAAAATACGATTTTCGAAAACCATTTTTTAACATTTTTATGGAGGGTAACCTTATTTTTAGGTTAAATTTTTTTTTCAACCATTACCTAGGTTTACCAAAATGAAGTTTTATGATTTTTTTTTTATCTATGGGACAGTTTTTGAGAAAAAAAAATATTTATAAGATTTCGAAAAAAAAATCGTATGGCAGGTACCGTTATTTTTGGTCTTAAAAACAAAAAAGAAAAAAACGTGTAGGGGAAAAATCAAAACCTATATCTACCAAGTTTGAAGAAAATCGGCCGAGCCGTTTGGGCTGTAGTCGAACCGACAGACAAACACACAGACAGAATTGCGAGACCCACATTTTTGGTCTTCGCTATCATCATAATGTCAACTTTGATCAAAATCTAGAGTTTTTTAACGAATTCATAACTTGCCTTATAGTACCTATAAGTCGCAAGTAAAAAGAATAAGCTAAATCGGACAAGAGAGAAGAAGCGGAAGAGATGAAATTTGTGATGGCAGTTTCCTTTTGCTCGCCTCAATCCGCCAGATAGATAAGGAGGAGCGATCTTGTCCCCGGATTGACTTTGTTTAATCAGATACTTTTTCTAGTCCAGGATTTCACGGACTTATATCCTTCACTGTCTTCATCAGCAGCAGTCATAGATCAGCAGCCACGATCCTTCTGCTGGATCGTTCACCACCAAGATTTCAAAAATACTAGCCCGTTTTTGAGATATCCAAATTTCAAAGAACTGTTTTTTTTTATTTTATTGAAATCCGTTGTGCTGTTCATGAGAAAGTCAAAGTTCGAAATAATGGTTCTATCTTCTATGGTACGAACAGTCAGAGTAACATCTTAATTTTAAATTTTTTTATTGAATATATTGTAAAAATTTATCGAAAGTAACAAATTTTATCAAAACTGTAAGTCGAGAAAAATGCCATTTTCGAAAACCATTTTTTAACATTTGCATGGTGGGTACCGTTATTTTTATTTTTATTTAAAAATTTTTGGAAGATCTTAATACATAATACCATTCAAGCTTTTGGAGAGCCTTAGCATAAACCAATTATTAAAATCGGTTGTACGGTTTTTTAGAAGATCTAAAACAAAAAAATATGGTTCCAAGGGGGGTACTATTAGATAATAACCATTTTTCGAAAATTTTTTTTTCAACCATTACCTAGCTTTAACAAAATTAAATTTTTTGTATAGTTTTCTTTAAAAAAATGTGTGAAACAGTTTTCGAGAAAAAAAAAAATTATACGTAGAATTTCGAAAAAATCGTATGGCAGGTACCGTTATTTTTGGTCTTAAAAAAAAGACAAAAAATGTGTTGGGGGGAATTAAAAGTATATAATATCTACTATCTACCAAGTTTAAAGAAAATCGGTGGAGCCGTCGAAAAGACAGACAGACAGAATTGCGCGATACACTTTTTTCGTCTTCCTTATCATCAAAATCTAAAGCCTCATCAAAATCTCGAGATAATTTTTTTTAACGAATGCATAATTTGCCATGTAATATACTTAACATATAGCTATATCGCAATTGAAATATTTTTTAACATTTCAAATAATGAAACCCTTTTTAACACTTCTTAATATGTATGTATGACCTTGCGTCACTTTGAATTTGATCTGTATGTTCACATTTGCCACGGTAGCACTAATGGCAACAGTTTTTTACTGTACCTGACTAGCTCGGTTCGCGGATTCAAAAGGTTCCACCATTCTCTTTGGGATGCTCCGTTAAGGGTATGTTCATTCAACAAGAACGTGCCTACGTGAACAGTTTCATGGACAACAGTACCTTGGGTGGCCCGCTTTATGGACTCTCAAAATTTTTACTACCTATTTGGGTCCTTTGTACTGCTCATGTTATTCCGTTGCTATGCTTAGATAGACAACAGTACTTTCAGTGGTATCTTCGGCAATAAATCCGTATTCGGTCAGCAACATTTTCAGTAAAAAAAAAATAAAAGGTCCAATATGACTTCCTTGAGGTACTTCAGGCAATATAGGAATACATGATACTGACGATCGATTAAATAAGGCCGAATTCAAGAAATGAATAAATAAGGAAAGCCAAAATTTTGTAGTATAAGAAAAAAAGATATTTTGAAATATTCTATGTATTAAATGTATTAATAAGTTCCTTGCAATAACCAGCTTATAAGGAGAAAGCGTTTTTCAAAACGTACCGTTTAGGGTAGTAAATTGATTAACAGTGCAGAAACAATGACTCATGCATAGACTATGATTTCAAAATGTTTTTCGTACCTTCAGAGGAACAGTATTATAGTGTTCCCAAGTGTACCTGCAATCTCTTGGAAAGATTTCCATTAGAAGTCATCTAGGCACATTTGTATGTTTCTTAACAACTTTTACTGCTTACGCTCAATTGTAAAATGTCTTTCTTTAAAAGGAAATCAATAGTCTGCATAAATTTCTACACACTTACTAATGGAACTTAAAATTTAAACGTTTTGTGGTTTTTATTATATTCGTACCAATCAATTATGTATTTCAACTTATTTCAAAGAACTAAAAACTTATCTGGATCTATGTTTACTTTTAAGGCAAGCCCTCCACACTGTAAACCTACCAGATATATTTCACCACGTATACACAAATTACAAAATTGACTACTTGCTCCTAAATATTTCATATTCACTTTTCCCATACTCTGGCTCTAAAAAACACTCTCCTCGCTACTTGATTGAAAATTTAAAATGAATAGAAAAAACAAAACGAAGAGAAAAAACTCCAACTTCTTACAGTGCCTCCTTTTATCAACTATCCCAAAAGATATCTTTCAATTTAAAGAAGAGACAAAAAAAAAACTAAAAAGAGTATCTACCCTAATGCCATATTGAAGATTACACATGAAAGAAAACCCGTTATAAGAATCTTCTTTATTTTCACAAAATACAACATTAATATTAACATCCTCCGCTTAAGGATCTTCCTTCGAGATCCAAATACCTAGAGTTTTCTCGCACTCTGCAAAAAAAAAATCTATCTCCCTCTTTCTCTCTCTGTCTCTCTCGATATATGGAAATCATCCAAGTTTTCTGACTATTTTTTCCACACACACACACTCACACCCTAAGATGTAGTCCTTGGGGATACATTATATCCTCACATAGGCTGATATAAATTTTTCGAGGCAATTTCAAACACCAGCTCTCCAGCTCCTCTGCCAGTCAAGCACTTGACTGCAAACAGAAGGAAAACCGAATCCGAACAAAAACCCTATAAAACAGCAACGAACACAGCAAGTGCCATTACATGAAATCGTGGAATAAATTATTCAAAAAATGCCAACTTGTATAGCACTTTGGATTGTGCACTTAAAATTTTCATCGTTCGCGTCCTCGCTTCTCGTAGCCGTGGCAATCTCTTCTCCGCACCAGCCTCAATGCCAGATTGTGACCCGAATTTTCAAATCCATAAAAACAGAAAAAAAAATACAACCAAAACACAAAAAAATATCTTTCGCCAATTTTCCATTTTCTTTTTCGAAAATTCTAGGTACCATGTGAAAACAGTACACAGGCCAAAACTATTTAAAGTTTAAAAAGTTGTATTTTTGTTTACACCCCTGCCGCACACAAACTCGGGAGCAATGTAATCGCGTGTCGAGGGAGTGAGTGGGTGCCTCCATATGGTCCAGATTATAGGACCCCTCAAAGTAGGGCATATCCCTATGATGTGTTTGCCACTTCCTGCCTAGGACTCGACACAAAAACACACATAAGCAATGGAGAAAAATTGATTTTAATATTTAAATCAAATGAAGAGAGATAGATACCTAAAAAAAAAAAACAAAGCCATTTTCTTATGCAAATAGGTTTGGATTGATTTTATGGGAAATTATGTTGTCTCGTTGAGATATAAGTACTCGTGTATAAGGGTGGCAGACATCCGAAGGAGCTGGAGACGGATCCTCCAACCCGACACCACGCCAGAGGAGGACAATGCGAACAAATCAACTCTAAGAATAAATAAAAGAAAGGAAAAAAAGACGGAGAGAAAAATTACCATATTAAGTCCTTGAATTTTTCTCCTCCCCCCCTTGATTCATTGGAATACAATTTCTATAGCTTTTATGATTGACGATCTGATAAGGATGGATAGCAATTGCGTAAGGATTTGAATAGCTGACGCTACACTGCTAGTGGGAGTATATAGTATTTCAATGGTGCGGAGTAGGGAACAAATTTATGAGAAATTGATATCAAATCTTTTGCTCGTTTGCTTTAAGGTCTACAGTCAATCCCACTTATTTGAGCAACGTTTTAAGGCTCCGGGATCCTGGCACCCCATATATGGGATCAGTAGCGAAGAGAGGGGGGGGGGGCAAAGGGGGCACAGGCCCCGGGCGGCACTTTGCTTGGGGGCGGCAATTTTTCAAAATATCCGGGCGGCACTTTGCTGCAATTTTTCTAAGTACGTTAATGTAAATGGTTTTTGTTTGTTATGTTTTTATATTTTTTCTAAGCTAAGTGTAAGCTTACTTTTGTAACAAATTTTAATTGTGAAAAAATATACTGTTCTTTTCGGAAATATATTTTTACATAATATAAAAGATTTTCGCGCCACGGTTTTGCTTACGGCAATTATACACGTCATTCTCTTCTTTTTTTTTTTTTGTTGTTGTTGTATCATCGTCATGTTGTGTCTGAGTTGTGTATTGCGCCATAAGGAATTGTGAAGTACAATGATCGACAACGACTCTGATTTGGAACAGTAATTGATTGTTTCATTCTATGTGTGTCCTGGTGCAAAGCTTTTTCGTTTGCCTTCTTTCGACTACCACTCATGAGCAGCGTTCGAATCTTACTCCAATCGGAGTAAATTTACTTCAATTTTACGAAAGAAAATAGATCTACTTCGTTATTCTGTTTTTTTAAGATTTAGGTAGGTACTAATTTTTTTCCACACTGAAAAATTCAAAATTTCTTTAGCCAAACCACACGAAAAGGAATGACCACTGCGTTAATAAATTTTGCCACCAACTCTGACTTTGAATTACTAAATCTAAATCTAATCCAGAAATTTTCAATTCGTTTATTTTTTTATAAGTGTGCTCCAAAATGTTACTATTGCGGTTCGAACCCTGCTCGTAAGGCTAGAAGTTGAGACAAAAACATTTCGTTTGTTTCAACTGATTCAATGTGAGTTGGCTGTGGCTCATAAGAGTCCATGTATTCGTATATTGTTGTATCTTTTATCTAAGGTGTGTTAGTCAGTTGTATTTTTTTCTGTTTTATTTTATCGTAAAATGTAGTAAAGTTTGCAAACATCCTAGTTAAATACAAAATTAGTTGCAGCTTAACGTTTAACTTGTCTGTTTTTCGTGTGTTGTGAAAATTTTTTAAAATTGTGTGTACGGATACAGTACCTACCTACATAAGCGCAAGAGATTTTCATTTTACCCCTTTGGAATGATTACATAAAGTAAGTAAATTGATGAAACGAAATACCTAGCGGATGGCTCGGAAATAATTCATTGATTTTTCTGAGTTGAAACCCCCATTTGGCTTTATGAATATTGTTTTCTCCAATATCTCAACAACCATAAGTTCCATAAAAAACATTTTCTCACATTTTTGTTAAAAATTGAGTTCTCTATTTTTTACGGAGAAATCGGAAGTTACTCGTAATAAGTTATTATTAAAAATAGAGAAACGATTTCAAGAAAATTTTTTTTAATAAATTAATCAATAAAAGTTAATGATTTTTACTTGCGATATACATATACACAGGTTGGTACTATATTGCAAGTTATGGATTGTTAAAAAAAATAAACTCGACATTTTGATCAAAGTTGACATCGTAATCTTTATATGATTACGATGATAGCAAAGTCGAAAAAAGTAGGTCTTGCAATTCTGTCTGTCTGTCCTTTCGGCTGTAGCCTAAACGACTCGGTCGATTTTCTTTAAACTTGGTACCTATTGTGTTTTGGGCATTTTAATACCAAAAATAACGGTAGGTTCCTGTCGTTCAATTTTTTTTTTAGCAAAAAATGAAAATCTTATTTTTCTAAAAAACGTGCTCACAACTTTAAAAAAAAAATTCAGTAAATTTTCTACAAGGCTACCATTTTATAAAAAAAATCCCAAAAATGGTTATTAATGGTACCTCCCATAGAACCATTTCTTTGACTTTCGATTTTCTCAAAAACGATTCCACTTCTTTTGATCAATTTTTTTTAAAGAGAATGTTTTTTTAAAGTTTAAAAGTATTGTATACCAAATTTTTCAAAAATCTCGAAAACAAGTTGGTCGATTTTTACTAAACTTGGCAACAGTTTCTTGACATTATCTAGCAGATTTTAAATAAAAAATTTTCATATAACCAAAAATAACGGTACCTCCCATACAAAAGTTTAAAAACCGGCACGGAAAATCTCATTTTTGCTCAAAAACTACTACTACGATTTTGATCAAAATTTGTGTGTGACCTAACATACATAAATACGATCTACGATAATTTATTGTAAACAAAATTTCTATCGTCTAATAAAAGTATCTCTCATGGAACCATTTTCTTTCGACTATCTTATTATCTGCTCAACCGATTTTAATGATTTTTTTTAAACAAGAGCTCCTGTTTGAATAATATTGCATATCAAAATCTTCAAAAAATCAAATTTTGGATAAAAAAAAATCAAAAATATTTTTTGAAAATTCGATATTTCAAAAATGGGTGGATAGTTTTTTTCAAAATAAATTTTTAACTCCGCATTAATAAGCACTAAAAAATGGCGTACCAATTTTTTTTTTATATTTTCAAAATTTTATACACATAAATGTATGTACATACCTACATATACCTAATATAAAAAACGATTTTTAAATAATAAATCAGACGGTGTTCATCGCGTTGGTGTCAAATCAATTTCAGATTTTAAAAGATAAAACCAGTTTTGAACACTTTAATTTTGATGGGCTGTTGTGAAACATGTTTAAGTTAAAAATAATCCTTGACCAATATTTCTGTTTCTTCATTTCCTTATGTATAATAATAATAGAAATAAAAAAATATTATAGGTGTAATAATTTATTATTACTATAACTATAAGAATAATAATAATTAAAGGCAGTGCGGGTTGATTTTTTTTAAGACCGGTTTTATTTTTTAGCAATAATCAACCGATTAGACACTTCTATCTATGTACATAATATAATATAAATAAATATAATAAATCTGTGAATAAAAAATTAAATTATAACAAGGTAAGTTAAGTAGCTGTTTCACTTTGATGTTTCTTAGAACAGCAAACAAAATTTAAGGCCCAGAAAAAAATTGCTAGGGGCGGCAAAATTGGCTATGTCCCGAGCGGCAAAAACCCACGCTACGCCGGGATACTCAGAAAAAAAGTATGCCATCTAATTGGACAGTAATTGGTCAAAAAAAGTAAACTAGTTTTGGAAATTGGTCAGCCATAGAATATTTGAAAGAGAGGCTTAAGCTTTTGCAACGTCACACAGCTTTGGCAAATCCATTTGTGAAAAAATTCGAAAGATCACTAGATCCTGATAAACATTTAAATATTTTCACTAATTGGTCAGCTATTGATTTTTCAATGATTTTTTAAAGCTTCTTTTTTACTACTTAATAGCTAGTTTGACTAATTGGTCAGCAGTAGAGTTTTTTTTAATAATTTTTAAAGTTTTTTTCTTAGTCACAGTAGCATGATTATATGATTTTATAGAGATTTGTTAACAACAATATTGTTTTTACAGGTGCAATGATAATTTCCGATGTGACTTGTCATAGTTTTAATGTTCAGGCTCATTTTTTTATTATTTTGTTAGGTTGTTAATACATCATAAGAAAAATATTTTAAATCTGTTGGTTTAGGAATAGAATGGTCAGTAAACTATTCCACAAATTTTTGTTTTAGGAAATAAGTAGGTACGTAGTTCGTGTCGTTATCCATGCTGTTGTTAACTCGGTTCAAAATGAGCTCTCTTATAATTTTGAAGAAAATTTAAAAATTCATAAACAAAAACCTATGGCTGACCAATTCCTTACAAAATCTGGCCTTTAATGATGGTTAAAAGGCCTTTGAAATTGCATACCTGAAAATCTATAGCTGACCAACTACTGAAGCTAGATGACCTTTTATATGTACCTAAAGACCTTTCAGGTAGCATTTGATGTTTTGCGAATATGCTTAAAAATCGTTATGACTTTCAAGTTTAAAAATTCATAAAAAAATTTATGGCTGATCAATTACTGAAAATAGTTGAAATTTTATTAGTTTACAGTGATCTTTCAGATGGTATATTATTTCTGCGAAACTGCATGACCTTAAGCTTAAGCCGTTATTACAAATATTCTATAACCAATTTCCAAAACTAGTTGACCTTTTTTGATAAATTACTAATCAATTTTTACGAATATCCCAAACATGTATGTATGGGGTGCCAAAGATTCTAGACCCACATCTCTCACATCTCTCTAAAATTAATTTTGAAATAGTTCAAAGCAATCGGAAAAAACATAAGCAAGCTATTATAAAAAAAAATGCCAGACTGGTTCTGACGAACTTGCTCTTATGCAAAAGACTAAGAATTTCAAAAATGAATGTTATTAGAGAAAAAATGTTCATAAGCATGAAATTCACTTTTTAAATAACTTAAACAACTCCTTTAGCAGTTGGAGTTAAAAGAAAAATGCCATCTGATTCAAATGTAAGCTTATGCAAGAACAAAAATTATAAGTCGTTGTAGTGGTTTCTCAAAATAAAATTCCGTCTGATTTCTAGAAAAGTATGCATTTATGCAAACAAACTTTAAAAAATCGTTATATTATTAAATAAATTTCTTATATAAGAAATTTCTTTAAGATTTTTCTAGAAAAAAATGTGGGATGCGAATTTTAAGTATTTAAAATCATTGATTTTATGAACTAATTTCAAAAAATAATCGTTAATAGGTTTTGAAGATATTGATTAAAAAAAAAAACAAATATTTGTTCGAATATTTTTAAATACAATATTATTTTAAACTTAAGGGGACACCTGCTGAAAATTTTTGGTTCAAATTCTTAGAACCGTTAATGAGAAAGTCGAAAATCAAAAAAACGGTTCTATGACAGGTACCGTTACTAACATTTTGCCCCAAAATTTTTTTCACCAAAATGTAGCCCATGCCCATAATATCACACTTAATTTTTTGTTATCAAAATCGTTAGAGCCGTTCTCGAGATAAATAAGATTTTGTATTACGGGTGTATGGGGGGTACCGTTAGTTTCGGAGCTAAAAAAAAATTTTAATTTTTCCTCCAAGGAATCACCGAAGACCCTTAAGTACCAAGTTTAAGGAAAACAGGTCCAGTGGCTTAGGCTGTAGATCGAGGTACAGACATACGGACATACAGACATACAGACAGACAGACGGATTTGTCGGACCCACTTTATTCGTCATCGTAATGTTAACTTTGATCAAAATCACGAGTTCAATTTTTTTTCTAAATGCAGAACTTGCCCTATAGTACCTATGTATAGTAAAAATTACCTTTTACATTTTTAAAAAATATTTTGGTACGCAAACTTCAAGTTACTACTGTACGAATAAAAATTTAATTTCCGAATTGAATTTTCCAAAAAAAGTTTTTTTTTAATTTAAAAAAATATGTTTTTTGAAGTTTTTATATGCAAAGAAAATTTTTTTATAAAATTTCTAGTGCCGTTTTCGAGAAAAAACAATTTTCGAAAATGGGTACCATTATTTTTAGGGAAAATACATTTTTATCCTCACATTTTGTAGACTGCGTAAGAAATTTTAATTTCAAAATTTTAATACAAATCGAGCTCTTGGTTTTCGAAATAGCTATAAGCCACGTCTATATAAAATAACTCTTGAAAATAAAATGATACAGATCATAGTGACAGTTGTCTTGTGTGCTTATCTCCCTTTTGCTTGCGTTTGTTGATTTTCAAATGTTTCTTGTCTTTTTTCTTTACACTGTGGTTTACGCTACCTTACCATAAAAAGCCCTACTCGCCAGAGAAAGAACTAATTTTTGGATCTTTCAAATAGATCCAGATAGAGAACAGGATCCCAAATTGTTTCTGTAATGCATGTTAAAAATTAATCCAGATCCGGATCCACATAGATCCTTAGATAATAAAACGCACCTATTGGGTTTTGGAAAAAAAAAAATTGAAAAAAAAACAATGTTTTCAAAATTTAAATACACAATAATATTCAAACTTTTGGGGAGCTTTAGCTTTAAAAAATGATGATATTCAGTTGTACAATTTTAGAGAAAATCAAAAACAAAAGAAAAAATGGTTCCAAAATGGATACCATTAATAACCACTTTGTTTAACCATTGCTTAGCCTTAACATGGCAGGTACCGATATATTTGGTCTTAAAAAAGAGAAAAAAACGTTTGGGGCGAAAAATTTAAAAACGATATCTACCAAGTTTAACGAAAATCAGCCGAGCCCTTTAGGCTGTAGTCGAACAGACAGACAGACAGAATTGTTGATTAGAATCTTTGTTGGTTATAGTTCACATTGGATTTTTGTCAAAAAATTCATGTAAGATCAACTGAACTTAACAAAAATTGTGTATTGCCAAGGTCCTCACAAGTCAACTGATGAGTCCATGTGAGATCACCCGGACGAAACGCCAATTTTTGTGGACTAAAGGCCAAAAAAGCTAATTTGAATCTATAGTTAACACAGCTTAGCTTATATTTTCATTAAGTATACGCTAAATTGTGTCAAAGAGTTTACAATTTAAAGTGCAGGGGTAAACGAACTGAACTTGGTAAAAATGGGGTCCATAACCATGCTTAGACCGACTGTCATATACAGTTCGACTGTGTAGTGACCCGTTTTTAATGGAGCATAGAAATTAAGAAGTTTAAAAGAACAGCTGGCGCTGTCCGTACGAGAGCTCTGTGAGTCTGCTCAAAAGTTGGCTTAACAACTTTTCTTCAACTATCACCATTCGACTTACAAATTAAAAAAAAAATTTCCTTAACGATAGCACTGTGCTCAAACATTTTAAGGAAAGTAAAAATCCATTTAGAGTTAACACTAAACGAATCAACTCCTACTGACTATTGCTCCCTTAAAAAGAGGAATTTACATTAATAAGGATTTTGAGTTATATTTTTAACCAGAGTGTATGACTTTGACAAAACTATTTTTACTGATTTCTCAAAGAAGGAGTGTCGTTCAGGTTGGGGAATATTTTTCTGACTTTCTAATTATCCTCATATGCTTACGGCTACCCGAGCTTACTAGTATCTTTCGAGCTAAATTTCTTGCCATCAGAGAAGCAGGCAAGTTACTCAAATAAGATCTGAACCAGAACCGGAATATCATCAATAAAAGGAAACAGTCATGCATTTTATCTGCCTGCTCTACCGAAAATAAGATCAAACCTTAGCAAATGATGAAAAAAAACTTGATCCTTTTAATCAACGCGACGAATTGACTCTAGGATGAACTTCAGAACTGGGGGCTTTGACTTGGATTTATAGGCCCGGAGGACGGTCGGACCACAACTATAAGACAAATCAAAACTAATTCCTTAATTTTTTGAATTCAATTCCACCTGGATGACTCGGATTGATGAGTCCACGATCTCCCATACCCCCATATCAATTACATCCACAGGTCTGAACGAGTTATGATATCGAACTGGGGAACCTCGATGATGATTGTGGCACTGCCCGTAGTAACCACTCTTACCTTCCCTTCCCCGTCTAGATTTTATCAGAATTTTTTGGGGAACTTGGCATTAATGTATTTGAAGAGACGATTGTACGGTCTTATCATTCTTAATGCTTCCGAGGTTTCCTCTATTATGTCACAGAAGAATATCCTTAATCCTCTTCCGTATTCTATCTAATAAATCCCCCTTTCGAATCAAACACAGTTGGTTAATATAAAATGTCATTTTATTGCTCATACACAAATATGTCAAACATGAGTTACTTCATTCACCGAAGTCAAACTCGTTATCATAATCCTTTTTTTCGAATAACATTATACACATTGCTATCAAGCGCAGTTTTGCATATCCATGCGTTTGTAATAGATTCAAAAAAAAGAAAAAAAAAAAACACACAAAAGGACTAAAGGTAGCTCCATTCAATTTGTACAATTTTTTATATTTGCATAGAAGTTTTTTTTCTGAATTTCATTATGTGACTGGATACACAATTCCTATAGCTGGAATTCTATCCCAAATCTATTTTTCCCAACTCCAAAGGATCACACGAAAAAAGGACATGAAGAAAATTTTATTTTTCACACACCCATTCATACATCACATAAACACAAATAAGATAGTAGTAAAAAGGACGAAAAAAAAACAATGTTGGAACATCAACAAAATGACAAAATTGAAGTGAAGGCTTAAGGATTCAAAATTCAATTTTCTTACATAAGTTGTGTCGAATGAAACACGGTTATGGCTGTGGGATATCCTCGTAGCCAAGGACTTACACATAGATGTGGTTGAATTGAGAGGGGCTTTTTAGATAAAGGATTCTTATTTTCGGGTTATGTAACAATAATAGGGTGTTATTGTTGTTTCCTATTTTTGTTGGTTTTCACAGCTTCTTTTGTTTTTTTTTGTCTTTGTTTGTACAAATCGAAGAACTACGAATATCGAAATGGCACTTTTGTCATTCGCCAATAAAACCCATAACCGAGGTGTATTTGCTGAAATTATGAAAAATTGAATAAGAAGATTTCCCCACATCCCACTCCCCACTTCGTTTGAGCAAATACAATTGGCTCAGATTGTTGATAAATACATTTAGGTATACCAATTCTATATTCGCAGATAGAGCTTACCTTGATGAAGATTTGTTTGTATTAGGAAAATTGCTTTCAGAATTGTTGTGTGTTTATAAAGACAAACAAAACAGTGAAGGAGAATTGGGTTGGGGGCCATATTTGATTTCTGGTATTACACAGGATTACACAAGGAAGTCAATATGGGATGTTCCAAGTTGAGTTTATGCAAAATAAAAAGCCCGAAAACTGTTAATTATTAATAAAGGGTCTGATTTGCCCTTGTTTATTCGATTTTATGATAGACAATTTGGATTAAGTGGTATCTTATGATCC
Source organism: Chrysotoxum bicinctum (assembly GCA_911387755.1). NCBI lineage: Eukaryota > Metazoa > Arthropoda > Insecta > Diptera > Syrphidae > Chrysotoxum > Chrysotoxum bicinctum. Next base: position 35,289,731 of record OU426987.1, read on the forward strand.
TATGATGGTTAATCTGTTATTTGGATTCTTCTAAGAATTCTTAATTTCAATATGAAAATTAATAAATAAATAAAAATAAATCTATAATAAATATACTTGGTTTTCTGATCTCAAATAGTGGGTGTTTCAATATGTGCGGGAAGATGTTGAAATGGAATAAGACCATCTGTGCATAAGGTATTAACAAAATTCTTGAAAGACTCATCTATGTCATCATGTATGGAATATGACACCGCTCAAATACCAACCCCGGCTTCTTACATGAGACTCTTCCATATAGTTAGAACCAGCTGAATTTGAGCAATGATCTGTGTTATGTTCACCTTAAGGATATCGGTAAATTGTGGATTATTCGTATAGACCTTCGAATTCATAAAACCTTGCAAGAAAAACCGGAGCAGGGATGACTTTCGTCGCCAATTCATTTCACCTCTGCGAAAGATAAACTTACCCTCAAATCGTTCATGCAGAACCATATGTCTTCTAGGTCCTTATGGTTCAATTTGAGCCATAATAAATTGGTTATCATCGTTCAGTAGCACTTGCCATTGACGGTGACCGCCTTAGAAACGTCGTTGGTACGAAGCAATGACGCCACTCGCCGGAGGAATGCAAGTGAGCATTGCTTGCGAAAGAAGCGATAAAACTAGTAAAGACATGAAATACATCACGATGTTCAGGAGATGAGAATGAAGTATAAACGGCATGGGCAGACTCACTGGAAATAGAGTACGCCTATGCACTGACTACCAAATCAAGAACCCCCATTGGTGCAGAATTCTTTTTAGAAACCCTGGGGCTAGCGAGCTCATTCAGACTTCCTGATCATAGCTGTATCTTCCAAACTGAGGTCCTGAGATTAAAGAAAGCTGCTATCAATTCACAACAAAGGCAATACCACAAGTTGACCTTTTTCATTAAAATTCATTAAAATTTATTAACACTAGCAAATGACTTGCAAATACCTAAACCCAGAGATTGGAAATCGCCTATAACCACAGTCATATATGATGATGCACTTGTTTTTTGTAGTACTCGTAGGAGCAACAAAGGGAGAATGGGCACCTCGAATACACACCAGCGATTGCCACTACTATCTTGGTGAGCGTCAATGAGTGGATGGGGCCACCTCTTCCTTATATTGGTAAAATCCTCTCAAGGAAAGTGACACATCCTTCGACTTTTTCAGCAATCGTCACCAAACCAAACCATATCAAAGTCATCTACTATAGACTTTGTAAGAAGCTATATACTCCCACAGGGTTGGAATAGGGATGATTTCTATAGCAGGAGTAAAGGAAAGGATCACGCTCTTAGAAGGCGTCTATCTCTCCACAACCAGGTGATTATGTGACATCAGATATTTCTTCAATGAGTTAGAAGTACTCGTACCCTCCGATATTTCAGGTTATACAGCTTGCTGACACTCATCAATATCCTTAAAGAGCTTGAATTAAATAGGATTTATTATAGGTTTTATTACATGGGAGTCACGTATACCAACGGATCTACATTGATCTACGTGTTACGATAACAAGATCAACTTTAAGCTCACCAACTTAACCTAACCTAGGCCAAACAGATTGAATTAATGGACAACAATACTCCAGTCAAGAAATTCTTCAAATCCCAACAGGTTCAAAGCGATAAGGAAGACCGAACTATCGCGGATGCTAGAGAGCAGCGTAACTTAGACAGATACCCTTTGTGTATCTGGCGCCGGATATGTACGAACAAGGATTGATAGAGACTTTTGCCGAGAGTACAACATTTCAAAGGGAGATTTTCAATCTATCGGTACGTCATCTCTGGAGGTCAAAATGCTGACTAACAATTATAATATATCAGCTACCCGTTTTGTATAAGTTGCATTCATCCCATTAAACAATTCAATCAATCGTTATACTCGAACTTCAGGGAATTTCTATTAGTTTATTCTTGAGCTCAACTTCAGACATACTGTTTAATTCAGAGATTATTTCTTTAGTATCTACTACACGAATGTGTAATTCTTTACCTCGCTCAACAAAGGGCATAGGGTAGTAACAAAATCTATTACGATTTGACGCAGGGGGTTTTCGCTGTGGCCACATACGAATATCCAAACACTTTGCTTCTTCCAATACATTTGACCTCCATGTTGTTTTTGGCCTTCCAACACGTCTTGCCATCTGAAAATTCCATTCAAAAGATTGCTTCCAGATGTTATTGTCAGGTTTACTCAATGTATGGCCAATCCACCGCCATTTTTGTTTAATAATGTCTCCATACACTTTTTTCTGCCCGGTTATATTCCACAATTTGACATTTGATATGGTTTGTGCCCAGAAAATCTTCAAAATGTATCGCAGAAATCGGTTAACGAAAGACTGTAAACTGCTCGAGATGTAAGCAGAAAACTTCCATGTTTCACAGGCGTATAACAGCAACAGCACAGATTTTACTTTGGATTCGGAGAGTTACAACTTGTTGCGTAGTGATATCTTACACAGGAGATAAGATTCCAAATTTACGTCAGTCCCCACTTATTCTGATGTTAAGCTCCAGGTCTATTTCACCATCAATCTGAATATTTTGGCCGGAGTGCATTACTTTGGTTTGGTTGACGGTAATCCTTAAGCCAGCCACCTTTCCGTTTACTTGCAGTGATTGACACATTTGATTCAAGCCACGCGCTGGTTGGTTTTATTTGCCAGGAGACAGATATCATCGGCATAGTCTATATGGCTGACCTTGTCAAACGGTCTCCATTGTATTCTATGCCTCTCGTTTGAACACACTGTAGCAGTCATCGCATCATCAATTGCCGGTAAAACAGGATAGATGAAAGAGAATCTCCTTGTCTCACTCCTTGACGCACCTAACAAAAAATCAGAAAGCTATCCTCGCATTCAGCGATCTCCATATACATTCGAAGTTAACAAACATGAGGTAGCGGTGTTTGATACTCGGATGATTGCTAAAGTATAAATCGCAAGGTGTTAATGTGATCGAAGCAAGATCGTCCACTGCGAAAGGCGAAAGCCCGCTTGGTGCCTCTTAAGCGTAGACTCTATCCTGGACCTTATCCTTTCGAGAATTATAGTTGCCATCAATTTCGGGAATACGGACAAAATGGATTTCGATTAAAACCTCAAAATAATTTTTTGACGCGAAGCAATTACTTGCCCTATAGGCCGACGAATTAAAACAATGTTTTATGGATTCCCTAAAGCCTTATCAAATTCCTGCCAACAACACCCACACAGCAATATTTTGAACTTGTAAGCTACTAAGTCCTGGTTCTCTACAGTATGTTGCGCTTCAAATTTTTCTTCAGATTTGTTAATCAAAAACGCCTATTTCCAGAAGCATCACTCAGCGAAACGAACCATCACTCAGCGAAACTAGTCAAATCAATTAGCTAAATCAAAACCAAAGCAAATATCCTTATCCGAAATGGCCCGTGCTAAGCTTCAGTTCGAAATACTTGTTCTTCCAGAAAAAGGACATTATTTCGTAGAGAACATTATTTAACCTTCTCCTGGAAATAAAAAATGTTAATACTTCCCCAAACAACTTTTATGTTATGAGCGTACCGCACTAAAGTGTGCCAATGGACACAAATATTTAACAGCAGGCTCGGATATAATATTGTTGTAGTCCTGAGTCCATATAACTCGCAAAACAACATCCTTAATATTTTACCATGGCCATAACCGTACACCCCCCTCCCCCCATAGATAGTGTGCGAATGTACGAAGCTATAGAGGGGGCTTGTGAAGGAAGGAGGAAGGGAAGAAAACTTGTTTGATGCATAAAACATATTTTGTGTTTGTGTTATTTTTACTACGTGCCGTGCGAAAAAGAAAGTGTTCGGTATATTTATTCAGGTCGTGCAACACTTATTATCAAACACGTACAAAACAAATAAAACAGGATAACATCCATCCACCTGATATGGTATGATGACATAACCTAAATATTTCATACGACTGCGTGCATAAATATTGCCATTTTATATCTCTTCTATAAGTTTGAGGAGCGTGTGTGTGTGTGTGTATAGTGAAATAGTGAGTTAAAGATATAGACAGAGTCCTGTTTTGTTCGTCGGCGTTGTCCTTCTCAGCTCTCGTATCACACCTTCTTGTTGAATGAATCAAACAACAACAACAAACAAAAAACTCATAACAGTAAAAAATATGAAGATTCTTGCTCGAATGAGATGATGATGTAGAATGCAAGGATTGTGGCTGTCGCCGAGGATGGATGCTTGGTTATAAGGTATTCTCACCTTCAAGGTTCCTTGATGGAATCATTCTATTCCGTGTCATCTGTGTGGGTACTCATATAATGGGCAGGGTGTTGTTCGTTGTTGGTTAATAGGCTTGAGTGCTTTCCTTGTATTCTCTGCAGATCCTTTGGAAACAATTTTGCGACATCTTTTGCCTTGCCAAGCATTTGCTTTCTCCTCCTTTGCCTTCGAGTGGATGATATCAGTTTTGTTCTCAGCTGATGACCTTTATTCAATGGATAGAAGATAGGCAAGGGAATATAATAATAACTGTAAGATTGATGATAGCAACATATACGCATGCTTTTACCTGTAGCCAAATATTTTCCGTGTGAATTGAGGACATTTTCGCATTGAAGATGGCGTAGCACACTGGAATAATCCTTTCGTTATATACCTAGGTATACGTAATGGGGTGAAGAAAATTGTTATTCAACCTCGTTTGCCCACAATTAAACCCCATTCCACCCCCATCCACTCACAAGTTTCTCTTAATGCGTTTTATATTCTTGGATGCTTTGGCAAAACGGACACTCTTGGAAATAGGGGTTTAATGCTTGGGTAGATTTTATTTAATGGTCTTGAAATTTACAGGTGTGCGCGTGTTAGATTGTTAGGTATCTATGTTGGGTATCCCTGTTAAGCGTATGTGTGTATAAGGACAGATTGTGGATGTAAGAGATGCTTGGGGTGGGGGAGGGGCCTTTTTTTATGGCACGCAAATTCCATCAATGTTTTAAGTGCGAGTGGAATTTTATTATATGGCAAATGTCTTTTTCCTAAAAGTCATTTGAATAAAATGAAAGGGACTTAGGTATTCCTTGGAAGTTTGTGCGTTTATTTCTTATTTTTTGTGTTTTATTTTTGGAAAAAATTTAAATTTGCTTTTATGGTAGGAATCTGGTGAATAAATTGGGTTCAAGACATTATCTTTAATTTCTTTCATTTTTTTTTTTTTTTTTGGGTTTTTTCATGTGTTCAATGGGGAAAAATGTTTTGCAAAAAGTTAGATTTGAAATGAGCGAACCTTTCTGCAGTTTGGGGATTAAATGTTGCCAACTAATATTTTATGAACCACAACAAATAAAATGATATTTTGAAGACCGTTTTAACAGACGTTTTTTGCAGAAAATCAGAATTTGTTTTAATTAATAATTTATTTTATAAGAGTCAACATTTAATGGATGTAATTAAAGGGTTTTCAACAGGGATGCTACAAAAGTAGAGCGATAGGGACAGCAAACGACGCCATATTTCTTGCCGCTCTTTTGACATTTCTCTTCAGTAAGGTTTGTCATTTTATGATGGAAAGTTATACGAGCCAACAACGAGTCAAAATTATTAAAATTAACTACCGAAATTCAGAGTCAGTGGCCTCAACATTAAGAGCGCTACGTCCAATTTATGGTCGTCATAATCGTCCTAGCAGATCAACAATTGAGCGTATAGTGGAAAAATTTGAATCCACAGGCACAGCACAAAATGTTCCCGTGCCAGTGAGACAAAGAAGTGCCCGTAGTGTCGAGAATATTGCTGCCGCTGAGGCTTCAGTTGCAGAAACCCCAAATGTGTCTCTCACACGTCGTTCTCAAGCGTTGGGCATCTGCAAGCGTGCCCGTGATGGCCATGCAAAAGAAATCGAGTTCCATACATAATGGCATCGAACGTACTTTCACGGGAATAAAAAATTTCATTGATATCTAAAACCGTTTTTGTTTTATTTAAAAAAACTTTTGTAGCGCTCTTATTGAAAAACCGGATATAAAACATTATTGTACATTTATTTTCTCTCTCTTCGGTGAGATAAGCCATTAGCTAACCAGTGGAATGATTGCTGAGAGAGCCTTATTCGCGGTCATTCAGAATCTTTCGATCTTCGAAATATTTCTTAAACTGATGATTGATCAGCGATGCCATGACCATCATCAACAAAAGAATGGATGTAGATGATTCCAAAGAGGCATTAAGGCAACCATAATGCTGCACCCTAAAACATGAACCTGCAGAAAAAGGAAATTGGCACAGCAATCAACTGTTTGGAAACGGCTGTTTCTAGTTCAGTGGACATCCAAAAACAGCCCAAGTTGTCAAAGGAAAGTTATCAGCACTTTTCCGAGGGTATCCAGGATCTTTGCACTCATCGACAACGGTTAAGGAAACGTCTTCAATGGATGCGTGAACTAAACACAACTAACAGCAACTACCAGATAGTATGAAGCGAACTTAAATGTGTCAAAATTTTGTTGTGTAACTCCATCCAACACCATAACAATAACCAATTCGACAAGAGACTGCAATCAATCAAACCTTTACTTGACGCCTTCAAGAACATCAAAAAACAGATTGGAAAAACACCACCAATGCCGGAAACCATTATCACCAACACTGGAGAATTTACAACGACACAGAACAAAGCAGAGGCATTTTTCGAAATTTCATCCCCAACCCATCTGAAAATTCTGTCTTTTTTGATGAAGTGAAGGATTCTATCCAGTAAACCCTAGCACCTAACATGAACCGAGCGATATTCAGAGACACCAATCAAGCGAATCAGAAGAAAAACCTGAAATATTCAGTTGCTGTAGGCCTATGAAGTCAACCGGACCAGATGGAATATCCAACTTTGTCATTAAGAGCATGCGAGAGACAGTTCTGATCCTTCTAACCATCATCTTGAACAACTGCGTCAACAACAACTACTTCACTAAAAAGCTGGAAAACTGCAAAGATCGTGGCGATCCCGAAGAAAGCTGCCAGGAACATGATCTCTAGAGGCCAATATCACTCCTCAGCAATTTAAGCAAGCACGCTCTTGAAAGAGATGATACTAATGAAACTTACGAAGTTTTGCAGATAAAAAAAAACTTAATACCTGACAATGCAGTATGGCTTTAAGGAGAAGCACTTAACACTACAACCGCTCCTAAGGTTCCAGCATGACATCACCGTAAAACAACTTCTGCGACCTGTTATCAGCTATTGAATCCCAGCTTGGTTCACGATCTCAAAGACAGTGATGAAGGAACTCGAAATCTTTGGGAGGAAGATGTTAAGAATCTGCACCGGACTCCAATTCGACCGGAAGCGAACAAACACATTAGAGGAACGAGGATATCTTAAAAGAAGCAAAGATAATACCGCAGGACAAATACCTATTAAATTCGACAAAGAAGCTGATGCAGTACACAATGAATCACACTAAACAGCTAATGAGATGGATTGCCAGCGAACAACGATATACCTCAGTGTGATGGAAATTCTTTACGGCACCATTTTCACGGACAACGATTTCCTTCTACGCTGACACAGGTTGAGCCTACCGCTTGCGGCTAAATGCCAAACCTTTTCACCAAACCAAATCTAAACCTCCACTGTACAATCGGGACGGAATATACCTCGAGAACATCAAAGTCAATAGACTTTTAATTGTAAGCTAACATGTACAATATATATTTATATTCTTTTAAATTTACCCCATTTATAAAATAAGGGCCCCCGCCCCTTATATTATTTTTCAATGTATTTTTTTTATTTTTAAGTCAGTAAAAATTTTATATAAAATTTCAATAAAAATCGTTTGATCGTTAAATTTTGGAAAGAAGGGACGTTAGTGCAATTTGTCGTAAAGTTTTTTCAACTTTAAACGACTAACCTGTTTAAATCAAATAACTACTCTTGATTACACTAACACATTTCTTATTTAATATTATATTAAATTTTTTTAATATAATAATAACAATAATAATATTACTCGTAATATTATTTTTTGTTTAAATTCAACGACACCTAGATTAAAACAATACACCTAATTTATTTAATCTTCTCGTTTGATTTAACCGAATGCAGATGATAAAATAACACATCCAAAATATCCAATTTTAACTGACTGAATATTGTCAAAATTGCACAAAAATTTGGTTTAGTTAACCGAGTTGACTTGTGTTATTTTAAGGGGGTCAGCTTGCAGCTTGTACATTAGCAGTCACAGTTGTTTAATTTAGCACGAGCTCTGAAAATTGATATTTTATTTAGGTCAGAAATGAAGGTTAATTTTTTTTACTTGTGACATAGGTACGAGTATACAGGGTGATTTGCATAAGGTGTGACAAAAAGCTAGAGCGTGTAGGTTGGACTTAGACAAGAAAAAAATCGTATGGGAGGGGGGGGTCTATTTCCCCCCGTTTAGGCGGGAGGGGCAATTTAAGAAAAAAATCACTTAAAACAGAAAAAAAATTATTAAAAAATAACGGTGATACCTAACCGGATGTCAAAATGTTTTGCAGTTTTTGAGAAAATCAAAAATAACAAAAACTACTTTTGTTCTAAGAAAAGCCTTTTATTTTCGTTTTTTCGTTTTTGGATTCTAAGGTGAATTTACGATTGAAAGGATTAACTTTCTTTTTCTTATTTTTTTAATTATCGTCTTATAAGCATACAATAAAGTGATAAAGTACTGGATTAACACATTTTTTCATTGAGAACACCTGCGTGAGAGCATTGGATTAATATTGACCTATGAGAATGTTTTTTAAACAATGCAACGTTACACGCCCTAACTAATGACAGAAAAATGCAATTGCGAAATAAGAACAAAAATGTTCCTGAATCTGGAAAAAAATTAAAATAAGAAATACACGCATATTTAGATAAAAAACATAATTAATGTTTATTTAAATTTTTAACTATTTTTAACTAAAGCTTGTTACAAAAAATTTTCGATATGATCCCCTTTTTGTAGAAGGCAAAGATTATAGCGCCTTCTTATTGCTGCACATAAATTTATACTTGATAAATTTTCCTGTAATTTGACTGCAGCCACTTATATCCGTTGTTTCAGTTGTTCCAAAGATTCTATTTCCACTTCGTATACATAGTTCCAAGTCACTAGTTAGGGCGTGTAACGTTGCATTATTTAAAAAACATTCTCAGGTCAATATTAATCCAATGCTCTCACGCAGGTGTTCTCAATGAAAAAATGTGTTAATCCAGTACTTTATCACTTTATTGTATGCTTATAAGACGATAATTAAAAAAATAAGAAAAAGAAAGTTAATCCTTTCAATCGTAAATTCACCTTAGAATCCAAAAACGAAAAAACGAAAATAAAAGGCTTTTCTTAGAACAAAAGTAGGTTTTTGTTATTTTTGATTTTCTCAAAAACTGTAAAACATTTTGACATCCGGTTTTTTGTGTTTGATCAAAAATTAATAAGAGCATTGAATATTGAATAAAAAAATAATACTTAATTAGGTAAAATTTTGAAAAAAAAAATTGTTTAAAAAAAAAATTTTCATTTTTTTTTTTCAAAATTTTGATTTTGAAAATTAATTTTTCAAAAACTATTCACTCGAACAACTTTATTTAAAAACAAAATTAAAAAATGTATTTCTGGCTTTTCAAAATGCTATAGCATTACTCTGTAGGTATCACCGTTATTTTTTAATAATTTTTTTTCTGTTTTAAGTGATTTTTTTCTTAAATTGCCCCTCCCGCCTAAACGGGGGGAAATAGACCCCCCCCTCCCGTACGATTTTTTTCTTGTCTAAGTCCAACCTACACGCCCTAGCTTTTTGTCACACCTTATGCAACTCACCCTGTATAAGGCAAGTTATGCATTCGGAAAAAAAATCGACCTCGAGATTTTGATCAAATTTAACATTACCATGATAGCCAAGACCAAATAAGTGGGTCTCGCAATTCTGTCTGTCTGTCGGTTCGACTACAGCATAAAACGGCTCGGCCGATTTTCTTCAAACTTGGTAGATATGGGTTTTGATTTTTTTCCCCCCACACCTTTTTTTCTTTTTTTTTAAGACCGAAAATAACGGTACCTACCATACGGTTTTTTTTCGAAAATTTATAAATATTTTTTTTTTCTCAAAAACTGTACCACAAATTAAAAAAAAAAAATTCTAAAGATTTTATTTAGAACTAGGTAATGGTTGAAAAAAAATTTCCGAAAAATTGTTATTTTTGGTAGCTTTCCTGGGTTCATTTTTTTTTTGTTTTTGATTTTCTCAAAAACGCTATAACCGATTTAAATAATTTTTTTATGCTAAAGCTCCTCCAAAGTTTAAATATTATTACATAATCAAATTTTAAATTTTTTTATTTTTTGGATTTAACAAAAAAAACTCAAAATTTGTTTTTGGAAACTCAATACTTCGAAAACCCCATGCTAGATTTTTTTTCAAACTTGAAAAATAAAAGTTTCCTAACATAATCTACAAGTTTTGAGAAAAAAAAATTGTTTTATCAAAAACTGACGATACCTTTCATACAAATGTTAAAAAATGGTTTTCGAAAATAGTATTTTTCTCGAAAACGGTTCCGAGAATTTTGCTAAAATTTTTTTCTTTTGATTAATTTTTACGATCTATAATTTAATAAAAAAAAATTGAAATCTAGATATAACTGACTGTACCTACCATAAAGCGATTTTTTCGAATTTCTCATTATCGACATAACGGATTTTAATGAAATTTTTAATAAAGAAGCTCCTAAAGAGTTTAAAAACTTAAAAAAAAAAATATTTTTTCAATTTTTGGAAAAAAAAGTCGTTTTTTTTTTTGGAAAATGCGATATCTCGAAAACGGCCAAATATTTTTCTTGGACATTAAACTCTTATTCGTACAATAATAAAAACTTAAAGTTGGCGTGCCAAAATTTTTTCTTAAAAATGTTTGAAAAATTTTGTACATAAAATCTTATTTTTTTAAGGAACCACTACAACGACTTATAATTTTTGTTCTTGCATAAATTCATATTTGCATAGCATTCTATTTTTATCTCTTACTACTTTTGTTTTTTTTTTTTTTTATAATCTACCCGCGCTCAAGGGATTAATGTTTCAACACAGCGCGGGCGTAAAGTTACGGAAGAGAAAGAAGGATAGGAAAGATGTGTGGCACGATGTTCTGAGACTGAAGGTTGTTGTCTCAGATATTTTATCTCCAGGGATGGCGGCTGGACTAAAGCGGAGAATGCCGTGTCTTATTTCTATGTCGCTTATAATTCACATTATTTTATTCGTGTTCATCCTTGTTGGGCATACTAGTTTAACTCAATTACGCGTTGTTAGTGTTATGCCTGAACAACATGCAATGAGTAAACCAGCACCCATTGATGACAATTTTAGAAGGTTTTTTTTTTTAATGGAATTAAAACGACATACACGACGGCAGGGATCGAACCTGTGATCATGAGGTTCACAGGCGAGCACACATCCATCGCGCCACGGCCACCCCCAAATTAAAAAAATTTAATTCATAAGCTAGTTGGTAAATTGGAAATGTTTAAGCTTGTTTTGACTACATAATTATTTAACTATTAACAAAAGTAGATTTCAAGCTTTTGTGTGCCATAAAATTATTATGCTGGCTTATAGATTTTGCAATCAATAGTTTTTTAATCAGAATTTATCCATTAGCTTATGAATAAAATAAATATTTTTTAGTTCATAAGTCACTAGGTAACTTTTGAATTAATTTTATTTTTTAATTCTTAAGTCACTTACTTGCTCATGACTTAATTTTTTTTTAATTCATAAGTCACTTGGTAGGTTGTGAATTATTTTTTTCTTAATTCATAAGTCACTCACTTTCTCAAGACTTCAATTTTTTCAATTCATAAGTCACTTAGTAGGTTCTGAATTAATTTTTCTAATTCATAAATCACTAAGAAGCTTATGATTTAAATTTTTTTAATTCACAAGTCACCAACTGACTTATGAATTAAATTTAATTAATTTTTAATTCATGAGTCACCCACTAGCTTGTGAATTAAAGCCAAGCTTAAGCTAAAAAGTGACTTAGGCTTTTGTAACCCTGCCATGGAAACGTTTTTTCAAATTTTGAATTTCTCATTATCTACATAACGGATTTTAATGTTTTTTTTTTTTTAGAGTGAACCTTCTTAAAAGTTTTGAAAATATTGCATTTCAAAACTTAAAAAACAATATTTTTTAAATTTTTTAAAACAAAAATCAATTTTTTTAAACTTCAATATCTTAAAAACGGGTCAATACTTTTATTAGGTTTAAGTTTTGTTCATACAGTAATAAGGACTTAAAGTTGGCTTCCCAAAATATTTTCTTAAAAATGTTTTAAACATTTTTGTATACTATAAAAGCTTTTTTTTAAGAAACCGGTTTAACGACTTATAATTTTTGCTTCTGCATAAATTAATATTTGCTTAAGAAATCACAGGGCATTCTGATTCTATCTCTTACTATTAAGAGTTTGAAAAATTATTCCCAAAGCTTATAAGTAGTTTTCCCTAATAACATTGGCGCAAAATTTTAAACAGCCTTTTATTAAGGTATTAGTGTGATACTACTTAACAATTTGCTAACTTTATAATAGTTTATTAACTCACTCTTAATCTTAAACAATTTCTAACTAGTATCGTACTCAAAGAATTTTCTTAATGAATTGCTTCTGCTCTACTTAAACAATGACATTTCGTGTAAAAAAGCAAGTGTACGAAACTTTTTTGATGTTTGCAAATGTCAAGGAGTCATATGAAGCTAGCACGATACTAAAAAACTAAAGTTAGTATTCGATGATTTTAAGTTTAATAAAAGAGTAGAGAAAGTATGATGCTATATTCGATTAAAATTTGCAAATTCGTTGTTTTAACCTAGTATCATACTAAAACAGCCTTAGCATCGTACTAATTCAATTAAAATTTTGCGCCATTAATTTTTAAAACTATAAGTCTTTTACATAAGAGCAAGTTCGTGCGACCCAGTCGTGCATTTTTTTGTTTTTTTTTTTTTTTGCTTTCGATTTTCTCAAAAATTTTAGAACCGATTTCAATCAATTTGTGTATTCTTAAGCTCTTAAAGAGTTTTGAATAGTATTTTGTATTCAAATTTTCAAATATTTCGGATATTTTCACAAATAACAGTTTTTAACAGCGTCTATAAGATCTTGACTCACAATTTTCTTTTATCCAGTAATACAAATGCTAAGAAATAGTTTTCGAAAATCATATTTTATAAAAAAAAAAAAAAAAAAAAAAAAAACTTACAATTTTGATAAATTTTTTTCTATTCCATTCTGTTTTAAAATTAAGTTATTATAAATATACTTGCAGTACTAACCATAGAACCTTTGTTTTTAATTTTTGACGTTGCGTTGCGTACATTTTACGGTAAACATGTTGACGCTTTACAGTCAACTCTTCAACTTTTGTTGGCCAAATAAAAGACGACCGGTTGATAATAATCAATCAGCTAACATTCGTTTGTCAAAGATCGGCCGAGAAGATCGCTTACATCCTAAACGGATTGTAAGCAGTTGATGCCCGCTGTGTCCAAGATCTCGTTCTTTTGCAGACTTCAGCTTGACGAATTCTATCGTAGGCACTAGGGCACACCCGAACAAGATCAAACTGACACATGAGCTCAAAGTTCACGACTATAGGCAAAGCCGTTTGTTCCTCATTGGGCTTCGGAGCGTTTGGAACAGGACCCCAATTTCAGCCCTATCACTTGTGTTGTCTTGTGAAATTTAAAAAGGAAGTCGATTGGTAAGTGAGCCTACGACTTGTGACTTACAACTCTCAACTATTCCTGTGTTCGTGTTAGCAGGAACGGTGGGACCTACAATTTTCTGCACATTCTGAACGGCTAATGAAAAGCAATTTTTATGATAAGAGATACTCGTACACATGGAGGATTTGTCACTTCCTGGCCAGACGCAGTACAACCCTCAAGAAAATTTTTGCAGCGGCTTTCAATTGAAGCCATGACTCTCTGTTTCACAGTCCTATTCACTTACCATTTTTCCAAGAGGTACTACATTAAAATTTTGATACTTGCTTAAAACTTGAAATCTCTTTCGTTTATATTCAAGAGAATAATTATTCTCAAAGAATAATCTTGGTAATTCATATCAGCGGAAAGTACAAGCCCTTACCTGGACTCCCAATTAACCAGTCTAGAATCTTAATATATTTTACTTATATTTAGTTTTCACAAACAGAATATTATTTATTTTTGATAAATTGGCCCTTAATCCACTATATTGCTCATCCCTAGCCTTTCTTCTTCTGTACCTATTCTGCAACAAATTTCTAAATTAACAAAAATTCATCAAACAAGTTATTCTGAATAAATGGCCTCAAAGGGTTCATTTTGTGAAAGAAAAAAAAAAAACACCAAATGCAAACAGATAAATTACGACATTAATTTATGTTTCATTATTATCATAATAACTCAAGAGAATCAAAATCATTCCTCAAAATTAACTGAAAGGAACAAAACTTAAGTACTTAAAGTGTATAAGACACAACTAAAAAGGCTTCAAGTGAATCGCTGCCACAGACAGATGGATAATTATTTGTGACAAACGAGAAAGGTTAATTATTTCATTAGGTTTCAACTTATACCCTGAGGAACTGCCATGGCTTTTAGTGTCCTTCTCAAGTTACTTTTTGGCATTGGATCCACCATTCTAAATATGATACTATCCCAAAAAAGTAAGTTTGATTAATTCCAGAAGCAAATGATTAGGTGAGCTCTTTTAATCATCTGGTAAATTAGGCATGAAATAAGTCTTGACAATGAGAGAAGAATACCATTAGCTTTTTGTTAGTTCTCCTACCTCAATTTTGTTCACAAAGTTTAACCCTTATAACATAAGTTTCAAATAATCCGTACAGTCTTTGTTTATTATAAAGTTCACCAATGTTGGATTTTAAAAATTTTCATTCTTCCATTTTTCAAACACAAAAGAGAACTTTCGAAATAATTTTTGCAAACTCATTTTCTCTCAAAACATCCTTAAACCTCCTTCTTATGGGCGCCTAACCTCCTAACCAATGTTATTAGTTTCTAGGTCAACATGGTGGCAAGTAACAAGTAATTTACTTCGCTCAAAATGAACCCCATAACCCAAAAACCATTAAAAGTAAAAAGTTTCTGCTAACCATCATGATACATGGTGTTTTCTTAAGTCTGCGTGAATGAGTATGGAAAACAAATTGCTATCTGGTTCCTTCCTTTTTGGAGAACAGCTTCAGCAAAACAACCACATCCTCTTACGGTTCATAAATTTTACGAACATGTTTTTAAGAAAAAATAAATGATCCCACCTTATTACCGTGCTGAAATGATTACCCGTGACAATAGACACAGGGCAACTTCTTCAATACCCTTTGCGTCATTTTGGAGTATTCTTTGTGTATGTATGTATGTACATTGGAAAATACACCCCGAAAGGATATTCGCAAACATAAGTTAAAACCCATTTTCAAGGGAAAATGTCTAGGGAATCGTTTGAGATAGTCGCTAAAGGATAACTTTTATAAATTATTGAAATCGGGTAAGCAAGGAAAATTGAGAATCTTTCGTTAACCTCGGAAGTGTTGAAAATAAACGTTTCCGAGACTTTGAAAAATCGGAGAGTTTTTTTTTCTTTTGCTGTTCTATATTTAAATTATTAATTTTAAGAGGCATCAGAAAGTATTTTGATGTGTTTAATTTTGGGAAATAAATGAAGTTGATAATCACGTACTGATTATAGAACTTTTAAGAAACTTTAAACTCAAAATAAAACAAATACCTTAAACTTTAAAGAATCTACTTAATGTACTTAAGAATTGATTGATCAGTGTAACTTGATCTAAATTGGTCCCGTAGCTTTCCAGCAGGGCGTACAAATGTATGGGATAAGCCATCTAGTGGTTCCTTTTTAAATTATAGGTTATTTTGACACTGACAGTTGTTTCCCGCTCGAAATCTTGACAGAAAGTCAGTATCTCTATCTACGCTCTACGCTTGAAAAACGTTGGGGAATATTAAAAACTTATTTCTGTGTAACTGTGAAAACTTATTGCTGTGTAGGTCAGTGCGTTTTTTGAAAATAAATTTTGGCCGAAATGAAGCACCCAGCGTGCCTCCTGTATGCAAGTTTGTACTCCTATGTAATAGACTAGGAATCTTAAAAACGAATGTTATTAGAGAAAACTGTTCATAAGCATAAAATTAATTTTTTAAATGAAACTCCTTTAGCAGTTGGAGCTAAGCAAAGGATGCCATGTGTTTTAAGCAAAAATTAGTTTATGCAAGAACAAAATTATAATTCGTTATAGTGGTTTCTTAAAAAAAATAAGCTTTTATATACAAAATTTTTACAACATTTTTAAGAACAAATTTTGGAACGCCTATTTAAAGTGTTTATTTATGTACGAATAAAAATAAAATTTACAAAAAAATATTGATCCGTTTTTGAGATATCGAATTTTCAAAAAAAAATAGGTTTTTTTTCAAAGTTCAAAAAAAGATTTTTTAAACTTTTTAAGAGCTTGTCTATAAAAAATTTCATTAAAATCCGTTATGCCGATAATGAGAAATTCAAAATTGGAAAAAAACGTTCTATGGTAGGTACAGTCAGTAATATCTTGATTTCAAAATTTTGTATATTAAGTTATAGATCGTAAAAATTAATCAAAAGGAAAAAATGTTAGCTTTAATTCTCGGAACCGTTTTCGAGAAAAAAACGATTTTCGAAAACCATTTTTTAACAATTGTATGGAGGTTAACTTTATTTTTGGTTAAAATATTTTTTTGTCTTATATCTTGTAGATTATATTAAGGAACTTTTATTTATCAAGTTTTAAAAAAAATCGAGTATAGGGATTTGGAAATATTGAGTTTGCAAAAAAAAATTTTGAAATTTTTTTTAAAAATCCAAAAATTAATTTTTGGAAAAATTGAATTCACAATAATATTCAAACTTTAGCAGAAAAAAAATGATTTAAATCCGTCGTACCGTTTTTGAGAAAATCAAAAACCAAAACAATGGTTTCAAGGGGGGTACCAAAAATAATAATTTTTCGGAAAGTTTTTTCAACCAACTTTAACTAAATAAAATTTTTTGAATTTTTTTTTTTTAATCTGCGACAGTTTTTGAGAAAAAAAAATATTTATAAAATTTCGAAAAAAAAATCGTATGGCAGGTTTCGTTATTTTTGGTCTTAAAAAAAAAAAGAAAAAAACCTGTGGGGCAAAAAATTCAAAACGATATCTACCAAGTTTAACGAAAATCGGCCCAGCCGTTTAGGCTGTAGTCGAACAGACAGACAAACAGAATTGCGAGACCCACTTTTTTAGTCTTCGGTATCATTGTAATGTTAACTTTGATCAAAATCTCGAGCTCGATTTTTTTTCCGAATGCACAACTTGTTTTATTGTACCTATAAATCGCAAGTAAAAATCATCTAATATTAAAGTAATTAATAATATAAGAAATTTCTTTAAAATTTTTCATGAACAAAATTTGTGGGGGGGGGGGGGGGAGGTTGCCAAATTTAAGTATTTAGTATTATAAATTTTAGGAAATAATTTTTAAAAAAATCGTTTACACGTTTTGAAGATACATATGTATTGATTTTTCAAAAAAAAAGTTGGGATTTTGTTTTTCAAAAAACTCAAAATATATTTTTTTGAATAATTTTATATACAATATTATTTTAAACTTTAAATAGTTAGTGCCGTTGATGGGAAATTCAAAAATCAAACAAAAAGTTCTATGACAGGTACCGTTAGTAACATTTTGCCCCAATTTTTTTTTAACCAAATTGTAGTCAATGTCAATAATATCACACCTTATTTTATTTTTATCAAAATCGTTATAGCCGTTTTCCATATAAATAAGATTTTGCATTACGGGTGTAGTTTTGGAGCTAAGAAAAAAATTTAAATGTCGCCTCTAGGGAATTACCGAAGATCCTTAAGTACCGAATTTGAAGAAAATAGCTTCAGTGGCTTAGGCTGTAGCCTGTAGATCGAGGTACAGACATACAGATAGACAGACGGAATTGTCGGACCCACTTTATTCGTTTTCGCTATCATCGTAATGTCAAATTTGGTCAAAATCTCGAGTTCGATTTTTTTTCCAAATGCAAAACTTGCCCTATAGTTCCTATATCGCAAGTAAAAATGTCGCACTTAGATGAAGGTATGTAGATAGCGTTTAAAGTCTTAAAAACTGAATAAAAAAAACGTATTTTTTTCGAAAACGGTTCCGAGACTTTTGCTATTTTTACTTATTTTCATTAATCCTTACGATCTGTAATTTAATAAAAAATAATTAAATCAAGATATTACTGACTGTAACTATCATAGAACGATTTTTTCGTATTTTGAATGACTGATTATCGGCATAACGGATTTTAATAAAAAAAATTATAGAGAAGCTTCTAAAAAGCTTAAAAAATATTGCGTTTCAAGACTTCAAAATAAAATATTTTTTGAATTTTTGAAAAAAAAAATAATTTTTTTTTAGAAAATTCGTTATCTCAAAAACAGCTCAATATTTTTTTTTGTAAAATTAATTTATGTTCGAACAATAATAAAATCTTTAAATTGGCATACCAAAATTTTTTGATAAGAATGTTTTGAAAAATTTATATATAAAAGTTAATTTTTTAAGAAATCACGACAAACAATTATAATTGTTACTTGTGACTTATAGGTACTATAAGGCAAGTTATGCATTCGTAAAAAAAAATCGAACTCGAGATTTCGATCAAACTTGACAGTAGATACGATGACAGCGAAAACTAAAAAAGTGGGTCTCGCAAATTCTGTCTTTCTTTCTGTCTGTTCGACTGCAGCCTAAACGTCTCGGCCGATTTTCTTTAAACTCGGTAGATATAACTTTTAATTTCCCCCCTCACACATTTTTTTCTTTTTTTTTAAGACCAAAAATAACGGTACCTGCCATACGAATTTTTTTCGAAATTTTGTAAATATTTTTTTTTCTCAAAAACTGTTCGACAGATTTTAAAAATAAAAATACAAAAAAATTTCATTTAGTTAAAGCTAGATAATGATTAAAAAAAATTTCCCGAAAAATGGTTATTGAGAGTACCCCCGATGGAACCGTTTTTTTTGTTTTTGATTTGCTCAAAAACGCTACAACCGATTTTGATACATTTTTTTTTTTGCTAAAGCTCCCCAAAAACATAAATAAGATTGTGTACTCAAATTTTCAAAAAATTTTGTTTTGGATTTTTAAAAAAACTTCAAACCACCTCCTAGATTTTTTTTAAACTTGATAAATAAAAGTTTCTCAATATAATCTACAAGAAGTAAAAAAAAAAAATATTTTACCTAAAAATAAACGTACCTACCATACAATTGCTAAAAAATTATAAAAATGTTTTTTAAAAATCGTATTTTTCTCGAAAACGGCACCTAGAATTTTGGTAAATTTTTTTTTCTTTCAATTAATTTTTACGATCTTTAATTTAATAAAAAAAAGTTTTGAAATTAAGATATTACAGGTCGACATAACGGATCTTAATGAAATTTTTGATAGAGAAGCTTCTAAAAAGTCTAAAACACATTGCCTTTCAAAACTTTTAAATAAATAGTTTTTGAATTTTTGAAATAAAAAAATCTATTTTTTTTTTTTTTTTTTTTTGAAAATTCGATATCTCCGAAACGACTTAATATTTTTTTTGTAAATTTAATTTTTATTCGAGCGTACCAACATTTTTTCTTAAAAAAAATTTCTTAAAAAGTTTGTATATAAAAGTTTTTTTTTAAGAAACAACTACAACGACTTATAATTTTTGTTCTTGCATTAATTCATATTTGCATAGCATTCTGTTTTTGTCTCTTACTTGTCTCTTAGAATTTAAAAAAATTAATTTTATTCTTTTGAACAGTTTTTCTCTAATAACATTCATTTCTGAAATTCTTATTCTTTTATATGAGAGCAATTTCGTGCGGCTTAGTCGTGCATTTTATTTTAGCTTCAAATTCGATTTCAGAACACTCAAATTCTTCAAAAAAGTTAATTTATGATCATAGGTAAGAAAAGTTATTTTTTTATTTAGACAAGTAGAATAGTCAATTTAATGATCTTAAATAAATAATTATAGATTTCTGAAATATCAAACGGTACACGACAAGCTTCGATTAACTACAACTTTCGGTATGAAAACACACCCAACCATCATAACAAAATTTTGAGGTCACTTGAACTTTTAATTAAATTTAATTCTATCACTCCACTTAAACAAAAATAATTTTCTATCTTCATTGATAAAATAATTAATATCATAAAATCGCCCTACTGCGCGCGGCAATGTGTTTTAGCTTTCATTATTTTATTGAAGTCAATCAAAGTTCTAGTCCAGATCCATTTCTCCTCTTAGACAATTCAACCGTACCATTCCCACTACTGGGAATTCTTTCTTAAGCTGCACTACACGAATATGAAATGCTTTATCCGACTAAATATCCCATTATGATATTCAGACATTCAAAACCAATGTGTACCGGTATCTCCTCTTTTAAATCTTCTCCTTTATAGTGTCCAAAATTATAAAAAAAAACCATCCCACCTTAGCTTTATAAATCATTAAAAACTTTGAAAAGCAACTAGATCCTTGGAAACAAGACCTTTACCTAATTTGTTGTTCAAAGTTTTATAGTTTCATTTTAAGACCATTCTAAATGGCCGAATATTCAAAAGGTTTCCTTGTTGTCCAAACAATCTCAAATCGCTTTAACTTAGCTAATTAAACTGAAATAAGAAAAACCTAATCCTCATTTCTACCATTATAAAAAAACCAATATCAGTATCAGTTTCGAAAGAATCCTTAATTTCCAAAGTGCCAAAAACGATTTATATTGATCACTTTTTCTTGCTTTAACAGCGATCCAATCAGCAAACTTTTTTCCCCTTTTAAACCCTGCCTGAACCCACTAAATCTCCTAATCCAGTCATTCAAAAAATACACTATAGTAAAAATAAAATAAAAAAAAAACTTTAAACATTATGGTTGAATCCACCTTGTGCATAAATTAGAAATGAATTTGACCTAGTTGCTCTCTGCACCTACTACAAAATCGCATCAGCCAAGCTAAGCAAAAGCAAAACATCACAATCCCTAAGCGCCATTTTTTTCATCTTAACTTCCGCATTATGCCGTATCCTCTGTATAAGCGGTGAAAAGACTGCATAATAAGTTTCTTTTCATTGCCAGGACAGGATACCACCATCACTCTATATTCTATCCTCAATCCAATTCATGTCTTGTTCTTGTTCGGACAAAAATAAATAAACACCAAAAAAAAAAAAACACTGTTGGAACACATCTTCAAGTATGCCATTAATCTTTTCCACCCATTTTCAGAAATGCTGTACAATTTTATGTTGCCGTTTTTCCGGCAAAAGCAATATAGCATCAGCAACTAACTCCATTGACGTCATTTAATGGACAATCCAAGGACACTAAGTGTGAACTTAGGATACCCGAGAATTTATCGCGGGTGTTCTTTGGGTCGTTCGGTCTCTCTCTCAAGCTTTCTCGCTCTCTCTCGCTCGCCCTATAACACAATCAAGATAAAATAACGGATATCTAGGTCACATCCTTAAGTTGCTCTTCAATGTCGTCATCAAAGGACATTCTATCTTATCTGAGGACACAGAATCGGGACATAATACCATGAGTGTGGATGGTTCGGATCATAATTAATCTTCCGGCTTCAGATATGTCACTGCCTACAGCCAGACATACATCACTCAACGTTGAGCCACTTTATTATTAACCAATTTCTTTCTTAACCTCTTATAAGTCCCGCTTCTTGCCTGAGTCTACCTCCAAGGATTGAGATGCGAGGGCTTGGCATCATCTTAATGGAAAAAATGGATGCAGTCTGACGAAGGTAGTATTGTTGTCGGTTGCGTTGTGACGTGGCTTAGTGGCGCGGACAATGGGAACAAAGGAATTTGATGTGATATGTGTCTATGTGTGCCACTGGGACGCCTGGTGGTTGTTAGGTTATACTGCATGCAACAGCAAGACCGTTTCTCACCAATTCCAATTCATGATGAAAACCGTTGGCAGGGCGACTGCTGGATGTAATAAAATACAATTCCCAAGTAGTTGTTGGTGTGTCGCTTTTAATATTGCCATTGTATGGCGTCGCACTGCTGTTGCTTACTGTGGTGCTAGCTTAAAACATGGTTGCCAGCTGATTTTTTTTATTGTTGAAAGTGTTAATAAGACTCACAAGAGCTCAAGTGCTTAGTGAGACCCTTATAATCCTATCCTATCCTATCCTACTATCCTATCCTATCCTACTTCCTATCCTATCCTACTTCCTATCCTATCCTATCCTATCCTATCCTATCCTATCCTATCCTATCCTATCCTATCCTATCCTATCCTATCCTATCCTATCCTATCCTATCCTATCCTATCCTATCCTATCCTATCCTATCCTATCCTATCCTACTATATTATAAATGTGAATGTTACGATGTATGGATGTTTGTTACTCAATAACGCTTGAACAACTGAATGGATCTTGATAAAATTTAACACACAAAAAAGTTATAGTCTGGATTACCGTATAGGCTACTTTTTTTTATTATCATTGAGGGGCAATGGGTGGTCCAAACACCCCAAAATTATTTATCTCTACTTCTATCTTCGTATTGCACTGAAATGTAGTACATATACATAAGTAGTTGCATTGAAATGCCATACTTTGGTGGTGCGGGCCCAGAGGAGGGGCATTGTTTGATTAATTTACCCAAGCAGTAACGGTAAAAACACGCAAAAAAGTTTTTTAAAAAAATAAAACAAAAATAAAATTCTCCGAATTAAAAACAAAAAACAATTGTCAAATATTTGTGTGTCTTTGAATTTAAACTATTTTAAGGTAAGTTAAACTTTATGTGCCTACAGGTTTAACTACATACATTGTTATAGGATAGTTACATACGTATGTAATTTGCTCATTGTTTGTTAGTTTTTTCAAAATATCCTTCGCTTGGCCCCATTACCTTTAAGAAAAGGACTTGATTGGACTTATTGGTTTGCTGTTTTGTTTTAATCCAGGTACATGCATACTTTAAATAAAAATAATTCGTACGCTTTCAACTTCTCATGTTGAATAGGAGATCAGTTGTGACAGTTCTTGGCTAAGCTAAACGTGTTTAGTATTTCAGTGGTAAGTCGTTTTTTCAAATAGAGCTGTTCAACGATGACACACAGAAGTAAAATAAACACCCAAAAACAACATTCCGTACTTCATACAAGATTTCCATTTACACTAGATTTCCAATGCAAGAAAAACTGAGCGAATCTACACAAACTTTTAGACACATGATTTATTTTGAAAAACTTCAGTTGAAAAAAAAATTTGCTTGCGTGAGTTTCCGCACGGGTACGCTAGTTTTAAATATAGCATGAGAGATGGAGGAATTGTGGACACAGAGAAAGGAGATGTAGATGAAACTTGGTTTTAAAGTCTGAAAACTGGAATGCCAACGAAAAACCATACCGTGTAAAATCGGTATCGTATAATCGATAAGTTCAAAATTAGGCCCAAAGGTGATTTGATGAGGATTCCTAACATAAGACGTATTACGGATGAAGTGATTAACGCCAGGAATACAACTGACTACTTATAGTGAGCATTGCTTGTGACAGAAGTGATAAGACAAGGAAAGACATGAAGCATTCCGATCGTGTTCAAAAGATTTAATGATAGTTCTGCTTCCTATCATCAGTTGAAACGCTCTGTTCTGGATTCTATCCAGGAAA
Organism: Chrysotoxum bicinctum; assembly: GCA_911387755.1. Classification (NCBI taxonomy): domain Eukaryota; kingdom Metazoa; phylum Arthropoda; class Insecta; order Diptera; family Syrphidae; genus Chrysotoxum; species Chrysotoxum bicinctum. Next base: position 35,313,585 of record OU426987.1, read on the forward strand.
AAAAATAAGAGTTTGGACTGCACCTACCCAAAGATGTGAGTTATACATACTCGAGTTTTGGGTGTATAAACGGCTTATAAATTGAAGTCAGATCAGACGGAGTGAATATATGCTAAGAACCGATAGAGAAATCATAAGTATTTAGCAGCAATATTGATAGTCTCCAGAATGAGGTCATTCCAACGATGATCGTCATTCCTACACAACTAAGAACTAAGCTCCTTTCAGCTTCTTCGATGCAAGTCCCATTCAAGGACAATGGCATAAGGGTTTACATTTTGCTTCAGCGACAATATATGGTACATCATTGAGTTTTCGAAGCACTAAACTGCACACGGTTTTTTGTATCCCATTTAACAATACTGTAAAGATTGGAGTTTTTTGATCTGATCGTACGGTACCATTGCGATTCCACTTTCGAAGGGGATGAACTTGAGGTTGAAAACGAGTATAAAAATCTGAGGGTAGATTCCTCTTAAAAATAAATAAGTGGATTAGAAGTCTCAGATAAGTGATCATTCAGAAAATCGATGAAGAGAGTCGGAGACAACACGGAACCCTGAGGAAGACCAGCATTTAGTGAAGATCAAACTTGAAGGGAACGATCCAGTAAATAATTTCTAATTCAAGGAATAAGGATTTCATTCATACCAAACGCACTTATTTACGATAAGAGATCTTGATGCCAAACTCAATCAAATGGGTTAGAAATATCGAACGCTATAATCTTACTTTCTCCAAAAAAATACTAAGATCAGTTTCTGTTTTCGGTGAGATATGCCATCAGATTACCAGTAGAACGATTGCTGCGAAAGTCATACTGCCGGTCATTCAGCAGCTTTCGATCTTCGGGATATTTCTTCAGGTTATAATTTATCAGCGTTTTTTTAACCATTGAAAGAAGGGATGTAATTGAAATTTGTCGATTGGAGAAAGAGGAGAAAGGATTACCTTTGATTAGAGATAGGTATGACAAATATTGTTTTCCATCTTCTAGAGAAGATTCCAGAACAATAGGAGGGATGGAAAAGGCTACGCAATAATCTTGCAACAAAGAACACCTCTTCAAAAGAATAAGGGATTTGCCATCAGGACCAACGGATTTCCATTTATCAACATCTCGAAAGGTTCTTGATAATGTATAAGAAAGTCAAGTAAGTTGAAGTTAATAAAATAAAATAAAATTGTTTATCTGGTAGCACTAGTCTTAATTTGAGATTTACTCTTATTAATCTGGCAATGCCACAAAATTTGAGTAGTGTTTTGCGAAATACACAATCTTCTCTCTCCATGTTGCATTCGTCAGTCAGTTGTAAATTGTTGACTGGCAAAGTGGTGTGATAAGTGAGTTGTTGAAGTTATACGTTAATAAGAATTAATAAATACAATACAAGAAGACAAATTGAAAGAGAGGTGAGTTTATCTCGCTGAATAATCATTTTATTGATTATTTTAAGCAGAATGTAGATTTATATTTTGAACAAAATCATTTCTTACTGAACATTGGTATGACATCCAACATGCAACGCTCGAGTAAGAATTTCGATCGTGTGTGTAGTGGTCTTCTGGTTCATAATGTATATGAGCATTGGCATAAAATCCATCAGTTCCCCTGCGAGAGTGATACTCAATGGTTTTGTTTCTATAAGTGCTCTATATCTAGCATTGGTTTAACATCCACCAGTTCCCCTGCGAGCGAGAGGCTCAACGGTACGTTAGCTGGTCGGGCGACGGTATAGATCCAAATGGTTTAAGTCTGTTGTATGACGGCCATCTGTTATAGTGGTAGTATGAGGAATTTGAGTTTATGTAGATTGCAATTAAAAAGAGAGATAGAATTAAATAGTTGCCTGTGTTGATGATTCTATTCATGGGGTAAAGTCCCCAGCCCTAAACGAAACTAAGGTAAAAGCTACGTATGTATGTATAGATATTATATTAGGTACCTACACCCACTCAACAGTGTCTCTGGGTAAGTCTCCTCTTCATACACGGGTATGGTACGTACAACAGGAAAGCCCAGGTTCAACGCGACAAGGAAGATCGAACCTCCATTGCGGTTGTCTGGGCTGGCAATATATTGGTTTTGTAAGCCGTGCATGTCATCTTTGCAATGAGGAACTTTTCAGTTAGACCAACGTCAAAACGGTTTCCTAGGGTGAAATTTTGTCGAATCTGCAAGTAATATCTCCGCCATTAAAAAAAATTCTCTTTTCTTTCCTGTCTTTCAGGAAATTTTTCGTTCAAGTAGATAGCTGCAAGTCAAATATGAAGACCATCAGAGCTGGAGTCGCCCAATGCTCAAAACAAGGCCCCTTCCTCTACAACTTGATGACTTCAGACCAACCTTCTCCAATTGGATGCGAGAACCTTCTGTTTGCAGATGAATCGCTCACCTACGCCACACCAATCTCACCACTAATCGCTGTGCAAAAAGTAGAAACCTACATCAATAGACTCTTCAAATTCTACCAGAAATGGGGCATCCGAATCAACACTTCCAAATCGGAACTTGTCTCCTTCAGGAGAGCTTCAACTGGTAGAGGCATTCGCACCGCACAAATTTGCAGATCTATTTTCTAAGACTCCCGAAAGGATCCACCATAGTCACAAAGCCAAATGTCAAGTACCTGGGGGTGCACTTCAACGAGTTTCTAGGGTTTATCCTGCACTCAAGAAATGTTTTGAAAAAGGCCAGCTGGGCCTTCAGGCGTTTGCACCCATTGCTGAAAAAAAGATCAGGTCTTAGCCAACCGACAAGTATTTTGATATACATGTAGCTCCTGCGACCAGTGAACAGCTATTCCTTCCCAGTATGCGGTTTTCCATCTCGAAGACAGCTATGAAGAAGTCTTTGTCGAATCGCCACTAAGGTTTCGTTCATGAAGTTAATATTTACTCCAAGGTAGTTGACCTCTTTAACTTTTTCAGGGATTGCAATAGCAATACTGAAGTCCTGCCCATAAGGCGGGTCAGGGGCAACACTTGAACTTTGTGATCATAATAATTTTCAAGATATAATTCGATCCAAAAAATATCGGGAGAAAGCAGTCGTGACGAGTGACTTTCAGGGCTCGGAAATCCCATTTGGTGACAGTTTAGTGGCATCATTGGACCATTTTTATTAGAAAATTAGACTGGAAACAACGTTAAGGTTAACTATGGGCGTTACAGAGCCATGTTAACCGACTTTTTTTTTTACCGAAATTGAAGACATAGATTTGGACGACTTCTAGTTTATGCAGGTTGTGGAGCCATGCAAAAATTGATCTTTTGCGCACTAAATTCTCAATCAGCCATCTTGGCGATGTCAATTGGCCTTCTCGAAGCTATGATTTGAACCCTTTGGACTTTTTTTGTAGGGAACCGTGAAAAACCGATGTTATGCCAACAAACCGAAAACGATTCAAGTACTTGAGGTCAATATCGTCCAAGCAATTGGTGAGGTACAGCCCGAAACCTTCAACTAGGGCTTTGAAAATTAGATTGACAGAATGCGCTTCTACAAATGGAGCCAAGGTAGCCACTTGAACGATGTTGTGCTCCATAATTAATGGGAATGATTGCTGTAACTAATAAAGCCATAATACATGCACAAAATTTAATTTTGTTCATTTCATTGCATTTTTAAAAAGAAACTTGTACCTGATCCACCCTTTATTTACTGCTGGCTCAAAGATGGAGTGTACCTCGAAGTCTACTCGGCAACACTCAAGCAATATCCAAACAGATCTGAAATACGAATATTTCTTGAATATTGAGAAGGCCATTTTAACCATTGATTCGATTAAAGGATTAAATCATTAATGAGTTGATAAGCTAGCCAACCAAGTGTCAACACAATTGCAACGTGTACTGGACACTTGAAAATAGGAGAATATACGGAGAAGCTGGGCATTCATTATGAGAATACTCATTATCTATTTGTAAGGACGAGCAGGAAATTAACGATGCTATAAACCTATGTATGTTTTTTTTTTAAATAAACAGCACAGTTAGCAACAATGACCCGCTCCCAGGTAACGTGCCTAATGGCTGTTTTTTTCTGTCGTTGTTGTTGGAGAGTGTATGTGGGGTCCTCATCTTCTCAACGATGCTATTCATAAATTTCTCTTTATTAAAACTAGCGGTAGTCAAGCAGTGTTTATGTAATATAAATTCCCACTTCTCCGGCTACTATATTTCTAGCAAGGCACATAGTCCTTCTTCATTTGAACACACACCAGGAATGAAAACATTGTCTAGGTATGCCTGATAGCGGAATGAAAGAGCAAAAAACACAAAACAAAAAAACAGAAGAAGATATATGATAAAACACTTTCAGAGGGAGCCCTCCAAGCACGCAGGCACCCCTTGGTCTATATGGAAAATGAAATGATTTGTTGCTAAGAAAATTTTTATACAGATACGTAAGTATCGTAGGTACTTTACGCAACTTTCAGAGGACGTTTTGGGAACATAATTCATTTTGTTTTTTTTTTTGCTGGCTCTTCTTAATATACGAAAATTTTATCGAACATAAATTTCGTCAGAAGTCCAACACCAAATTCGAAATCACAAAGCAAATTAGTGAAAATCTTTAGAAGAAAAATATTACGTATACGTACTGTAGGCCCAGGATTTTTTAAATTAAACAGTTAGTTGTTTGAGATTATTTTGCCGGAAATTTATGAGATTTTTAACTTTAAGGTTGAGCTTGGGTATTCATATTTTCCACTCGACTGTTAGATGTATATTCAAAGTGGAGAATCTATAGCATCGCTTGATTAGCCTCATTGTGATTGTCTTGCAATTTATGGTTGCTCACTGAAGTTCTTTTTTTTTTAACGAGCTAAAGGAAACAAAATTTAGATAAACATTGGACTTCAATTTTTGATAAAACTGTTTATTGGTGAAACGAAATGAAAATGAGTAAGACTCATTTTATATTTTGATGATTTCAGTTAGAACCTCCCTTTTAGGAAAGAAGAATTTCTTATTAGGTTTCTCAAATACATAGTGGCCCATCATTTCTACTCTCCAAATGTATTCTTACAGGTTTTTTTTCGCGAGAGGCAGTACCCCCAAATTTGTTTGGAGTGCACCTCGCAGGGATCGAACGAATTGATTAGCAGTATACAAATATCCCTTCCCGCTATGGAAAAAAAGTCAAAGCGTCAGTGAGAGTGCAGGAAACAAAAACAAACTGCACGACTGGGTCGCACGAACTTGCTCTTATGTAAAAGACAAAGAATGTTTAAAATGAATGTTATCTCAGAGAAAACTAATCATAAGCATAAGATTAATTTTTTAAACAGAAATTCATGCGATTTCTTAAGCAAATATGAATTTATACAAAAACAAATAAAATGCACGACTGGATCGCACGAACTTGCTCTTATGTAAAAGTACTTTGGAATTTAAGATACATTTTATAAATATAAAACATGGATTTAATGAGATAATAATGTTCAAATGCATAAAATTGCCGTCTGGTATCCGGAAAAGTATGAATTTATGCAAATAAACCTTAAAAAATCGTTTTATTATTAAATAAATTTTTTATATAAGAAATTTCTCTAAAATTTTTCCAGAAAAAAATGTGGGATGCGAATTTTAAGTATTAAATAATATTGGTTTTAGGAAATAATTTCAAAAAACAATCGTTCATAGGTTTTGAAGATATTGATTTAAAAATTTTTTTTTTTTTTTTAAAACCCAATAAAGATTTTTTCGAATATTTTTATATACAATATTATTTTAAACTTAAGGTGACTCCTGCTAAAAATTTTGGGTTAAAATCCTTAGAGCCGTTAATGAGAAAGTCGAAAATCCAAAAAACCGGTCTATGGCAGGTACCCCTAAAAACATTTTGCCCCAAAATTTTTTTTGACCAAAATGTAGTCCATGTCCATAATATCACACTTAATTTTTTTTATCACAATCGTTAGAGCCGTTTTCGAGATAAACAAGATTTTGCATTACGGGTGTATGGGGGGTATCCTTAGTTTTTGAGCTAAAAAAAAAATTTCAATTTTTCCTCTAAGGAATCACCGAAGACGTTTAACCACCGAAATTGAAAAAAATAGGTCCTGTGGTTTAGGCTGTATTGAGAGGTACAGACATACAGACACACTGAAACATGTTTTTTGTGTACTAAATTTTCCTTAAAATTTTTATAAAAAAAGTCGATATGCAAATTGTTAGTATTTAATAAAATACATTTTAAAACGTAATTTAAAAATTTAATCGTGCATCGGTTTTCAAGATATTGAATTTTCAAAAAAAAATTTGTATTATTTTTTTAAAAATCCAAAAACTATTTTTTCGAAAAAATTTTTAGTTTAAATTTTTTCAAATGCACAGCTCCTGCATAAAAATTTTGGTTAAAATCGTTAGAGCCGTTGGTGAGAAATTCGAAAATCAAAAAAACCGTTATATGACAGGTACCCCTAATAACATTTCCCCCCAAATTTTTTTTTCACCAAAATATAGTCCATGTCCATAATATCGCACCTAATTTTTTTATCAAAATCGTTAGAGCCGTTTTCGAGATAAATAAGATTTTGCATTACGGGTGTATGGGGGGTACCCTTAGTTTTGGAGCTAAAAAAAAATTTCAATTTTGCCTCTAGGGAATCACCGAAGACTCTTAACTACCAAGTTTGAAGAAAATACCTCCGGTAGTTTAGGCTGTAGTTCGAGGTACAGACATACAGACATACAGACATACAGACAGACAGACGGAATTGTCGGACCCACTTTTTTCGTCTTCGCTATCATCGTAATGTCAACTTTGATCAAAATCTCGAGTTCGATTTTTTTTGCAAATGCAAATATAGGTACTATAGACCTACATATATCGCTAGTAAAAATGTAAGTCATTGTAGCGGTTTCTTAAAAACTAAACTTTTATGTACAAAATTTTAAAAACATTTTTAAGAAGTTGGTATGCCAACTTAACGTTTTTATTATTTTACGAATAAAAATAAAAGTTTCCAAAAAAAACGAACCTTTTTGAGATATCGAATATTCGAAAAGAAAATGATTATTATTTATTTTCAAACTTTTAAGAAGCTTATGAGACAATAATGAGAAATTCAAAATTCGACAAATTGGTAGGCACAATCAATAATATCTAAACTTTAATTTTTTTATTGAATTATAGATCGAAAGAATTAAATGAAAGGAAAAAATTTTATCAAAATTCTAGGCGTCGTTTGTGAGAAAAATACGATGTTCGTAAACCGTTTTTTAACTTTGTATGGTGGGTATGGTTATTTTTAGCTAAAATAAAATCTATTTTGTCACATTTTGTAGACTATATATTAAGAAACTTTTAACTGTCAAGCTTAAAATAAAAATCGAGTATTGGGTTTTCAAAATATTGAGTTTTGAAAAAAAAAATTGAAAACTTCTTTAAAAATCGAAAAAAAAATATTTGTAAAAATTCAAAACACACTACTATTCCAACTTTTGGGGAGTTTTAGCATACAAAAAATTATTATCTAAATCGGTTGTACCACCGTTTTTGAAAAATCAAAATAAAATAACCTTTTTTTTTGGATTTTTTGTTCAACTATTACCAAGCCTTAACTCAATGAATGTTTTTGATTTTTTTTTTAATCTATGGGGCAGTTTTTGAGAAAAAAAAAATTTATAAAATTTCGAAAAAAAATCATATGGCAGGTACCATTATATTTGGTCTAAAAAAATGTATGGGGGGGGGGGGGTAATTAAAACATGATATCTACCAAGCTTAAAGAAAATCGACCGAGTCGTTTAGTCGAACAGACAGACAGACAGATAGAGAGAATTGCGCTACCCACTTTTTTCATCTTCGCTATCATCGTAATGACAACTTTGATCAAAATTTCGAGTTCGATTTTTTCGAATCCTTAACTTGCCTTATAGTATCTACAAGTCGCAAGTAAAAAGTGCATCCATGAAAAATAAATAAACTGAATAGCACAGTGAGCTGTAAGCTTCCTTGTGCCTCCTTCTCGCATAACCAATAGGTGCTTTGGTCTTGACGTTGCAGAATTTGTTAGGGTCACGCCATTCTTATCTGTAACTGATTGTAACACAAGAACATCAGATTAATTGTTGTTATGTGTTGTGGAAATTCAAGAACGGATCAATACATTTACTACTAAGGCACTAAATGCAGCGTAGGTGGATTAAATTCTGGTGAATTCATAGTCTGATTTGAGCGGTAAAGAGGTTATTAGGGACAGAGATGTAAGTTTCCGATGTTATAAGACCAAACCTCCTGAAAAAAAAATTGGAATAAGTTCAAGCAAGCTAGAAAGACCTATAATGATCATAGCAATTAAGCAAAAATACTAAGATGTTGCAAAGGTAGTACACAATTTTGGTCAATTTTGAAAAATGTACGAATAACTACTTAATCTTGGGTTCCTATCTTCATCTTCAATGTCAGCTAAGAAAAAAAGATCGCATTGAAATTAATGCTTAAGATACTCATTGTTCTCTACAGTCCATAAATCGGAACCCACTCATAGGCCACTATCACTGAATGGCATTTGCATTGAGTAAACGGCTTTCAGTGCTTGGTATGCGTGCATCAAAGATTGCCTTGTTTGGAAGGACCTATTTAGTTCAGAGGTTCTTTTTTCAGCCGCACTTTACGAATGAGGATTACCTTACCCGGCTCAGGACCCGTCACTGAACATTTTATTTTAAAAACATCCGTTTTTAAAATTCTGAGTTTTTTTAAACATAAGAGCAAGTTCATGCGATCCAGTCTTGAATTTTGTTTTATCAGCATCCATTTTGTATGCAGGTTTATAAGACCCAGTTGACGGAGACTATATCGTTTTGATATATTTTTTAATTTTATCTTGATTTATCAAAAGTGATTGAACGAAAGTTGAAGAGCAAAAATCTACCATTCTATTGACATAGATTACATTATTAACTCAATACCAAATATTTTCAATATCAACCCGCTTTAGACTTTGTTCCACAAGAGCAATAAGCATATACAAGTTGCCTAAAATACTGCCCATTTGCGGTTTTCGCAAATATATCCATTTCAAAAATTTTGTAAACCATACATTTTTATAAGCCGCAGAACATGGCAGAGAAAAAGAGCAGCGCCAGAAAAGGAAAATGTGGGCGGTAAGGCGTCTAATAAAATCTCTTACCAAATTATCAAGCTTAAAATTAAAGCCTTTGGTTTCCCCATTGTTATGAGCCAGGTTTCCACGGAGGACATCTTCGGTACACTAGAAGTGGCTACGGCACGCTTGCAGTTGCTCGGCTAAGTTCGTCGCTTGGGGTGGTTCTTTCCAGCTCTTAGTTCGCCTCCTGCTCAACTAAACAAGAATTTAATTTGGTACCTAAAGTAATGATGGAAAAATATGACACAAATCTAGAGGCCATGACGATATCTGAGAGAAAAGACAGTTTGGTGCTTCAATTTAATAAAAAAAACTTGAAAGAAAATAAAAAAAATAACTCATATAATCTAACTAACCTATTAACTAAAGGACCCGATAGCAAAATTTAATTTAAAAAAATTATAAGAAAATTAAATTAAATAAAATGCACGACTGGATCGCACGAACTTGCTCTTATGTAAAAGTACTTTGAAATTTAAGATACATTTTATAAATATAAAAATGGATTTAATGAGATAATAATGTTCAAATGCATAAAATTGCCGTCTGGTTTCCAGAAAAGTATGAATTTATGCAAATAAACTTTAAAAAATCGTTTTATTATTAAATAAATTTTTTATATAAGAAATTTCTCTAAAATTTTTCAAGAAAAAAATGTGATAATAATATTGATTTTAGGAAATAATTTCAAAAAATAATCGTTCATATAATAGGTTTTGAATATATTGATTTAAAAAAAAAAATTTTTAAAAATCCCAACAAATATTTTTTTCGAATATTTTTATATGCAATATTATTTTAAACTTAAGGGGACTCCTGCTGAAAATTTTGGGTTAAGATCCTTAGAGCTGTTAATGAGAAAGTCGAAAATAAAAACAAACGGGTCTATGGCATGTATCCCTAATAACATTTTGCCCCAAAATTTTTTTCGACCAAAATGTAGCCTACTTTCATAATATCACACCTATTTTTTTTATCAAAATCGTTAGAGCCGTTTTCCAGATAAAGAAGATTTTGCGTTACGGGTGTATGGGGGGTACCGTTAGTTTTGGAGCTAAAAAAAAATTCAATTTTTCCTCTAGGGAATCACCGAAGACCCTTAACTACCGAGTTTGAATAAAATAACTCCGGTAGTTTAGGCTGTAGTTCGAGGTACAGACATACAGACATACAGACATACAGACATACAGACATACAGACATACAGACATACAGACATACAGACATACAAACATACAGACATACAGACATACAGACATACAGACATACAGACTTACAGACATACAGACATACAGACATACAGACATACAGACAGACAGACGGAATTGTCGGACCCACTTCGTCTTCGCTATCATCGTAATGTCAACTTTGATCAAAATCTCGAGTTCGATTTTTTTTCCAAATGCAGAACTTGCCCTATATATCGCAAGTAAAAAGGAAAAATCAATGAATCCTAAACTAATCTAAAATCCTATATCCAAAGCACCTTCTTTTTATCGCCCTCAGATACTGCCATACTGAATTTCAAACTTTCGTCCGCTGTTAATGACGAAGGTCTGGCCAACCCACCCAAGTATCAGAAATATACTTCCTTCGCTATTTCCTTGGCCATATATGTTCAAGGGAAATAGCCCCTATAGTTACCCAACTAGTCACGAGTTAGCGCGTAGAGAAAAGTCTGTTCATATCACGTCCTCAAACCAAAAATCGCATCTGGACGGCCTTACCAAGCCTCCACACACCCTTAGCTGTTAAATTAGAACTCATCATCTCATCACTCATCTTCATCAAAAATATATCAAAAATTATTAAAAAAATTGAACTCTCTGTTCGTTTCTTTTGCTACATTCAAAAACAAAATTTTATTCAAGGACCTTTGTGTTCACAAAATTTTGTCTACTCACAAATTTTCTCTGGTCCCACGTTGTTGTTCTGCCGGCAGCACGTTGAAGGAACAGGTGTTTCTTGTCTTGAAGAATTATTCACTTATCCTTAATCGAATTTTCACACTTTTGGTTTGACTCTACTTTAAATTCTTAAAAAAACGTTAAATCTTTTAAATTGTCTTTAATTTAATGTCTTTTTCTTTTCTTTCTAGTTCTTTTCTTCACTATTTTTCTACTGTGCAATTTTTTTCGTTCTTAACTTGCTGAAGCACCCTTTCTTCTTTCCACAAAATCCTTTGCGTCAGGATCGTCAAAATAATTTTGCTCTACGCAGTCTGCTCTGGCCAGCTCAATTTATCTTACTCCCTTATGAAGATCGCTTCAAACTAACAGACATTCATGAACTTGCTCAAAGTTGTGCAATCGATGATATACTTTTCCTAACCCGCACAATATATTCGCCAGCATTATTGGGAATGATTCAGTTAAACATTAACCCACGTAATCTCAGATCTGTCCCACATTCCTTTCCACCGAACCAATTAATATTTATTAAGAAAACTAGGATGTTAAGGTGGCTTCAATCTTATTTATTTGATAAATCATGCTCGGTAGTTTTCAACGGCTGTGAAACGACTAACTCAAAAGTTAATTCTGGAATACTACAGGGTAGCCATTTTGACCCTGCTCTTTTTATTTTATTTATTAACGACGTGTTAAAGTACTCAGAATGTCTGATTTATGCGAACGACGTAACAATCTTAAAATTTGATGAGCACAAATAGGCAGATTTAAAGGTAGTTGCAAATATGTTACGTTATAAAACGAGTTGTTTTCTCTTTCTATCTGAATAAAAAAAAAAACAAACAATGAATTAAAGTTTGCTTTGTTTCAGTTGTGACCTGTGATAGGAAAATAAATTAAAAAATTTAAATAAATTCTATTTTCAAATGTGTAAAGGGGATGTTGAACTGAGGTTTAAACGGCAGAATATTGTCGTTTCACTTAAACTACTCTTCAAGGTTTAAATGGCACCGTGAAACCAATTTTTTTGTTGAACTGAAGTCTTAACCAAAAGTGGGGTTTAAACTTTCACTGTGAAACTGGGGTCAGTGATATAAATATCCTTATTGTATTATATTTGTTCGTTAAATTTATTTAAAAAAAACACATCAACGCCATAGCTTGTAAGGCCATTTCAATTCTAGGTTGGACTAAAAAGGAATTGAGACAGTTCTCCGATCCTTTCGTTATCAAAGAGCTTTTTATATCATTTGTTCGACATTCTCCAAAGAAATTTAAGAAATTTGGGTGATTGTATACTTATTTCAAACTATCGGACAAATTATGAACGATTTTCTTCTTTGAATATAGGTAATGTATTATCTATAATAGATTTGATAATTTTTTGTTTGACTATACAGTACATTCTTAAGGTAAAATTAAATTAACTTTTTTCCAATTATATAATGTAAAAACTATTAAATAAAATGTAACGCTAGTAATAAGCTGTTTGTGTGTGTTAAATAAATATTGTGTTCTTAAGTGGGCTTCAGATCAATATTAAACCTTGATTTTCAATAATCAATATAGCTGCAATTGACCCTGAAGCCCACTTAAGGACATGTTATTAATAAAAAACGATCACGAAAACGGGAAGCTTTTATTTCCATAATGTTACGTCTGTCAAAAAATGCCAATTACCTTACTGATTTTTATCTTAGTGTTTCAACCCTTCGAAGATCCTTCAACACCCACAAGTGGGCTTGGTCTTTTTTTTAAGTCAGAATAAGTAAAGACTGTCTAAGTTTACTGTTAACGATTTTAATCGCCAAGTAAATAAATATTAATAGATGGTGGGCCAAATGTAATAAAATGAACAAAATGAATTTTGTTTTCCATGTATGTATAATGGCTTTATTAGTAAGTGCAAACATTCCCATTAACTATGAAAAACAAAGTCGTTCAAGTGGATGGTCGTGCGCCTTCAATTGCTGAGTTAATTCGAAATTGTAAACGAATAATCCGAGATCTTTTTGCAGGCTAGTTCGGGCACTATTGAGCTGTGCGATCGATGGCTAGTTTATGTTCGTGAATTGAGTCTCACAGACTCGTCTCATTTCGGCCAAAACTTCTTTTCAAAAAACGCACTGTTTGGGCTACACAGCATTCACTTTGGAAATAAGTTTGCAATATTTCCCAACGTTGTTCCGCGGAGGTATATGCTACTGACTGTCAAGATTTCGGATGGGAAACAGCTTTTAGTGGCAAAATAACCCATGATTTAAAAAGAAACCACTAGATGGCCCTGTCTTTATAAGCACGACTAAATTGTTATACAATTGCAAAAGAATTATGAATTTTTCAAAATTTTTGAATACAAAAATTTGGTTTTACAGAAACTGGAATACGAATTTTTGCACATTCAGAATTTTACTCCAATCACATACTTCTCCGAGGTTACTTTCTTCTGTCTTTGAAGTTTCTCTTCAGTTCTTCCAAGCTCCTTAAAGTTCTTTTTAAGTTCTGCAATTTAATGAAGTTGCTGAAATACCATGTTCTAATACTCAATGCTAATTTGCATTTATCATTTCAGTTGCATCGCTTCCCTCAATCGATTAATCTCAAATCCATAACTCAAACGTTATAATTATTTACCATTTTGTAATCATTTATAACGAAAAGGATTGCATTTCAAGAACTCAAGCAAAATATCTCTCCCTCTCCTTTAATCTGCATTCAAATCTGAATGCCTGAATACCATCTCTATCAGCACTTTCCAGTTCAACTAAAATTTGAGAATGAAAAAAAAATCTTAAAAAATTTTAATTATTTCGTAATTACTCCATTAAAACTACATTTCATACTCAAATTGAATTTAATTGCTTAATGTTATGCAACCGGAGGAAACCTCAGACATCGTTACGTCAAAGGCAAACTGAATCCTTTTTATTTAAATTTAAAACACAGCTGCTCTCGGCACGAAAAAAAAACAGAAGAAATAAATCAGCGTTTTCTCTCAATGAGAAAGTTTATGCATTTTTATAGATTCAATTTTATAGGGTAAATTATTTGCCGAGTTCATGTTTTAATTCAAAGGACGAAAAAGGGATTTCGGGTGAAAACTTTTGATATGTCAAATTTGTGGAAGAAGATTTCATGGAGATTTTAACGAAACTCTGGATTTCCATGAAATCTTGCTAAACTAATTTTAAATCTCAATATTTTTGAGCTGAAATGTCAGATTTCGGTTCCGTTGGAACATAGTATAATTCCCTAAATGTTAACCTTAACTCTACTTAAAAAAAACTCAGACCTTCGAATATTTTTCGGCCCAAAATTTTTCGTTCGAGGAGAACAAAGTCTCCAAAAAGTAGGGTGTCAGGTTTCTCATTTCATCCTGGACCAGCTTCACTGCAGCACTTTGTTGCAATTAACCGCATTCAAATTAAGATGACTAGATAAATTAAAGTTGCATCAGCTATAAGCATGTCATCATCACTTTGCATCCTTTTGCGAATTTATAGCTATAGCGAAATGCATTTGCCTCTGAAGCTCAGGAAAAAGGACGACACACTTTGACAGACCCACATCTACAACTACACAAGCATACAGTAATTATGAAATGCAAAAAGCATGGATATAAATCCTTTCAGCCATGTCATAGAGTCATCGTTCTTGGTATAACTTGATAGGTAGGTATCCCTTTGAATATCCTGCTTTCATTTACTTTTTCATTATTTTTTCAGTCTGGTGCAATGCATATCCTTATTTGAAAATTCATGTCTGTGCCCCACAAAGGTGAATAAATTAACCTTTTTTTTTTGTGTGATGTTTTACATAAAAATAAAAGACTTCTTCATTAACCGGTTCGGTGTTGGAATGAAATTCTACAAGGACCTCTTCCGGCTGCTGGTGTTTCTCCGCGCAGTGCTGTGCAACTGTCATGAAATAAAATGTTATTAGGTTAAAATATTAGTTCGGAGCATTGTAACTTTTGCTTGGGACTTCGAATAACGGAACCGATAGTGACACAAAACAGAAACAGCAACAACAAAATACTGAGTATCCTGTGTCCTGTCTATACCTTTTCTAGATACCTACCAATTGGCAGCAAAATGGAGTCAGTCAAAGTATTTGAATTCATTTTCGTTGTTGGTGTGGTTTTTTTTTTTTGTTCTGTGTATAAATTGGCCATCGGCAAAAAAATACATAGACACATGTACTACATGTCCTCCATGAGATTCCGGAATATTCAAACGAAGACTGACGTTTTTGTGAATCTGAGTTTTGCTGTCCTAAAAAAAAAGTTGTGCCACACATCGACAAACGACAACGACAACGTCAATGACAACGCCAGCGATGACTTGTATAATTTTCCAGGACGACACCCAGAGGTGGCAAGCCAAGCCAAATAGTGTACAAGGTTTCGTGTGAAATAACATTTTTCCTGGGAATTTCTTTGTGTGCCAAACTACGAGTATTGATCCTTGAATAGACACCTAATGATTGCCAGGTTGAAATTGTTTGCGGTACACCAAATGTGTCGACCTTCTTTTGAAGAGCTCTGGAGCATGAATTACGGTTTATTTTTTTTATATTTTTTTTTGGGAAAGGAGACAATATTTATTTGAATTGTGTTCTACAGGAATCGATCTCATCTCTTGTCTGTGAAGGACATCAGGCAGAAGCAAGGCTTTATGTAGTATTTGTCAATTGTCTGTCTTCAGGTTTTGTTGTGGAAAAGGTAAGTTTTTCTTTTGTGCAAGTTTCAGGATTACAGGAAACCACTGACCAAATATATTTGGTTATGGTAGTTGGGTAAGGTCAGAATAGAATAGTATTATTCCTAAAATGGAAAAAAAATAACTTTCTGAAAATTTAAATTGTTAAAGCTTTATCAGCATAGTCCAATTAAACAATAAATGGTGGGTGTCCATAGATGTAATTTCTAAAGGGCTATGCATTGTTACTCCACACATCTAAGACAGAAATTAAATTTGCCATAATTCCCCTCCCTGTAGTTTTTTAAAATTTCTTCCACTTTGTGTTTCAATGTTTATTAGCCAAATCGAAAACGCGTATGTTGGTCAAAACTATTCAGCTTTTTGTCTTGAACATTTCAGCAAAGCCATAAAAGATCCGTTTCTTTATGTTACGATATGAGGATTTGAGGTATTCTAGCAGTTTTTGCTTTAGTTTTAGGCATTTTGATCAGAGAGTCGAATATATGAAAAGAAAATTTCAAAAATACAAATGGCGAAAGCTCGGTGAGGGTGAATAAGCTAAGATTTGTGCATGCATGGCTTAAGCTTTGAGGAACAAATTAATAAAAAATCCTGCGCGATACAAATTATTATGAAAATAAAAAAATGCATGACTGGATAAAACGCACTTGCTCTTATGTAAAAGTTTTTTTGAATTTAAAAATTATGTATAAATAAATATAAAACATGGATTTAGTGAGATAAAAATGGCTCAAATGCATAAAACTACCGTCTGATTTCTAGAAAATTATGAATTTATGTAACCAAAGTTTAAATTGTTTTATTGTTAAATTCATTTTTTTATATAAGAAATTTCTTTAAAATTTTACAAGACAAAAATTTGGGATGCCAATTGTAAGTATTTCGTAACATAGCTTTTAGGAAATAATTTAAAAAAAATACTCGTTCACACGCTTTGAAGATATTGATTTTTAAAAAAATTCAATTTTTTTTGTTAAACCCAAAACATATTTTTCGAATATTTTTATATACAACATTATTTTAAAATGGTTAGAACCGTTAATGAGAAAGTCGAAAATCTATGACATGTACCGTCTTTTACTAAAACTTTCTTTGACCATATATTGGTCCATAACAGCATACCCAATTTTGATTTTCTCAAAATCGCTTTTTGAGGTAAATCAGATTTTGCACTGCGGGTGTATGGGGTTACGGTTAAATTTAAAGCTTAAAAAATCAATTTTACCCCTAGGGACCCTTAAGTACCGAGTTTAAAGAAAATAGCTTTAGTGGTTAAGGCTGTAGGAAGAGGTACAGTACAGATTTCCTAAATTTTCCTTAAAATTATTTAAAAAAAAAATTACAAGCAAATTGTTAGTATTTAATGATATAATTTCAAAATTTAATAAATCTTATTTTTTTTTAATCCAAAAACTATATTTTCCAAAATTTGTATTGACCATATTTTTTTTTAAATTCAAAGGAGCTCCTGCATATAAATTTTGGTTATGCCGTTTATGGGACGACGACGCCAACTTACATGAGGTTCACCAGTTGGCAAAGCATTCTCCAAAAAATACTGTTTGATGTGGATTTTGAGCCGGTGGCGTTATTGGTTAACGTTATTGGTGGACGTCACAATTAAAATTCTGCATGAACGATGTGAGGGTAAGCTAATCTATTGCAATGGTGACGTAAATTGGCCACCGAAGTCATGCGATTTAACCCCGGTAGGCTTTTTTTTTGTGGAGTTTTCTAAATTCGTAGTTATATATGCGAAAAAACGACAATCGACCGTTTGCCCTTAAGGTGAAAATAACACAGGGCATCGATCAAATTCAGCCGGATCTACGCAGAAGTGATTGAATCTTGGGCTATCCGGATCCGTGCCATCGTAAAGAGCCAAGTTGAGCATTTGAATAATGTTTTCCCGAAAATATAGAATTTTTGCTTTTTTTTTGTATTTCGTAGATCTTTCTTGGTCACCTTAGTTTTTTTTTTTTTTTTGCTTCTTAAAACACAATTAGTAACGCTAACTCTATATAAAAGTGTTTATTTTTTTTTTTTTCATTTTTACTTGCGACTTCTAGGTAAAAATCGGACTCGAGATTTTGCTCAAAGTTGTCATTACGATGATGGCGAAGACTAAAGAAGTGGGTCTCGCAATTCTGTCTGTCTGTCTTTTCAAATACAGCCTAAGCGGGTTGGCCGATGTTCTTTAAGCTTGGTATTTTAATTTTTTTCCCCCACACGTTTTTACTTGCGACTTATAGGTACTATAAGGCAAGTTATGCATTCGTAAAAAAAATCGAACTCGAGATTTTGATCAAAGTTGACATTACGATGATAGCGAAGACCAAAAAAGTGGGTCTCGCAATTCTGTCTGTCTGTCTGTCTGTCTGTCTGTCTGTCTGTCTGTCTGTCTGTCTGTCTGTCTGTCTGTCTGTCTGTCTGTCTGTCTGTCGGTTCGACTACAGCCTAAACGGCACGGCCGATTTTCTTCAAACTTGGTAGATATGGGTTTTAATTTTTTACCCCCGGACGTTTTTTTCTATTTTTTTTTAAGACCAAAAATAACGGTACCTGCCATACGATTTTTTTTCGAAATTTTATAAATATTTTTTTTTCTCAAAAACTGTCCCACAGAATTTTTAAAAAAAAATTGCAAAAATTTCATTTGGTTAAAACTAGAAAATGGTTGAAAAAAATTTTACAAAAAATTGTTATTTTCGGTAGCCCCCCTGGGTCCATTTTTTTTGTTTTTGATTTTCTCGAAAACGGTATAGCCGATTTTAATAATTTTTTTTATGCCAAAGCTCCTCCAAAGTTTGAATATTATTACATATTCAAATTTTCAATTTTTAATTTTTTGGATTTTTAAAAAAAAATTCAAAATTTTTTTTTGGAATCTCAATATTTCGAAAACCCCATGCTCGATTTTCTTCAAACTTGGCAAATAAAAGTTTCTTAATATAGTCTACAAGATTTGAGAAAAAAAATTTTGTTTTATCTAAAACTAACGGTACCTTCCATACAAATTTTAAAAAATGGTTTTCGAAAATCGCATTTTTCTCGAAAACGGTTCCGAGAATTTTGCTAAAATTTTTTTTCTTTTGATTAATCTTTAAGATTTATAATTTAATAAAAAAAAATTTTAAATCTAGATATTACTGACTGTACCTACCATAGAACGATTTTTTCGAATTTTGAATTTCTCATTATCGACTTAACGGATTTTAATGAAATTTTTTTATAAAAAAGCTCCTAAAAAGATTAAAAAACATTGCATTTAAAAACTTAAGAAAAAATGTTTTTTTCAATTTTTAGAAAAAAAAGTAATTTTTTTTTTTGAAAAATTCGATATCTCAAGAACGGCTTAGTATTTTTTTTGAAAATTAGACTTTTATTCGTACAATAATAAAAACTTAAGGTTGGCGTACCAAAATTTTTTCTTAAAAATGTTTTAAAAATTTTGTACATAAAAGCTTATTTTTTTAAGGAACCACTACAAAGACTTATAATTTTTGTTTCTGCATAAATTTATATTTGCATATCATTCTGTTTTTATCTCTTACTACTTAAAGAATAACATTCGTTTTTAAAATTCCTAGTCTATTACATAGGAGCAAGTTCGTGCGACCCAGTCGTGCATTTTATTTTCTCTTTTTTTTAAAGACCAAAAATAACGGTACCTGCCATACGAATTTTTTTTCGAAATTTTATAAATATTTTTTTTTTTCAAAAACTATTCGGCAGATTTAAAAAATAAAAATAAAAAAAATGATTTAGTTAAAACTAGGCATTGGTTGAAAAAAAAATTTCCGACAAATGGTTATTAAGGGTACTCCCTGTGGAACCATTTTTTTTGTTTTTGATTTTCTCAAAAATGGTAAAACCGATTTTGATCATTTTGTTTTTTGCTAAAGCTTCTCAAAAATTTAAATAGAATTGTGTATTCAAATTTTCAAAAAAAAAAATTTTGTGTTTAAAAAAAAAAAACTTCAATTTTTTTTTCAAAACTTAATATTTAGAAAATCCCATGCTAGATTTTTTTAAACTGGATTAATAAAAGTTTTTTTATATAATCTACAAGACGTGAGAAAAAAAAATTTATTTTACCTAAAAATAAAGGTACCTACCATACAAACGTTAAAAAATTTAAAAAAAAAATGGTTTTCAAAAATCGTATTTTTCTCGAAAACGGCACCCAGAATTTTGATACATTTTTCGTTCTTTCAATTAATTTTTATGATCTTTAATTTACTAAAAAAAATTTGAAATTAAGATATTACGCAACTTTAGAACAACAAGGTTCTAAATACACCAAAGTGTGTTTTGAGAAAAACGCATCTGAATATTTGAAGTCTTTTATTCGGGCACTGTTTAGGAAAATTTCAATTTTTTTATAACCCGATGAATATGCACAAAATCTATAAAATTTCATATTTAAAACCTAATTAAACCAGATTTTACCCCTTAAATTTGACTTTAAAAATCATTATAGGACATTGCTGCTCAACGATGCGACACTATATTCTAGAACAATAAGGTTCTATGTAGCACTTAGAACCTTGTTAACTTATATTTTCATATTATTTTTCACATAGAACCTTGTGAACTTAATTTTTTCGATAATGGAGGATAATTGAGATTGGATTAAAAAAAAAATATTGAAACTAGTTTTTTTTTATTGTGAAAGAGATGTGTATTATTATTTTGTTAATAAAAAGATAGGTACTTGAATTTTGAGTGATTGTACATAAATAAATAAGATTGTTGTTACAGCTGATAAATACGTGAACAAAAAATATAAAATAAATTAAGGTTAGTTAGGTAGTTGAAAATCCAAGAGTTGAAGCTCATTAAAGTAGTTTGTAAATTTTGAATGAAATAATCATAATCATAATAATTGTAGCACTCATGTATGTGAACATGGATTGCAAATGTTTAGATTTCTCTTCCGAAATGCAGTTCTTTGTAGTTGTTATAAGATCGATTTTTATAACTTGATAAAAATCTTGGGGTTCAACGTCTGAATCAGATTTTCTTTTTCGAGCTCTTGTAGCTCTTCGCTTGATAGATGCTTGTACCATGTTTTGCATTTCATAGCCCAGTGAATAACGAACTTCATTTTTAGATTTTGAAAGTTTCAACATTTTGAGAGAAGTAAACGGAATTTGCTTGTATTCGAAACATGTTTTTGAAAATTTGCCAAAATCCTTAAAATCGTTTGGTTTCATTTGAATTATTATCACGCATTTTAAATGACGTAAAAGTCCAAATATTCATTAACTTAAAAATATTTTTCAATCTGACTAAGCGTTGTCCACTTCTTGCAGAGCTAAATGTCCTGGCAAGGAGTACTTCATTGTGATACTCTTGAGACTATGTGTTTCTAAAAAGTATTGCATTGTCAAGATTATTATCGAATTTTTGTTCTGTGGAACTCAAGAATCACTCCAAGTAATGAGGTTTTTAATTATCATGTTCTTCGCAAACTTTTTCTAAAATTTTAAATAATGCCGAAGCAATATCGTTGCCACTTCTGCCGCCTGTATATTCGGACCATAATGCGCAGTAAATTTTCTTTGTTGTTGAGAGCTGTGCAGTTAGGTTATAAACATTCAATTTTGAATTATAGAACATACGAGTAGGCCCGATTTCTACTCGTGGACAAGTTAACACATTCTCGAGATGAAATGTGATAATAGGAACTTTTATCCAATGCTTTTTGTTCTCTCATAGCAGATTTAAGCTTCGTATGTACTTTCCCTTCAGATTTCATTAAGTCTGTCAGTTGATTTTCCCTTGTTACAACGAAATAGGTTTCATATTTAGCACATCGAACAGATTTTGGTCGATGAAAATCTAAGTTGAAGTTCGTATTGAAGATTGTCCGGTAAAAACTTTCTTTAACTGGATTTTCAGTCTGATCCTTATAAAGATTGTACATTTTTGTTATATTAAAGTTGGAATCTAAGTACATATTTGACGTTTTGATTCGAGAATAGTGAGACTCAACTTTAGGGAATAAATTTATATGACCCTTGACTTCTAAAACTTCGTTTTGTGGTATTCTTTAATTTGATGTTAAACCACGTGTACTTTTTTGGCAATACCAGTAATCTGATTTATAAATTTGTGGGCATTGTACACTAGCTTTTGAGATATGCAAAAACTTCCTAACCAAAACGACTTACAAGCTTGCAACCTATCTGCGCACAAGGCCAAAAAATACCCAAACGTAAAATTTCGACACGACTGCCCAGTTTTATTTGTTTTTGATAAGTTTCAGTTCTGGTCGTATATTTAAGGATGAAACTAGTTTTACCTTCTTGATCTAAAGAGTAAAAGGCCTTGAACTTTTCCTAACGCTCTGATTGAGACACAAGATTTTCACAATAGAATTTGCACTTGGAGAAACAGTCCTTTGTATTTTTGATCTATTTTTTATTAACGTTTTTTCCCCTAGAACTTACATAATGCTTTTCCGGCCTGACAGTATGCTTTTCGAACAATTCTTTTCCATTTCTTTTGGTTAACCAATATTTTCCGAGTATTTCTACTAGCAAGGGTCCAGTTCTATGATATCGCCCTCGCATAGTGTGGTTATACTTTCTTCAAAATTCATTGTATGTAAGAATCTGTTTCAGGAAAACCACTAAGCCCAAATAATAAAAGAAAAAGTTTACAACAAACTTACCAAAATAAAATATTAGTTAAAAAACACTTGATTAATTTCTCAAACTCGATTATAATGTAAGGTAATTGACACTATAATTTCCCTTGAAAAAAAACTTTTTACAGCCTTTAAACTTTAAAGCAATTTAAATAAAATGCACGGCTGGGTCGCACGAACTTGCTCCTATGTTAAAGACTAGGAATTTTAAGAACGAATGTTACTAGAAAAAAACTGTTAATAAGGATAAAATTATCATCATTTTTTAAATTCTTTTAGTGGTAAGAGACAAAAACACAATGCTATGCAAATATGAATTTATGCAAAAACAAAAATTATAAGTCGTTGTAGTGGTTTCTTAAAAAAATAAGCTTTTATATAGAAAATTTTTAAAAGATTTTTAAGAAAAAAATTTGGTACGCCGTTTTTTTTATTCTACGAATGAAAATTAAATTTCCAAAAAAAAAAATATTGACCCATTTTTGAGATATCGAATTTTCAAAAAAAAAATTATTTTTTTTTTCAAAAATTCAAAAAATATTTTTTTTTTAAGTTTTGAAATGCAATGTTTCTTAAATTTTTTAGAAGTACCTCTATAAAAAAAATTTCATTAAAATCCGTTGTGTCGATAATGAGATATTCAAAATTTTAAAAAATCGTTCTATGGTAGATACAGTCAGTAATGTCTTGTTTTCAAATTTTTTTTTATTAAATTATAGATCTTAAAAATGAATCGAAAGACTAAAAATTTAAGCAAAATTCTCCGAACCGTTTTCGAGAAAAATACGATTTTCGAAAACCATTTTTTTACAATTTGTATCGAGGGTACCGTTACTTTAAGGTAAAATAAATTTTTTGCTCTCATATCTTGTAGATTATTTTAAGAAACTTTCATTCATCAAGTTTTAAAAAAATCGAGCATGGGGTTTTCGAAATAGAGTTTTCAAAAAAAAAAATTGAAATTTTTTTTAAAAAATCCAAAAAAAAATTTTTTTCAATATTTGAATACACTATAATATTGAAACTGCTGGGGAGCCTTAACACAATAAAAATGATCGAAATCGGTTGTGCCGTTTTTGGGAAAATCAAAAGCAAAAAAAATGGTTCCAAGGGGGGTACCAAATATAATAATTTTTTGGAAATGGTTTTTCATTCATTACCTAGGTTTAACTAAATGAAATTTTATGAATTTTTTTTTAAAAATCTGTGGGACAGTTTTCGAGAAAAAAATTTTTATAAAATTTCGAAAAAAATTCGTATGGCAGGTACCGTTATTTTTGGTCTTAAAAAATCAAATCAAAAAACATCCGGGGGGAAAAATAAAACCCATATGTATCTATCAAGCTTAAAGAAAATCGACCGAGCCGTTTAGCTGTGTCGACAGACAGACAGACAGAATTGTGAGACCCACTTTTTTGGTCTTCGCTATAATAGTAATGCCAACTTTGATCAAAATCTCGAATTCGATTTTTTTTCCGAATGCATAACTTACCTTATAGTACCTTATACATAAGTCGAAAGTAAAAATTTATTAAAACACAGTTGTTCAATCCACAAAAATCAAATCCCAACTACAAATGTTTTTCATTTTAATGGTCAAATTTAAATTTAATTGAAATAAATCTCAAAACCTACTTAATTCTATTTCAAAATAAAAAATAAATTCCAAACAATAAGGCTCTATCTGCATTTAAAATTGTAACAAAGTTCTATCGGCATGGTTTCTTTTTTTTGAATTAAGTGAAACAAAGTTCTAAGTGGAAGTTAGAACCTTTTTAAATAAATCCCAAATGGAAAATATGCAGATAGAACTCTGTAGCCTTATCTATCATGGAAATGGAAAGAGATAGCGCAAAATTGATTGCGGGAATCGAAAGAGCACCCTACATTTACCCAGATTTGATATAAACTCATTTTTTTCAAAATTCTCGGTTAGAACCTTGTCGTTCTACGGTCGGGATTAGAGCTTGTACATAGCTAATAATCAAAGTGCTTCGATAGTTACTTGGTCTACTATCATTACCTTTTTTGTATAGAAGAAAAATTATATCGACTGATTCAATCCCCGGTCTATAGCCGCGTTTTTTTGGAAAAGTAATCTGTAATACAGTAGGATTTTATATGAATAACAAATACAACATCCGCAGTAGGATCACTGCTGATACTCTAATAAACGTCAAATCTCTATCCGCAGCAGGATTTCACTTCTCCTTTTATCGGCAGTGATGCTACTGCGGATGTTGTGTTTGTTATTCATATAAAATCCTACTGTAGGTACTACGGATAACTTTTCCAAATAAACACGGCTAATATTCTAATTTCTTTGACGTGACAAGAAGGATAGAACTAACTACATAGTTTGTAATTTGTATTTACTGGTTATTAAAATAAGCTCTCCTTCCAGTTGTAAGAGCTGTAAGTTTCTCACCATTGCGTTGCATTCCTTAGTAGCTACAATACATTTTTTTCATTTATTTCATGTTTTCAACTTAAAGCTTGATTATTTGTTTTTTCTCTTTTTTTTTTGTGTTTTCTCTAAGAATAAGTTCCCTTGAAACCTTCATTAACTTTTGGAATACCCTCATCCACACATAAATTTAAATATAAAACTTCACTAATTAACATTAATCAACAGAATATATTGATCTTGTATCTTCTTAACATATTAAATATATAGTTTTGTCCTTTATAGCCTCCAGCACGTTCTGCAACTCATCAAATAAATTATTCCAATTCACTATGGGAAACCGAACAAATAATAACCCTTCTGTTAGTTAAGCACGGCACTATATATGTATGTAGGTACCAAACCAATATACCGAAAAGCAAACACCACCTCCGCCTTAGTCTTCCTCTTTTGCCATTGCCGCCATTTGTTTTAGAAAACATGTCAAAAACTTTATAACCCTCGAGTTAATTTACACTCTCCTTTCCTAATTACGATCTACACGGAGTGAAAAAGACCTTAAGTGACTTTCCTTTCAACACTCTCCCTCTCTCTCTCTCTGGGTTTCTCTCTTTGGTAAAATTCCAATATCATTAGGTAAAACAGCTATAGTGCGCCGCGTCGATGAAGGGTAGGTAAAGTTTAAGTTTTCTTTGCCTATAACCCTACTAGATGAAGAAAACAAAAACTTCTCCTACGGGAAGCCACACCTTGAAGAACAACTTCAAAGTTATCAAACTTAGATGAATTCCTAATTTTACCCTTACTCCAGATGGAGTTCGCACAAGGGACAACTTTGAGTCCTTTTCCGCCCTATTTAATTATGAAAAAAAAGTCTATAGTGCTCTTAGCTTAGTCCCGCTGCGCTGTCCCTATTGTCATCGTTCTAGATTGGTCCCGTCGTCGTCGTTGTCGTTGGCCTTGTAGTCATCTTCTATGAGCATAAAGAAAATCTCTCCAACTATCTCGCATCTATGATGTCTATTTCACAAAGAAACCTCATTACATTGTTGACATAGTGTTTTAATAAAACGTAAAAAAAAATAAACACCCAGTGCATCCTGTAGCTGCAGACAAGACACGGCACACTAGAAAGCCATCCATGTCCTTTTCTTGCGTTCCAGCATTCGCATCTTATTTTATTGTTTAGGAACGGTCGGTCGAAGACTTCCAGCACTTAGCCGGAGCTTCATTCAAAATTACCGCCAAACACGAATGAAGATGGCGGCGATATATATGGACCGGTAAAGCTAAAGCGTACTCACATAAATAGAGCCCGCCAACTGTGTCCTATAATGCTTTTCTCTATTCTCTCAAGTTGTATAGTGTTGTTGTTGTGTCGGTATGGGGTCCTACAATAGAACACAACGGTTAAGGATTTTATCGTTTTTAAATTTCATAATAAGGAGAATATGGCACTGTTCAAAGGACATAGGTTACCTCTGGCAGTATTAGATTCTAATATTGCACAACAAAATCGAAAGGACGAAGTAATTTTGTAAAAAGGACATAGAACGCGAAATTGTGCTAAGCAACTATGTACGTCGTCGGGACGATAGATAAATACACAAGCGATGTTTATATCGCAGATCCGGTGTATTCCACTTAAATCTGTTGGCTTTAGATTTTGCTTTTATCCTTTTTTCAGATTAAATTTAGCAGAGAAAAATATTTTCAACTGGGTCCTGTTCTTTTTGGAAGGCAAGGCAATGAAATGTTTAGGATGCTCTTGGTTCAAAAAGATACAAGAAGACAACAAAGATGTTGGGTCCTTTCAATGTAATTCAAGGAAACACATCATGTGGGTTTTCGTTACTTTCAACATCGTCCTTGCGAATAGCTATATATATATATTGATTGAGAGAAAATTGTCTATGGTCATAGGACAAAGAGGAAGATGATGAAATTATATTGAAATGGCCTTTTTAGCGGAGGACACAAGACATATTGATGTGGTTGGCCAAGAATATGAGTTTTATTGAAATTGGATCGACTCGGGGGAATATTGAACAAAACAAAATGATGTGGATGTGATTTGATTTAGACGGATGACGTTCCCACATTTCAACGAAGGTACCTTAAACCCATGAGGTTCTTCTTGCTGTCTGTCTTTTGACATTTCGATATACATACATATATATATTTTGTAAAATAAAATTTTATTTCAAAACAATTCAACTGCGAAATGAGGATACATTTTCCAAATGGTTTATATTCAATCAGAGAAATACAAAGAAAGAAATGTTTCCCAGGAAACGACGACGACCAACGACGCACGGTTGAAAGGACATCTAAATTAACTTATAAAATTATTTATTTAATATGAACAATATTGTGTTGGTTTTGTGACCTATTCTGTATTCATAATTTGAATGTGTAGGCACAAAAGAACGTATGTTTTGTACTGTAAAGTCGTACAGTAGTTCAAGTTGTATGGAGAGTCGGGCCTAATTCTATAAAATTTAAGCACAGAGAATTGATATTAATGAAATTTTCGGATATGATTAAAAGTCCTATAACTTTTCACGGTAAAATCTACCGCGACAAAAATTACTTTTGTCTTTCCTTTCCCTCGCCCTTTCCTGCCCTATTCACATTGTTTTCCATCCTATCCTAAAGACAAAAATGATCTGACATAAATTCCGATCGCCCGATGTAAACAACAGAAAATTTGATAATGGTAATAATGGTCATTTACACTTACATTTTTTATGAAGGGCTGTTAGTCCCGTCCAACCTAAGATTTGATTATACTAGCAGCAAACAGTTACGTTAATCTAAATAAACAATTTAAATTACAATCGTTAAAATGGACCGTTAAATTCTAGTCCTATTCCCCCAGATCTGCGAGATATTTACCGGAGTAGGGTAATAGGGACTTTGGAAAATATCCGTCATTTTGTTTCTTCTTCAAAAAAGATTGTTAGAAATGGGTAACCTGAAAAAGATTAAACATAAATTTGGTCTGAACGAATTCATTGAATTCCCGCCCACTGGAACCGAACCGGTGGAAGACGAATTCAAAAGAGAGCATATCATGCGGAAATGCATTGTTGGTGAGTGAGAGAAAAGCATGGTTTCTACAATGTATCTAAGGTTGAAAGAGAAAAGCCTAGTTCAACCACTGTGACACACTATTACAAATTTGTGAAGTGATATCCAAATGTACCGTAATAAAACTTCAACTGTTGCTGAATAAATGAATGTGTGGGTATGAGAAAATGCATAATGCGTTCAGACAGACTGATACAATAATTAATAAAAAATGACTTCTTAGTTGACCGGTATTTGGTGAAGATCTTAGATTTGATTAGAAAAAGCAAAGTTCTAAAATTGTAAAACCCAGGAAGAATAGTGGAAAAAATAATTATTGAAGTAAAACTTCTTTTCCGGCGTTGGGGGAAAAAATGTTCTATGGAGCTGTCAGTGACATGTCAAAACGACACGGTAAAGCGACATGGTTCTTACAATAATTGTTCGAACTTTGTTAGAGGTTATATAAAACACTTTAAAAACATCTTTTATTGCCGAAGGAGAATGTTCTTTTAATGGCACAATCACAACAACTAACCTACAAAACAATTAAAAAAATAATTTCATTAAAAAATTAGATAATAAAATCTTTTTTCAATGAATTATGTGGCCGAACAACTTCTCGATGGAAAACCACTTTCCTTTGTACAAAAAACACAAACAAATATATATTTTTTATATTTTAATTTATTTAAAATATAAAACACTTTAAGCTAAGCAATACTGAATACATAAATATACTATTTAAATTGAAAAATAAGCACTAAAATTTACAAAATACTTGAAGCGAAATATAAAAAAAGACACTTGTAAATAAACTATCTGCTTTAGTGCTCTCTGTTGTCAAATATAAGCTAGCATTGCCATATGCGAAGAATTTTAAATTCTGTGTCAAAACTAAATTAGCATTGCCTACAATTTTAAAATCCTTGAGATAAGAAAAAAGAGATGTGGGCGTGATAAAACATCGTCGTTATTGTAAAATCAGTTTCAAACTATGAAAGCAGACGAAGATATATGTATATATGTTCGTATTTAAGCATTTCTCGTCGTAACTTTAAATTAGATTAATAAATGAAGTAAGAACAGTCGCGCACATTCAATTTTTAGTTTCACATCTGTTGGATGCTGAGATAAATCAATGGGCTTATGTTTCATTTTACTATATATTTACCATATGTTTCATTTTATCAACCAAACAGTTGCGAAAATAATTACTCTTCAGGCCTAAGGAATTGCGGAACGATTTTATAACAACGAAAAGGTGACATAAGTTCTCTTCACATTACGAATCGGACATAATTATACCGCAGTTATAGCTTTTATTGAAATGCATCATTATTGGAACAAATCAGTGGAATGCTGACTTCATTTTTTTGAGAAACCAGTCATATAGCAATCATTGAAAGATTGGTTTCAGTAAAAGATCCTGTCCTGTATTTGGAAGTGGTTTTGACATCTTGTAATTTACAAGACTATACTAAAACTACTTTTAAATAGATTTTTTTTTATGTTTCCGAAAAGCACATGAATCGTACAGAGGCTTTGCTTTTGGGAAAAGAAGTTTTACTAATGTTTTACTAATGTGACAGGAAGAGGAGACATATTTGATGAAAAGGGTAAAAGAATTAGTGACAGATACGAATATTTTCTATTTAATTTTTGTGCAGAAATTGGATTTTGGAAAAAAAGATTAGAGAAACTGAGTTAGGTTAAGTACTTTAAGAAAAATTCGAAAATCCGAAAAACAATCGGTACACGTAATCCAATTATGTTTGCTATATGTTTGTGATTTTGTCTTCATATCTTGTATTATTAAATTTAAGTAAAGAATAAAGTTTTTGTTCTGTAAAACAATTTTAAATAATTTATTTTCAAATTTTACAACATTGATTAAGTTTACTCCATCTTCGGGCTTATCTTTTGTTGTAAAATCTAAAAATAAATTATTTAAAATTGTCTTAGAAAACAAAAACTATTTCTTTTACTTAAATTTATTTATCTTATTATTTTGACATATTGTCTTTGTTGGGGATTTAAACATTTTTCAAACCATTAGTAAAAAAAAATTTTGGGTTTGCATCCGATACCTAATGGTTTTCCAAATATTTGTATTTTAAATATGAACTTGAAATTATTTTTTTTTTAATTTTAATTCCGTGATTTTATTTCTGTTCATCTTTGGATTCGATTTGGTGTTTCCATTTAAGAAAATACATGGCGCTTATTTTATTTTTTTTTTGCAGGTCGGAGATGCTTAGTAAATCAACCGATTAGTACATAGAATGTAATCTAATTTCAATCCTAATAGTATCATTGAACCTATCCCTTGCTGAGTAGCCAAAGATGGCTTTTACGAGCTGAATGTTGACTTTTTCACGATCATCTTCCATTTTGCTGAACTTTACGTTCTTGTCGTCGCCGTCGTCGCACTGACGCGTCGTAAGTAAAACAAAGAAAGTGCAACAAACTTATGATCGCATTAAACTTATAGCCATATCCACTATTAAAAAAAAGTCATCGAATCACCAAAACTGCCAAAAATATGGGTTGTGGTTTTTAAAAAACTTGTTGATAGTGCGATGTGAAATACGTACATACTACAAAACTGTTGGACACGTCCACTTTTAAGCCATTTCTAATTTTCATAGTAAGAGGTTAAGGAAGCCACTTGTGATTTCCATATACGAGTAAAATCAGAATTAACAAATTTCATATACTAAAGGAACGAAAAACAGACCATTGCCGCTGGCCTATGCACGAAAGTATGACAATTTTTTTTTAACAAATTTAAGAAAAAGCAGAAATATTGTAACAAATTAAAACTGAAATTTTCGTGCAGAACTGTACACATGATAACAGAAACTTCTTAGAAAATAAGGAACATGATAAGATAAATGTATAACATAGTAAGATCTCAACTACACTATCGCGTTTAATCAAACTAGTTTCAACTCGATGCAGGTATACAAATGGGTGAAAGCGTACTTCAAGCTAACTTTAACCACGGCTACAAACGTAGTTTAAATCAGTTATGTGAAATATAAATAAAAAATTTAAGAAATATTGCCAGTTGTACTCAAATACTTGCTCTTATGAACAAGTACTTTGGATGTTTAAATGCATAAAACTATTTGTTTATTTATTTAAACAACTACTAAAATAGTTTTATACTTTAAAAATTAAAAACAAGTAAAATTCCAACAAAAAAATAAACTTAAGAGTAGTTTTATTAATATATTAACTTTTTATATACAACATTTCTGTAATTATTTTTTAAGAAACAAATTAGTATTTAATAATATACATTTAAAGAAATAATTTTAAAAATATCGTTCACCAGTCTGAAAGATATTGAATTTACAAAAAATAATTTTAATTTCTTTTTAAAAATACAAACATATTTTTTCGAAAACTTTTATTCATATACAATTTTATTTCAAATTTGAAGAAGCTCTGGCATTAAACATTTGATCAAAATCTATAGAAATAAAAAACGGTTCTACTGGAGATACCGTCAATGAAATGTTGTCTTAATATTTTTGGTTCAAAATACAGACAATGTCTACAATAGTAAAGGGTTTTCCAATAAGAGGTGTTATTTTGAATAGCCCGCTATTTCGGTAGCTGTCACTTTTGAAGCTGTCATTTTTTGACATTTGACAAGTAGAAACTACGCTATTAATAAAAATGGAACGATGCACGCTTCAACAACGCATTGAAATTATTAAAATTGGGTCCTTGAAATGCATGAAAATGAACCGGAATTTCATCGAAAAATCATCTTGACTGATGAGGCCCATTTCCACCTCGGAGGCTACGTCAACAAGCAAAACTGTCGCATCTGGGGCTCGGAAAACCCAAGAGTTATTGTTGAAAAGCCACTCCATCCTCAACGCGTGACTGTTTGGTGCGGTTTATGGTCCCGCGGGGTCATTGGACCTTACTTTTTCGAAAATGAGGCTGGAGCAACAGTTACGGTCAATGGATTGCGCTATCGAGAGATGATTAATGATTTTTTATGGCCTGAATTGGATGGTATTGATCTGGACAACGTTTACTTTCAACAAGACGGCGCTACGTGCCACACAAGCAATGAAACCATCGATCTTTTACGGGAAAAGTTTCCGGACCGTGTTATCTCTCGAAGAGGTGATCACAATTGGCCACCGAGATCTTGTGATTTAACACCTTGCGACTTCTTCCTTTGGGGCCACGTGAAAGATAAGGTCTACGCCAACAGCCCAGCGTCGATTCAAGACCTCAAAGATGAAATTCGTGAGGCTATCGAGGACATAGGGCAGCCACTTTGCGATTTGGTTATGGAAAATTTCATGAAAAGGATATGGTCCTGTAAGCGTGGTCTTGGCGGTTATTTGGCTGGTGTTGTGTTTCATTATTAACGGCATACCTTCCTCTTTATAATGAAATAAACATCCGATCATTTATCTCCAAAAATGCCATTTTTCTTTGAATATCAAAATAACACCTCTTATTGGAAAACCCTTTACATATGATTTTTGTATTCAAAATGACTGTATGGGAATCACCGAAGACCCTTAACTACCGAGTTTTCGGAAAATCTCTGTAGCAGTTTAGACTGTACTTCGAGGTACTGACGGAATGGAAAGAGCCACTTTTTTCATATTTTGTATCATCGTAATGACAACTCTTCAACGTTTGTTGGCCAAATTTGATACGACCGATTCGGTAATTAATCAACAAACATTCATTCGTTAAAAGAACGCAAGGTCAGCCAAGAACATCGCCAAGGTCCGTGGTAGTGCAACCCGAGGCAGTCGATTCATCTGACTTTCACAGCTTTCGACTTTGCGATCTATGCGTAGGGATAAGATCCAACTGACCCAGGAGCTAAAGGTTCATGACCATACACAATGTCGTTTGTTGGCTGACCGGACGTCAGAGCGTTTGGAGCATTTGACGTGTCTACGTCGAAAAAATACCCACCTCAGACGGTAGGAAAGTGGAGTTTTTTATTAATGACCACAACTTACCATTTCTGCAGACTGAGTCTTATATTGTTCTACGGTAATTCACTCAAATATTTTTTTGCCGAAATTGACCATTGTATTGTTTTGTATCACTATACCATCGTAAATTAGCAAAAAAAGAAACAATCACATTTATAGCTCACCCCAATTTAACGTAACACCTTAGGAAAGTGCAATCAAATTCCCATACAATTTCAAATGTTTTCACTTTGGGCATCTATTTAGGTGTTAAGACTTAAGTCTTAACAAATTCTTAGTGTACGCAGAATCACTGGCTAATTTACTGTGAGAAACATGAATCAGTTAATCGATTTCAGAACTTTCGGAAGTTTTTCCAGCCTTGGCCCCACTACACGGCGGCGGTACGTGCAACACAGCGAACGCCACGATTGACATTCTGCATAAAGATTACATCTCGCAGAGGTGACTTAAATTGGCCACCAAAGTCATTCGATTTCCCCCCGCTAGGCTTTTTCTTGTGTAATTTCCTGAAGTAACTGGTCTATTCAAATAACCCACAATTAACTAAAGCCAGATGAACATAACATAGGCCATCGCTCAACTTTTGACGGATCTATGCGGAAGAATCATTAAAAATTGGACCACTCGGTCCCAAGTCTCCGTAATTTTGATAATATCCACCCCTGGTGGAAAACCCTTTATATTGCCATGAAGAAGTACCGACCGAACCGAACGTCTTGAACAGAACGTTACCATACATAGCTATCACTTCGAGGTAGTAAGAGACTTTGTATATACCAAGGTTCCGTTTAAAACACACACAACGATACAGTTATGAAACGCTGATTAACTCGGTATTGAAGTGTGGTGCAAAGTATGGACCCCTTTAATAGTTGAGTGAGCAATTTTCCAGGTGATTTTTGTTTCCGTCTTCATTAAAAGGGATTGAAAGAGAAAATACAACCAATATTTAAGTGGACTGTTCCATTACACCAGTCAAGCCAAAAAAGTAAAAAATCAATGGTTGACGATTAGCTGGAAAATTCTTTGAATTAAACTCCAGGAGTTACGAGTAATTTCAAAGCATTTACAGAGTTCGTAAGGATGATAATTTATAATTCCACCCCTGTATCTTATGAGCAAATTTTGAAAAATATCGAACTCGAGATTTTGATCAGAATTTATTGTCATCACGATGATAGGTAAGACGAAAAAAGTGGGTCTCGCAATTCTGCCTGTATTTTCGACTACACCCTTTATGGCCGGACGATTTTCTTTAAACCTGGTAGATAACATTTTTACATTTCCCCCTTTATCTTTATTTAAAAAAAAAAACCGGTACTTGCAACACGATTTTTTTTTTCGATTTTATAAAATAATACTTTTTCTCAAAAACTTGTTTAAAAAAAAAAATTCTCAAAATTTCATTTAGTTAAAGCTAGGAAAAAATTACGCAAAATGTTTTTTTTTTATAATCTTGCACGCATTAAAGGTATTATGACCACCCTTAAAATTTTTGAGCACAGCGCGAGCGTTCTAGGAAAGTTGTAGAGAATTTAAAAGGAAATATTGATGCACATTGGTTTTGAATGATCTCTTGGATAGCGACATGGGGGTTGAGTCCCCGCATTGAGTTTGTGAAGCATTATTTTTTACGCAATTCATGGTTCCCCATTTCTAGATATCTAGATCAAAATTTAATGAACTCATCTTACCTTACTGTTCTTAATCCACATCCGAAGGCCAAGGACGTGAATACAGAAACTGTCATCAGCAAAACATTTTCATGGATTAGAATTTTCAGACAAAAGATTATTAACGAATGTGAGAAAAAGAGTCGTAGACAAAACGGAACCCTGTGGTAGTTTTTAATCCAACGAAGATGAGGTTGATCAATACGAAATGCACAGATTTTCGATAGTAGCGTACAAATACCTACATTTTTACATTAAACACCAAATCGCACAGAAAAAAAAAATATTAAAAATATTTATTTCGACTTTATGAATCCACACAGCAGTGTTGCCAGAAACACCGATTTATCGTATTTCTCCCGATTTCTAAACCTATTTCCGATACACCGATTTTTGATGTAAATAGTGCACTTTCTCCCGATTTTCATATTTCAAAAAAAGTTCATATATTCTCCGCTCTTAATAGCATAACTTAAATTTGCATTTAACTATTAATAGCAACTTTTTTGATATGAAAATACATTACAAAGAAAATGTAACGGGTTTTGCGGCGGCGGCGCGGCGGATGTAGCAAACAATTTGTCAGATAGTAAAAACTCTGTTGCTTCATTACCAAAGGGTGATTGCCCGAACATTATAATTTTGAAATGCATCTGTAATTCTTTTACCATCTGTACATCATTATGCCTGCTTCAAACTTCAACAGTTGTTGAAACAATGTGTCGATATATGTAACTATATTCAAAATAGTCAAATAGAGTAGCGAAATATCAAGAATTTTTAAAATTATTATAGCTGCTTCATCCATCAGAAACTCGTTGGTTTACAACTATACGAACCTCTCAAAATGTAGGTACTTTGCATTTGAAGCCAAAGTAGATTATCTTGAAAGTGGAAAAGTTATTTTAAAATATTAAGAAGATCATGTTTATGAATTATATCTTAAATTCTTACACCCATATTAATAAAGATGGTTTAGTGGAGGTTTATCGTTAAGTCCTGGACTAAGTGTGAAACTGCATTAATAAAAAAAATGTGACGTTTACTAATTATGATTAAGCTAAACCACCAAAGTAGGTAGTTTAGCGAAGTAATAAGAAATAAAATTGTCAATTTTGCTTTGTTTTATCAAAAAAATTAAACAAAAGTGCGACGTGCGTGTCTCCACGATTTGTCAATGAATTTGCATTGAAAGCCAAGCAGCTTAAAAAAATGACAAATACGAAAGGATTTAAGATCGTAAATGAATTTCGACAAGTCATAGGAGCATTTAACAGCACCCATATTAGGATTAATAAAATAGGCAGGAGAAAACGGTCAAAAATATGTGAATGTGAAGTAAAGACAGCTTAATAAAAATATATTTAATTTAAAAACAAAATTCAAATACTAAGTTCGTTTGTGAGTGCGATAGGAAACGCATATTTCTAAATATACATAGGTATATAAGTACATTATGTGGTTCAACTTAAACGCTTATATACTATTTTTGTCTTTGTAAGCTAGAAGAACTTAATGTTAAAGTTTGTTATAAGCTACCCATATACAAGACTATTTGTTTTAGAGGAGAAATATTTATTTTTAATTTAAAGAACTTACTGTGTTCAAATAATATAAATTTTAAAAATGAACTTAAATAAAATGACGAACAACATTTTTTTTTTAAGTAGGTAAGATTATTTCAACTTTTAATTCCCCGATTTCCCCGATTTCTGAAACGAAAATCTCCCGATTTCCAAAAATATTTTATGGCAACACTGCCACACAGTTAGTTGTGGTAGGTACAGATATAAGAAGAGTTATTCACTTTATGGTTACAACTTAAAGCTAATTGAAGCATAAAACGCTAAGCAAATCCACGAGTTGACAATCTTTATTTGTGTTTTACATAATTTCAGATAGCTTTTTAATTTTCAACCTGTTCATTGAATATTAATCTTCTCGAAAATCCCTTTCAGCCAGAGAGAACTTATTGTTGATATTGTTAGCCTTGTTAGATCGCCTTTAAATACCCAAAGGCTTTAAAAGCTAAATCAAAAATAACAAGTAAATCCTCTTAAGTCCCTCGGAGATTAGGTTTTTCTCCAAAAATCTCTATTATAATTCGAAGTTAAAATTCATTCGTTTTAACTCATCCTATCTTACATTTTGTGAAGGTTATTATACAAATGACCTTGATGTACCTATACAAATATCGTAAACCTGCCAAAAATTCATATTGCGCTCCTTGCTCACTGCTGGGTTATCCACAAGGATACAGCAACACGATAAATTCATCAAACAGTATATTTATAGTGTATGTATTTCTACCTCGCCCCCCTGTAGGGACGGAATAATATCCTGTATGCATGTGGTGTGAGCTCTCTTTTGCTATACGACTATACGGCAAGGACAAGGAAACGGATAAAAGATTTACAACAGAATTTCTCGTTTCCTGTGAGTGGAAAAGTTTGTTTTATTACTACCCACTAAGCACAAAGTATGGCTGCACGAAAATCGAGGATGCCGATTTTCATAATAAATATATATTTTCAGAGTAGGTATCCTTTTTCAGGACCAAGTCGAGCTATGATGGAGTCTGCATAGGCTGGCTGTGATTCAGACTTCGGGTAGGTACAAGGTGATGGGTTCGAAATGGAACAGGACATTCTACTCTCTTGTTTGTGTTTTATTTTTTGTTTGTTCCATCTTTTTTGTAGAACCTTGGTCCTGCGGAATGCGGCTCCCCATCTAACTTGAAGGCAGGATAAACTGTGTGTTGTAGATGTTTTTCTTTATTTTAACTTTTTTTTTTTTAGTTTTCTGTGAGCTCTTGATACATATCATATAATCGTATACCCTCTATCTCTTTCTGTTGAGTTGATCCCAAATGCCAGAAGGCTAATTAAACTGTAAGCTGAAAATTTAATGGTCTTTTTGGGTAGACAAATTATGTTGGTTCGTGAATGAGGAGAACTTCTCTACAATGTACGAGTATGTATATTCGGCTGTATAGGAGAGTCTGCTATAGAGGGTCCTTCACTATCCACTTACAGTGAATTGCAAGTTGAAAATTACTTTTCTTCAATTTAGCTTTGTTTGTTAGTAGTTTCAGCTAAGTGGGGATGATAGATCTTAGCTCTACTTTGTATGATTTTATTTAAATGTGTTTGTGTGTGGGGTGGGGGGGAGGGAGAGAGTTTCATTGGTTGTGTCTATTGCTCTTGAGGTTTTAGTTAAATTAGTTTGGGATTGGCAGGGAGCTTTTCCTTTTCGGTATATTTGATTTATTTCCAGAATATATTCGGAATTGTATCTATTTCGTTCAACTAGATTCCTACAGCAGTGATGTTGTTTTTTTTTTCTTTTTTTTTTTTTTGGCTGAAAATTCACTTTACGTCAACATTGGTTTTAGTTGGTCGGAAGTTACTCGGCATTTTTGCTATTTTCATCTGCAATTTTTTCCACTCTCCATCAAGAGGAAAGTAATTGGAAAAGTTTAAATATCAAGGGGCCTTAAGTCATATCAGTAAAACGAATGCTTAATTTTTCATTTTTCTTCCTCTGAGTTTTGTTGGTCCTAAAAATGGAAACATGGCTGGCCAAACCAATAAAGGTAAGGAAGTAGATAGGTAGATACTTGTGTGTATTTTTTGGTTCAAAAGTAGATCTTGGTGTGATTTTATTATAGCCATAATTTAGATGAATTTGATGCTCTGTCCGACTCCATTCAAAAGAATTGTTTCCCATTACTCTCAAACTAAAATCGAGTTTTCCAATTAAAGGTTTTTATGTTTAAATTCAAATAAAACAAACTGCAAATGAGATATCATTCAAATTCGATATTTATTCAAACGGCTCATGTGTGCCATTATTTACGAAATATATTATTATTCAAATATTTACCGCGGCTTTGCTGGGTGGCGCGCATCCAATACATGCATATTTATACATCACTGGCGCATTAATCAGATTAAATTTGACCAATGGAATTGATGATGTTGTCTTTCGGGGCAGTGGTGTTTATTAGCATAGACCCATATTTAAGAAAACCCCACAAGAAGAACTTTAACGTAGTCACATCGCACGATCTCGGTTGTTAATTCACATCCCTTACGCGTGAGGTAACTATCATGTTCAGAAATCACTCGTGTAAAAGTCCAGAGTTGCACAAACTGGCGCCGGTCATGTTGAACCCACATATTGTTGTTGTAACAATGATTTACACTGGGTTGTTTGCAATCTGATCGTCCCAAATTTGACAATTTTGCTTGTTGATTTCATCCTTCGTCACTGAAAATGATTTTTGGACAGAATTCGGGGTCAGCTTCCAACTACTCGGAGAGCCTATGGTTGTTAACTCGGAACTTCTGGGTCAGTTAAAGTTTGAACAGGTTGAGCCCTAAGTCATGATAAGAAATTCATCAAGTTGTGGAAAGGCTGAGTTTTTGTGCGTGAACTGGAATTGACAGCCTTGGACACTCGTGTACGCTCTCAAGATTATGGCGAATCTAAAATGGGCGAAGCTTACGAAATGTTTCTCGAACAGAAGACCATTATTAAACGCATTATCTCTCCATGTTTAACAAGACAGCCTACTGACTTAATAAATGAAAGCTAATTTGACACATGTCGCTTCAACAATATGGCTGCAATCACTTGTCAAAGTTTGTATATCTGTTTGTAAATTTGGGTGTTCTTTTGAAAGATGCTTCTTGACAAACAAAATGAGTTCGTGAAGCCATTTCTTCAAATTTGCGAGGACTTATTAACCCACTTTTATTAACCCAGTTTTAATTTTTGTTGTTTCCAATAGTGTTAATGTTAATATTATTAAATTATTTATTTGTTAATTTATTAAAAAATTTTACGTAAATTCAAAGCTCTTATCAAACAAAATGTAAAACATTATTTTCCACATTAGAAATAAATAAAAACAAAAAACCTCTGAAGAAGCCGGAAAAAAGCCAGCGAATCGTAGGATAACAGAAGAGGAATTAGCTTTTTATTAATTACATCCACTTCATCGATCATTTAAGTCCAAATAACTACATATAATTTTAAGACAAGACTTAGGCTGAATTGCGGGAGCATGATCTTCCTGAATAATAAAGCAGGTTTCGGATAATGCATTAGGTTAAATAGAAACAAAATTACCCTGTAGTTCAGAACATGTTGAAGATCTCTCCCAAAAATTTGTTTTTTAAAAGCAGAGATCGTATGTCCAAAGATTAAAAAAAAATATTATAATTGCGGTAACAGCCTCATTCTAAAAGTTTCGTTATCCAATTAAAAGCCATTGTAAGATTTGTTAAAGATTCTGAATAAAAGTCAGAAAAAACTTTGCAGCCATATGAGAATTTTGGCACAACAAGTGCCTTAACTTATAGTTTGGACCGAACGACAGCTTCTAAGTAATGACAGACCACGAAGGTAAGCCTTTACTTTTGTCGCTTTGCTGCTTATAGTCCTATGTTCATTCCAGGTCTGTGATCCAGTGAAAACTATTACTAAGTTTTTAGTTTTGGAAACGATTTGAATTTGGGAGTTCTTAAAAAAAAATTATAATTGTATGTCTCTTACAAAAAGGGATTATATTGGACTTAGATGGATTAAGTATTAGTTCATTTTGGGGTTCTCGATCATGAACTGAGCTTTTTCTCTGGTCTTACATTAAAATAAAAGTAAAGCTGCACATCGTCAACATAAATATGAAAATTGCAGTAGGAAATGCATTGCGGCGAATCATTAATGTACAGGAAAACAATAGAGGGCCAAGGATAGATCCATGTGGGACACCATTATGATTGAAAAAAAAATTCAATGAGGAAAGAGAACTAGAATGTGGAATAAGTTCTTTACAGAGCTAACAAAATAACGAATAATTTTTTAAGAGCTATCGGAAATTAAAAAAAAAAAAGAACACATACATTTTAGACAAATACATGAAATCCTTATTTGAATCGATAGTACGGTCGATATAATTTAATGTTTGAAGATTATTTCATGCAAATGTTGGCCACAGCTGTGCCTCAAATAGTCCATCCACTTAGTCAAATTTTGGCATACTCTTTTTAACATTTTGGCCGGTATCTCACGAATAAATGCTTCAATGTTGCCATGTTGGTTTCCAGTGCGCCAATCAAAGCTGGCTTGTTATTATATCGGGTTTTTCAATAAGAGCGCTACAAAAGTTTTTTTTTAAATAAAACAAAAACGGTTTTGGATATCAATGAAATTCTTTATTCCTGTGAAAGTACGTTTGATGTCATTATGTATGGAACTCGATTTCTTTTGCAGTTCTTTTCAGTTCTTGCGTCAATTTATTCTTGTAAGGATGTAGACCAAGATCTTTTCGTAAAATTCGCCACAACGACGGCACAGAGATGCCCAACGCTTAAGAACGACGTGTGAAAGACACATTTGGGCTTTCTGTAACTGAAGCCTCAGCGGCAGCAATATTCTCGACACTACGGGAACTTCTTTGTCTCACTGGCACGGGAACATTTTGTACTGTGCCTGTGGATTCAAATTTTTCCACTAGATGCTCAATTGTTGATCTGCTATAGGACGATTATGACGACCATAAATTGGACGTAGCGCTCTTAACGTTGAGGCCACTGACTCCGAATTTCGGTAGTAAATTTTTATAATTTCGACTTGTTGTTGGCTCGTATATCTTTCCATCATGAAATGGCAAACCTTACTGAAGAGAAATGTCAAAAGAGCGGAAAGAAATATGGCGTCGTTTGTTGTCCCTGTCGCTCTACTTTTGTAGTGTCCCTGTTGAAAAACCCTTTAGATATGAGTCTTAACATAGCCCCACAAAAAATAGTCTAGAATCCAATCAGCGTGAAATAAACTATTAACCGAACTCGCCTCTCAATTGATCTATTGTTACGCGTGCTGTGTGGCATGTGGCACCGTCTTGTTGAAACCACATGTCATGCAAGTCAAGTTCCATTTCCATTTTGTGCAAAACAAAATTTGTTATCATCGCACGGCAGGGCTCACCATTCACAGTAACGTTGCAATTCGCATCATCTTTGAAGAAGTCATCACTAACACTGGCCGATACACCTGCGATATTTTCCTCCAACAATGTAAATTTGGTGGGAAATTTAGTCAAAATAGGCCAAATAGCCGCCTCATTAGGTTCGTTTAAACTGACCATAAAATGGAAGAAGTGCGCGATGAACTTTCTTAACAGGGCACGCATTTTGATATTAAAATTTAATAATTTGCAAGCGTTGTTCGTTTGTAAGACGATTCATGATTAAATTATAGACCAAACTGAAGATGTTTGACAGTGACACAAGACACGAAATGTGCGTGAGCTGTCAAAATTAGTGTTGCCAAAAAGAAAATAGCAAAAAAATCACCCATTATATGAGGAAATAAGTGAAGACAAAAAGACATATCATAGCTTCGTGGTTTCCCGGGTGCAGTTCTTCCACTCTTGTAGCAGTTAGATTACACAAAGCTCTACCAAAAGAGATGGCATTAACACCGGACACCTGATGGAAAATTTCTGCAGAATGAGGAACAAATCCACTCTGCTATTAAATAACAGTCATTTTTGGGGTAGCCTTCCAAATTCCAATTGTTGGAAATATAATAGGAAGAATATCTCTCAAGCCAAACCGCGATGACTTGAAGATACGTTCAACTATCTACTCAGAACAAAGAAATAAATATCTTATCAGTACCTTTCAACTTTTTAAATTGTATAAACCAATTTTATTCGAAGAGATGAAGTCAACTTTATTCCAAAAATTGGGAAAAAGGGTACAATACATACAATGTCATTCAGAACAATAAGCTTAACTTTCTACTGAAAACTCTGTAGAATGTAACTGTTAGCTTCATTAGATCGAAAGTATATAAATTTTATTAAAGGATCTTTAATTTAATAAAAAAAATGTTTATGCTCTCGTAAGAGAGCATCACTAAATAAAACAACTTTTATTTAAATTTTTGTATGTTAGAATTTATTAAGTCAAAGCTTCAGATCCCTTACCACTGGTGGGGGGAGATCTTCCGCTATACGTCGTGACTATACTTGGTTAAAAATGAAAGTGAACCAAAAGAAGATTATTTGAGATACATCGATCCCCTTTTATAATGCTTAATTGCTAACGCAGCATTTTGACTGCAAATAATGTGATGATATTATCACACAAGTTGCAGAGGGCAAAAAGTGTTTACAATTCTGTTGGTCATATCATCTTTTGTTTATAATAGCAAAGTGTTTAATTATTGAATTTGAAGTCCAGGATTTGTGTGGGCTTTTGTTTTGTTGTAATTTATTGAAGCGCACAAGTGGGTTCTGATATATGGTAACATATATATAGGCTGGGTAGATCTTCGAGAATCCAGAATGATAAAGAAAATGCTTTATGTGCCGTTTTAAAGATCGTGGGTGCCGTTGACAATACCTCTCACGAAGCACAAAATACTTTCAATGAAATGCTGACCTACTATCCACCCACCCACTATTTCCAGATGGATAAGTGAAAGACACAAGAACCACTAAGCTATACTCAGGTTAAAAAGTTCAGAAAACCATCACAGCAAGAGGCTGTGCTCAGGGAGGGGTACTATCACCCTTGCTGTGGAATCTAGTTGTGGATGAATAACTATAAACTTCTCAAGGCATACGATCGGTTTCACTGATGACATTAATACAACAGGCCTAAAGGAAGTTTGAAGAAACTCTCTCTAATATATTCCAAATAGGCCTGACAGTTACTAGGAAATAATGTTTTTCTGTATCATTAAAAATAAACCCTACAAAAACAACAAGTCACAGCATTGGCCAAGATACGACTTTTGCCACACATGAAACCTATTTGACGAAGTAGACGGTAAGAAGGAGGCAAAATATCTAGATACCAAGCT
This sequence comes from Chrysotoxum bicinctum, assembly GCA_911387755.1. Lineage (NCBI taxonomy): Eukaryota > Metazoa > Arthropoda > Insecta > Diptera > Syrphidae > Chrysotoxum > Chrysotoxum bicinctum. The sequence goes on from OU426987.1 coordinate 35,357,027, forward strand.
CTACTGGAATAAACACGTTAAAATAACTATTGGGCAACCCTTAAAATTCCTTAAAATTTGCCAGAGACTTGTAGGCAAGTCATAGGTTACAAAAAACAATCCTTGGGTACATACCAAATGTACACCATGATAGTTAGACCCATCATTGGCGTTGGTGCAGTTGCGTGGCACAAAAATAAACCGAACGAGACAAAACTATTAAATTACTAGAAAAAGTTCAAGACCGGGGCAATTAACGAAGATGAAGGAAATTTGTTAATTACTTCTGTTTAAGTCGAGTGATTGAATTTTTTTCAACTTAAAGATTAAGTGACCTCAAATCCAAACTGCGTTTCGCCCTGGTACCACAGTGATCAATGAGAACTTGTCTTATGGAAGAAATGGAGGTTAACCCTCACCTTAACCCACTCCATGCGATAATAGAAAGTGCAACTAAAGGAGATTTTCTAAGATACGCATGAGAAGGTATTGGCGGGGAGGGATAAATGTATAGGAATAGGAACTAGAGAAAGAGACTCCATTTATAAATCTTATAACGGTGCTAAGTAGCAAAAAGCAGTGTTAAGGTGAAACAATGCTCTAATCTATAAATTCATCAAAAGGTATTCCGATGGATCGAGAAAGGCTCAAGGAAGAAGGCTGCGGGACTAGAACCAAATTTTCTATGTTGATGGGACAATCCACAATCACTTTCCAGGTGCCCTTAAACATCAAACTTTTCATTCACTCAATACAACTGAGATAAGAACGATTGTGTGAATTGACACAGTTTCTAACCTTCATTATAAAAACTGTTGACTGAAAACTCTGTTGAGGTATCAGCCGTAACATTTTGAAATTTCCGGTTAAACTTTTCTGCATTGATTTAATCGTCTCAAGTTCGAGAGTTTTTCGATATCTGCGAACTTGTTTCCAAAAATTTCTGGAGGAACGATCTGAACTAAATGTTTTTAAATAATGAATCAGAACTTAGACGCATGAATCAAATTTTCAGGGCCATCGGTATCTTTCCATTTAATGTGGACAATCATTAAAAATGGCCAATTGCTGGTTTACATCTAGTCTTTTGAAGACTACCTTCTCCATAAGATGTGTAGGCTTTAAAGATCAATATTTTGAAAATCATGATATTGATAGGTTTTAGGTTTATTTGAACTAAATTTCCCTGAATAAACTTTCATCTAGGTCGGTTTTCCGAGGAGTGACCCATCCCATAGCACTTGCCAAGAAGCTTTACTTTTGTTATGAAAGAAATTTCTTGTGCTTAAACAAAGAATACTTTTCTTAACCCCGTCGCCGCCCATAGCTCTTTTTATTAATAAAAGCCAACAAACAGCAAATATGACATAAATCAGAGCAAATGCAATCCAAGTCTAGACATATCAATCAGGAAAGCGCCACTCATGTGTAAATTGTGACACTCGCTCTCATACGACATTGTGATTGTGGTAATGTCCTGTTGCGGGAAAAAAGAAATTTTAATTTCACTCTTCATTCCTCATCTATGCGACACCATTTACACATGGGCCTTCCACTGCCAGTAGGATGTAATATATGGCAACTTCGAAGTCGGCTCACTCGTGAATTGCGGCCACTATCCTGATCCAAGTGTGATAGCAGACATGCTTTGGCTCAGCATTTAACAAATGAGCAAAAGTCATTTTGAACTTTTTCGAAGTTGTAGACTGTAGAGACCCGCAAACACAAACAAGAAAAAAATCCTTCACACCAATCCTTAAAGCCAACAACAAATATATATAGCTTTCCCAGGACTCCAACCCAACAACACTTCAAGCACATAATTCCTACCTTCTTGATGCCAGGGCAAAGTCCTGCTCGGTGGCACTGTGCCGCGCCCGCCACCGTGCCGCACCGGGATATTCAACTACAAGGTTGTCATTTTGCTTTATGGAGCTTCATTTTTAGTTTGATATGTTTTGCCATTTGTTGCGGTAATTTGAAGGATCCATCGGGAGGTGTGTCGTGTGTGCCTGTGCGCCGCACCGTGCCGCGCCGGTTGTAATGGGAAAACTGTTTTTGTTTGTGTGCAACGCAGCACGCTTTCCATGGTGTTGGAGAAATTTGCATAATTAAGGAAGCAGTAATTGCAGCATGTGCGGTGGGTAACATAAGTTCGAGTGTGTATATAATTACTTACATACGAAAAATTACATGAACACGCACATGCACATGCTTACTCCATATCTACGCCATCGCCGACAACTATACAAAAGGACGACACACTAAGCGGAGGACATTAATATTACGCGCGATACGGATAAGGATGATGTATTCATTCGTCCCTTGAAATTAACGCTTGAAACTCGAGTTGACAGACGAAATTAAATTGTTCACGCTGCACATTCCTGGCAAGCACAATTATTATCAGTTCAGAAAGGAAGGCAAGCGAAGGTGCGGCATTTCGGTTGCCTCGACTCTGAACGGATGTCCTGAAAATGGCTGTAGTGACATTGTTATTTGGGAATTCAAGAGACAGCCGTTGCTGTGTGTCATTTGTGAATTAAAGGACGAACCTGAAACATACTTCAACTACAGCAGTGTCTGTAAGTCTGGCAGTCTGAGGCCTGGGCGACACAAATGTAGGTATTTTATTAAGTTGATGGATTGAGAGACATATTTTTGATAAAAAAAAATTTATGCATTTCACAGCGAAGGAAAATATGGGAAAATAATTTTAGCCAGGAGTGAAAAGTAAATTTAAATTAAATGCATTCTTCTCGGCTTCAAGGACAAACAAATTTGTTTCGAAACAAATGTAACGACAGGAGACAGAATTGAGTTTTTGAAACATAAAATTCTACTCGCTTAGTAGTTCAGTATTTGAAAATACTATTGAGATCAAAATTCAACGAGATTATCATACGCTGCTATTCTGGATCCACATCTAAAGGACTAGGACTTGAACCTGGAAACGACTATGAGAAGCTATGAGAATCTGAGAGTACTGTCATTAGCAAAACAATTCAATAGATTAAAAGTTTCAGACGAAAGATATTTGATGAATATCAGAAAGAGAGTGGGAGACAAAACGGAGCCCTATGGCACGCCAGCATTTATTTTATGAATTTCAGACATGAAACCGTCCAACAACTTGTGTTTATCGGATCAAAAGGTAGATTCCAATCCGATGAAGAAGAGATTCCATCAAAACCAAATGCATTAATTTTCTATAAGAGAGCTTGATGCTAAACTCTATCAAATGATTTTAATATATCAAGTCCAATAATCTTATTTTGTGCCACTGTTCGGTAAGATATACCATCACATCACATCCACTCGGAAAGAGACCAGTAGAGTAGGACAGATGGGAAAGCTTACGCAATGGACTCGCAAGTATTTAAGCATATTTTAACTTCTAATGCATCAAGCGTCACAATAGTAGTTTTTATAAAATTATCGCAGCAATGGTATACTAAAAATTTGATTAGGTAAAAAAAAAAATGTTTCAATTTATAAAATTTTAAAATTATAAAATTTAAAAATGCAATTTCTATATGTCCAAATCACTCTGTAAAAATATTGACGTCTGTATGTCCGTACCTAAATCTGCAGCCTTAACCTCCGGAGATATTTTCTTCAAACTCGGTATTTCAGATTGAGAAGAAATTAAATTTGTTTTTAGCTCCAAAACTAACGGTACCTCCCTCAAAACTACTCTAACGATTTTGATACAAAAAAACCTTTAGTGTACTATTGTAGGCATGGACTTTGGGAAAAACTGAACCAGATTTAACATTCTCTTACGTTTAACAGATGTTTTAAATTCTTAAAATAAAATACTTACCTTTAAAAAATTGTAACTTGCGTTATTACTAATCGAAATATTCTAAGAACCTCCGGAGAACACAACTATACTGATTGATTCTGATGTTTAATGAAATTACCTGAAAGAAAATAAATACAAGAAATTATTAAAAGAAAAACACTTAAAATAAATTTATATTCTTAATATGTATACTTAATTTATTTTAAATAAATTTGAGTTCTTAAATTAAAATTCAAATGTTTATTAAAATGCTAAATTGGATTAAAATTAGCAAAATCATATCTTTAAGCTAGCATCACCCTAAAAGTAGTAAATCCACTAAAAATGTGTGCAATTATTTTCAAACCAAAATCGAAAATTAAATATTATTTATAGAGGACCACGGTTCCAAAGGGTTCAAGAAGAAAACTTGGCAAATGCCTACATCGCCATAAAAAAGGGCCTAGTTCCATGTTTCGAAGTTAAAGCTCAACTTTAGCTAAATTTCATTTAGAAAAAAGAAGTCGGTTGATGGTGGACGATGGTACTTTGACTTCTTCCTTAGTTATTCATACCAAATTGTCCAACAACGTTCTAAATAAAGAGCGTGGTATATCCTCTCATGGAAAAGGAAAAGAAAAATTCGAATTCCACGAATCTGCGGCCTATTAGTCTCAGTCTTTTCGCCAGTATTGGCTGACCAAACTCGACATAAGTAAACTATATTTCTCTATAATTTTTGACATACTCAATGGTAGAAAATTTTTTTTTCAAAAGTGGCAATGTAACTTCTTTTGTAATTTTTGACATAAGAGATGGTTGACTCAAGGATTCTATTCAGCATTTACACCATCGATCTTAAAGCAGGCATAACTCAGGTAATAGCTTATGCCAACAATCCAAAATTCCTTCGATTAGGCAACTCGTTTAAATTGTTATCTATACTGCCTTCTTAAGATAGGTTAACGTATATAAGTACAAAAAAGACCAAAAATGCCTTCACGAACGTCGCCCTCCTTCAGAACAACAGTATTCAATTTTTACTTGCGATATCAGTAGGTACTATTGAACAAGTTTTGCATTTGGGAACAAAAATCGAACTTAACATTGAAACCATAGCGAACATAAAAAAAAGTGGGTCCCACAATTCCGTTCATTCATTGACCTACATCCTATGCCCCTGAAGTGATTTATTCAAACTTTGTGCTTAATGGTCTTTAGTGATTCCGTTCCGTAGAGGAGAACCAGAAGAAATGGGCATATGCAGCCGTTATATCAAATCTTATTCATCTTGAAAATGATTTTAACGATTTTGATCAAAAAATACAAATGTTTTTTCTGTAGGCATAATTTTCCCAAATTAAAAGAATAAAATCTATAGAAACTTACACAAGTTACTCAATCAAAGAACCATTCTATACTTATCATTCGTTACTATCTGCGAATCTCCTATACGTTACTTTTTCTCCTCAAACTTTCCTCAATTTTCTCCAATTTCTTCTTTAAGCCTAATACTCACCTAGCGTGCAATGAAAAATAAATACGTTCCAAACTACACGCGGAGAATAAAAATGAAAATTGAATAAACTTTTCCACGTGAATTTTTGATACTCACCTGAAATACTGAATACTCATATTTTTTGCTTTCATTAAGTAAACTCTCGAGAGCAATATCAAAAAACTCGTTATCCCTTCTTTATTTGTTTATAAATTTTCAATTTCTTATTTTAAAACAAAATATTTAAATTAACTGACAAGTGTCACAGTTTTCCACGCTGCCTTAAACTTTTTCCTGATGGTTGAGAAATGAAAATTTGGCGTGGAAAAATTTGTGGAACATAATTGTTTTTCCAATCCACATTTTGGTACTCACCTCTTGTTGGGAATTTCATGCGAGTGAACCAGCCGCCACATTTATATGAAATTTTCATTTTCACTTAAACTGAGTATAGGTACTAGGCTTTACCTCGAATCTCCGAAAATTTTCCTAAATTTTTGCACATTTACTTTTTTTCGGTGTTTTTTTTTTTTTTAAGTTCTTCCAAAAATTTTCTTGAGAACAATAAAAACTTTAGTCTTACACACAAATTTAATGATTCAGCAAGTTGTTTAGGGCCGTTTGCTGGAACGAAACTTAAGTAGCTTAAGTTCAACATAAGCTCTTATGTGACAGTTTATGTAGAGGAAAAAGTAGAACATAAGCGCTTAAGTGGAACATAAATATTTAAGTTTCGTATCAGCAAATGGCCCTTAATGCTTTTCCAAAACTTGCCAAATTCAAATGGTCGAGTTCAGGCCCCTTCCGACTATCTTTTTCGAGAAAATCTGAAAGAACCAAAACCCAGAAAAATTCTCCTTATTACTAAAACTAAATTTATCGAGCCGGGAGACGAGAGAGGAAGGTATATCGTTAAAAACTGAAATCTATTTGGCCGCTTTGTTTAATATGTTAATATTTGTAACGAAGCGTTCCGCATGCTTCCACCAATACCAAAAATTAAATCATTGTTGGACCATGATTTCGCAGCCGTCGCAGCAACAGCCGACGACACCAAACACTTCAGGAAGATAAGGGATTTAATACAATACTCAAATATAATACACAGTCACTATAAGCTCATGACGTCACAGTTTAGTGAACAAATTTGATAATTTGCGTTTGACCTGTATATAGTTCACACGCAGTTTATACAGAAGAGATAACAAGAGGACCTACTTTTATGAAGGAAATTCCCTTGAAGAGAATAATTTATGCGGGCTCTAGGTCAATAAAACAAGATGTTACTGGTTGAGCGACGTTTCGAGCATAAATACGCTCTTCTTCAGACCTTTTTATTTGAAATTTAAACAAAAAGTCACTTGTTTGCCACAGTCGAAGCTGACTTAAAAAGGCAACTGAAATAGTCCAGCTATTTCGTCCCTCAGTTTCCCCCCGCTACTCGGGTAAAGAATCTTTAGTTCGAAGAATAAACGTCCTAATTACCACTGCTGATCTCCTGCCACCAGGGGCCTTGAACCTGCTGATCTTGTGCGCCACCAGGGGCCATATACCTACTGAACTAGCGCCACCAGGGGCCTCGTATTTGCTGATCTAGTGCCACCAGGGGCCTTGAACCTGCTAATCTTGTGCCAACAGGGGCCTCAAACCTGTTGATCTAGTGCCACCAGGGGCTTTGAACCTGCTGATCTAGCCCACCAGGGGCCTTGAACCTGCTGATCTTGTGCCACCAGGGGTCTTGTACCTGTTGATCTAGCGCCACCAGAGGCCTCGTACCTGCTGATCTTGTGCCACCAGGGGTCTTAAACCTGCTGATCTTGTGCCACCAGGGGAGTTGTACCTGCTGACCTACAGCCACCAGGGGCCTTTTACCTGCTGATCTAGTGCCACTAAGGGCCTCGTACCTGCTGATCTAGTGTTACCAGGGGCCTCGTACATACTGATCTTGTGCCACCAGGGGCCTTGAACCTGCTGATCTAGCACCACTAGGTGCCTTGAACCTGCTGATCTTGTGCCACCAGGGGCCTCGTACCTGCTGATCTTGTGCCACCAGGGGCCTCGTACCTGCTGATCTAGTGCCACCAGGCGCCTTGAACCTGCTGATCTTGTGCCAACAGGGGCCTCAAACCTGCTGATCTAGTGCCACCAGGGGCTTTGAACCTGCTGATGTAGCACCACGAGGGGCCTTGAACCTGATGATCTTGTGCCACCAGGGGCCTTGTACCTGCTGATCTTGTGCCACCAGGGGCCATATACCTGCTGATATAGTGCCACCAGGGGCCTTGAACCTGCTGATCTAGTGTCACCAGGGGCCTCAAATCTGCTGATCTTGGAAACACCAAGAGCCAGATGCCAGAATAAAGATTTCTAAAAGAAACCGACAGGAGCACAAATACAAGGAGTATAGCCGATGTTCCCAAGGTGTAAATGAATTGATGTCTAGAATATTTGATTAAATATTAGTTGTTATATGAATTTAAGAATTGTTTTCAATAAAGATTTTGTATAAGGTTTTAAGGACCTTCCTACTGAAGTTTCGTATTTTTTCCTTCAGAGCAACCCTGGAAATCCGGTAAGACCCCCTTTGGTTACAAAAATATCAATTTAAGTTAATTTGCAAGTTAGGGTGTTTAGATACAAGTGAGAGTCAGCCTGACTCGTTTATTGAGTTCATTTGCTGAAACATGAATATGAGACCTTCTCTCTTCATAATTAACAGGATTGTGGATTGTGAATCACCTGTTCGATTTCTAACAGCGCTCGAAAACCTTTAAATTTATTATTGCTTTTCAAAAATACTTTAAGAGCAAGAGTCTGTTTGATGATGTTTGATGGGTTTTACTGTTCAAGCATTTTAGAATAATAGGTAGGTGAAATTTATTGTGGTAAAATTTATCGCAAGAAGTTAAAGTCCTTGAAAATATTGGAACTCAATTTTATCAAGCACGCTTTTATTTTTGCTGGATTTTACAAAAGCTTTTCACTGAGTTAATCACAGTTTTCTGTGTAAGAAACTAAAATTTTACATGTCGGTTCGTCTTATTCTAGTATTGGTCATTGAACTCAATAAGTTAAAGTTGGCAATAATTCTTCTGATTCAATCAATTTACTTGTTGGCATCCCACAGGGCTCCATCTTAAACTCTATTTTGTTTTGCATGTTTATAAATGACGAACCACATATTTTTAAAAATTTCATGTTAAATCTCTTGAGCTAACTGTCAAAATAAATTATATACACTGGTGACAGCTATTAGGACATGTTGGAAAACTCTTTGGTACCCTAATTGGATCAATTAGGCCCACGGAACATGTGGTTGCATCAAGACGGTGCTAAATCACAAACAGCTCGTTCTACGAAACGAGTTTTAGTAATGTCCAAAAGTGGTGTTATCGACTGCCCCCAACGATCCCCTGATTTAACGCTTTTCGATTTCTTCAAAGTGGGTATTTGAAGAAAACAGTATACACCAACAAACTCTAATCGCAGTAAAATTTCCCTCGGTATACAACAACAAATCCCGGAAAGTGTCGAAGATAAGTCAATCTTTAAGTAGGTTTGTTGTTATTTACTTAGGGTAATTCAACTGCGCTAGCTATGCATTTTCCAATAAAACACCTCTGGAATTCACAAATTCCCTAAGAGTATCCTCGTCATTAGAAGTGCTACTCAGAAGGCGCTTCAAATCGGCAGAAATATGTAGGTTCCCTCCATTTCTGGTAACACGCACACAGAAATAGTTGGGAATTGTAAGTCACTAGGCTTAGGCTCTCTACGAGCCGATATGGCCTCCTATGTTTGTATTGACTGTATGACCAAGAGATGTATTGTGATCCCACCTAAACCAAAATTGGGGCAACTTCAGAAAGGGTAGGGCGCTCTATTCTAACTGGTATCGTCCCAGATAATATTTCCTTTGGTGCATGAGTCGACAACATTTTCCTAGTATGTGGTCTCATGTTTTCTCATGCATATGACAGAATCTTAATGTGCCACTGATTACTACACCAAGTAAGCCTAGTTCCACTATAAAATAATTAAAATGATATCAAGGCCAAGTTCATCCTCTTTCTATTGATTATTTTTTCCAGAAAAAAAACCTTAAGTAAATACAGAAATATTGAGAATTTTCAAAACACCAAAGAATTATGCCCTAAGGGGCTTTCGAATTAGAATTTTGATTTGCGCACATAATGAACAACCCGTGCACAAATGGATATCGCCTCAATTTGTTTATTTTAAAATCCCATCTTGTTATTCATTGAGAATTTGTTTTGACTTCATCTTGGACTCTTAACATTCAAAACAACGCCCCATAGTCAACATTTTCAATTTATATAGACCGAAACTTCTTCACACAAACGCCTATAATAATCATCTCGAGCCTATAGCTCATTTATTCAAAAAGCAAAAAAAAAAATACAGAAAACACAGAAAACACAATGCCTCCAGTCAAGGCACTTAAATCCTTGGAATTGTGTTTTCAATCTTAGAACACACAATTTGTGTAACACAAATAAACGCCAATTTATTTTCTTCAGGTTGTTGGTGTGTGGTTTCAGTTGAATCAAAATTTTCCTCGTTTTACCAGAAATCCATTCAATTCTTTATTCTACCCTAGATTGCCTGAGGAGGTATATCTCTATCTCAGTCGTATATCTTCCCAGAAAGATGCTGCTCAAAAACGTTGTTTATATCAATGTTTGAGCTCCATTTCTCCAAAAGAAGGAGGGGGTGGGGGGGGAGAAGTTTCGTTTTGAGTCCCGCAAATGGATGATGCTTTTCTTAGCTATTTTTTTTGGAGGATGTGAGGTGAATGTGTGTTAGATTTTGGTGACAAAGTTGGCTGAACAACGGGGTTAGTGCAGACATCATGACAAAAACATGTGTCACTGGGTTAACCCAAGAGATTTGAAGTTCACAAAACTTATTTTTCTTTCAAATATTAAATCCTTACATTTTGAAAAATTCCCGGTCGGAGGTGGTGTGATGTGTGTACGAATACCTACACTATGTATTTGGTGGCGGTGGAGTATTCTTCCGGTTGCCTCTTCAAAGGAACTTTTTAAGTTCTATTTCAAGGTGCAAGATCTTTGTTTGCACTTCAGCCCTGAAAAGAATTCCTCTATTCTCACAAGAATGTCCTTGTCCTTTTGTCGATTTCCGAATTTGGCATTTGCATGTTTACGCTTGGTAGAATCTGTTCTCTGATTTCTTGTTTGGTCTATGTATTTTGGCCAAAAGTATCCCTTGACACTGTGTCAACAACATTTGACTCTCTGGTGATCGATTGGTAGATTTTGAGAAATTATTTCTATTTGACTTTTCAACTCAAAGAATATTTAAATTCCGTTCCGCTGTTGCATATCGGGGGTAGGGGGATATTTAAGCTCGACAAGAGACGAAACCCCATTAAGTTTAAGGAATATTCAAATGATTACGTCTTCTTCGTGGTATATAAAGTTCTTGGTAAACAATTTTCAGCCGGAAGTATCCCCTTTTTATTTTGGTTTTTCGGGATATTGGTGCTTTTTTGGACTGCGGATGAGAGCATGAATGGAATTTGATAAACCGAATGTCCTACGTTAAAAAATATTGTTCCAAAGGCAAAGCGGGGCACATTTTCTCATTTTATTATATATTTTTTTTTTTTTTCCTTTCTTTCTTCGAACCCCCATACTATATAAAAGCATCTCGTCACTATAAAGATTGATGGCTTTGTTTGCGCTGAGATTTGTTTAGATTCTCCAAAGGAGCGGATCCTCAGAGCAGATATGATGTTGTCAAAAGCATTATTTGATTGATGTTTGGCAATGGCAAAGACTTTTTACAAGTAATGGGATTTATTTTGTTGTTTACATAACAATTTCTTGGGGTTTTTTTTTTTGTGGTGATATGTTTCGATTGGTTGCTTTGTGACGTAAAGTATGATTGATTTGGGTATATGGTGATTAGAATTGTGATATCTTATTTTGACCGGGCTTAAATAGTTGGGGGTTTTTGTGGAGTAGTGTGATAGACGTTGGTATTTAAAATTATTTTTATACTATTTCTTTTTTTTAAACGACAATTATTGCATGATTTAATATTTTATTTTTTGCTGACCTTTTCCCAGTAAAAAGTTTTTGTTAATTGACATAACACCAAACTTCTTCAAGAGTTTTTTAATGTCCTGAATTTGAACCATAACTCAATTTTTTTCCATCGCATCACATTTTTATACCCGTTATCTATATATGGAGAAAGTCTTGTTGCAACAGAGGGGCCTAAATTCTTACTTACTTACTGACTTAAGGTGGCGCTACAGTCCGGGGTGGATCAGGGCCTCAACGAACAAGCTTCTCCAGCTAGCTCGGTCCCTAGCTAGCTGTCTCCAGTTTCGCACGTCAAGTTGGTTGAGGTCCTCTCCCATTTGTGTGCGCCACCTGAGGCGCGGAGCGAAACAGCCTAAAGCGCTCTCATCCACTTTCGACAAAGTCCATGTCTCTGCACCATAGACAAGGACCGGGATGATGAGTGTGAGGGTCTTATAGAGGGACACTTTAGTTGCTCGGGGGAGAACTTTGCTACTCAATTACCTTCTTAGTCCTAAGAAGCAGCGATTGGGAAGAGTTATTCTCCGGCGCCTAGGTATATGAACTCGTTCACTACCTCAAAGTTATAGCTGTCTATAATGACGTTCTATCCAAGACGCCGGTGTTGTGTGTCCTTTCTTGATGACAGCATATACTTGGTCTTGCCCTCATTTACAGCTAAACCCATCTTCTTCGCTTCCGTCTCAATTTTCACAAATGCGCCACTGCCATCACGCTTTGTTCTTCCAATAATGTCAATGTCGTCTGCGTATCCCAGTAATTGGACGGACTTTTGAAAGATTGTGCCTCTTGTGTTGACGCGTGAGTTTTGCACTATTCTTTCAAGAACAATGTTGAAAAAGTCGCACGATAGAGCATCGCCTTGCCTAAAACCTTTTTTGACATCAAATGCATCGGTGAGATTTTTTCCGACCTTGATGGAGCAGCGTGCATTCTCCATCGTCATCCTGAACAAGCGGACATGTTTGTCAGGGATGCCAAAACTAGACATTGCTCTATATAGTTCGTTCCTATAGATGCTATCGTACGCGGCTTTGAAATCGATGAAAAGGTGGTATGTGTCGATTTGTAGCTGCTGGGTTTTTTCCAAGATCTGCCGTAATGTGAATATTTGATCGATGGTGGACTTTCCTGGTCTAAAGCCGCACTGATATAGACCTATCAGGTTGTTGACGAAAGGCTTCAGACGTTCACATAATACGGCAGAAAGGATCGTGTTCGCAATGTTCAGAAGACTTATGCCTCTGTATTTGGCGCAGTTCAGAGGGTCTCCTTTCTTGAGGATCGGACAGACAATGCTCAGGTTCCATGTCTTCATCTTTCTCCTCTGTTGGGGCATGCGCGCAAATCAGGCTAATGTTGCCAAATTTGGCCTTGATGCGGATTGTCGTTAGGCGCTCACAGTTTAAATTTAAGACTTTTTGCCTGAGCCTAGTTCCAACAACAAATCCGCATACAAATAAACGCTGCTTTTGTTCTCGGTAGCAGTCGCCGTTGTTAATATCGCAGTCTTTTAATTTTTGACCTAAAGCCTACAATCACGGATATCCTTACTGCAGAAGGAACCGCCAGGGACGAAAGGTGAAAGTCGAGTAGAAATACTATTTTTTGTTATAATTTGTGTGCACTAAAGGAATTATGGCTACCTTTAAGGGACTGAGCTAAGTGCTAGCATTAATAAAAGCTGGAGAAGATTTAAAAGGAGATACCGATGTGCACACTCAATTATCTGAAACATTGGAATGGGATGGAAATATTGAGCATGCAAGTCCTCGTGAACTTTCTATATCATCTGATAACCACCAGAACTGGTTCTCTTGTGTCACTCTGTCTCTTCGGAGCCAATCAGACACATTCCCACTGAACCGAAGGCGCTCCGCTCCGTCTTGTGCAAGGACGTCTCGACTATAAAGGAACCGCCTATCCACAGTCCTACGGCCGGAGTGGTAGATTTAGTGGAATTGCCATTCTATACTGGACCAACCATCAACTGTCTACGAACAGAAATGCCTCGGGTAGGGATAAAGCCGCTTAGACGTACACTTCTAGTCCTAGTCAGAGCAGCATTTATATGTCTGTCGAAATATAAATACTGATCCAACCAGATGCCAAGGTAGTTTACTACACTTTTATTTTCCAGTGGCTGTCCATGTGGCCCTACGATCACTAGCTTGTGCAAGTTCTTTCTCGCACACATTCACAGTACGAGATCGACTAAGCTCAAGAGTAAACTGATGGGCATTTCCTGAAACGTGAGTCTTAAGGTTGAATTGTTAAAGGGGAGGAATGCAACTGGAACGAAAGTATATGTCATTGGTTTCACCTTCCTACCACTTAAGATTAACGATTATGAAAGAGTCGCGAGGGGCCTTGGATGTTAAAGCTGCGATAAAATGTATCACCTGAAAGGATGTGGAGTCGTTATGAGAAATCGGCTAAAAGCAAAGTTATTGACCTAAGGACGATTTCTACCCAAACATGGAACTTATCGTGTTATAGAACCTCAAAGGGTCAAAGATTCTCGAGATAACCTCTTCAGATAAGTCCCGACACCAAAGAGCGGTCTGTTTGTGAAGATCAGAGATCGTGTGAGCTATATACGAGTAAGCTTGCTGGTGCATCGGTTACATTTTCATTCAGGGAAGACGATGCATCCAGTTCATCCTTGAATAAGATCTAATACAAACAGTTTGAGCATTATGGGGACTAAAGACTCACAAACTGGTCCTCTGAATGAGGATGAGCTTTTAAACTCATCGTTTGAGTTGGAAGATCATGATATTACCGTGGTGGATGTTGATCTGCCTTACTATAGTCAAAATGCTGCAGTTAGTACAAATTACTCTTCAACAATCCATTAAGGTTTTGACCTTGCTACTTCTCTGCCAACACATGGGAAGTTAAAGTCCTAATCTAAGAAGCTTAAATTGTAAAATATAAGGAGGCTAAAGACTCCTGGGTACTTTGCACTGTATGCTGCAGACAAAGGTGAATGTAAATCCTGCATTCTACTGAAAAATACCATTGATGTATTTTTACTCCCTGATTTCAGCGAAAGAGATATCACTACCACCTATAGCTCGAAACTGCAAAAGCCTCATTCTGGCCAGTGTCGTCGTATTTTGGCCACAACCATCTCGGCACTCTCCCGGAACAAACACTGGAGAGAATAATTGCTAATGCAGAACAGCAGGAGATCAGATTAAGAGTAATGCTAACTTCCATCTTACAGTATGGGGTAGTTAGTACTGATATCAATGATACCTCTTTCTTTTTTTATTTTAAGTACTAACTTTATAGTAAGTAAAGAAGGAAACGATTCCAAATTTGTGACTAGAATTAGACAGGAAGTTCTAGATAATACTCTTATTTCCGATACTATTTACCATGTTATTAAAGATTAGAAAGTATCGAACGAACATTCGTGCTCTGACAACAGATACATCGAATTCAGCCTTCTATCCGTATTTCACATTTATCGGAAAACTAAATGTCTCAAATATAAAAAAAAACACTTGAAAGTCTAGTCAAACCTAAAGAGATTTGGTCAATGCTGAGTCTGAAGCACTGCAAATGTTTAATATTACATTACATATTACACTACTTCTTTGATAAATCTACGAAGAAGAGTCACTGACACCACTTGCAACTGAGACCATCGGCTGAGACATTACAATAGAAAGAGACACACAGAAAGAATGAACAACAGAAGAAACACATGTCACCAGCACACGGTTGGTATTGAACGGTCCCCCATCCAAGTACTAACCACGCACAGTGATCAGTGATGTTGATTTCGCTGATCGATAGGAAGCGATGCTTTCTTCAAAGCCAAGGCCGTTGACTTTTCATATATTTTAGCAGATCGCACATAGGCTCCGTAATAGGTATTATAACAGGATTCCTTTTCGATAGGATCAACTCATGGTCTAAATGTATTGGGTATCTAACTGATAGCCACATCAACCTTACCATAGCCGATAAGATGATCGCCTGGATGTGATCCGCACAAATAGATACCTTCGAAAAAGTCAGTATATAAGGCTGGAACCTTCCGATGAAGATCGAACTTTTATTAAAAATAATTTTACTTACATCTTAGGCCTATCCTGAGCAAAGTCTTAAAGTTTGTTGGATAGGTATCCTAGGCTTAGGATCACAAAGACACACGGCGCTCTCCATACATTGAACTACTAACCAAACTGATCATGTGTTATTCGATATAAGGCCGTACATAATTTTGATGGCCAACGTCGACTTTGACCTTTTCTTAATTGGTACAAAAATTAAGAACTCGACTTTTGGACGCTTAAGCATTCCCGAAGTTTCCAGAGTCTACAGATAGCCCTTAAGCAAGTCATTAACCAACTACAGAAGTCAACAATCTGTACTCACAGTTTATCAGTGATATCATGAAAAAGCCAGTCGGAACTCAATCTAATCGCTTTCCAGCAGGGCTTTTCAAAAACGGTAGCACATATTTCTTAAGGTGCATGCATTCAATTACTAACCAAGAAGTATGAATGAAAGAAATAATGCCCGATGACTGTACTATCACATTCATATGCCTCATTAGAAAAATGATGACCATTTGTCCTACAAAATCCTTCTAAATGTCGAATATAAGTTTCTATCGAATCTGTTGTGTAAGGATTTTAAGATCTTCTACAAAACTTTATTGCAACAATAACAGTGTGGGTTCTGTTCAAATTGAGGTTTATCTTGGAAAAGACCGATGAATTGACATTCCAGACTGACCATCTTTTCATGGGCTTCAAAGTCGCATGTGATAATATTCATCGTCGGAAACTCGTTATGGTCATAGCCGATATAGTGATGTCAAAAAACTGACCCCACTGTGTAACATGGTATTGGAAAGTACGTGATGCCATATGCAACTAAGGAATAGCTTTTCCGAACTTTTTCATGTACAGGTGGTGTGTAGGCCAAGCGTTAATTTCGAGAGCACTATATTTAAAGAAAAAATTATACAACTATTGGGGTAAGCGGAAGATATCGACATTATTGGCCTAGAACGAGTAATTCACGAACAAACAAATATCTGTCAACCGTGAAGGAAAGAACCTCAGTATTGTAAACAGCAATTTCGAAGTATTTAAGAAGTTCATCTGACTTGGAATTAATTAAGAATTACTCGAGGAAACTTCAAAAACTTTAAAACTTCTTACAAGAAGTGCACGTTCCACAAAATCTTTATTCTTCAAGACCTGCTTTACGGTGCTGACTGTTGGACTATAAGAAGAAAAGGGGAGCTGATACTGGACTGTTTTGAAGAAAAACATCGAAAAGCATTTGATCCTGTGGGCGAAGAGGGTGAATGGAGGAACTCCCCCAAACTCTAAGATCTCTACTCTAGGAGCTCCGGTCTTCCTTTTCTCATCACGAACCCGGGCGTTAGATTTGGATAGTCTCTTTGCTGGAGCATTGTTGTTACGCTTATACGGCAGTTTCCACCCTCTTCGATTTTAAGTATACGGTTCTTCTACCATCGTCCATGCTTTTGTGTTTAAATGGAAGGTTCCGTCTTCCTTGACTCGCCTCCAACTTGAAGACTCGGATTTGAAGGCTTTCGAGCCAATGTATTCAACGATTTTTTACTTTCTCCACAAGAGAGTCTTCAAATCCTACGCCGAGGCGAGACAAGGAAGATCAAACCTCCAATTTAAAGACAAAAACATTGCCGATGACAGCGCTTTTAGCTGGAATGATGGAAGAAGCGTGCTTGGAATCGATGAGAATGGAAACTGGCATGTCTCGGGTAGGAATATTCTAATCTTAAGGTGAAAAAATACCGATTCGATGTATTATTAGGTTATTTTGACACTGACAGCTATCATCAGTAGAAGTCAGTATCATACCTCCGCGGAACGTAATGCGTCGTCTTACGCTTTACGTTGGGAAATATTTTATTTCCAAAGTGAGTGCTGTGAAGGCCAAACAGTGAGCTCTCTTAAAAGAAGTTTTGGCCGAAAAGTAGCACCCATCGAGCCTGTTGTACGCAAGTTTGTGCAAGAAGTTCGTCAGACTAAGACTAGTATGCTAATGGAAAACCCTTCAGGGTCGTCGTCGTATGGTGCGCGTAGTGTAAGACGAACACGAACATCAAATCACCATCGATCTCAACAGCTCAACATTTCAAGCACTAGCCTGAGAAGAATTCTGCACAAAGATCTAGGATTATTTGCTTACAAGGTCCAAATGACTCAGTAATTGAAGGCGCACGACCATCCGCTTCGTTATCGCTTCGCAGTTTGAGCCTTAGAGCAGCTTGAATTGGACAACGATTTTGGGCGAAAAATCATTTTTCCTGACAAGGGTCATTTTCATCTCAGCGGAAACAAAATTGCCTCATCTGTGGCTCGGAAGATCCGCACGTCTTTTGCGCCCCAAATCGTGTTATCAGCCATCTTGGCCATGTCAATTGGTCGTATAATAGTCAATTCCAAAAAGTAATTAAATAAAACCAAAAGTCCCTTTAACGAAGGGCAACCATCAGCTTAAGTCGAATAATCTCAAGTTATTAATTTTTATTCCTCAGATAAGACGATAATAATATCTAGAAAATCCTTAACTCTAAATTATTTACAATGCTTCAACACCTTTTCTGGTGGATTATATTCATGGGCTAAGAAATCAATGAAACAGTCAAAAGTAAAAAATTAATTGTGAAGAAAGACAAAAGTTCAAGTAAACACAAAATTAAAAATACCTTATAGGTCTGTGAATAAAGCGACTGTTTTAAGAAGAATATCACAAAAGACCTGAAGGCATCTGTCCTTTATTTATTGTGAAAATTAAAGGACTTCAAAGGTAAAGTTCGGTCAAATGGAAAACTTTTAGAATTTATCTTGAATGCAGGGTGGCCCGTACGGTTGGGAATTTCATTGTTTTTTTTTTGTTTTTTTTTGGAAGAGATAAATTTTTGTGTAAATGTGTAAGTTTCTAATTTTAGAAGATCAGAAAAATTGATTTTTTAATAGCGGCGGTCGGTATTTCCACAATATCACCTCGAATGTTGGCGTCAAGTCTGTCCAAAGTGGTTGGGTTGTTAACGTAGACTAAATACTTGACGTAACTTCAGAGAAAATAATCAAGTGATGTCAAGTTACAAAATTGCAGTATCCAATTTAAGAACGCTCCCCGTTAGATAATCCAGTGTGTGCAGTAAAATGTAATCTTAAAAATGTTGTCAATTTTAAAACTTTGAGTGGAAAATTAGTCATTGATATACTTAACAAGCATGATCACTATTATATAATACCTTTATATTTAAATTGTAATAACTGGAATCACGATTTCTCAGAACTGCAAAATTTCTTAAATCTAATTAACTCATCTAATATAATGCTACTTGGTGACCTTAATGCAAGAATAGGAATATACCAAAATCCAAACGATTTAGTTGCAAGTCATCCTGAAGTTTTTCGAACGGTGAGAGGGTCTCTTGATAAAACCGTAAATAGTTGTGGAAGGCGTCTTTTAGGTATATTTGAAGATTACGGATTTGTTGTTATGAATGGTGTAAGTAAAGGGGACATTAACGGTGAATTTACCTTCGTTACAGAATGCGGTTGTTCTGTCATTGATTATTGCGTGCTAAAAGGTTCTTGGTTTGACGTTCTTGCGGACTTTCAGGTGCTTACAGAGACATTCTCTTCTCATATGCCTGTTAAAACTGTTTTACCTTTTCTTCAGTTAGCTCCGCAATCTACAGGTTTAAAAATTCAAAAACTTAAATGGAATGATAACTATCTTGATGTATATAAACGTAAGGTTTTCGATGAAACCAATCTCTGTCCCGCTCTTCAAAATCTTTCAAGCGAACAAATAATGAATAATTTGCATGATATAATCAAAAAATCCTCTCCAAAGAATAAAGGCATTACTAAGGAGTTTAAAGAAGAATGGTACGACTGGCAATGCGTTAGATATAGACAAAAATCCTTCTCTCTACTGAATCTTTTCCGCAAAACAAATAGTACTTTTTTTAGGAAGCTTTACATCTCAAGTAATAAAGATTATAAAACCATCTGTGAGAATAAGAGAAACCAATATTACCAAAGAATAGCTACAGAGTTATTTAACTGCAAAGATTCGAAACTTTTCTGGCAGAGAGTTCGTAGGCTAGGCCATTGCAAATCGACAACAGCTTTAGCAGTTGAAGAAGAATCGTTTGCTTCTTATTTCGGCGGACTTTTAACCAGAGGAACATCTCCACTTCTCTTTCAATACGCACTCCCGAATGTTGTAGATGACGAACTTGATGCACCTATTGGTTTAAATGAGCTGGTTAATGCCCTAAGAAATATGAAAAACAACAAGGCGTGTGGTGTGGACTTGATGGGATTCCAGTTGAGTTTTTTAAAAATAGCACTGCTAACTTTCACGAGTTTCTTTTATTTTTTTTTCAATCATGTGCTTCGAAACGAGGATGTTCCAAGTTTATTCTTAAAATCCGTCATTTTTCCGATTTTTAAAAAAGGAGATATATCTTTGGTTGAAAACTATAGAGGTATATCAATTCTCTGCAGCCTAAGAAAAATCTTTGCTCAAATATTATACAACCGCTTATCGAACTGGGTAGAACATAATAATCGACTTAGTATCTTTCAAGGTGGTTTTCGTGTTGGACTGTCAACTGTCGACCAAATTTTTGCGCTGGAAACAATAGTTAGAAAATTTATAACAAAAAAAAAAGAACTACGCTTTTTTTGTTGATTTTAGGGCTGCATTTGATACTGTCAATAGAAACTCACTTATATATAAGTTAAGTTTGTTAGGTGTTTCTACAAAATTTCTCAACATCTACAAAAAACTAGTAACTAGTACTTCAGCGTCAGTTTGAAACGGTAGCGATATGTCCAATTCCATTTGCCACAGAGACTGGAGTTCCTCAAGGTTCCGTTCTCAGTCCAATTCTGTTCTCCCTTTTCATTAACGATGTATCGGATAATCTACCCGGTGGTGTTGTAGTAGGAGGTGTACACATAAAAACACTCTTATATGCAGATGACTTAGTAATCTTAACAGATAACCCCCTAACATTACAGCTCCAAATTAATAAGCTTAAGAATTATTGTGACACTTGGGATCTCAAGATTAACACGTCCAAATCAAAAATCATGGTTTTTCAGAACAAACTGGTAGCTGGCATTCCAACCTATAGAAGTGGTGCAAGAATTCAAGTATCTAGGTTTCTTGTTAAGTTATAATCTAAACTTGCGGCCACATATAGAAGAAAAAGTCAGCAAGGCAAAAACTGCAATAAATCTTATGTGGCCTAAGTTCTATTGTAATAAAAATGTGGACACCGCATCTAAATTTAAGGTCTTTAATGCAACCATCAACTCCTGCCTTTGTTACGCAAATCAAATTTTTGGTTATAAAAAGGTGAAAGAATTTGAGCGCTTGCAATACTTTTTCTTTAAACGTATCTTTAAACTACCTACCTCAATCTCTTCCTTCGCTATTCACGTGGAAGCCGGTATTCCTCAATTATACTACAAGAACCTCAAAGCAAGTGCGGACTTCATTATTAAAATAATGAAGCGCCCAAGCACAAATCTTCAAAAGCAGCTACTTACGTATGCTTTCAGGTGCAATCTTTCGCCTTTCAAGGACTGGCTCGATCTGGCTACGGAACATTATGTGGTACTCAATTTAACCCTTGAAAACTTAAATGATTGGCAAAACAAGTTTTACGATTGTATCGCACAGATAGATCAACGTTTTTATGAAAGCTGTCTAAGCAGAGCGCGATTGTCTGAATCTAGAAGTCTGTACAGAACGTTAAATCACTCTCTAGGCTCTAATAGTTACTTCAACAACAGCATGACTAGCTATGAAATCAGCACTATACTTAAATTGCGAACTGAGACTCTTTACTTAAATTATATGCCACATAGACAGGATCTAACAGTGAATTGCAGCCTTTGTAATCTGAATGTACCGGAAGGCATTTTCCACATCCTTGCAGAATGTCCAATCTTACTTGAAATAAGAAGACTATATTTTTCGAAAAGCTTTCTCACTCTTCAAGAAACTACGGATTTTTTAAATGGTATTCACGGATGGAAGATATTATCGCAGTATAGTATTCATGCCTATAAGTATCGCAATAGTTTTTTGGAATTAACAAAAATGTTATAATTTTTATATATTTTTTTTGTTTGTATTATTTATTTTGATCAGTTATTTATTGATATCAGTTATTTATTTTTTATTTTTTTGTATCTCTTTTATTGTCAATCAATCGGCAGACGGCAAAAACATGCCATGCTTTTTTTCTTTTTGTTAAACTTTTATTGTAATTAAATTTAAGTTGTTGAATAAAGAATTAATAATAATAATAATAAAATAATCCAGTGGCCAAATTTCTCTCCTTCAGAACTTCTTTGTAAGGCATGTATCGCCATCTTGTTGCAACCACAGCTCGAATATATCGTTCTTCACCCGAGACTATTGACGATGTCAGATTCGAAAGAAATATGGTCCGCCAGGCCTTAAACAGCACCAAATAGTCGACATTTTCGGGGATGTATTGATGCTTGGTCCAATACTTGTGAATTGTCACTGAGTCAAAAATGGGTCTCGTGTGAGAAAGCTATTATATTGGTAAAAATCGAAATCTCTGGCTAACGTTCCCCGGCCACGATTAGTGAGCGGTTTAGGTACGTGGTTTAAGTACGTCCGGATGAAATGGAAAACCTAACTGAATATAATTACACCTGGATGTCATTGGTACCTTTGACAGCTGCTGAAAAATAAGTTCCAAGTTGAAATTTAACTAAACACACAACTCGATCACCCTGTGAACAATTCTGGATTATAAATTTTATCATAAAAGATATTCCACAAAGCTCAACATCTTCTATTCATTAACCCAACCATTGTCCTTTCCCTTAAATCTGGGACAGGCTTATCTCATTTTAAAATAAAGGAGGACACCTTAAATCTTACCACCTAATAAAAATCATTCATAAAGTTCCAGTTGCTTGTCATTCATAGAATTATCAGCTTTGATCTCTTCGTCTCAATCAGAAGTTTAACTTTATAAGGTTCATTCACCATTTGTATTCTTCTTCATTCTTCAATCTTTACCATACCTAACCTCAAAAATAAATTCAATTTAATCTTAAAGGTATTATAAAAAAAATCAATAGAATCAACCAAATCCCTTCTCAATAAAAAGATTTCTTTTTACAAATCTTGAAACATTTTATGCGATGCCTATATACCCTTGAAATAGCGTCCAAAGAAAAAACTCAAGACAGAACACAGCCAATATACAAGCAAACAAAAATAGAAGAACAAAAATATTTAAGCTTTAAATGAGTGTATAGTTGGTGTTGTGGCATCTTGTTTCATTCGGCTCCGGGTATATCTGTATCCATAGCTTTTATCCTTGCAAATATCCTTTGGCCATTCAATGTTATTTTCAGAATCCACAAAATTCTTTAAATTTTCTCTCCTCTATGGTCTCTGCGGGTTTCAGCAGAAAAAAAAAGAACGAAATAATAAAACCGACAGCCAAACAATGTCTTCAAACGACCGTCGATGGATGGTTGATAAGCAAAGGTTACGGGACAAGACATTTTTCGTATGAAAAGAAATAGATAACATCACCTTCCGCAAAAAAAAAATCAAGGATAAAAAACTTATTTGAAAGCAATGAAGCGTCGAAGGCTTTTCTCTCCTTCGACATTCCAAAGGATGAAGCGAAAAACTCGCTTATCGTTTCAAACCACCAATCACCATCATTTGTATGTAATATGAGTTTACTTCTTCCTCTCTTACTTTTTCCGATAAAGGTCTAGTAATGGGTGCAAGGTTGGTTTTGTCTGTTTTTGAAATTTCTTGTGAGACTAGCGAATACTGTTGTGAAAGATTCTTCGATTAAATAGACGCCAAAAACTTCTCAATTTTTTTTAAAATACAATCGAAAGCTTTACAAGTTTTTAAAGTTTTTTCGAGATGTATTGATAGAATCAACTACAAAAAATAAGGCCCAACAATGAAAAATGGGCCAAAAAACAAAATTTTCCAATTTTTGAAAATCGAAGTATCGCCCAAGATAAATGAAATAAAGTGCACGTTCTTTACTTACTTACTTACTTAGGTTCTCGGACCTGTTACGTCCGTGTGGTTCCCCTTGCGGGGCATAGGGCTTCCACTACTCCTACGCGCCATCGTGTACGGTTTCTGGTGATGTACCTCAGCTCTCTCCAACTCTTCCCCAGTTGTGCTGATTCCTTTTCAACCGTTCTTTGCCAAGTACTTCTGGGTCGGCCCACTCCTCTGCCTCGCTGCGTGAGAGGGTTCCATTGACTCGCAATGCACTTGTGGCCTTTTCGAAGCGTATGTCCAATCCACTGCCACTTACGTTTTCGTATTATAGAGTCGATGGGTTCTGACCTGTCCTCGCATGAAGTTCATCATTGGAGATACGGTTAGGCCAGAAAATTCGCAAGATGTTTCGCACACATCTATTCACGAACGTTTGTAGCTTTCTTGTGACAGTGGGTGATACGTTCCAAGTGCTGCATCCATAAAGAAGCACAGATTCTACATTGGAGCGGAACAGTCGTAGCTTGGTCTTCAGGCTTATAGAGTTGTTTCTCCATATTTTGGACAGCATTCCGAACGCAGTCTTTGCTTTCCCGATTCGGCTGGTTATATCTATAGTTCGGTCCCGCCATCAGTAGAGACAATACTCCCAAGGTATTGAAAACTCTCTACCGTCTCTACTGGTTGTCCAGAAATATCTATTTGAGTAGATGAGGAAGTTCCAAGGCTGATCCTTTTAGTTTTTGCCGTATTGATCTTAAGCCCGACGGTTTCGGCTTCTCTCTCCACCCTTGTTGTCATTTGATGGGGATCCATGATTCTATGAGAGAGTAAGCACACGTCATGTCATCCGCGTAGTCCAGATGTTTTAGGTGTGATAGCAGATTCCACTGAATTCCTCCATTTAAAGTCGACAAAGCTGCATGCAGCACATAACTTATTAACAAGAGGAACAGTAGTGGTGACAGTATACAACCTTGTCTAACACCACTTTTGATTTCAAACTCCTCTGACAACCTTCCTTTATGCAGAACGTGACAGTTGGAGCCTTGCTAATAGCCAACAATTTATCCTGGAAGCCCCTCCTGCGCAAGGCTCTCTATTGACACTGTCAAACGCGTTTTCGAAATCAGTGAACAGCAGGTGAAATAGTGATCGATATTCAACGCACTGTTCGATGATGATCCGCAAGGTGTTGATGTGATCCACACAGGAAGATCCAGTACGGAAACCTTCTTGTTCGGCGTCAGGCGTGTCTTCTAAGTGGTCTTTTATTCGACCTAGGACGATTTTTGCTATAACCTTTGCTAGAGCAGGCAGCACGCAGATTCCTCTCCAGTTTTCGCACTGCATAAGGTCTCCTTTCCTTGGAAGCTTGACAATCATCCCCTTTTTCCACTCTTCAGGAAAACTTTCTGTTTCCCAAGCTTTGAGTGGGTGCAGGAGCTCAGACGATGTTGTTGGCGCTGCTCGTAAGAGCTCTGCAGGAATGCCGTCAAGTCCAACCGCTTTGTTGTTCTTCAGTGCTTTGATTGCGTGTAAGATTTCTTCTTTACTGGGGGATACAGTGCGTATTCGGGAATTTGTCACTACGGACGACTCACTGGGTATTAGGTTGACTTCGCTGGTGAGAACGCGATTTAAAACCGCAGAAAAGTGTTCCTTCCACCTATTGAGCTGGTCCTCATCCGAAATTTGCAGTGATCCGTCTAAGTCCTTTATCAGGTGTTTCTCTTCTGCTTCTGTTGCCAATGCGTTGATATAGTTACGCTTGTCACGTCGCACGCTACGATAAACTTCTCTCATCTTCATGTGGTACGCAGACTCTAACTCTTTTCGGCCTGCTGCTGACGTTGCTGCAATGCGAGCTTTAAGCCGTTTTCTTTCTTCGATCCTTTGGAATTTAAAAATTGTTTAAGAATAAATATATTTCTAGAAAAGTATGCAAAGTAAGTTTAAAAATCGTTATATTAGTAAATTATTTTTTCTTACATAACAAATTCCTTTAAAATTTTTCAAGAAAAAAATTTGGAATGCCAATTTTAAGAATTTAGTAATCTATATTACTCGGAAATAATTTCAATTATCGTTCACACGTTTTCAAGACACTGATTTTTCAAAAAAAAAAAAACTGGAATTTTTTTCA
This sequence comes from Chrysotoxum bicinctum, assembly GCA_911387755.1. Taxonomy (NCBI): domain Eukaryota; kingdom Metazoa; phylum Arthropoda; class Insecta; order Diptera; family Syrphidae; genus Chrysotoxum; species Chrysotoxum bicinctum. The sequence goes on from OU426987.1 coordinate 35,382,619, forward strand.
AAAATCCAAAAAAATATTTTGTATATAACATTATTTTAAATTCAAAGGGGCTCCTGTACAAAAATGGTGGTCAAATTCGTTAGAGCCGATGAGAAAGTTGAAAATTAAAAAAATAGTTTTGATAGGTACCGTTAGTAACATTTTTCCTCAAATATTGTTTGACCGAAATGTAGTCCATGTCCAATTTTTGTTTTTTTTTTATCAAAATCGTTAGAGCTGTTTTCGAGATAAACAAGAATTTGCATAACTATCTGCTTTTAAATGTTTCAACACAGCGCGGGCGTGAAGTTACGGAAGAGAAAGAAGGATAGGAAAGATGTGTGGCACGATGTTGAGACTGAAGGTGGTTGTCTCAGATTTTTTATCTCCAGGGGTGGCGGCTGAACTAAAGCGGAGAAATGCCGTGTCTTATTTCTATGTCCCTTATAATTCGCATTATTTTTTTTTTATTTATTCGTATTCATCCTTGTTGGGCATACTAGTTTAACTCAATCACATGTTGTTAGTGTTATGCCTAAACAACATGTAGTGAGTAAACAGCAACCCATTGATGACAATTTTAGAAGGTTTTAATTGAATTAAAGAAGACATAGACGACGGCAGGGATCGAACCTGTGATAATGAGGTTGACAGGCGAGCACACAACCATCGCGCCACGGCCACCCCTAAAAAAAAACTTTCAATTCTCATCTAGAGAATCTCCAAAGACCCTTAAGTACCTAGTTTGAAGAAAATAGCAGTGGTTTAGGTTGTAGGGAGAGCTACAGATAAACTGAAACATTTGATATTTGTACTAAATTTTCCTAAATATTCAATAAAAAAATTTGATATGCAAATTGTTAGTATTTCATGATATATATTTAAGGACAAAATTTCAAAATTTAATAGTGTACCCGTTTCAAGATTGAAATTTAAAAAAAAATGGATTATTTTTTTTTTCAAATCCAAAATATTTTTTTTTCGAAAATTTTTAAAAACAATATTTTTTTCAAATTCAAAAAAGCTCCTGTATAAGAATTTTGGTTAAGAGGTACCAGTACCATTAATAATAATTTTTTCTAAAATTTTGTTGACCAAAATGTAGACCATGCCCATAATAGCACACGTAGGCTGTTGCTCGAGGTACAAGCATACAGATAGACAGATAGAAAGGAATTACCAGACTCACTTTTTTCGTGTTCTCTATCAACGTAATGTCAACTTTGATCAAAATCTAGAGTTAGATTTTTTTTTCCAAATGCAGAACTTAACAAGTAAAAGAGCCCAAAAATTAAGCCCAAAAAATTATAAGCAAAACAAAAAAAATTTGCTTTATTTTAACGGCTTATCCGCTTTTGGGTATTTTCAGACTCCAGATTAGGTGGCACCGCGGAAGGTACTGTTAGTAAAGAAAGCTTTTAATATAGGCGCCGCGCCGTCGGGTCGGGTCTGACAGGCATTGTTGATCAATAAATTGTTTGCTTAGCTACATTTTTAAAATTAAATTATATTTGTTCTTATATTTACAACAAAATCTACTTTAAGATCAAAAATATGGACCCATTTGTGAATTGATTGGAAAGTGTGCCATCTAATTGGTTAACAAATGTCAACTAGTTTTGGAAATTGGTGAGCCATTTAAAATTTTCAATCAAGTCTTAAACTATTGTAAGGTATCGCGCGATTTTTGGAACTTCATTTAAGAGATAGTCGCAAAAATTATGTTCCACCCGAAAGATCATTAGATCCTTGTAAAATTTCAAGTTTTTTCAGTTATTCTACAGCCATACATTTTCTTTTATAAATTTTTAAAATTTGTTTCAAGGCCACGAACAAAATTGTCGGCACCCCATTTCGTTCAATAAGAAAAAAACATTACCCATTTAAAAGGTCAGTAAATGGTCAAGAAAGCTCAGCTAGCTTCAGTTATTGGTCAGGTTTAGTTTTTTTTTTTTCTTAAATGATTTTTTTAAAGTTTCTTTTTTCAAGATCACAAACGATTTTTGGGACTTCATTTGGGTAATTTAAAAAATATAGTTATGGTTCCTTAAAGATCACTTAATTGTCATAAAATGTAAGATTTGTTTTTTCTAATTGGTCAGCTATAGGTTTTTGTTTATGAATTTTTAAATTTTCTTCAAAACTATAGTAAAACAATGTAAGCAACTCATTTTTGATATTTAGCTTTTAATTTGATTTGTCTTGCAATCTATTAACATGTTATCAAATTTTGGCTTAATTGTCGTTGTCAGTCTTAATAACAAGATTTTAATATCTTCGGCTTTTAGGTGCACTCCTTGTAGAAAGATTTCATCAGGCTTGTCAACATTTTGAAAAAGGTTCACGTTTATTGTGGATTCACACCTGCAGCAAGCTTTATTTTTAGCGCCTTCAATTTTCTTCTTTTTTATTGGTGAAGTACTCGTAACGAAAAGTTGATGGTTCTTTGGGTGGATGATGCGTTCTAAGATCCAAATCAAAATTGTTCAATGGACTTCCACAACTGGAACTAACCCTGCTTGGACTTATTGTTGTTACCAGTTAGACTATGAAATCCTTTTTAAAGCTTGGGACTTCTACCTTTGTTAACTCATTACTCATTCAGAGACTCCGCAAGCTTCAGAACTAAATCAATTTTCAGAGTTCCAATAGACACTTGTTGTCGAAAATGTGCAGCATCAAGTTTGGTTCATACAGAATCAAAATGGTCAGATCAGATGGTCAGTTAATGGCCGAACTAAATTTAGAAAATCTTGGTGTCTCTTCTAGCCAGTGATTAATATGTTTTAACGTCTGCTTAAGTGCTTTCAAGCTAGTGGATTTTGCAGAAGCAGAAAAAGATTTTTATTAAAATGGACTTTCTACTGGGGCGACATCGATAGAGGGGAAGAGTCATAGCGGAAGTAGCCGCTTTTTTTGCAAGTTGTTCTTTTTGGTTGTAGTTTTTGAATTTTTTGCTAGTTCTTATCTTTGGTGTTTCAATTTCTTTGAATGGATTTACTCGATTTTTTCAACTGTTATCGTTTTCTATGGTGATGTATATTGCTCCTGTCTTCGTCTTCTCTTTTTTTTAAGATGCGCTATACGCAGTTCATAATTCTATTATCAGGCATAATTGCATTCACTAATACCTGTTTGATGATTAAATATCGCCTATGTATTAAACAGCTCTGCTTGTAAATTATCATATCAGATATAAGATCAATATCATTTTTTTGTAGATAAGCCCCCCTCTCCTATCGTGGGTGCTGGAATTCGTCTTCATTGCTTAAAAGTTGGTTATCTTCTTGCCCATTTAACAAGCTATTTAGAGTATATTTTTTTTTATTTTAAGTGTAAGAGTTCATTGTAAAAAGGATCTAAGTTCAGAATATGAGAATGCTATATGATGAAAGACTCAAAAGACTCAATTGAATTTTTCACTTTGAAAATTATTAGTGCCTGTTTGTATTGGTTTTTATAACGTCATTAAAATGATCAGCCCAAACGGACTTTTTTATTATTCAATCTAAAATTTCCCATCGGCAACAGAACATTTAAATAAATATGAAAAACTACAGATTTAAAAAAAATCTAAAAATGTCTTTTAGTTATGGTTGAAAAACAATTTCCAAAAAATTACTCGTTTTCGATTTTCTCTAAAATAGTTAAATTGATCTTGATAAAGCTTTTTGAAAGTTTGAATAATTTTGTGTATTCAACTTTTGAAACCTTTTTTTTTGTGGATAATATTTTTTTGTTATGAAAACATCATGATTGATTTTTTTGAATCTTGACAATTAACAGTTTTTTTTAATACTATATTCAAGATGAATAAAAAAAATGTTCAAATTAAGACATTCCTCACTGTACCTAACATTTTTTCGAAGTTCTTAAAAATTTTGAAAACAATTGCAAGACAAAACTTAAAATAAATTGTATTTTCAAAATTGATTTTTGGAATTTTTTTTAGTTCAATAGCTAAAATAGGTTTACATATTTTTTATGTTTGAAATTTAAATTTTAATTGTTCAATAATAAAATTTTAAGGTTGGTACACAAAAATGTTTTAAAAAATGTATTAAGGTATAAAAACTTTTTCTTTTTTAATTCAAACTTTTATCCTCGCATAAATTCATATCTGCTCAAAAAATTTTTTTAGTTCGTGCATTTTACAAACAAAGTATTAAGCATTACAAAATAATCGAAATCAGTTATACTGTTCTTGAGAAAATTGAAAACTAAAAAAAAAAACGTTTTCTTTTTTAGAGGTACCATTTTAATAACCATTTTTTGAAATTATTTTATCAACCATTAGCTAGCATTTACTTAGTAAAGAAACAATAAATTTTTTTTAAATTTTTTAATCGAAACAAAAAAGTGAAGCAGTTTTTGAGAAAAAATAAATATTTTTTCAATTTTAAAAACAAATTGCATCTGTTTATGTTGCAGACCGGTAAACAGATTTCCGAAATACACTTTTTTCGTCTTCCCTTAAGTTTGATAAAAATCTCGAATACGATTTTTTTTCGAATGCAAAACTTACCAAAATATCAAGCAGGATATTTTTGGTGTCCACATTTTTCCTTTTCCTGCTAAAAAGAGTCAAATAAATAGGTTTACAAAATAAAAAGGGAAAATGGGGTAAAGCCCTGGGGAGGAACTTTGCGGAAAATTAAAAGAGGCGACGCGACGTAACGTGGCCACGAGGATCATACAATTTTAATTCGTTAGATTTTTCTTGTAAAAAAAATGTAAATAATCAATAACTAGGAAATCCGGCGGTGTGAGTTGGACTAACAACCAAACAACTCTATGAATCCATGCAACATTTGCTTTTCGTAAAAATGTTTGCTTCTTATTTCTTATAAATACAAAAAATACTGCCACATATAAATAATATTCTTTCGCCTAAAAGCCCAGGAAATAACCGAACTTCGAGGAAAATTCCGACAAAGCTGAATTTTGGTGGAGAGATTCACTTGGATGTCCTAAGAATTTAAACCCTAAATTTGGACTGGGGCTTAGCTTATTTTTGTGGTGATAGGAGGGGGTGAAATTCAGTTTTTTGTAAGTTTCCCGAAAACTAAAAGTTTTGTTTAAAAAACTTGCAGGGTTAAAATTATAGCCTATTGTGTTATCCATTACGGAAAAAATGTCTTTTTGTGTAAAATTAACTTAACTATAATTTTTACCTTTAAGGTTTCTTAAAAATACTCATACTTTTTAAGAAATTTGCAAAACAAAATTTGAATACCGGTCCAACTATAAGGTACTATTTACGAAATGCTTAAAACTTCAAAATTTGTTCCTGAGCTATAAGCAACTCCATACAACCCTGTGGTGTCCATTATTTTCGTTATTTTTATTTTAACACAAAGTAGCTTTTTCTAAGGAAATACTATTTTAACCCAAAAAACCGCACGAACAAAGTAAAAACTCTTTTAAAAGAACCTTGAGCTGGGGTAAAACTTTGAGGGAAGTTGAAATTCCCTTGTAACGAACAACATCAAAAAAGAATTACACGCAAAAACGGAAAATTTTGTTATTATTTGGTTGTAAGAAGAAAACCAAAAATAAACATTTTTTAAAAATTCGTTACATATAAAAGGTGTTATAAATACAAACAAAAAGAAGTAAAATCAAGATTGCGGAAGAAGTTTGTCATTAATTAAGGTCACAAGTAAAGCTAGATAGTGGAATATAGTTTATGCTTGAGTATTTGTTGGTTTTCAAGTTTCAAGAGAAAGCAAATTCTATTTTGATAGAAGTTGTAAGTTTCATCTTAACATTTAACACTTTTAAAAGTTTGTTTTACCTAATTAATAGACTTGTCTTGGGTTAATTTGTCATTTATAAGACTAGCAAACAGAACGTATTGAAATACCTTCTGGTATCTTCTTTCTTTCGCTTTTAAACATGAAATCAAAAACGACATGAGTTTTTCACAAAAATGCATTAAATAATAAGCACACAAATGATTTAATAACCCCACGTTGGGCGCCATTTTTCGATTATTTTTTTTATCTTCAATATTTTTTGATTACAAGATAAATTTAACAAAAGTTAAGTACAGTTTCGTTCACCTAAGGACAATTTTATAGGAAAAATATAAATATTTTATTCAAGAAGAATTTACATACGTGTTCAAAGAAACTTCTCATGAGGAAGCTCCCTGACCGTCATCGTCATTCAGTTCTTGAAAAAAAAAGTCATACATTCTGGAATACAATTTAAAACAAATTACCATCATTCCTCGCTGTAATATTCAGACTTGAAAGTGGTGATTTTTTTTATTCTCTCCAAAAGCACCCTGCTCATGAAATGATGAAAGGTTCAAATGCATTCATAGACCATAAATCACGCCATAAACTCAATAGATATTTTGGAAGCGAGCTAAGAGTCCTATCAATCTATGATGTCAATCAATATGTGTAAATATACCAAAAGGGAATAGAATAACCAAATAGCCTTGACCCCGTTGTGGATTGATTGGCTTATAAATGTTTACGCATGCTATCGATCTTTTTTGAGAGTGTTGTAAGTATAGCCAAGCCACAACACAGAAGAGCATAGGGATAATAATTCCAAGGGACTATGAAAGAGGAAGCTCTTCTTTATATATAGAAGGCAGATATTTTGTAAGCTTTATCATTCATTTGTATCTATATGTTTGTGTCTATTCATGTTCAATTGGCTATGGTGGATGTGGTCGAATATTCTCATTCATTCCTTTCACTTATTTATACAAGATTGATTGGTCATGGGAGTTTCTTAAGGAACTTCACTAAATTACCTATGAGTAGGCAATAAAGCACTTAATGAATTGCCACTATCTATTATCTACTGAGTATCTAACAAATGGCAACTACTATTGTCATTTCAGATAAGAAAACAGAAAGAAACCGGAATAGATAATTTGTCAGACATTCATCGAACTTGGAAATAAAATAAAGACCTATTAGACAGGAATCGGTTTTGTTTTTGTTTCAATGTCCATTTTGATAAATCATTTCGTATAAATTAGGTTTTAAATATAAAATATTTGGATACTCAAGTAAGATCTGAACAAAACATTAAACAGAATGCAGTATATAAAAAAAAAATATGTAAATAAATAATATATAATAAAATTAGGTAAATTAATTAAATGAAATAAAACAAAATAAAGAGTTAATACTTTGGAATGCCATGGAAATCTGGGTTCAATCCCAGCCCCTGCCACCCTAAATAAAAAATTTCAGGGCTACTGCCTATTGTGAGTATTATCAAGAGAATCTGGTTCAGAAAATTGCTTGTCATCTTTTTCATTTAGAATCCAGTTTAAAAATCGTTTTATTAAAGTAATTTTTCATATAACGAATTTTCTTAAAATTTTTAGAACAAAATTTGGGATGCCAATTTTAAGTGCTTAGTAAAATAGATTTTTGGAAATAATTTAAAAAAATAATCGTTCGCACGTTTTCAAGATATTGATTATTCAAAAAATAAATTGGAATTTTTTTTTTTCAAAAAACAAAAAAAAAATATTTTTTTCGAGTATTTTTATATACAATATTATTTTAAACTTAAGGGGGCTCCTGGTGAAAATTTTTTTGTTAAAATCGTAAGAGCCGAGTAAATCAAAAATACGGTTCCATGACAGGTACAATTGGGCGTGTGTTGACACTAAACCATACATAGGATCATGGCAGCGAACAGAAGTCCAAGATTATATACGGCGCGCGTGGTGGCATGCCAGTCCGCGTACAGCATGCGTAATTCCACGATCTTAATGGGTAGCGCCTAGCCTAAGGCCATGATTGTTGGATGATTACGAGGTGTTTGAATGCATGGTCCATGGTCTTGAGTTTCGACGAGCTCGTCCACTTCGGTGGGCCGGTATTGCTACTATTGACAATTCTTACACTCCAGGTTCCTATCGACCTCCTCGTGGTGCCTGTGAATAGGTTAAGTAAGTAACTGAATCAACTAAATGGGAACAGTCTGGACGGTGTTCTTAAAGTAGGAATCCGCTAAGGAGTGTGTAACAACTCACCAGAGGGGTGGACATGCACATTCTTGGTTGATGGTTTCTACCTCGACTAATAGCTGGTTGTGTGTATCTGGAGCTGACAGGCCCTGAGTTTTGTAGGAACTAATCTATAAATGACCTCACGGTTGCGAAGCTCGACCGGAAGCTATATTCTGGCACCACGGGAGATAGCGCCCTGAAGTCTGAGAGCTATAGCGTACGTCTAATGGCCCTCTTATTCTATCTTCGGATAGAGACGTGCAGCTGTCGTGTACGTGCACTCTTTCTTCAAACTATCTATGAGGTAGGTCCCTTAGTGGGAGTATCTTGGTGGCTTGGTTTATTCCGAATGCGGAGACACATGGTTTCCAGGCATGCCTGGATTTAAAAGGTGTTAGATAGACCTCGGCTCCAAGCAAGAGGTGTGTTCATGCCTGCAACATGCCACAACTTTGCGACTGAATCGGCTTCGGCTGATTTGGGGTTAATGGTCAGGACCCAATCTGACTCCTATGGAGGTAGGCCTCCCGTGGGGTTAAGCCATAATCGGCAGGTGCTCACGTAAAACCGAACATAGGTTCTACCACTTTAGACGAGCTCTGGGCCAATATTTTTTTTTATTTTTTTTTTTATAATTCACACGCGCTCAAGGGTATGTTAAAACACCCTTATAATGTTAAATACGGCACGGGAGATTTTGCAATTAGAGGGGGGGAGAGAAAAAAGAGGTTTCGATGAACATTGGTTTTGAATTTTTGCAATGGCAAAGGAAAACCGTACCGGGTAAGTTATTCCATAATCGTGTTGTGCTACTAAAAAAAACGAATCTGTATATTTGACGGTACGACCAAAGTTAGGCTCGAGGGTGAACTGATGAGCATTCCTAGCGAAGCGAGTATCACGGGTGAACGGGTGAACGGGTGATAATGGCGAGTATTTCCAGAATAACGCTGCAAGTCATCAAGAATTGAAACGACCAACTGAAGCACTGCGACTGCGAACCCGAGGAGGTCATAAAGGCATGAATTTAAAAGGTTTTCTAATAGGGATTTCTGAACTTTGGCAGGTGATTACGGCCATATTGTTAAAGCTACATACCTACGTCTCTTAAATTTGTCGTTTATTAAATTCGTACTGCCAAATGAATATAGAGAGTATGGATGCTCAACAATATGTAAAAATGTAGAGCCGATTAATTAAATTAATCTAAACGTCCAGAAATATTATTTAATTGAAAAAGTTATAGGATGTTTTTAATATTTAAAGATTTATTATAAACTCTAGAGCAAATTGAGAAAAGGTTATCTTAACAAGAGAATTCAGAATAAAAGAAGGTTATAAGTAGATTAGTCAAGTCAGAATGACAATGACAAAAGGAATTTGAAAATGTATTGAAATGTAAATGTTGGTAGGTATGATTGGTCACGAATTGACAGGGATGTCCAACACGCCCCCTCAATGAGATGATCCTCATACTTTGACAACTCCAAGTTTTGATAAGCAATTGTAATGCTTCGGCCCAGTTAGCGCCTTAGTTAGAACATCGGCAGGCATTTCTTCCGTAGGTAGGTATTCTAATTTGATGTCCCCTTTAGATAAGACATCGCGAATAAAGTGGTGTCGGATGTCTATATGCTTGGTCCTTTGATGAAACACATGATTTTCAGCAAGAAGTCCAGCACCACGGTTATCGTTGTACAAAATGATTTTATTTAAGTCCTCAAGACCGAGTTCCTTTAAGAACGTCCTTAGATGAATAGCTTCTTTCATAGCCTCTGAGATACCCATGTACTCAGCTTCGGTCGAAGATAAAGCAACAGTCTTTTGTTTTTGAGATTTCCAGCTAACAGCCGCATTGGAAAAAGTGAACGCAAAACCAGTGTAGGATCGTCTATCAATTACGCATCTTCCCCAATCAGAGTCAACGAATCCATTTATGCATTCCTGATTTGAAGAATATCGCAATCCAAAGTCTATTGTTCCTTGAAGGTAGCGTAGCACACGCTTTGCAGCACCCCAGTGGACATCGTTAAAACAACTGTTGAATTGAGCAAGAACACTTGTTACATGAGATATATCTGGTCGGGAACAAACGGCAGCATACATCAATCCTCCAATCAACTCTTTGTATGGCCGTTTTTCTTGAACACAAGAATTTTCACCTTTAACAAGTCTTGAGTCTGGTTGCATGGGGATGGTAAGTGGTTTGGCATCCTTCATATTAAATCTCTGTAACAAATTACGGATGTAACCCTTTTGACTTATGGATATAAATCCTGAATTTTGATTAATCTCGATTCCAAGGCAATATTTTGCCTCTCCAAGATCTTTAACTTCGAAGTCTTCCATAAGACTCCTTTTAATTGATTGAATCCAGTTCAGATCCTTGGAGCAAATAAGTACATCATCAACATAGATAGAAAGAATTAAAATGTTTCCATTTTTCAACGCAACATACACGCATGGATCTGCTTTTGTGGCTTTAAGTCCAATTTGCTGCAACTTGTGGTCAAATCTTAGATTCCATTGATGTCCGGCTTGTTTCAAGCCATATAAAGCCTTCTTCAGGTAACACACCTGTTTTCCTTCGTGAAAAGATTGAAGCATCGTTTTTGCCTTTTGTTTAATGGAGCTATTTGTCGGCTCATTTTGCAGAATTTCTTCTAAAGCATCTTCTAGCAACGGTGGAGCCTTCATATAAATATGCTCATTCAATGTTCCATTCAAGTATGCTGAAGTGATATCGACTTGATGAACTTTCAGCTGGTACCTTGCAGCGAGTGCGAGCATAAGACGTATAGATTCAAGACGAGCTACAGGAGAAAATGTCTTCATGTAATCAATGCCGGGTTGTTGAGAAAAACCTTGAGCTACAAGGCGGGCCTTCCGTCTCGTAACTATACCATCTTGATTACGTTTGTTTGTAAGTACAAAGCGACATCCAACTTTGCTCCGTTCCGCTTGCTCACGAACCAGCTTCCAAGTATCATTTTTAATAAGACATTTTACTTCGTCTATGATGGCGTTTTTCCACTCAGCACAGTCATCGCCTTGGAGGGCTTCCTTGAAACTTATTTCAGCATTAAATGCATAGGCTACAACATCATTATCAGAAAGGTTTTCATCATAATTTTCAGTTTTACTGTGTTGACCTGTTTTACTCGGCTCACAAGATTTCTCACTAGCCTGATCGCATAAAATTTCAGCATCGGTTTTGATTTCACTACCTTGATCAGTTCTACACAGCTCACTAGGGTCTTGATCACATGATATTTCAGCATCACCAGATTCAATAAAACTCCACTGCTCCAGGATATCAGCATTTCCACACTTAGTTTCAGATGAAATTATGTCTACATCCTCATGGACTTCTTTCGATTCATCGACAAACATAACATCTCTTGAGATAGATATTTTTCTCGCTGATGGCATCCAAATTCGATATGCTTTTGCGTCATCTGAATATCCAACAAATATACCTTCAGTCGAACGAGCTCCAAATTTATCCTTATTTGGTTCCTTGTTTTTAACAAAAGCTCTGCAACCAAATATCTGAAGGTGTTTCAGATTCGGAACTCGTCCCATCCACAATTCGAAAGGTGTCTTACCATCCAGAGTTTTTGATGGACAACGATTCCTCAAATAATTTGCTGAACATATGGCTTCAGCCCAAAACGACGAAGAAAGTCCAGCTTGTAGTACCATACATCGGGCCATCTCGACCAAAGTGCGGTTCTTCCTTTCACTGACCCCATTTTGTTGAGGCGTATAAGGTGTTGAAAGTCTCCTTTTAATACCTTGTGACTTTAGGTATTCATCCATTTTATTTGAACAATATTCCTTGCCATTATCCGTCTGTAGTGCCTTGATTTTTTAACCGGTTTGTTTTTCGACAAAATTTTTATAGCTGAGGAACGTTTCATACACATCGCTTTTATTTTTAATTATGTATACTTCACACCATCGCGAGTAGTCGTCTATAAAAGTGACGAAGTATTTTCCTCCACCATTAGATTGAGTCCTCATAGGCCCACAGATATCCGAATGGACAATCATTAAAGGCTCGGAGCTTCTAGTTGTCCTAACAGAAAATGGTTTTGCTGTCAACTTTCCCTTCAAGCAAATAGTACATGGAGATAGTTGTTCACTTGGATTCAGAATAATTCCAGTAGCAGTTTTATCCTTAGCAATATTCAAAAGATCCCGAAAATTTAAATGGCCAAGCCGTTCATGCCACATCTGGATATCAGACTTTGTCTCCCTGTTGGTCGATTCAGCAACACCCGCAGACTCCAAAGTTTGGCGAAGGTAATATAAATCACCAACTCTATCAGCTATAAGTTTGATTTTTCCATTTTCATCTCGTACTATCGCCGTGTCACGCCTGAAGACTACTTCACAGTTCTTGTCAGTAATCTTGGACACTGAAAGAAGATTTGTGCGCAGATCAGGAACTAATAGAGTATTTTCAAAATGTACTGACCTTGATTCGACTCCAACAGCTGCCTGGAGTCTAACAGTTCCCTTCGCCATCACTGTAGTGGATTGATTACTCGCCAATTTTAGTTTTTCCCGATCGGTAGATGACAAAGACTCGAAATATTCTTCTTCACGGCACAGGTGGGATGTGCACCCACTATCCAAACACCAGCTTCGTTTCAGATCGATGGTATCCGTGCACATGGCATGTTCAGAAACATCTGACATTATGTAAAAGGAATCCTTTCCACATTCGGCACGTTGTGAAGCTTGACGTTTTACACGACAATCAGCAGCCTTGTGCCCAAATTTGTTGCACTTGCTACATCGAAATGGAAACTTTTTCTTGTTTGTCGGATTTTCTTTACTTGTTTGCTTCGAAGTAAAACTTCTAGTTGCAATCATTGCTCCGCATTCAGACTCTTTGGATTTTTGCTTGCGCGCTTCCGCTTCTTCGAGAATTTTAACTTTAAGCCTTTCAGCATCAGGAAGAACATCCTGAGTCTCGATAGCACAACGAAAATTTTCGAAGGATTCTGGTAAACTGTACAAAAGCATTATGCTCAACAAATCTTTATGAATTTTAACATCCATCGCCTCCAGTTTGTCGACGGCATCGAAGAACTTTCCCACGTGATCACGGATTTCATCTCCTTCCTTCATTTTCTGAAGTGTGAGTTGCTTTAGCAAAGTGGCTTTCCTTGCTGGACCTGACGACGCATAAATAGATTCGAGTTTCTTCCAGATCTCGTGAGAAGTTTCACATCCACGGACTTGTTTGAGCTCGGATGGACTGATGGACAAAATAAGATCGGCCTTTGCCTTTTTATCTTGACGTTGCCAAGTAGATAAAGCCTTCTTAACCTTTGCTTCGTCACCTTCCGTTGGCTCTGGCGGCCTAGGTATATCACCAGACACATAATCCCATGTGTCGTTTTTGACAAGCAATGCCTCTACCTGAAGGCACCATGTGTCGTAGTTGTCTTTCGACAACATATCAAGCCTAAGAGAAGAACTCGGTTGCGCCATTATCAGCAACTGTAGATTAATCGTTGTGAGAAACAGTTTTTACAATTAAAAATGAAAAATTGAAAATTCCTGGGCCCATAACCTGTAGAGCCGATTAATTAAATTAATCTAAACGTCCAGAAATATTATTTAATTGAAAAAGTTATAGGATGTTTTTAATATTTAAAGATTTATTATAAACTCTAGAGCAAATTGAGAAAAGGTTATCTTAACAAGAGAATTCAGAATAAAAGAAGGTTATAAGTAGATTAATCAAGTCAGAATGACAATGACAAAAGGAATTTGAAAATGTATTGAAATGTAAATGTTGGTAGGTATGATTGGTCACGAATTGACAGGGATGTCCAACAAAAAATGATTAAATTCTTTTATGAAAGCGGATCTTCTGTTTGGGCAACATTTCGCGATGTGAATAGGCCCATTTTTGTACAAGCAAAATCGTCGAATTTGGGAAGATCATAATCCACACCAAATTCACAACATGGCGGCATCATCGGTCCTTACTTCTTTGAGAACGACGTTGGCCATGTCATCATAGTCAAAGGCGAGTGCTCACGGTGGATGATAACTAATTTCTTTTATCCCGAATTGGATGATATACACACCAACGGTAGTTGGCGTTACGTACTACAGAGCCGATGTCACAATGGAGATTTTGCACGAGTGGTTTCCGAAGCTGGTTATCTCAGGCGGAGGCGTTCAGAATTGCCAACCGTTAATTTGTCGGGAAAATTCATTATACAAAGTCTTAAAACATCTTATGTCAAAGCTAGAAAGAGATTCAAACTGTATTGCATATAGAACAGAAAAGAGAGCATCAGGAAACCTTGGCCATGCCTTTAAGTCAATGCAGGGATTCTAAAAAGTTTTAGGCATTTCTTTCAGAAAAGTGATCGACAAGATCCAAATAACTATAGAGCAAATTCTTTTCTTAACGCGGCCTTGAAAATTTATACTTCGCTTCTTTGTTGAAGACTTTCAAGTTGAATAGAAATAAACAATAAATTGAGTGAGTTCCAATCAGGTTTTCGAAGAAGATATTCAAGGCAGTCTTATATAGTTTAGCATGGATTAAAATGAGTTCCAATAAAAAACTGTAAGACTTTTTTGTAGATCTTAAGGCAGCTTTTGCCACCATTGATAGGATTGCTCTTATACTAGATGAACCATCTGCGAATGTCCTTAAAATTCGAAAGACTTGGAAAAACTATAACAATAGAGTGAGGCGTATGTTTTTGACGGTATACATGCAACAGTTAACTGAATCGTGGAGTTAGACTAGATTAAAATTTGAGTCCCATTCTCTTTTTTTTTTTTTTTTTTTTTTTTTTTATAATCTACCCGCGCTCAAAGTATTAGATTACCCTTTAAATGTTTCAACACAGCGCGGGCGTAAAGTTAAGAAGAGAAAGAAGGATAGGAAAGATGTGTAGCACGATGTTCTGAGACTGAAGGTTGTTGTCTCAGATCTTTGATCTATTTCTTGATGACCTGACTGAATTCTTACCATGTGAATTAAGGCTTATCGTGACATGAAGATTTAAGTCATAATGTATGTACATCCTTGCAAATTATGACTAACCAGTTAGAAGAATATTGTAAGATATGGAGTTTGGAGGTAAACACGTTGAAGTTAAGTGATAATTTTTGGGAAAATGGGAGTGTGAGAATTTCGAGGGAAGAAAACTGGAGGTATGCAGGAAGACATCTTAAATAAAAATCAGACTTACATAGAAACACAAAGTTTTTAACGCTACTACTAGATCTGTCCTTCTTTATGGAGTTCAAGTACTGCAGATAATCTTTTAAGTTTTTTTTTACTGAGGAAGAATTTCTTCCTACCAATAAACATTCCTAAGTATATGAACTACCTGGAAACCGACATGCCAACACTCTTCATTTCATCGTTGAAAATGAACGCTGATTATATCATAGAAATTGCAGATATGGAAAACTCAAGATTACCGAAACAGCTCTGGATGTATGCAGTTGAATATAAAAAGATATGGTATGAGGATTGGTCACAGCTTGCCGCAGATTGTGGATATACCTTCAGTTGGGTAGGAAGTAATCCAATACAGATATAAGAAAAAGTGCGTTATGAAATAATTCATACAATAGATGAAAACGAGAGGTATGCCTTTATAGAAAAGGCTAGAGTCTCATTAGAGCTGATATTTTACCCCAGGTAAGATTATAGTATCAACTAATCAAACTATTTCAAGTCCAACTTTTCATGTTGATCAATTGGTTTCATATTTAAGATGACAAAAGAGCTCTTGCGACTTAAATTTATTCCAAACAGAACCGATATCATTCACATCTGCAGCCTACCTGTGAGAGAAGATGTAGATCATTTTCTTGAAACTTGTCTTAAAGGAGATTAGGAGGTTTAACTTTTGCAGAAATGACATAGGAGAAAATTATTTTTGCAGCTTGCTTTATGGTTGTAACTGGATGCAAATTAAATTAGTTGAAAATAATTTATGAAAATATTTAGTTTAGTTCCGGAATTCTGAGATTTCCAGTTTATTGTTTTAAAATACATAAATCCGATTTTTTTCGACTCATTTACAAGTACCGAATATAGATTGTAATCCTTTTTGAATAGTTGATAATTTGTTTTTTTTTTTTTTGTATTCATTTTGTTTTGACTAAACTAAAAGGCATTTTTATAAAATAAAAGAAAAATATTGTTAAAATGTGAACCTTTTATGAATAAATATATATAAATGTACTCGTATCTATAAATCACAAGCAAGTACTGCCCTAAAAAAACACAATCAATGCCATTGTCTAAA
This sequence comes from Chrysotoxum bicinctum, assembly GCA_911387755.1. Classification (NCBI taxonomy): domain Eukaryota; kingdom Metazoa; phylum Arthropoda; class Insecta; order Diptera; family Syrphidae; genus Chrysotoxum; species Chrysotoxum bicinctum. The sequence continues at coordinate 35,398,900 of OU426987.1, forward strand.
TTCAGCCTGCTTTAAGCACCAGAGTTATGAAAAATTGGTCGTTTCCAACACCTTACCTTACCAAGTTTACACTCTTGTTATTTGTATGGCGTTCACATCTTTACAGAATAAGGATGAATGACCTTAATCATATTTTTATCAAACAACTTCAAATTATTTAATTTTATGTCCTTAAATGCTCCTGGAATCTTACCAATTAATTCACTACCCAGTTTATACGAAGCAAATTAATTGAATCAGGTTTGCCTTTAATTCATGTGAATACGTAGTTACCTTCTTATAATATACGATAAGCCCGTAAGCTGTAGACCTCAAAACACGCATACCTATACCAACATATCCACTCGACTTATCCACATCGCGCGCAGTTTATCCTCATTACCTTTCTACCCGACCATATAGTTGGGGTCAGTTTTAAGTGGATGTTTTCCCGACATTAATGTAATCCCATTGTTGGCTTCCGAGTACATATTTATAGAGTCAAACACCTACACTCGCATGCAAACAGGTACAGCACCTTTACCCTCTTGCATTGCAAGGATTGAAATAATCGGCCATCATATTACGGTGCCATAATGGCGGAGATTACTTAATTAATATTCGCAAGTATAAACTGGACATTGCGGAGTTCGATTGCATTATTATTGCAATTTAATTCCCCCCAAGTTGTTTGTGTGTTTTGTTGTTGTCGTTGCATGAAAATTAAATTGTAAGCATTTAAGGGGGTGGACGAGAAGGGTAAGAAATGCCTCCAATTCAGACAACTTTGAGTAATTGTTTTATGAAAATTCTCGGAAGAGACGTTTGTATGGATGTATTTTGTCGCCATCGAACACGCGTTCAGACCACTAACTACTTCAATCACGGAATCCAAAGGAACTTAGCCGCAATGAAGGAACTGATTGCTTCAGTGATGACACTTTTTCATATATTTTGTAATATTTTTTTAGCTGTTTACGTCGAATTTTCAAGAAAGGGGCAGCAATTATATGTATGTCAATTGTGTAGTAAAACAAAAGCTTAAGCCACACTCTGTTTGATTTTCTTGTTTTATATGGCAAATTTTGGTTTCTTATAAACAAAATTCGGGGTTTAATCCTATAGAAAAGTTAAAAAATGGTTTTTTTTATAATGTCAGTCTGTTTATCTTACTTTAGTGTCTATATACATTGAGCAAAGACCTAAATGGTTGAACTTATTTGCTTTAAATTTTTGCACAGAAAATAAAAATTATGTGATGCGAAGAAATATTGGATTTTTTTTTGTTTTAGTTCAAGCTATAGATACAAAAATAAAATGCACGACAGGGTCGCACGAACTTGCTCCTTTGTAAAAGACTAAGAATTTCAAAAATGAATGTTATTAGAGAAACTGTGCATAAGAATAAAATTTCTTTTTAAAATGACTAAAAAAAACTTCTTTAGTAGTTAAAGGTAAGAATAGGATGCCATGTGATTCAAGCAAATATAGATTTGTGCAAGAACAAAGATTATAAGTCTTTGTAGTAGTTTCTTAAAAAATAAGGTTTTATATAAGAAAATTTTGAAACATTTTTAAGAAAAAATGTTGGTACGCCAATTTGAAGTTTTTATTATTGTACGAATAAAAATTAAATTTACAAAAAAACGTATTGATCCGTTTTCGAGATATTGAATTTTCCAAAACAAAAATTAGATTAGATATTTTTCTTAAAGTTTTCAAATGCAATGTTTTTTAAACTTTTTAGAAGCTTCTCTCTACGAAATTTCATTAAAATCCGTTGTGCTGATAAAGAGAAATTCAAAATTTAAAAAAATCGTTCTATGGTAGGTACAGTCAGTAATATCTTGTTTTCAAAATTTTTTTTATTAAATTACAGATATTAAAAAATAATAGAAAGAAAAAAAATTTAAGCAAAATTCTCGGAACCGTTTTCGAGAAAAATACGATTTTCGAAAAGCATTTTTTAACATTTGTATGGAGGGTACCGTTATTTTTAGGTAAAATGAATTTATTTTTCTCATATCTTGTAGATTATTTTTCCAAACTTTTATATAATGAGTTTTGAAAAAATCGAGCATGGGGTTTTCGAAATATTGAGTTTTCAAAAAAAAATTTTGAATTTTTTTTTAAATACAAAAAAAAATGTTTGGAAAATTTGAATACACAATAATATTCAAATTGCTGGGAAGCTCTAGCATAAAAAAAATGATCAAAATCGGTTGTACCGTTTTTGAGCAAAGCAAAAACAAAAAAAAAATGGTGCCAAGGGGGGTACCAAAACTACTCATTTCTTGGAAATTTTTTTCAACCAACCATTACCTAGGCTTAACTAAATTAAATTTTTGAAATTTTTTTAAAAAATCGTTGGGACAGTTTTTGAGAAAAAAAAGTATTTATAAAATTTCGAAAAAAATTCGTATGGAAGGTACCGTTATTTTTGGTCTTAAAAATTCAAATCAAAAAACATCCGGGGGTAAAAAATTAAAACCCATATCTACCAAGTTTGAAGAAAATCGGCTGAGCCGTTTAGTTGTAATCGAACAGACAGACAGACAGACAGAATTGCGAGACCCACTTTTTTGGTCTTCGCTATCATCGTAATGTCAACTTTGATCAAAATCTCGAGTTCGATTTTTTTTTACGAATGCATAACTGCCTATAAATCGCAAGTAAAAAATTGGTTTCATCAACATTTTCTCGAAAACGGCTATAACGATTTTAATTAAACTTCGTGCCACTTATTTCCTAGCTTATAATATTAGTAAAACTGAGTTTTATTTGAGTAAAAAATGCACACAACCGAGATAGACATAATTCCTGTGTATTCATCTCTTAATGTATGAATTTTGTTTCGGTTTTGTAAAAAATCACTATAAATAATATAAAAATAAAAAATTAATTTTTTTCTTTTAAATCAAAATCAGAATTATTTAGAACTCTTGACTTTTTCCACACATCCCTGCAACAATGTGTATACCTGTGGCCTATTTCACCAACTTACAAATTGTATATTACAAGCACTTTTTTAACAAATTTGTTCAAAAATCGTTTTTTTATGTTTCACAAAATGGTTGTATTACAAAAATGTGTTTGTTGTTTACAAAGGGTAATTTGTAGAAATTTCATTATTTCAGTTTCACCAAAACTAAATTTTCTTGTTGCTTACAAGTACAAATTTGTTAAAATTTATATTTTTTTGTAAGTTTCTGTTTCACGGAATCACGAAATTTTACAAATTTGTTCAGTTACTGAAAATTTTTTGCAGAAGAAAGATCGTCTGCCGATTTGATAACAATTTGTAAGTTTCGGAAAAAATCGCATTTGAAACCCAAAAAACCTTACGTCGAAGGCATAGTAGCACCGATAGTGATATAAGTGTAGATTTTGTGTTTAATAGACGAAGAAAAATATATTGACCGCGAATTAACTATGAAATTTCAAATGCTTTTGTCAGTTAAAACGTTCTAAAGCAGAGGAAATAATAAGTCAAATAGGACCTCGTATTGCAAATGAGTCTGAAAAAAACTTTTCACTGACACCGACACAACAATTTCTGACAGCCTTACATTGGCTTGGAAATGGTGGACAGTACCACGGGATTGCAGACATGCACGGTACACTAAATCTACGGTATGGTATGCAGAACTGTCCATCGTGTTTGTTCTGCCATTGTTGAGACTTTCTTTGAAAATACTGTACGTTGGCCAGAAGAACACGAAAGCATTCGTGAACGGTTCTTTGATATTGCCGGTAAATATAATCTACCTAACAAATAATTTTTACTTACCACAGTATTTCGTCTTAAATTTTGCCACACGACATCTCTTAGGTATTTCCAATCTTTATCTATTAAAATACTATTAGATTTTATATTGTTGAAAATTTTTTGACACTCGCTAACTTTAAGATTATGTGTTATGATATCGGAAAATTTTTCTAATAAAATATCTTTCTTATCACGAATTAAATCGGCGATAAAAATTTTATCTTGTTTATTCATTTTTGTTATGATGTGTCGAATGCTAACAAACTTGTACAGAAACAGTTGTTATTTACAACTTTGCAAATTAAACGGTGAAACGGCTTTTTCTTCTATTTGTAAATAACAAATACAATTTCCCTTAATCTTTTCTCTTTCCAACAAATTTGTTGGAATTATGTTTGTAGTTTGTGAAACAGAAAATCAGTTTACAAATTTGCAATTGTAGGTAACAATTACAAATTTGTGATTGTAATTGTAATTTGGTGAAATAGACCACTGAACACCACAAAAATTTCAAAGAATTCAATCTTTTGTGAATTCAATCTTTAAAAATCGATCATTGAATTCAATCAAGCAATTGCAATCATTGAGTTTATTTTTTTGAAACCATTTGCATTCATTTTAATTTTTTACGTTCTTTTGCGATTTACATTTCTAAGAGAGGACTAAGAAAAAGTAAATGCTACTTGCCGGCTATTTGAATTAAGCAAAACTTGGCTTCGGGTTTTCACTCTGTTGTAATAAACATTGTAATGTAGTGAAATAGCGTTGAATTCTAAAGTGTTTTTCAATTGGCACGCACGGGTAAATTGTGGTAGCCATGTTATTTTGGTGACATCTGTCAAATCTGTTACTTATTATTTAATTCCTGATGCCAAGCCATCATGGCTAGTAACATGATTAAAAAGCACGTCCAAATGATAAATCTTTATTATTATAAAATGAGTGATGGTTTGTGTGTTGCATCCATTTTACGGTAGAAGTGGTGGCTTTTCACAGTCGATTCTTTAACGTTTGCTTTCCAAATTTGAGACGGTTCGATAAAATCAATCAGCTAGAATTCGTAGGTCAAGGAAACGCAAGATCGGCCCAGAACATCGCCACGCTTCATGAAAGTGTACAGCAGAACACGGTGCAGTCGATTCCTGTGGTCTAATTCACCAACTTACAAATTGTAAATTAGAAGTGCTTTTTTAAAAAATTTGTAGAAAAATTGATTAATTCTGTTTCACGAGATAATTGTTTTACAAAATTGTAGTTGTAGATTACAAAGGGAAATTTGTGGAAATTTCATTATTTTCGTTTCACCAAAACTATTTTTTTGAAAATTTCTTACAATAGAAAGATTATGTGTAGATTTGATTGCAATTTGTAATTTTCAATGAGAATCTCGTTTCCAGTTTAGTAAAGTCGTTAGGTCGTAGGCATAGTAGCACCGATGGTGATATAAGTGACGATTTCGTGCTTAATAGACGAAGAAAAAATTTATCGACCGCGTATAAATTACGAAATTTGTGATACTTTTACATTCAACGAAAAGTTTAGCTTGAAATGTGTTAAGACAGAGAAAATAAGAGGACAAGTTGGACTGCGGATAGCAAATGAGACTGAAAACAAAACTTTTCATTGACACCGATGCAGCAATTTTATTTTGCTTATTTATAGCTGTTGATGTTCTCTATCGGCCGACTTACAAATTTGTGAAAAAAGTTTTAGTCTACAACTTCTTTTTTTTTTTTAATTGTAAATTACAATTTTACCTATTTTTTGTCTCTTTTCTTACAAATTCGTTAAAATTATGTTTGTAGTTTGTGAAACAGAAAATCAGTTTGCAAGAACTTGGCCTTTCCCAGACTTAACTACGTGCCTTAAAGTTAAAACAATACAAGCTATCGCTCAAAATTAGCCGGGTATATGAGGAAGAGTAAATAGTATAAATTGGAGCACTCAGATCCGTGCCAAAGTAAGAAGCTGAGGAGGGTATTTGAATGATGTCATATTTCATACATAATGCCATACATGGGCTTTTCAAATACAAATTTTGTTAACACCTTAGACACAGCTTATTTTATTTCATTCCCACATCTACGCGCCCTTGAAAAAGCCTTTAGGTGAAAAGTTTTCATGTAACTGGGGACAAAATTTAATAGAGCCGTAGCACCTTAGGTTTATGGAGGTCAAAGGACTACACAGAAAAATAAGTGACATACATTGGCGGAAGAGAATACAAATGAATGGAAAAGAATGCACGAATGCACAGAAGATTGCAATCAATTGATTATTGTTGAATGAATGGTAAAGAATAGTGATTGCAATCTTTTGAATCAATTTCCAAATTTGAGAGTTACAATCCCAAAGTGAAGTGAAATGAACGCAATCTTTTATAAATGATGTCCTTAAAGATTACATTAAAAAAAGATTGCATTCTTTTACAACGCTGATTGATGGCATACTGCCAATTATGCTCCAAAAATCAAAAAGCTGTGGAATTTCCTTATGTACTCGAGATTTGGTAAATGGCGGAGGCGGTAAACGCCATAGGGAAATGTGTGGATCGAAATCTGGAAAAGAACTATCGTAACAGGAACATTGCCATTACGTCAAATAGTCAACCGGCACTCAAGGCACTAAGTTTATAATTCATCGGCTCTAAGTTGGTGTAGGAGTGCATAAGTAGGCTAAACAAACTTTGCAAACAGAACAGGCTCACATTTCACTGGGTACCTGGTCACGTGGATGTTCATGGAAACGAAGAGGCCGACTTCTTAGCAAAAGTAGGCGCCTCAACCCATTTCATTAAAAGATAAAATTAAACAAGAAGAGGAGGCAAACAGATCCAGGAATTGGAAAAAACTCCCAACCCTGAGGCAGGCGAAACTACTACAACTGGCAATTACAACCAGCAACGTTTCGAAAACTGCATTAACTTAAGTAGAAATAACTTAAGAATAAGAACAGGTATCCTAACTGGACAGACTACTTAGAAGACACCTAAGTTTACTTGGTATGGTAAGCAGTGCCACATTTAGATTCTGCAACATGCATGAGGAAACACCGGACTACATGCTAGGATGATGTTGTCCACTCATGCACTAAAGGAAAAACCATCTGGGACAATACCAGGTGGAAGAGAGCGCCCTATCCTCTCTGAAGTTGTCCCAAATACTAAGATTCCTTTGGAAGAGGAACTGTAGGATGAGCGAGCTCATTCATTTTTAAGTAGGTGCACAATAGATTCTAGAGTCACAGTGCAATACCCCCAATACATAATTCATTCATTCATTCACTTTACCTCTATTCAAAACCAAAACCCATAGCTTTTTTTTTGATTCAACTAAAACGTTCGGTAAAAAGTGAGGCCTCCGTTGATGCTGATTTTATGAACGAAAAAACGATTTTAACGTATAGTTCGATTGTGTGGTGCCCTATAGTTAATATGACTGTTATTATGTTACATGAAGTTTAAGGAGCAGCTTCTGGATGCCTAACGGATGGTTTAGGCGTTTTTTGGCTCTCGTAACTATTTGATATTAAATATTTAGTATCTTGCAGTTCATTAAAACTAAAACAAATTAATTTTTGGATTTTCCAAATTTGATTGCGATTAATATGTTTTCCATGCTCGGTGACTTCTGCACTTCTACTATGTAATTGAATAAATATTCTAAAGTTCCATCTTAAACGGATTGCGAAGGTGACTTGGTCATGAGAGACTACGATACAACTATCGTAACTGATGGCTCAAAGATGGAGTGTGATATTGGTTCAGAAATCATTTCTGAGTCCGTAATTTTCTTCAGATCTATCTAGCTAACCGACTTCGGTAGTGTTTGAATAGTGCGGAATAAGGCGAAATAAAGGCAAAATGAGGCAACTTGCAACTCTTTCAGAAAGTCTAGTGGGAGTGAGAGCCTCGACTTATTTACATCATTGCCTAAATTGGTCCAATAATGCCAGAACTAGATTAAAACTTTTAATAATAACGACAACGACCTAAAGAGGATCAAACCTTTATAACTCGCTTGAGTAGAAAATCAACTTTCCCTTAGGAGTAATGAAGGAAAACATATTCTCAATTTGTCTTACTGAATGCTCAAAATAGTTTAACCAACTGAATTATATCTAGAAAGTTGTAGCTCGAATACAATAATTGGGCAAAAAAATATTTGATATACAAGCTCAAGAAAATATAGACAGAATCGTTACAGCGTGTGCTAGGAACTAGCCATTATAAAACACGAGACGAAACTGGGCATTGCTTACAATATGTGTTGTCATACCTAGTTGTCGGAACCTCTGTTAATTTCCCGAATGGGCCAGAATGGCACATTCATTTGGTAAGGCATTTTTTGACAACTTCAACGAACTTCAAGAACTGAGTATAATCAGACTTGATCTCTTTAATACTACGTAGAAATGGCTGAAAGACAAAATTCGTACCATGTTCCACATGAACCTCATAGTGAGTATGTAAAGACGAGTAGATCGCTCAATGGGACTGGCTACGCTTCAGTACTCGTCACTAGCCCAATGTTGATGATTTCGGATACAGATGATTGTCAAATTAAGGGAAACATGTTTCATTAGGGGAAGGCGACCTTTACTGTCGAACTCATGCTGTGCATACTGTGTACAGGTTAGGTTATTGCTTTCGAACTGTAATCGTGATTTGTCCACAAATCTTCCATCCTTATCCATCAACAGGTCAAACGAGTTTTCTATTGAAATAGTTCACTTTAACACTAATTGGACCATCGAGCCAAGTTGCTCGTGTCCGCCACCATTTCTACCTACCTACCCCAATAAAGTGGCATCACTGATTTGAAAAAGGCGAAAGCCTGAACAGTGAACAAGTCTGACCTCATACCTACACTGATATTGGTCTCCCATGAAATTCCCGCTCCTTCAAATGTAAAGTGAAGAAAATTCGCCTAGATAGCAATAACCGCAGGACACTTGAAAGCTTTTTTGCAGCAACCCGACGACGAACAGACATCGATTTCAGCTTGATTCTTTGGTGGGGTTTCTGTTGACATCGTCATCATCATCATTTTCGTTCCCTTGCGTTTGTACTATTCTGTTGTTCCTGTCTGTGTGATGTAACATCTTCGTTCTTTTTTGCTCCTTGCTCCCCATGGCAACTTATATTTCAATTTAATTGTGGAAAACCATAGTACGGGGTCAAGTAGAGATCACAGAAATTATCAACGCAATTTCCTTCATTTATCTGAATTACATGTCCTGTGTCTCGTACACGAACGCCGCAACTATACACTGCCACTATTAAGGACACTGCTCTTCGGGTTTTGCTATAACGAAGTATGATTGAGCGCCATTATGACTGAGCAATGAATGGACGAACGGCTGAAGTTGTGGGTGGTCGGTAGACCTGGTGTGGCGTTTGGCAAAATGTGCCAGAGAAAGAGAGATAGGAAGAGAAGCGTTTAACGATTGTCACGGGCATTCGATATGGTCCTTGGCTACCATTAGCACGATATTGTCTCCGTGCGGATTGTCATCTCTCCTTCCATCTTGTCTACCTCGATATTCTCTGGGAGTCTCGGAATCGTTGTGCAGGTCCTTGAACACTCTGATTGTGTTTATTGTTCAAACAACGAATCAGTGATTTTCTTCTTCGTTCTATTCTTCGAGATTTTATATTTTCTTTTCTTTTTTTTTGATATTATATTTTTCCTCGTTTTTTTTTTTTACTTCGTCCTTATGACTCTTATCTCTTGGCGCTTTAAATTCAAATGCAATCAGGAAAAATGAGTTATTGTTATTTTTCATGTTTTGTGTGGTGTTATGGGTTTGGTTGTGTATGTGCTGTGGTGCTTGTTGTATAGTATGTATTATCGCTTCCGTTCGAGTGAAGGATGCTCTAGGAAATTACCTTTGTTATGATAGACGTTCTGTCATCTGTTTGGAGATTGCGATAGCATTCTTCTTCAAGTTTTCCGTATACACTTTTGTTGATATCCTTATTTTGCTTTTGGGTAAGAGTGTATGAAAATATAGAACATATAGATAAACTTAGTTCTGCTGTTGTAATTTTGTCTCCTTTCCCGACTTGAAATTTAAAAGATGTAGGAAATTGAGAAACAATTCGTTTGAGAAATATGGTTCAATTTAGCTTTTAAGACCATAAGTGCTGTTTAAGGGATTTATAATACTTTAAGGGGGAGTCAGAGAGATGACTTTGGACAATATCTTAGTGAAGGTCACTTCTGATAAATAAACGTACACCCTGACTAATATTTTTCTAAGCTAGAAAAATGACAGGATGAGGAAAGTGTTGGATCACGTGATCATCTGCAATTGTAGCCCAAAAATTGTATAAGAAAATTAATAAAAAATGAACAAAAAATTTACTATAACATATAATCTTTATTTCGTTTGTGATTGGTTTTGTTCATATAATTAACAAAATGACCAGAGTAAAGAATAAAATTAGTTCGTTGACTTATTTCAGAATGGGAATTCCCCAGGATTCGGTTGTAGGTCCTATTTTATTTTTTGATACTGGTCTTTCGTACTCCAATAATAATCATTTTGAAACGTATGTCAAATGAATCATGACTTACGGAATCTCCGGAATTGGTTTGATTTTATAAGTTAGTCATTAGCAGCAAGACTAGATTCATATTTTTTAATTTACAGATTTAACCTATCATGCACCTGGATGTTTTAGCTGTCAAACTCGTTAACCATTTACTTGGTCTGTTCTACCTAGGAGTTTAACTCGATAAAAAGCTGAGTTGGGTGGACCAATTTAAAATTTTATCTTTATAAAGTTATCAGACAGATTTACCACACCAGTTTTTATTGCTCTCAAAAAATTTAAAACTAGCTTATTATGACTAAGCTGGAGTTGTACTCTCATAGCTGTAAAAATAATTCTTTGCTTATAAGCCAAAAACACTCTATTCGTATACTATCTAATGCAGGTTAAATGAATCCCAGTTTCTCATTATTTATGAACTTTGGTATCTCATCTGTAAGACAAAATAATGTTAGAGCTTCAGAGGAATTTAGTTTGAGCCGTTTAAGAGAAAAATAAGATTTTCAAAAACGATTTTTCAATTTTTTAACTTTCAATAAAAAGAAAATTTTAACCCAAAAATTTTACAAACTTGTTGTTTGAGCATGAAAACAATGATTAAAATCAGTTGTACCGTTTTCGAGAAAATCGAAAAAAAAATAAAATGCACAACTGGGTCGCACGAACTTGTTCCTATAGACTAGGAATTTTAAAAACGAACGTTATTAGAGAAAACTATTCATAAGGATAAAATTAATTTTTTAAATTCTTTTAGTAGTAAAAGACAAGAACAGAATTCTATGCAATTATGAATTTATGCAAGAACAAAAATTATAAGTCATTGTAGTGCTTTCTTAAAAAAATAAGCTTTTAAATACAAAATTTTTAAAAGATTTTTAAGAAAAAAATTTGGTACGCCAACTTTAAGTTTTTATTATTGTACGAATGAAAATTAAATTTCCAAAAAAATAAATGAGCCATTTTTGAAATACCGAATTTTGCAAAAAAATAAAAAATGACTTTTTTTCAAAAATTGAAAAAATATTTTTTTTTAGTTTTGAAATGGAATGTTTTTTAAACCTTTTAGAAGCATCTCCATAAAAAATGTCATTAAAATCCGTTATGTCGATAATGATTAAAATTTTTTAAAAATGGTTCTATGGTAGTTACAAGCTGTAATATCTTAATTTCAAATTTTTTTTTTATTAAATTAAAGATCGAAAGAATTAATTGAAAGAAAAAATTTTTATCCAAATTCTAGGCGCCGTTTTCGAGAAAAATCCGATTTTTGAAAACCATTTTTTAACATTTGTATGGTGCGTACCTTAATTTTTTGGTAAAATAATTTTTTTTTCACATCTTGTAGATTGTATTGAAAAACTTTAATTTATCCATTTTAAAAAAAAATCTAGCATGGGGTTTTCAAAATATTGAGTTTAAAAAAAAAATTGATTTTTTTTTTAATCCAAAAAAAAATTGTTTGAAAATTTAAATACACAATTCTATTCAAGTTTTTGGGGAGTCTTAGCATAAAAAAAATATCAATATCGGTTGTACCGTTTTCTAGAAAATCAAAAACAAAAAAATTGTTCCATGGGGGTACCCTCAATATCAATTTTTCAGACATTTTTTTCCAACCATTACCAAAATTTGTATGTGTTTTTATTTTTTAAATCTGTCGAACAGTTTTTGAGAAAAAAAAATATTTATAAAATTTCGAAAAAAAATCGTATGGCAGGTACCGTTATTTTCGGTGGTCTTAAAAAAAAAAGAAAAAAAACGTGAAAGGGGAAAAAATTAAAACTGATATCTACCAAGTTTAAAGAAAATCGGCCGAGACGCTTAGGCTGAAGTCGAAAAGACAGACAGACAGACAGAATTGTGAGACCCACTTTTTTGGTCTTCGCTGTCATCGTAAATGTCATCTTTGATCAAAATTTCGAGTAAGATTTCTTTTACGAATGCATAACTTGCCTTATAGTACCTATAAGTCGCAAGTAAAAATATTCTATGGGTCACACCAATGAGAATTTTGTTAAAACATAACTTATGAATGAGTATTGAGAGAGACTTTCAACTGCCACCTAAAGATCTATTGTTCTCCATCCAGATCTAGATGATTTGGTAAGCCTACAGCTCTTCCTCTAAGTTTATTCCTTTGATGAGTTTGATCACTTGGAGTTATTTGAGAGAGGATAAATCACTCTGTTCTACCTGGTAATGTCCCAGATACTTGTTTCTTTTATGCATTTAGGCTTCGTATCTGTATAGTATGTGTTCCGGCGGCGTTCGTCATAATTATTGCAGAATTTCAAGTGTTTTCTTTGTTTACAGTGACCCGTGAGGAGTCCCTTTACTATTCGTAGGTTGTTCCTACTTAAGCTGATACAGTTCATGAAACGATCTTGATGGTTAAAGTTCCCTAGAAGTAGTTTGGCATGCCTCAATTTTGGGAGTTATTTCAGTTTTGGCCTCCTCCTCTATTTTGATTTCGTTTTTTATCCTGTTTTCTCCTGTTCCGCAGTAGTGCTCTGGCCCTATTAGCGGAGTCTTTGTGTCTATTTTTGGTAAGAAGTCTGCCGCCTCCATATTTGTCTGAGGACTTACATGTGCAGATATCCAATGAAGTGAGACATTCATGTCGATTACAGAATTCGCAGAATTTTACTCCCGTTGAGTTAACTCGATCCGTTGACCTTTTGCATCCGCTGCAAAACTGAATTATGAAACTCGCCTATGAACTGCATTGTCGATTCCTAAAATAACCTTATCATTTGTCAGTTGAAGACATTTAGTCAAGCTTTGATAATAGCATCGCTATCGATCTGTGAAATCAAGCATCGTTGTACGTGGTTAGTACTTAGATGGAGGACGGTTCAATACCAATCGTGTGCTTTTTTTTTTTTTTTGGTTAGATTTCTGGCTATGTCCGGTTGCGTCTTCATCATTTTCACCATTTCTCTAAATTGTTTCCGATTAGCTGTCCGTTTTCTATTAAAATTTGTTTAATAAGCACTTCAAAATTCATTATAATAAGCTTTTGAATTACATTTCCGTTTTCCATTGTTAATTTTTTCGTTTAATTAAAAATTCACTTCAGATTCGTCTCGAAATTGACACTTAATGTAAAATGATAGAAATTGTATGGAGTGCGAATTGACTGCGGATTTAGTAATACCAGATAAGTTGAACAGAATGTCGTTGGTGCAGGGATTGTTACCGACATTCGTTCGACTTTCTTTCGTCGGATTCAGTAATAGCAAAAGTTTGGAAATTAATTGAAACTGTCACTTTAGCTCATTCGCCGAATTCTGTAAGAGGGGTGATTATTGTTCTCGCTAAGTTTTGTTAGCCTGCCTAGACAGACATTTCCCCGATAACTTTGACGTGACTCATATGAGTGTAGTGCCTTGAGTGCAACTTGGCCATCTTACATATTAGCAGTGTTCTGGTTTCGGTATTTGCTTTCGGGATTTCGATTTGCACTACACATTGAATTTCGCTTAAAAATGCTAGTCGATTTTTCCATTGGTATGGAAAGTTTGGTTCTAGGTCAAAAAATTCCAGCAACGGTCCGTTCTGTCGTTCTCGAACCATCCATGTACCACTTAATGACAATGTCTTTGAGTGTGTAGTTTTCTGTTTCACCTACCCACTCTTTTTGCAACTTAACTTAGTGTTATAATTTTTTATCTTTTCATTCCATACCTAGAAACGTCTATGAGGTTAGTTACTGCCGACTTTAAAAGGCAGTCCCTTTCCCTGTGACTTCTACATTTGCCCGCCCTCTATCTTGGAAAATCTTATTATGGCTCCCTTAGCAGCACTTCCAACTACTACCTGTAATATGGACAGGTGAATAGTAACCTCCATTGCTGCTGTCGGGCAAGTTCTCATTGCTCCAGTAATGCAAAAATAATCGAGTCTTTCGACTTTTTCTAGTGATTTCCTAGTTGTTTGCAGCTCTGTTCTTCTGTATACCATGTAACCGCACCATAGGTAATGATTGGTCTTACCATCATGGTATACATCCACCTGCGGATTTATGGTTTGCATCCCCATGATTTGCTTGCAAGTCTTTTTTGTGGCTTCGCCGACAGTATATTCTACGTTTATATTCTAGAGCAGTTTACTATCTTGTATGATTCCTAGATATGGGCTATTATAACGATGTTATCAGCGAAACCGATACAGCGAATCCATAAGTTATCTTTTACTTAAAGAAATCATTTGTGATCTTTTTTGTTTAGAAAAACTGATAGTTTTCGGATTATTTTCAAGGAACTGTATTTCACTCCTTTAAAAATGTACGAAAAAATACTACGACTTCGGTTCGTATGCTCGTCCTTAATGAAAATCCTTTTATCAGCTCACAAGAAAAACCAATTTGCTGTTAATTCAACGCTCCCAGAATGCGCCATGACTCCACCTGTACTCGAGAGCGCTTCATTTCTTATTCTACCGATTTTTTTCCGAGGGGATGGAAAACAGTATTTGTTCAACTTGCCCCTAAATAATGCAAGTCTTCTTTCTCCTCTAACTATCTTCCAATTGTACTTAAGTCCCTTCTTTCCAAGGTCATAGACACACTGACAAATTACTAGCTCAAAAAATATCATGAAGAACGAATTACTTTCGACCAGAGCTAGTCGCTATAGACATGAGCCTTAACATAGCTCCACAAAAAACAGTCTAGAGGCGTTTAATCGCACGACCTAGGCGGCTAATTCACAGGCCCCAAACGTGAAATAAACTGTTCATCGAACTCGCCTCTCAATTGGTCCATTGTTACGCGTGCTGTGTGGTATGTGGCACCATCTTGTTAAAACCACATGTCATGCAAGTCAAGCTCTTTCATTTTGTGCAAAAAAAAATTTTGTTATCATCGCACGGCAGCGCTCACCATTCACAGTAACGTTGCGACTCGCATCATCTTTGAAGAAATACGGTCCAATGATTCCGCCAGCCCATAATCCACACCAAACAGTGACTTTTACTGGATACATTGTTAGCTCCTGCAATGCTTGTGTTTTGATTGTTCACGTATTAATTCAACCAGAAATGAGCTTCGTCACTGAACACAATTTTTCGATAAAAAAGTGGATCTTCGGCCAACTTTTCAAGAGCCCATTCACCAAAAATTCGGCGTTGTGGTGTCGTTCGGCTTTAATTCTTCCACCAGCTGTATTTTGAAAGGCTTCACTCCTAAATCCTTCCGCAAAATTTTCCACGTAGTGGAGTAACAGAGGCCCAATTGCTGCGAACGGCGCCGAATCGATAAATCACGGTCATCACTAACACTGGCCGATACAGCTGCGATATTTCCCTCAGTTCGCACTTTACGTAAGCGTGTTGGTAGTTTAATGTCCAACAATGTAAATTTGGTGCGAAGTGTAGTCACAATAGCCCGAATAGCCGCCTCAGTAGGTCGATTAAACTGACCATAAAATGGAAGAAGCGCTCGAGGAACTTTCTTAACAGAGCACCCATTTTGATAATAAGATTCCATAATTTGCAAGCTTTGTTCGTTTGTAAGACGATTCATGGTTAAATTATAGACCAAACTGAAGATTTTTGACAGTGGAACAAAACACGAAACGTGCATGAGCTGTCAAAACCAGTGTTGCCAAAAAGAAAAAATCAAAAAAATCACCCATTATAAACGGTTTAGAATTTAATTCTTCAAAAAATTTAATGCTATCTTCTGTCGTTTAAGTTGAACCCACTCCCCATGCTACTATCCATGAGCGGCATTTGTATTGAGGAAACCGAATTCTCGGTATGTGCATCACAGTTCAATTTGCGTGGAATCACCACACATATTCGACGTCACAAGAAACGCTGCGAGGTATATAGGTTTCCTTCGACGTTGCAAGAAATTTATCACTAGCCGTGTTTTTTTGGAAAAGTTATCCGTAGTACAGTAGGATTTTATATGAATAACAACATCGGCAGTAGGATCACTGCCGATAAAGAGAGAAGTGGATAGAGATTTGACGTTTATTCGAGTATCGGCAGTGATCCTACTGCGGATGTTGTATTTGTTTTTCATATAAAATCCTACTGTACTACGGATAACTTTTCCAAAAAAACACGGCTACTATGTTTCTGATCTGGCTGTAAACTATGAAGCCTATATTCTTGAATCTCTTGAATAGAATCCAAAGAAAAACTTTAAATATAATAGGTGCCAGGTGCATTCCTCTCCTTACACAACTTACACAACCGTAATTCTCGGGCTTCTGCGAATGCCTTTCGGTGTACAACTGACCTCAACTTCGGACATACTATTAAATTCAGAGATTCTTTCTTTAGCATCACTACACGAATGTGGAATGCTTTAGCCGAATCAACATTTCCCTCCCATTTCGATATTTCAACATTGTGCATCGGTATCTCCTTTTAAATCCTCTCTTCCCTTCCCATATTTCCATATTTCAAAATCGACTACATATCAGTTTCTAACCAGACGAATTTCAGAACTCTTAAAAGGTGTAAAGAGAGGGGCTGAGCCCGAATTAGAATCGGAAAGCAAGGGAAATTAGGTTTCCAAATTGTTTCAAGAGAGTGTTCGTTATTAAGCTGGTAATTCATTAGAACGTAGAAGATTGCAATTTCAATTCAACAAGAATTTAGCAACTCCTCACATTGATATCACTTGAAGGGAGGTATAATTTTTTATCAAAAAAAAACATTCATAAGACTCAACAAAGGCCCAATTGTTTTCTTTCACAAAAACAATTACCATGGCAGTGCTAAGGAAATATCCGCTCCATTTGCAAAATTTTTCCATTTATTTATTTTTAATTTTTTTTGTATAATTTCTTTAGTAATTCGAAAAGTCCTTTAAATGTTCATTTGTAATACATTTTTATGTCACCCATTCTCCTTTATATTCGCAAATAACCTTACATGCGCCTCATTTAACAACTCTACTCAGCACAAAAGCCTCTTAGGCTGTGCTGTGCTCTGCTGTGCTGATGCCCGAGGCGCATTGTCCACCATTTATTTCCTGTTCTCCTACCATCACCACCACCAAACCAACCAACCAGCTCCATCAAGGTGGAAGAATTACCTTGATTGTATAGCCATTTATCAGCAATGCGTACGACCCGCCCCTCCACCGCCCAATAACATTGAAAAGGAAACACAGAAAAAAAAGCAATAAAAAAAATATTAAAATTATCCTTGATATGATTTTAATGATATCACGTAATGCTTTAATGGTGTAGGTAATTTTACATATGATTTATACTATGTATATGGAGAGCAAACGAATATAAAAATAAAGTGTTTGCCTGAGTCGCAAGGTCACGTTCTTATGGCTTAATCGAGTGAAGTTTCTACATGTGCGAAAAAAAAAGTTATTGAGATTTTGACTATACGAGATATATGTATATAACGTGAGTTTTTCCAAATACGAAATTCCTATTTTACGGAATTTACATATTTATAAAATGCGAAATATCCTTACTTAAGATTTTGGTCTAAGATCAATCGATCGGCTCCCGAAGACGTTAGTCCCAATCAAAAGTTGTGTCCTTCCACGTGAAACAGTTGATGACTAAATAATTTCTGGCAACAAATCTCAGCGAAAAAAAAAGTTATCCGTACCGAATTGACACATGCCAGTATGACAAAAAAATAAGCATCAACAAACATGGCAGGTTGACCCAAAATTTCAGCCAGCAAATAATATTTTTCTCCCACTTTAACTGCAATTGAAACAAATTTAAGGATCTTGCTTTTTATTTTTATCAAAACCGTTGCAGTCGTTCTCGATTTTGTTCACATAATTTTAATAATTTCATCAAAATTTTGAATTCGATTTGCTTACGATTCCTTAACTCTGCCTTAAATTAACTTCCCATATCACAATCGCAGGTAAAATTATTATTATGATAAACTTTGCCTTTACCTTGGTCGACCGCGCTTTGGACCCGAAGTGATTTACTTCTAGGTAAACCTACACAGCTTCATACCTGAGTAAAGTACTTGTACCTATAGTGAAAAATTCTTTTCATATTTCCATCCGTAACCTGGAACTTATTATTTTTGCAGAGTATGCAAATTAAGTAGGCGGACACAGACGGACGGAATGAATTGTTTAAAATATACGATTGGACCGTTTTACATTTTTTTTTTTTGGTTCTGTTTGTGCCATAGTCTGTATATAGGAGCAAAATACATCAGGGAAAATTTCCCACGTCCGTCCTCAATGGTGATGATACTACGATTGAACATTGAAGAGGAGACATTCCGATTGCTTCCTCTTGAATATTTTATTACCCCGCACGCAGCCCTTAGGACTATTTATTATCTTGAATTCGTGTTGTATAGCAACGGAATCGGAATTATTGTGGAACGAACGTGAGAAATTCTTCGTTTCGATGCATCAGTTATCCATTTATAGATACTCAAGTCAGCAACAACCTACATAATGTACATAGATACTTTTGTATTATTTGTTTAAAGCTGGCCATAAAATTGCGGAATGGGTCCAAGTATTATTGAGAAGAAGGAACAGTGTACGAGTTGAGTGACAGCGAAGAATTTTGTTAAGAAGATGAAACGCTTCCTCGATGTATAAAAAGATAATGATATCAATGGTTCTGCATAGGTCTTGAAATAAGTTTAGTTGTGGTATATATAGCAAACATGATATCGTAGACGTATCGATTGCACAATCTACTAAATATAGCTGCAACAGTTAGGATTTGCCTTGGACACTCATTTCCCATCTGTCATTCATGTGAGCATGTTTAAAGAAAGCGAACAACGGGAAATAAAGTTTTTTGAAGTCTTATATACGATGACATTTGTATTTAATTCTGTTTAATGATATAACTAACTCCTGATGTGAATTGGGCTCCAGTTCTTCAATAACTGATTATATTTTGGATGTATTTTTTTGATTATTCTAACAACACTTTTTCTCAATTTTTTCTTACGATCAAATAATTGTTCCTAACCATTAAATTTTTTCAGAATAAAGAAAATACTTGGTTCTTAAAATTTGCTGAGATACTCGTGGTAAATTCCACTCTTCCTCTTAAAGGCAATACTCGTACCTTCGAAAAAAAATATATATATTTTGTTTTTAGGTAGTAGAGGTTGAGAATAGATCTCAGACTTTCGGCGTCGAAATTCGCCAGAAATTGGCACAACTTCTGCTAACCGCGTTACTGTAAGGCTTTAGAGCTGATGTCCGTCAAGTTAGCACTACCACTTCAAAATTTTTAAAATGTAATAATTGGATTAATTGTCGTGAATTTGTCGTAAATTTGTCGTGAAACGAAAAAATTTGTCGCGCTTGTATTTTAAAAAATAACCCCTGGTAATGCTAACTTGACAGTCAAGTTAGCACTACCACCCCCCTAAATAGGGTTAAATGCACTCGCAAAAGAAAAAGGACAGCGTAAATAATTGTCGTAAATTTGTCGTAAATATGCTGTAAGACCAAAAATTTTGTCGCGGTAAGCCTGCGGCTACGAACGTAAATTTTTAAAAAATGACCCCTGGTAATGCTAACTTGACAGTCAAGTTAGCACTACCACCCCCCAAAATAGGGTAAAATGAACTCGAAAAAGAAAAAGTTAAGTGTTAATAATTGTCGTGAATTTGTCGTAAATATGTTGTAAAATCAAAAATTTTGTAGCGCAATTTTTTTAAAAAATAACCCCTAGTAATGCTAACTTGACAGTCAAGTTAGCACTACCACCCCCCAAAATAGGGTTAAATGCACTCGCAAAAGAAAAAGGACAGCGTAAATAATTGTCGTAAATTTGTCGTAAATATGCTGTAAGACCAAAAATTTTGTCGCGGTACGCCTGCGGCTACGAACGTTAATTTTTAAAAAAGGACCCCTGGTAATGCTAACTTGACAGTCAAGTTAGCATTACCACCCCCCAAAATAGGGTAAAATGAACTCGCAAAATAAAAAGGACAGCGTAAATAATTGTCGTAAATTTGTCGTAAATATATCGTAAAATAAAAAAAATTTTCGCATCATTTTTTCTCAAAAAAATGCCATGAAAATGCAAAAGTCCATAAAAAAGCATTTTTTCATTAAAGCTAGCACTTCCATACCAAAACTATCTGTTAAAACTATTTTTTTACTCTGCAATTTGTTTAAACAATTGTCGTAAGACGTCTTTGAATAAGTTCAAGAAGTTAAGAAGGGCGCGACAAATTATTTTATGACGGAACTTATTCAAAGACGTCTTACGACAATTGTTTAAACAAATTGCAGAGTAAAAAGTAGTTTTAACAGATAGTTTTGGTATGGAAGTGCTAGGTTTAATGAAAAAATGCTTTTTTATGGACTTTTGCATTTTCATGGCATTTTTTTTAGAAAAAATGATGCGAAAATTTTTTTTATTTTACGATATATTTACGACAAATTTACGACAATTATTTACGCTGTCCTTTTTATTTTGCGAGTTCATTTTACCCTATTTTGGGGGGTGGTAGTGCTAACTTGACTGTCAAGTTAGCATTACCAGGGGTCATTTTTTAAAAATTTACGTTCGTAGCCGCAGGCGTACGGCGACAAAATTTTTGGTCTTACAGCATATTTACGACAAATTTACGACAATTATTTACGCTGTCCTTTTTCTTTTGCGAGTGCATTTACCCCTATTTTGGGGGGTGGTAGTGCTAACTTGACTGTCAAGTTAGCATTACTAGGGGTTATTTTTTAAAAAAATTGCGCTACAAAATTTTTGATTTTACAACATTTTTACGACAAATTCACGACAATTATTAACACTTAACTTTTTCTTTTTCGAGTTCATTTTGCCCTATTTTGAGGGGTGGTAGTGCTAACTTGACTGTCAAGTTAGCATTACCAGGGGTTATTTTTTAAAATACAAGCGCGACAATTTTTTTCGTTTCACGACAAATTTACGACAAATTCACGACAATTAATCCAATTACTACATTTTGAAAATTTTGAAGTGGTAGTGCTAACTTGACGGACATTTAGAGCTGTGTCAATCGCGATTGATTCGGTCTTTGCGACCCGTTCACCAAAAAGATTGATTGATTGCAATCAAAGTAGACTAAATCAATCAATCCTAATGTCAATCTCTTGCCACTGAAACCGATGAACGAAACGAACGAAAAAAAGTAATGTTTCGTTCATTCAACTTTTTCTCAATCATTTTACAATACTAAATAGGAATGGACATGAAACAGAATGTATATTCCTCATTATATACAATAGAAGAGGGCGTGAACGTAGCAACGAAGTAGAAAAAAGCCAAACTCGCTTTCATTTTCACATTGTTTCGATCTCGGTCTGAACGAAACGATTGGAAAAAAAATATTTTACTTGAATGAATGATTGAAAAAATTTCGTGTCGATCTATATCTCGTTCGGAGCGAAGCGGATGGATAAAAAATGATTTGAATGAACGATTGATTGAAAAGACCGAATCCTTGAACCAATCAATCAATGATTGATTCGGTCTTTCAAAATGAACGATTGGCACAGCTCTATAAGGCTCTCAGAATGCCCACTACCAGCGTTCAGATGACCACTGAAAACACTCGCAATATAAAGAGTTTTTCAACAGGGACGCTACAAAAGTAGAGCGACAGGGACAGCAAACGACGCCATATTTATTGCCGCTCTTTTGACATTTCTCTTCAGTAAGGTTTGCCATTTCATAATGAAAAGATATACGAGCCAACAACGAGTCGAAATTATTAAAATTTACTACCGAAATTCGGAGTCAGTGTTAAGAGCGCTACGTCCAATTTATGGTCGTCATAATCGTCCTAGCAGATCAACAATTGAGCGTCTAGTGGAAAAATTTGAATCCACAGGCACAGTACAAAATGTTCCCATGCCAGTGAGACAAAGAAGTGCCCGTAGTGTCGATAATATTGCTGCCGCTGAGGCAGAAAGCCCAAATGTGTCTCTCACACGTCGTTCTCAAGGGTTGGGCATCTCTGTGACGTCGTTGTGGCGAATTTTGCGAAAAGATCTTGGCCTACATCTTTACAAGATTAAATTGACGCAAGAACTGAAGCCGCTTGACCACCAGAAGCGTCGTATGTTCGTGAATTGGGCTGAGCAACAACTAGAAAATGATTCGGATTTTCATCGAAAAATCATCTTCAGCGATGAGGCTCATTTCTGGCTGAATGGCTTCGTCAATAAACAAAATATGCGGTATTGGTCAGGCAGAAATCCACACGTACTCCATGAGTCATCATTGCATCCCGAAAAATTACGGTTTGGTGTGGTTTATGGTCCGGCGGCGTCATTGGGCCGTACTTCTTCCGTGATGATCAAGACCGGCACGTTACTGTGAATGGGGATCGCTACCGTTCAATGATAACCGAATATTTTTGGCCCCAATTGGATGATATGGACTTGGAGGACATGTGGTTCCAACAGGATGGCGCCACAAGCCACACAGCGAATGTCACAATCAACCAAGTTTGGAGAACGTGTTATCTCACGAAATGGTCCAGTCGCTTGGCCGCCTCGGTCGTGCGATTTGACGCTGTTAGATTATTTCCTGTGGGGCTACGTCAAGTCTATGGTCTATGCCAACAAGCCAGCGAAGATTGATGAACTTCGTACGAATATCGAACGTGAAATTGCAGCAGTATCGGCCGATTTATGCTTGAAAACCGTCGAAAATTTGGTGCAGCGTCTGGACTTCTGCAAGCGTGCCCGTGGTGGCCATGCAAAAGAAATCGAGTTCCATACATAATGGCATCAAACGTACTTTCACAGGAATAAAGAACTTCATTGATATCTAAAGCCGTTTTTGTTTTATTTAAAAAAAACTTTTGTAGCGCTCTTATTGAAAAATCCGATAACTATAGAAGTGCAGACACTGAGTGCCAGATGGCGTATGCAGCTAAGTATGAGCCAACAGTCAAGTCAACTGACTTATAGTGGCAGGAGTGGTGTTTCAAATTTTAATTAACAGGAAAAACGGCTTACCCATAGCTACAATGCCAGGATAGAAGCTTGTCGAAACGAGAGTGGAAATATTATAGAAGATACACAGTTAGTGCTGAGAAACTGGACAGAATACTTTCCTAGATTACATAACGGAAAAGGCTGCCAACATTTCTTTCATTAAATTTCAAAAATACTATATCGAATTTCCCTCCACTCAATTTAAACTAAAGTCATATAAGACTTCTGGTGCCCAATCCAGAACCATTGAAAGCAGTGGAAAAGGACTTGGTAAGGAGCATACACAAACTTATCAGCAAAATTTGGTCCGATGAAAGTATGTCCGAAGAATGAAACAAGAAGACGTTTATATTCTTCTCGACAATCCTGTGTGATGCTTAAGGCCTTTTATCAATAACCTGATTGACTCCTACTTGCAAGGAAGTCAACCATCACGTCGATCAAATGATCATACTCCTATCCCTTTTGGAAAAAAAAAAGGAATAAGGACGAATTATACGTAGCCATGCCGCTTTTCGGCATCCTTACAAAACTTGTCCGTTTGTTCACGATGAAATCAGTTGAAGGTGGAAGTGGAGAGATCTGGTTTATCTGTCAAAATTGGCAAGAACACCACCGAACACATTTATGTTGTATTCTAAAGTTTGAGGTGTAAGACAAGGCGATGCAAAGTACCAGTCAACAACAAAGGTACAATTTATCAAAACTCCGTTCAATTACTTATTTATGCAGATAGCATAGATTATTATCTGCAGAACTCCTAGTAAGCGAGTTATGCCTGGCACATTTGTCAGTATTGAATGGGACTGGTTATTAATAAGGCCAAGTAGACGAATAATATAATTTCTGAAGGCTTCTCCAACCTATGATCAACCTACGCTAACATGTACCCTTGGTTAACTTTTACTTGTTAGACCGAGAGCCCACAGCAATTTTTGGATGTGTTTGATAACAAAAAATAATTAGCATAATTCGATAGGCCTTTTATAGTTTTTAATAAATGTGAACGTCTTGCATACTCTAGTGGGAGCAATAGTGCATTATATAGTGCATCAAGTATGCAGTTCTTTCCAAAGTCTAAAAAAAATTTATTATTGTACGTATGAAAATTAAATTTCCAAAAAACATATTGAGCGGTTTTTGAGTTATCGAATTTTCCAAAAAAAAAAATACCTTTTTTTCAAAAATTCGGAAAATATTTTTATTTTAAGTTTTGAAATGCAATGTTTCTTCATCGAATATAAATTGAATCAACTTAACGATGAATTCAATCCTGGTCCAGATGGTCTCCCTGCCATACTTCTAAAAAAATGCTCTTCCATCCTTTCTCTTCCCCTCTCAAAAATTTTCAGCCTTTCCCTAAATAAAGGAGAGTTTCCTGAGATATGAAAATTATCTTTCATAACCCCTATTCACAAAAAGGGTCCGAAGAGCGATGTTAATAATTATCGTCCCATTGCCAAACTTTCACACATACCCAAACTCTTTGAAAGTATTTTGTATGAAACCTTAAGTTTCCACTGCAAATCTCTCATCTCCCCCTCACAACATGGCTTTCTCAAATGCCGGTCTACAAACACTAACCTTGTTGAATTTGTATCCGTCACCCTTTCAGCCTTAGAAAAAGGCTACGAAGTCGATGTAATCTCAACCGATTTCAGCAAGGCCTTCGACAAAATTTCCCATAAGCTTATTCTTTTCAAATTGTCCACTCTCGGCTTTGAACCCTCTTTGTTACAGTGGATCTCTTCTTACCTTGAAAACCGTTATTACAGCGTTCGATTTAGATCTGCCACATCATGCCCTTTCTTAGCTACCTCCGGTGTCCCCCAAGGCAGCCACCTCGGCCCACTTTTGTTTATTCTTGCTATTAATGATATTGATAGGGTCATCAAACATTCTTCTGTCTCTCTGTACGCTGATGATACCAAGTTTTTCAAGACCATTTCCTCAACACATGACTCTTCGCTTATTCAAAAGGATCTAGACAGTTTTTCAGTTTGGTGTCTAAAAAATTGCATGGAGCTTAATGTCGTCAAATGCCAATCAATTACTTTTTCACGCAAACGTAACAAATCTCCTCCCCGTCTTTACCTGCTCCATAATCAACCCATACCCACAGTTGATAATATTCGTGACCTTGGCATTTTATGTGACCCAGAGCTTAATTTTCTCACTCACATAGACGATATCATTCTCAAAGCAAACTCAGTGCTCGGTTTCGTCAAAAGATGGTCCAAAGAATTCTCCAACCCCTACGTAACCCGGTCCTTATACATATCGTTTGTTCGTCCACTGCTAGAATACGCCTCTCAAGTTTGGAGCCCTTACCAAATTACTCATATTTCCAGAATCGAAAGCATCCAACGTCGATTCCTACGCTTTGCTCTTCGAGGTCTATCATGGAACAATCCTCTGATTCTGCCTCCCTATCTAGATCGACTTAAACTAATCAATCTGAATTCGTTGGAAGAACGAAGAGAGATATCAGACATTCTTTTCATTCATCGACTACTCTCCGGTTCCGTTGACTGCATGTCGCTCTACAACTCCATCTCTCTCAATACTAATCCCCGTAATACACGAAACCCTCGTCTCTTTTATATACCCACCCACCGAACCTCTTACGGCTCCAACGAACCTGTCTCTCGCATGCTACGGGCTGTTAATTTAAACATATGCTTCTTCGACTTTAACCTGAGCACTCTTTCCTTAAAACTCCTGCTTCTGAACCGTCCTCCCCCTCACTAACCTTAGCTTAAGTTCTTAGTTTTTAAGTTAGATTAAGAATTAGCTTGTATTAAGCCGAATAAATGGGGGTTTTGCCCCCACCAAAATTAAAAATTAAATTCTTAAACTTTTTAGAAGCATCTGTATACAAATTTTCACCACAATCCGTTATGTCGATAATGAGAAATTCAAAATTAGAAAAAATGGTTCTATGATAGGTACAAGCTGTAATATCTTAATTTCAATTTTTTTATAAAATTAAAGATCAAAAAAATTAAGAAAAGAAATGTTATCAAAATTGTAGGCGCCGTTTTCGAGAAAAATAATGAAGCTGAAGATCGCTGCATCCGAATCTATCTTTTCATTTGGGATAGCATATCTCGATAACTATCAAAGATATTATAACATTTTGAACGCCAAAATGTTGGGCGGAAATTTTCCTAGGGGCATATCCGTTACTTTTTTTAAATTTTATCTCGTTATATTTTATTTTAGTGAGTTTTAAAACTTTTTTGAGACAAACAAATTTTTAGGAGACGATATAGACCGCAATAATTTTTTTAGAAATAAAATAAATATGACCCAATGTAGAATATACGTTTCTCTAGAGATAAAATTTGAAAAAAGTAACGGATATCGCCCCTAGGAAAATTTCCGCCCAACATTTTGGCGTTCAAAATGTTCCAATATGTTTGATAGTTATCGAGATATGCTATCCCAAATGAAAAAATAAATTCGGATGCAGGGATCTTCAGCTTCATGAAAAATACGATTTTTGAAAACCATTTCTTAACATTTGTATGGTGGGGGTACCTATATTTTCAGGTAAAATATTTTTTTTTTCTCACATCTTGTAGATTATATTGAGAAACTTTTATTAATCAAGTTTAAAAAAAATCTAGCATGGAATTTTCGAAATGTTTTGGAAAAAAAAATTAATTTTTTTTTAAAAATAAACTTTTTCGAAAATTTGAATATACAATACTATTAAAATTTTTAGGGAGCTTTAGCAAACAAAAAATTATCAAAATCGGTGGTACCGTTTATTGAGAAAATCAAAAGCCAAAACATTGGTTTCATAGGGGTATCCTCAATAACCATTTTTCGGAAAAATTTTTTTCAACCATTTCCTAGCTGTTACTAAAGGATTTTTTTGTCTTTGTTTTTAAATTTGTCGAACAGATTTTGAAAAAAAAAATATTTATAAAATTTCAAAAAAAAAATTCGTATGGCAGGTAGATACCGTTATTTTTGGTCTTAAAAAAAAAGAAAGAATTGCGAGATCTACTTTTTTAGCCTTCGCTATCATCGTAATGTAAGCTTAGATCAAAATCTCGAGTTCTATTTTTTTCCGAATGCATAACTTGCTTTATAGTACCTATAAGTCGCAATTAAAAATGGTTCTATGGTTGGTACTTTTAGTATATACAAATAACTGAATTTCGAAACAGAATGAAATAGAAAAAATTTTATCAAAATTATAAGTTATTTTATCGAGAAAAATACGATTTTAGCATTTACTAAGTACCGGTATGGCGGTATTTTTTCTGGATAAAAGAAAAATATGGCTCTAGATCTTGTAGACGCTGCGCTGTTAAAAACTATTATTTGTGAAATTTCTAAAATATTTGAAAATTTGAATACACAATACTATTCAAAACTTTTTAAGAGCTTAAGTATACACAAATTGATCGAAATTGGTTCTAACATTTTTGAGAAAATCGAAAATAAAAAAAAATTGCACGACTGGGTCGCACGAACTAGCTCTTATGTTAACGACTAATAATTTTAAAAATTAATGTTATTAGGGAAAACTATTTATAAGCATGGGAATAATTTTTCAGTCTCCTAGTAGTGAGAGATAGAAACAGAATGCTTTGTGATTTCTTAAGGAAATATAAATTTATGCAAGAACAAAAATTATAAAATTCTTGAAACACTATTAAGAAAAAATCTTAGTACTTCAATTTGATGTACGAATAAAATAACATTGTTTTTGTACATTATATTTACCCGGTTTTGAAATATCGATTATTTTAAAAAAAAAAACAAAATACATATATTCATTTTTAGGTTTTGAAATACATTTTCGAGAATTTCGAAAAATTTCTTAACATTTATATGTCTCCCACATCTTTAAGATTGTATTAAAAAACTTTTAATTAACAAATTTTCAGAAAATTTAGCGTGACGTTTTCGAAATATTGGGTTTTTAAAAAATTTTTTTGGAATTTTTTTCTTAAATCAAAAAAAAAATTATTCAAGCCAATGGGGTGCATTTAGAATACATGAAATGACCAAAATCGGTTGAACCGTTTTTGAGAAAATCAAAAACAAAAAAATCGTTCTAGGGGGTTACTATTAATAACTATTTTTCGAATTTTTTTTCAGCATTACCTAGCTTTAACCAAATAAAAATTTAGATTTTTTTAAATCTGTGAAATAGTTTTTGAGAAAAAAAATATCTCATAAAATTTCGAAAAAAGATTCGTATGAATCTTTAAAAACGACATCTACCAAGCTGTAGTTGAACAGACACACGGAATTGCGAGACCCAATTTTTTCATCTTCGCTATTAGCGTAAAGTCAACTTTGATAAAACTCTCGAGTTCGATTTATTTCACGAATACCTATACATAACTTACCTTATAGCACCTATAAGTCGCATTTAAAAATTTTATAGTTTTCAGAAATTGAATGGTGCATACCGAAATTTTTTAAAATCAAATTATGTTATATTATATGACACATCATTAGTGCCTATTTTTGAACTATATTTAAGATTCTAGAAACAAATATTTTTTGTAATGAAAAATAACGTCGCCTTAAGATCTTCAAAACCACCCGTTAAGAGAAATCTTATTTTTCTCGAAAATGAGTTTTTTCTGTATCGCTTAATTTGTACGATCTATCTATCATTCATATGTTCCACACACATTAATGTAAACAAGCATTAACTAAATTGACCAGTAGAGACCGTCAGAACTTTTGCTGACTAGATTACTCTTAATCACTCAGCAAGTCCGCCACAAGGATTACACCAGGTGACAATGCATTCTCTAAAAGTACCGTTTGGTATGGATTTCTGGCCGGCGCCGTCATTAGTCTGTACTTTTTCAAAAACGATACCCTTAAGGTGAATATATTAGAGGCCATAGTTCAAATTCAGCAGGATCTATGCGTGAGGGCCATTGTTTAAGATGATTTACTGACCAATTTGTAATTTATAGTCACTGAAATTTTGGCAATGGGACAACAAGGTTACATTAGTTTTCCGACGTTTTGGCAGTGGTTTCTAACCTTCTTCTCTTTTCTTTTATTAATACCCGACGCAGAGCTTGTTCTATTCCATTTCAACCCTTTAATATAGGGGAAAAAGGTTAAGACCTCCCCAAATTCTAAAACATTGTGCTCGAATTCAATTTATCAAAAAAGCCACCCACTTATGGTTTTCAATGTAAGATAAAACTGGCGCCTTAGCTTGAGACCAAAACTAACCCTTTGGAACAAGTAAATCGATAGGTGTAAAATCAGGACATTTACTAAAGTGCAATGCTCCGTTGTGTAATGGATTCATATAATGGAGTCTATAAGAATAATAAAGCCAAAACAAAAAACTCTATCGAACCCACAATATTTTCCAATTAAATTCTTATGTAAACGTCTACCACAACTTGCACATTATCCTAAACACACAAATCAGACTTGGACAAGGCAAAATATGAATATGCATAAACATAAACAAAAACAAAACCCCAACTGGGCTAACCGAAGGACTAATTTTGTTCCTGCAAAAGTAAAAAGTTTTAATCTTCCTGACTTACAGTTATCTTACATAATTCCAAGACAAAGACCATTTGGACGGACATCACGACGGACAAGAACATGCCAGGCGAAGGAATTTCTCTAGATGATGGAATCTAAGCACAATAACATCATCATCATCATCATCTTCATCATAACCCGGAGTTCGTTCACACTCCTGTTTAGTTTGTCCCGCCATAGAATAATGAAGTCACGTTGATGATGACGATGACGATGATGATTACACAGTGTTGTTGTTTCGTGATAATGGTGGTCATTTGTTTGACGGCAAAAGAAGTCCAGGTGAAGGAAGCCAGAAGGGATACACAAGATCCAGTGTTGGCTCTGCAAACCATAATGGGAAAATTAATTTTCATTTATGACGAAGAAGTCCCGTCACTACGTACGGGCTGGCGTCCAATGAAGGGAAGAAGTTGTAGCTATTAGAAAGCAGTAGTCTAGGAGCGGTTGTCTTAAGTCCAGCATAGTAGTACCTATATAGGAAATTCTATCAGCTCCTGCTTGTTAAAAACTCTAAGAGATTTATTCCAACATGATATGGTTAAATAGTGTCTGTCAAGACGTTGTTCTAACGTCTCTTGCAATCCCGTGTGGAGTGCAAGTCTTTGTTTTTGTGATTTTGATTGCTCAATAGGTGTGCAACGAAGGCTTACTCTAATGAAAAATTGCTAAAAGTTTCTAATATCGTCCACACGCAAAGGAACAAAAAGTACATAAGACCAGTCAAGAGATGGGAACACCTTAATTACTATGATACCAAGAACCCGAGTCGCCTTTATGTTGCAGGAGCTGAACTATACAGCAGAAGCAGTTATAAAAGTGATATAAAAACTTCGATTCAACTTTTGCGTGTTTGTTCATATTTATCAAAGTTATGTGCAACGATAACACAACGACACGGCAGGAATTACAGCTCATGAGGCTTGGAAAGACCTGGAATCTCCTTACTTGGCATATTTACATTATTGCCACAGAGGCTTGTGGGAAAACAGGAAATTGTGGACATTGGACATTGAGATGATAGAAACGCAAAAGAAATGTTGGGTTGTTTGATGAATACTTTGGTTAATTGTATTTTTTTTTAAATTTGCACACACTCAAGAGTTATGACTACCCTTAAAATGCGACGGTGCAATATAGTGTGAGCGTTGAGGTAAATTGGAGGGGATTTAATGAGGGGGGAAAATCGAGAAGGGCTAAGTATTCCACATTCTAGTTTTTGAACTAGATAGATTTAGATAGATTAGATTTTATTCAACAGATATTTAGTTGCTTACATTTTCTTTTTACACTTTTCTAATTAATGAATAATTAAGGGCGTGACAAGTTTTGTCGTTTGCCAGTTTTTGAACTACCTTTTTACTAAATAAAAAAAACTTATTTTGACTGATAGAAATCTTTATTTGGATCTTTACAATTTGTTCTGTTAAATGGAGAAGCTGATATCGACACAAAATCGTCCTCTTTGTTGTTCAGATTGAGGATGCTTTGATTCACACGTGACGGAAGGTTAGCGGCCATTACCTGAAGCATTGCACTTTGTACGTGATCATGTACATTCGATTCGACTTCGACCTATAAGTGCCAGAATGTTTAATTAATTGGCGCGACACGATTAGAAAATGGACGTCGAAATTCACGCTACGTTAACACTACCGACCGATTATTGGTAAAAAAAATCAACACAATTATTCCACGCTCTTGCGGAGTATAGCGCTCTATTGCTTGTCTGTTTCCGTTTCAGTTTTTCAGTTCCACATTCGAAAAAAAGGGTTGTGAGTCTAGAATCGAATAAAAAGGTTGAGAGTACTGTCATCAGTGAAACAATGAAATGGATTTGAAATTTCAGATAAAAGATCATAAGTGAAGTTAAAAAGTGTGTTGGTCACAAAAGGGAACCTTGGGGGACACCAGCATTTGTTTTTTGACTATCACACTTAAAACATTCAAAAACAACTCAAATTGAACGGTCAGAGGCAATTAATTACCCAAAGACGAAGAGACTCATCGATGACAAATGCACGCACTTTTGATAAAAGAGACTCGTGCCAAACTCTATCAAATGCTTTAGAAATACCCAATGCAGTAACCTTTGTTTTACCAAAATGATGTTAATATTGGTTCCATTAGTTCACCAGTGTGGACATGGACATATTGCTATGAAAGCCATTAAAAAAGTCATTAAAGAGCTTTTGTCCTTCGGGAGATATGTCTTGATCAGATTGTTGGTTGACCAGACTTTCCATGACCTTGGAAAGAAGGTTAAGGTAGGTTAACGTGGCTACCAGCAAGAGAGCTGACACACTTTCCAATGAGGTGATCCATTGTGGTACCACATTGAATCTTTGAAACTTTCTTCCTAATCGTTCAACCAATTGCTTCATAAGGATGAAACAAGTGAGATTGCATCTATCAATATTTGCCAAATCATTATCCCAGATTGAGTCTACGTCTTTGGGATAAAAGATGAAATGTTCAGAAAAAGTGAGGAATCGATTCCTCCTGTTCTTCATCAATCCAGCTTCTGCAGAAATCTCTAGAAAAAATTCCAAGCAGCGTTGCGTGCTTGCCTGTCAAACAGCGTCATGTTACTCGTATAACACAAATTACGAAGTCCAAGTGTGCATTCTGTTTGAAGATATTAAACCTTAAGAGCACTTCTAATTAGTGTTGGGACTTCTACCACTCTTTTCAGTTCATGAAAACCTACCACCTAAAATTCTAATTCTACCACTTTTTCAACTCACCTTTCATCTATCTTTTTACTTTACGATATAACATTCGACCTAACCACACCTACAATTTTGTTAGGACCATAAGTTGAGGGAGCAGTAAAAGATTATCTTTTTGGGTTATTTAAGCTAGAAGACTCAACAAATTGTAGAAACTTTAAAACTTTCTAATATTCCAGTTCAAAACATGATTGGATTTTCTTTAGACAATGCTGCTGTTATGACGGATTCATTAAGCGGTGGTTCACGTTTAAAAAATATTAATCCTAATATTTTAACGATTGCATGTTCATATCATAATTTAAGTTTCTGCTCTGCTTATGTTGCTAAATGTATACCTAGGCAAATAGAAAAATCATAAAGGGATATATATTTCATTACTTTCCAAAAAGCACTTGGGGTTAATAAGCATCAAATTTTAAAGGTTTGCTTTTATTGGAAATGGTCTTAAAAAGAATCATAGAGTAGTGGAATCCCTCGTTTAATTTTTTATACTGCTCATTTGACGAACCTATTTCTAAGGATTCACAAATTTTTGATTTTTTAAAAAATAAAGACAATTTAGTTTTTTTTGAAATTTTTGTCAATAAATCTGAAAATTATAAATGAGTTAAACAGAATATTTCAATCAGAGAACACAAAAATACTATACTTTTTGATCGAAAATATGAATACGTTAAAACTAAATATAATGAAAAAATTTTTAAAGTCCGAAAATATTAATATAAATGTAAGAACCTATTTACCACATTCTCAAATGTATTTTGGCCTTCAATGAAAGGTGCTCATTAGAAAATGACATTGATGAACAAAATCTAATGGAATTAAGAAATGTGCTGTGCAGCTATTATGTCGAATTATGTTTTCAAATTGGAGAAAGATTTAACTTTTCAAACGATAAATTAAAATTATTAAAATATTTAAATTCAAAAAACGTCATTGATGGAACAATGCCATCAGTTTAAGGCCTGACGAGACCTTTCCCCCCAAATATAACGAACCTAGAATTGATAAATGATGAGTGGAGAAAACTAATTGGAGAAAATCATTCCAAATTTTTAAAACTGATGACATTGTTTCACAATGGCGTTTGATAAAGAATTTAAAAGATGGTATGAAAAATTTTTTGTTTGAAAACATTTCTTCATATGTTGGAGCTTTGTTGCTTACCACATAACAGTGCTGTTGCGGGACGTAAATATTCCGATTTGAAAAATGTAAAAAATGAAAAAAGAAATAAATTGGAAACAACAACTGTTCACAACATTTTAGCTGCAAAGGATATATTTATTTTTAATTCAAACGGCTCACTGTGGTCCAAAAAGGGAAATTTCGTGGCAAAAATACTAATTTCGATGTTTTATTTTTAAAGTTTTGTTTTTTATTTCTAATAGAAATATAAACGGAGCTTCAAAAACAGCAAACAAAAAAATTTTCCGCTAACTAGTTTGACTTATAGAGCTTTTCAAAGTTGGTCAATTTCGTTCTAGAGTTAAAAAAAAACAGAAAAAACTAACTTCTTTGTTTTCGTATTTGAAATTTTGGCATATTAAATGTAAAATATTAATTTTCTATAGTTTATTCTAGTTTTAATATTTGTGCGTAAATCAAAATTTTAATTAAAAAAAATAAAAAAATATTTAATATTTTTAATAAATAAAACAAAAAACACCCTTTTTTAGCAGATTTTTTCGGTTTGAATAGAGCTACAAAAAAATACTCGTCAGTTTGCGCGGAAAATTGACCATGATAGTTTACCCTAACTATTTCTTAAACCATATGCAAAATTGTAGCTGCAACTATTTGCAACCTTCAGAGATATTGTAATTTGTTTAAAAAAAAGTCGTGTTCCCAGTGCTGACCTTTTGGTTTTAAAAGCGAATTCCCTTATGGAAATTTTCAATTATTCTATTAATTAAAATAGTTAAGGACGTGAAATTTTCTTTTTAATTAGAAATCGTTTTATTACTATCTTGATTCTGACAAAAAAAACCGCCCACTTCTACGCCCTTTTTATACAAATGCCAATTATTATTTAATAAAAATATTAAATATTGTACACAAACTATTGATTACTTTATTGAACATTAAATTTTTTAATCCGCCCACTTTAACGACCCTCTTTGAATAAATTCCCCTTAACTTAAATTATTGTAAATATTTATTGATCTTTTTCTAATAGTATCTAAACATAGATTAACTTGCCAAAAGAAAAGGATTAATAGCTTTATTGCCTACTCCATATAAAAAGTTGAAAGAATTATTTAATTTTGGATTATTATTTTATGATCTAATAAAACAGGTAGGAATAATAATTTTCTTCCGATACCCGATATTGTAAAGCTTAAATTTCACAGGTAAAATAATCCTTGTGCATATACATTATGGAGGTATATATAAATTATGACAATGGATATATGTTGTTAGTTTTCAAGAGGCTTAACTGACAAGTGGAGTTTGCAAATTAAATATCAATATGAATATTTCAAACAGAACAATTTTTGAACATTTTATCAATGTTTCGAATTCTGAAGAATTTGTAATTCTGATCCAAAACCAATACGAAGATATAAGTGACAACGATGAAACGAAAAAGAAACTCCAAAGATTATACGCATCATTTAAAAAAAAAGTGGATTGACTGTTTTAGAGTTAAAACAAGATTTCTCTCAAAATATGAAGAATTTTTGAATGGAGCATTTACAATCCACTGTAATGAAATTGAAGACAGTGACGTGCCAAGTACATCAAGAGGAAGGCCTTCGAAATCCTTAGATACATGTTCAGTATATACCAAAAGGAGGAAATTATTGGAAACTACGGGCCATATTTCGACTGAAAATGTTTCCACAGCTCTGAGTATAAAATATAAATAGGAACACGAAAAGATAAAAGCGGATATCACAAAAGCAGTTTTTAATGCAAGCCCATTGCGAGTGCAACGGATAAAGGAGAGTATTCCCACACCTCAAAGGGATCCAATAAAATTCGATGGTCCCACTGCGCTAGCCTTGTTCTTGGATATGGGGCTTTCTAAAGAAAAATATAATTTGATGAGAAAATCATTAAGAAGCCATAACGTTGATGTGTTTCCGAGCTACAATTTATTAATGGAAGCTAAAATACAAGCAACTCCATCAAATTTGATAGTAACAGAAACTTCTGTTGAAGTGAATCTCCAAGATTTGGTGGACCATACAGCAAAGAGGATTTTAAATAGCCTAGTCAATCAGGATCTTCTTTTACTTCCAACAAATCTTACTTTGATGAGCAAATGGGGATGCGATGGATCTTCCGGACAAAGTGCATATAAGCAAACAATAGTTTCAGAAGATGGCCAGGTAATATCTGATGCGAACATGTTCATGGCATCACTTGTTCCACTTCGTATAAAAGGTGAATCAACCGAATATTGGAAAAAACCAAGGCCGTCATCAGTTCACTTTTGCAGACCGATTCTTTTTAAATATGCAAAGGAGTCAAGTGATATTATTCAGACAACTGTCAGAAATATAAGGAACCAAATAGAAAATTTGAGGCCAACTGTAGTGACTGTTGCTGAAGAAAAAAATGTGATGGTTCGACATGAGTTTTTTCTAACCATGATAGACGGGAAAGTGTTAAATGAACTAACAAATACAAAATCAACATTGTCATGTCCAATTTGCAAAAGCCACAAAAAAATTTTCCAAAAGAAGACGATTCAGCCGAAGCAGATGAGAGGTACTACGAATTTGGAATTTCACCATTACACGCTAGAATAAGATGTATGGAGTTCGTTCTTAAACTAGCTTATGGACTATACCAAGAAGATGAGACAACCGACAAGAAGGAAGCCGAAAGAAGAAGAAAAGCGGATATTCAAAAGGAATTTAGGGAACAACTCGGGTTAATCATTGATACGCCAAAACAAGGATTCGGTAACACAAATGATGGAAACACTTGACGAAGATTTTTTGAAAATCCAGAAGTTACGTCAGCTATAATCCGAGTAGACAAGGATCTTATAAAGAAACTGCAAGTTATTTTAAATGCGCTGTCATCTAAAGAATCTATTAATGTAGATAAATTCAACGAGTATACCAAAGCCACTTCGGATCTTTTAAAAGCCAAGTACAGCTACAAACTCCTGACACCAACTCTGCACAAAATTTTGGACCATGGAGGGGAACTTATAAGACATCAAATTTTGCTAATCGGGGAGTTTTCAGAAGAAGCACAGGAATCAAGGAATAAGGACTACAAGCGATATCGATACTCAAATACATGCAAAGTCTCACGGAAACGACAAAATGAAGATTTATTTAATATGATAGCTATATCATCAGATACACTTGTTTCATCTTTAAGACACGTTAGATCAAAAAAAGAGCTGAAAAAGAGTTACTGCCCAGAACTAATAGGTCTATTAATTGTTGAAAATGATCACGATGCCGATGAATTTTTTTTCTGAAAATTAGATCTATAGTAGTTAATTGTAAACAAATATTTATAAAGTATTCTATTTTATTTTGTTAATATAAATTTTATATTCTATTTGTTTTTTTTTTTTTATTTTTTTCGTCCGTTTACTTTTTTCCTTCACTGTTTCATATAAAATATATAAGTCAAACAGTTTATAGAATAAACTGATGCCCCACAACATGTGAAAAAATACTGTTTTATAATACTCCTTAAAAAATATTTCTGAAATTGGTGCGTTAACTTTAAGCATCCACTGTTGTTATGAATTCACTTGAATAGTCAAAAACTTTTATTTTACAAAGTTTTAAAAACTTAGGACTGTTTTTAAAAGGTTGACTTTCAGACTTTATTCTGTTAACTCCTTTTTCTAAGAAAATCTTACATCAACCAATTCTTCTGAAACACCCTGTAAAGTAATTTTCTTAAAATTCACAATTTGTATAGCCTTGGAAATTACCTTTAAGGGAAAAAAAATTGTTGCTATAGCTTCACGTGTTCAAAAGTTATGATTTTTGTAACGAAAAAAGTCATTTTGGACCACAGTGCGGCTGTTAGAGATTTAAGTTTTTGGTTTCGAACGAGTCTTAAATGAAATTGTATATGTACGTACGAGTATGTATGTATATGACTTGCTTCCAGATATAATGTCATCTTTGAAACATAGAGAACTGAAATGTTATTTACTTTATTTTTGTATTTGATTTATTTTCAACAAAGTTATTGAATATACAATTTGTTACATAAAAATGGCTTTTAATTTCTACCACTTTTTTGACAACCTTTCTACCACTCTTTGGCGTCTGCGAAGTCCCAACACTGGCAGGTACATTTAGTGCGTTCTCTTTTTTGTTTACTTGTATGCAGTAGAAAGAACAAGAAATGTGTCTGCATAGCTACATATGTGTATTGTTATTTGATTGGGATTTAATTTCTAACGATATTTAGTTAAATATTAAATCCCAAAAGTTTAGTGCGAAATAAACATAAGGATTTATGCATTTAACATTGATATCGGGTCCTAAGATCTAAGATCAATGATTTTGTATGTGAGTAAATATAGATATTTTTGGTGCTTTGAAGTACGAAAGTGTGATCTTGTTTTTCTTTTTATTTTTATTTGTATCTTAGGGTGGTCCTTCTTTAAAACGAGAAAACTACATTGAGTTTTTAAATGTATTGAAACAATACGAAACGGCAACGGGTTTTAAAGGTACGAGTATGTACCTCAATGGCGAAATTATTTAATCAAAGCGGTTAATTACTTTTAAACAGTCAAACATCAACAAAAATTAAACAATCAGATTTTGTTGCTTTTATGCTTGATGAGTCTTCTGATATTCAAATGAAATCCCAATTATCCGTTCCGTTGTGTTTCTTTAAAAAGAAAATCCATAAAACTTTCGTTGGATTTATTGATGTAAGCTCTGGAGGAACAGCAGAAGATTTGTTTCAATTAGTTACAGCCCCAGCTTTGATTGTAAAAGGTTGACTGAAAATTCCTGAAAAGCTTTGAAACTGTTTTTCTTTTGAATTTGTTTTCAAAATTATTTTCACACTCAGATAGGCCTGCTTTTTAATACACTTTAAAACGCCAATTTAGACATTATATTTTGTATAAACTAAATAAATTTCTTTAAATTCTAAGAAACGAAGGGTTTCAGGAAATTTGGAAATCAACCTTGTAGGCTGTTTAACACGTCAATTTGATATAAATGAAACAAAATACAGGATATTATTCTTTGAAATAGTTAACAATTTAGGCATGCAGACATCAGAAAGGCTTGCATCCTTTGACAAACTGAAATATTTCGATTTACTGAACGGGAACAAATTTATTAAATATCGCAAAAAAAAAAACTTTTCCTGAAGAAGTAATTAAAAATATAATTGCTGACCAAACATATTTGAATTTACTCAATTAAAGAATTAATTGGCTGTTTTTCTATGAAGATACAGATGCTATGCAGTGTTGTGTGTAACACCCAAAAACCAAAGAGTGCAATTTTGACAGCCGTGGTGAACACATGTGTAACCTAACCTGAAAGTGCGCTGCGTATATATTAATCCTATTAAATTTATTAAAAACATTCGATCGGGCATATACATGTCCAAAAACTATATCACTTAATTTATTAGACATAAACAATTAAATTAAAGTGGAAACTATCTTTAATAAAACCCAAAGCAGTGCTCCAGACTCCGTTCTGGAGCACTTGGCAAATTTAAGCAATTCCTATACGGGTACTAGTGTAGGAAGAGTGATTAACCAAAAATTGCAACCATTCCAAGATCTCAATACACTGAGTTCGCGTGCAAGTGAAATGACATCTATTAATCCGAACAATAATGCCAGTACCAGTACGGCATTAGGTATCGAAATCGATAGTGAGTTTCCTATGGAAAACAATTGGACAACTGTGTTATCAAACTTGAAACATGCTGCCAAAAGTTTTAGCAAAAAACGAAAACTTGACGACGATAATGTTGAGGTTCATAATCAATCAAATTTATCCAACAACACTTATTATGCACTATCGGGCTTAGAGAATCCCTCTGACACTATACCCGATCCGAAGAGGACCAAAAATGGCCAGAATGTAAACAGCAGAACTCCAAACAACAACGAGGGACACACCAACAATCAACCAACAGAAGAGGACGATCCTCCGCATGCCTCCAACATTGTCGTAAGCAATAAAAATTTCTGTCCACCAATTTATATTTTTGGTGCAAATTGTAGCCTAATTACTGATCTTTTAAATCTTGCTGCTCTCGAGTGTAAAGCAAATAGCATTAAACATAAATTTGTGAACTTAGGTTATAGGAAAACCAAGGTTTATGTAGATAATGTAGAAGTTCATAAATTAGTTATCGAAAAACTCAGGGGAACAGGCATTGGTGCTTTTACTTTTTCACCAAAAGAAACAAAGCGTGCATCCATTTTGTTAAAAGGTATTGACGGTGATACTCATCCAGATTCAATTAAAAAGGCTTTGAACGAAGCGTTACCTAATGTCAAACTCAGTAAGGTCACTCAATTTTCTACGGCAAAAACAAAAGAACAAGGTCTCAAACTTAATATTTTCGTTGTCCAACTAGAAGCTGGAGAGTCACTCAAAGACTTAACCAAAATAAGATTCCTTCTCCATCAGAGAGTATTTTGGGAGAAAAAACAAAATCGGTCAGTAATAAGATGTTATCGCTGCCAAAGATTTGGTCACACTGGTGATTGTTGTTCATATAATAGCCGCTGTGTCTTGTGCAGCGAGTTTCATGATTCTGAACTATGCATCAATTCTGTTAAAGAACTAAAAGAGAAAAATGAACCGATTCCTCCTCTTAAATGTGCGAACTGTTTTAAAAATCACTCGGCAAACTCTCCTGAGTGTGAAGCTTATGTCAAATACAAAGAGAAGCAAATGCTTACTGTTGAAAATGCAAAGTTTATGGCAAACAGAGCGAGAACTCAGGTTATTAACTCAATAAACACATTTACTGACAAACATATCTCTTTCGCTGATATGGCGAGAAATCAACCAAAATTAGGTATACCTCCTAAGAAGCAGTCAACTCCTAAATTGACAAGCACCCCACTTAAAGAAAAAAATTCTCAACCCAATAATATTGCCGAATTTCTTGATGAAGCAAAAACTTTATTTAATATTTCGTTCACCGAACTGTTGTACAAAATCAGAGAATTCTGGCCAAAATACCAGAAACTTCAAAATAAAGAAGACAAGATGTTTGCATATCTTGAATTCGTAGCCTCAATCGTTATATGATGGATTCAAACATGAAACTTAAAATAATCTCTGTAAACATAAATTCCATAATATCAAATGAAAGAAGATTAGCACTAATGACCCTTCTAAAGAATCACAAGCCACAAATTTGTTTTTTATCTGAAACTGTATTGAGCATGAGGCACAGACCTTCATTTGAAGGATATAACTTATTACGCAACGACGATGGCAGGGGAACTGCTATCGTTATTGAAGACAAATTTAAGTTTAAGTCGTTGTCTTTTCATAGCGATATTTTTTCAACATGTCTAGGAGTCCTAATTTGTAAAAATAATTCAGGGGTTACTAAACGAATTCTATTGGGAAGCATATATATACCATCGAATGCAGGACAGGACCTATCTATTGAATTAGAAAGATTAAATAATATAATTAATACTTTTGATGCTGCAATAATTGGTGGTGACTTTAACGGTCGTCATACAACATGGGGAGACTCAGTATGTAATTCAAATGGCAACATTATTTATAATTGGTTTCACAACGAGGCATTCCTCAATCTTGATTTTGTATCACCTTTCAGTCCAACTTATCCGCAATCATCTTCAATTTTGGACTATTTTTTGATATCATGCTCGCTATTGCAGACTACTAATAGCATTAACAATCGCCTCTGCAAAACATTTGCAACATTCTCTGATCATTATGGTATTGAAATAAATCTAGACATCTTTCATGTTTCCCCAATTTTGTTACCACCCCCGACATATATTAGTTTTGAGAGAACTGATTGGGATGTGTTTAGATATCAACTTCACAATAAGCTCTCAAGGATAACAATTCCCACAGATCGAAATATTTCGAATGCAGACATCGACGAATTCGTTGAAAGTGTAAGCCAAATTATCGTATCATGTACTGGAGACAACTCTATTAGCCGAACTGTGAAAGACTTGAAATATAAATACATAAGTGATTTTACAAAAAATCTCTTAAAAATTCGTAATTCATGGCTACGGAAA
Organism: Chrysotoxum bicinctum; assembly: GCA_911387755.1. Lineage (NCBI taxonomy): Eukaryota > Metazoa > Arthropoda > Insecta > Diptera > Syrphidae > Chrysotoxum > Chrysotoxum bicinctum. Next base: position 35,440,648 of record OU426987.1, read on the forward strand.
TTGAAGAGAATCTTTCATAGGGACCTTAATAGATGCAACTTCGAATATAAAGAACTTCAGTCTCAAATACAGTGTCTTGGCAAAATAATAAAACAAAAAGTAAAACAAGATCTTAACCAAGAGTTTAAAGCACGTCTTAATAAAATAAAACCATCACCTTATGCTTTCAAGGAAATTGATAGAATAACAGGAAGAAAACTATTTGGAGCAGATATTGTCAAGGATATTCTGAATATTGATGGACAAGATCTGATTGATATTGAGGAAAAGCTCAGTGCATTTCGAAATTTATATTCAAATCGTTTTAAAGATCGAACATCGTCTTATGATTTAAATGTGAACAGCGATGTCACTTCAACAGTTGAAGAATATGTTAACGTGCATCTTAATATTCCCCTTACTTCGTTTACTCAAGTTAACACCACATCTAATCAAGTTTCTTTACCATTTACGACATACCAAAAAGTTAATATGTTCAGAAGTAGTTTAAATAACAAAAAATCTTTCGGTTTTGATCGCATTTCAAACTTTATTTTAAGAAAATGTCCGAATTCTCTTGACACTATTCTTACTTGTCTTTTTAATCAGTGCATTAATAATGGTTATTTTCCAGATGTATGGAAAACTGCCAAAATATTGCCCATAGCTAAGAAGTATCATGCTTTAAATGTTAAAGATTTTCGACCAATTTCTTTACTTTCCAACTTGGGTAAACTTTTTGAAAAGGTCATAGCAGATTCTTTAGATAGTTTTATTGATGAATCAAACATTATTCCAAACGTACAATTTGGGTTTAAAAAACAACACTCAACTGAACAATGTCTTTTGGTTTTAAATGATAAAATCATACACAATCTAAGGCAAAAAAAATGCACGGTTGTCCTAGATATAGATCTAGAGGCAGCATTTGATTCTATTTGGCATAAGGGACTTATTTTTAAGCTCATTAGGTTGGATTGTCCTAATCCCCTAATCAGGTTGATTATAAACTTTCTTCAATCTAGATATGCATCAGTTGTTATTGGTTCTCAGTCTTCAGAAGTTTTTCCAATAAAATTAGGAGTTGCCCAAGGAACACTACTAGGACCGAAGTTATTTAATATATACCTACATGACATGCCATTTTGCACCTCAGAATCTGAGCCTGAAGCTCTTCTTTATGCAGATGACACGAAACTATTAGCTTCAGATAACAGGCCGGCATACGCGTTAGAAAAAATTCAGAACGCATTACCCACTTTAGTATCCTATTTTAAATCCTGGGGTTTAACCATAAATGCCAACAAATGTGGACTTACTTGTTTCAGGAACGCTTCCGGCAAGGGTCACCGAAAAGCCGTAAGAGAGAGCAAGAACCTTTCTATATCTATCGAAGATAAAACCGTCCCGTTAAAAACAGAAACCAAATACTTAGGCATTCTGTTTCAAAATAAGCTTAGATTTAATAAACACGCAAGAAATGTTTTAGTTAAAGCAAAAACTGCCACTGCTTCTTTAAAAAAACTAATGTCTTCAAAACATCTATCACAAGAAACAAAGATCCTTATGTATAAAACTCTTATCAGGCCAATTATTTCCTATAGCTTTAGCTCCTGGTTTACGATATCACCTACAGCAGCAAAAGAGCTAGAAAAGTTCGAACGAACAATCTTGCGTTTTTGCTGTGGAAAATTTCGTCGACCGAATAAAAAATGGTTTTCTAATTATACTTTGTACAACTTAACTAAAGTGAAACCTTTAATGATCTACATGACATCCTTATTAAAGACGAAACTAGAGTCTATTCAAGACCATCCAAATCCCATTATCAAAAATCTATGGGATACGAATGTAACTGAAAGCACAGATTTCCAGTATTACATATCGCCGTTCAATGCCTTACAAAATGGATCCCAAATCTTAGTACCTCAAATAAATGATAATCTTAAACTTTCTTTCTATGAGAAAGCGTCATTGAATGTTCTCCGGGGATAATTTTAAGAAAATACATAGAACATCATTGCTAAACCATAAACCTTGATAAATTAAAAATTATGTATGTGTTTTAAGTAATCTTACATCTCTTAATTATCCTATTGTTAGATTTTGTATAGATCATAAGTTTCTTGTTCCAATATATTAAATTATATCTTGAATTAAGCAACTTTCTAAAATCTATATTAAACTCTTCAAATGTTATTTTACTTTTTTACTTTGTTAATTAGTTTTAAGTTTGGCCTAAAAGAGCCACTTTGTATGTTAACATGTGCCGGGAGCAAGCATATATTTTGAGAAGAAAGATACATTTAAAAAAAAAAATGTAATTATAATGTTATTTGAAGAAATTTTGTAATCATTTCTTATACTTAACTTTACACAATTTTCAACCAGACATATTTTGAAGTCGGTTGCTTTACCCATGTATTCAAAATTAATCTTGTGAATTCTAGTCTCAATAAAGAAAACTGAACTGACCCAAAAACCAAAAATAAATGTAAACAATAAAAACAGAACCAAAACAATTAATAAAAAAATGTAAACAATAAAAATCAAAACAATAATAATGTAAACATTCATGAACTCGACGCATGTCGACCTACATGTAATTGTGTTTAATCATCAGCCGTCACCAAGCGATACCATCGTGCATTGAACTGATCGTATTACACACTAAGCATGTTCGGTCACTATGCGCCAAGTGCATAAATCGATTTTTGCTTATGACTGCAATCATATGCGACACATTGACTGAGCATTCAGAATGCCTATGAGGAAATACAACCGAAGGTGTATTTTGTCAAGTGGACATTTAATTCTTACGTCATGTGGGACAGTGTAGTGTAGGTCATAGGCAAAATAAATAATTAAAGAAGTAGAACAAGAATATGTATGAAAATGATATTATGTAAAACTAGTTGTAAGTATAAATAGAAGAAAATTTGGAAAATAAAGTTAGTCTAGTTAAAACCTTAACCACGACTCAATTCATTATTAATCGTGCATTTTGATGCTCGGAGACACAAGCGGCCTTTTGGGCTAAGAAATTTTGTTCGTAAGAACTGAAGACCACCTCGTCAACCATTACAGCAGCCAACAGGTACAACATCAGCTGGGCCTTTAAAAACGATAACCCCATTTATTGTCTCGGTCTGGATTGAGGCAAACATCGCAGACAGTTTTTAGCAGATGTAGAAGTAGTTTCCAAACTTATATACTCGTATAAAGTACCAGCTTCAACGGCGTCTATAGAACGCTTCTTTTCTGCAATGAAGGAATTAAAAACGTGAAATCATTGAAAATTTTGCAACCATTGGACGACGAATCGAATTCATGTATCGATACATTTTTAAACCTTTTATCTTATGTTACTAATTTATGAAGTATTGTTTGTCTTTTTTGTCCCTATTAATAAAATTTAAAAAAAAAACTACCATTGGTTTTTTTTTTTTTAAACTTCCTCAGAGCTAACCCAATGCTAGGGATCAGGAATCGCCACTGGTTTTCATAGAATTGACTGCAGCACTAGATTTTTTCGTTCTTTGGACGACTGCAGTGAAGAAAACAATGAGAATTAGTTCAAAATTGTTATAACTTTATTAACTGAAAAAATACTTACTTTTCTATATTTCCTTCTCATGTTGTTTCATGTGTAGCAGCCAATTATAACAAAATTTTGTGATGTATTAAATGTACGAAAAATTGTACATAATGTTAATTTTCTGTATAATACATTTCTGAGAAACAGAATCATACAATATTCCAATATTTCCAGTGTAATCTTCGGTCATACATTGTTGTATGACAGCAGATCTAACAACAAATTTGAGAAACAGAAATCATACAGCAGAACTGTTGATATTATACAATGTACATATGATGTGTATGATTTGAGAAACAGGCCCCAGATTCTAATTCGTGGTGACCAATTTATTTTCTCAAGCAGCTCTTACTTTAGCAAGTTAACATTACTTATTTATTAATTTCAATAAGTTTTCTACCATTTTGCAAAGTTTTTGTAAAGAATTAAGGCTTTTAAAAGTCTCAAACTCCATATGATCTTTTATTGGTCGGTAATTGGTCACTCTCTTGTGAATAGAACTTAACTCTGAGCTCCTGGTGTAGTTGAAGTTTTCACGGATATAGGCCCAAATCATGACCCAAAATTCACCTAGTTGAGGTCTGCGAAAGGTCGATGTTTAATATTGGATGTTTAATATTGGCCCGCACACTCTCATGGACAACGACGATATATTCTGCATCTGCAGATCTTGTGTTTCGCTAACGAAGGGATATTGGCGTATTTTTGACTGAATCGATGGACTGGAATTTATTCACCACATTACGAATCGGAAAAATTATTATGGCGACCGTAAGATAATCATTTGCACATAATGTTGCACGCTTTAACTCTCCATGTTTAACAAGATAAGAATGACATGAAAATGTACAAGTAATTTGACAGACGTAGTTTCAACTAACATCGCTGCTTCTGTTTGCGAGTGACGTCTATTTTTGCGCTTCATCTAAGTACTTTAATATTTGACTTAATCATCATTAAAATTTAACTTGTTGGTTATATATTTTATTTTATTTAAAGTGTTTTTTAATTCGACTTTGTGTTAAGCTAAAAATACAAGTGATATAAAATTAATTAACTAAATCTTTCTTGCATTTTTTCATTCTGTGCTTGACAATTAATCTCTATGAAGTGTTTTTGTTTCTATTTTTGTTTGAGTGAAAAATTTCCAAATAACTATCGTTGTTTTTTTCTCTGGTTTGTGTAATTGCTTGCATACTTTAATGATTTTTATACAATATTTTTCGCAAATTCATTAAAATATATTGCATACTTTTTTTAAGTTTCATTGTATACTTTTGTGTTATATATGGTTCAATTATTATAACCTATGCAAATCACCAGGGCCGTAGTTAATATTGCACCCGAACTTAAGTAAGTTTTAATACACATAAAAAAAAATAAACATTTAAAAAATGGAAAATGTCAGTGGTTACATTAATTCTTTGGAACTAAAAGTTGATAAACTTATTGACGCTGTTGCTCTGATCAATGAGCTACTTTCAAATCTCTGCTTGTCCTCATCTAATGCTGTTACTCCAATGACTCCTAAGATTCAAAATCTAAGAAAGGCGGTATTAACACCCCACAACTCTTCCCTTAAGATAAATGAGCGCCCTGGTCCCTTACGTGTCACTCGCAATACCCTCAAAAGAGCAAATTTAGATCTCTCACCTTTAGTCCAAAAGACAAAGAAACCTACTCTTTCAACAACTGTAACACAACCACCATCTGTGACATCTTTATCTTCAATTCCTGCATCTTCTACATCTTCAACTTCAACGCTTTCACCTAAGACATCTTCATCCTTTTCAACTCCTTCAACTATAATACCATTACCTTCAACATCTATATGTACAAATTCTTCATTTACATCTTCATCTTCTTTATCAACGACTCCATTACCGTTAACATCTATATCTACTACGTGTTCTTCTACGACATCTTCATTAACTACATCTTTGACAACGACACTTTCACTTGCAACTTCAACATCAACTACTTCTTCATCTTCGACAACTTCATCTTTATCTACTGCTTTTTCACCTAAAACGTCCACATCTACTACTTCTTCATCTACGACACCATCTACACCTTTAACATCTACATATGCAACATCTTCATTTATGACTTCTTCATCTTCACCATCTTTATTTACTTCATCTTCATATATTATGACTCCACTTGAAGCATGTTCACCTTCAACGTCTACGACATCTTTAACATCTTCACGAACAATTTCGTCACCACCCCCTTCGTCATTCGCATCAATATCATCTTCATATTGTTTACCGGCTTCTAATACCTCTTCTGCGACTTCTGCGACTTCTGCGACTTCTGCGACTTCTGCGACTTCCTCAATTTCAAAGTTCTCCACAACTTCAGTGCCCCCGTCTTCTACGTTTGTATCGTCAGTAGCTTTACCAAATGGTGATATATTACCTGCAGTTAAATTAAGAGCCGCTGAGAGATTTAAATGCATTTTTCTATTAAATTTACGCTAACACTACCTGCAATGATATATCTTGCATATGTTGATTCTCATTTCACCAACATCAAATTCAAAATTGAGCAGTTACCAACAAAAGGAATTGACTACTCATCTTTCAAACTATTCGTTCCACATGAAATATTCACCCGTTTATTGGATAAGCATTTCTGGCCGGAAAACATTATCATCCACGAGTTCGTTAAACGAAATACTATGAATACTCCTTTTCGAAAGACTTTGACAAGACCAACACACCGTCGTCGTCGCAACTAATTGATATACTCTATCAAAATGTAAGAGGCCTATGGACACAGACTAATAAGGTCTACTACAGCTCTTCAAATTCTTCTCACGATGTCATATCTTTGACTGAAACATGGCTGTTTGGCGAGATAAATGACTCGGAACTTTTTGATTCTTCGTTTAATGTATATAGACGAGATAGACACTCCGATCCGAGTATCAATACTGTCGGCGGTGGGATCCTTATTGCTGTTAAATCTTGTTTTGTGACGTCACTAGTCAATGTTCCTGTTTGTTTGAACGAAGAGTTCCTATGTGTAAAGATGATTCTTTCACAATGAAGCCTTCTCCTTTTTAAACTACATTTTTGAGATAATGAGTTATAATGATGAAGTTATCTGCCTTGGCGATTTTAATCTAACCAATGTATCTTGGAAACGTTGTCCCGATACATACGTAATGGTTCCAACAGGAAATCTATCAATGGATGATTCTCAAACTCTTGACAGTCTAACGTCATTTGGTCTTCACCAAATAAACGACATCAAAAACTCTAACGCCAAGATCCTCGACTTAATTTACACAACAATTAATGCCGGTATTTCACTTGACAGATCAACTGATCCTCTAGTGAACGAAGACTCTCATCACCCAGCACTTCTATTCAAAACTTTGAAATGAATAATCAGGATCCTGACAATGTTTTTAAATTTAACTTTAAAAAAACTGATTATACTAAATTACATAACTTGCTATCTTTAATTGACTGGTCATGCCTTTGCTCTTGTTCAGATATTAATTCAATGGTTTTGAAATTTTATGACAAAATATTTGATTGTTTTTTAGTACCTGTTCCTCTAATATCTATTAAATCAAAATCTCTTGCTCCTAGCTGGTATGATAGTGAACTGCGAACATTAAAAAACCGTAGAAATAAACTATGGCTTAAATACAAACAAACTGGACTAGTTACCGATTTTAATATTTATTGTGAGGCCAGAAATATTTTCAACAGAGAATCAAGTATTAAGTATCTTTTTTACATACAAAAGGTTCAAAGTAATTTAAAAATGGATCCTAAATCCTTTTGGAACTTTATTAACAGCAAACGAAAATCTTGTCCTTATCCGTCCGTTCTTATGCATAACAATATCTCAGACCATGACCCACGTATCATAACACAACTATTCTCAGACTTTTTTCAAAGTGCATACATCTGTGATTCTTCTAACTGTGATAACTTTTCTAACTGTGATAACCTAAACTGTGATAATCTTGACGAAAATGATCAATTATTTGGTCATTTGAAATCATATTCTCACTTGACTGATATAAATTTTCATATAACTATTGACGATATTATGAAATTTATAGCTAATTTAGAAGATAATGACGCGTCTGGTCCTGATGGGGTACCAGCTTCAGTTCTGAAAAAATGTGTCAATAACTTGTCGATGCCACTTTCTGTTCTTTTTAACTGTTCATTGTCTACTTGTAAGTTTCCTCATGTACACTGAAAATAATAACCGTCATCATATTGATGAATGGCGTTCATCAACTGAAAATCATCATATAGATGTACTTTTCATCTCATTGATGAAGAAATTGGATGAAAAAAAATTTTGCCGGATGAACCGTTCGTCAATATGAAGAATTTCATTTCATCAACTTTTTAACCAGCAACTCCATACAAATGTTTAAAGGGGAAATTTCATCAGTTCATCAAAACTTTTCATGTATATGATGAACGCTAGTTTCTGATAGTTATTCATCATAATGACGAATGTAATCGTCATATTGATGAATGATTTCTTCACATTTATGAAATTCGTCATATTTATGAAGGCAATCATCTTATTTATGACCAACATTTAGTTCTTCATATTGACGACTGATTTCTTCATATTTATGAATTTTGAGGGCAATCAAAATGATTTCTTCACATCAAATTGACGAATGCGTTCATCATATTTATGATTTTTTTTAGCATTCATCATATTGATAAAAGCAATCATCATATTTATGAATACTTTTTTGACAATTAGATCATCACATTGACGAATACATTCATCATATTTATGAATAATTTTTTAGCAATTAGTTCATCATATTTATGATTTTTTTTTAGCATTCATCATATTGATAAAAGCAATCATCATATTTATGAATACTTTTTTGACAATTAGATCATCACATTGACGAATGTATTTATCATATTTATGAATAATTTTTTAACAATTAGTTCATCATATTTATGATTTTTTTTAGCATTCATCATATTGATAAAAGCAATCATCATATTTATGAATACTTTTTTGACAATTAGATCATCACATTAATGAACGTATTCATCATATTTATGAATGATTTCATGAAATTTAGTGCATTATATTAGCGAATTCGTTCATCATATTTATGAATTATTTATTCATCAAATTGAAGAATGGATTCATCATATTTATGAATAATTTTTTAACAATTAGTTCATCATATTTATGATTTTTTTTAGCATTCATCATATTGATAAAAGCAATCGTCATATTTATGAATACTTTCTTGACAATTAGATCATCAAATTGACGAATGCATTCATCATACTTATGAATAATTTTTTAGCAATAAGTTCATCATATTTATGATTTTTTTAGCATTCATCATATTGATAAAAGCAATCATCATATTTACGAATACTTTTTTGACAATTAGATCATCACATTAATGAACGTATTCATCATATTTATGAATGATTTCATGAAATTTAGTGCATTATATTAGCGAATTCGTTCATCATATTTATGAATTATTTATTCATCAAATTGAAGAATGCATTCATCATATTTATGAATAATTTTTTAACAATTAGTTCATCATATTTATGATTTTTTTTAGCATTCATCATATTGATAAAAGCAATCGTCATATTTATGAATACTTTCTTGACAATTAGATCATCAAATTGACGAATGCATTCATCATACTTATGAATAATTTTTTAGCAATAAGTTCATCATATTTATGATTTTTTTTAGCATTCATCATATTGATAAAAGCAATCATCATATTTACGAATACTTTTTTGACAATTAGATCATCACATTAATGAACGTATTCATCATATTTATGAATAATTTTTTAACAATTAGTTCATCATATTTATGATTTTTTTTTAGCATTCATCATATTGATAAAAGCAATCATCATTTTTATGAATACTTTTTTGACAATTAGATCATCACATTAATGAACGTATTCATCATATTTATGAATGATTTCAAAAAATTTAGTGCATCATATTAGCGAATTCGTTCATCATATTTATGAATTATTTATTCATCAAATTGACGAATGCATTCATCATATTTATGAATAATTTTCTAACAATTAATTCATCATATTTATGATTTTTTTTAGCATTCATCATATTGATAAAAGCAATCGTCATATTTATGAATACTTTTTTGACAATTAGATCATCACATTAATGAACGTATTCATCATATTTATGAATGATTTCATGAAATTTAGTGCATTATATTAGCGAATTCGTTCATCATATTTCTGAATTATTTATTCATCAAATTGAAGAATGCATTCATCATATTTATGAATAATTTTTTAACAAATAGTTCATCATATTTATGATTTTTTTAGCATTCATCATATTGATAAAAGCAATCGTCATATTTATGAATACTTTCTTGACAATTAGATCATCAAATTGACGAATGCATTCATCATATTTATGAATAATTTTTTAGCAATAAGTTCATCATATTTATGATTTTTTTTAGCATTCATCATATTGATAAAAGCAATCATCATATTTATGAATACTTTTTTGACAATTAGATCATCACATTGACGAATACATTCATCATATTTATGAATAATTTTTTAACAATTAGTTCATCATATTTATGATTTTTTTTAGCATTCATCATATTGATAAAAGCAATCATCATATTTATGAATACTTTTTTGACAATTAGATCATCACATTAATGAACGTATTCATCATATTTATGAATAATTTTTTAACAATTAGTTCATCATATTTATGATTTTTTTTTAGCATTCATCATATTGATAAAAGCAATCATCATTTTTATGAATACTTTTTTGACAATTAGATCATCACATTAATGAACGTATTCATCATATTTATGAATGATTTCATGAAATTTAGTGCATTATATTAGCGAATTCGTTCATCATATTTATGAATTATTTATTCATCAAATTGTCGAATGCATTTATCATATTAATGATAGACTTCTTCAAATTCAGATAATCATATTGTCGTACGTGTTCATCATATTTATCACTGATTTCATAACATTCATCATATTGATGAAGGCAATAATAATATTAAGGATGGATTTATACATGATATTTATGAATTAATTTATTATATTTATTTATATATATTTCTACATATCGAAATATTTATGCATGATTTCTTTCACATTTCGTTCATAATTTTGATGAATACTCGTATATTCAACATATTCATGAGTAATTTCTTTACATTTATATCATCATATTGACGAACGTGTTTATGATATTGATAAACGCATTCATAAAGCTTGAGTTTCTTCACATATGAAAATCATCTTTAAGGCAAATGATTGTGTATGTAAGTGGTAAATGATTTACAAAGATTTTCTGATACTTTTTTCAAAAGTTGTAAGAAAAGGCCAAATTGAATTAAAAAACTTTGTATTACTCATTTTTTCGATATATGGCCTATAGATGAAAAGAAGGACTTTTGGTTCTGAGTTTATTAACAAAACCAGTACACCCCTATCAGATCAGTATTGCTAAATATAGCGTTTCAAAAACGCTGTATAATTTTCCTTACTCCTACTATCATTTGGATATCTCGTAATGATGACTTTGAAACCCATTTTCTCAAAACATATTATTCGAAATAACTTGCAGCAAATTTTTACGTACTTATAGCTTTTGAAAATAATACACATCTTTTTAGGTGCTTTCAATGGTTTAGTAAATTGTTTTTCCACTTTGTGTCAATTTTTAACAAAAAAACAAAAAAATTAACTTTTCATTCAAACGAAGAGGTGAACGCGAGGACTGCTACTTTTTGCTAGAAATACACGCAGCATTCAATTTCTAAATCGAAATTCGAGATTTTGGACAGAACAATTTTTAAAAAAATCAGTAAGAAAATCCTATAGAAAAAAGCAAAACATGTTTTCATATCCTATATTACTACCATTGTTATTATTTTGATAGATACAGAATTAATTTCCATCAAAAATACAATTTCGAAAAAAATCGATGTTTGTCTTTCCTTCAGCAGAAAATTCAATTTTTCTTATTTTGAATAAAATATGTAGTGAAAAGCACATTATTGTGTGGTACGAAGTAAATAAAGCAATTATTAATATAAACGAAACATAAATATTACAAGTTTAGTTTCATAATAAGATTCAGGATTATAATTTCATAATTATTCAATCTACTTTAACTAACAATAAAGTATATTACTTTTTTAAGTGGTAACACTTGGCATTCTAACGGAATGCAAAAAGTCTATCCCCTTGATTATATTTGAACATGTGCAAATTTCATCATATTGATGACTGATTTCTTCACATTTATGAAGTTCATCATATTGATGAATGTATTTGCCACCATTTTTTTTAAATATTTCAAATTCATCATATTGATGAATACATTCACCTTTTATTTCATCACATTTATGAAATTCATCGTATTGACAAATGCTTGTGTAGGTAGGCGGGAAATGATTCACACAGATTTTTAGCAATACTAACTTCTGATACTTTTTTCAAAAGTTGTAGGAAAAGGCCAAATTGAATTAAAAAACTCTGATTACTCATTTTTTTCGATATATGATTTATAGAGGAAAAGAAGGACTTTTGGTTCTGAGTTTATTAACAAAAACAGTACACCCCTATCAGATCAGTATTGCTAAATATAGCGTTTCAAAAACGCTGTATAATTTTCCTTACTCCTACTATCATTTGGATATCTCGTAATGATGACTTTGAAACCCATTTTCTCAAAACATATTATTCGAAATAACTTGCAGCAAATTTTTACGTACTTATAGCTTTTGAAAATAATATTACACATCTTTTTAGGTGCTTTCAATGGTTTAGTAAATTGTTTTTCCACTTTGTGTCAATTTTTAACAAAAAAAACAAAAAAAATTAACTTTTCATTCAAACGAAGAGGTGAACGCGAGGACTGCTACTTTTTGCTAGAAATACACGCAGCATTCAATTTCTAAATCGAAATTCGAGATTTTGGACAGAACAATTTTTAAAAAAATCAGTAAGAAAATCCTATAGAAAAAAGCAAAACATGTTTTCATATCCTATATTACTACCATTGTTATTATTTTGATAGATACAGAATTAATTTCCATCAAAAATACAATTTCGAAAAAAATCGATGTTTGTCTTTCCTTCAGCAGAAAATTCAATTTTTCTTATTTTGAATAAAATATGTAGTGAAAAGCACATTATTGTGTGGTACGAAGTAAATAAAGCAATTATTAATATAAACGAAACATAAATATTACAAGTTTAGTTTCATAATAAGATTCAGGATTATAATTTCATAATTATTCAATCTACTTTAACTAACAATAAAGTATATTACTTTTTTTAAGTGGTAACACTTGGCATTCTAACGGAATGCAAAAAGTCTATCCCCTTGATTATATTTGAACATGTGCAAATTTCATCATATTGATGACTGATTTCTTCACATTTATGAAGTTCATCATATTGATGAATGTATTTGCCACCATTTTTTTTAAATATTTCAAATTCATCATATTGATGAATACATTCACCTTTTATTTCATCACATTTATGAAATTCATCGTATTGACAAATGCTTGTGTAGGTAGGCGGGAAATGATTCACACAGATTTTTAGCAATACTAACTTCTGATACTTTTTTCAAAAGTTGTAGGAAAAGGCCAAATTGAATTAAAAAACTCTGATTACTCATTTTTTCGATATATGATTTATAGAGGAAAAGAAGGACTTTTGGTTCTGAGTTTATTAACAAAAACAGTACACCCCTATCAGATCAGTATTGCTAAATATAGCGTTTCAAAAACGCTGTATAATTTTCCTTACTCCTACTATCATTTGGATATCTCGTAATGATGACTTTGAAACCCATTTTCTCAAAACATATTATTCGAAATAACTTGCAGCAAATTTTTACGTACTTATAGCTTTTGAAAATAATATTACACATCTTTTTAGGTGCTTTCAATGGTTTAGTAAATTGTTTTTCCACTTTGTGTCAATTTTTAACAAAAAAAACAAAAAAAATTAACTTTTCATTCAAACGAAGAGGTGAACGCGAGGACTGCTACTTTTTGCTAGAAATACACGCAGCATTCAATTTCTAAATCGAAATTCGAGATTTTGGACAGAACAATTTTTAAAAAAATCAGTAAGAAAATCCTATAGAAAAAAGCAAAACATGTTTTCATATCCTATATTACTACCATTGTTATTATTTTGATAGATACAGAATCAATTTCCATCAAAAATACAATTTCGAAAAAATTCAATTTTTCTTATTTTGAATAAAATATGTAGTGAAAAGCACATTATTGTGTGGTACGAAGTAAATAAAGCAATCATTAATATAAACGAAACATAAATATTACAAGTTTAGTTTCATAATAAGATTCAGGATTATAATTTCATAATTATTCAATCTACTTTAACTAACAATAAAGTATATTACTTTTTTAAGTGGTAACACTTGGCATTCTAACGGAATGCAAAAAGTCTATCCCCTTGATTATATTTGAACATCATGTGCAAATTTCATCATATTGATGACTGATTTCTTCACATTTATGAAGTTCATCATATTGATGAATGTATTTGCCACCATTTTTTTTACATATTTCAAATTCATCATATTGATGAATACATTCACATTTGATTTCATCACATTTATGAAATTCATCATTTTTATGAATGCTTTAGCTTTGATTTCATCACATTGATGAAATTCATCATATTGACAATTGATTTAAAACAAAGTAAATGATCAAAGAGAGTTTTACCAGTTCGGTCTTCTAATACAATGGGAGCGTTTTTTTTTTTTGTCAATTTCCTTCTACTAAAAATCATTTGTGCAATCGAAAAACATTCACAGAACTTAAAAAAAAGTATGAAATTATCATTTAAGCAATTACGAACGAAAAATATGAACTGTCACCGTTTCACCCATCATACGCCTTCTATTTATTACCATCTACAAACCACAATTTTTCAAAACATTCCCGCAAAAATCATAGAAACCTGACCTTAAGGCCCCAGTTATAGCTCTCATTGAAATGCATCATTGGAACAAATCAGTGGAATGCTGAGTTCATTTTTTTGACAAGCCAGTTATAGCAATCATTGAAAAATTGGTTTCAGTAAAAGATCCTGTCAATGGAATTGAAATTGAAAGGAAATCTGACATTTGAGAATAGAAAGAGAATCGAACACATTCAGTGGAACGATTGTGTTCCATATTAAAGAAACGAAAATCAGCTGTTCATTGAAATTGATTTCTATCAGTGAAATCATAAATGTGGATTTAAAAGATGCATTTCAATGATAGCTATAACTGGGGCCTTAAATAAGTATTTTGCTTTTAATAATTCCATTATTTTCAGATAAAAACATAATGCTACTATTCTTCATTTGTGTCCAAAAATAATATTTAGCTATACAAATATTAAAGTTTCTCTTTTATTTAGCAAAAATATTTTGTTACTAAAGAATATAATAATGTTTTTGATCATTTAGGAAACCTTACTACTTTTACTACCTTTTCCAAAAAGTGATCATTGACAGAATACAGCACTGATTTTGACGCGCGTTAAAAGGAGCCACATACCACATCTATATATCGATTCTCGCTCGGTAAACCATTCAGTATTAGTTTGTCTTTTGTCGTCGTTCGTATCGTATCAAGTTGGTCTGCTTCTCTGTTCGCTGAGAAAAGTTTAAAGTTTTCGGGGAAAAATCAAAATTTAAAGTGAAAATTAAATCAAATAGAATAAAATAAAATAAGAAAAATCAAACGTTTAAAAAATAAAGAAGAAAAAATAATAAAAGAAGGTAAGTAGGTACTCTTAATATCATATACATATATATATATATATTATATTTTATATTGAAAATGTAGGTAGGCACTTTCTTAAATTTATCATTTCATTATCAAATGATTAACTAAAATCATGTAAATTGCCATTAATATGATAAAATCGTTAACGCATTATTTTACATCATGTATACTATCAAGATATGTACGCCGCCAAAGCCAGACCGCCACGACCGCGACGCCGCCATG
This sequence comes from Chrysotoxum bicinctum, assembly GCA_911387755.1. Taxonomy (NCBI): domain Eukaryota; kingdom Metazoa; phylum Arthropoda; class Insecta; order Diptera; family Syrphidae; genus Chrysotoxum; species Chrysotoxum bicinctum. Next base: position 35,456,313 of record OU426987.1, read on the forward strand.
ACGCCGCCAAAGCCAGCGTGCGTGCCAGGTGTGGCAATGGTACAGTTTCTTAAATCAAAAGAAAGCACTCTTCATACAAAATTTCTTAAAACAATTATTCTACGAAGATAATAAATTAATGACTTAAAACGCATATTGATAATGACTTTTAAAGTTTCATAGGTTATTTTTCCAAAAGCATGCACAAGATAAATTTAAGAAAGTACCTAGCAACAAATAATCTATATATTTGAAAATTTATAATTTTGTTATTTTTCTTTCAATTTTCATATTCGTTTTGTGAATGGACATACCTAATGTCAATGGAAACACGAAATTACAAAAGCCAATTACAAAAAAAAAACAGAAATTTGAAGAAAGCTGCAACCAAGTAAAAATTATAAAACGTGGTAAGTTAAATTGATATTGTCATTTGTATTGGAAATTTGGGTATACTATTATTGAATCCATCTTAATTTTGATTTAAATTTCATAATAAAACGAGCATCAACAAAATCGAATTAGGTTTTCTAGTGTGTTTGAACGACAAATAATACGAGTATATATGTACATAGTCATCTTCTCAATTCTGCTTGAAATACTCAATTACAAAATTAATATATTTTAATACTTGCACATAAGACAAATGATTATTGGAATTTAATTTCGAAGCTTGATTAATTCATTTACAAACTTGACATAGTATCGAACGTCATAAATTGAGTTTTAATGTTGTGTTCCATTATTGGAAATAATCAGCCCTATCACGAATTCCATCGTAATCGAAAACTTGTTACGAATCCCGAAAAAAACTATCACCAAATCCATCGTAGTGGAAAATCTCATACAAATTGTCATTACCAACGGATTTGGTGGTAGCTTTTTTCGGGATTCTTAAAAGTTTCCGATTATGATAGAATTCGAGATAGGGCTGAATCTGTTGTATACATATCATAGCTTAATTTTTGCATATTCGTTTTTTGAATGGAAATACCTATTGTCAATGGAAACACAAATTTACAAAACCGGTTACAAAAAAACAGAAATTTGAATAAAGCTTTAACAAAGTAAAAATTATAAAACGAGGTACCTAAGTCAAATTGATATTGTTTTTCGTATTGTCATTTGCCATCGAAATTTGGTTATACTATTATTAAATCCATCTTAATTAAATTTCATACTAAAACAAGCATAAAAAAAATCGAATTAGGTTTTCTAGTGTTTGAACTACAAATAATACGAGTATATATGTACATAGTAATTTCTCAATTCTGCTTGAAATACTCAGTTACAAAATACAATTTTCATATTCGTGTTGTGAATGGAAATACCTATTGTCAATGGAAACACAAATTTACAAGAACCGATTACAAAAAAACAGAAATTTGAATAAAGCTTTAACAAAGTAAAAATTATAAAACGAGGTACCTAAGTCAAATTGATATTGTTTTTCGTACTGTCATTTGCCATCGAAATTTGGGTATACTATTATTAAATCCATCTTAGTTAAATTGCATACTAAAACAAGCATCGAAAATATCGAATTAGGTTTTCTAGTGTATTTGAACTACAAATAATACGAATATATATGTACATAGTCATCTTCTCAATTTTGCTTGGAATACTCAATTACAAAAATTAATATATTTTAATACTTGCACATAAGACAAATGATTATTGGAATTTAATTTCGAAGCTTGATTAATTCATTTACAAACTTGACATATTATCCAACTTCATAAATTGAGTTTGAATGTTGTGTTCCATTATTGGAAATATCGTGGGTGTACAAGCAGAAGGCACTAAGTCAATTTTTTAGGATTTTTACATTTTAATGCAAAGTGATCATTGATCAAGAATGATGATATCTTTGTACTCCAATCACCTCCTTAGTGATTTTTCATCGTTAAACATGAATTTTTTGAGGTTTTGTTTTGAACTAAGTCAGTTAAATAATTTTTAATACTGCTAAAAGGCACTAAGTTCACTTAGTGCCTTTTGGCTGTCATAGAAAAAGTTACAATATGCTATAATAATACAGCAAGAAGGCATTAAAGTGACTTAGTGCGTTTTAGCTGTCATCAAAACCAAGAATCCTTCAGTTCAAATACAATTTCGCGGACAATTTTAGAACAACGAACGTAATAAAAACTTTACAAAATGGAATAAACGCTGTTCAAAAGTATCTTTCTCTAACACAAAGGCCTAAATTGTATCAAGAACCTCCTAAAATAAGTGCAGACAAAAAAAAGACTTAATAGAAATGTGTCAAAAAGGAGTGGTTTCTGAAGTTTTCCATTCTTGGTTTGAATCTTTGCCCTCACAAAAAAATAAAATAAAACTTTTAAATATTTCATTAAGAAAAAATTGTTTTTTAATTTGTATTTTTAGTTATAATTACATAATTGCATTATCTTTTCTGCTAAACAGCACTAAGTCAGGATATTTTGTAGTTCTAATGCAATATTTTCGAATTAGTTTGGCGAAAACTAAAATTTTTGATTAGAAACTTAAGCCATAATATCAATAGAGCTTTTCACGTAATCAGGTGTAAAATTAAAATCGGTATTGAATTTTCATGACTAAACTAACATTAAATATCAATTTACTCAAACCTATGTTTTTTGACTTAGTGCCTTCTGCTTGTACACCCACGATATGTTGTTTTCGTAAATTACGAGGTCGAAGCTACATGACTAGGATTTTTTTGGCAAAAAACTTCACTTAACAAATATTTGAGTGGTTTTGGTATACATATCATACTCGTAGCTTAATTTTTGCATTGTGTTACTTATGTATTTTTCCTTGATCACGTCTTAACGATATCTTGATGATATATCTTGACTATATACATTAGACTGGGCCAAAAAAATTGACTATTTTTTTTTTTGAAAGATATATCGAGAATATCATTCAGAATGACAAAAAAAAATTTTCGAAAAAGTTTGAGCCCTTAATATGAATTTTAAGAGGTCTATCATCGCTAATTTTGATTTTTAGTCATAATTTCATGTTTTGCGTCAGAACTGACAAAACATTGAAGTAAAAAAAATTCATTTTGACTTACTTTTATATAAAATTAAATTCCCTATAAAAAAGGTCTAATTGAAAATTTTCGTCAGACAAGCCGTTTTTGAGTAATTAAGCTTAATAAATTGTTATTTTTCTTCGATTTTACTTTTTTAATTTGGAATTTTGTAACTAACGAATCAATGAATATCTCAAAATGATCACAATGGATTTTTAAAGGAAATTTAATGCTCTACAAAAAAGGTCTCTTAATATTTTTGTCTAAATTTAATTCTTTAAAAGTTATTCACAATTAAAATTGAAAAAAAATTGAAATTTCAAGTTTTTCTTTCTTAACTCAATTTTTTTTTACTTAAAGGAACAAATTGACTTTTTTGAACATTATTAATCATCATTCATCGAAAATCTCTTAATATTCACCATTATTCTAACAATATTATTACAAAAATATATAAATTTAACAATAAATATGAATTTATTTTTGCCTAATTGATCATTTCTCAACAAAAACATGGTTCTACTATCTTAAAGAAAATTTTGAGTAAACAATTATTTAATTTCGCTGTTGAAAATTATTTATTTATAATATTTCATACATTTGTGAATTTTTATGTTATTAATATACACGAATTTACATCGATAAATAACATTTCCTCCCTTAACCCTCGATTTTGATTTGCTTTTCATCAACTTATTAAGCACTATACCGAATAAACGTATCCCCTCTTCTTTTAGTAACCACATTGTCTACTATGAGACCCAAACCAAAGAAAATGACGATGTAAATTCGTGTATATTAATAACATAAAAATTCACAAATGTATGAAATATTATAAATAAATAATTTTCAACAGCGAAATTAAATAATTGTTTACTCAAAAATTTCTTTAAGATAGTAGAACCATGTTTTTGTTGAGAAATGATCAATTAGGCAAAAATAAATTCATATTTATTGTTAAATTTATATATTTTTGTAATAATATTGTTAGAATAATGGTGAATATTAAGAGATTTTCGATGAATGATGATTAATAATGTTCAAAAAAGTCAATTTGTTCCTTTAAGTTAAAAAAATTTAGTTAAGAAAGAAAAACTTGAAATTTCAATTTTTTTTCAATTTTAATTGTGAATAACTTTTGAAGAATTAAATTTAGACAAAAATATTAAGAGACCTTTTTTGTAGAGCATTAAATTTCCTTTAAAAATCCATTGTGATCATTTTGAGATATTCATTGATTCGTTAGTTACAAAATTCCAAATTAAAAAAGTAAAATCGAAGAAAAATAACAATTTATTAAGCTTAATTACTCAAAAACGGCTTGTCTGCCGAAAATTTTCAATTAGACCTTTTTTGTAGGGAATTTAATTTTAAATAAAAGTAAGTCAAAATGAATTTTTTTTACTTCAATGTTTTGTCAGTTCTGACGCAAAACATGAAATTATGACTAAAAATTAAAATTAGCGATGATAGACCTCTTAAAATTGATATTAAGGGCTCAAACTTTTACGAAAATTTTATTTTGTCATTCTGAATGATATTCTCGATATATCTTTCAAAAAAAAAAATAGTCAATTTTTTTGGCCCAGTCTAATATACATACATATGTAGAATAATGTGTTCATCATTTTGTAATATTGATGGCAATCTACATGATTTTAGTTTATCATTTTATCATTATCATGATATAATCTATATATTTGCAAATTTATAATTTTGTTATTTTCCTTTCAATTTTCATATTCGTTTTGTGAATGGACATACCTAATGTCAATGGAAACACGAAATTACAAAAGCCAATTACAAAAAAAAAACAGAAATTTGAAGAAAGCTGCAACCAAGTAAAAATTATAAAACGTGGTAAGTTAAATTGATATTGTCATTTGTATTGGAAATTTGGGTATACTATTATTGAATCCATCTTAATTTTGATTTAAATTTCATAATAAAACGAGCATCAACAAAATCGAATTAGGTTTTCTAGTGTGTTTGAACGACAAATAATACGAGTATATTATGTACATAGTCATCTTCTCAATTCTGCTTGAAATACTCAATTACAAAATTAATATATTTTAATACTTGCACATAAGACAAATGGTTATTGGAATTTAATTTCGAAGCTTGATTAATTCATTTACAAACTTGACATAGTATCGAACGTCATAAATTGAGTTTTAATGTTGTGTTCCATTATTGGAAATAATCAGCCCTATCACGATTTAAAAATTCGAAAAAAACTATCACCCAATCCATCGTAGTGGAAAATCTCATACAAATTGTCATTACGAACGGATTTGGTGGTAGCTTTCTTCGGGATTCTTAAAAAAAGTTTCCGATTACGATAGACTTCGAGATAGCTTATAATTTTTGCATTGTACGAGTATTACTTATGTAGTTTGTCTTGATGATATCAATTCAATTTTCATATTCGTTTCGTGAATGGAAATACCTATTGTCAATGGAAACACAAATTTACAAGAACCGATTACAAAAAAACAGAAATTTGAATAAAGCTTTAACAAAGTAAAAATTATAAAACGAGGTACCTAAGTCAAATTGATATTGTTTTTCGTACTGTCATTTGCCATCGAAATTTGGGTATACTATTATTAAATCCATCTTAATTAAATTTCATACTAAAACAAGCATCAAAAAAATCGAATTAGGTTTTCTAGTGTTTGAACGACAAATAATACGAGTCTATATGTACATAGTCATCTTCTCAATTCTGCTTGAAATACTCAATTACAAAATTAATATATTTTAATACTTGCACATAAGACAAATGATTATTGGAATTTAATTTCAAACCTTTTCTAATTAATTCATTTACAAACTTGACATATTATCCAACTTCATAAATTGAGTTTGAATGTTGTGTTCCATTATTGGAAATAATCTCTTGTTTTCGTAAATACGAGGTCGATGCCACATGAATAAGATTTTTTTGGAAAAAAAACTTCACTAAACAAATATTTCTGTGGTTTTGGTCATATCATAGCCTAATTTTTGCATTCTTTTACTTACATATGTATTTTTTCTCTTAATTTGAGATTGTAAAATAGTTTTGAAGCGTATTTTTTCACTGAAAACTTTAATAATTTAAAACGTCCTATTCAAGACTTTCAATTATTTAAAGAATAATAATAATAATAATTATAAATGAATGCAAAATATTGTTTGCATATAAAATAAAATATATTTGAAAGTTTAAATAACTAAGAACCTAATTCACAGGTTTCTCTAATTAACATTTTTAATTGCATTTATTGATTCCATGCGATATTCTAATCTTTTTCTACTCAATCTTTTCATTAGAAATATAAAATTAATTTTGGTGGCCATGTTGTCATAAAAAATACCCATTATTTGTATTAATGTATGTATTCGAAATATTTTTTAAGGAAAAACCTTTAAAAAAGCATTATCCATGCTTACAGATTTTCCGGTTTGGGATACAAAATGCAGTGCTTCTTGTGCCGGATTTATTTTGATAACGTCTTTGCATTAGGCAAACATCTTAGGAAGAAACATGATTTAAAACAGGACAGTACTTTCATATGTTATGTCAATTCTTGTGCTCAGTGTTTCACAGATCTCTCCAATTATAAACGGCATATTTTGCGATTACACTGTCCCAGTAATAGCCTAACTTGCATGGAAGAAACGAGTGTTAATTTGGACGTGCTTGTTGATAATTCACAAGAAGTTTTAAATAACCCTAATTTGTATGGTGCTAGTGACAACAAAGCTTCTATTTCTCAACAAATGACAACGAAAAACCCATACAAATTCAACGAAAATGAATTCCTAACTCGAAGTCGTAGTGATGCATTAAAATTTACAACTCTCCTGCATGGGATTAATAATTTTTGCCGTAAGGATGTATACGAGGTTCAAATAAATGTCAAGAAATATTTGATAGATCCATTGCTTGATTATATCAAAGCATTTGCACAAGATCGTCTTAAAGATGACACTCAAACTCCAAGCGATTTCCTAAGTATGGTTTCAAACTACCGTGATCTGTTTCAACAATGTGGTACAGACTATAATTTGTATAAAACACTCAAACAAATAGATTGTTTGGATGACATTAAAGAGTTTACAATAAAAAGTGATATACAGCCTCTTTATGCGCGGTCTGAATTAGTTTACGGAGAAAAACTTTGCAAAGGCAGTGTCTTGCCGCTACGATTTCAATTCCGAAAATATTTCGAGCAAGAAAATATACTGTTTGATATGTTGGATTATATGAATTCCTTATACTTGGATGAAAAGTACACTAACTTCATTCAGGGGCCGATTTGGAAAAAGAAACGTGATATGTATCCAGAAAAGAAGTTGATACCCTACTTTTTATATTGTGATGATTTCTCTGTAAATAACCCACTTGGTTCTCATGCTACAGCTCATTCCGTTTGTAATTTTTATTACTCATTTCCTTGTCTTCCAGTTTGTAGTTCAAAACTCGAGAGCATTTTTCTGGCAGCCGCTATAAAATCTAAAGATTTAAAAGATATTGGAAATGAAGATTGTTTAGATTATCTTATCCAGGAGTTGATATCTCTTGAAAAAACAGGAGTGGACATTAACGTTAATGGCAAAGTTCTTACGATTTACTTCATAATGGGTCTTTTTCTAGGTGATAACTTAGGAGTAAACTCCGTCCTTAATTTTTCGAAATCATTTTCGAGCAATTCGTTTTGCAGATTTTGTAAATTAGACAAAGAACGCTCAAAAATACTTTGCGTTGAAGAACAAGATTGCATTCGAACTATCGACAACTACAAACATGATGTATCTGTATGTGATACTAAAAAAACTGGAATCGCGGCAGAAAGCACATTTAACAAAATACCTTCTTTTCATGTAGTTGAAAATTTTTGTGTAGATGCAATGCATGACCTATGTGAAGGTATATTCCATTATGATCTTTGTAAAATAATACTGCACCTTACTAATAAAATGAAATATTTAACATTGGAAACGCTTAATAAAAGAAAACAAACCTTTGATTATGGCCCAACAGAGATGGACAATTTTTCGACTGAAATTAAAATTAACCACTTAAAAAATAGCCATCTGAAAATGACAGCACGTGAAATGCTAACTTTCACCATGTATTTACCTTTAATGATCGGCGATTTGGTTCCCAGTGATGATGAAGTATGGCTCTTTTTTCTTGAACTTATTGATATCACAGATTTAGTGTTGTGCTATGAAGTTACCGAACAACTAACCTCAACATTAGAGTTGAAAATCAAACATCATAACGAGCAGTATATCAAATTATTTAACGATAGTTTGAAACCAAAATTTCATTTTTTGACACATTACCCAACTATATTGAAGAAATCAGGGCCGGCAAGACATTTTTGGTCTTTTAAATTTGAAGCCAAACACAAGCCTTTCAAAGTGTATGCTCACGGAATAACTTCAAGAAAAAATATATGTCTTACTCTGTCAAAAAAATTTCAGTTCCAATTTGCAAGCCTAATTCTAAACTCTAACAGCAATTCAAATTATTTTAAACTTGATGATAAACAAAAATGTGACAGTGTATTTGCTACCTTAATTAGGACAAAATTAAACTCAAAACAAAATGATGTAATAGTTTTTTACAATGAAGTTGAGTACATTGGCAAGAAATATAAAAAAGGATTTTATGTGGGCAGGTGTTCAAACGATTACAAGATATACATTATTAAGATAATAGTGCAGTTCGAGCAAAATATACTAATGTTTTGTCAGACTTTAACGAACATTAATTTTAATTCTCACTTCAGAGCTTTTGAGGTTAGTCCAACATTATTGGGCGAATATAGAATTGTGGGATTTAATGAAATTATTGGACCCCCTGTTACTTTAATTAAAACATCAAAAGGAAAATACCTTATTAGACTTAAAGAACATTTTCACCAATAATGTCCAATATTTTAATGTATTTTGTATTTGTGTCTTTATAAATTTTTACAAAATACTTCAAGAATAAATTAATCTTTAAACATGGAAGATTGGAATGAAGAACGGGATCCAAATATAATTTCAAGCGCTTCACTTTGCCAAGAAACAGTAACTACTGTCAATAATTCAAGCAAACAGGAGGGAGCTCATATCTACAGTATATTGCCTATAGACGAAACGGAATCTATAAACTTAAGACCGCAAGATGAAGCTTCAAAATACACAATATTAAACACAGTAGAGGGAGTTCCAGTCTACACATTATTGCCAACACCTGATTTGAATTTCTCAAGCGATAATATTCCGAGTGAGAAGACTGATGACGAAGAACTTATGGAGCTTTTGAAATCTTGGGGTTGCTTAAGCATGTATAACTTTTTACATGGTAATATGAACATATTTCTTTTTTTATTAGAATAAGAATCTGAATTCAAAAACCAAATTAAGCAATTTAAGACAATTTAACGAGACCTAACCATCTACTACATATTTGACTTTTATTCAAAATTGTAGATATAACTGCCAATTATTTATTTTTAAATTGAACGTAAAATGATTCTATTTTCGGAAAAATTTTGTTGCTACACTGAAAATAAAATCTAGGTATACATTATAAAAATGTAGGTTGATCTGATAAAAATTTTGTCCAACAAAAAGTTTTCTCAAATTGATAAAAATTACAGAATTTTGTTGAAGTAACAAAAAATATTTTGTTGTATCCACAAAATTATTTTGTTATGCTAACAAAAAAATAACAAAAATATTTTGTCAATATGACAAAATTTCGTAGAATTTGTCATATTAACAATTCTTTTGTTGTATTAACAAATTTTTTTGTTAATGTTAAAAATTTGTTTTTTTTTTTATTATTATCGGATTAACAAAATTTTTTTGTCATATTTTGTTAACTTAACAAAATATTTTGTCAATTCAACAAAATATTTTGTCAATTTTACAAATTTCTTTTGTTGAATCCACAAAATTAATTGTGTCAAAATGGTTTCTTTTTTTGGGGATTTATTTCCACAAAAATTGGCGTCTCGCCCCTACGATCTCACATGCAACCATCTGTGAGGGCGTATGGACAATACCTATACGCAATTTTTGTTAAGTTCAGTTAATCTTACTTCGATTTTTTGACAAAAACCAAATGCTAACTATATCATACACAAAAGAAATGTTATGTTAAAAAAAAATATACGCGCCGAATAGTTTTATCTATTTGATCATATTGTTTTATCAATATTACAAAATAACTCAACCCCAAAACAAATTATTTGTCATTTTAACAAAAATTTTTCATTTTTTGTTAAATTGACAAAAAAATTAACAAAAACTTTGTGATATTGACAAACCTAGGAACAAAACAGATTTTTTGTAGATACAACAAACATTTTGTTAACATCACAAAAAAGTTTGTAGATGTGACAAAAATCTCTGTTTTATTTTGTTATGTTAACAAAACTTGGTTTGTTAAACTGACAATATTATTTGTAGTGCATATTTTGTTAAACTGACAAAAAATCATGCTGAATTATAAAAATTTTGTGAAATCAACAAATTCATTCTTTCATATTGACAAAAATTTAATCAAAACGATAAAATTGTTTTGTTGAAGGTCAACAAAACGTTTTTATCAATGTTATCTAGGAATTTATTTTTAGTGTAGTTCCACTCGCGCGAATTTTCTTTTAAATTGTTTTAAATTTTAATAAAAAATAGTAACTCATCATTTCATCTTTCTTACTACTTCACTATATTTTCAAAAACATGCAATCCTGGTTAACAAAGTTAACAAATTCAAAAACAACTTAACAAATTAACATTTAGATTAATTAACATTAGATATTATAATGTACTTACTTTCTCTTTCTATGTTGTTCTTATAGGTGAGAATATAACGGTTTACATTTTAAAAATAATTAAGGAACGCCACGTCAAAGGTCTTATATCTGATTTTAAATATGGAGACCGTATACTTTTCGAACACCAATTGGAAAAGTGGAGAAATTCTATTGGCATACCTCTTCAACTAGTAGAATCTTCATCATCTGTGGAATTTATTAGTCAAAGTTCTGCATCGCCATCCGCTTCCAGAGGTTCTTCCCCATTTTCATCACCTGAACCAGATGAAAGCAAATGTGTAGGTTTGTCTACTATTTTATCATCTAAAAAATACGGCCAAGAAATTTTGGCTTATTATGATAAGAATAAAAAATTTGAAAGTAAACAGCGACAGCTACTCATTACTATAATCGCTGAATATTTCGAAGAAAACAGCATCCCAATGACACTGAAAAAAAGCTATGCTCTAGAAAATGAAATTTTAGATCATTTTCCCACAGAAACGTTACAATACTACCGAACTGAAAAAAGAGGTAAAATATATACAAAATTACACAACATAAGAAGGTCCTTCAAGTCATTGCAATTCAAGAAAAAGAAACTTTCCCCGGTAAAAGAACTCGTAATCGGAAAAAACTTAGGTTAGCAGGTAAAATAATAATAAGTTCCGTATTTATTTTTAGATTTTTCAATTTAAAAAAAATGGAAAACAAAATCTGTTTTAAATATTTTATATTGAATCTTTCGTCACATGGTGACAAGTAAAAAGTCACAGACAAATTTCAAAGTGCTCTGTGAAATATGAGTTATTTATTTTCATCTTCATTCGTCCTTGCATAATTACGAAACATTTCAACTACTAATTAGCGCTCAAGAGGGTTTAATATATGACTAAATTGTTGGTTTTTTCCCTTGATGCGTTTTTTAACTTTCAGGCCAAAAACGTTTTTAACTTAAATAATATAAAATGTTCACAAAAATGGCTTGAATACGTTTTGTTGCGATTGCATAACAACAAAATTAGTTTACGCAAATTTTTGCCTAGCTATACTCTAATATATTTTTTGTATTAATTTTAGTTCCGGAGGCTGACGCTGAGTCTTGCGTTAAAAGCTTGAACTTCGACAATCTGTCTGCTGAAGAATTTGACAGTTTATGGCTGGCTTGCTCCCAACACCGGCTTTTACAAATACGAAAATTTGCAACACAAACCGAAATATTTGATGCTTGGCCGCAATATAAAGATGCGAATGGATATCGTTTGGTACGCCTAAAAGAGTTATATTTTAATTAACTTATAACTTAAATTTAATTTTTTAGATTGAAAAAGATTTCAACGCTTTATATCCCCAAAGCCTTTCCATATGTGAGAACTGGGACAAAAATTTCAAGTTAATAAAGCACTTTCTCTTAGCGAATTTAAAAGACAAGAAAGTTAATGACATGCTCATAGAAGTTCAAGAATCTAATTTCAATAAAGGTAAACTAAAACCTGACTCTTAATTCTGATTTGATACATAGATATGTAGATAAATAGATAGAACGTTCAAACTTTCATACTTGCCATTTTCAATGACTCTAAGGAAGCATACTTTGTTTGGTATACTTAAATGAAAAAAGATATAACCTCTCGTTTAAGTACATTTATTGATGGACTTAAGGAGGAATAAACAATGCTTAGTTTATTTGGATTTGCATAAAATAACAAAAATGATTTGCATTACCTCTACCCTACTAGACCTTTAATTTTAAAGTCAACGTCTAAAAATAAAAAGTTTCAAAGGTTCACCATAAGAAACTCCCAGCAGGCCTTTATTTTTGAAGCAAATTGCGTGCAACAGGCCAAAGACCACTTTTTTGAGTACGCAGCACAACAATATTCAACCATTTATTCTTGCAATTTTCAATGACTCTAAGGAGGAATACTTGGTATACTTAAATGAATACAAATTTAAATTTAAAAAGTTACTGCGTGCAGTAGATATTTGCCTCAAAATTATTTTTGTTTTTGATTTGCACTATCCACCTGCCTCTGAGCAGTTTTGGGTTTTTATACAATGTTTTTTTTTTTATGGCATTCCGCCATAAAAAAAAGACATAACCTCTCGTTTAAGTACAATTATTGATGGATTTAAGGAGGAGTAAACAATGCTTAGTTTATTTGGATTTGCATAAATTAACAAAAATTATTTGCTTTGAAAAAAAATCAAGGCAAAGTGAAAGAAAAACTGTTTGTAATGCAAATTGTTTTGCATTAAATATTTTTTTTTAGACAAAATGCTTTTATAAGTATTTTTTTGTAATTATTAATGCTATCAATTTAGATAATTATTTATGCTCTTTTTTAGATAAGCCTTTGGCTAATCCTCCTACTACAAAAAAGATATTACGTCTCGTTTAAGTACAATTATTGATGCACTTCAAGAGCAATTTTTATTTTGATTTGCACAAAATTACAAAATTTTTTATAGAGAATCTAATTTCAATGAAGGTAAACTAAAACCTAACTCTTAATTCTGATTTGATACATAGATAGATAAATAGATAGAACATTCAACCTTTCATACTTGCCATTTTCAATGACTATAAGGAAGAATACTTGGTTTGGTATACTTAAATGAATACAAATTTAAATTTAAAAATTTTCTGCACAAATTAGGTTTTAGGTTTTTATACATTCTGCACACATCATTCTGCCGTTAAAAAAAATATATTACGTCTCGTTTAAGTACAATTATTGATGCAATTCAAGAGCAATGTTTATTTTGATTTGCACAAAATTACAAAATGTTTTATAGAGAATCTAATTATAAATAGATAAATATATAGATAGATAGATAGATAGATAGATAGATAGAAATGGCTTTGAAATTTTTTTCGAAATCATAATTTTTACCAAAACCATTTCAAAACCATGTTTTTAAAAACTTTAAAACTAATTCTATCAAAACGAAAATCAATATTTTCTTACTATCCTTTTTTTTTTATTTTTCTCCATAGAAAAGGACATTCTACTGATTTTGAAGAGCCTACATAACTACCTCTACCCTACCAGACCTTTAATTTTAAAGTCAACGTCTGGAAATAAGAAGTTTCAAAGGTTCACCATAAAAGACTCCCAGCAGGCCTTTATTTTTGAAGCAAATTGCGTGCAACAGGCCGAAGACCACTTGGATTTTTTGAGTACGCAGCACAACAACATTCAACCATTTATTCTTGCAATTTTCAATGACTCTAAGGAGGAATACTTGGTATACTTAAATGAATATAAATTTAAATTTAAAAAGCTACTGCGTGCAGTAGATATTTGCCTCAAAATTTTTTTTGTTTTTGATTTGCACTATCCACCTGCCTGTGAGCAGTTTTGGGTTTTTATACAATGTTTTTTTTATGGCATTCCGCCATTAAAAAAAGATATAACCTCTCGTTTAAGTACAATTATTGATGGACTTAAAGAGGAATAAACAATGCATAAATTAACAAATATTATTTGCATTGAAAAAAATCAAGGCAAAGTGAAAGAAAAACTGTTTTTAATGTAAATTGTCTAGCATTAAAATTTTTTTAACACAATATGCTTTAATATGTAATTTTTTTGTAATTATTAATGCTATTTTATTTTAATGCTCTTTTTTAGATAAGCCTTTGGCTAATCCTCCTACTTTAAAGCAATTATTGATGTACTTATTTTTTAAATACTCGTATTGATTGAGATATTTCCAAAAGTTTCAAAATATATATTGATTTATCTATTTATTTTTTAATTCCGGATTTGGACTACCCATTTCAAAAAAATATTATGTAGCTAACTGTTAAGTATAAGTATATTAAAGAAAAATAAATAATGTTAAATTCGACATAAAATTCTATTTGTTTTTTTTTTTTTATCTTTTGTTTGGGAAGATTATTGCGCAGGTACGAAGAATTTATATCATATCAAATGATGAGCTCTAACGTGGTGATAAAGTAAGTATCTTAATGATGATTTTTTATTTTTTTTTTCAAATTATTTCATTTTTCAAGACAAACAATTTTAATAAAAGATTAATATGTTTTATTCAATAATGCAATAATAAATCTTTTCAGGAAGTATATAAATGCTACAAAACGTGAATGGATTCATCGTACTTTTGATTGCGCTCATTAATATGATGATATATTTTTATCACTATAGTGATATATTTTCACAAAAAAATATAGCACTAGAGTGATTATTAATATATCATCATACTAATGAATGCAATCACTAGTACGATGAATTAATTCACAATATTGATGAACAATATTCATCAAATTGAAGAACAATATTCATCAAATTGATGAATAATATTCATAAAGTTGATGAATATTATTCATCAAATTGATGAATAATATTCATCAAATTGATGAATAATATTCATTAAGTTGATGAATATTATTCATCAAATTGATGAATAATATTCATAAAGTTGATGAATATTATTCATCAAATTCATGAATATTATTCATCAATTTGATGAATATTCTTCACCAATTTGATGAATGCGATCATCAATATAACGAATTTATTCATGATATTGAAGAAATATGTTCATCATATTGATGAATAAAAATCATCATATTGATGAATTTGATCATCAATATGACGAATTTGGTCATTATATTGAAGAAATTTGTTCATCATATTGATGAAAAAAATCATCATATTGATGAAAGCGATCATCAATATGACGAATTTAGTCATCATATTGAAGAAATTTGTTCATCATATTGATGAAAAAAATCATCATATTGATGAAAGCGATTATCAATATGACGAATTTAGTCATCATATTGAAGAAATTTGTTCATCATATTGATGAAAAAAATCATCATATTGATGAAAGCGATCATCAATATGACGAATTTAGTCATCATATTGAAGAAAGTTGTTCATCATATTGATGAAAAAAATCATTATATTGATGAAAGCGATCATCAATATGACGTATTTAGTCATCATATTGAAGAAATTTGTTCACCATATTGATGAAAAAAATCATCATATTGATGAATGTGATCATCAATATGACGAATTTAGTCATAATATTGAAGAAATTTGTTCATCATATTGATGAAAAAAATCATCATATTGATGAAAGCGATCATCAATATGACGAATTTATTCATCATATTGAAGAAATTTGTTCATCATATTGATGAAAAAAATCATCATATTGATGAAAGCGATTATCAATATGACGAATTTAGTCATCATATTGAAGAAATGTGTTCATCATATTGATGAAAAAGATCATCATATTGATGAAAGCGATCATCAATATGACGAATTTATTCATCATATTGAAGAAATTTGTTCATCATATTGATGAAAAAAATCATCATATTCATGAAAGCGATCACCAATATGACGAATTTATTCATCATATTGAAGAAATTTGTTCATCATATTGATGAAAAAAATCATCATATTGATGAATGCGATCATCAATATAACGAATTTAATCATATTATTGAAGAATTTTTTTTCATCATATTGATGAATTTTTCATAAAATTCAAAATTCTTCATCATATTGATGAATAAATTCATCATGTTTTTAAGAAAAATTTCCAAAAAATTTCAAAAATATTCATCATATTTATGAACGCTGTAGTCAATATGAAGAACAAATTCAGCAATTGATGAACAATTTAAGGGGAAATTTTTTTCATCATATTGACGAAACAATTTGATGAATGATGTACGAGATTCATCGGTTAAAACCATCATCATATTGACGAACTGTTGTTCATCTTATTGACGAAAAGGTTCACTGGACTAAAATTGACGAATTTTTCATCATATTGACGACCTTTTTCATCTATATTACCCACCGATTTGGTTCAGTGTATGGAAACAATCTTTTATAATTCCTTTACATAAAAAAGGTAAAAAGGATCAAATTATTAATTACCGTCCAATAGCTAAACTGTCGGCCATTCCCAAACTTTTTGAAGCAATTGTTTGCAAAACATTAAGCTTTTACACAAAATCATTTATTGTTCATAACCAACATGGTTTCTCAAAGGGCCGCTCGACTGTCACCCTACTTATGGAGTTAACGGAGTTTTGTGTCGATTCCTTTAAAAACAAAAAACAGACGGATTGTGTTCTTACAGATTTTAGTAAGGCATTTGACAAATTATCGCATAGAGTTTTGCTTAATACAATGAGTAGGCTGGGGTTCAGCGTAAAATTCATTGCTTGGCTAAAATCTTATTTACTTGACAGATCCTATTCAGTGAATTTTAACGGCTACCATTCAAATAGTTTTGTCGTAAATTCTGGTGTTCCCCAGGGTAGCCATTTGGGTCCAATTCTTTTTATATTGCTTGTAAATGATCTTCCTTCAGTTTTAAAGTACTCTAATTGTCTTATGTATGCAGACGATGTTAACACATTTAAAACTATTTCTAGCAATCTTGACTGTGAAAAGCTTCAAATTGATCTAAATGCTTTCTATAATTGGTGTGCACGTAATTATTTGTTGTTAAACATCGATAAGTGTAAGATTATAAATTTTAAAAGAAAATTGTCCGTTTTATCTTTTGACTATAGTTTCAATGGCGTAAATCTATCAAATGTAAATGATGTATCTATCCTTGGTGTATTGTTCGATAAGAAACTCGAATTCACACAGCATATCAATATGGCATGTAATAAAGCCAATTCAATATTAGGTTGGATTAAAAGGGAATCACGTTAGTTTTCTGATCCTTATGTTATCAAACAACTATTTACCACATTTGTCAGACCCATTATAGAGTATGCTTGCCAGGTATGGACCCGCTACTACAGTTGTCACAAAATAAGAATTGAACAAATTCAAAAAAGATTCCTAAAATTTGCTCTTAGAGGCTTAGGCTGGCAGAATCCATTGAATCTTCCTTCATATAGCAGCCGTTTAAAACTCATAGATTTACCCAGTCTGGAGCGCAGACGTTCTTATTTATGTTTTGTTTTTATTGTTAATCTTATTGATGGTAATATCGATGCTTTAAACCTTTTGTGTCGTGTTAATTTTAATGTTCCAAATCGAAATCTAAGAGGTTTTCGTGACCCAATTTACATAAAACACTATCGTACCAACTATGAGCAGAATTCACCATTGAATACAATGTTTAATTTGTATAACGTCAATCATAATTTATTAATAAATTTTTGTGATGTCTCAAATAATAGTTTTAAAAAAATATTCTATAATATTGTATAATTTATAAATTCTTAATTCTAAGTAATATTTTTTGTACGCTAGATATTAATTAGCTTGATTCAAATAAATAAACTATCACCTGTCACAATCACCTGTCAAAAATTCGGAAATATCTATTGGAAAACCCTTTATAAGGGTCAACTCGATGTTGACCGTGGTTTATTAGTAGAAGGGTAGATGTGTAAATACAAATGAATTGTTCTTGCAGATTAAAATTAATCTGACATTCGAGTACAACAACAAATACGTTAATGTCATAAAATTTGTTGATATTCCTCTCAAATTAGTCTCAAAACCTCATTAAATCGGAGTATCTTAATACAAAAAATAGATATATACAATCCTTGTTTAAATATGTACTTTTCTTACAAATTAAATATTATTATTATTACTAAATTAAATTTCGGCAAAGTTTTTGGTTTTTGTCTAAGAAAATCCAAACTTTGAACTCAAATTTATCTTTTGAACTCAACAAACTGCGCGGCAACAAGTATAAGAAATGAGTTTCTCAAAACCCATCAAACCCATCTACAAGAACAAAGAATGGGTAAATCAAACTTGCATAATCAACTTTGCTTACCGGCGAAGTCGATGTTTATCGTTTATGAGTTTTCTGCTTTCGCAAAATTCTTGAAATTATTTTCAAAACTTTTTCGAGATCCCGCCTCTCACTTATAATCGTCAAAATAAACAACCATTGTTCGAAAATCTTTTAATAAATACCTTTAGACTTTGAGATCGTTGCGCGAATAAACGAAAAACCAGGGACTTTATTTATTCTGCCCCTTGATATCTATCAAACCGGGGAGGTGTAAAAAGCCAACATTTCAGAAAACCTTCAGCTATCGCCGCGCCGTCGCACCGTTCAAGAGAAATTATGAAGAAGTTTCGTTGTTTTGACAAAGTTATTTGAGAGTAAAGTGCAATATTGACTCAAGTGCATTCCGTTCAAAAACTCACCCTCAACGGGGGTTCGTTTTTATGAATTTGTTTTTTGTTTTTGTTGTTTTGTATTATTTTATCGCTTATTCATTCGTCTTCGTTGAAAAGGATAAATTGAAATTCCAAAGATTTTCAAGTTAAACTGGAAAGCAGCGTCGTTACCGTCGTCGTCGTTGGCAGTAATGATATAATACTCGACTCTAACACAACCATATAGTCTCTAGTGCTCGGGTGCTGTGCATTCCTAACGCCCAGTGTTATGGCTTTTCAAGGCACCAGGCACAAGTGCTTCTTGGTATTCTCTTTATGTTTCCTGTACTGCTGCCGCCAATTCCACCTCCATCACAAGGATTTCGACTTTCAAGTAGATTCATCTAGCGGCAGCTATATGGTGGTAATGGCAGTGGTGGTACTCCTGGCAGGAGCGGTTGTTCTAACCTCTCTTCCATTATAGATGTCTTGAGCTATGATGGTTGTGGTTTGATGTTTGCAAAGCGTTGCAAGGATAAACGCCAGGAAGACACACTGTCTTGGTGTTTTGTGAAATTTAATGAAATATATGTGCGAAGCTTGAGAGGGCAAAGGAGTCGTTCCTGTATGAAGATATGTATACAGATGAGCAGCGGCAATAGAATTCGAGCAAATATCAAATTAATTAACTGCTTGAATTTGGTTTCTGTATAATTAATCTGCCGTGGAAGCTGAAGTGTGTGGCTAGACGGAAGGCTGATTGTTGAAAGTTTATTACTGAAACTCAAGCGGTGGTGTTGAAAGGATGCGAAGAAGCATTGCAAGCGTTATTAGGCTTTTATAAGAATGTTTAAGCATGAGTTTTGAAAAGATTTGTTTTTTGCTTCATACATTAGTGTGCATATTTTAAATTCTCCCCCGGTTTGGTTTTTTGTTAAAATTATTTAATCAAGACTGAGAAGAAAAGTGACTTTCTAAGTGACTTTATACGGCTCGTTTTGCTGAAGTTTCTGATCAAGGAGGCTTGAACTTGAAGGTTCACAACATTTAGACTTCGTTAAGTGGATTGTAGGCATCTGGTTATGTTCTGTAGCTCCCAATAAGTGTGTTCTTGAAAACCCAAAAGGGTAAAAGTTAATATATTCATTCTCCATCTCCTTCACTAACTCGCAATTAGCTTGATAATTTATTTTAATAAGAACCTTTGTCTTTTCAAAAATTGATTTAAAATGTTTATCTCGGTAAATTATTAGAAAAGCAGAAGTTCTCGAAACATACAAAAACAGATCCATGATGCGCATGGAAAGAAAAGAAGAAGCTTCTAAAAGTATATATAATGTTGAATATCAAAATTAAAAACAAAAAAACATGTTTGTGATCAAAAAAAATTGTTTTTTTTTCGGGGGTGGTGCCTTAAACAAAGTTGTGAGAAATCCTTCACGAATATCTCTCGTCATGAAAAGTGCTTCTCTCATCTAAGGCTTGAGGACTTCACAGAAAATTTAAGGTTCCCTCTATTACTGACGACAACACACACACAGGAATGCTTGAGAGTTGTAAGCCACTGGGCTCATGTTCCCTGCGAAAATTTGTGTCTTAAATTTATTTCACTTTATTCAGTAGAGTTCTTGGCCTGAGTTTTGTTACATACAGATGCTGCAACATATGCATATGGTACATTCGATGCTCTTTTGCATAAAGGACATAATTTACTTGGGAATTTTCCAGATAGAATATACAGAACTATTTTGTTTCTTAAAGAAAGATTTTTAGAGGAAGAGTTCTATGAAGATCAATTTCATCCAAAATAGATCTCTAGGGTACTTAAACTCAACATTATTCTTTTATTCATCCATCATTTTTTACTAATTTGCAGCTGCAAAAGCAAGCCGGAAAACAACTGGAGGTTGAAACAAAATTCAAGAGTGGCGCCCAATAAATGAAGGAATTGATATATTATCAAAATAGAAATTCAATTTTCTATCTCAGAAAGAGAGTTCCAATAAAGGTCTTTTGGTACTTTTCTCCGCCATAATTATGTACTTCTCGTTTGATTCAATACTCTGCGTGAGTGATTTCTAAGATGAACTTTACAAATTGCTCGCGATTCAATATTTGTCTTTCTTTCCAAGTGTCAATCTAATACCACTTCTATAATCTTTTCAAAGCATAAATGGGTTCCTAATCGGTTCTCCTATGAAGTTTATCATTATAGAAACTGTTTGACAAAAAAGCCTTCAATTTTTTCTCAACACACTAACTAATTTCAGAAGCTAACAACTTTTTCGTAACAACAGCCATGTGAAATGTGATTGTGCAATTCTGCTTCTAAATCAACACGATTTTGTCCATTTTGACAAGTAATGACAGTCATGTTGTTTAATTTGATTTTATTTTTTTATTTTTTTGTTTATAGATACTCAAGACAAATCACCATTGTAAGCTATAGCGACTAAGGCCAACGCAGCATATTTGCTGACTGCATTCTGGAGTAGTTAGAAGCAGACCCTGATTTTAGAGAAATTGATTCATTCTCAGCAACGAGAACCATTTTTCGATGAATGACAAAGTCAACAAGTAAAATTGTCGGATTTGGGGCCAGGTACAACAACTCATCCATAGAAAATTATTGTTTGTTGTAAATTTTGAGCGGGATCATCGGTCACGTAGAGCACTTTCGATCGATGATAACCAATTTTTTGTGGCCCAAATTTGATGATGTGAATGTGAACATGTGGTTCCAACAAGGTGGTCCTACGTACAACACAGTTTATATGTTAGCAGCGTCAGGATCCATAGATAATTAAACCTCTCTATTGGGTACTCACAAACCAGCGAAGCTTCGGTGCAATTTAAACGAAGCCGTATTTCATTGTCAAATAAAACAAAAAAATCATTGATATCTGAGACAAAGGTTGTAACAAAGCGTTATACTTTTTATTACCTATTTATATACCGCCCAAAAATCCGATCTAAATTACCGAACCTATGCTATCTTTCTTTTTAAATCAACCACAATAAGATCCTACCGAACCCTGGGTTGCTTTTGCATAACTTATCACAACGCTTAGCCGCACCATCCTATCGATCCATCTTACCAAAAGCAAATTGGTGCCCCCGAACCCTGGGTTGTTATTCGCATCATACATCACATCGAACCACGACACCTTTTAATTACCACCATCCATACAAGGAATACGGGCAGCCATCAGTGCTGCCGTTTTAAAAATTTCCAGAGGAGTATTTTTTGTATTTTTGGGGAGTATTTACGATAGTTGAGGAGTATCGCCAAAATATCAAGAAAATTATTAGTTCAATAAAAAAAAACACAGAAATGTTTTCTATAAATTAAAATTTTTTAATTCATTCATTTATAATAAAAATAGGAACTTCAATATTTGTGTTTTTTAATTGTTGGAAATTATACTCCTAAATTATGATGGTCGAAATAAAAGAAGATTACTCTTTATATATATTCAAAGTGACTTATCTTTATTAAGGTTAATTCAAGAAGAAGAAATGTAAAAGGAAGTTAAGTTACAAGTTATCATAGTGTCGTCAAATTGTAACACGTTATTATCGTTAACATAGTGATAAATTAATTTGTAAGGTGGCGCAGCAATCGTATATTAGTACAATAAAACTTGGGTTTGTTCAACATTAATAAACAGAGAGTTAATAATAAATTAACTCTAACTTAAACTATGTAGATATATACTGTACATTGATTTTCAAGCAACTTATTGATTATTAATATTAATATTAAATTTTGTATTTTGTTTATTTAAACAAGAATTTTACAAAAGAAAAACAAAAGTCAAAATTAAAACTTAAATATGTTTTTTGTATTTTTCGATCAAGTCTTTTGATGGTCCCACTTTCCTGCAAAATTGCCGTTCAAAAGCTCTTTGGCAGTAAGTATGGTATTTACTGTTTCCACATGCAGGCAATTCCGCTTTTTGTCCTTTATAAGGCTAACATCAGAAAATTTTCTCTCTGCTGTTGCATTGCTATGCGGAAGAGCAATAATTGTTCCAATAAATTAACGTACATGAGGAAACATGAATTCATTTAATCCGTTTTTAATAGTAAATACATTCCTATAAAATTCGGAAAATTCTAAATCCTTTGAAACTAATGACTGGTTTCTTAACTGGTTTCGGACTCATCCACTAAATTTGGGAAACGATCAACCAAAGGAACTACGGTAACTGCAAGTTCAACGATATGCGATCTTGTATGGAAAAAAGAACAGAGATGTGCAATTTGTCGAAAAAACAATATGTTTGCTTTAAGTTGGTTTGTTGCAATTTTGTTTTATTTTTAATTTTTATTTATTTTTTTGGGGAGTATTTTTGTAACATGGGGAGTATAGGATCATCGACTCCACGAAAGGAGTAAAATACTACTATGGGAGTAAGTTAGGCAGCGCTGGCAGCCATATGTTGGCTTATCTGAGCATGTATGACGTTGTTGTTATACTCTGTCCAACAAAAATATGCAGTGTGGGCAAGATAGGACGTTTGCCTCGCTTTCTGGCTATAGTGGATTGCATAAATCTGTCCTTCATTAAAGCCCTCACAGAATTTTCGTAGTGTTGATTTTAAATGGACCCTTTTTTTAAAGCTCTAAAATCAAAAGCACCTCAACAGAAACCCAAAGAAAAACAACTGAAGACTGAACAAGTTAGCAAATGAACAAGGGTAACTCTAAATGCACATCAATATTTAATGGGGGTTGAAATTGAATATCACCAACAGCCAACAGCCATAGGCCACAGCAATTCAGTGCACAGCACACTCAGATGTGCGGTCAATAGGACGTCGGGTCTGCGTCAGATGCAATAGAAAATTTACGGGCGCACAAACACTTTTTTATGGAGGAGTTCGTTCAGTTTAGTATGTTGCAAAAATATAGCACGCTACTGATTTTGAAAAAGCTCTCCCATAAGACGTGTACTGCATATTTTTGTTGGATGAAGTATAGTTTGTTTACTTCTTTCAGTTCACACTTCCTGTGAACTGAAATATTAACATGGATATGTGAAATATCAATACAAATTCGTCTTTTACATTTGCTTGATCTTTTGTACATACTACTCGTATTTACTGCTATTTATTGGTTAAAAGCAGAAATAAATATTAAACATCTTTTAGATAACTAAGCCTTGTTGTGGAATTACGTTAATGGATAAATTCATACATATATGTTATGTATAAATAATATTAGACAATGTATGAATAAACATTTTTAAGTTTCAACAATTATTTACAAACAATATAAGGGTGTCCGGTAATTCGTGTGCCATACTTTGGGATGTGATTCCTGGTCATATTCTAAGAAAAAAATTGTTCTACAGTATAGTCTGATTTTCAACTTTGAAATTGTTACGGTAAAATTTGCCGTAACAAGAATCATTCTTTCGATTCCTTATCCTAATTCCTTTTAGTAATTTTCTTCAAACAGGTGTTTCTTTTAACTAACTGAGAGAGAGAAGGGCAGCCATGGTCCATCAGCCAACGGTTCACTCCCTCAGTAACTTCATCATCATCATCGGCTCGACAACCGGGTTCCGGTCCTGGCCTCTTTCAACAAGTCTCTCCACCTATCCCGGTCTCTAGCCGACGCCATCCAGTTGCGCACCCCAATGCTTCGGGCGTCCTGGTCTACGCCATCTCTCCAGCGCAAGCATGGTCTACCACGCTGTCGTCTACCATAGAATGTACCACAAAGAACTTTCCGAGCAGGTTCCTCTTCGCTCATACGAGCTAGGTGCCCTGCCCACCGGAGTCTACCGAGCTTAATTTTTGTCACGATATCTGCTTCTAGGTAGATTGCGTACAATTCATGATTGTACCGTCTCCGGAATCGTCCTTCCTCACATATGGGGCCAACAATTCTCCTTAAGACTTTTCTCTCGAACGCAGCTAAGAGGTCGGATTGCCTTTTGCTAAGCACCCAAGTCTCGGATCCATATGTGAGTACTGGCAAGACCATGGTCCTGTACAGCAGCAGTTTTGAAGTTATGGTGAGATTTCTGGATTTGAAGAGGTTTGACAGACTATAGTAGGCTCTGTTGGATTTGAGAAGCCGCCCGCGTATTTCTTCTTCTATATTGTTATCGGCTGCTACTATTGACCCAAGGTATTTAAAGGATTGCACCACTTCAAATTCGTGCTCCGCAACCTTGTTTGTTTGACCAACTGTTCCTCTCGCATTCGACGCCACCATGTACTTTGTTTTACCTTCACTAATGTGCAGCCCCAGATTTTGTGCCGCCTGCTCGATCTGGATGAAGGAATCGTGTACAGCTTGTTCGGTTCTTCCGATGATGTCGATGTCGTCTGCGTAAGCCAGTAACTGGCTGGACCTGCTGACGATGGTTCCTCATGTTGCCGTGCCAGAGTCACGGATTGCTTTCTCTAACGCCAGGTTGAAAAGGAGGCAGGCCAAACCGTCCCCTTGTCGGAGTCCATTAAAGATGTTGATTGGTCTGGATAGCAATCCGGCTATTTTTACTTGGCTTGTTACGTTGGTCATGGTCAACCTACATAGTCGTGTCAATTTATTTGGGATGCCGAATTCTCTCATGGCTTTGTAAAGTTCTACCCTGGCTATGCTATCATAGGCGGCCTTAAAGTCTATAAACAGATGGTATGTTGGGATGTTAAATTCTAGACATTTTTCCATCGCCTGCCTAAGGGTAAAGATCTGATCAGTTGTTGATTTACCTGGAATGAAACCACACTGATATTGACGGTTTTAGCGTATGGGGTTATCCGGTCTTGTAGGATAGAGGAGAGTATCTTATAGGCGGTACTCAACAACGTGATACCTCTATAATTGCTGCACGTTGTGACATCTCCCTTCTTATGTATGGGGCATATTATGCCTTTTCGCCAGTCTTCTGGCATTTCTTCCTGCTCCCATACGTGCACTATAATATCATGAATTGCTTGACGTAAGGCTGGCCCGCCGTGATGAAATAATTCGGCTGGTATGCGTCGGCTCCCGGGGATTTGTTCTGTTTAAGCCGGCCTATAGCCTTCTCAACCTCTTCTATGCTTGGTGGCGGCAACATAGGGTATTCTTCTTGAAGTAGTGGAGCCTCCACTTCTGTAGTGAGCTGACCATTTAGCAATTCATTAAAGTACACTTCCCATCGCTCCAGTATGCTTTCAGGATCGGTGATCAGATTTCCCTCTCCGTCCTTGCAGTATGTGCAGCGTGGGTATTCTTCTTGAAGTAGTGGAGCCTCCACTTCTGTAGTGAGCTGACCATTTAGCAATTCATTAAAGTACACTTCCCATCGCTCCAGTATGCTTTCAGGATCGGTGATCAGATTTCCCTCTCCGTCCTTGCAGTATGTGCAGCGTGGTGTGTACTGCGTCATGTTTCGGACGGATTGGTAGAACTTCCGCGCCTGGTGCGGACCTCGCTCTCGGCTATTTTCTATTTCACAGATTAGGTTCTTATCCCAGGCTGATTTTTTTTGTCTGTGTAGCTGTTTTTTTATTCTTCTGAGCTCTTTATATTCCTCTTCGCGTGCCCGCGTTCTATGAGATTGTTGCATTGCTCGGTACGCAACATTCTTACGTTCAGTCGCTAGCTTGCATTCATCATCAAACCAGTCGTTCCGATTTTTACGACTGCCGCCTAAGATGGAGTTGGCAGTACTAATGACAATATTCTTAAGGCGTGTCCACTTCTTATTTACGCCCAGCATACTGGCTCCAGGACTTACTCTCCCTTAATCAAGTGATTCTAGGGCGAGTCCTAACGCATTACCAAAGGTGTTACTGGTGTTTTCATTGCGCAGGGCAGCCGTGTTGATTCGAACCATCAGGTGATACTTAGGTGGCTTTGTAGATATCTTTACGCGGGAACCTGGTACTCGCAACGACCATGTTTTTCGATGCTGCCAATTCTAAGACTCGAAGTCCATTGTCATTA
This sequence comes from Chrysotoxum bicinctum, assembly GCA_911387755.1. Classification (NCBI taxonomy): domain Eukaryota; kingdom Metazoa; phylum Arthropoda; class Insecta; order Diptera; family Syrphidae; genus Chrysotoxum; species Chrysotoxum bicinctum. The sequence continues at coordinate 35,483,234 of OU426987.1, forward strand.
GTGTTCTCATGCATACTATGGGTGCCTGCGTAATGCCTGAATACCGGCTCCCGACCTATTTTTGCGTTCAAATCCCCAAGGATGATTTTAACATCATACCTTGGACAGGCATTGAGGGCCCTCTCGACTTGTTCGCAGTAAGTCTCTTTTTCTTCGTCTGAGGATTCCTCCGCAGGTCCGTGAACGTTAATGAGGCTGATGTTCGTAAATTTGCCTCGCACGCGAAGGGTGCATAGCCTTTCGCTTATAGCGTTAAGCCGATGATGGTAGACTTCATTTTTTCGCTGACTAGGAAGCCTACCCCGAGCACATGGTGTTTTGTATGACAGCTATAGTATATGTCATATTCTTTCTTCTGTAGAACACCATTCCCTGTCCATCTGATTTCTTGAAGAGCTGTTATGTCAGCTTTATATTTTGACAGGGCATCGGCTAGCTGCTGAGCAGCTCGAGCTCTATAGAGCGATCGTACGGTCCATAAGAAAATTCGTAAATCATTTTTCAGTTTTCGTTGCGTTGGTTGTCGTCGTGTGATCAGTCCGTTTCCGAGGCTTGTTGTCGGTCTCGTAATTCAAATGTTTTACGGGACAGGAAATTAACCTGTCGCCAACCTGAGGAACCAGCCTGATCATATTAGCCAAACCTTTTTAAAGGCTTGTTTCTAGCGGCCGCCACGGAGAGGCTATGATCAGACTTCCACCAGTCCCGAATAGTTACGGCACGTGCATGTTTTCGTATGCTACATGTTATTCCCCCTATTCGTCTGATGGCTGACCGCCCCTCAGTAACTTGGAGAAACAGTAACTTGGAGAAACAAAATATCAGCGTTTTTAATTTTGAAACTTAAAGTTAATGGACGACAGACGGGCGTTCTGTTCAACTGTTAAGTACTAGTGACAGCTGGTCACAGAGATAGACGGGCCGAGCGGTCTGTGTTTAACTTGCACAAAAAGTAACATTGGCGAAGTCTTGTCCCCAAATGTTGAAGTTATTCCTTGCGAGAATGGCTGCGTGTCCAACCTAAACATGTCATTAAATTTCTATATATGTATATATATAAATATATGTAAAAGATGGAACGTTAACGACTAGTCCCTATGCATTCCCCAAATTTGAGCAAAAACCCAACGAATTAAGTAAATTCGCGAAGTAGAATATTACCACCAACTTCCTCTAAATAGTAGTACAGTAAAACCCGCTTAAGAGAAACGGCAAAATGTCACAGTCTTTCTTTCACTTAAGCGGATTTAAGAATTCCATTAAGCGGAGATTTAATGCTAGAAACAATATTGTTTTTATCTTTTGGACTTGCCTTGAAAGAAGTTAAATAAAACAACGATTAAATAACACAAAAATAATTTATTAAAAAACGAAAACTAGCAAATTTTTGTTCTGTTCGATTCAATTATTTTTTTCACTTAAAGCCTAGTACTCAGTTCAAGTGAAAATGAAAATTTCATATAAAAGTGACTGCTGGTTGACTGGCATGAAATCCGCAACGAGAGGTGAGTACCAAAATTTGGATTGGAAAAACAAATATGTTCCACAACTTTTTCCACGCTATGATTTTCATTTCTCAATGTACAACCATCAGGAAAAAGTTTAAGGCAACGTGGAAAACTGTGACATTTGTCAGTTGATTTGAATATTTTGTTTCAAAACAAAAAATTGAAAATTTATAAACAGAAAGAACGAATCAGTTTAAAAATAATTGTCATTTTTTTTTCATTCAAAGTGAGTATCAAAAATTCAAGTGGAAAACTTTATTCTATTTTCATTTTTATTCTTCGCGTGTAATTTGGAACGTATTTATTTTTCATTTCACGCTAGGTGAGTACTAGGCTTAAGGGAGTTTTTTTTCAATGAAAAATATTAAAAATTAACTGAAAATATGTTTCAGTTATCCGGGTTTTTCGCTTAAGCAAGTTTCACTTAAGCGGAAATTGGTCGGAAAATAATTGGAGATGAAAAAAGTGTTTCAGGTAAGCTGGTTTTTCTCTTAAGCGGGTTTTACTGTATATATAAATTAAAGCAACTTTCTTTGCACATGTTTTCCAGTGCTTCTTTACTGTTTTTATGTTAAAAAGAAATTTAGTTCCTTTTGATAGTTATCATAAGATTTTGTTTAAAAACTCGTATGGGATATGAGGTGGCTAAATGCTTAATGCTACTATTGAATTGAAATATAAAAAAAAAAAGATTGCTATAGTAGTGTTTAAACAAGAAGAATTCAGGAACGCGGACAAAATTATCGATACAAATAAGAACGAACCAATTTCTTGTTCAGTGTTAAGCTTAAAAGACGATGTTCGTGCTTAAAGAAAAATTTATAAATACGTAACACCAGTCAGAGGTCGGCTCTTTATGCACCTTTAAAAAACAACTTAAGCAGATGTGTGACATATCGTCCACGTAATTATCTACATGCGACACACGGTCTATTTCTTAAACAAAGTTAACATACACTACTGTCGAATTTCCATAAAAGGCAGAAACCTTATTAAGCAAGGCTAATTGCATAAAGTATGTTCCACCCGATACCTACTGTTAAAATGTCCGGAGCCTTAAAGCAATTCTTTAACACTTTCTTTGAATAGGCATCATTAAATTGTTGTGTCTTTCATGCATTTTGGCCTTAAAGAAGACATGTACGAGTAGGTGAGTTCTTAAACATTCCAGGCTGACTGGGCCACAATTTACCCGAATGTGATTATCAATGGAATACCTATAAAGTGTGCTTAAAGTATCATGTTTGGTGATAATTACAATTAACATAACGGACGAATTCTCTTTTGGTATATGTTGTACCTAGGAAAACGTTATCCGTATAGAAATCACTATTGCTCTTCAAAGCCTTATAGAAATATGTTGATCTCAAGGACTGTGACAACACATCGACAGGGCACAGATAGAAGTTGTACCATAATGCGTTGTCGTCGTCTTCAACGTGTATGTGATGCAAAACGAAATCAATGACATCAACGACGACAGCAGCAAGCGATAAGTATGCTTTCAATGAGCCTTCAAATAATTGTCATTCCTCTCAATTTGGCACCATGTACCTTTGCGGATGCGACTAATGCATCTTCAATGAGAACAAGGAAGCAGATTGGTTTACCTTGTGCGGTTCTGGTTACTGAAGGACTATCATTGCACATACACACATACACAGGGCTTAATGCATTAAGTAGATACCTGTGCAAAGAGTCGATGCGAGCCGAGTTGAGTCAGCAGAAAGGCTTCATGCATATATAGCATAGGAAAAAGGACCCTCTAAACATACCGTTTAGTGTAATTGGTGTGCATGTAGAGAAGTTCCGCCTAACGCTCTTTAACTAACTCTAGTTCCCCCGCAACAATCATTACCATCACATCATCATTATCACATCAGGCAGTTGGAATCTTTTGCCAGCTACTATTGTGATAGCATCGCACAAAACTGTGCTCTTCTCAAAGCGTTTTGCGAGTAGTTTAGTTCAGAGTTTCCCGAATTCATTTTGAAGACGGAAAGGTGAAACCAATTTGGTTTTTGCTATTTATATAGCAGCGTTGCTGTGGAATCAGCTCGTCGTCGTCGTCGTCGTTGGCTTCGGTTGGAAAATAATTTGAAGGATGCTTTTAAGATACTAACGGAAAGGAAAAGCTGCTTCAGGGAGGATGATATTGCACAAGATTCAATATGGGGGATGAACGTTTCAGGGAGTTGTGGGTGGCGAAGCGCAGCATCTGAAATGATAATTGCAGTCAAACATTAATCTCAATTAAGTGTACCGTACCTACTCCTCTCTCTAGAGAAGGCGGGAAATTATATAAATTTTTCCATAAAATCCACCCTGATGATGTTATAAATAGAAAGAAGAGCAGTGGGGGTTCAGTGAAAATGCATTTTGTTGTGTTATTCAGATTACGAGTAATTTATGCGGTTTTGCAAAATTGAATGCGTAATGAATTTTAATGCCTTTCAAAATGACCTAGTTATTTGAAATTTCAGAAACGAAAAGAGTAAGGGGGTTAAGTGTTTTTTTTTTTTAATCCAAAAGATAAAAACTCATCGTTATGATAGAAATAACCATTTTTATTAGTAAGACTGCTCTGCAATTTCAGTGGTTGATCTTCCAATTTTTCTAAACCCAAATAAGATAGATATCACTGTAAAACTGGATTTTAAAAACAAAAACCACGTCTTACACCTATTACAAGTCTTAGTTGGGCCCATTTTCTTAAACTTAACTTAAAGCTTTAAATTTCACATGAGCCATTATTTATTTGGAATATCAACAATAATTTCAAGTTTGGATCGCTGAATGAGTTGACAGAAATTAATAAGTTAAATCACGGGTTAAAACATTTCATCATGGAGTGAAGGCAACAACAATTTATCAACGCCATCTTAAGGTTCAGGATAATAATGATTTTTATTTTCCACACTTCGAGTTTCTGAATGGCTTGACAGGAATTTATGAGGAATTTAAAAGCCTTAGCATAATAGTTAGTTGGACTGTGTAATGAAGCATTACAATTCTGCCACCCCCCTTGCTACGGACCTGTTAAAAATTAAAGAAAATAATTACTTACTGAACCGACAACATGCTCCCATAGCATGTATCAACCGCAAGCCATGGCCAGTAGGGATGGGAAAAACCGGCCGGTTAAAACCGAAACCGGTTATTTTGTTTCAAATAACCGGTTTTCACTGGAAATATTTTTATCTCGGTTAAAACCGGTTATTTTTCTAAAATCAAATAACCGGGAAACTGGTTGTTTACTTTGGTACCACAGAAATAAAAAAGTGTAGAAAACGTTTTTAAAAAATAAGATCTTCTTGTCTCATAAAAACTGCACTTGTGTGCAACATCCGACGTTATTCACCACTTCCACCTTTTCTTTTATAGAGTAATTTAGTGTAGTGGTAGGAATGTGAAATCGTTTTAAACTACACACCTTCGCAAAATTGCGTTGTATTGTCTTGTAGATTATTGTGTAAATGCCCAGTAGGAAATTTGCTCCTCAAGGAAAAATAAAGTTGAATTCCTCGTAGAAATCACGTGGCATTTTCATTGAGTAGAAGGTCTGCATTGGTTTCATTCATCGAAAGTCATGCAATGAGTCAGTAGTTTGCAATCCCAGTTGCATCTTGTGCTTTGTTCTCGAAAGAAGGTAAAGAAAACATGAAACAAAGCAATATCCTTCTTACATATCCTTAATGTTAATGAATACAATGCTGAACACGTTAAAATTATTCCTGCATCTTTTCAGTGGTTATTGTAATCCACAATTGAGTGTTTAATGCCTGCGTTGTGAAAGAGAAAACAACCCCTTCTTTTCTTTGGAATTAAAAATCAGTAAACAACCTTTCAATTTCAATAGAGCAAAACTATGCTGATCAGGTGATATCGCTAGGGAAAAGGAATGTATTTTTTCATGAACTTCGTTTGCTGGGCAAAATAGTCTGCGAGCTGAGAGGAAAAAGAGAGAGAGATTTTGACCTGCAATAAACAATCCTTTTTTTCTTTGGGTTTTTCCCGCGATGGGTCGGCGACCGACGCTCAATAGGTCTTTTTTTGTCATGAGTTATTTCTTTTGTTTTGGAATGATTTAGTGTCGAATTTGTGATCAAAGAAAACGGTTGTGCGGGGTTTTCTGTCTGTTCAAGTGTTTTCAATCAATTTACTAAAGATTAAATAACAACCATGGAGAAGGAAACAATTCACCAACGGTAAATTCTCTATATTCTTTTGAATGATTTGCAAAAAGTAAATATTTCTCTTTTTCTTAGATCTCAAATGAACAGGAGAATGAAGATGATTAATCCCTAAGCTGCTCCCCAAATTCTACCAAGTGTCAAAGGAGAGTTTTTCGACCAACTGTTTGTGTTACGTCTTACAACAAGACAAGACAATGTAAGACATATGTATATATCTACTAACTTCTTTAAAATGTACTATAATAGTTAAGAAAATAAATACGTACATAACACAAATTTAATTTGTTTTTTTTTCATTCATGCGATAAATTTGCCTATACATTTCAAGCGCTTCTTCTATTGATGAAATAGGAAAAGAAATGGATAATGATTTAATTCATATTCCTTATTCTCTTAATAAAACATCGCCTAAATGCATTCCTTTTTTCAAAAATGAAAAAACGAGCTTCAAATATGTACACAATTCTGTAGTGAATAATTAGTATTTTCAATGATTCTTTCCCTGAAGCAATTGATTAAAAGTTGACTCACTTTTCATTAATTTATTTCCATTGAGGAAAGCACCACATCAATAGAACCAGTTTTTTCAGACACAAAAATTACCAATGAAATCGAAGATGCCGTCATCATAGTGATTTCACAACAAAATATGCATCGAGAAAGTGTGTACCTCCTTCCAATGACAAGCCTGTGTTAAATTCCTCATAGGATTCCGTAGGAAATTCATGCGTGCAGCTCCTTTTCCATGATGAAACACCTACTTCTTCATTAGTGAATTTTTGGAAATTTCCTACTGGGTGTAACTCTTTATTTTTTGCATTTTCAAATTAATTCATTGAGGTATTTCCCGACCAAGTTATGAAAGCCTTCTAAAACAATAAAAGGAACACATTTATTATTTATTAATTTTCAAAATGAAATGTCGTCTATTTCCTCAGTTAAATAAAAAAAAATTCGAAAAAAAAATAAATTTGGTGTTAACTAGATATGCTTTTTTTTCAAACTCATATGATTTGCCGGATCCATCCGTTGATTGCCAGATTCGTCTGTTGATCTGCCGGATTCATCCGTTGATTTGCCGGATACGTCCGTTGATTTGCCAGATTCGTCCGTTGATTTGCCGGATCCATCCGTTGATTGCCAGATTCGTCTGTTGATTTGCCGGATTCATCCGTTGATTTGCCGGATACGTCCGTTGATTTGCCAGATTCGTCTGTTGATTTGCCGGATTCCTCCGTTTATTTGCCGGATTCGTTCGTTGATTTGCCGGATTCGTCCGTTGATTGCCGGATTTGTCCGTTGATTTGCAGGATTCGTCCGTTGATTTGCCAGATTCGTCTGTTGATTTGCCGGATCCATCCGTTGATTGCCAGATTCGTCTGTTGATTTGCCGGATTCATCCGTTGATTTGCCGGATACGTCCGTTGATTTGCCAGATTCGTCCGTTGATTTGCCGGATTCATCCGTTTATTTGCCGGATTCGTCCGTTGATTTGCCGGATTCATACGTTGATTTGCCAGATTCGTCTGTTGATTTGCCGGATTCGTCCGTTGATTTGCCGGATTCATCCGCTGATTGCCGGATTCGTCTGTGATTGCCGAATCCATCTGAAGATCGCGAGCATCCAGTGGAAGGTAGCAGCCTTTGTTCATCTACCATTCACCCGCATACAGTGACCAGACGAATACTAAAGGAGTATATACTAAAGGCGAATATTCGAAGAAGAACCAACCAAGGATAACAACAAAGAAGACATTTAACTATTGAAACTGTATTTAAAGAAAAAAGTGAATGTAAATTATGTTAAGTTTTTAGATATCTTGATAAATAAAGGAATATTGACGTTTAAAATCTGAAGTTAGTACTACTTAAGACAAGACCCCGGTAAACCGGGGAGCAAAACCTCAGCCTTTGACAAAAGTACATCACAATAATTGCCATGCAGAGGGTCTTGGATTCGATTCTCAGCAGCTGAAAAAAGTGTCTCCTCTTGATAGGAATTGACAAATACTCCAAGAGTATGTCTCGTCACGAAAAGTGCTACTCATTAGCCGTTTGGAATCGGAAGAAAATTGTAGGACCCCTCAATTCCCGCACACAGGAATGTTTAAGAGTTAGTTTAGACCCTCTATGAACCGTCATGGAATCTTATTTATTTAATTTTTATTTTAAAGCCTACAACTGACAGATGCTTAAACTGTCATCGATCATTTCTTTATGGATTGGAGACAAAAGCCATTTAACGCCATCTTGTGATTCAGCACAACAACTTATTATAATTCTTCAATTTTTAATTTTGGTGGGGTAAAACCCCTTAATTACAAGCTAATGTAATATATATACTCGTAATATATATAATATAACTTAAGAACTAAGAAACTTATAGCTACGTTTTGTGGTTATAGAGGAGGTTAATTCAGCAGAAGGAATTTTAGGCAAGTGATCCTGAGGTTAACGTCGAAGTTGCTAGTGTTTGAGTTAACGTACGGGAGACTGGTTCATTTGAGCCATAAGACGTACGGTGGTGGGTATATAAAAAAGAGGGGGATTTCGTATGTTACGAGGGTTGGTATTAAAGAAAATAGAGTTCTAGAGAGTAATGCAGTCAACTGAACCTGTAAGTAGTCGATGAATGAAGAGGATTTCATAAATTCTTCTTTGTTCTTCTAGTGAATTTAGAGTGATTAGTTTAAGGAGGTCTTGATGGAGAGGTAGGAACAAAAGATTATTCCAGTACAGACCTACGATGAATACTTTCGATTCTGGCGATGTGAATTTGTTGGTAAGAGGACAATACTTGACAGGCGTATTCGAGTAGAGAACGAACAAAGGTTATATTGAGGGATCGGGTAACGTGTGGGTCGAAGAATTCCTTGGACCATCGTTTAACGAAGCGAAGTGCTGAATTGGGCTTAAGAATTATATCGTCATATTGGGAGATGAAGTTAAGTTCCTGATATACCTAGGTCACGTATCTATTCGACGATAGATAGAGGCTGATCATGAAGAAGATATGGACGGGAAGAATATTTGAAACTTTTTTTGTGAAAAAGTGATTAAATGGCATTCGGCAATATTTAAAGCTAAACTGTTTTTGAGACACCAAACTGAAAAATTATCGAGATCGAGTTGGATGAGAGTAGATTTCTGTGTAGAAGAAATAATAGTCTTGAAGAATTTGGTGTCGTTGGCGTAAAGAGAAATATGAGAATATTTAATGACCATTTCAATATTGTTAATCGCAAGAACAAAAAATAGAGGGCCTAAGTGCCTGCCTTGAGGGACTGCGGACGTTGCTAAGAAGGGCAAGAGGATGTAAATCTAAAATGAACACTGTAACACTGTTGTAATGGTTTTTCAGATAAGAAGAAATCCATCTCCATACAATGGGTTCAAAACCGAAGGTGGATAGTTTGAAAAGTATAAGTCTATGGGAGATTTTATCAAAGGCCTTATTAAAATCGGTGAATATGACATGAACTTCCTTGCCATGCTCTAAGGCTGACAGGATGAAAGACACAAATTCAACAAGATTAGTGGTTGTTGATCTACACTTGAGAAAGACATTTTGTATAGGAGAAATGAGAGACTTACAGTGAAAGCTCAAAAATTTAAATAGTATTTCAATGCTGCTAATAAGTGTTATGACTTTTCCTGTTCTTGAAAGCGCTAACGATTTTATGAAATGAATCTTAAAGAGCTCGAAATGTTCAAATCCTCTGGCCCATTGTTCTGGAGAATCTTTCCCCCTTCTAACTATAGTCCAATTGCACTTACGTCCCTTCTACCCAAGGTCATGGAAATGCTGATGTGATAAATTTTCAGCTAGGCCTGAATTTAAAATATCACGAAGTTTAAAACAAGGAGACTCTCTCTCGAAGACGCTTTTTTCAGCTGATATTGAAGAAAATTTCATAATAATTGGAAGAACAAGGGTTTAATAACAAATGCTCAATATCTTTCAAATATTCGATTTACAGATGATATAACACTCATTTCAGATACTAGTGAAGACAGTTATAAATGAGGAAAGGCTTCGAATGCAAAAATATTGGGAAAACAACAAAAAACCAAAATTATGGCAAGTCAATGAAATAGGAATTGAAAATACCATCTACGTTGAAGATTATACCTACATATGGTAGTAGGCAGAACATCGAATGACAAACAAATGTCGACAATTTTAGAATAGGTAGTAAATATCTGCTGGACTTGAATATCTCAAAAACCCTAGGGAAATACGTTTTGGACTCAATTATACTTCTAGTGCTCACCCATGACCGCCAAACATGGTAAATCACAAGAATTACGTAAACCAAGCTTCGATCCTGTCAAAGGACAATGGAGAGAATAACACTAAAAGTTCGTATTGCCTAGCCCAAAAACCATAGGGCTTTGTGAATAAAGAAAAAGCTAAAGCTGAAACTTGGATTTTTAAGTAAAAGCTTGATTTTTAGTGAATAAAAATAAGCTTAAGCTAGCTAGTTAAAGATGTTTTCTAGTAATAGCTATTTTAAAATAGCCAAAGCTAAATTCATTTAGTTTTAGCTTGTTTTCCTAGCTTAAGCTTCAATTTGTGTGAATAAAAATAGCTTAAACTAGAATATTATAGTTAAAGCTACAAAAATTTTTCGACCTGTCTAGAAAGCTTTGACTAGTTCTTATTTTCAGTATTAACTTGTGTGAGTTGTTAATTAAATATAAGGGAATATCTCAAAAAATAGGACTGTGAACGTATAGACCCAGAAACTGACATACGAAATGTTAAAAACATTTTTTAGCCGAAACCAATAGTTGCCCTGTAGAACAGATAACAAATTGAGGCAAAAAAACCTTCCTTTCGGTCATACATGTACCAGTTTTAGCTAAAGCTAACTAGCCGAAACATGTGAATAAAAAAACGAACACCTTAAATTACGAAGCTTAAGCTAGAATTTTCCAGCATAAGCTATTTCGCGTTATCATTTTTTTATTCACATAAAACAAAGCTTAAGCTAGTACTGTCTAGCTTTAGCTGCTAGTAAAAGCTATGACTAGTTGGCTTTAGCTTCCTCCAAAAAAAAGCTTTAACTTTTTTTTTATTCACAAGACCCTAGACACAATAGAAGTCAAACACGTTTTGAAGACGTTAGAAATAAACTTTAAGAACTTAAATTAGAATGGGCTGGGCACATTGTGAGGATTTCTGAGGATAAATTCTACATACATAAAATAAACTTTAAATACTTGACCCATTTGTCTAGACTTCCTAAGGCTTCAAATATTAAAATACTCTTTTCGAAGGTATTTAACATTCAACTATAACCACAAGCGTGTCCATTCATTCCAAAGCAGGGTCTTTCCTTTTCGGATCCAAAACCGAAACAATGACTCCGTCCAGTTTTAATTTCACCCTCCTTCCATTTTCACCTAAATGACACTGAAAACCCATAGTTAGACCACATTTGCTTTAGTCTTTCGCATTATATTTTAAGCAGCTGCAGCAGTAGAGTAGAGAGGTTTAAATATGTTTTTTTTGTAAGGTATTTGCATACGAAAATTGTATAGTAGATAATATGCGCACCTTTAGACGTATTCAAAACTTAATGTTGAATATATTTATACTCTTACGCTCAGTTGGAAACTCCAGCACCTATTCTTTAATCCAAAAACTATACATAGAGAGGCTAAAGCGTGTACACCATTACATTATATTAAGCCTTCGAGGGTTGGACAGAGCCAAAGAGCTAACAACCAGGAATGAGGGTGCTTGGCTGCTGTTGCCAGAACTTTGCTATTGTGCCAGAAGCACAAGCCATTGTGACTCTTTGACCTTTGGTCTACTTTCTAGTATCAGTTGAAGGAGACACAAGCCGTTGAGTGCTGGCTGCTGGTGCTGGGGTTCTGGAAATGGAAAAAGGAGTAAATAAAGCATACCGAGGAGAGGAAGAAAAATCTTCCTTTTAACATTCACACAGTTGGCAGGTCACATCGTTTTTGTGTGGACACAGCACCGCACTCCCCGATTCTCGATTCAGGACCATTCCGTCCCTGCTGCGTCGTCCCGTTCCTTTCATGCCCCGGAACCAAATCTTTTTTTGTGGCAACCCATCACATTGAAGATATCTATGCTCATTCGTAATTTGGATGTTGAGGTTGGTTGGCGTTATTGAAGCCAGCTTCATGCCTCTGCATACCATTTACCACTTAAAAACATTTGAAAAATTTAAGGGGTTTTTGAGGTTTGCCCTGTGTTCCGTGTTTTCCACATTTCTACCTTCTGTGTTGTTTTTTTTTTTTTTTTGTATTCAGCTCAGTGATTCTATCTCGAATATAGATATAGCCCGTCCGGAGGACGAATCTCATCATGATGGCAATGTAAACGTGGCAAGAGTCATCTCAAAAAATCCCGAGGGCAAGTGGATGTATCATGGTGTTTTCTTTTTCCATTCTGTGCTTCCTTTTCCGTTGGTTTTCTTCGCTTTTTTTTTGCACCACTGAGTCCACATGCCCATTCGTTTCCCTAATGAGAAAGATGGGTTTTCCACAACACAGTACGAGGAGGGGCTATGGAACAGGACAACGGAAGTGGAAAAGATGGAGAACCCACCAGCACCCCTTCCCCACCATGCCAACAGTGAGAAATGAGAAAAACTCTTCTCGTCTATTCTGGCCATATTCACAGTGAAAAGACGACTGGTGAAAATTAATACTTGGAAATTTTAATTGCTTTGCAGTCGACTTGTAAGGGGCTTAGGGACTGTACGTTGAAAAAAAAATTATCTGTTTCTGTTTTGTATTATGGAAGGGGTGGGGGAAAGCTAGGCTTTCTTTAGGGGAAACACAAACAAAAACCAGAGAGGCTGTAAAGAAAAACATAAAAACACAAGGACCATGGATATGAGTGAGGGGTTTTCAATTTTTAAAAAGCTTAAACGTTATGCACTCCAACCGAAAACATTCAAGGCTAACATGGTTTTTTTTTTTGTGCTGTTGTTTTTCTTTCTTTTTTTGGAAAACCTTGTCTCTTCAGAGTTGGGTTTTGTCGGAATGCCAGTACTAAGATTGCTAAACTCATCTCACACCAGTTGGTCATAAATGTATGTACTAACTTTGAAGTTACCTCGATCTGTATGGGTGGTTGATACTCAAAAGTTGAAAGAGTTCCATCAGCTAGAAAAGGCTAAACAGAAAGAAACAGGAGACATTTAAAGGAAGGAGCCTATAATGACTGACGAATTAACCTTTACATTAGGGTCGGTTATTCATTATTATTGCACTTAAATATGCGGATATAATGAGTACGAAACGGTCTTAAAAAGAAACCATTTTGAGTTTGGTTAGTTTGGAAACTTCTTTAATGACCTGTTATCTTAGACTCTAATATAATTGTGTCTGCTATCTCAGACTGTAAATTAGTGGCATTTGCAATGTCTATTTCGATAAGTAAGAGAGCATTTTTTTTTAAATTTAAATAGAGTAAAGTTATATTTGACGTTTAGGCTAAGCGCGCACATTCAATTTTTAGTTGCGCAACTGCTTGGTTCGAGCAACTAAAAAGTTTGTGTTTTGACACATACTAAACGATTGCATAAAATGAGTTCGCTATTTTGTGTAACATGTAATTATATGCGCCTGCGCGAACATTCAACCAAATTGTTCATCTGTTTTCTATAAGCAACCAAACAGTTGTGCAATTAAAAATTGAATGTGCGCGCCTAGCCTTTATGTGTAAAGAAACTCTGGTTTTGATAATGGGACAAATTCAATTTCACATCGTGCTTTTAAGAAAAGGCTTATCTTATCTCGTTGATTAAAATCGTCGAAATAAGAATAGGTTACAGTTCTTATCATGGAACTTAGTTTTCAATGTTGCTCTTTAAGCTTGTCCTAAAGCGTGTGTAAGCTAGACATGTGTAACGCAGCGCTGCGTTAGCGCAATGTGTTGAAGCAGCAGCTGCGTTACGTGCGCTGATACATCAGTTTGTAACTCAGTGACGCAGTGACGCAATAGCGCAGTTCATCAACTCATCAACTTAATGATCGAATAGCGCTTTTAACAAGCGCAGCGCTGCGCTGCACAGACAAAAACCATTCAAGCAGATACAAAAAGCGCTGACTTCCTTAAGCATATTTTCATTCATAATTGCTGAATTCGGGGCTGTAAGAAACTCCTGCTTTCTGTACACAACAATTAATTATTGACCTGGCGGCGGCGTCAAGTACTTTGAACAGGGCTGAGTGGAGAACAAATTTAATTTTAATGAATCTGCACCAAATTGCGTTTATAGCATTTTTTGACGTTTGCCAATCTTTCTGTCAAATGTTTAGACCAAGAGGTATTATTAGTAAAGTAAATATAACTCCAAAAAACTTGTATTGATTTGATATTTTAATTTCTGCTTCATTAAAATACCAGATACCACTTTTAACAGGCTGCTCTTCTTACCCGTTTCTAATAATAACAATTTCAGACATATCCAAGTTCACTTCCCGGTTCCATTTCTCACAATGGATACTGTGGCAACACTTCCAGAAGAAAGAATAAAGCAATCAATAAATGAATGTTCAGAAAGAATATATAATGAAAGAAAGATATAATGATTTTTTTTTTTTTTTTATAATCAGCGCACACTCAAGGGGTTTTTTGTATACCCTTAATATGCCAGAGACACAGTGTGAGCATTAAGAAAAAAGGGAAGGGTTGGAAAGGAGGTGTCGGTGTACATTGGTTTTGAATTCTTGAACATTGCAATGACTGGGAAAGACAGAGCGTGGCAAGGAATTCCACATTCGCGTAGTACGGCTGAAGAACGAATCTCTGTACTTCACAGTACGGCCGAAGTTGGGCTCAAGGGTAAACTGATGGGCATTCCTAGAAGTGCGAGTATTACGGTTAAATTGTTTAAGGGGAGGAATGCAGCTGGCTATTTCACTAGAGCATAGTCCGTAAAAATAACGGTAAAAAAGGGTGAGGCAAGAAACATTACGACGATGTTGGAGTAACGTAAATGAGTCAATGATGTTATTGTCGCCAATCATTTTAAAAGCTCTTCTTTGAATACTGTCCAAGAGACTTAAGTAAGTAACTGGAGCACCAGCCCATAGATGGGAGTTATACTCAAGTTTTGGACGTATATAGGTTTTATAGATTGTAGCCAGATCAGAAGGAGAGAAAAATTTCTTGCACCGTCTCAGAAAACCCAAACATCTTGCGGCATTTTTGGCAACATCGCGTATGTGATCGTTCCACAAGAGGTGGTTCGTAATGCACATACCGAGAATATCGAGATGTTCAGTTTCATTGATGCAAGTGCCACTCATAGATAGTGGCAAGGAGGGTATATCACGCTTTAACGATATAAGACAGCATTGGGTTTTCGAAGCATTAAATTCGACACGGTTTCTTATTCCCCATAGTACAATGCTGTTTAGGTCGTAATTTAATGAACTTATCATATTTTGTCGTTGCAGTTCCACATCCGAAGAGGAAGGATGTGAGTCTGAAAACGAATATGAAAAGCTGAGAGTACTATCGTCAGCGAAACAATTAATTGGATTAAAAGTTGTAGACAGGAGATCATTAATAAAAATGAGGAAGAGAGTCGGTGACAAAACGGAGCCCTGGGGCACACCAGCGTTTATATTGTGGGTTTCAGACTTGAATCCGTCTAGTACAACTTGTATTGAACGGTTCAAAAGAAAATTTCTAATCCAAAGAAGTAGGGATTCGTCGATGCCGAAAGCACGCATTTTCGATAAAAGAGCAAGATGCCAGACTTTATCAAATGCCTTTGAAATATCAAGTGCAATAATCTTACTTTCTCCGAAAGAATGTAAAGATTTGTTCCACTTTTCGGTTAGATAAACCATCAAATCACCAGTGGACCTATTGCTACGAAAGCCATACTGCCGGTCATTAAGGAGCTTTCGTTCTTCAAGATATTTCTTGAGCTGATAATTAATCAGCGTTTCCATGACTTTAGAAAGAAGGGACGTTAGTGCGATCGGTCGATAATTTGAGGGAGAAGAAGAGTCGCCTTTTTTCGGAATCGGCTGAACAAATGCTGTTTTCCAACTGCTCGGAACGAGCCCAGAAGAATAGGACAGATGGAAAAGCTTACGCAGGGGTTTTGCTAGCGTGGAAGAACACCTCTTCAGAATAATAGCGGGGATACCATCCGGACCAGCGGATTTATGTATGTTGAGATCCTTTAAGACTCTTGCCACGGTACGAGTACGAAAGAAGATTTGTCCCATAGAATCATTAACGCGCTCAAGAATTGGGGGAGTCATGACACTAAACGGCAAGGTGGAATTTGCGGCGAACTGCCTTACAAACAAGTTAGCTTTATCAATAGAGCTAACAAAAGCAGTGTCATTGACAACAAGCGTAGGAACCGAGGAAGAGGAAGAATTCCTCATATTTTTTACAAATGACCAAAAATTCTTACTGCCTTTGGGACATTGCAGTATTTTTTGCCTTGATTTTTGATCATGTAAAAATTTGGTCCGTCGAATATGGGCGTTGAAGGCCTTCCTGACTTGTTTAAACTTTTTCCGGTTTTCCTCAGTTGGGTTGGCTCTAAAACACCGGAAGCTTACCTCTTTTTCCTTGATAACCTCTTTACAGCTCAAATCAAACCATGAATTATCCTTGGGTCTGATACTTTTAACCCTATTCGGGATAAAATGTTTCATTCCCAAAAGAATTATTTTAGTTATCATATCTGCGCTGGAGTCTACGTCACTATCGAGGAAGCATAGTGACCAGTTAAAGATCCTGAAAAAGTTATTCAAACCGTACCAGTTGGCTTTCTCGTACTGCCATACGGTTCTTTTAGGAGCTCTTTCTCTAACTGGGTTTGTTTGACACGAGAAATTTGCAGATATAACACTATGATCAGATGTGCCTAGAGGTGTCAGTACACTTATTGTGTATTTATCAGGGTCAGAGGTAAGAAACAAGTCAAGAGTATTTTCTGCTCGGCCATTAACGTCCGATATTCGAGTGGGCTCGTTGACAAGCTGAGAAAGGTGGTTGAACTCAGCAAAAATCTCAACACACATTCCTTCGGGTGTAGTCTGGCCAGAATGGCGAAGCCAAGAAGAATTGTGAACATTGAAATCGCCCGTAATAACGATTTCAGTGCGAGGATATAGGGAAACAATTCTTTGGATGGAGTCGGATAGAGCATCAAATTCGTGAGAAGTTGAAACTCTATCCAGATTTGGGCTTCGATAAACAAAACAATAGTGAATGATGTGCTTATTAATGGAGAATTTAAAGCACATAAAATTGAAGAAGGAGTTGGTGCAGCGACCATATAGTGGTAAGAACTGGTAAGCAACATCATTCCTAATGTAAATGGCGAGACCGTGGTGGGAAAAGAATAATGGTACCAAGCTATACCCATGAATAAGAAATTCAGCAGTATCGGAATCCTCACCTACTTGGGTTTCGCTCAGTGCCAAAACAGCTGGCCTGTTAGAAACAGTGTGGATATACACAGCCAGAAAATTCGCTCTCAGCCCACGAATATTACAATGGTCTACTCTAAAATAACCAGCCATTGCAATATAAAAAAAATAACTAAAACCAAAACAGACGAAATCTAAGAAAATCACTGTAAAGACTAATTAAAAAGTCGTTTCAATACAACATCACTAAGAAGTGTTATGCCTTTAGTAGTGACGTTGAATCGATCCGAACCCTAACAGTCAGAACAATAATTCTCTATACATCCGTTATTGTATGACCTAGCAAATGCAACCACTGAGAGAGCTTATATATAAGCTCAGCACAATGCATGCATCCACCAGGCCACACAACTGTGTGAAAAAAGAAGAGGAGAAAGGAAAATGTCACTTACTGTGCTCCGACATACGTAGGTATTTTTTTTTGTTGTTATCTCCTGAGTGCTTGTTTATTTGTTGTTGTATATTTGGCTATTTCTTTCTTATTGAGTGTTATTTAATTTTTTTTTTGGATTTATTAAAATTGTCTATTGTTTTTTTTTTAGATTTGATTTTTTTTTGTTATATTGTTTGGTTTTATGTTTGTTCTTATATTTAAGCGCGTCAGCGACGACGGGAACGGGGACGGGGGCACAACAACGAACGGAGGCAGAGCACGGCACTATGACATCGACCGATCCTCTCCAAGATTCACTGTATTTAATAGAAAGAGACTGCCGGTTAGGTAGAAGAATATACTGAGAGAATAAAGATATGATCAGTTGTTGTGGATCTGTTAAAGAAGAAAGACCTTTTATTTGTTTAACCGAATATTGTTTTAGTTTTGTATTAAGCAAAGTTTTAACCGCTTACAATAGCAAACGCACTTAAGATGCAACCTTGTTCAAATCCTTTATTCGTTTGAAAGAAATTGGATACAGTGTTTCCACCTCAAACCGTTGCAACCGTATCCTGATATTATAATCACTTTGGTTCAGATCCCCAGGGCTGCAAGCTTTCGAAACAGAGCTTGTCTATTGGTGTTGTCGAACGCAGCTTAAAGGCCTGCAAATCAAGCATATAGGTTTATTTTTTTCTGAGTAAGTTGCGATTGTGTGAGGCACAAAATGTTGTGAATATGATCGATAAGGTGGTTTAGAGCACGGTTAAATTGTTTTAAGAGGGTATCCAAAAACGATTATCCACGAAAGTTAGATAGTACAATTCTCACTTCACCCTTTTTAAGAAGCAAAAAGATGATTGATTTTCTTAAAGAGGATGGTTTTGTTTGGGTTTCATAAATTTTATTGAAAAAAATGTGTGACCTCTCCAATGAAATATTCACTTGCATTTTTATAATATTCATAATGTATACTATCTATACCTGGGGCTTTAGTTTCCTTTGCAGAAGTTATTGGAATTTTGACTTCTTTCAGGTCAAATGGACTATCAAGGAGCGGGATGAAAACTGGGGGTGTTTTTTGGATACCATTTGTGAAAGCATCTGAATTCAAAGCACTTGCGAAAATAGACATAAGCTCTTCAGTAGTGATTCGAATTTCAAGAACTACCACGAATTTCTTTAGCAATTTTACACTACTCCTTTCCTAAGTTTATGCTAGAATGTTGGCTTAAAATTCGTTAGAAGTATAAACGTTGTTTTAACTATATACTATACAGTTCGTTCTCCTGTTACTTCATCAATTTTTTGTCAGTATTAAGATTTTATACAGCCAACGGTAAAATTTTCGATCAACTCTACTGCACTATATGAGGAGCACCAATAATCAACAACTGATGATTCTCTCTTTGACACAAACCTATACTTGCCAGTTTTATTACCGAAGCCCCTTTCATTTAATATAAATACACCAATGTCTTCTAAAATTTCGTTAAACTTGTTGCAGTTTCTGTCACAGAGAGTTTGAAGATGTTGATGTTGATGATGATGGTATCAATTAATTCTTTCGCTCCTGATTAAATTCTTTAAAGAAAATTTCTAAAATTTTAAAAACTCGAGCTCTATGATTACAATTCAGATAGTTTTGTGTTAAACTTAGAAATGATCCTGAAAATATTTCTCTCAAACAAACTTTGTTCTGAAAACTTTGGAATTTTAGTTCATGTGTTGATCCTATACTTTTCCGAGACTGTAATTTAGTGTCTTCTGCTATTTTATACCTTAATTAAGTATAGTCTGGAAAAGGTGAAACTAAGATTTCACTCTTTAAAATGAAAGCCAAGATAAATTTTAAGCTGTTCCTGATTAAAATCATAAACTTAAAACTATAACCCCAAGAAATATTATGTCCTTAACTGGGCTTCAGGGGTGGAATCGGCTAAGGTGATAGTTGATTGTGATTGTCATTTTGACTATAGCTGTCTCCATCATATCAATAAAGAAATATAGAGAGAGCAATTGTCAAAATGACAATCATAATCAACTATCACCTTAGCCGATTCCACCCCAGGTCAATATTAAATATTGATTTTCATAATATAATATTGCTGCAACGTTTCAGTTGTGTTAACTTAACACCCTTCATCCGGCTACTGATTTGATAAATAAATGAGTGTTTACATACCCGAAACTGCAATTATATTGATTATTGAAAATTGATATTTCATATTCACCTGAAGCATACTTAAGGACATATTATTAATTAAATAAAAGTCACAAAAACAGGAAACACTTATTACCCTAATACATAAAACTTTAGTTCATTTTAATCCAACTTGTATCAGAAGAAAATAAATATTCAAAAACACTGTTTGACCCTACAAACGTGGTCACTAACCTGAATCTCAAGAGCTTTCATCAGCAACAAAAGGAACTTTTTTTAAGAAGAATATACCCAAGACTGGGCAATAATAGAAGAAAATTGACTAAACCCAAGCTATCATTTAGAACTTAGAAATGAAAATAGACCAAGTTCATCGATTTACGGATGATTGACTAAAGAAACTGGAAGGAAAACAAGATGACGTAAAATAAGACCCGAGAAGATAACACCAAATATCAAATTGTATCAAAGCTTATTTGGGCTCGTTTCTGAAATAACAATAAGGTCAAATTTAATTTGGAGATTACAAATTTAAATCTCTGTTTCAGTTTTCTGTTTCGCTTAAGGAGCTCCGTTGCGTTGTTAATAGTTTTTTCACTCGCTAGGCAGGATCCGGGAATCAACAGATTGTTTGAATAATGCCTCTCTGTGCCGCTTAGCAGATTCGAACAATTTTAACTAACTTGAGTCTTGCAATTGATTTTCTTTTTGAAACTGCGAACAATGGGCTTTATAAAATAAGATTAAATATAATATAAATCCAAACTGAAAATGTATGGTTATTTCCATATTTAAAACAAAATAATGCCTAATTCTTTATTAGACCTTATTCCGCGTCATCAGAAAACAAGTATGTGTGGCTTTATTTATATATATTGCTCAAGCCACAGATAAAGCTTTATATATTTTAAACTTGAACACAAACTGTCACAATGGGCCAAATTTGGAAATTTTGGCGTTAGTTTTGGATTTTTTTTATGACTTCGTTCGGTACAGCTGTGAGCCCTCCATATAATGGTCATCTTTGTAAATGCGTTTTGAAGGCCTAATGTATTACAAATAATAAGATATTGGACGCAACAAAGTAGATATAGTGTATTTAAATCATTGCAGACAAAATCTTTCCAAATTAAAAACAAAAAAAAATAATTTGTAAATTAGAGGGACAATGGGAATTGGTCAGGGCCGGATTAACAAGTAGGCAGAATAGGCAGTTGCCTGGGGCCCCCGATTTTAGGGGGCCCCCGAAAAATTAAAAAGACTTCTAAAATTTTCTTACAAACATAAAATTCTAGTAACACTTTTTTATTGCAAAATTTTGTTGTCAAGTCCGGCAGCAATGGAGTAGGTCTTTCAGTCGCTATAATTGCAGATTTGTCTACTGAATTCCACTTGTAAAAGGCTTTTCTTATAAGTTTTTCAATAACACAATCATAGCGGTATTTAATAACAACTTTTTCACTACTTGATGCCAATTTCTAGTTAAATTTTACACGCAGTGAATAAGTCATTGCAAAGTGAAAAAGCAGATTTGCAAACGTGTACTTTTTTGTACGGATCGTTAGAAGAGCGTTTAGTTCAATGATTTCGAGGAAAAACCAAAACAATTATTACCTGGTGTAGGTTATACAGAAATCGTAAAACGTACTCGTCGTAGAAAAAAACAACCTGATGACGGAAATGCTCCAGAAGTAGAATTTTCGCCTCGCGATGATTTTAGGACAAAAGGTTTCCTCGAAATCATCGACAATCTTCACAGTGAAATCAAACGACGTGCGAAAGTGTATATGGAAGTTTCAGAGAGATTTGCATTTTTCATCAACTTTTCTCTAAGTGATGAAGACCTCCACGAAGTTATAAATAACTTATTTCGTTTTTATTCTAGAGATTTGGAAGAATTTTTCATTGAAATGAAACAATTCCAAAGTTACGTGAACTCCAGATACACTGATGCACAAAAAACTCATAGTCATTTGTATAAGATTCTAATGGAAGATCAATAAGCCGATGTATTTCCTAACACAGAAATAGCTCTTCGAATTTTTTTAACATTAATGATCACAAATAATTGTTCTGCCGAACGATTCTTCTCGCAATTAAAAAGAATCAAAGCTGCTGAAAGAGCTACACGCGACTCGAGATGTTATACCTTTGCATTGAGTCAGATTTATTGAACAAAATCGATATTGATGATATAATTAAAGAATTTGCCGAAAACAAATGTAGAAAACGACATGTTTAAAATGTAGATAGTAATTTTATTGATATTATTACATTGTGACAGTAAAATTTTTATGAAAGATATAAGTTTGCATTTTTTAATCGAAAAAAGAAGGGAACGGACGTGAAAAAAGGGCCCCCAAATTGATGGTTGCCTAGGGCCCCGTTGAGGGTTAATCCGGCCCTGGAATTGGTCATTGATAATCTGAACCTAGTGACTTACAATGTTCAACCTTTTATGTGTGCGTATTCTCTGCAGGAATTGGGAGGACCTATATTTATCTACCGGATCCGAACGGCTAAGATGAGTAGCAGTTTTCACTTTGAAAGATACTCTACATGGAGCAATCATGGTACACCAACTTTATTTTTTTTTTTATTTATTTATAATGTATAAAAAAACTAGTTAGATACATTTTCTGAATTTAAATATAGAAATGATACAATGAGGTAACAATTTTATTAATAAATTTTGTTTTCAAATAAAAAATATTGATCCATTTTTGAGGGCTCTGGGATATGGGTTGCCATTGCCACCATATATGGAATATTCGTAAAACAAAAAAGTATGCCATCTAATTGGTCAGTATAATTGATCAAAAAATATCAAATAGTTTTAGAAATCGATACAATTTTTTCGAATATCCCACAAATGAGGTGTCAGAAATCAAGAGTGACTTTGCAAAAGCTTAAGCCCCCTTACGGCTGACTAATTTCCAAAACTATTTGATCGTTTTTGAACAATTATTTACCTTCTTGTTTTTTACGAATATTCCACACATGGGCCAAATATTAGACAGAGCCGTTTTTGAAATATCGAATTTTTAAAAAAAAATGTTTTTTTTTTCAAAAATCAAAAAAAAAATTTCATTTTAAGTTTTGATATGTAATGTTTTTCAAACTTTGTAGAAGCTCTGTGTACAAAATTTGATTAAAATCCGTAATGTCAATAATGAGAAAGTCAGAACTCAAAAAAATGGTTCTATGGGTTGTACAGTCAGTAATGTCTTAATTTCAAAATTTGTTTTTATCAAATCAAAGATCATAAAAATCAAGCGTAGGAAAAATATATAATAATGAAATTCAAGGTACCGTTTTCGAGAAAAGTATGATTTTCTAGCATCATTTTTTAACACTGTTATTAATATATATGTTATTAATTATATGTTATTAATAATATATAAAAATAATATTTTTATAGGGCGTACCATTAATAACCATTTTTTAAATTTTTTTTTCAATCATTGGCAAGCTCTTACTAACTGAAATTTTTAGAATTTTTCTTAAATCTGTAGAACATTTTTTGAGAAAAAAAAAGTATTTTATAAAATTTTGGAAACAAAAATTGTATGGTCTATTTTGGTCTTAAAAAAAGTAAAAAAGGTGTGGTGGAAAATTAAAAAATGTTATCTTCCAATATTTATGAATTTTTGAATATTACAGCAACAACTTGAATGAACTACCACCAAGTGGGTTCTTATTTGGCTGGAGTTATAGCTATTTCACGGTTGCCAAGCCGATCATCAGACTCCTTTATTAATGGTGTTTAGCCTTTATACTATCAAATTTAATCGAAAAACTTTTTGCCTTGACTGAGATTTGAACCCAGACCTAGCGTCGTCAGAAGCCAATGCCCTACACATCACGCTACCGATATCACATGATCAGGTCCATCGCAATTTAGGTTTTATCGTTTATCAATTATCACTTGAGGACTAGCGTTTTTATTAGTCATTCAAATTTGTTGTTGTAAATTCGGTTTCTTTCTATTTCTCCGAACTCTGTTTATAAGTCAACAATTCGTTGTATATTATAAGGAGGGAGATTGTAATGAAAGATTTGACTGGTCAAGTTTTAAATGTATTAAAGGGGTTTTTGTATAAGTACATACGTGCAGTTGTGCCTGCAATTATCTTCCAAGTTATAAGAAAATCGGCCAAGCTATTAAGGCTGTAGTCGAACAACCAGACAGACAGAATTGAGAGACTCACACGATCGGAAAAGGCCAATTTATTGGTTGGATAGGAATACATTTTCCGAAGGTTTAAGCCCCTTTTAGACGATCATTTCAGCAAAAACTGAAGCGTTTAACTGAAACTTAAACTGATGAAATTCCCCTAAGTTTTCAGTTCAGTTATCAGTTAAACTGATGTGTAAATACTTTCTTCATTCGAGTTCCTGTTTTTTTTAATGTGTCGAAACAGAATCATAATTTGGTCGATTTCATTAAAATTTATCGCGCGTGTCCATGTTTGTGGAAGAAAAGTGACCCTTTTTATCACAATTCAGTTAAAAGAGAAGCATCATACAAGCTCAAATGAACACCGGACTGACGTCTAAATAAACTGCCTTTTTTAACTGAACTGACAACTGAACTGATAACTGATCGTCTAAAAGGGACTTTAAACTCGTCAATTTTCAGCCATTTGGCTAAATAAGCGAGCTCATGGTCTTAAAGCTATGGAAAATAACTAACATTCTAATTTGAATCAATCAAATCATTTGTCGATATTTAACAGGTTGGTTTTGATTCCCAAGTGGTTTGCTTGAGGCAAGACTCGCACACTACTTCAAACCGAATACAATGTCCCTTTTGAAGATTTCCTCAAAAAAACATGCTTTTACAAATAAAATAAAATCAAATTAAAATCAAATGAGAGAACTGACTTCATACAGATGTTTCAATTGTTAATAAGGACAGCTAATAAAGCTGCAAAGCTTAACTCCATTAAAATTGAATTAAACCTTCGAGTCAAAACTTGATATCATATCCACCCAACCTTGTCCCCGTAGTCCTGCTCATGAGCACACACATTCCCATGGCAAAAAGGACCAACAATATTATGCTAGACAAAATCTACTTAAGTTGAAATCACCTCCTATTAATTCACTCCTCTGGCAGTTTTACAGTCGTGAAAATGTTCATTGCTTATCCTTTCCGGTTTTTTTTTTGTTTGTGAGTTTATATCTATTCTGTCTAGAACTGTTATCTTGTCATCATGATGGTGGCACAAATAGGATATCCATAAGAAGACTGCGGGAAGAGTTTCACATCAATTTCGTTGTGGATTTTCGAAACGCATTCGTTACATCGTAAACAACAACTTACTCGTATACAGAGCACACAAAAACTAGGACGACCTCTGTTAAATGTGTTAACTTGAGTAGTGCTATGGTAGTTTGTCCTCCATTGAAAAAGAGGGCAATTTCGTTGGAAATATACGAATGTGTGCCAGGATACTTGGAGATATTTATCAACAATCCTATTCGACTTAATAAACAGCCAACAGACAACTTAAGCGTCAAAATGTAAGGATCACAGCACAGCATCTCTGCCTTATCCCCATCCTCCTATAAAAGGGATAATGGTTAACTTTGAGAATTCTCGTTGAAACAACGCCCCCGGCAAACTATGGACCATTCAACTTGCTTAATAGACTATCTAAACAGTAGTTAGTGACTGCTTTTGTTAAGAGGGTCTGATGGCGATGGTGGCAGAAGGAAGGATAGTGGAAAATATTTCTTAACAACTAAAGCTGCTACTGGCAAATATCATCCTCAATCCTCATGTATCCTCTATCGTAAGCATTGATCCTTCTTCCTTCCCAAAGTTCCTCTCATCCAAAAGTGTTGCCATGTATTTCTCCCTTGGTCTAGAAGCTCTACTAGGTCTCTACAATTTTCACTTCACTAGTGAGTGTGCAAGCTGTTTATTTTTCGGAATGCAGATGGTTGTAAACATTAAATTGGTTCTAAACCTACTATGGATGCAAAAGGGTGCCGAACGGAATACCTACAACAAATAAGAACTTCGGGTGCGGGCGGGTGCATGTCCATGGTGTAGAGTGTAGACTGTAGGGGCATCAGCGATTGTTTGGTTTCTCATCTTTCTCTCGGCAGACAAAGAATAGTGTATGGAGTGCGGTGGAGTATGTGTCGACAAGGAAACTTGAATATAATAATATTCACAAGGCGGACGAGATATGCATGGGATCCAATCCTTTTTTTTGCTCTGTTGTTAGTGTGTGTTTTGTAGGAGGATACTACAATGGCAGCATAACCAGAAGCAAGCTGTGTAATAGTTTTGGCCTCGATTGGAATTTTATAAGAGGACAACAATTTCAGTATGTCTCTTTCCGGGGGTAGTTCTCTCTGACTCTGACTCCGAATGCTCTGATTGTATACAAGCCGATCCTATATTTCTCACTTTTCTTTTTAATGGATCCTTCCGCCTTGCCATACAGACATCCATACAGATGAGAGGAATAAAATTGAAATGGCAAATGATGTGATGGCAAAGGACAAAAGGAAATGTCTCCAAAAACGAAGCATTGTTGTGTATTGTTAGGACGAAACGATACCAACAATGGACTTTATATTATACGAGTATTTTTTTTTTTGGGATGTTAATCGTTACGGGTCAAGAAATCGTACTCATGCAATGAATTACAAATAAGAATTTAGAAGGAGGATAAAGTGTACTCATGGTAGTGTCTGGTGACAGTTTCGAAAAAGATTTTGATTAAGAATTGAGGTTATTTAGGAGTTTTGTAATTGCTTCAGTTGGAGTTTGTTCATAAACCAAGTTTGACAATTCAATTTTTATTCTTTCAAGACCCTTTTGCGAAAGCTGTGGATCGAAAAATATTTAGGTAGGTATTTACAAAATAAAAAACTTCCTTTGATAAAGGGATTAATTCCTTTTTGGAATCCAGTAATACTGAATGTGTTCAGACGATTTTAGACATCATCATCATCGGCTCGACAACCGGGTTCCGGTCCTGGCCTCTTTCAACAAGTCTCTCCACCTATCCCGGTCTCTAGCCGACGCCATCCAGTTGCGCACCCCAAGGCTTCGGGCGTCCTGGTCTACGCCATCTCTCCAGCGCAAGCATGGTCTACCACGCTGTCGTCTACCATAGAATGTACCACAAAGAACTTTCCGAGCAGGTTCCTCTTCGCTCATGCGAGCTAGGTGCCCTGCCCACCGGAGTCTACCGAGCTTAATTTTTGTCACGATATCTGCTTCTAGGTAGATTGCGTACAATTCATGATTGTACCGTCTCCGGAATCGTCCTTCCTCACATATGGGGCCAACAATTCTCCTTAAGACTTTTCTCTCGAACGCAGCTAAGAGGTCGGAGTGCCTTTTGCTAAGCACCCAAGTCTCGGATCCATATGTGAGTACTGGCAGGACCATGGTCCTGTACAGCAGCAGTTTTGAAGTTATGGTGAGATTTCTGGATTTGAAGAGCTTTGACAGACTATAGTAGGCTCTGTTGGATTTGAGAAGCCGCCCGCGTATTTCTTCTTCTATGTTGTTATCGGCTGCTACTATTGACCCAAGGTATTTAAAGGATTGCACCACTTCAAATTCGTGCTCCGCTACCTTGATTGTTTGACCAACTGTTCCTCTCGCATTCGACACCACCATGTACTTTGTTTTACCTTCACTAATGTGCAGCCCCAGATTTTGTGCCGCCTGCTCGATCTGGATGAAGGAATCGTGTACAGCTTGTTCGGTTCTTCCAATGATGTCAATGTCGTCTGCGTAAGCCAGTAACTGGCTGGACCTGTTGACGATGGTCCCTCTTGTTGCCGTGCCAGAGTCACGGATTGCTTTCTCCAACGCCAGGTTGAAGAGGAGGCAGGCCAAACCGTCCCCTTGTCGGAGTCCATTAAAGATGTTGATTGGTCTGGATAGCAATCCGGCTATTTTTACTTGGCTTGTTACGTTGGTCATGGTCAACCTACATAGTCGTGTCAATTTATTTGGGATGCCGAATTCTCTCATGGCTTTGTAAAGTTCTACCCTGGCTATGCTATCATAGGCGGCCTTAAAGTCTATAAACGATTTTAGACAGGTAATGTATTTTTCAACAGTTACTTATCTGTCAAACTAAAACAAAATATTATACATACATTTATATTATTGAAGAAAATAGATTTTCGGCTTTGTTTTGTTTAATATTTCATTGGTGAAATAGATACCTAATTTTGAGATAGTTCTAAAACATTTTTTAATCACTAACCTCTTGCAGTGTTGCAACTACATATTTATGTATTTTGAATTAAAGTTAAATTTGTTTTTAGTGAAAAACATACGCATTTTTTATTTTATCGAAAAGCAACCGTAACCATTTTTGACAAGACAAATAAGCTCTATAAAATTAGATATATATACATACTTTGTTTGATCATATTTTGTTGATTTGGAGTAATAACCAGTGATCCTATTTAAATCAATTGAAAGTTTTTGAGAACTTTAGGCCAAATGATGAGGGGGTCGGTGGAGGGGTGTACTCCGAAAGATTAAATCTTTGTCTATCTTTTCGTCTTCCCAATCACTGTAGCGTGTTCCAGGCAGAGCTTCTAGCAATAAAAGAAGTCCTCTCTTGGCTCAAAGAAAACGTTATATCGACTACTGATATACGTATTTTCTCAGACATTTAAGCTGCCATAAAGCCACTGGACTCTGTCTCCATTAACTCACTAACAGCCCTACCTTTGTTGGATAGCAAATCTAACATCTAGCTTTTTGTAAACTTATGCTAAAGCATGGTACCATGAAGAAAGCTAACCACAGATGGACCAGCACCCCAACTTGCCGGTCTACTAAACTGATTTGGCCATTGTTTGATGCTAAACGCTCAAAACAACTAATTTTTATTGGTAGATTGCATATTAACTCCGTTATGGGTGCACTTACTGGACACTACCTAATAAGAAGACATGCTTTCCGTCTTGGAGTTCCTGCAAATGATTTTTGCAGAAGCTGCATGGATGAAGAAGAAGAGGAGTCAGTTCCTCACCTTCTATGTTCTTGTCCTGCCCTAGCACAAAGACGTAGACTCCACTTGGGAGACTTCTACTATAATGATCCTACTGATCTAAGAAATTCCAACATTCCCTGTCTCAAACGCTTTATTGCTAGCTCCAAATGGTTTAACGAGTAAGGGTGATTTTCGGAATCCTTGTGGTATCACAACGGACCAAAAATTGGTCTAAGTGTGTTAACTTTTCCGGTCAGCAGCCACTTAAACCTAACCTAACCTCACCTGATAGGGTGAATACATCAGCTCATCAACCAAGTATGGGAGGAGGAAAGTATGCCCGACGACTGGTCAAATAGCTCCATATGCTCAATCTACAAAAAAGGCGATCCTATGCCCTGCGGAAACTACAGGGGTATATCCCTGCATAATGTTGCCTACACCGTACTATGTCAGCGTCTAAGACCTTTCTGCAACACTATAATCGGAACGTACCAGTGTGACTTCGGGCCAGGCAGATCAACGATAGACCAAATCTTTGCATTGAGGCAAATCCTGGAAAAGACCAAAGAATTTCAAGTCGAGACCCACCATCTTTTCATCGACTTTAAAGCCGCATAAATGATAGCATAAGTCGCCAAGATCTTCTATTAGATAGATAGATAGATAGATAGTTTCTTTATTTAAAAAATATATAAATTATTTACAATATTTTTTCC
Source organism: Chrysotoxum bicinctum (assembly GCA_911387755.1). NCBI lineage: Eukaryota > Metazoa > Arthropoda > Insecta > Diptera > Syrphidae > Chrysotoxum > Chrysotoxum bicinctum. Next base: position 35,512,650 of record OU426987.1, read on the forward strand.
TTAAGAATAAGGACATGACATTTCATAACAAAATACAGTTTATATATAAAGAAGTTGAATTCAAATAATAAACATAACATAAGATAATTAATTATAGAAAGTTAATTTTAATAATTTAAAAAAATTAAAAAAATTAAAGCATCAATAGCGTTTTCAACATAAAAATAGATGTATCAATGATTTGAAACAAAAAGTTATATCAATTTTGAAATGATTTGAAACACAAAATAATAATGATTTATTAATTTTATAATGATTTGAAACATAAAAAATTAGTAAATATTAAGAAACATTGTTTGAAACTTCAAATTGCAATAACTGGTTGTAGAGCTATAGAAAACTATTGCGATAATTAAGAGCATTTTTGATCATCCAAGATCTCCATTAAGGATTTCATAGAGGATTTCTCCTCTATTACATAGGCTACAGATTTGTGTGAGATTAGTTGTATGCGGCATAGAGTTAAGATTTAAGATTTCGACTTGGGCTCTAAATATATAACTAATAGCTTCAGAAGACAACTTGTTGCTGAAATACTTAGCCTGCGATGTTATTTGGTGGTTGAGGTACCTGTATACATTTCTTGATACTGTTGTTGAGGCTCTTGAAATATGTTGTCTGAAAATATTTTCATCAATTTTGGCGATCACATCATTGAAAATATATTGTGCCATTCATTCAAATTAGACTCCCTAAAGGATAAATTACTGCCATTTGAAGAATCTAGCTGGTTCCATTCCTTAAATCGGGAGGCATTTGTTTGCATGAGCCTTGCCATAATGGATTTGTGAAGGCTTCTTTCATCCCTCCTCATTTAGCGATGTCGGAACTGCAACGTGCAAATGGGTAGTGCGCAAGAGTGGTGTTAACCTGGAAGGCACTATCTTTGTTGGACATCCCTGTCAATTCGTGACCAATCATACCTACCAACATTTACATTTCAATACATTTTCAAATTCCTTTTGTCATTGTCATTCTGACTTGACTAATCTACTTATAACCTTTCTTTTATTCTGAATTCTCTTGTTAAGATAACCTTTTCTCAATTTGCTCTAGAGTTTATAATAAATCTTTAAATATTAAAAACATCCTATAACTTTTTCAATTAAATAATATTTCTGGACGTTTAGATTAATTTAATTAATCGGCTCTACAGGTTATGGGCCCAGGAATTTTCAATTTTTCATTTTTAATTGTAAAAACTGTTTCTCACAACGATTAATCTACAGTTGCTGATAATGGCGCAACCGAGTTCTTCTCTTAGGCTTGATATGTTGTCGAAAGACAACTACGACACATGGTGCCTTCAGGTAGAGGCATTGCTTGTCAAAAACGACACATGGGATTATGTGTCTGGTGATATACCTAGGCCGCCAGAGCCAACGGAAGGTGACGAAGCAAAGGTTAAGAAGGCTTTATCTACTTGGCAACGTCAAGATAAAAAGGCAAAGGCCAATCTTATTTTGTCCATCAGTCCATCCGAGCTCAAACAAGTCCGTGGATGTGAAACTTCTCACGAGATCTGGAAGAAACTCGAATCTATTTATGCGTCGTCAGGTCCAGCAAGGAAAGCCACTTTGCTAAAGCAACTCACACTTCAGAAAATGAAGGAAGGAGATGAAATCCGTGATCACGTGGGAAAGTTCTTCGATGCCGTCGACAAACTGGAGGCGATGGATGTTAAAATTCATAAAGATTTGTTGAGCATAATGCTTTTGTACAGTTTACCAGAATCCTTCGAAAATTTTCGTTGTGCTATCGAGACTCAGGATGTTCTTCCTGATGCTGAAAGGCTTAAAGTAAAAATTCTCGAAGAAGCGGAAGCGCGCAAGCAAAAATCCAAAGAGTCTGAATGCGGAGCAATGATTGCAACTAGAAGTTTTACTTCGAAGCAAACAAGTAAAGAAAATCCGACAAACAAGAAAAAGTTTCCATTTCGATGTAGCAAGTGCAACAAATTTGGGCACAAGGCTGCTGATTGTCGTGTAAAACGTCAAGCTTCGCAACGTGCCGAATGTGGAAAGGATTCCTTTTACATAATGTCAGATGTTTCTGAACATGCCATGTGCACGGATACCATCGATCTGAAACGAAGCTGGTGTTTGGATAGTGGGTGCACATCCCACCTGTGCCGTGAAGAAGAATATTTCGAGTCTTTGTCATCTACCGATCGGGAAAAACTAAAATTGGCGAGTAATCAATCCACTACAGTGATGGCGAAGGGAACTGTTAGACTCCAGGCAGCTGTTGGAGTCGAATCAAGGTCAGTACATTTTGAAAATACTCTATTAGTTCCTGATCTGCGCACAAATCTTCTTTCAGTGTCCAAGATTACTGACAAGAACTGTGAAGTAGTCTTCAGGCGTGACACGGCGATAGTACGAGATGAAAATGGAAAAATCAAACTTATAGCTGATAGAGTTGGTGATTTATATTACCTTCGCCAAACTTTGGAGTCTGCGGGTGTTGCTGAATCGACCAACAGGGAGACAAAGTCTGATATCCAGATGTGGCATGAACGGCTTGGCCATTTAAATTTTCGGGATCTTTTGAATATTGCTAAGGATAAAACTGCTACTGGAATTATTCTGAATCCAAGTGAACAACTATCTCCATGTACTATTTGCTTGAAGAGAAAGTTGACAGCAAAACCATTTTCTGTTAGGACAACTAGAAGCTCCGAGCCTTTAATGATTGTCCATTCGGATATCTGTGGGCCTATGAGGACTCAATCTAATGGTGGAGGAAAATACTTCGTCACTTTTATAGACGACTACCCGCGATGGTGTGAAGTATACATAATTAAAAATAAAAGCGATGTGTATGAAACAGGTATTTCCAACTGCTTGGCTATGCGGACGACATCGATACCATCGGCCGCTCCAAGCGAGCTGTGCTAGAAGCGTTCACAGCTATTGAAGAACAGGTGAAACGCGTTGGTCTTGAAGTAAATGAGGACAAAACAAAGTATATGCTATCAACAAGCAAGGCCTCAGCTGTCCATCGCCTAGGACAAAACGTCACTGTTGGTAGCAGTAATTTCGAGGTAGTCAAGTAGTTCACCTAACTCGGAACAAACATCAATCCCATGAACTGGAAATTCGACGAAGAATTACCCTTCGGTTTGGCCAAACAAATGGGCTCAAATCTCCTTTTTCGAAAGACCAAGTGCACGCTATACAAAACGCTAATTTTACCAGTTCTACTCTACGGCGCGGCGCCGAGTGCTGGACGATAAGTAAAAAAGTGGAATTGATACTGGGCACTTTTGAGAGAAAAATTATCCGGCGGATATTTGGTCCTATATGCGAAGAGGGCGAATGGAGAAGAAGATTCAATCGTGAATTATACGAGCTGTACCAAGATGTGGATGTAGTCCAAAAAGCCAAAATACGTCGACTACACTGGCTCGGTCACATCGGGCGAATGGACAACAACGCTCCAGTCAAGAAAATCTTCGAGACGACGAGGAAGACCGAACCTCCGCTACAGAGACCAGGCGGTTACAGACGCAAGAGCGCTTGGTCCCGACGACTGGAGGGAGCTCGCGAGGGATCGCAACCGATGGAAGACCGCAATAACTCAGGCAGAGACCCTCCATGGATCGGGGGCCGGTTAAGTAAGTAAGTAAGAAGGTCGATCAGTGTAAGCGATCAGAATAAGGAGGTAGTCGATAATGATCATCCCACAGATAAATATGAAATGAATTATACGAGCTGTACCAACAGTTCCTGCAAAAAACTAAGTAAACAGACCTTTTGTGGCGCTGCCATTTTCTCTTCCCTTTATACATCTAACAGCCAAATGTTTTATTTTCCAACTCTCTAGAGTTGGCTATCGCTGGTGTAGGGCGGAGTGCCCATTTTCCGTTTGTTGAAGCTCGTTCGTTGACTAAAATACCTTCGCTGCATCGGAGAGATTGCGTTCCAGTCCCTCTTTTTCTACGCAGGATCTTCTTCTCTGCACTTCTCTTTGCTCTATACTCTTCTCTCGCATTCAATCGATCCTATTCATCTTTTCCATTAAATTGCGGTAACACCAATTTTTAACAGACGCTGAAAATGCTGCTAGAAAAGATCAACCGTTCTTTTTGGTTCGGTGAATAGAAAACCTTCGCTGTTTCAAGGAGGCTGCGTTTCGGTTAATCTTTTTTCTCCTTAAACTAAGTGAAGAAAGATTTAAACACGTTCCAGGTTATATACTCTTAGGTTGCTATCCCTTGAACCTCGGGGTCTTCTAATACCATTTGAAGGTTATCATTATGCGACGCTCATCTTTCATATTCGTTAATTTTACGGCGGTATGATAGGTAACTCGACAACACAACCTCCATACCAAGGGATTTGTTGTTTAATCTTACTTAAAGCAGGCCGTATAGTCTGAGACTAATTATTTTAATTAAATTAATATTATATTAAAAACAACTAAATCTTCATTAGGGGTCTTAGCACATTAAACGATTCCCCTAAAGGCTTAATCATAAAGCCCTCCAGTGTTTCAACTATTTAGTCACCCTTTAAAAAGCATCCATTTTTTCGATTCCTATTGATGGTAGAGCGAACATTAAGACTAAAGAAGTTAAACAGATGGTTTAGCGTGATCGGAAAAGGCGTAAGCAGGATTGAAGCATACACCGTTGGCATAAAATTAAATATCTTTAGATCTTTAACTTATAGTTATATTAAGTAAATTGTGTTAAATAATTTGTTCAAAAAAAAAAAGCAACAATAAATTGTTGAATTAAATACAGGCTTATGGGGGGCTTTGACACCCTTTTAATCTATGCGCACTAACACTCGTGAACGGACAAAAAAAAATATACAATTCTAAGGTACATGTGCTGTCTATGTTTTTCTTTCCGAGTAATAGGAATCGAAAAACATTGATTTTTTGAAAGCGAAAAAAATAGGTAGGTACATATAACATGACATTATAGGCATTGCCAATGTGTTTTAATATTTATTTATATTTAAAGTCAATTGTCTTTCGTCTCTCGTATGAACGAGGTTAAATAAAACCCCTCCCATTCCCACAAGCCTATAACTTTTGATAGATCATATGCAAAACCTTTTCCCTTTTCTGTATGAAAAATGAGCTCGGTTCAATAGATACACCCAGAATTATATTCACTTTCAAGCTGATTTATTTTTGTGTTTTTGCCAATCAGTCCGTAATTTTATACTTTTCACCTGCTGTGCTTGTCACTTTGAATCCTGTCCTGAACACACAGTGCCACCATTCTCCAGCATCAACATTTAGCTAGAAGTACATTCCTGTCATCCAAAAACTGTACCCATCAGAAACCATCTGAAATTCCAGAGCGGAAACCAGCTTAATCGCCCACCGAGATGGTCTCTAATTCCCTCAAGTATGAAATACTTGAAATCTTTTTCATTAATGAAAATTGAAAAGTTTCCTTTACACAACATTTTTGGTTCGGAATTGTTTTTTTTTTTTTATTTTTCTAACTTTTTCAATCTCAACGAGCAGAAACAATTTCACCAGAAAAGCGCACCGTTGCGTTGCAGCAGTTGCAGGAATGGCAGACGTTGTTCAGTTTTATAAAACACACCGGATACTCAATGGTATCCCGAAATTCGGTATTGGTTTTGGCGTACAACTTTAATGTTCCCTCACAAACCAACAGAAACACTATTAGGATCAATTTTCATTATAACCTCGTGGAGCCCCTTGCATGCACTAATACTAATAATGTCGATGCCACTGCCACTGTTATATTGTGTACTTAGCTTAGGGCTTCCAAAACGAAAACACTCTTCCTGCCAACATTGCGAAATTCTATCTTTTACCACATTGTGCAGTTATTTTATCCTGAAGCATAGATGGTGACCATGCGGCATGGGGCTGGAGTAGGTTCGGAGCTTCAGCGTCGTCGTCGTCGTGTGCAAACAAATCTTTTTTCTAGCAATTATTGCGCTGTTGGGTTTGGAAATTTTCGCCAATTCACCCGAAGCCTGCGTTCCGTTCCGTTCGCTTGCTGTTCGTCGCTGTATAGATATTAGGTTGTTTCAGTAATCGCAAATAATTTTGTTGTTGTAGGAACGTTTCCAGCCAGAATTTGATGCCAGCCACAATATGAAGAGGCCTAAACAGTACACAGTCTGAGTTCGGGTACCCGAAACATTATATTATATACTCAGCAATACAGCAAACGCTCACGTCAGAGAGTCAAAAAGGCTGTTTTTAACGGCAGAGCTAAGGGTGGCACTTCCAGGGCAATCGCTGGGAGAGAAATTAATTAAGTTTGCAAATTATTGCAATTTGAGGTAATTGAAGATAAAGTGAGACAGCAAGGCAATGTCGGGAATAATAGCACACGAATCCCACACTGAAATTGATAGAATTGTAAATGAGATAGGTTGGCATTGCCTAAGTGCGATAAACGGTCCCCCATGCTTGCATATTCGAATGTTTTAGATACAATTTATTCCAAAATATATAGTCCATCTTGTGTGTGTGTGTTTAGAATGTGCTGTGGACAGAATAATTAATAGATGTTTTCCTAACCCAAATATTATGTTTAAATGTCCATAGACTATAGTGATTGGAATAAATAGGTGTATTATTCATGGTTGCCACTTGTGTTTCTATCCAATTTTATGTGGTTTTGGTAGACTTCTAATTTGAAAGGATTATAACAACATGGGAGCTAGGAATTTGTTTTTTTTGTTTCCAATTCGTCCATAAAATTCATTTTATTTCTTATAAGACTTTTCGTAAAAAGTTTGGTTGACTCGGAGATATTTGGTCGGAGGTATTTGGATAATTTAAAAAAAAGAAGAATATTATGGATATTTTTCATCATATTTAATGTTTTCAAAGAGAAAAGCTCTTATCAAAACTCTTCAAATTTAAAATTGAAACTTAGAAAAGATTTTCGAGTGATATGTTTTTTGGGAGATATTTTAATTAATAAGTGGCAACCTTTAAAGTTCTGTCGGAATTCCGTTCACTAATGAAACATTTAGGAGGAAAACAATGGCGAGATATATATGTACATACATATATGCAAATACTTGAAAATGTTAGATTACATGAGAAGTATCATACATTTCATTGAATATCTATAAACATTGAGATGCATTTGATGGACGAGTTTAAGTGCAAATACCTTTCATATGACTGAGCTCTAAGACAATTCTGGATTTTATGTTTGATTTAATCGAATTATGTGAAAAGATTTTTCTAACTCAGAAAATAATTATTTATCAACACACGTGCACAGTCTTAAATGCCTGAATATTGAAATGAGAAGGGGAAAAATACTCTGGTAAGGAATTCCACGGTATGTACGTGTCGTATTGCTGAAGAAGGAATCTCTGTACTTAAGGGTACGACCGAAGTTAGTCAAATTAGGCCGATATGCTGATGAGCACTTCTGACAGATCCAGTATTACGGTTAAATAATTTTAAGGGAAAAATGCAAAACCATTGGAGCACAATGCCAGCAGTCAGAATATTTGAAGAGGATTTAAGAGGAGAACCGATAAACTTGCTTTACTTTACTTTAGTTGGCGCTACAGCGCGAGGTGCGCCTGGGCCTCAAATAGTAGGCCCCGCCAGCAGTCTCGATCTCTAGCTTGCTGCCTCCAGTTTCGAGTCCCAAGTTGCCTTAAATCTCTCTCAACTTGATCACGCCACCGGAGATGAGGTCTGCCTCTGTTTCTCGTGCCCTCTGGCGTTGAATACCTTACGAGATGGAGCGTCGATGTTCATTCGCTCTACACGCCCTAGCCATCTTAACCGCTGAATACGTATTTTCTTGACTAAAGACACGTCGCTGTACATCTCGTACAATTCATGATTGTATCGTCTTCGCCAGATGTAATTTTGCCTATCGACACAAACCGGACCATAAATCGTGCGTAGAACCTTTCTCTCGAAAACACCAAGGAAGCTTTCATCCGCCTGGGAAAGGGTCCATGCTTCTGCACCATATAGTAAGACCGGGATGATCAGGGTTTTGTACAGTGTCTCCTTGGTATTTCTCGATAGGGCTTTATTCCTCAATTGTTTACTGAGCGCAAAGATACAGCGATTAGCAAGAGTTAATCTACGTTTGATTTCAGCACTGATGTCATTTGCAGAGTTCACAGCAGTACCCAGGTAGACAAATTCTCTGACCACCTCGAAGTTATATCTATCAATAGTCACGTTCTGACCAAGTCTGCGGTGGGAATCGGCTTTATTTGATGACAGCATATACTTCGTCTTCTCCTCATTTTGATCACAAGACCCATTTTGTATGCTTCTGACTCCATACTAGAAAATGTATCCGTAACTGCTCGCTTGGATCTTCCCATTATGTCGAAGTCATCCGCGTATCCAAGATATTGAGTGGACTTTTGGTGTTGGCCCGAGTATTGCGCACTACTCTCTCAAGGACAATATTAAAACAGCTACATGAAAGCGCGTCACCTTGTCGAAGTCCTCTGGTAGTTTCGAAGGTTTCGCTTGAATCTCTCCCAATTTTGACTGAGCAACGGGCATTTTCTAATGTCATCCTGATAAGGCGTATCAGTTTGGCAGGGATACTAAAACTCGACAAGGCACGATACAGCTCTTCTCTATTACCGCTGTCATAAGCTGCTTTAAAATCGATGAATAGGTGGTGTGTATCGATATTAAAATCTCGGGTCTTCTCCAGGATTTGGCGTAGTGTGAAGGTCTGGTCGATGATAGACTTTCCAGGCCTGAAACCACACTGATAGGGGCCAATCAGTTCATCGGTAAATGGCTTCAGGCGTTCACATAATACGCTAGACAGGATCTTATAAGCGATGTTTAAAAGGCTAATATCTCTATAGTTGCTGCAGAGAAGACGGTCGCCTTTTTTGTGGATCGGGCAGATGATACTAAGGTTCCACTCGTCGGGCATACTTTCCTCCGACCATATTTTGTTGAAAAGTTAGTGTATGCTCCTAACCAGATCATCTCCAGCGTACTTAAAAAGTTCCGCCTGTAGACCATCAGAACCGTCTTCTTTGTTCGATTTTAAACTGGCGATATCTAACTTGATCGACTGCGATTCCACTATGGTGTTTCCTTCCTCATCCTTGCAGGCACCAGGGCGACTAGTGAATCCTGATGTTTCTTTTTGACTCTTTTATAGAAACTCCGCACCTGTTTTCTGCTCAAACACCTCTCTATTTCCTCGACTTCTCGATGCTCATGGTTTCTTTTCTTTTTAGTTAGCAAGCGGTTTTCATCCCTTCTCTTTTCAACGTAGATCTGATGGGACGTGGGAGACCCTTGTCTTCTTTTGCTACCACAACCTACGAGTATACGCCTCGGTTTTGGCTTTGTTTGCCTGAGCACATTTGGAGTCAAACCAGGGATTCTTTGGCGGTGGCTGTGAGAATCCTACGTAGCACCGATAAACATTGGTTTTAAATGTTTAAACATCACAATGAGAGATGAATATTGAACAGGGTTAAGTCATTTCACATTCGTATTGTGCCGCAAAAGAAAGAGTTTCGGAATTTAACGTGCATACATCTGAAGTTGGCTTAACTAATGGGCACTTGTGTTGGAATTGTTTTAAGAGAGAAAAGCAAATGTCTACTTCACTATAACACTTTTTTATAAAAATAACAATAAAATAATGAAATGCATAAAATATTGCGGTGGTGCTGGAGGTATGTAAATGTTTCCATTATAGTTCTATAGCCTGTTATTTTTAAACCAAATTTTTAAGAACAAATTCTTCAATGTTTTAAATGCAATCATTTGCGATAAGAATCCTTGATACGAATATCAAACGCTTTCAAATGATTTTCAAATATCAAACACAGTTTTCTTTCTCCAAAACTGCTAGCTAGTTTTTTTTATTGGACTTGTTGAATTATTGATTCAAAATAGCTTTTCTGGCCTTTAGCCCACAAAAATTGGCGTTTCGGCTCGGCGATCTCACATGGTTAGTCTATATACTTATAGACATAGAGTTTGTATTATAAAAAAAAATTCATATAGAATTAATTCCAGGCCACGGGCAAAGTATTCTAACGTTAATGATTACAATTTAAATCTTGGTTGGGTATGGTATAGTTCACATTGGATTTTTGTCAAAAAATCGATGTAAGATGAACTGAATTTAACGAAAATTGCGTATTGACAAGGTCCTCACAGTAAACCAATAAGTCCGTGTGAGAATGGTTTTCGAAAATCGTATTTTTCCCGAGAATTTTGATAAAAAAATTTTTTTTGTGATAAATTTTTACGATCTATAATTTAATAAAAAAAAATTGAAATTAAGATATTACTGACTGTACCTACTATAGAACCTTTTTTTCGAATTTTAAATATCTCATTACCAGCTGAACGGATTTTTATGGAATTTTTTATAGAGAAGCTTCTAAAAAATTTGAAAAACATTGCATTTCAAGACTTAAAAAAAATTCTTAGTCTTTAACATAAGAGCAAGTTCGTTCGACATAGTCGTGCATTTTATTTCATCTAGAAAGTTTAAAAAGTTTTGTGAGTTTTCAAACAAAATTGCTTACCTTTTATTGTTAAAAATTTAATTTACTTGTTTAACTTAATATATAAAAGAAACCACACAGTTGTTTTTTTTTAAACTTGGTTCCTCTAACAGTTATAGATTTAGATTTAGAGAAAAATTAATATAACGGTTCCTACCATATAACAATGTCAAGAAACCCGTTTTCGAAAATCTTGTTTTTTCCCGAAAAAGGCTCCAAGAATATTTATAAAGTTTTTCTGTATTTTATTGTATTTGTACGGTCCTCATTCAAGCAGAGGCTTCTTGAAAAGCTTAACAAAACTTGCATATACCAAAATTTAAAAAAAAATATTATTTTTTTAAATTCACAATTTGTTCGATATTTCAAAAAAAGTTAAATGATTTTTATTTGTTTTGAATTTAATTTTTATTTGCACAGTATTGAAATTTACGGGCCAACATTTAATTTTTTTTTTTAATTTTACTTACAAATACTAAATATTAAAAAGAAAAAAATAGCGAAAACAATTTAAAATTTGTATTCTTTCATAAATTCAAATAATTTCGGCATATATTTATTTATTTTTGTTCGAAATACTAAAGGAGTTTTTTGAACTATTTTGATTGTTGAATTTTATTCTTCTGAACATTTTTCTCTATTAAACATAAGTTCATGCAGCCCAGTAATGAATTTAACTTGTTTTTTTTTTACAAAATTTTAAGCAAATTTAATATTGTGTTCGATTAAAGCTTCTTAAGACTTTTGTTTCACAAGACCACATGTAACTTGCTCAACTTTTCGTTTGTCTTATAATAAAAGGTTTTCCATTTTTAAATTTGAATTAAATAAATTGTAAATCAAATATTACGAGTACTTTATTTTTTTATCTATTAACCAAACCGATGTATCCCATTATTTAAAAAAACATAACATCATTCAAATATCCGTCACAGATTTGGTAATTGGCAAGCATTCTAGGGGTCCAGTTGTCCATAACTATGACGCATAAATCAGGCTGAATTTCACCCATGGAATTGATAACTTCGGCTTTCGGGGCCGTGGTGATTTGTGATTTATCGATATAAACCTGTGACTTAAAAAAAACTTTACAAGAAGAAGTCTAATCGGTGGCCAGTTCACGGCATGTGAAATAACAATGTTCGGAAATCGATGTTACAAAATATCCATTGTAGCACGGGCTGTATGGCATATGGCTCCGTCCTGACAAAACCACATGCCGTCGGTATCTATATCATACAATTAGCGCCAAAACAAATTGGTATAATCATAGACCGATAACACTCACTTTTGACGTTGATGGACCGATGATGCCACCATCCCAAAATTCACACCAAACAGTGACTTTTTCTGGACGCATTGGAACTTGGTGACCTCATATAAAATACATTCATCCAGAAATGGTTCTCGTCGCTGAATATGATTTTTCGACAGAAATTGGGGTCAACTTCCAACTGCTCAAGAGCCCACCCAAGAAACATTTTTAGCTGTATTAATTCTTGAAAAGCGCTTTCAGAGCTAATCTTAGAGCTCGTTTATTCTAAAACACGCTCTAGATCCACCTTTAAAGCAAACATCGAGCTCACTTGCAGCTAATTCATTGAGTTTGAGAGCACTTTTTAGCTCTTTAATAGTGCTTGTAAGCAGGACCGGCCCGAGCTAAATTAGAGCCCTGCGCAAGCTTTATCAGTGGCGCCTCTCATTTGGATTGGATTGGCGGAAAAAGTCATTTCCTCATTACCCAAGGGAAACCCTTTGCAATGCGTTTTTTTAACGAGGGATCCCCAAGAGGCCTATTCCTAGATAATACTTATATTTAATTAAAATAAATATGATTTTTATTAAAAACTAAGAAATCAAAAATATATCACAAAAATTAAGGAACTGAAAAAAGTATTTTTTGAAGTAAAAAATATTTAAAAACTAATTCAAAAACATAACAACATACAAATAAATAATGAACTCATTAAGTGTTGTTCATGTAGGAAATAATAATAAGATTATTATTTTAATAAAAATAAATAGAACCGAATTTATTGCAATAGATTAACTTTTCTGGCTTCTGTTTTAGCAAACTCAGCTACCAGATCATCATAATATAATGACTTGACAAGCTCTTTCTCTATAGCCATGATTAACTAGTCAACTTATCTTTCCTGATTCATTGGGGTCCTGAAGTAGTTTTTTATTAATTTTAGTTTCAAAAAACTGTTATTTGAGGAAACTGTGATGGTATTTAGAGCTATGGCTTCAGCTGATTGCACGTTAGTGAATTGTTCTTCTTATCGCATTTCCATTAAAGAGTTTTTAGTAGCATATTTAGTAGATAAATTAGCAGACGGAGTTTGTAAATACTTACTAGTTATATTGGCGCAAAATTTTAAACAGCCTATTATTAAGGTATTAGTATGATACTAATTAACAATTTGCTAACTTTATAGTAGTTTACTAACTCATTTTTAATTTTAAACATTTTCTCACTAGTATCGTACTAAAAGAATTTCCTTAATAAATTGCTCTGAACACACCTAAACCAACGACATTTCGTGTAAAAAAATAAGTATACGAACCTTTTTTGATGTCTGCAAATGTCAGTGTCATATGAAGCTAGCGCGATACTAAAAAAATAAAGTAGATATTCGATGATTTTAACTTTAATAAAAGGGTAGAGAAGTATGATGCTATATTCGATTAAAATTATTGTTTTAACCTAGTATCATACTAAAACAGCTTTAGCATCGTACTAATTCAATTAAAATTTTGCGCCATTATTTTCTACTAAAATATAAAACTAGATTAATATGCAACATATAAACTTGAAACTAAAATTTTACTTCCTAATGGCAGCATGTTTCTATTCTCAACCTCAGATATTTCAATAAGAGCTTCATATTATAGCTTCTAAGATTTTTTTGAATGGTTTTAAAGCATTTAGTCTACTCCCATCTGGTTTCAGAAAGGGGTTTTAAGGTCAAACCAGCGAAATTTTTTGTATATATGTATGTCCCAACGCATTGTTGAACCTGATACAGTTTTATATGCATTTATATGCATAGCAATGTCAAAAAACTTAACTGCTTCCAATGAACAGCAAGCTGAATCATTAAAAACCAACAACAACCAAAGGGAATGCAAGCAGCCTGAACAAAATAAGCTCTTGGTTCAAAACACTTAATTTTGTTTTGAACACCAGCCTCTTTTCCTTTCATGTTTGAGCCATTATCATAACCTTATACATACTCGTATACACTACTAAAATAGTAGCATAGCAAGTTTTATTGCCAATATAGATTCTCTATCCTTTCTTTTGTTTTGAGTTTTTTTTACTATAATACATAGACAAACAAAGTAATTAGATCAGTCAAAAAATCCCTTTTTAAATGTAAACAATAACTGGCAAGAACAAAAAAATAGAGAAAAGGAGAAATTGAATAAAACAGATTCACTCATTAACGACAAACCTCAACATTAATCATCGCATCATCATCACTCAAGTATTTCCATGTTTCAACCCTTTGTCTCATTCTCGACACACGACAGTGATAAAATTTCACTCATAAACAGAGACCAGTGCCAAACTAAAACATAGTACAAGAAACACTCAACCGGAAGAGTTTAAATTCCTAGACGCAACTTTTAATTCTGCGCACTGAGTATGAATTTTGTACCTCAGAATTTCTGTTTGATTAACAGCTGACTTCGATTTCATATAGAAGAATTGGCATCGTGCTCATGTTATCAACTTGCAAACTGTTAACTGTCTGTATTTGCTGTTGAAATTCTGTTTTATGTTACACTGCATAGGGGAGGGATAACAAAATAAAATAAATGCCTTCACTCATACACGCGATGGTAAGTGTAAAGAATAACGTAACAGTAGATTGATAAAGAGAAAAATAGCAAATATGTAGGTATCTGCTGTTAAGAGAACAAAATTGTGCACTTTGTAAAGATTTTGTGATGTAGTTTTTTTTTACTGTGGGAATGGGGGTGTGTATAGGAAATTAAACATCGACTTATTTTTGGAAAAGTATATGTATAAGTATATAAGTATATCTGTCTTTAAATTCAGAATCAGCTGTTAGTTATTTAATAAATACCAATATTGGAGTGAGCTATAAAAAGAAATGAGACCTAAAAAAAGAAGGTAGGTAGTGGTTAGGTTATGAAGTAGTGGCTTTTTTAACGCTTGCTCAAGGCGCCTTTTGAGTTCAGCGCTCTGCGCATTTGCACAGCTTGCACGTATAGCTTGTCCGGCCCTGCTTGTAAGTATGTTTTGTCAGCTGAAAGCTTTAATATACACTCTAAAACTGCCATAGAGCCGCGTGCTTTTACGACGAGTTATAAACTATATTTTCTATTAGTATTAGTAAATACAAATCATACTATTGAACACGAAGAGAAATTATTACATATATGTATTGGTTAATCATCTTAGCATCAAAATTTATTTAAATAGAATAATGAGTAAGGGTAATAATTAAAAGCCATAATACGTTCAATGTGGGGTGATTTCTAAGTGCGATTTTATTTTTATCAGAAATGTTGATATTGTACTTCGAAATATTACAACACCCTTCTAAAATAATTTGTTTTAAGTGGATATTAAATTTTTTTAATTTTAATTTTTAACTTCAGAAAAAAAAATTTATTTATCTCATGCACTTTTTTGGATAAAGCTTCTGTGTTTTTCATGATTCTTTTCAAAAGTCAGTTATCACATCACTGTAAATGGGCTTATCCCTGTAAATTTTAACTTCTTGAGTTTGAAAAAAAACAAAAAAAAATTAAGGCACGCATGTAAATTTGAGTTTTTCATCAATTATAGACCACGAATAAATAAAAAACTTCAAAATAACTCATATGTATTGTTTGTTAAAGAGTATAAGGGTATAACGTATAGAAAAATGAATTTAAAATAATTCATTTTACGCACCAAGTTAATTGATTTGGTTTTTAATTTTAATCTTCACAGCTTCTGTTTTCAAACTTATTTGTTTAACACTTTTACCATTTTTTTTTTTATAATTTCTACAGTTTAAATTACGCTCATTGTAAGGGTAAAATCAAACAATGCTTTGGTGTGCTAGTAAAAAATGTGCCTTTTTTGAAACAGTTACGTTTTTTACGTTCGTTTTGTTAACTTCATAAAATTTGTATATAATGAAGCACGCATTGAAGCCAAAGTTTTTTTTACTCTAGATAGCTTAAATAATGATGCAGACCATAAAAAAATGCCCCATGATCAATGTTAAAAAAATAGACACGATCATTTGTGACAATTAAAGATTTACGAAAAATCACGCATGGCAGTTTTTTCTAAAATTTATATCATATAGGATTATTTATAAGGAAGGCACGCACTCAAAATGAATGATTTCAATTAATTTTGACCTTCATTTATCTGAAAAAAAAAAAAATTGTACTAAATAATCTTATGTTAAACATTATTTTTGCAATAATACAAAACGTTAATTATCCACGCACGCAGCCAAAAGTCTCAATATTCGATGATTTTTTCGATTTCAAACACTTTCGCACTATCTCGATGGTTCATTTTATAAATTGAATAGTTAAAACTCAATGATATATATAATATTATAAGTTCCAAAACCTGAATATTTAATAATAATGTCTATATATTTCGACGCATGGCAAAAGTTAAAATTTGCACGGATAAGCCCAAATAGTTTTCTTTTTCTTTTTAATAAAAGTTCTTAGATATTCGCCATTTTCTTAAACATGCATGAAGATATAGTTTGCAGCTCTTAAATAGCGCTTTAAAAAATTCTTTTTCTGTTAAAGAGCTATTTTAAAGGGTGCAGTACCAAAATGCTTATATGCTTTCCGACAGCTAATAAAAACATTATTATGGAGCATATTTATCGAGCAGAAAGCTTTTAAACGTAACGAAGCTAAAGATTGTTAAGAAACTCTTTTATAGAGCTAGATTTTTATATTCGTTTACCAAGAGCTGCAATCTGTTTTGAAATAGAGCTAGAGCCTTGCATTTAACTCTCTCAGAGCAATTTAAGAACATTTAAATAACATTTAGCTCCAACGATGTTACTTGGGCAGTTAGCGAATATACTCGTACGTCATTGTCTATAGTTTAATTCTATTTGGCAAGACAGATTAAATAAATGACCTCCACTTTGACACATGTGCCCTAAAGAATAAAGCCCTAATCATATGTCAAAGTTTGAAAATCTCTATTGGAAAACCTTTTTATAATTACAACCAATTCAATGTCTAGCTCAAATAATCGAGGTTTGACCTTGTCAAGTAAAACATTATTAATGGCTTATCGATTTTCATTCTCTTCAAACAAAGCCAAATAAAAAAAAAATGACACAATGACACTTTCGTTCCCAACGTTTTAATGGATCCAATCAATCCTATTGGGAGAAAAACACGGAACCAACCAGATCCTTAAATTGACTGGAAGAATATAGTAGAACTGATATTTCCCTATAGACAAGAAACAACCCTAAAGAAAAACCCATTATTTCTCTCAAACGCATACAGTCATATAGGTACGTACAATATTCTTAAAATACAATTTCAACACAAATTGAGGGACTTAAATTTAGAGAAAAAAAATTATACAAGAAATTATAAAAAATAATGCTCGATAAAATCCCATGAACTTGCTCTTTTGGTTCAAACCTATATTGTAACCAATAGTGAAGGCATATGCCAGAGACACTACTGACCCTTTTAACTATCATCTTGAGCAACTGTGTCAACAACAACTACTTCCCCAAAAAATGGAAAACTACAAGGATCGTGGCGATCCCGATGAAATGTGTCAGGAACATGATCTCTAACTATAGGCCAATATCGCTCATCAGCAATCTAAGCAAGGTTTTGGAAGAAGTGATACTAAGTCATCTTAAGAAGTTCTGCAGCGAGAACAACTTAATATCTGACATGCAGTTTGGCTTTAGAGAGAAGCACTCTACATTGCACACACTCCTGAAGTTCCAGCATGACACCACCATAGCTCTCAACAGTCATCGTGTAACCGTCGAATGTTTTCTGGATGTCGAGAAAGCATTCGGTAGCGTCTGGTTAGACGCTCTTATACTACATCTACCCACGCAACTAATAAAAATTCTTTTTTCGTTTCTTTATTCCAAGAACTTCTTTGTGCAGTTATTAAACTGCTCTTCTACCATGAAGAACGTCAAAGCCGGAGTCGCACAAGGTTCAAAACTTGTGAACAGTCTGATGACATCAGACCAGCACATCCTAACCGGTTGTGCCGACGCCATCCAGTTGCGCACCCCAAGGCTTCGGGCGTCCTGGTCTACGCCATCTCTCCAGCGCAAGCATGGTCTACAACGCTGTCGTCTACCATAGAATGTACCACAAAGAACTTTCCGAGCAGGTTCCTCTTCGCTAATGCGAGCTAGGTGCCCTGCCCACCGGAGTCTACCGAGCTTAATTTTTGTCACGATATCTGCTTCTAGGTAGATTGCGTACAATTCATGATTGTATCTACCGTCTCCGGAATCGTCCTTCCTCACACAAGGGGCTAACAATTCTCCTTAAGACTTTCCTCTCGAACGCAGCTAAGAGGTCGGAGTGCTTTTTGCTAAGCACCCAGGTCTCGGATCCATATGTGAGTACTGGCAGGACCATGGTCCTGTACAGCAGCAGTTTTGAATTATGGTGAGATTTCTGGATTTGAAGAGCTTTGACAAACTCTAGTAGGTTCTGTTGGATTTGAGAAGCCGCCCGCGTATTTCTTCTATATTGGTATTTAAAGGATTGCACCATTTCAAATTCGTGCTCCGCTACCTTGATTGTTTGACCAACTGTTCCTCTCCCATTCGACGCCCCCATGTACTTCGTTTTACCTTCACTAATGTGCAGCCCCAGATTTTGTGCCGCCTGCTCGATCTGGATGAAGGAATTGTGTACAGCTTGTTCGGTTCTTCCGATGATGTCGATGTCGTCTGCGTAAGCCAGTAACTGGCTGGACTTGTTGAAGATAGTCCCTCTTGTTGCCGTGCCAGAGTCACGGATTGCTTTCTCCAACGCCAGGTTGAAGAGGAGGCAGGCCAAACCGCCCCTTGTCGGAGTCCATTAAAGATGTTGATTGGTCTGGATAGCAATCCGGCTATTTTTACTTGGCTTGTTACGTTGGTCATGGTCAACCTACATACATAATCGTGTCAATTTATTTGGGATGCCGAATTCTCTCATGGCTTTGTAAAGTTCTACCCTGGCTATGCTATCATAGGCGGCCTTAAAGTCTATAAATAGATGGTATGTTGGGATGTTAAATTCTAGACATTTTTCCATCGCCTGCCTTAGGTTAGGTCTGGTTCACGATCTAAAAAAACAGCGATGAATCTATGAAGGAATCTTTGAGAGGAAGATGCTAAGAATCTGCACCGGACTCCACTTCGACCGGCAGCGAGCAAAACATTATAGGAACGACGATCTTTACACAGAAGCAAAGATAATACCGCTCGATAAATACCTTCTGAATTCGGCAAAGAAGCTGGTGCAGAACACTGTCAATCACCCTAATCAGCTAATGAGAAGGATGGCCACCGAGCAACTACATCCCGAGCCGAGGTACCTCAGGCCAGGCCTCAGCGTGATGAAAACCCTGGACGACACTATTTTCACGGACAACGGCGAAGCAGCCGTTCGCTTCTACGCTGACACAGGGTCAGCTTACCGCCACTGCTAAATGCGTTGAGTGACTAACGAGAACCACTTTGCAGCTCTTCGCAATCAAGATGGTGTTAATTTCGACTAAAACATCGATTTTTATTACAAGAAACCAATACCTGTCCCATAGAGTATAGCAAGTGAAAATAAAAGAAATAATGTACGCTTCCCTGACGCTAAAGCCTGAACGAATGTATGCCTCATTAGATAGATGCCCTTGTGATTTTTTTTTTTTTTTTGTATTTTTCGTACTCGTGTGTGTTCTTCTAAAACTTCGGTGTACAGTGTTTCAATATTCATTCAACAACAAAAAAAAAGCCCAACTGGGTGACATTAGTCTTTAAATTTGCTAAGCCCCCACACAATTTTATCGATATAACACTTTGTTACGGAATAGGTTAGGCAACGATATTGTATTTCTGTTTTTGAGTGAGGAGGTGTGAGTCCTTAGTGGGTAGGTTTTCAAAACCGCTGAATTCTCCTGTGTTCATTCTGAATTTGGGGTTGAGTTAACGATTTTTACTTTTTTTTCTTATTTTTTTTTAAAACAAAAAAAAAACGCACAAAAGGGCCCTAAGAGATTTCTGAAAGTTATGATTGAAAATGATTTTCTGATGATGTCCTGGTGTATAATGGATAAAGGTTAGGAAAGAAACAAGGGAGGAGCAGAATCCAATTGCTTGAAGTTGCTTTCTGCTTCTGTTGATTTTCTTGATTCTCTCGAAATTGAATGACTATAATAAAAATAAATGACTCAAATGAAGGGGGTGGCTGGGTGGATGTGTGTGCCTTTCATATACAGAAAGGTGTATCCTTCTTCTTTCAAGGAGCAAGTGGATATGTCAGAAATGAAGGTATGTGTACATTTATAACCCTCGGAAATATGCGGTTACACTAAGATGTTGTTTTGAATTAAATTTCGCTTGCTTGAAGTCTTCACTTTAAGCAGTTTATGTTTTTATTTTGAGTAAGTATAGAGGGTTTAAGTGGTTTGGGGATGGAGGTGGAGCTTGAGGAGTATTATTTAGGATTATGTTTTATTTTTTAAGGCAATTTGCAAATTGCATCAGGGATGGATTAAGGCTGAAGAGGTCTTTTGAGGTTTAACAGAATTACTCCATTGAGAAAGTGCATTAAAAATTTACCCTGCAGAATGTGAATGTGCAGTTTAAATATGCATTTGGAATCTATTCGGAGTAGCCTTAATGTTACCTTTGGGATATGACACACACAAATATGCAATATGGGTTCGGTTGTTCAGTAGATTGCAGTGCATCTTTTTAGTCTGTCTGAATTTTATTAATCATTGGGAATACGTATGAACTCATATGTACGTTTGATATTTTCAAATAGGATTGCTTTGTTGAGGAGATATTTGAAAATGTACGAGTATGAGCAATATTTTTGAACAAGAGAAATTTTCATTTATATCTTCGTACTGAAGAATTTTTTATTAGATAAGATAAAATATCATTGACACAATTTGAAGAAAGAAGATTGGTTCAAATGTCTACATGTACTGTACAATTGTACATGATGTGTTTATATCTGTTTTAGATTAATATAATTCGACACCGTTTTTTTTGTTTTTTGTTTTTGTGAATTATATTGAATAAATCAATTCAAAGCTTTTTATGACCAAATGTCTTCTGCTCAGGCACGATAGTTTGGCTAATCAGTAAGATGCTGTCGTATCCTTCTTAGACGTAATGTACTAGGGCGATCCGATAAGTACTTAGCCTAACCGCCCGATAGTGCCAGTATCGCAAGGGAGATTTACTATCGTCTAGTACATTCTCTTACACAACTACCGGTGTCGGTGATTCGATTCTTGTTCTTGGAAGAGAAATCGCGGATCCAAATCAAAGAGTATTTTTATGCTGTGTACGGTAATTCTTCTCCTTCGATGGCGATCGTCAAAGATTGATATAACGAGTTTCAACGTCGGTCGTTGCACATTGTTTTTTGATGAGTCTCGCCCAGGTGCCCGAAAATGGCTACCACGAAGGATAACGTGTCAAAAATGCACGATCTCGTATTGGCAGACCGCCGATTGCAGGTGCGCGAGTAAGCTGAAACAGTAGTCATATCCTCCATGAAAATATAGGGCATGACGCATGAGCAAGCTGTCGAGGCGATATGTGCCGCGTTTGCTCACTCTGGTAAATAAGCGCAACCGTGAGACCATGGCCAAATTAGTCGAATTGCACTACGAACTGCTGCCCCATCCATCATATTCTCCAGATTTGGCCCCGTGTGACTTTTGTTTGTTTGCAAACTTGAAAAAATCACTCGCCGGGCAGAAATTTGAGTCAAATGAGGAGGTCATCGCTGCCACGGAGCCCTACTTTGCAAACCTCGGGAAAACTTATTTTTCGGATTGGTTAAGGAAGTTGGAGAATTGCTGGATCAAGTATATCGAGCTAAAGGGAGACTATGTTGAGAAATAAATCACCACTTTTCCAAAATTTTTGTTTTTTTTTTTGTAGGGTAATTACTGATAGGACCACCCTCGAACATTTTGTGCAACAAACTTTTTCTTCATTGACTCCACAAAATGAATAAGCTTTCAAATGATTTTTAACACAACCCCCCAATCAACTGATCAAGATCGTTTCGATCTCTTAGTCAAGAAAATCGGAAGAACTAAACACGATAAGCTAAGCTGTACTTGCGGTAATCACCATATCATCAACCACTGAGCTGTGCGTTTCAGTTTATTTATTTCTACAAGCAGTTTTACAGCTAACAGATACATTTATGTATGTACTGTACATAATTATATTTGGCTCTAAAAGAATAAATTAAATTGTAAATAAGTAAAATAATTAAGATATAAAATTTTTAAGTGTAATAGCTACATAAATAAAATGCACGACTGGATCGGACGAACTTGCTCCTATGTAATAGACTAGGAATTTTTAAAACGAATGTTGTAAGAAAAAAACTGTTCATAACAATAAAATTATTTTTTTTTTAATTCTTTTAGTAGTAAGAGACAAAAACAGAACGCTATTAAATACAATCATTATATCAAATATGAATTTATGCTAGAACAAAAATTATAAGTCATTGTAGTGGTTTCCTAAAAATATAACCAAGTTTGAAGAAAATAGGTCCAGGTACAGACATACAGACATACAAAAATACAGACATACATACAGACAGGCGGAATTGTCGGACCCACTTTATTCGTCTTCGCTATCATCGTAATGTCAACTTTGACCAAAATCTCGAGTTCGATTTATTTTCTGAATGCATAACTTGCCTTATAGTGCCTATAAGTCTCAAGTAAAATTTACTTTCTTGAAATTTTGTAAAAACAACTTGAAGAAAGTACCTGAACAAAGCTACGCAAAATCACTTAAATATAAAAATGCTCTAGACCCCACAGCAGTTGGAAGTGAATTGTAAAAATTCATCAATGAAAGAAGACAACAATGTGACCAACAATGCCATTAGAAGTTTTATTTAAAAATCAACTGTATTTCTTACAATTGTAAAAGTCGAATGTGGCCCACTCTACCCTAACCTCTGTAGCAAGACTTGCAAAAGAAAGAATAAAGAAAAACAAATGAATGTTCGGAAAGAAAGATATAATGATTGTATTTAATAGAAAGAGACTACCGGTTAGGTAGAAGAATATACTGAGAAAGTGAGAAAATAAAGATATGATCAGTTGTTGTGGATCTGTTAAAGAGGAAAGACCTTTTATTTGTTTAACCGAATATTATTTTAGTTTTTTATTAAGCAAAAGTTTAGACTGCTTACACTGCCATAAATGTTTTTTCGAATTTTGAATTTCTCATTATCGGCATAAAGGATTTTCATGAAAATTTTTATAGAGAAGCTTCAAAAAAGTTTGTAGAATATTGCTTAAAATAAAAGAAAAAAAAGTCGTGCATTTTATTTCATTAGATCTAGAAAAAAGTTTCTTTTATAACTAATTGTTTGCTAAGGAATTTGTTTGAACAATTGTAGTTAGACTTCTTTGAATAAGTTTCCACATAAAATAATTTGTCGCTCCCTTTTTGTCCAAAAAAATACGCTTAAATATAAGAAAAGTTTGAAAGACTTTTTCCATAATTAAGAGATTTTTTCGTTCAATTTTCTTCTCACTTAACAAACATAAAGAATTAAGTATATCTCAAAAACGCCTATTCTTTTTTGAAAAACTCTAATGAATACCATATTTATAGTGAATAAAGATTTTAATATAACAAATGCAGAGATAAAGAACATTTGCGACCCTTTACTGATTTTGACAGACATCTTTTGACTCACCCCAAGGCGATTAACATAAATATGAAAATGACAAAATATTTTCCCAAATCTATGTGTGAAGAACTCATAGGGAAACTACTTTAAATTTCTAATTTATTAACTATCATTTCTCTAACTCAAAATAGTTATATTAACCCCCCCCCCCCCCAGAAAAAAGGACATTCATATATTTCACAGAAAATGCTGAAACATAATGCCATATCCAATAACTTTTCTCAAAACAAAAAAAAAACACAAGGAATGTTAATGGGGCTAAAAAGATAGGTTTTAGGGATATATGGATAGGATAAGGATGTGTCGTCCCTTTTTCGTTTTGGAAATCATTGTTGCCTTTTACTCTGCAACTCAAAAATTGCTACAAAATTAACTAACCCTGACAACATCCATACAAAAACACATCAAGGACCGTCGTTCGTTGGTCCATTCAGTTCAGTTAAGTTCGGTTCGAAATCCTTGTCTTCTCCCTATGGCATCATGGTACCGTACCGTACCGTACCACAATGAATTATTTCTGAACTTTTGAATATTGAAATTAAGTGAAATGGTTAATGTCCTTTTCTGAAAGATGCCTTTCACGTGTTTCACTTCGTTGGATTGATGAGTTCGCATTATTCATTAACAAATTCAGATATTTATGTAAGTTGTTTGCGTCGTTTGTTATGGGGCTCCAACTGAATTCTGTGGAGGGAGGGCTGAGGGTTTTATACAAAACGTAAGATAAATTTGATGCTTTATGGGATCAAGGGAATATACTATATATACACCAGACAGAGAACATTGGAAGAATTAACTTTAGCAAAGTGTTTGAGCTTTAATGGGGTTGTGCTTCTCTCTCACGTTGATAGCATATTTATAATGTCCTGATGGGATCAATGGCAAAGCCATTCAACTTAAGTGAGAGGTGGGGAGGGGGGTGGCGTTGTGTTGGAATGATTTGTTTTTGATATTAGGAGGATGATAATGTTGATGCAATTAAATCCAATGAAATACTCTGTTAAAATTCAGTTATTGAAGTTTAAACAAAGTGTTGTTGGATGGTTATTGAAATCCAATTAAATTTTCAATTAAACCATGGTCCTTGGAACTGAATTCGGATTTAAATATATTAGAGTAGATTAGGCGTAAGGGAAGCTATACAAGATGCCATACCCCTGAATGAATGTACATTATGATGGTAAGACCCGTCAAAACCTCTATGCGAGTTATCATCAACTTGGAAAGCCCTAGAAAAAGTCAGAGTGTTTTTAATACGGGAGCAACCTGTCCTACCGCAGCAGGTTGTCCTCCATCTATCCTCTCTGCACGAGGTTATCGCAAGTGAGGCAAAGTGAGAACTTATGATATTTTATTTATTTATTTATTATGATCTTATCAGCAGATCGTTGTTGGAATCCTAAGAGATGGTATGATCAAAAATATAATTAGAGTTATCCCCTAGTTATAGCTATCATTGAAAACCATAATTGAAAATTTTGTTCTCACTTTTTAGGGTAGTTAAAATATGAATATTGAAAATGTTTGGTATACAAATGAAGCTAATCCCGGTTGAGCCCCCAGAATTGTGGGATAGAAAAATAAAAAAACCGAACTTAGTCTCAAGCAATTTAATTCAAGCATTAATTCAAAATTATATAATATTATTTAATGGAAAAAAAGTTAATGAGATGAGTTAATAAGACCGTCGTTCACAAGTAGACGTCAATCGTGGGTCGCTTTCTTTTCTTCTCTCAGATTACTTCCAAAGAGAATTTGATGATATTTTAAACAGAAGAGAGTTGCTGACAAGAGGCAGTGGCGCAGTGTATCATCCCACATATATATTTTACTTTTGCAAATAAAAATAAACAAATATGTTAAATATTTCTCATAAAACTACTTTTAATTTTTTAATGATGGAAATCGTTTTCAATTAGCAGCTGATTTTCGTTCCAACAAAGTGGAATACAATCGTTCCAAAATGATTTGTGTTCGATTCTCTTTTTATTCTCATGTGTCAGTTTTTTTCAATGATCAATTCTAACCTCAAAAAACTATTCAGCTTGTCTTTGTAATTTAGCAAGCATCCAAGCGACAGATTTTTTCAATGACAGATCTTTTCAATGACAGCGAAATTATTGATTGCTATAACCGAATTGTCAAAAAAAAATTCCACCGTTCCGCTGATTTGTGTTTCAATGATGGTTTTCAATGATAGCTATAACTGATCCCTAAGACAACAAAAAATATTTTGTAGGAAAAGCGATTACACTTTCGAAACAAACATCATCAAGTGGAGCAAAAGCAAAGGGGCTGGTGCAGGAATCTTTGGACCTAGAACCAAACTTTCCATATCAATAGGGCAGTCTACCTTCCATAAGAAAATGAGTGGATCGTAACCTCAAAAGGAACTATTGTAACCAGAACACTGCCATCATGTCATGCCATGCTGTACTCAAGGCACTATAATAATAATAATAATAGTTAATAGTTATTTTAAAGAGTTCGAATCATCCAACACAGAAGAACATATCAAAGGTATTGATTCGCCATCGATGTAAAAAGGGTGTTTTTTTTTTTTTTTTGTGAGGCGAAGAACTTTAATTTGAAGCAAAACGCACTGAAAACACAGAACAATGTTCTTAATATCCATGAAATTGGCTTTATTTGAATAAATTTTTTTTTTCATTAATGATTGCACAACACGGATTAGGCTCATAAATCATTTTGCTGCTATCTCCACGTTGCCTGACAGCAACATTGCCTCTCCTGTACTTGAGAATGTAAATCATTAAATAAGACAAGTATATTTTCGCACTTTACAGTTGCAAGAGCCCTTCCATATCTTGATATAAGCAAATCCACTAGTCCCGATGGTATACACCCCGTTTTTCTGTTATTCATTGCTGGCAAAACCATCGCGTAAGCTTTTGTACAGTTCCCACTGTTCTGGAATCTTCCCTACAAAATGGAAAATAGCACTTGTCCTAAAAAAGTCGATCCTTTTTCCACCTCCTCCTATCAACCAATTGCACTGAAGTCACTTTTTTCCAAAGTCATAAAATCAGTGATCAATAATCAGCTCACGAAATATATCGAAGACTGAAATCATCTCCATGATCAGCAATACGGCTTTCGCAACAATCGTTCCAATACATAGTGGTTCATGTTGTAAGGCCTCGGTCTTAAATCTATAATTTTATAGACCAAGTCAACCGGTTTCAATGAAATCTTCGGACATGATAAAGATTGCCATAAGGTACTGTACTTACTTACTGTCCGGATGGATCAGCACCTCACCCAACAAGCTTAAGTTTATAGTTTAAGTTTATTAACAATAATTGGTTGTACAGTAAGATAATATCTGTTATAGTACTTAGAAAGTATCAGGCAGCAAATAATGTTGTTTTTAATAGTTACTAAAAAGCTATACTTTGTGTAGGAGAGGGAAAAGAGGAGTATTAAGGTAGAGTTGTAGGGGACGAAAAGTGATGACGGATTGCACTTTTGAAGTTGTTTAAGCTGGTTATGAATTTTATATGGGTAGGGAGCGAGTTCCAGAGTTTAACAGTATGAATGAAAAATAAACGCGATGAGTTTAAGTAGTTACTAAGGCGAGGAATAATGTTAATATTCCTAGTAGACCGATTGAACGAGAGTTTATTAAATAAATATGTCGGAGATTTAAGATATATTAACTTGTGTAAGAAAATACAGTTTCTTGCATTGATGTATTGCTGCAGGGTACAACCCAAAAATTGTTTGGAGCAGTCGGAAATATGGTCAAATCTCCGTAGCCCATAAGTATAGCGAACAGCATCGTTGAATGCAACTTGAAGTTTACGTTGAGATAGTGAGTCAAGGTGGCTGTACACGATCTCAGCATACGATATCAGGGGCATGACTAGGGAAAATATCAGTTTCCGTCTGGTTGCAAAGGGCGTAAAGTTAGCAAAAGGCCATAGTTTTCGTAAGCACCCATAGATGCGACCAATAAGAACATTGGTATGTTTGTAGCCAGATAATTGACGGTCAATGACGAAGCCAAGGCTAGTGCAGTGATCGACTGCTGTTATTTTGTTACCTCTCAGCCAAATGTCTGGTAGAGTTTCTAGATCAAATTTTCTTTTTGATATAGGGATGACTTGAGATTTGTTAGGATTTATGAGTAGGCTATTGGCTATAGACCAATCATTTATTTGTTTAAGATCATTATTAATGAAGAGGCACAGTTCATCAATCCTATCGAATGGTCTGGCAAGATGAAGCTGAACATCGTCTGCATATAAGTGAACTGATGCATAGGAACAACATGAGGGGAGGTCATTAATGAACATGCAAAAGAGTATTGGGCCTAGAATCGACCCCTGAGGAACTCCTTGTACAAGACGTCTTGGATTTGAGCATTTCCCACCAGAGAAAACTCTTTGCAATCTACCAGACAGGTAGTCTGTTATGAGTTTGCATGCCCTATCACTAAAGCCAAACAAATTTTTAAATCTCCACTTGAGCAAAGAATGGTTGACCTTGTCAAAAGCCTTAGAGAAATCCAAGAGGCAGAGAAGATTCACATAACCCTTGTCCTAATCAACTCTAATATCTTCGAGAAGATTTGTCATAGCACTGGAGCAGCTATGATTAGCTCTGAAGCCCGACTGTCTTTCGTATAGCAATTTGTTACTTGATAAGTGCCTTAAAATTTGCTTCTGGATTATCTTCTCAAGGACTTTGGAAAGGCAAGGCAAGATGCTTATCGGCCTGAAGTCTGCAGGAGATGCAAAATCCCGTTTCTTCGCAATGGGAAAAACTTTCGCAATTTTCCACGACTGAGGGAAAGTAGATGTAGTGATGCACCGATTTATTATATGAGTAAGATGGCTGATAATAAGTGGCAGTATAAGTTTAACAAAACGAATAGGTACACCATCTTCACCAACAGAATCAGACTTTATGGCCATCACACATTTACCAACCTCATCCTCGTTGACCACTTCAAAATCTTCAAATGTAGGGCCAGCCCTGATCGAGTTTGCTGAAGAGTTTATTGCAAGGTCACCATTAAGAGCAGGGTCACCAAGAAAAAAAGCATTCATTTCGTCGGGGTCGATAGAGCATTGGGGACCTTTACTTTTGGAGATACCAATCATATTGAGGTTTTTCCATAGTTTTTTCGGAGATAATGAAGCATTTAGCTTAGAAGAGTAGTAATTTATTTTAGATGATCGAATTATCATAGTGGCTTCATTACGGGCGACTTTGAACACTGACCAATTAACAGCAGTAGGTCTGTGCTTCCATTTACTATGCAGCTTATTTCTTTTTTTGATGGCAGCAGTGACAGCAGGAGTGAACCATGGGCAGCAGTTATTTTTGATTCTTACCGTTTTAGTAGGAACAAATTGGTGAAACAACTGCACCAACAAATGTTAAAAAAAACTAACTTTATCATTAGCATTTGCAAAAAAACGGCAACTGAGCCAGGGAGCTGAAGCAGTCGCGATGGAGTTAAAATCTTTGTAGGAAAATGTATCATTACAAGCAGATTGAGATAAATGTATGTCGTAAGTGCAAAATAGAAGGTCATGGTCAGAAATATCAAACGAAATTTGATCATATAGGAGCACGGATGAGGGGTCACAGACGAATATCAGATCGAGAAGACTAGGAGAGCAATTAGGGGCGAAGCGTGTTGGAATAGTGGTGTTTACAATGCTCATTCCAACTGATGACACTAAGTCTTCCATCTCTCCATTCTCTTCTCCATTTTTTGTCTGAAAGTTCTAATCCAATTTATTGTTTCGCCGATGACTCTTCCGTCAGCTTTTTATACTCCTTCTCAAATTCACATCCATTTCCTCATTAAACTCCGATCTTTGCAACATTGTTAAATGGTGTAAGATCGCTCTCAGTACTTTGTATGTGAGTCAACAACGATCTTCATTGTAATGGCCACATTCTCGAGCACGCCAAAACGCTACTAAATGCTTGGAATTTCCATATGGCTGTAAGATATTTTTCACCCCCTCTTATCTGGCTATAATTTATTAGGCGTTTATACGACCAAAGCCCGAGAACCACTCCAATCTTTAGGCAGGTGCAGCCCAAACTTTCCTTTATGTATCAAATAGAATCCAGAACAGAGCGTTAAATCTGATAGGAAACAAAACTATCATGAAATCATTCCCATATCTTGAACACTGTCGGAATGTTTCACAGGTTTCACGTCTTTCGCTTCTTTCAGAAGCAATCACTTGTACTAGTAAGTTGCATTACCCCCCACAATCAGTTAACCCGTGATACCCAATTCGCTAGGAATGCTCTTCAGTTCAACCTCGAGCCTAATTTTGGGCATATCGTCAAACACAGAGATTCGTTTCTTAGTCGCAAAACACGATTATGGAATAAATTACCCTAAACGGTGTTCCATTGCCATTTCAATTTGCAAACATTGAAGACCAATGTTCAGCGACATCTACCTTCTCTCCTTCCAATATTTTCCATAGCTCGTGCTATGTCTATGATTACAATTTTAAGGGTTTCATAATAAACCCTTGAGCACTTGTTAAATATAAAACAAAAAGTTTAATTGTCGAACAGACACATTTCAGACATCATTAACACTGCGCTACACATTAGAAATCGCTTTTTTGGAGCTCACCGACGACGTCTTATTCCGAAAACAATCCATATTTTCTCGAATTAGTCACTCTGATGGACGATTATGATTACCACAAAACTCACGTATTGCCCGATATGTTTCTCAAACTGAATGATGTTTTCCAAAATCAATTAAAAGAATTTGCAAACGTTGCTCCGGGCGTGAGTCATGATGAATTGCCAAACCAAACTAACCTTAAAATAACCGAGAACTTTCAAATCCGAATTAGAATTCGACTTACTCCCCAGACTTATTTTGACGTGTATGTAGTAGAGTTTCAAAGTATTTATTTCATAATTTAGATTTTGTAAGAAAAAGAACGCACTACTGGACAGGGATGTTGCTTGATACGACGTTAAATTTGTATACCTATATTCAAACAGAGATGTTATCTGATACGAAAAAGACTGATCTTACCTGAAAACGACTTCTAATCTCTATCTCTCTTTTGGCTTCCTTTCGATTGCATCGGTGGTTTTAAACACAGCTATTTTTAATAAAAGTTTACTTTGTTCAACCCAAAAGAAGTTATCTCTACGCTCTCATAACTCTACTCAATTATGCGAATTTCACTGAACAAATGCCAAATAGAAAATGAGACATACTCAAGACATAAAGGAAACCAGAAAGAACGTTAACTCCGCAATTTTCTCAACTTGAGCAATTGCGTTTAACCCCACCACCGTATATGTCTCATGCAGTCATACTACAACTATTTGCTCGGAGCATTATTAGGGACGTTCACATTCTCAAATTTGTTTGACAAGCACGGCATGATGAATATTTGATACATTCGTCAAACATGCTGTCAAACAAATTTCTCATTAGAATTTTGACCACGGCGGACCAACTAGGAACATAGATGTAATTTTAGATGATGAAATTTACTTGAATTTTATATTCAAAGTCTGCAAAGCTTACCGCTTTTGATTATATAACTCATTTTGATTGCACAACTCGAGAAGTTCATGGAAAATTAAATTTTCTTAAGGCTTAACGAACATGCGTTCACATTTTCAAATAAGCAGTCAAACTATCAAAACATTTAGAAATCCATTCAGCATGTTTGACAAGCCGCTTGATGGAGCGTTCACATTATCAAAATCAAGCCAATCATGCCGTTCTTGTCAAACATATTTGAGGATGTGATCGCCCGTAATTGTGTAGGAAAATATGATAACTCAGTGTTCGTGTCGTCTTTTTGACAGATTGAGTGAGAGGTGTAGAAACGTAGCTTCATTCCGCAACATTTCTTCACCTCACACCAAATATGTCAAAAAGACGGAAAAAAGAATCGAGTAAGTAATCAAAATCCTCCGCCTTTTTTTTCAGGTTTCTGTACTTAATCTCACTTGCTGTATCAGAGATTTATAAACCGATGGACATCATTCCCATCTTGCAATGGAAATTTTCCATACCTGAAGCGCGTGTAGATTTAAAAAAAAATTAAAAATATAAGCGGGAAAATACTAAAATGTGTAATCCACTGGCAGTTCATGGTTTGACAGGTAGAGAACGATCTATGTATATTGTGATATAATATAGAATATTTAATTCGAAATTTGGCATTACTATATGGTATGACAGATAAGAGAAAAATTAAAATTTTACATATCGCGAATATTTCTTTGCAAATGTCAACCGATTGTTCCGTAAATGCATTTCCGAAGCAGAAAATAAAAACGCAAAATTTCCAATGCAAACAGGGTCTTAAATGCAATCATGCGTCCGGTAAGTTGCTACGCGGAACGTGTTACCATAAGGGGCTACACAGAACATATATGTACATAAGTTTTACCCACGTTTTTGGTTTTCCTTACCGTCGGCATAGATGTTTACACTTAAAAAACAAAGGCAAAAAAAATATTTTTGTTTGTTTTATCGAGTTTGTCTGAAACGGAGGACGGGGTTTTAATTCTCTTTGAAATATCATCTAAAAACTTATAAATTCAATTAAATATTCTGATAGCTAATCTTGGTCCTTAGTAATAAATCATCTTTCTTTTCCTTAATAGAATTTTCACAAATCCTTTAGAAATTACAAGCAGATTAGAAATTGAATCACTCCATCAACAGGTTTTGCTGGGTTTTAGATACCTTAACCAATGTTTATTCGTTTGATTCTTCCTTGTTGTGGATCATAGTACAGCTATCTAAAAGGTGGAAATGATTCGTAATTGCACAATTAATAAATCATATCAAGGCCTTGCTCTCTAATTTTTTCCTTATAGCTATACCGTATGTATATCAAATAAGATGAAAGTCCGTTCAGATATTTGATATTAAATATATAAATTATTCCGCAATATACAAAAATGAGCTCAAATTGAAATCAAAACCGATTATTCTTAACTCCGAACTCTAGGATGAATAAATACAATTTCTTCTCTTTATTATTATTATTGCTGAAGTGCCTTTTTCGAAAGGATACAATCTCAATTCTATCTAAATTTTTCCTTTCATATAAAAGTTTGAGGTATCTGAATAGATTAAGCTTACTTTAGTATAAGGAAAATTAATTAAAAACTTTCAACAAACTCAGACATGAATAAAACTCCAAACATAACCTAGGTCCAATGACACATTTCCCTAGCCAGTCAAAATGCTTAAACGTTTACTACTGACTACCTGACGTTGTCCTATTCACATCTGAAGTAAAAGAAAAAGAAACATTTTCTGTTTTCAAAAACAGAAAATTTAACGTTTTATTCGTTAAAGCAACAATTTTTTTTTAATATTGTTTCTGTTTTTTTTTTTTAAACCCTTACAGGTCACAGTGGACAGTACTACTGTTCTGTCAACTCTATCAAAGGACTTTTTTGCAACATTCATTCATTTAAAGGATTCAGCACTGGACAGTTTGTTTTTAAGAGTTAAAATAATAAAATATAAAAACGAAAAAAAAAATAAATATAAAACAAACAAAACTTAGTAAGTTAAAAAATAAAAAATAAAAACAAACGAGAAAAAAACTGAGAAAAGTGTCCCTGCTGTGTGGGGATAAAAATAAAAATATTCAGAGGGACTACAAATTTTAATTTTCTCCATGACTTTTTCTCTTCACTTAAGCTGCTGAGCCCAGGCAAGAGTTTCTCTTGTGACGCAGGCCGCTGTTCTGCGCTGCCGTGTGTAAAAGTTACAATTTTCTTATTATTTTATTTTGGTTTTTATGCTTTTTATGAAAACAGTTCGATTCATTCAGTTAGACCTGCGAACGAACTTTAGTTATATTTGTTTCTTCTTAAATTTAACATTTATTACTCGTATTATTTATTGCTAGTAATGTACATGTTTATAATATTTAATTACTTATAAATAGAAAAATAATACAAGAGGAATTATTTTTTTCTTAAAACATTATAAATTTTTCATATCAAAATTTTAGTAAAAACTAAAAATACACAAACAAAGTTCCGAGCTACGAGTATGAATTTATTTATCGAATATTTTGAAAATAACATAATCAGAAGTCGTTTTCTTTTCAGTATTTGATTAAGATTTTGCAACTTTTACAAAACTCAGAACAATAAAAGTTTAGTTAAGTTATTTGAATTTTTCAGAAGAAAAAGAGTCACCAGAAATATACCTTCCGCAGATCTCAATTTGGCCAATTTTAACATGGAACTTGCACCTGCATTCGTACAATATCCGAATGACCGAGGAGCTCAAAGTTAATAAACATACCAAGGTTTTTTGTTCGCTGACTGGACTTTGGAGTGTTTTGAATAGAATCGCAGTTTTAACCGAACAATCAATTCAGCGACGAGGCGAATTTTTATATGAAAGGCTATTTTATGAATCAAAATTGCCGTCTATGGGACTACGCCAACCCATAACGAATTCACCAGGTGGCTGCGAGCCACCGTCCATGATGAGCTCTACATACATATGTATAAATGAAAAGCAATTTTTTGTTTAGCCTCGAATCAAGCGATATGTATGTGCCTGGACGACTTGCGATTCCAGCAGGATGGCGATATATGCCCCAAAGCGAAGGTCGAAATAAACATTCTGGAAGACTGATTTGAGGGCAGAGATGAGAGGTGATGTGGTCACCAAGATCATGCAATTTGACCCCGTTAAACATATTTTGTGGGGTCACATGGCTTATTGAGAAACTATTATGATGTTTAACACAGCACTAGCGATGAGGAAATCAGGGGGAGATAAAGGAGATGTCGATGAACATTGGTATTGAATGTTTCAAATTGAGTAAAGTGCAGAGTAAATTTCTCCATAATCGTGTTGTACGACTAAAAAACGAATCTCTGTATTTGACGATATGCCCAAAATTAGGCTCGAAGGTGAACTGATGATTTTTCCTAGCAACACGGGTATCACTGATGAACTGATTGAGAGAAGGAATGCAACTGGCTACTTCGAATTCACATATGAAACATTCCGGGGGTGTTCAAGAGACGGGAACGATAGTTCTCTTTCCTATCAGTTTTAAGGCTCTGTTCTGGATACTATCCAAAAAATGGAGAGAAGTTTGTGCAGCACCTGCCCTAAAGATGTGAGTTATACTCGAGTCTTGCAAGTATAAAGGGCTTATAAATTAAAGCCAGATCTGAGGGGGTGAGAAATTTCTTACATCGTTACAGAAATCCTAAGCATTTAGTAGCATTTTTACTACTAACAAAGATCCGACAAAGATCGTCGTTGACACACATACCAAATACTGAGAGCTTCTCGGCTTCTTCGATGCAAGTGTAATTCAAGGACATTAGCATTAAAGGTACATTTTGATTCAACGACAATAGACAGCAAATTGCGCTTTTGAAGCATTAAAACTCCACATCATATTGTATACAACATTTAACAACGCTATAAAAATCGGAGTTTAATAAGCTAATCATATGACACCGTTGCAATTCCACTTGCGAGAAGGAGATGGACGTGTATTTGAGAACGAGTATAAGAAGCTGAGAGTAGAATCGTCCGCAAAAAAATGAAGTCGATTAGAAGTTTCAGACAAGAGATCATTTATAAAAATGAGGAAGAGAGTCGGAGACAAAACGGAACCCTGCGGAACACCAGCATTCATTTTGTAAAAATCAGAATTGAATTGACATGTATTGAACGATCTAGAAGGTAGTTTCTAATCCAAAGATAAAGGGTTACATTTATAACAACCAAATGAATTTTCGATAAGGGAGCTTGATGCCAAAATCTATCAAATGCCTTTAGAAATATCAACCCCAATAATCTTTCTTTCTCCAAAATAATGTAAAGATCTGTTCCACTCTTCGGTGAGATAATGCCATCAGATAAGCAGTGGAAAGATGGTTGCGGTCACTAAGAAGCTTTCGATCTTCGAGATATTTTTAGAGCTGATGCCATACCTTGGAAAGAGAGACGAAGGTGCGATTGGTCGATAGAAGGAGGGGGAGGATGGGTCGTCTTTTATAGGAAGAGACTGGAAAAATACCTTTTTCCATCTTCTAGAGAAGATTCCAGAATAGTAGGAACGATGGAAAAGCGTACATAGTGGTTTTGCCAACGATGAAGAATACCTAGAAAAATTGGGGGTATACCATCAGGACCACCAGATTTGTTTATATCAAGGTCTCGAAGAGCTTTATTGCAACTGTACGAGTGCGGAAATATTCCTGTGTCAAAAAAGTTCCTTTTACTCAGTTATCGTTAAAGAGGTGTTTTAATTCCTCTGACAAGGAAGTTTGTTTGGCTCCGAGATATTTTGTGGGTTATGTGATATTTCTGTAATAAAAGTTCGTATTGATTAGTTATGTTTTTAGAGGTATTGTAATTTATCGGATTACGAGGTATTTTCTTAGCAAATATATGCTATTCATTGGAAAAAAGAACAATACCAATTCTAAGGACAGAACTCTGGGTAAGGAAATATTTCTGTAAAAAATGTTTGTTTTACTCAGTTATAGTTTAAGAGGTATTGTATTTTATTGGTTAACAAGTTAAGGTTTTGAGGTATTTGTTTCACATATCTTATACAGGATAGAAACACATAGACCCTTATTCATAACAGGTCTTTGTATAAAGGGATATTTCAGGAAAAAAATGATCAAGGAAAATAAGGTATTAAATTTCTGCGAGAAGTTATAAAATTTCATTTATGTTAATCAAATCGAATAATTTTGTACTTTCAATTCAAATCAAAATATGACATATACTCTTAGTAATATACAAAATATCTTCATATAATATCTCTATCTCTTAAAAGACTAATGTAAAAAGTTTGAATAAGTTATTGTTCAAAATTATTTATACAATCAGAAATCTGAAGTTGCAATTTGTTACAAGTCCAAGGCTTACCCTATAGAATTTATCCTTACATACAGGTTTAAAAATAACTTTTTAATTTTTTTTTTTTTCAAAAAAATGTTTCCATAAGCATACGTTTAAGCGGTGAAGTCAAATTCGTTTTCTGCTTTCCTTCATCAGCTCAGGTGTTCGAGATATTACCGTTTGGAAATGAAAAACACCCTTTCTCGATATTTTTGAACTTTTGTAATGACAACGAGGTGAAGTGATTTTTTTTTGACAAAATTTACAACCCTAAAACTTAGCTTTTATGGTTGTAAATTAAGTTTAAATTTTTCCCATACGTTTTTTTCTTTTCTTAGAGATTCCTTGTTGAAATTTCAGTTTGAGATATTATGTTTGTGCCATGAATTGGTTTATTAAAATATTTAGTACTAGACATCAACTAACAACTCCCAAAAATTTTCTCGGAGAGTAGAAGGGATATAGTACGCCTTGGCATGATGGTTACTGCATTTAGGTGTCATGCAGAAGGTCCTGGGTTTAATTCTCAGCCGCAAAATGTTTTTGAGGGGTATACTACCCCTTACGAGGAATTGACAAATCCTCCAAGTACATATCTTATAATGAGAATTGCTTCTCATTAGCCGTTCGGAATCGGCAGAAAATTATAGTTCCCCTGCATTCCTGGTAACATGCACACAGGAATGGTTGAGAGTTGTAAGTCACTAGCTTTAGGGTCCCTATAAGCCGTCATGGCCTCTTATTTATTTATTTTTAAAAGGGACATTTAAAGGAATTTTAAAGAAGACTAGTACGTTCGAAAATCGTTGTATACTTTCTTAGAAAAATTTACCTCAAAAATAAAATAAACCTCAAAACCCGCTGAAAACCATTTTTTTTTTTTTTGATTTTCAAAAGTTAATATTTCGAAACCTGAGTTTTATTATTTGTTTGTTATATTTTACATGCTCCTGTCAAAACATGGTTAACCTGTTCTAATTAGATATTAAGAGTTTAATTGGTTTAAGAAGTACTGTTAATGGTAGTTAGTCAGACTTTAAATTTTGCTTAAGTTTTAGGAACAAAAAAAAACATATCACGATCCAGTGGCCTAACCAAGTGAACTGTACTGTTTACCTACTACCTACGTTAAGTTGAGAACTTATTCGTCGTTGTTTTTTATTTAATTTTTTTTTTGCGTTTTTATGTATGAAAAAAGGTACAGGCAGCAAATAAAACTCGAATTCTCTGTTTGTATTTTATATTCCTTCATTAAATTTTCTCTTTTTTTTTTGCTTGAATTTCAATTTGTGGAGCTATCAAGACTCCGCTGTCGCTGTGGCACCTTTTGTGTTCAATCACTCAAAACATTTAACACCTACTTCGTCTCAATTTGCGCGCCACCCAGGAAGTTCAGCGTGAACGAAACCAGAGGGGGTTGACTTGGATTTAACAACAACGAAACACAAAAAAAAATGGCAGCCATCAGCCAACCCCCATCTGCAATTAATTTTTACACAGAAGTTATGAACGGAACCATTACCTCGCTGATGCTTGGTGGAAAAACGAACCGAATTAAGGCACAGAGCTCTTAATCTCATTAATGAATATTTTCCAAAGCAGAATGTCGAAACCTTGCTTATGAGCTTTAAAGGAGAGGGCGTCACTTCTTATCGTATTCGTCCGTATCCGGTAGGTGGTAGTTGGTAATCGACAAAGTGAAATGTAAAATGTAAGCGAGGCAGCAGAAGGGTTCTGGATGGGGATGTGAATAAAAATATCGATGGAGAAGAGCAACGGTTTAGTGTTAGCTCAGGTGGAAGTTCAATGTATGTATATCCTGTGGGAGCCCGTGGTGTTTTCTCAGGGATTATGCTTACAACGACCCATGCTCAGGAAGACGTCCAGATAGCTAAAGCCTGTGGAAATGATTTTTATCCTTGCTTCTAACTTTTCTGTGCACTTTCCATCAATAAACCTTAGCGTTTCAAAAGAACAACAACCAGAAAAAAACCTAAACCAGTGCAAAGAAGAAAGAAAAACATTCCAGCCATGAGGGATGAGGAAGGCGGAAAAAAAGTAGTCTTGGAGGTGGGAGCTGTAATGTCAACTGGGATTATGATGGTTGAACTTTGTTAAATCCACTTTTAGAAGAGATGTGACTAAACAGTCCACTTATGCCCTACAGCTGCTTTCTAGGAAATGTCCTCTTAGTCCATGTATCGGTCCGAGCAAGACGACTGACATGATGTGAACCTAAAGCTCAAGCTCGTCGAAGCAAGTATAATGGGCTACAAAAAGTAGAATCACTACGCTGGCACTGCCAACAGATGGATGCTGCAAGAATATTTTGCGAAATTTATGTTATGCACATTTAATGAGATCTTTCCTTACGTTGAGCGGTTCTGCAATAGTTGGTCCTGATGACGACGACGACGACGACGACTGAAACGATGGTGGAACCAGTGAACTTTGAAAACTTTTGCCATTGATTGGAGTTGGAGGCGCATACCATCTAGTTAAGTTCCAAATAGAAAAGGATGAAAGTTGAGTGGGTGTTGAAATTTCACTTCCTCTTTAAGTACCTTCTACACCTCTTTTACGGTGGTGAATTCTTTTTGAAAAATTATAACTTTCTTGTCAGTGTAAACGAAAACTTATTCAATACTTTTCTTTTATTTTTGAAATATTTTTGGACTGCGGCGCTCTATTCAGAGGCGTCGATTTGAAATTCTGTAGTTCGGAAGTTATTCAAAAGATTTGTAAGAATGCATGTCTTTTTCAAGTTGATGTTGAATAAGTTATGAAAATGAGAAGGCCAATGTGCTGGATGCGATTATATTAAGATAAAACTTTGAGAACTTTATACAGTTTGTTGCGAGAATAATAAATCGAATTCTTAGATTGTTGCATTGAATTTATTTAACTGAATTAGAAGTTTGATATTTTCAACATTTAAATGAAGATGATAAACATTTGCAAACATAGAGATAGACGAGATCATTTAACTGTTGTGATTGTTGTTTGGAACAGGTTTGTTTTGAAGAAAAGGCATCAAAAGAACACAAAGACCTAGCAAGACGTTAAGGGTGTGGGACACGTTTATTACCAGCGAATTATACCACTTTGAAGTATCCCTTAGAAGTAATCTCTTATCCTTGATGAATACCTAAACATAATCAGATCCCAGTATCCAGCCTTCCTGTTTATATCCGGGTCGAAGGACCAAAATCTTGTATGCGCCTTGATTTTACAAAACCTTTTCGTTAATATTTAAACCTTAATCGTAAGCCCAATTGTATCCAATAAAGGTAAATTCATTTATATTTCTCTTTTTTTAATTTCTGTTGATTATTGTTTATCAACGCCAACGTTTTAAATGTATAAAAGATAATCTGAGACCAAAATTGATTGTATAAACAGTTTGGATGATGATAAATAAAAAATTAATATTAATATCGTATAATTTTTAATACTTACTGAGTTTCAGCTGATCAATCTTCCTTACCTGAAAGAAAATTAAATAAAAATTTACTTAAGTAATAAGAAAAGATCAAGTTTTTAGATACAGTAAAAGAAGAGCCATATAAAAATAGTTTTCAATTAATTAAGGATCAGAACAGGGCGCTATTTTTGATTTTACAAATTAAAAGAACTTGAAGAAAATATAAAAACCTAAACGAATACCCAAGTCATCAAATACTTCCATTGACGCAGTAAAGTTTAAAGATGAAGTTACAGGGAACCCCAGTAATAGCACTTCCAAAAGAACTGTTCAATATTATAAACATGACGGAACAATCACCTGCAGATTTTCACTCATAATAATCAATTCCTTGTAGTTCAAATTAGTTCGGTGAGCATTGGTCTATACTTTTATCAATTGGGTTCTTAAATATCGATTTTCAATTGGTTATTAAAAATAGCAAAAGGAATGAATTGTTGTTTGTATCATTACGATGGTAGAGAACAGGGTAAAAGTGGCGCCCAATGTTCGATTTTCGTGCCTTTTCTGTTACTTTACCCCTAGCGTTTTTTGAGCATTCTTTACATGGGTGCTCGAAAGCTTGTTTTAATAAGGAAAGCTACCTTAAAGTCATTAAAGAACAGCTTATTGTTCCAAGTTCTTCTATACAAAAACCTTTGTGTAACAAGTCAGCCGTGAAAAGTATTGAGATCTAAAAGTACGCCAAGTTCTTACTTCATGAAGGTTTAATACCGAATATTTAAAGTAGAATAATATTGAAACAGCTACAATGTAATAGAGAAATTTTATTATTTAATGATAACTGACTAAAATTTGATGGGTTCACTGGTCAAGTTTTCAAAGCCTTTCGAATTTAGCATAGAAAAAAACTATACCAAATTTCATCATTCTACAGCAATCGGAAGTGCTCCATATAAATTAAACATTTATTCAAAAAGTGGGCGGATACCACGCCCCCTGAATGGAAAAACACAATTTTTTTTCTTGATCCTTTATATGCAATTTGAGCCCTACCGTTCAACCAAATTTCATTGTTCTACTGCAATCGGAAGTCATCAGTTCTGAGAAAGTGGGCGGATACCACGCCCCTGAATGGAAAACCTGAAATTTTATATTTTTGTCTTTATATGCAATTTAAGCCCTACCGTGTGACCAAATTTCATCGTTTTACAGCAGTCGGAAGTGTTCCATTCAACCAACACCAATTCGGAGAAAGTGGGTGGATACCACGCCCCCTGAATGGAAAACTTCAAATTTTTTCCTTTGCTTGCATGATAAGACAATGGTAGGTTGTGCAAAATTACAAGATTCTACGATGTCGGGAGGTGCTCCATAATTTTGATGATCTGTCAGTCAGTCAGTGAGTCAGTCAGTTACGGTTTTTGTGATTTTGGAGGCCTTATATCGTAGGAACCGCTTATGCTAGAAAATTGAAATTTGGTGAGACGCCTGTGCCTTACTAGCAAATATTCTGAATTTTAAGTTTCTGGCTTCAGTGGTACTGAAAATAGGGAGGGGTCAAAAGTCGCCTGAGTTTGTTCCTGTAAAAAGGGTGTAGTGCCAGAACTTGGCTGGGTACTATTGTGCTCTTGATAAACCGAACTCTCCTATCGGAAGATCTTATAATTTTTGCAAATGTATATCAATCATATTTGACATTTGTGAACTAGGCAGCTACAGTATACAAACAGACAAGCAATGGAGCGCTATACTCCGCAAGAGTGTGGAATAATTGTGTCAATTTTTTTAACCAATAATATCGGTATAGGGTGTTAACGCAGCTTAAATTTCAAAGTCGATTTCCTGTCGCACTAACTGTGCAAATATTCCGGCGTTCGTTTCTAGGGCACTGAAAATCCTCGTGCGGCTTTCAAGCAGGAGGGGTGATTGGACCGTATTTTTTTTTTGTTGACGCCATCAGCAATACGGTCACTGTTACTTGCGAACGCTACAGGCCATGATAAACGACTTCAAACTGCCAAATTTGGATGATTGTGGCTTGGTGAACACGTGGTTTCAACAAGACGGTGCAACACAGCACGAGACATCATTTATATTGGGAAGGCGAAGATTGCCCGATTTAACCATCTCAGACTTCTTTCATTCTTTGGGGTACTGGAAATCACGAGTTTATACTAACAAGCCTCAGACAAGCCCTTTAGCAGAATATTCGACAAGAATGCGAACAGTTATCATCGGAAATCTTGCGGGGAGTCATAGAAAATGCGATAAAATATCAACACTAGCGGTAGCTACAGATTATGACAGATTATGCAATATAATGTAATTTCATAATATAGCAGTAGACTGGGCCAAAAAAATTGACTATTTTTTTTTTGAAAGATATATCGAGAATATCATTCAGAATGACAAAAAAAAATTTTCGTAAAAGCTTGAGCCCTTAATATCAATTTTAAGAGGGCTATCATCGCTAATTTTGATTTTTAGTCATAATTTCATGTTTTGCGTCAGAACTGACAAAACATTGAAGTAAAAAAAATTCATTTTGAGTTACTTTTATATAAAATTAAATTCCCTACAAAAAAGGTCTGATTGAACATTTTCGTCAGACAAGCCGTTTTTGAGTAATTAAGCTTAATAAATTGTTATTTTTCTTCGATTTTACTTTTTTAATTTGGAATTTTGTAACTAACGAAAAATAACAATTTATTAAGCTTAATTACTCAAAAACGGCTTGTCTGACGAAAATTTTCAATCAGACCTTTTTTGTAGGGAATTTAATTTTATATAAAAGTAAGTCAAAATGAATTTTTTTTACTTGAATGTTTTGTCAGTTCTGACGCAAAACATGAAATTATGACTAAAAATCAAAATTAGC
This sequence comes from Chrysotoxum bicinctum, assembly GCA_911387755.1. Classification (NCBI taxonomy): domain Eukaryota; kingdom Metazoa; phylum Arthropoda; class Insecta; order Diptera; family Syrphidae; genus Chrysotoxum; species Chrysotoxum bicinctum. The sequence goes on from OU426987.1 coordinate 35,555,333, forward strand.
GATGATAGCCCTCTTAAAATTGATATTAAGGGCCCAAACTTTTACGAAAAATTTTTTTTGTCATTCTGAATGATATTCTCGATATATCTTTCAAAAAAAAAAATAGTCAATTTTTTTGGCCCATTCTAATATACAGTATGCATAAATCATACTCAATTTGATCAATGGCATTGATTATATTGGATTTGAGTTGTTTATTGTCACAGACCTGTGACTTAAGAAAACTCCACAAAAAGAAGTGCACGTCGTTCTCAAAGAAGAATGAACCAGCCCAAAATCTAAAGCAAACAGTGTCTTTCTCTGCATGCATTAAAACTTCTTGGATCTCGTGTGTATTATGATCGTTCCAAATTCGACAATTTATTATGCTTGTTGTAACGTTCAACAAGATTTACGAATAATTAAATTACTTTATGAAATTAGGTCTTCTTCTTCGACAAGTCAGCAACATGAATTGGTTCATGTTACAACTTTCTATGTTGATTTGGCAAGATTAACTAAATAAATGACAGCCAATTTGACAGTTGCAGCTTCAACAATATTGCCGCAATCACTTGTCAAAGTTCTATTTCCATTGGAAAATCCTAAATTAAAATCGAAATAAATATTCAATATAGAGACTGACTGTAAGCAAACTAAATGTTTGAATTTGCTTGATTGAACCATGTACTATGTACTTTCATGAATTGATTAAATATTACTCGTAATATTGTGTATACTTGTGTCACATACCATATTCCGTACGCTGCCTACATATTAAATCCCAAACACTTCATGCCAGATGACTTATTCACGGTGACACATCTAACATGCAACATGTCACATGCCACATGATACATGCCACATGCTCTTTGCTATGTGTAGAATGCCATTCAATTTAGAAATCACAATTTGAAAAAAACAAACTTTTGAATTGAAAAACGTTCGATTTCCTTTATGTACTCGTATAGAGTTCAAAACATTTTTTTTTTTGTATCCTTGCCGCTTCCTATATTTTTAGATAATAACAATTTTTTGTAAAAAAAAATGTCAGCCATTAACTAGCTATTACTTAATGAAATTTCTTGATATTATCTTTTAAATCTGAAAAACAATTTTGCGAAAGAAATGGGTTCTAGAATTTTAAAAAATTGTTTGGGAAGTTCCGTTGCTTCTGGACTTAAAATAAGAAAAAAAAAATAACGAGCTGGGAAGAAATTTTGAAACTGATATCTTCCAAATTTAACAAAAAATCAGCCGAGCCGTTTAGACTCGAAAAGGGTGCGCCAAATAGAAGTTTCTTTTTAAAAATAGAATAAGATGAACAAAATTTAAAAAGTGTTGTCCACTAGCATACCAGTTTCACGAACTTTTTGTACAAACTTGCGTATAGCAGGCGCGGTGCTGTGTGGGTGCTTCATTTCGGCCAAAACTTCTTTCAAAAAACACACTGTTTGGGCTATACAGCACTCACTTTGGAAATAAGTTTTCAATATTTCCCAACGTTGTTCAAGCGTAAAGTGACTCATTTTGTTCCGCGGAAGTATAATACTGACTTTCTGTCAAGATTTTGGGCGGAAAACAACTGTCAGTGTCAAAATAAACTATGATTTAAAAAGAAACCACTAGATGGCCTTTATTCTTACGAAACTCGAGTACAATTCCCATATCTGGGCAGGTGCTCCAAAAACTCACTTGAGTCTCCTGGACAGAATTCAAAAGAGAGCTATACACTTAAACATTTGTATCTCTCAAGTCGCAAAGTTTCTTGTAATACCGTAAATTTCATAAACAGTGCTCTAGAGAAACATCCAGTTGCATTCCTCCCATAAAATAATTCAACCGAAATCCCCGTACTTCTAGAATCACTTTATCCTTGAGCCCAATTTCGGCAAGTACAGAGATTCTTTTTCTAGCCGCACTACAAGAACGTGGAATGCATTTACCCGGATCATTATTTCCCACTCATTGCAATGTGTTTAAAGTTTTAAGGGTATTCATAACGCCTTGAGCACGCGTATGGTAAACAAACATATCTCAAATAAATTATTGACAGAACGGTTCATAGAAATTTACAACTTGTTAATTTCAACTCAAGCAATGGGTCTAACGACTAACACGAGAAGTTCATGTCACTTCCTTTTGCCAGCCCAGTGCCCTTGAAAAAAAATTACATTTTTAAGTAACAGCGGCTGAGAATCCATACCCCAAGGCATAATGGTAAGAACATTGGACGGCCAATGAAAAAGTCTGAGTTTGATTCCCAGCCATGGTGAAACTTTTTTTTCCGGAGTGTAATTTCACTGTAACATACTTTAGTGCGAAAAAATGACGAATCCTCCAAGAGTAACTCCTGTGATAAAATTTCTTCACCTCTCAGCCGTTTTTCTTCAGAAATTTGGAACCTACAATTTCTGCTAACACGCACACAGAAATTGTTGAGAGTTGTAGGTCACTAGGTTTAGGTATAGACTCTCTACTAACCGTTGGTAACTTATTTAACTTTTTAGTAAAAAAATAAAATTGGAAAAATTCTTTAATATAAAAATTCTTTAAACAATTTTTATCCAAGAAAACCGATGCTTAAAGTGGTGTTGTAAATTTCATAAGAAAGAGTGTGGTACAATTTTTCAAATCAAAATCTCTCCTCTTAATATTTTAGTGTAATAGTTTTCCATTATAACCAATTATTTAAATATTTCTTTGATTGAACTGTTTCCGAGTAATTTTTAAAGAAAAAAAAAATAATAAATTGCATCTATTCTTATACGATTTCATTTTATCCTATATTTGAAAAGTAACACTTTCAAACAATGCAATATCTTATTTCATGCATGGGGAATTTATTTTAAAACTTTCACTATTATTCTAACAAAACTTTCAAAAATAATATATCTATGTCCTTCACTTGAATTCGAATAAGAAAAAAGCATTTCCTAAGTTCTCAAGGTACAGAAATAAATATAAATGCAATCTAAACAGGATACGAACAACAATTTTAGGATGCAATTTCCTTAAGAGCTCACTCAGTTTACTCTATTTTCTATTTATTTCAAAGGTAAAATGTCAAAGGGTCGTTTTTGTGCAAGAACTTTATATTACTAAGATGTAACATAGATACTCAAAAAGTTGACGAACTAAAAGAAATTGTCTAAAGCTTAAGTGGATTTCATCTCACTTTAGGTTTCTATGCATATAGTTGTTTGTTTTGTTGGCTCTGGATTAACTGAAAAGTCCTCTTGGTATTTTCAAGGATATACACTTTTGTATTTATCCGTTTTTTGTTTTGCTCTTTCAATCTCTCTCTGTCTTTCTGGGTAAAAGCAATGGTCAATCTGGAATGTTTTGATTGTACCTTAAAGTTGTTGGTTTATTAAAACAGTGACAGTGATAGAAAAAAAAATACAAAAATATTTTGTTCTATTTTTGCAGGATTTATTTTATACTTAAAACGAACCGAAACTAATTTAAAAAAACAGTCTCCATTTTAATTTGAAATTCCTTTGTGCAACCAAAAGCTTTTTTTCTCTTTTTAATTTGTTTAAAAACCCCTAAAGCTTAACCGCAAAAATAAAAAAAAAATACCGAAATGTATACAAACAACTAATGAGTTGTTTTGGTTTCGTTGGAAATAGTTGGGAGTCAATTAGACTGAAAGCTGTGAAATTCCAGGTAGAAAACGGGGTTTTTGTTTTTTTTTTTTTTTAATTGAAATAATTCAAATTTTAAAATGGTATTTTTTGTTTGCATACAATTTAGTTTTCAGTGCAAATGCTGTGTTTCAATTTAAATCAGATAATAAGGGATAATAGGATTGTGAAGTCTTTCGGAGCTTCAGCTGTTTAATGATGGATTTATTGTTAATAAGCAGTATAGAAGTAAGGTTTTAGGGAAAATCTGGCGTTGATTTTGATTTTTAAGATATATTTTCATTGAGATCATAAGGATTATTAAGTTGAGAACCTCTTATAAGACTTTAAGCTCATTTGAGTAACAAATATTGACAGAAGGGAAAAATAATAGAGAGCTGTAATAGTTCAAATTAATATAAAGTAATAAAATAAAATTAAAATGCACGATTCTCAATGGAATACAGAAGTTGCTAGAAAAAACGAATAACAATTGTGTACCAAACATCAAGCAGATACTATTGAAAGCCTGTATCGAGAGCTAGCAGACATTTCTATCGCGGTTACCGATAGTTGCAATAAAACAGCACGAATTAACTCGCAACCTCGGGAGATTTATTCGTCAAAGTTTATTAACAATATTCTTGTGGAAGACGATTCTTTAGAAGTGGCGGAAGTATTGTAAGGGACATTTTTAAATGAACCGTTTTTCTGGCTATTCTTTTTAGTAACTTCATAAAACTTGAAAGAGGTATCCGACGCCATAGTCGGACCAGGCCAGCTTTGAGTTTTGGAAAACTCAGCTTAATGTATGAAGTTTATGGTTCTCGTTTCGTAGCCTATAGAAGGTGATCGGATGCTTAATCAATAGAGGGGAAGTTACCTTCTGTGTTTTATTTTGTTTTATACTTAAGGGTTTATCAGACGTGCATAAGAGTTTATTAAGACTACTATAATGTTAGCATAGCATCAGAAAATTTAAATGGCTAGAGAAAACCATGCCAGTTAATAATTAATATAATAATCGTGTTGTGCTACTTAAATCAAATGCACGACTAGGTCGCACGAACTTGCTTCTATGTAAACGACTAAGAATTTCAAAAATGAATGTTATTAGAGAAAAATTGTTCATAAGCATAAAATTAATTTTTTAAATGAATAAAACAACTTCTTTAACAGTTGGAGCTAAGCACAGGATGAAATGTGTTTTAAGCAAAAATTAGTTTATGCAGGAGCAAAATTATATTTCATTGTAGTGGTTTCTTAAAAAAATAAGCTTTTATACAAAATTTTTAAGAAAAAAATTTTGGAATGCCAATTTAAAGTGTTTGTTAATGTACGAATAAAAATTAATTCTACAAAAAAAAATATTGATCCGGTTTTGAGATATCGAATTTTTCAAAAAAAACTAGATTTTTACTTGCGACTTATAGGTACTGTAAGGCAAGTTATGCATTCGTAAAAAAAATCGAACTCGAGATTTTGATCAAAGTTTACATTACGATAATAGCGAAGAACAAAAAAGTGGGTCTCGAAATTCTGTCTGTCTGTTTGTCGATTCGACTACAGCCTAAACGGCTCGGCCGATTTTCTTCAAACTTGGTAGATATGGGTTTTAATTTTTTCCCCCCACACGTTTTTTTTCTTTTTCTTTTAAGAAGAAAAATAACGGTACCTGCCATACGATTTTTTTCGAAATTTTATAAATATTTTTTTTTCTCAAAAACTGTCCCACAGAATTTTAAAAAAAAAATTGAAAAATTTGATTTAGTTAAAACTAGGTAATGGTTAGAAAAAAATTTTACAAAACATTGTTATTTTTGGTAGACCCCCTGGGTCCATTTTTTTTTTTGTTTTTGATTTTCTAGAAAACGGTACAGCCGATTTAAATAATTTTTTTTTTATGCTAAAGCTCCTCCAAAGTTTGAATATTATTACGAGTACATATTCAAATTTTCAATTTTTTATTTTTTGGATTTAAAAAAAAAATTTGAAATATTTTTTAAAAATCCAAAAACTTATTTTTTGAAAACGTGAATTTACAATAACATTCTAACTATTTAAATTTTTTGATTTTTTTTTTAAATCTGTGGGACAGTTTTTGAGAAAAAAATATTTATAAAATTTCCAAAAAAAATCATATGGCAGGTACCGTTATTTTTGGTCTAAAAAAAAAAACAAATAAAAAAACATCCGGGGGGGGGAAAATAAAACCCATATCTACGAACTTTAAAGAAAATCGGCCGAACCTTTAGCTGTAGTCGAACAGACAGACAGACAGACAGAATTGTGAGTCGTAGTGTCGACTTTGATCAAAATGTCGAGTTCGATTTTTTTCCGAATGTAAAACTTGCCTTACAGTACCTATAAGTCGCAAGTAAAAAACGAATATCTGTATTTAACAGTACATCGAAAATTAGACTCGAAAGTGAACTGATGAGCATTTCTAGCGAAATGGGTATCACGGAAATTGATTGACAGGAGGAATTCTACTGGCTACGAGACAAAACGTAGCCCTGAGGAACACCAGCATTTATTTTGTGGAAATCAGACTTGACGCAGATCCAGAATTTAATTTCTCATCCAAAGAAATATCAAGCGGAATAATCATACTTTCTCCAAAATCAATGTGAGCATCTGTTCCAAACTTTGTCAAGATATGCAATCAGAGCACTAGTTAAAGGATTGGTGCGAAAGCCGTTTTGGCGGTCATTCAGAACCTTTCGATCTTCGAGATATTTTTTAAGCTGATCATTGATCAGCGATTTCATGACTTTGGAAAGAAGGGTCTTAAATGCAATTTGTCGATAAGAGTAGAGGGAGAAAATATCGTCTTTTTTAGGAACAAGTTGGACAAATCCTGTTTTCGATCTTTCAGGGAAGATTCAATAACAAAAAACAGAAGCGATGGACAAGCTTACGAAATGGTTTCGCCAACAACGAAATGCACCTCTTCAGAAGAATGGGATTAATACCATCAGGACCAGCGGATTTGCTTATATTAAGATCTCGAAGGGCTCTCGCAACAAAACGAGTGCGGAAATGTATTTATCTCGTTGATTGACTTACACCGCAATGAGTTGCGAGTAAATATTTGCCTCATTTGAAGACGAGTGTTGGAACGGAAGTACTTATGTGTTTTACTGTGTTTTACGAGTACACATGACCGGAAATGTCTACTGCCTTTAGGACATTGCAGAATTGCTTGCCTTTACTTCTGGTAATGTAAGAATCTGGTTATTTTTATAACAACTTTTTATTTGTTAACTTTTCAAGAGTTTAAGCTTACTTATCTCAACCTTGTATCTTCTTAGATACATTGTATCGAACCAAGACTTTTCTTTAGGTTTTATACTCTTAATTCTATTCGGAATAAAAGTACGTATCCCAAAAAATTCACTACTGCGATTATATCGGCTCTGGTATTAATATCACTTTCGAGGAAACATGGATATCAGTTAGAAATTCGAAAAAAGTTATTATCCCTTATCATATATACAAACAGAAGGGGTTTAGGGTTTATGAAAGCTGAAATAATTACGCTTTGATTAAGAAGATGAAGATTTATGATGACCACCTAAGATGGAGAAATGGCAAAAGTGAAATGAAGTTGCACATTTGTTCCCTATCAAACGAACCACCACTCTAGATTTAACTTACACCACATTTCATGAAGACCTTTGCTTTTTTTAATGTTCAAACCCAAATTTTGAGATTCGCCAACCACTGAATATACAGAACATATTCAAAACACAAGCATTATAAGCATACACATAATAATATGATGACATATTAGACGAGTTTATCTGTACTTTCACAATTCTCACCTACTTTTCCATGAATAGGTATGTTAAGCGAATAAGAAATTCGCTCGAAAATTCGCAATTACCAGAAACTCAGATATCAAAGCTGCTCTCAATATCTTTCCAGCATCAGAATATCTTATTTGACCAAACAGAGGCGGAGTTCATCAACTATTCGAATATTGGCACAGTAACCCTCAAAAGAGACATTGGTGAGTCAATAGTTCAACCAACGGAGAATGCATACCTCCAAGATGCAGAAATTGATGCTGCTCATGATATTATAGATAATGTCATCAGTAGACTTAACGAGGCAGATACCAGCATCTGACCGCTTATATCCAAAATCTCTAACCCCGCAAACAGCGCTTAAAAAAGTTACTTCAATGAGTCCATCAGCGAGAATGGAATACTATCAGTATCAACTACCAGGAAGTTTCAAGCGAACTCAGATGTGTGAAGACCATGTCAAAGACCATGTTAAGGAACTCGGTAAATCACCACAATGACAACCTCCTCCAGAAGAGACTTCAAACAATCAAATCTGGACTCCGTGCCTTTAAAAAGATCAACAGCATCATCGATAAAAGGCCTTAGATACCAGAGATCATCACAACCACTCTTCGGGATGTTATTTCAACCGAAGATAAAGCGTAGGTGTTTGCGGATAGCCCCAGAGTTCATGGATGAAGGTATAAAACATTTTAGGAGAACGTGCACAAGCAACCAAGAAGAAGCGTAAACTTTAGGCACACCAATCTTTCAAGTGATCTCACCGACCACCTTGAATTCACTAATTCGGGAGAAATCGAGAAATTATTTACAGAAGCCATCTAAAGAAATCAGCAGGGAACTCAAAACATAGGCCTCAGTCGATGGTGATCTTCCTAGCAATCATCCACTCTCTAAGGAAAAGGGAAGGATTCCGTCCAGTTTAGGCTTTCGCAGGGCATATGAAGAAATCTTTTTTAAACTCGTTCAATTCCTAAACTATTGTTGTCATAGAATGACCAAACAACAAAACAATATTTCAACACCGGTAGAATTAGAGACATGAATAATAAGGTCTTCAAAATGCATATAAACATCCCTGAAGTCAATCGTTGTAATCCAAAAAACCTAGCAGAAAATTACCTTTAGAGACAAAAAGATCAATGTGACATTTTAAGTCAAGTTTCGAATGAAAAAGTACTCGAAGATCATTAATAGCTTCAACTCTGAGAAGACTCATATCAGAAGACAAATAAATGTTGGCGATATTGTATACTTTAAATTAAACCAATAAGCGAAAAACATGGAAAAAGTGGTTCCACCTTCTTCTCTTTAAAAAAAAACTCCCTTTAGAAACCATTTAACTATTCCTTGATGTCTTATGTTTATTTCATTTTATTGCTTATGCTTCTGAGAAATAAGCAATAAAATTAATCTTCTTATTATAGTCTCTACGTTACTAATGAGTCATCATTTTCAAGCTATTAAAATTGTAGCATTTGTACAGCTTCATTTCTCTGTTGACTTCACGACCTACTCCCAACTAATGATATATCAATAATAGAAAGCACCACTTGAGTGATTCTACTTATATCTTCCCGGCCTACCAACTATTGTAATTCATAAGAGGATTGTTGTCATGTAACGTGTCACACTTAAATACATACCTTAAAGTATAGCTACTTCTCAACGCCATAACAGTGTTACACAATTATTTTGTCAGGCATGTCTCGAAGTGGTAATCGAAGGTACCTCATAACTAAGCCCTATTCATCACTTAGATACATATCTAGGTCTATGAAACTTTATATAAGCTTATATCTTTACGTCTTTTACACATACTACATATCTACTGAAAATGAATAGCCCAAAGCCCCAAATGTGATTCACTCTAATTTACTAGAATGCGCGTAGACAAAGCATTAGTTTTCACCTTCTCTAAAACCATCGTTGCATTTCACTTCACCTGATTCAATATTCTACAATCAAGCTCCCTCTGGTGTGGATGATGGTCAAAATGCGTAAAACAAAAGACATAAAATCGATCATATTTTCACATTAATTCAGGACTGGAACAGAGAAACAGCCGCTTTTGTTCTAACTGGCTGATGTTATTATCCTGTTGGATCAATGAGATTGCGACATTCATCCGGAAGTGGGTAGGATAGATGATGCAAGTTCCATTGGGAGCTGTGCTGCTACCTACTACAATGACTAGCATCCACGAAAGGACGTTGATGTACATGTAGGTACGCGAACAATATTGGTAGGTTATAGCATGTAGATACATTAATATGCGTGAGCTTTGTTCACTGAATTGTTTTGCCTTCATTTTATTTAATAGTAAAATAAGGGTAAAGCTATGCTAAAGCTCCTACTATAGAAATCTAGGAGAGGCTTAGATGACTTCTGGATATTGAGCTTACCAGACACGTAGGTTTTCTTTTCTAGAACAGAAAAGTGTAATGAAAATTATTTCTGTTTTTATGCTTCGCCTGGAAATTTCGATCACACTTCGAAAGTAAAAAAAATTAAGGATCACCAATAAAATTAAGGTTCTTTTCGGTTAGCGAATTCAATTCAAAATATCTTAATTCCCTTGTTTGGTCCTCTGTCTTGCTTATGCGACTCCATTGCTCTCCCTAGGGTATGTACAGTCAAGTAATCGGACAGTGGCCTATGTAAACAGTTTTCTTAAAAAACGATACCTCCTAAGGTATTGTTCTTAAAAAAAACTTTTTATATAGGCGCCAGATTGATGACTCAACATGCAAAGAAGTTGCGTGAGCGGTACAGAAGACCCAAAAATTAAGGTAAATTCCTTGGAACTATTGCCCAAGAAAAATTTTGACCAAGGCTCCTGTCTGACGATTGACGTTTTGCAGTTTTTTTTTTTTTTCAAACCAATTTTTTGGCAAAACAAACTGTTCTTCACTTTAACGTAAACTTTTTTCAATATGGAGCTTAGCTCTTTAGATTTATAGCCTTATTTCTATTGTCAAAGATCAATTTGATTGACAATTGAAACAATTTGTCAATTAATTGATATATTGGTATTATAAACGCGAGTTGATCATTTTTTGATCCGCTGGTGAACAAAAATCAAAAATCTATTGTGAATGGTGCCTATTGACGTTTGACGTTTAAATTTCATAAATAAAGCCTAGTACGCAGATCGCGCTAAATTTTATCTCCCACATTTTTCTCCAAACATCAGCTAAAATCCAAGCTAAATTTTGACATAAGAACTTTGTGGAGAATATGTCACAGAAAACAGCTGTTCTCTAAATGAATTTTTTTCAAAGATTTAAAAGAATTGTTTAAAAGTATGATTTCTTGAATTATGAATGAAAACGAATGAGAAATATGAATTATGAGTAAGTTTTGCTGTCGAAAATCTTATAAGACTCCCGTCACCAAATATTCTTCTAAATTTCAAATTGAAATTGAAATTTAGCTCGAGAATAAATGTGCCAGACAATTATTTCGTGCGCTAAATTTTGACAGATAAGTTATGTACAGTTCGAAGAGAAATTTTGATTTTTTAGCTGGAGCAGCGTACCTCTTGGCTAAAATGATTGACATAATTTTAGCTTGGCTAGATTTTGGAGAGAATTTTGTATGGAAGATAAAATTTAGCGCGATCTGCGGACTAGGCTTAATCTTCCAAAAGGCATCTTTCACATTTATTTTCATATTGTGATGTTAGGGTTCTCAATGAAAGCATAGCTGAACAAATTAAAGATTACAAAAATGAAAAATGAGGTCAACTTAAAGAATAACTTTATTAGCACAAAACTCAAGCCTCTCTTGTTGACATCTCATCGTCTCTCGTTATCGTAGATAGTTCTCGATTACAAACGTCAGCTGGTACTTCTGTGGAGAGTTAAGGTATGCGTTGGTGAGTTCATAAATGCGTAGCAATATCTATTATTTGCATGTTTGGTCATTAGAATCAAAAATTAAAAATAACTCTAAAACTTTTTGGAGTCTTATTAATACAAAAAAGAAATCTGCAAATATACCATCAACTGTGATTTATAACGGAGTAATTGGTAGTAACTCTAGTGAAATATGCAATTATTTTGCAAGCTACTTTCAATTTAATTTTGTGTTCTTGTGTTACGGAGTGAAAGCAGGACTGATGTTGATCTTTGGTTTATGTCCATTTCAGAAGAAGAGATTCTTCAGAATTATCATCTTTAAGTCTTCTTGAAGACCCTATAAGCTGTGCACCTGAGAGTATACCTCCTATTTGTTTGAAAAAAAATTAAAATAATGTTTTGTATTTCCTCTTCACATGATTTTCAACCTTTCACTAACAGTGTGTTTTTAGATTGTTGGAACTACTCCTTTACATTTCAAATTCATAAATCCTGATCTAAAACGGCAGTCGAAAATTATAGGCCAATAGCAAAACTTTAGGTTTAACCTAAGATTTTTGAAGCTATTGTAAAAACAAAAATATATGCTTTATTAAAAAACTATATATCGGAATTTCAACATGGTTTTGTTAGTGGTAGATCCACCTTAACAAATTTGGCAATATTCAATAATTATTGCCTTCAAGCAATGGGAAATAGAACTGAAGTTGATGTCATTTTCACTGATTTTGCAAAGGCATTTGACCGCATTCAACTTAAAGTTCTTATAACTAAGTTAAAAAATATGGGGTTCCATTCAAAATTCTTGAATTGGATTGAAATATATTTGACCAATCGCACTCAATTTGTCAAAATTGCAAATATTTCATTTTAATTTATAAATAATTACTCAGGTGTGCCTCAAGGAAACCACCTTGGACCACTTCTCTTCTTAATTTTTATAAATGATTTTACCTTCTGTTATCTTTACGGTGGAAAGGCTTTTATTTGCGGATGACTTTGAGATAGTTAAGGCGGTAAGGTCATTGTTAGATTGCTTTCAGTTGCAATGCGATATTCAAAATTTAAATGATTGGTGCAACAATCACCACTTGCATCTTAATATTTCTGAATGTTCAATTATGACTGTTAATTGAATAAGTAATCCTATAATATTTGATAACAGTATTTCAAACATTATTCTTAAAAGTTTGAATATTTAAAAAGGTTTCGGGGTTATTTTCGACCCTGGACTATCATGTCGATTCATTATGAGAAACTTACAAGATTTTATAGTTCCGTATACACATAAGCCGTTATATGTTGTATTTATTCGTTCTGTTCTTAAATACTGCTCTGCTTTTTGGTGTCCCTATAGAACGAAACAAAAGAAATTCACGAAATTCCCTTTCAATAAATATTGTCCATTCCGAATGTGATTTGGAGAACAAGTGTGAGAAGCTGAAGGTAGATCCGTTGGCAAAACAATGAAGTGGATTAGCAGTTTCGGGCAAGATATCATTTATAAAAATGAGGAAAAGAGACAACATGGAGCCCTGGAGAACACCAGCATTTGTTTTGTAAGGATTCGACTTGAAACCGTGCAATACAACATGTATTGAACGATCTATAATGTAATTTCTAATCCAAAGATTAGGGGTTTCGTTGATATTAAATGCACGCATTTTCAATAAGGCAGCTTGATGCCATACTCTTTCATCATCAAGTGGAATAAACTTGCTTTCTCCAAAACAATGTAAAGATATGTTCCAATCTGCATTATCAGATAATCAGTGTGACGATTGCTGCGAAATCCATACTCCCGGTCATTCGGAACAGGGTCCGGACTTTACTTCGATCGAAGTAGATCTACTTCGATTTTGAGAAATAAAATTAATCTACTTCTCTATACTTCTCTTTTTAAGGATCTACTTCTCTCAATCTAAAAAATCTTAATCAACATATTTAAAGACAGCGCTGATCACTCTCTATTACATAAAAAACAAGTTCAGTAATCGTTTAAACGTAAGCACCGTGGAAAATTTAATGATTTCGAGATCACTTACAGAAAAACGTAGAGATATTTTTATCAGCCACCTTTTGATTTGATAAAATTCATACAAAAATACAAGTTCGTTGATGGAAAATTAACTTTAAAATAATTATATTTAATTACTATTTTTTTTACAAGTTTGAAGTCTGAATTTGCTTTTATATCTTATGTTTAAATAATGTTTTTTTGTTAAGAAGTCTTAATTAACTGTTATAATTATATTTAATTTGTTTCTATTGAAGTCTGAAGCTTGTGTTATATTTATTTTATTTTAAGTCTGAATTTCTTGTACGCAATTAATTATTTATTTTTTAATGAAAAATGATCAAATAATACTGAATAAACTTTTGTTAAGAATTTTGTTTCGAATTTTTTTTTTTTAATTTCCTAAATCTACTGTAGTTTTTTTCCGTATTTACTTCGAAAATTCAAAACCTAAGTCCGAACCCTGATTTGGAAGCTTTCGATCTTCGAGATATTTCCTTCTAGGGAAGATTGCAGATCGGCAAAAGCGATGGAAAAGCATACGCATTGATTTTTTCAGCGATAAAAAACACCTCTTTAGAAGAATGTGGGGTATACCATCAGGACCAGCGGATTTGTTTATATCAAGATCTCGAAAGAATCTTTGCAACTATACGAGTGTAAGGTACAGGTGGAAATATACCTGTCCCATTGAATGATTAACGTTCTCAAGTACAAGAGGGACAATATTGCTATCAGGCAAAGTAGAACTAGCAGCAAAATGAGCTCCAAGTACATTTGCCTTACCTTAATAGCTAGTTATCAGGTTTTCATCATACTTATATAGATGAGCGTTGTAACCGAAGATGAAGTTGAATTTTTTACGTTCTTGACAAATGACCAGAAATTTCTACTTCCTTTGGGATATTGCAGGATTTGTTGCCTTTATTTCTGGTCAAATAAGAATTTGGTTCTTTTTATAACAACGTTTCAATGGTTTCTGGCTTTTTAATCCTTTTTAGATTTTACTCAGTTAGGTTTTCTTTGTAAGAACGGAAACTTACTTCATTCAAACTGATAGCTTCTTTACAAATTGTATCGAACCAAGGCTTTTCTTATGGTTTTATACTCTGAATTCTGTTTCGAATAAAAGTACGCATCCCAAGAAATTTCTTCTCTTAACATATCAGCACTGGAATTAATACCACTATCGAGAAAATATAGTGACAAGTCAAAAATTCGAGAAATTTATTCAAACCGTCTCAGTTGCATTCTCATATCACCAAACGGTTCTAGTGGGATACTTCTATTTAGCTGGATGAATGGGACACGAGAAATTGGCTGATATTACATAATGATCCGAAGGGCCCAATCAGCGTTACCCTTATGCGACTTTAGTCGCATTTTTGCGACCTTTTTTTTGCTGTGCGACTATGCGACGACCTTTTTAAAATTGTTTAAAATTGCGACTTTTTCTTTGCTTAAACATTTACTATTTTACATTTATTGAAAAAATGTGTTCTTGGAAAATCTATTTCTGAGATTGATTATCGAAACGAAAATTATTTTTAAAAAATTGAAGAAATATATGGAAGCCGAAAATTGCTTAAAGGATAAAAAACTCACTAATTTTGAAATTATTTGCATACAAAAAAATGTACTTCAATATTATTTGACGCTTTGGGAAAAAATTTTTTCGAGATTTAATGTTAAAGATGAGAAGCTTTCTATTTTATAACATATAGATCCAAAAATAATTAGGTCAAATCAGGATTTTAACTATTTTCGGTTGGTTTCAAATTTTAATAGCTTTACAAATGAGCCAGAAAAAGTGGTAGAGCAATACAAACACCTGGAGCTTCAAGCGTTTGACAAAAACTATTGCAAAATTTTTGACATTAAAAATATAGAAGAGCTTTGGTACAAGGTTGGTACTTTAAAAAATAGTTTAGGTGATAACTTATACTTTGACCTTTACGAATTTGTTTGTAAAATTTTAACGTTACCACAGCTGTTTTTAATCAGTTACCACACAGCAGCGCTTGCCTTGAGCGAGTGTTTTCAAAGCGTACGCTTATGAAAAATAAATTAACAAACCGTTTACAAAGGGAAACCTGCGAAAATATGTTAGCTTCCACAAATCTCATTGACTGTGATATAAGTGAGTGGGTTCCTGATAACAACCTAATTAAAAAGTATAAAGAAACTTTATTAAAAAAATGAAACATTAATGTGATTTACATATATGTATATCTTTTTAGTTATTTATTTTAACTTTAAACCTATACATACATATTAATTTATGTAAAATGAAGGCTTTGAATTAGGTTTTTTTTGTTATTTTTCAATGTATACCTATCTAAGTGTTTAAATAAAGAAATTCAAACAAATATCTAAATTGTTTTTCCTATAGTAAAAAAAATAATATTTAGGTATGCGGCTTTTTCTTTCAATTGCGACTTTTTGTTCAAAAATGCGACTTTTTCAAAGAATTCGAATTTGCGACTTTTTTTTGTAAAAGCGACTTTTTTCTGCGACTTTTTGAAAAATCCCAGGGGTAACCCTGGGCCCAATGGAGAGTTTACCGTTATGGTATACTTATCAAGGTTAGAAGTAAGAAACAAGTCCAGACTGTGGGTGTTTCGACCAGCAACATCTAGTATTCGAGATTACTCGTCTACAAGCTCAGTAAGGTGGTGCTTCTCAGCAAAGATTTACCAATTCCACTGGATTTGAAGCATTGCGTAATTTTTTTCGAATGTTTCCTTCCTCCAACGTTTTTTCTTTTAAAATTGTATTTTCACCATTCACAATAGATCTATAATCACAGTTCATCAAAAATTTTGATTGTTGACAACGATAATATTAATTTATCAATTTCGTCCATACATGTCAAATAGCGTATTGATAAATTGACGGTTGTAATAGGGATATTAGTCCGCTTTTACACGATGAATCTGGATGGATGCACCTTCTTCGAATTCTTCCATGTTGTTTCGTCCGCCGAATCAAGTGCTATTATAAGTTAAAACCAGATTCATGAATTTAATTGACAGCTGTATTTATTTTTCATTCCAGTGTTGGTCTGTGTGTTTGCTCCATAAAATATTGCACCAATAACAAAAATGTATGTAGTCGTATATGCGTTGCATCGAAGTTTACACCTCGCAATTCCAGCAAAAAAAAACGGACGACAAGAGAAAAGAGAAACGTCAAATAGTTGCACTTAAGTTTTTCGAAAAGTCACACTCGTCTAAATGCATCGTTTAATAGCAGACTTTTTCCGTAATGAACTAATTCCCAACTGTATTAATTCCCAAGCTTATGAGTTCATTTTGAGGCTAGTGGAAGTAAGTTTATAGGGGTAAAGAACCCACAAATATTTTTCATTTTTTTGAGATTATGTTGTTCAAAAACATAAATCTACCCTTTGCAACCACATGAACACACAAATAAGAAGAACATTTTTGTTAATCGTTTATCACAACGCATTGTTCTGGTTCGAGTTCCGGTTCCGCAGTTGCTTCCATTCATACTTTTTATTTTGAACCATTAATCTTCTGACGATGCAAGTGATTTTTGATTTTTTTTTTGTTTACGTTCAGTTTATTCAGTTTTTGCATCTTCCTTTAATGCTGTCCATCAGAATACGAATAATAAATTTGATGTTTGCTTACGCTTACAAGGAGTGTCAGATGCCACTTCGTTCGCAGTATATCCGACCTGTCGAGAACAGCAATTTCTTAATTTAATTTTGCTGTAAGCGCATATGAAGGGGTGGATACTCTAATTAAGAAGTAAATTGGAAATTAAGTTCTTTTGGTTGCAAATTATATTGAGGAAATGCAGCGGCTGAATTCGGTGAAATGAAAAATATTCGTTTAAAAATTTAAGGAATGCCGGGACCGTTACAATTCAAAGTATTGTTCTTCTGCAGTTTCTTCATTTCTATAAGTTTTTTAATTTTATAAATGAAATAAACACAAATACCTTTATTATAAAGTGGACTGGTGAATTCTGCATAATTTTAATCCGAGGGAGTCGAGGGCTTTCTTTTTTTTTTTTCTTTTTTTTTTTGTAAAATTTGTAAAAATTTAATACACAATACTATCCAAACTCTTCAAGAGTTTTAGCATAGGAAAAATGACCAAAATCGATAGCACCGTCTTTGAAAAAATCAATTTAAAATGCTATCTGAAGGTGGGCCAGATAGAAGTTTCTTTTTAAAAATGCAATAAGATAAACAAAATTATTTTTTTTTTCATGTATTATGACTTTATTAGTAAGAGCGAACATTCCCATTAATTACATAACACAGCGTCGTTCAAGTGGCTGCCTCGGATGGCTTCACAGTATCGCATTCTGTCACTCCAAGTGAATAATATCCGAGATCTTTGTGCCGAATTCTCTTCAGGCTAGTGCGTGAAATGTTGAGCTGTTCAGATCCATGACGAGTTGATGTTCTTGAATTGAGTCTCGAACTCTCGGCTACAGCAGCCACATTCTCGTCCATGCACACCGTACGGTGACGGACCTTATGAGTTTTGTTCACTAGGATGCCAGTCTCATGAATTTTTTGCACAATCTTGCGTACAGCAGGCGCGGTGAGTGCTTCATTCCGGCCAAAACTTCTTTTCAAAAAACACACTGTTTGGGCTACACAGCACTCACTTTCGAAACAAGTTTGCAATATTTTCCAACGTTTGTCAAGCGTAAAGCAGCTAATTTTGTTTTGCGGGATACTATACTGACTTTATGTCAAAATTTCGAGCTGTCAGTGTCAAAATAACCTGTGATTTAAAAAGAAATCACTAGATGGCCCATCTGTTATTAAGCTTAAAGAAAATCGCCCAAACCGTTGAGGCTGTAGTCGAACAGACAGACAGACAGAATTGCAAGACCAACTTTTTATCGTCTTTGCTATGATCGTAATGTCAAGTCTTTACAAATGCATAACTTATCATATAGCACCTATGGTTTGCGTTCGGGTTGTTTCCATCCGAGATAGGTGCCCAGCCCCAAAACCATTTATTAGATGTACGTAGCCTTTATAAGTCTGTTTGATTTGGTGGCCAGCCTTGGATAAGGAACAAATATTAGGGCCATGACACAAGTTCAGAAGCCGGCATGTATCGCACAACAAGTGCCATGAATACCACGCCAACCGCAGTACTAGAAACTTTCCTTTCACTCGCCCCACTCGATCGAAGGAGTTAGCGGCCAAAAGTGCTCTACGACTTAAAAAAGAGTATACAAATTGAAAATTGATAGATTATATTTTACCGTACCTAAATCCATCACTTGAACCGAGCCAAATTGTACCCTGGGTACTTATGTCACTGGGGCAGGGAAAATATAGAATTCACCAAAGTTTCCTTAAGACCGGAAATGACAGATGGTCAACAGTTGACATCTGTGAGGTTTCAAGGAATCTTTGGCCAGATATTTCAAAGAAAAAAAGAAGCTTAGCAGACCACATACTACAATTGACTCTCTTGGTTGGAATCATTACGATCACACCTTAAAGGGAGTCCACATGAGCAGACTGGTGGCCAGACGAATAAGTGGAAGAGGGCTCATCTCATTTCCTTTGTGAATGTCCCAGCTTAGCGAGAACTAGAAAAGATGCCCTCGGAAAATATTTTTTCGATGTAACGATGTATAAAAGTAACGGTAATATATAATGAAAGACAAGAAACATTGCGGCGGTTCTTGAGAGATTGACAAATCCTCTAAGATTATATCTCTTGTCGTGGAAAGTGCTGCTCATTAGTCGTTCCGAATCGGCAGAAAATTGTAGGTCCCCTTCGTTCCTGGTAACACGCATACAGGAATGGTTGAGAGTTGTAAGTCACTAGGTCCTGGATCACTCCGAGCTGTTGCACCACCAAATTTATTTATTTTGAATGAACATAGGTTTTGTAGATTACAGCCAGATCAGAAGAGGTGAAAAATGTATTGCATCGTCAATGGAAACCTAAGCACTAAGCAGCGTTTTTGGCAACGTCGAATATGGGGTCATTCCGCACAAGGTAGTGTGGGATGCACATACCGAAAACTGAAAGCTGCTTTGTTTCCTCAATGGAAGTGCCGCTCATGAATAGCGGCATGAAAAGTGGGTGACAGGAGACAGCATTGAGTTTTTGATTCATTAAATTCTTCGCGGTTTCTTGTTTATCATTTGACAATGCTATCGAGATCAGAATTTGTTGAGCTTATCATAAGCTGCTGTTCTGAATCAACATCCGAAGAACAAACACGTACATCTGGAAACGAATATAAGAAGCTAAGCAAAAGATCACTGATAAATATGAGAAAAAGAGTCGGAGACAAAAGGAAGCTCTGTGGAACACCAGCATTTATTTTATGAATAACAGACTTGAATCCAACGAAGATGCAAACTCTATCAAATGCCTTTAAAACATCAAGTGCAACCATCTTACCTTCTCCAAAACGATTTAAAGATTTGTGCCACTGTTTGGTGAGATTAGTGACCTACTGCTATAAAGCCGTACTGCCCGTCATTGAGCTTTCTTTCTTCGAGATATTTCTTGTTCTGATAATTTATCAGCGTTTCCATGACCTTGGAAAGAATTGACGTAATGCAATTGGACGATATTTAGAGGGGGGGAAGATTCGCCTTTTTTAGAAAAAGGGCTGGGCAAATTCCGTCTTTTAGGACTCTTGAAACTGCACGAGTACGAAAAAAGATTGGTCCCATGGAAAAGTGTGTGTTTTTAAGTATATGAGGAGTCATAACACTCTCTGGCAGCATCGAATTAACAGCAAACTGTGCTGCATGCAAATTGGCTTTATCTAGTGAAATGACTCATGGTTCATGGAATGTTAATTATAACGAGGGTTGGGACTCAGGACGAAGAAGTATTTCAAATATTTTTTTACAAATGACCAGAAATTTTGACTACCCTTGGGACATTGTAGTATTTTTTGCCTAATATTTTGGTAGCGTAAAAATTTGGTCTTGTCGATATGATCATTACAGGTCTTACGGTTTGATAGATTTTTCCTCATTCTCATTCGGAAAAGAACAAAATTTTGTTTGTCATATCTGTACTGGAGTCAACGTCACTTTTGAGGAATCATAGTGACCAGTTAAAACTCCTGAAGAAATCATTGAGACCGTTCCAGTTGGTTTCCTTGTATGGCCAAACGGTTCTCTTAGGAATGTTTTCTCCAACTGGCTTTTGTTGGAACGAAAAACTTGCAGATATTATACAATGGTGTGATATATGCCTAGAGGCGATAGAGGTAAGAAACAAGTCTAGGGTGTTCGCGGATTGTCAGGAATCCGAATAGGATCGTTAACTAGCTAAGTCAGGTTATTTAATTTAGCAAAATTCTTGGAATAACTTCCATCGAGTGTTGTCTGACCAGAAAAGCGCAGCCACGAAGAATTGTGTACCTTGAAATCGACCGTAACAACAATTTCACTGTGCGGATAATTGGAAACAATTCTCTGGATAGAGTCGGACAGTGCATCGAGTTGATTAGAAGTCGAGTTACTGTCCAAACTTGGACTGCGATCAATAACTTAACTATCAAATATCCTTAATTTCATTCAGGTATCAAGATGGTTCAAGGAGGCAACCTATACCTAATGAGTGAGTGAGGTTAAACGGCTTGCCGCACCATCACCATCACCCCACCTAACCTAACCTAGCCTGGTTGTTCATTGGTGATTTTCGTTCATCCAAGCAGGTCGTCATGTTATATTTTCAGTAAAGATGGGCTGTTAACAATTGACTAACGATTTTATTTTATTTTTTTTTTTTCAAACAATAATTAAAAACCCAACATTAGATTTGGCATCAGTAAAATAATGGCTTTTATCCCATTCCATCAATCTGATGCTTAATTTCACTAGTTTTTTTAAATACCTTCAGTTTAAAATACAAAAATCAACTTGCCTAGTTTCATAATTTTCTCAACTACCAAACAACAAATAAAACTTGTCAATATTCCGAAGTACGAAACGTAAGGCTTAATTTACCATAACAAAACCTTGAAAATTCTCGAAAGTGGAACAATCTTTTGATTTAATTTAATTTATGAGAACTATCTCCGTTTGCAAAACAAAAGTAAAAATGATTTATGACATGACACTAAAACCCTTATTTCCATATGAAGCTATTAATACCAACGCGCCAATTAGCATGGGAAAAAGTGAAACCACAATCTTGTATCTGTCTACATAAAACTAAAAAAAAAAAAAAAAAAAACAATAATTTTCTGAATCATTTTTAAAGTCTCATCTCTTGTAGCAGACCTTACATAACATCAACATCAACATAAAATGAGATCTTAAAGCGCGCATCTAAAGGTGCTGTAAGCAGCTTCGTCGTCTTTTTAGTAAGAAAAAAAAATGTAAGAAAAAAGAAAAGCGAAAAAAAACTCGTTATGGAAGAACCTCGTTTATGTTTCCCCCAGCTTGGCCGCGGCAAGTTAAACTCAAGTCACCCGAGCTATACTATGAAGTTCATTCAACTTATCCCAGCGACTTACAAGAGTTACCACAGGTTTCAACAGAGACGAACTTACACACCGCAGATTGATGCCAATTCAGCTCCAGCACAAAGGAGTGAAAGGCTTTCTACATGCGAGCTGTTACGAGTTACGACACTCATGTCATCCTGCATCGTTATTGTCGTGTTTTTATGACCCTGACTTTGAATCTCCGGACATCATCGTCTTTGGCAGTTAAAGCTGTTTCAAAGCCACCAACCGCGCCAATGGGAAGCATGTGCATTTTAAATAGAGTTTCGCAAAAATAGTTGAACACAAATATTTGTTTACTAACTAACTTACAGATACTTCTTGTATGTTATCTAGAACTGGTTTTCTTTGTGAATAACTTCGAGACCCATTCGCGCAATAGAAATACGAAGATACTGGGGCTGGTATGATTGGTATGTGATAGATGGCGCTTTAGGATACTTTCCGGTTAATCCTGTGAATTCGTGGGCGTGCGTCCATCTATGGTTGTTGTTGGGCGATGCGTCAAGTGGGATTAGGATAAGGAAGCTAACGTGACCCAATAATTGTTTACTTAACGACTTTCACTTGGTTGCTCCCTGCTGTCCCTGGTGCTGCAGCTACTGCTGTGGCGTTCTATTACAAATTTGTTTGAGCATCTTTCTTCTTATTTGATGCGATGTGGATAGTGAAAAAGATGCTGGAGGAGGTAATTGAAGTTTGGATTTTACTTCCTCAAGTTGCTGTCGTATGGCTCAAGCAGGTTTTCCAGCATTATATGTTTATGTAGTGTTGCATGGGTGTACTTGTTGTGGTTGTGTTTACTCAAAGCTGATTCTGGTTTTTCTTTTTTTTTTTTGTTGTTTAGATAGGTACATAAGTACCTACCAACAATTGAAGGTATCCGTAGAATATTGTATCTACGAGTATAATATCTCTTCAATTGAAGCTTCGTGTTGTCTAAAGATATTTGCTTTTCGCTTTTTATATTTGCTTGGGTGTGTGTGGGTAAGCTTATATGTCAGCAGTAGTAACTACCACAGCACAAATAATATCAAGAGGATTGGAAAATCGAAGAAGGTTTGTCTTGGATAATGACAATTACAATTTCAAGCTATGAGCATTGTTCCTTTGATAACATTGACTTTGTGCTTAGTTTAGGTACCTACATAATATCTACCTCCATAGAAATGTTTGTCATATTGAGGAGTTGGAATTAAGATTACAGAGTGGCTGTGGCGGTTTGGGGTGGAGAGATTTAACAATGACAACTTAATGAGAATGAGTAAATACATAAGATAGAAGGTAACTGAAAAGGTTTACATACTTAGGTATTTCATTAAATCATCAAATCAAACTAAGTGTGAATAAGGATGAAGGGTTATCAAATAAACTAGGTTTTCGAGAGATGAAATTAAACAAAACATATTAAAACGTTACTGTCCATTATTCCTGGAAGGTACCTTCTTCAAACCGAGAATGGAAATGAGATTCACAAATAAGACGTATTTTACTATACTCTTATGGTTGGTTTGGTTGGTTTAACAACTAACCTACTCTTCATATGTATGTTCGATAATTTAAAGTTTTTTTTTTATTCCGGGAAGTTGTTTCTTCGAAAAGTTTTTTTTTTCAGCTTGTAAACGAACTTTAAGTATTATAGTTTTGGTAGTAATTCATTTAATAAGTTTTTGAAGTTAATTTAGTGTCAACAAATGTGAGAAGTGTTTCACTTGGAAAGACACGTACTACATCAGAGATACCGGTGCGAATTTGTTATAGAACTATGAATACTGAATGGGAGTTATAAACAGACATTCCACATTCGTGTGGTATGGCGGAAAAACGGATCTCTGTACCTTGAGCAGTTCATTGTCTGCAATAAAAATGCCACTTGATTATTATAGTGAAGAGAGTCGGATAAAAAAGGAGCTCTGATGGGGTACAACAGCATATATTTTGTGAATTTCGAACTTAAAACCGTCAAAAACTACTTGTACTGATTCATCTAAGAGAAAATTTCTAATTTAACGAAGAAGAAATTTATCGATATCGAGTGCAAATATCATAAGCAAACTGGATTCCAGACTCTATCAAACGCTTTTAAAACATTTTGTAATAATTATAGAATTTTGGAACAACATACAAAATTGGCAGACAAATTTATTAACTTCAAAAATATTTGTAACATGACATTTCACAAACCAAAGAACCTGAGAACAATGTAGTGTTGCAGCTGAGACTGAAGCTGCAGTTGGAATGGCTATTAATAGTGTCGTACGTGATATTTTTTCCGTAAACACAATGTTGTTGCACAGATTTCTAACATTTTTGTCAGCGGATTTAAATCTTTTGCAAATATAGCAAAAAGAATTATACAGGATGGGCCATCTAATAGTTACTTTTTAAATCATAGCTTATTTTGGGACCGACAGCTGCTTTCCGCTCGAAATCTTGACAGAAATTTAGTTCTAAGCAATTTTGTTTATTCCATTTTTATTATCTCCCGGCAGCCCAACTTGAAGGTTGCAGACTGTTGTCTTAAATTGTGGTAAATTGTCTCGTAGCAGGGTCGGATCCACCTAAGGGCTGTATGGGCTGCAGCCCAGGGCCCCGAGGTCACAAGGGGCCCCCAGACCCCGTTGAAAACAATAGGCGTTAATATAAATAAAAAAAAAAATTAAAATTAAAAAACCTACCATAAGGTTGGCAATATCAACCCTGAGATCAATCTACTAATGTATAGTCCCCGGCAAGCTGACTGGCACTATTTTAGAGAGAGAGAGAGTAAATTCGCGCGTTGCTTTTACCTGGAAAAAGCGCTGCGCGAACTTACTCTCTCTCTAAAATCGTGCTCAGTTTGATGCCGAATAGTGTATGTGCGCGTCTATGGAACGGAACGGGGATTCCCCGTCATTTGTTTTTGATCAGTGTATTTTTTCTACTCTTAGGTTAGGTTAGGTTAGGTTGTTAGGCTGACAATTGATGTAACTATCGTCACACTTAGATCAATGTAGATACATTGTGTTGCCCATGAGTGTAATCACTCTTTTCTGATAAAAACCTATGTGTTCTGTTAAACAGTCAAGCCATTTTGAGGCATTGACGAAGTTCAATATGTGTATTCCTGAAATATTACAAATATCTTCTAGATTGTCAAAGAAGTAGCTACCAAGCCATTTCCTTCTCTGGTGGCATAGTGACGGGCAGTGACAAAGAAAGTGTGATGTGTCTTCATGTACCTCTTCATCACTACATAGGTCATCTGTACTTAGTTTCATTTTAAATTTATTATATTTTAGTAAATTATGTTCGATGATTATGCTTGTAAGAGAGCGAAGGGACTTCTTACTAAGTTACATAATTTTGTCAGTCCTCTGCTTGTTAAAGCAAGGCCATACTTTCCTAGTAGTATCACAGGTGTCAAGTAGACTCCACCTGTCATTGCATTTCCTTAGGATTAAATCTGAAATTTTCTGTTTCATGTTGCAGAGTGGGATACTTACCATATGTCTTGCCAACTCATTGGCATTTTCATAACCTGGTATGCCGCTGTGCCCCGCTACCCAGAAGAGTCTAATATTGTGCTGCGTGCCAAGAACCTTAAGCTCTTCGCGACAGCAAGACACAAGCTTCGATTTTATAACAGTGGTAGAAATCGCTTTTATTGCCGCTTGGCTGTCAATGTAGAAGGTGATATCAGCCCGTGGTATCGCCATCATTGATACCTGTCTAGCAGCTGTTGTCACTGCCAGGACCTCCGCTTGGAAGACACTGCTATGATCTGGGAGCCTAAGTAAGTTGTTTAGCTCAAGAGGTTCTGAGAAAAAGCCTGCACCAACACCTGTGTCCATTTCTGATTCACTGGCGTAGGGTTGGTTGTTCTGCCATTCTTCTCTGCTTGGAAAGGCAGATTGGAATGGTTTATAAAAGTCAAGTTCGGGTGTTGTATAATCTGTAATGATACTATCACCCAAATATTTCTGAAGAATTTGAGCATGTCCTATTGCACTGTTTTTTCAGGTATTAGTCTGGCTTAGCCTTAAGGCGCTATATGCTGCGGATTCTTGTACGAAAAGATCTAGGGGTATCAGGTTGAGTATCGCCTCTAACCCTGCTGTTGGTGTGGATCTCATGGTACCCGTAATTCCAATGCACGCAAGTCTCTGTACTTTTGCAGAGTTTTGAGGTTCGTGCCTTTTTTCCGCTGCATTCCACCATACCAAATTACCATAAGTTAGTATTGGTCTGATTATCGCCAAATACATCCACCTGATAATTTTTGGCTAGGTCCCCAGGATTTCCCAAAGATTCTGTTACAGGAGTAGGATGCAATCATTCCTTTTTTTGCTCTTTCCTTAGTGTTAAGACTCCAGTTTAATTTCTAGAATCACACCAAGATACTTTGCATGATCTGAAATCTTCAGTGGGGTGCCTTCAATTGAAGGTATTTTTAACTACTCTTACGAGGGACTTCCCGCCGCGCTGCTTAACGTAACGCCTGACGTGATTTTGTTTTTTCTTCCGCACTTCTGTTCTCGTCATCAAAGTGACAAACTGACAGTGTTAATTGTTAGAACTGTGTTTAATGAGTCAGTTTACTAATGAGTAAGTGATAACTTAAACTTATGTCTAAATAAGGAACATTTGTTTATTAATACAAGATTTCTTGCTTTTATTTGGTAAGTAAAAATATTTATAAATCATGTTTTTCTTCTTTATGGTATGTTTAGGGTTCTGTACAAAAAAATGAAAAACGAAACCCTTATATGATCACTCGTGCGCCCTTAATCGTGCGCCCGTCTGTCTGTCACAGCTAATTTGCTCCGAAACTACTGGACCAAATTACTTGAAATTTGATAGGATGATGTAATTATGAGCAAAAAAACAGTTGTGCAAAGTATTTTTTTTAATCAGAGTCATTTTAATAAGGTTTGCTATGTCACTGTGTCATATATCAATAGAAAGAGACATATAGCAAAAAATTCAATTTTTTAATGGATTTGCAAAACAAAAATATCGAAAACATAGATTTGGAAAGTGCGCGTCATATTATTGATTATTATCCAGAAGACGTTGACGAGCATTTAGTGAATGAGTGCATTCAATTAAAATCGTACTTACTCCAATCTAAGCCAGAATCGTACACCTCTTCCAGTGACATTTTTAAGCTCATGTATGAAAATAAACTTATTAAAGTGTTCCCTAACTGCTATACCATTTTAAAGATTTTTTTAACTTTGCCATTTACTACTGTGAAGCAGAGCGCTCTTTCTCTAAGATGTCCTATGTAGAAAATAAATACAGGACAACAATGTCGAACCATCGAGTAAATAATTTATCACTTCTTTCGATAAATTGTGATCTCAAAAAACACTTGCAATGACCAAATTAAGGAATTTGCAGCACAGAAATGCAGAAAGGTTGACTTATAAAAAATTTTAATTTATATAACATGTCATACACATAATCTGTCAATTACATTTACTAATTCATAATAAATAAATAAAATGTTTTTCTTGTTTTTTTTTTATATTCTTATATATATCACTATTTCGTTTTCACTCTCGCCCAAAGGTTGCCTGGAAGAGATTGCTACCACATGCTTGCGTAGATTTAAGTAACATTTATGATTTTTTTTTTGTGCAATAAAGAATATATAATAATAATATATCACTATTGACACTGTTTTTTGACATGGCTATTAGTTGAGTACTTAGGTAGGCCACTAAATAGTTTCAGCCCATGGCCCCACAAATTCACGATCCGCCTCTGTCTCGTAGGATACCTTCCTTTAAATAACCCATTTTGTTTTTTTTTTTGTTTCAGTCCAGCCAATCCTGAGATTAACTGACCGCAATAGGACAATTTATTTTTTGATGAGTTGACGTTTGCGCCCTCTATAATTCGGCCAAAATTCGAAAATTTAAAAATAATTTTTACTCTTAAATTATGTATTCATTATTTAAAAAAAAAATGTTATTACCTAATAAAGTTTCCGAGAAAAAATTCCCAAAAATCGTGCGTTTTTTGGCGTTCTAGACCGTACTAGTACCTTAATGCACAAAAAAACTCAACGGGCAGCTGAATTTTATTTTATTTGGTACACAATACTTTTATTAGCTACCTTAAATAGCTTTGAAAACAAGATCTAGCAAGACAAAAAAGTTTTCACTCAAACACATAGCATATTCTTTTTTTTTAAGTAAATAATTAGTGTTGACATATCTCTGTCTAACAATGCACTATTAAAAAAATAAATAAATAAATTTGGTGGTGCAACAGCTCGGAGTGAACCAGGACCTAGTGACTTACAACTCTCAACTATTCCTGTGTGCGTGTTACCAGGAACGGAGGGGACCTACAATTTTCTGCCGATTCTGAACGGCTAATGAGCAGCACTTTCCATGACAAGACATACTCTGGGAGAATTTGTCAATTTCTCGCAAGAATGCACTATTTAGGAATTTATATTCAGAAATTCTTTAACATATTTTACGCACCTACAGGTGTTGAATCCATTTTATTGCAATAGATTTGCTTGAAAATAACAACTTTTACATGTGTTTGATGGAAGTGTCCATTACCCAATCTTAACGACGCGTGACTACGTTAACTTAGCAGCCACATTCAGACTGAGATTATGGAGGGGATTTGAGGCAAGAGACTATACTACGAACATTTTTCGTCTCCTAAGGGTCTCCTTTAGACAACCTGATGACAAAAAACACCTAACTCAACGAACAGACCTAATGATGTGTAATTGAATCAGCTGTTCGGTAAATGTCAAAGAATAAACGTCAAATATTTAACGTCGACGATTATTATTTTTGAGCATAAATAATATTTCCTTTTATTAATTGATAACATCATCTTAAAAAGTTAAACCAAACAATCGGTTTCGTTTAAAACATTTGAAAAATTTAATCCAGAGATGCCAAAAATAAGATCGAAAAAAGAATTTCTTCAATTAAAGAAAATGGTTTTTAATGATTTGTTTATTTTGGAACTATTCGGGAAAGTGATAATTTGTGTATTTTCTTTTACAAAAGTGCAGTCACTATAATTTAATGTTTGACGATTATTTCATTATTATTTCAGTTTGTTATCATTGCACGGTAGCGTTCACCATTCACAGAAACGTTGCGATTCCCATCATCTTTGAAGAAATACGGCCCAAAGATTCCGCCAGCCCATAATCCGCACCAAACAGTGACTTTTTCCGGATGCATTGGTAGCTCTTGCAATGCTTCTGGCTGCTCTTCACTCCAAATACGGCAGTTTTGCTTGTTCACGTATCCATTCAACTAGAAATGAGCTTCGTCGCTGAACACAATTTTACCATTAAAAAGTGGATCTTCAACCAACTTTTCAAGAGCCCATTCACCAAAAATTCGGCATTTTGATAGACCGTTCGGCTTTAATACTTGCAACAGCTGTATTTTTAAAGGCTTCTTACTAGTGGAGTAACAGAGGCCCAATTGCTACGAATGGCGCCGAATCAATAATTCACGGTCATCACTAATGTCCAAAAATGTAAATTTTGTGCGAAACTTAGTAACAATAGCCCGAATAGCCGCCTCAGTAGGTCGATTAAACTAATCATAAAATGGAAGAAGTGGTTAAATTATAGACCAAACTGAAGATGCTTGACAGTGGCACCAGACACGAAACGTGCAGTGCCGCCGCTGGTTGTTCGTGCGCCCTTGTGCAAGAACCTTAGATTGCCGCCCCATATCTTGGGTGCCGGGGGTATATACGTTGAATAAGTGGAAGTTTTATTTATTCTCCATTTCGCAGTTGAAAAATTTAAGCAAACGTGCATTGTTGTTGTCGCGTTCCAATCTACATCAAATTCTTATAAAACGAACGTAGTCAGACTAGGATTTGGGGGGTCTCTCCTGTAAATGAGTTTGATAGTTTCTGTTATAGCATATACAATATTTGCATCCTCTTAAGATTATTTACTCCTTTTACTTGAGACTTATAGGTACTATCTATATTTGTATAAGGCAAGTTATGCATTCGTAAAAAAATCGAACTCGAGATTTTGATCAAAGTTGACATTACGATGATAGCGAAGACAAAAAAAAGTGGGTCTCGAAATTTTGTCCCCACACGCTTTTTTTCTTTTTTTTCAAAATTTTCAAAAAAAAAATAGTTTGGATTTGGTAGATTTTTTAAAAACTTGATAAATAAAAGTTTCTTAATATAAAGAGAAAAAATGTATTACCTAATAATAACGATACCTATTCTATAAATAATGTTAAAAAATGGTTTTCGAAAATCGTACTTTTCTCGAAAACGTCTCTGAGGATCTTGATAATTTTTTTTACTTATGATACATTTTTACGTTCTTTAATAATTAAAAAAAAAATTGAAATCAATATATTGCTGACTGTACCGACCATACAACCATTTTGTCGATTTTTTAATTTCTCATTAGCGGCTGAACGGATTTTAATATAGATTTTTGCATAAACTAATATTTGCTTGCATCACATGGCATCATATTCTTAGCTCCAGCTACTACTAAGATTTGTTTTAGTCATTTAATTGATGAACTTTATGTTTATGAACAGTTTTTTTCTAATCGAATTGAAGTCTTTTACATAAGAGCAAGTTCGTGCGACTCAGTCGTGCATTTTATTTTAAGAGGAAACACAAAATTTGGTGATTGTGAATAATTTTCTTCAATAAAACCATTTCATATAAAATGCAAAGATTCGAGTTCCTAGCACAGTTTTTAATTTATGTATGTCAAATCAATCCTTTGGTAAAAATCAATAGTTTATAGCTTGACAGAAAGAAGACAAAGTAGTTTTTGATACTTTAAAAAGGTTTTGTTTTCACCTCCCTTTTTAATACACTTAGGTCCATTTGCTGAAACGAAACTTAAATATTTATGTTCAACCTAAGCGCTTATGTTCTACTACATAAGAGTTTATGTGGAACATAAGTGTTTATGTTCCGTATCAGCAAATGGGCTTTAATCATTTACTTCCGGATCTGGAAGTATTATATATAATTCCTTGACATCTTAGGTATCCTTTGATGGAATTTGACATTTTGTGATTTGTGTGCGAACTATATTTTGATATAAATAGAGTCTGAACTCTGAATGTCAATTGAAAGCTCAAATTCGAACGACCAATGAAACGTTATTCTGATTTTGTTCAATCCGTTGACATTTAAGTTAAGTATTTATCAATTGAATTCTAAAATTAATTAAAAACTATTCGTAAATCCTTATTTAAAAACAAACATAAATATTTAGAGACACAAAACTTTTTTTTCCTTGTTTAGTTTTTCGTTGTAAATGTGGTTTGTTTACAATGTTTTAAATCATCTTCTATTAATTTTGTTTTAAAGTTACCAATTTAGATTTAAGATATTTAGCTATATCATTGCAATCAGAATATTGATACCCATTTATACATTTATGTAAATAAGCATAAGTATGTACTTCAGAAGGTACATATGTACTTTTAAAATGCTTGAGAAAAAATGGATTCTAAAGTATTATAATAATGTTATAAATGAAAAAATCAAAGAAAAGATATGAAAGTTCGTTGTAAAAATATTCAAGGCATTTTATTTCAATTTAAGCACGATTCAGGTTAGGGCTGACGTTTTTAGGACAATAATCATATTTTTTTTTTTTTTTTTTTTTTTTCAAAAATAAGACATTTTTTTAAATTCTTTTCACTTACTTATATTTTATCTTTAACTTTGTAATAAGATAGTACACCTTGGCAGGATGTGACTATCACGCATAAGATATGAATTCCCAGCCACTTAAACAATAATTGGTTTCAGGAATACTGCCTATCACACAGTAGGGACAAATCCACCAAGAGTGTAAAAGTTAACAAATAAGGACCAATTATGGATCGTAGAGAGTCTAAACCTGACTTACAACTCTCAACCATTCCTGCGTGTTAGCAGGAATAGAAAATATGGAAGCAGTGTATCTCTTGCAGAGGCGGAGTAAGGCGTGGGCGTTGTGGGCAACCGCCCACGCCCTCTCGGTGCAAAGGGCCTCGCGTCTCACAGCCGAAAATAAATTTGAAAAAGTATGGAGGAAAATCCAAAAGTACACGCCACAAGGTTTTTCTTATAATAATTAGAATTAATTCTCAACTTAAAGATATTGCACCATTCGGAGCACGAAATGAATGTCAAGGTCAATAATCGATATTTCTGATAAACTACTTATGTCGATTTCCTTTACGCAATAGGGATTTCGATCCCGTGTCAAATTTTTTCTTGTGGTGCGCGTATTTCGTATACATGTAAGTCCCTCTTCAAATACGTATTCGAAGAATTTGATCTTTGTCGAAAAATTCGATTGGCCACTCTAACCCCTGCAAAAATGATCAAAAATTAAAAAATGAAAGTTTTTTTATAAAATAGAAGAGTGTAGTTGGATTCTGGACCAAAATAATTGCCCAAAGTCAAAAATTAAAAAATGGCGGACGCTTGAATTTTAGTGTTCGTTTTTTCCACTTTTTTCGCTCTTCTTTCTGAGAGTAGCCAAAAAGAAAAGGATGTTTGATTATGAAGGTAGCGATCAACCTACAAAGTCTGCTAAAAGCCGGTATGAAACAGATTTTTTTAATACCATGATTGATTCTGCGATAAGTAACATAGAATCGAGATTTATGTCTTTAAATCAACATTTTAAAAATTTCAGTTTCCTCTATGACTTAAACAAGTTAAAAAAATATCCAAAAGAGCAAATATTTAAAAACTGTCAGGATTTACAAAATAAGGTGTGAGCAGTGTCTTCCAACCTTATGAGTTGTATGAGGAGTTTTTGTTTAATGTTCCAAAGAAGTATGAGTATAAATTTAGGTTTGTTTCTTAATAAATAAAAAAACCGTTTAATTAAGTGATTTTTTATTTTATATTGCCTTCTACTTGCACCATCAGAGGGCCTCGCAAAATGTATGTTGCCCACATTAAGTTTAGGTCTTGCGCCGCCACTGATCTCTTGTCATAAAAAGTGCTTTTCATCTTAGTCGTTCGGATTTTTCAACAACAAATTATAGGTCCCGTCCATTCCTGACGACACCACGGACAAAGGAACGGTTGAAAGTTGTCTATTCACATGAGAGTGACCAACTAATTAACGAACATCCGTTCTTTTTAACATTTCGTTAACATAGAATTTGATGACCAATCACCAAGAAAACAAAACAAGAATGATTTTAAGGTTAGTCGCATGCGAACAAGTCATTTATTCCAGTGTATTGATGTTATGTGGAACGCGAATAGAGTTTGACAGTTCGGAACAATCAGGGGCCTGTTTCTCAAATCATACACATCATACATTGTATGATATTGACATTTCTGCTGTATGATTTCTGTTTCTCAAATTTGTTGTATGATCTGCTGTCATACAACAATGTATGACCGAAGATTACACTGGAAATGTTGGAATGTTGTATGATTCTGTTTCTCAGAAATTTATCATACACATCATACAGCAAATTAACCTACATTTTTTCATACATTTTATACAGCACAAAATTTTGTTGTAATTGGCTGCTGCACATGAAACAACATGAAAAGGAAATAAAGAAAAGTAAGTATTTTTTGAGTTAATAAAATTAAAACAATTTTGAATTAATTTTCATTGTTTTCTTTTCTACAGTCGTCCAAAGAACGGAAAATTATCTTGTAGTTTTTTAAAAGAATCTTATGTTTGAAGTGAAATCCACATAGAAGACTCAATAGAACCCCCAGCCTTATTAATAAATAATAATATAATTAAATAGAACCTTAGAACCATTTTTCTGATTCTTCCAAAACGGACCAATTAATTTTTGATCAAATGTCTTATAGAAAAGTTTGGAGCGTCGATATTCCATTAAAAATCCAAGAATTATTAATTTAGCCTTATATTTAAAATTTTAATTTTGTAATCAACTATTACAATTATTAATCAAAGAAAATGGTTTATACTATTGTATAGTAATTCCATAGTTCCATAATTATCACCCATATTACTTTTAAATTAGTAAAACTTTATCTTTTTTTTATCTCACAATTAACTTTTTTATTTCAAGTTGAACACTCAAATAATAATGAAATGTCAGAATCATACACATCATACAACAAAACAAATTTCATACAACACTTCCAATGAAATCTGAGAAACAGAAAATTGTATGATATGTATGTTGTATGAAAATGTTGTTTGTTGTATGAAATGTATGATGTGTATGATCTGAGAAACAGGCCCCAGATTGTATTTCGTGACGACAATTTATTTTCTCAAGTTTCTCTTATTTTATCAGTTAAAATACAAATTTTACATCATAACATTCATTTCAATTAGATTTCGGCCATTTTGTCTTGTATTTGTGAAGAATTTAGGCTTATAAATGTTTTAAATCTCATTTGTTATTTTATTGGTCGCTCTATTGTGAATCGTTCTTAGGTCTTAAAATGCCTCTAATTTAGTATTTATTTTTATGTTATAAGCCATAACTGATGTCATCTATAATATATCGTGCATTTCCAAGAATTTTCGCGCATAAATCTTTATAATGTATACAAATATTTTTGTAAAGTCCTTTATCTAAGCTTGATTTACAATTTGCACGAATTCCTCAAAAAACGATTTAAAACAATAAGCTACATTTTTCACATTTCAATTTAGTGTATAAAATTGGAAGTTATTTTAAGGGCAGGTAAGGAAAAACCTTCCAAGTCAACGAAACCTAAATATATTATATCCTTAGTCGTTTCGTGTAAATTATTAGTAGGTACAAAGGTAAAATTACTACCAAGAGCAGAAGTTTTAAGTCAGAGCCTTTTTTCCTTCGTTCAAAAGTTTTGAATGATTACATAGTATAGTACGTACCTATACTTACTCTGGTGTAGCTCACTTTGAAAATAAATCGCTAAAAGCACTCTCCTGCTTTTACAATGGTGACGATGACAAGCAGCTCCTTTTTCTTTCCCATGCAATGCAGAAAAAGTTCGTTCTTTCTACAATAGCTACATAACTTAATACTTAACAAAAAAAAAACAAAGAACAACTGAAAAGCTGACGAGGAGCGGAGGAAAAAATGCAAGTTATGAATTCATAATTAGGACCTTTACCTATATTATTTGTTCGTAAATCTTTGTAAATGTAAAATAGAGTAAGGTTGCTTCACGTTGTCGTGTGGCATGGCAGTGGCGATGGCGCAGCAACGGCGGTGGCTGCTATACTCTGCGGATATGGACGGATTTCGGACTCTGGAAAGGGTTGGTTTTCTGTTGAACTCTGAAGCTTAAGCTGTAGATTTAGAACGAATTTGAGCACCCCGCATTATCATCATTCGCTCATTTCCTGGAATTGGGTCAATTTTTTTTTTTCATTTTCTTTTTAAAGGGAAACTTTTACTTGGGCTTCTTATACAACATGGACGCAGTTTAGCGCTCTTAAGCTAATTGCAGCAGTGAAGTTATAAAAAGTAGTTTCTTAGCAAGAAATGAAACATGCAAATGTCAGAAGTAAAAAACAAAAAAAAAAAACAATACAAAAGGAGATACTATACAATGAAGAACTTTTTAAGCTAAATAGCGTGCGTTTAAATGTTTCTCTTAAAGGCAGTTAATAAAGAAAAAACGAATTATACTGGCATCTACCTACGATAATAGGGGAAATTATAATGTAGCACTCCTTGAGAAAGTTTTGTTTATCTGAGAATATCTGCTTCTGCGATATCCTGCAGATTGCAATGGAAACTTCAATGAAAGAGGTTCAAGTATGTTGTAGTAAAAAAAAATACCCTCTGTGTTCTAAGAAAACCGGAAAATTCATAGAAGAGTAATTATTCATTCTGGAAAGGCTGCACTTAGTATTTTATTCTTGCAACAACACAAAAAAACTGAAGCGAAAGTAGTGCAAAATTCCACCAATGCATTCGCATTTAAGATGCAGTTCCGCACTACGATGAAAGTAAATACGAAAATTGGTAATTGATTCAAATGCTAATGGGCTTCCTTGCATTAAAATTGAGACAAGTTGATAAAGTTTCATTAAAAAACTTGGTCATTTTTATAATAACTTTTGTAAGCTAAGTATTGGTTTATTGGAAAACTATAGATAATTTAATCAAATTTATAGCCGGACAGCTGCGAAGAAATTAAAGAAAGGGAGTAGTTTTGCCTGTAGGGTCACTATGGGCTAAAATGTCGACTTTGCTTTCAATTATAATTAATTTATTATTCTGTATCAATTTTTTTATTAATCTGAATTTATTTGCATGTAAGTATACCCACAGAAGTCTATTGGGTGAAAAATGTGTATGATATGATTTAATCTGCCCCAATCTTTTAAAGTCTTTTGCATATATTTATTATATTTGTGCGCTATTAAATATACTTTTATTTTATTTTAGCTGAGGAAATTGATACTGTCTAAGGTTAATAAAATATTCTTAAAATGTTTACAATCGGAAAAATAATTCTATATAAAGATTTAATTGTGTATCTGTTTGGAACAAAAATATTCAAGGCGCAAATTAATGAATAATAATAAGAAATCGATAGACAGAAATTTATTTTTGGAATTTATTAATTAGGCAACATTGTAAAGCACTTCATAACTCGTATTAATCTTCTTAAAATGCTTTTTTAAGAAAGAACTCTAAGAATTTGCATTAAAATTAGTATTCATCTTTATCCCAGAAGTAATTTTAACTAAACGCAGTAACAAGAGGGCTTTAGAATCGCTAATTGACATTTAAGTAAAACGACTACATATCGTTATTTAGTAGTTAGAAAAGTTCAATTAAAAGCTCAAGTGACCTCAACTCCAAGGTGCGTTTCGCCCAGGTACGACAGAGGGCTCATCAGTTAGATGCTGTCATACGCTTCTAAGACGCAAATATTGGTCGATATGGTCGGTAAACAGCGTACAATTTTAGCGTCTTAGAAGGGTATGGCAGCATCTAAGTGCAGCAATTTAATTAACTGCATTATATCTAGAAAGATTTGGCTTACATCATAATAATATCTCGAAGACTTGATCTAATATGTATACCCAGGCAAGACATATCTAGGACCAAAGTTTCCTGTAGCGGACACTGGCACACAGCGAAGCTAGGCATTCCTCAGAACACTCACTGTCATACATAGCTATAGAGACCAGCGGGAAAAAGAAACAGTGTTCCATTTTCTCTGCAAATTCTCCGCTCTGACCAAATTTACAGCACAATTATTAGGAAGAGCATTTTTGATGACATTGACTAACTTTCGGAAATATAGTCCAAGGACTTGATCTCTTTTATCAACGTGACGAAATGGCTCTCAGACGAACTTCGGTTACTTCTGTGCCGTGCCCTCCTTTTGATTGTTTAGATCCCGAGCTAGCTGACTGAGGGCTTTGACAGAAGTTTACTGTGCATGGGCCGGATGATCATTATATCAGATTGGCAACTGTTTTAGCACAAGTCAATAAGCTGCCTAGGCAAATCCTGCTACAAAAGACGAACGAATTTCAAATTGAGGCTCAGAATTTTCATCGACTTCAAAGGAACATAATGAAAGCATTCATCATTATGAGCTCTACAGCGCAATGGCCAAGTTTGAAATCCCAGAAAAACTGATCCAAATGTGTTGCTTGCCATTGGAAAATACGCGAAGCAATGTACAACTAGACAATAGCTTCTCCGAACTATTTCAAACATGAGCAGATGGTGCGTAGGGCAGGCGTAAGAAACGAGAACACAACAAATCTTTCCGAAATTATCGGCCGTTCTCAATGCTCCATAAAAGAGTCTTTCACTGCTATTAATGAAAAGGCCAAATTTGGTCTTTAAAGTAAACAAGGTCAAGATTAATTTCGGCTATAAGGGGCGTTCAATATATTCTCGCTATCGATATGAAGGAAAATGCGAATTCAATTCAAATTGTTTTTATTTTCCAATATAATCTCCTCTAACATCAATGCATTTGTTACATCTTGAGATAAGCTTTTTTGAACCCTCAAAAAAAATAAATTTCCTCTTTCTCTGCAAAATACCAATTTATTGCCGACTTGAGTTCTTCATCATCCGAAAATCTTTTTCCACGAAGACATTTTTTCAAATCCGGAAACAGGAAATAATCACTAGGGGCAAGGTCTGGACTATAGGGTGGGTGTTGGATTTCTTCGAAACCACAATCTCGCGTAGCAGCCTTGGAAACTCGCCCCGTGTGAACAGGAGCGTTGTCATGAAGAAGCAACACACCCGCTGCGAGTTTACCCCGACTTTTCTTTTTAATTTCCTCCCGTAAATTATGCAAAGTGGAAGCGTGCGATGTGGCGTTGATGGTTTCACCTTTTTTTTGTACTCAATGAGCAAGATTCCCTTTGAGTCCCAAAAAACTGTGGCCATGAGCTTCCCGGCAGACGGAGTGACTTTGAACTTCTTCGGTGGGTCTGTTCTTTTTTTGTGCCACTGCATGGACTCTTGTTTGCTTTCAGGGTCATAGTGGTGAACCCATGTTTCGTCTCCTGTAACAATTCGATCCATAACATCGTCCAAAAGCTCTCTACAGCATGCGATTCTCACTTTTTTCAGAACTTTTTTGTTCACATAGCCTACAAAATTAAAAAAGATAATCATTTAGGGGTTCTTGTTTTTAAGTTCAGAGCAGAGCACTCAGAGCAAATCTCGTTCACAACATGTTTAAAGCACACTCCATAGAAAGATTCGATGAAAGAAATTTATTTTACGGGTTGCTGCCCTGCATTGGAATGTGTTGCACTTTTCCTAGTGGAATTAATTCTCAACAAGAGAGAACGGGAATCAGCTTAAAATGTCAGATCTTTTACTTTATATGAAGTACTTAAATTTTTCAGAAACTCTGTTGTTTGTAAAAAACAGCGCAACAACAACTTAAAGTATCAACATTTTGGAATAGTTGGACGCCCTTTCTGATAGTTTCTTGAACGCAAGTAATGGATTTTACTTGGGTGTGTTCGTAAACATTGCTCGTCATTTCCTGATTTCGTGAATTTTTACGGGAAATAAAAAGATTTGAAATTCTGTTTGAAATTTCTTTATCGAAATACTTAAAATATTTTGCTCTTAGAATTTTTTAAGATTTAATAAAAACCTAGTTGGACAGGTTTTTAAAATAAGTCACACGTTTTCAGAATAATTTCAATTGTGATATGGTGTGGTGATGTCCCCAACACGTTTTTGAGATAAAGAATTTAAAAAAAAAATTAATTTTCTTTTTCAAAAATTCAAAAAAAATATTTGTTATTTTAAGTTTTGAAATGAAATGTTTTTCAAACTTTTTAGAAGAATTTTCTACACAAATTTTCATTAAAATCCGTTTTGCCAATAATGGGAAATTCAAAATTTGAAAAAATCTATGGTAGGTACAGTCAGTAATATCTTGTTTTCAAAATTAAGCTATAGATCATAAAAATTAATCAAAAGAAAAAAAGTTTAGCAAAATTCTCGGAAAAATACGAAAAAAATACGATTTTCGAAAACTATTTTTTACATTTTTTGTATGGAGAGTACCGTTATTTTTAGGAAAAATAAATTTTTCTTTTCTCATATCTTTTAGATTATATTAAGAAACTTTTATTTATCAAGTTTTAAAAAAATCGAGCATGGGGTTTTCGAAATATTGAGTTTTCAAAAACAATTTTTTTTTTAAATCCAAAAAAAATATTTTTTTTTTTTAAATTTGAATAAACAATAATATTGAAACTGCTGGGGAGCCTTAACATAAAAAAATAAAATGCAAGACTGGGTCGCACGAACTTGCTCCTATCTAACAGACTAGGAATTTTAAAAACGGATGTTATTAAAGAAAACTGTTTATAAGAATAAAATGAATTTTGTAAATTATTTTAGCAGTAAGAGATAAAAACAGAATGCTATGCAAATATGAATTTATGCAAGAACAAAAATTATAAGTCGTTGTAGTGGTTCCTTAAAAAAATAAGCTTTTATGTACAAAATTTTTAAAACATTTTTAAGAAAAAAAATTGGTACGCCAACCTTAAGTTTTTATTATTGTACGAATAAGAGTCTTATTTCCAAAAAAAAATACTAAGCCGTTCTTTAGATATCGAATAATGACTTTTTTTTCTAAAAATTGAAAAAATATTTCTTTTAAGTTTTGAAATGCAATGTTTTTTAAACTTTATAAAAAAATTTATTAAAATCCGTTATGCCGATAATGATAAATTCAGAATTCGAAAAAATCGTTCTATGGTAGGTACAGTCAGTAATATCTAGATTTCAATTTTAGCAAAATTCTCAGAACCGTTTGCTAGAAAAATACGATTTTCGAAAACTATTTTTTTAAATTTGTATGGAAGGTACCGTTAGTTTTAGATAAAACAAATTTTTTTTCGCAAATCTTGTAGATTATGTTAAGAAACTTTTATTTGTCAAGTTCGAAAAAATCGATCTTGGCGTTTTCGAAATATTGAGTTTCCAAAAAAAATTTTGAATTTTTTTTTTAAATCCAAAAAATAAAAAAATTGAAAATTTGAATATACATATAATAATATTCAAACTTTGGAAGAGCTTTAGCATAAAAAATGATTTAAATCGGCTGTACCATTTTCGAGAAAATGGACCCAGAAGAGCTACCAAAAATAACAATTTTTTGGAATTTTTTTTTCAACCATTAGGTACCTAGTTTTAACTAAATGAAATTTTTCAAGTTTTTTTTTAATTCTGTGGGACAGTTTTTGTGAAAAAAAAAAATATTAATAAAATTTCGAAAAAAATCGTATGGCAGGTACCGTTATTTTTGGTCTTAAAAAAAAAGAAAAAAATGTGTGGGGAGGAAAAATTAAAACCCATATCTACCAAGTTTGAAGAAAATCGGCAGAGCCGTTTAGGCTGTAGTCGAACCGACAGACAGACAGAATTGCGATACCCACTTTTTTGGTCTTCGCTATCATCGTAATGTCAACTTTGATCAGAATCTCGAGTTCGATTTTTTTTTTCCGAATGCATAACTTGCCTTATAGTACCTGTAAGTCGTAAACAAAAACTATCAAAAGCGGCTGTACCGTTTTTGAGAAAATCGAAAACAAAAAAAACTGGTCGCAAGTGGGGTACCAAAACTAACCATTTCTTGGAAATTTTTTTTCAACCATTACCTATGTACCTTTAACTAAATGAAATTTTTTGAATTTTCTTTAAAAAAAAATCTGTAGGAAAAAAAATATTTACAAAATTTACGAAAAAATTCGTATGGCAGGTACCGTTATTTTAAAATGCTATCTACCAAGTTTAGATAAATTAAGCGAATCGTTTAGGCTGCAGTCGAACAGACAGACAAAATCTAGAGTTCGATTTTTTTACGAATCCATAACTTGCCATACACAGGGTGGGCCATCAAGTGGTTATTTTGACACTGACAGCTGTTTCCCGCTCGAAATCTTGACAGAAAGTCAGTATCATACCTCCACGGAACGATATGGGCTTAAACAACATTGGGGAAATATTGAAAACTTATTTGCAAAGTGAGTGCTGTGTAGACCAGACAGTGCGTTTTTTGGAAAGAAGTTTTTGTTGAAATGAAGCACCCACGCCACCTGCTGTATGCAAGTTTGTGCAAAAAATTTCATGAGACTGATATGATAGTGGACAACAATTATGGTCCCACAGATTAGAAGGTGGCTGCTGTAGCCGAGAGTGTGAAACTCAATTCACGAACATCAACCCGCCATCGATCTCAACAGCTCAACATTTCAAGCACTAGCCTGAGGAGAGTTTTGCACAAGGATCTCGGATTATTTGCTTGGAGTAATAGAATGCGCTACTGTGAAGATAGCCGATGCAGCCACTTGAAGACATCACGACGTTTGGAAAATTTCGGTTATAAAGACACCGTTCAAATTAATATCCACAAAATTTCGATTTATAAAATATGTTTTTCGTGTCAGAAGTCATTTTCCGATTGGAAAATGAAAATAAGTCTCCCTTTGAGGAAATTTATTGGTTTGTTAAAATTTACTAAAAAGCATTTCACATAAAAATAAGAAAATTTTAAGATTCTTATATATAATTTGTCCTTAATTCAATGTAAATTTTCATTTATAACCTTAAATTTAACTTCGATTTTAGATTTAGCTTTATATAATCGTATCTTTTGAGACATACATAACAGAAATTCGTTGCCAATTTTCGTCATAATTTTCATTCAAAAATTTTGTTTTCAATATTCTTAATTTAAATTTTATATTGTCTAAAAAAGTTGTTTTATGAAATCTCTTTATATATTTGACGTAAATCAGTCCAGTAGACGACTTATAACTTAAGTATATTCTAAAAAAAAAAATAGAAGCTAAAGGAAAGATTAATTAATTCATTCATGTTAAGACTCTTAGCAATATATCCCTTTACATAAATAACCACACGCCATTTTACCCTCAACAGTCAAAACGCATCAGCTGCAACTTACTCGTAAGTTTCTTCCGTACATCCTTCCGGCAAAATAAGAACAAAAAACATACCCTCTAACTCGTGTGAAAATTACTTTCCCTTTTGGTTTTTGTCCCCGTATAATGCAATTAGCATTTTAAGTGGTGGATGTCGACCACTCGTGTGGTGGATAAAATGTCATTTTTTAATTAATGTTTCGCAGGATTTCTTAGTTTTTGCAAAGTCAGCTCTTACAAGGAAAATGTCATTGTTTTAGTTTTTTTTTTTTATTATTTTTTCTCCTGCGTCTGCATGTTGTATGTTTATAATAAAATGTCAGCAGGTGAGAGACACAAAAAGACCACAAGAGACAAGACCCTCTTGTTCCAACAGAAACATACAATGTTAGCAATGACCAAAAAGACATATGTTTTGTTTGGTCAGTTGGTCGGTCTCCAGCATAGTATATAAGCAAGGAACAAGTTTGGATGCACAAAGTGCAGGTGTGCAGAAAGGCATCATTCATGTTATTATTTAAGCTACAGGTGTTGGATGATCCCCAGAATTTCTTCGAACTTCGTGTCTATGAATGTGTACGTACAATAATTGGGCTGAGGAAAAGTACAGTTTGAATAAATAGATACAATTAAATCATTGTGTTGAATGGGGGCTTCATTGTTTATTGCCAAATGCCTGTTCCCACAGCATAAAAAATATAGCAAAACAATTCGGAAAGACCTTTTCTTTTCACTATTCTAAAATCAACAATAATATATTGATT
This sequence comes from Chrysotoxum bicinctum, assembly GCA_911387755.1. Lineage (NCBI taxonomy): Eukaryota > Metazoa > Arthropoda > Insecta > Diptera > Syrphidae > Chrysotoxum > Chrysotoxum bicinctum. The sequence continues at coordinate 35,598,285 of OU426987.1, forward strand.
TCACTCAAAAAATATTATAATTAATATTTATTTTGAATATAATTAAGAATATTAATTCAATTGATTCACAAAAAAAAAGTGCTTAAAATAAATTTTTTTTTTCACAAAAACTGAAATCGACGATAAGCAAAACCCTAAACAAAAACCTATCCAAACTAAAATTCATCTCAATTAAAATACTATAGAGTTATTTTTGTATTTTATCATAGGCAATTAATTAATTCAAAGTTAATTAGATGAATGAATGATATTCAATGAGAACAAAGGGAATTGGCATTTTGTATGGCTCATTCGGTTATATAAAATTAGTATACAATTAGGTAGGTAGTTTTTTGGTATTTCGGTATAAAATGTTTTCATTTTCAAACAAAAATATTATTTGAACTAAAATTTAAATAAACTTTTATGGATGCTACGCATAAATTCATAATAAAAACTTAACTAAAAAAAAGTCTATTATTTAATAAAATGTAAATTATATGCAGTTCATTATAATGTCGTGTAAAATTAAACATTTTTGATATTGAGTGTTTTTTTTTTTTTTTTTTTGATACTTTAAATTCAACAGATGTATTTTTTTTCTTGTAAAACTATACCGGTCAAATCAAATTTTGATCGGAAATGGTAATGAGGTGAGACGTCTGTGTCTATGGGTATTAAAGAAAAACCTACGACAAGAAAGTGGGTAGATAATAATGGGGCCCACAAGAAACCAAACTTTGTTACACAATAAGCTCTGGAGTGCGCCATTTTGAGAGCATAACTCGTTTGACCTGTGAATTAAAATAGGTTTGATATGAGTGATATGTCGACATGGGTCATCATCAACTCTTCGAACTTCAACAATTCCAAGCTAATTAATATGCTGGTTGGTTAAAACACTAATACGAACTGGTCTTTCAGGGCGATCGTTCTGTTACATTTTTGGATGAGAAATTCTTACATGTTTGCACTTATGCAATTTTGCCATTGCGACTACGGATTTGTGCAGTGCTGGTGCCTTGTTCTAGTCGAAAACTGTCGTCATGACCTTGTTTGCTGACAAACCCGCACCTTGGAATTCTTCGGATTTGAATCACCAGGAGAAGTCCATTAGTCTCTTAAACATCATCAAACACTCCCTTGAAGTTCTCAAACGATTGCATTTTTGTCGATTATTAGCAAATGCGACAGACATTTTGTAGAAAGGTTTTTTATGTCCAAACATTTATGTATGTCCATTTTTGAAGCTTGTAGATTCTTAAAGCCCGCGCACCTTTACTCGGCGATCGTTTATTACCAAACCATGGATTTTATCAAACATTTCTGGTGTGGTGACCAAAGGTGGCTTACCAGAACATTCCGCACCGAAATTAAGTAAACCATTGGTGAATGGTTCCAATCGATGGTAAATAATATTTTTCAAGCTTTTGCTTGGTTTGAGTGATGGTTTTTACTTGTAAGAAATAGTGTTAAATGAGCGGTCGAAATTCTCTTTTTTTTATTTACAACGAAAACTCTCGTGGTATATTTAAATATAATAATGGCTGCCACAGCAAAACTATTTGACAGCTTTGTCTGAAAATTTGGGTGCGTTCTTTTAAAAGATGCTTCCTGACAAAGAAAATGATGGATTTGAATGGATTTTTGCCAGTATTGCAAAACGGTACTTGTAAATCATTCGAAAAATATTATCCAACAAACAAAACACTTTTATGTAGAATAAAATGGACGATTGACGTCGCACGAACTTGTTCTTATGAAAACAAAAACTTTACAAAAATGTGAAATGTATAAATGTAAGACAAATCCCTTAGTATAGTCTTAGGTAAAAAAAAAATACTGCCTTTTGGTTTCTAAAAATTTTTAAGCAAATAAAAATTTATGCTCAAAAGTTTTTAAAGGTTGCAGCGGTTTTTTTTTTTTTAAATTAATTTTTATACTGTATAAAATGTTTAAGAAAACATTTTGGTACCTAAGTCTAAAGTTTGTATGATTGCGAAAATAAAAATTAAATTTAAAAAAAAATTAATAACATAGGTATTTCAGAAATATCGGTTTAAAAATAAAATAAAATGCATGACGGGATCGCACGAACTTGCCCTTATGTAAAAGTACTTTGGAATTTAAAATATATTTTATAAATATAAAACATGGATTTAATAGATAAAAATGTTCAAATGCATTGAATTGCATGATTTCCGGAAAAGTATGAATTTACGCAAATAAAGTTTAAAAATTGTTTTATTAAAGTAATTTTTTATATAAGAAACTTCTTTAAAATTTTTCTAGAACAAAATTCAGGACGCCAATTTTAAGTGCTTACTAATATAGATTTTAGGAAATAATTTAAAAAAATAATCGTTCATACGTTTTCAAGATACTGATTTTTCAAAAAATAAATTGGATTTTTTTTTTTCGAATATTTTTATAAACAATATTATTTAAACTTAAGGGGGCTCCTGGTGAAAATTTTTGGTTAAGTTCGTTAGAGCCCTTAATGAGAAAGTCGAAATTAAAAAAAAAACGGTTCTATGACAGATACCGTTAATAACATTTCCCCCAAATTTTTTGTTTACCAAAATGTAGTCCATATCTTTAATATCACATCAATTTTTTTTATCAAAATCGTTAGAGCCGGTTTCGAGATAAATAAGATCGTGTATTATGGGTGTATGGGGTACCGGTAGTTTTAGAGCTAAAAAAAAAATTTCAATTTCTCCTCTAGGGAATCACCGAAGACCCTTAAGTACCGAGTTTGAAGAAATAAGGTCCAGTGGCTTAGGCTCTAGATCGAGGTACAGACATACAGACAGACAGACGGAATTGTTCTCTTTTTTTTTCAAATGCAGAACTTGCACTATAGTAGGGAAAAATGGCCTAAAATGGCCCACCAAGGTAAAATGGACCCCTTGCTAGAAATTGTAGAATCGAACAGAATTAGAAGGTTTTGGTAACACAATTCTTTAGTTTATCTGGCATCACTGACATAAACGAAATATTAGCCGCTTCAAGCTATTGTTTGAAATTTTACAGGTCAAACTGTCTCTAGCCATCTACAAAAGTAGAACCAATAAAATGTTGTAAAAAGTTTGTTGACAAAAAAAAAATATAAAAAACATTCAATTTTGGAGAAAACAGTAAATGAATGTAAGTATAAAGTATTTCTTATTTATTTACTTAAATTAGTTGGCCTATAACCATTTCAGTGTGTTCGGAATTAAAACTTAAATAGGGTTCCTAAATGGGCAAAATGGCCTACTAAGCACTCGCCTAAAATGGCACAGTGTGCCATTTTATACTTACCCTTATATTTTCATTTTCTTTATAGTGAAAATGGTTGGCAAATAAATATAAACGATTTACAGAGAGGCAGTCCTGGACTGATAATGCATTAACAAAAGCCCTAAATGCCGTCCAAAAAAAAGTACTTGCAATAATTGAGTATTATTATAATTTTTACGTTTCCTTATTTTGTTTTAAGTGAAGTTGTTTTAAATAAATTATTGTTTTTATTTTTTTTTTTGAGTATTGTTTATGTTTATTTGACTTTGAACTTTGATTTGTTTAAAATAAAGTTTGAATTAAATTGAAAATGGTTTTTGGTTTACTTGCAAGGGTAAAATGGCATGCCAGTATGCCATTTTACCCGGACAATTTTGATCGTTGGAATTTGAAGAGTTTTTGAAAATTAAATACTTTAAATATTTTTTGAAACTTTTTAAACTCGTAAAGCAAAAAAAATGTAAGCGTTATTGATTAAGCTTTGAAATGAATATAACATTTAAGTTTAAATGTCACATTTTTGTGAGATATGACACATTTTCCTTAGGAGGCGCCATTTAAGGCCACCTTTCCCTACCTATATCGCAAGTAAAAATGAACCTTTAGTAATACAGTTAGTATAACATTTCTTAATTTTAAATTTTCCTTTATTGAATGAAAGATAATAATTATTTAATAAACGAAGCAGATACAAAAAATGATCAAAATAAATACGGTTGGATAAAAGAAAAATATGTTTTCTAATCCCTTAGATATTGTTAAAATTGTTAGTTGTCAAGTTTCCCAAAAATAGGCAATTTTCTTCGAAATATTGGAATTAAAAAACAAAACCTTCGAATTTTTGTTTTGAAAAATTTTAATACTCAATACTATTCAATCTTTTTCGGAGCTTTTTCATAAAAATATTGATCAAAATCAGTTCAGGTCAGGTCAGGCGATTTGAATCTGTAACACCAGACAACATTCGATGTACACAAATAACATCAGCTAGTTTACATAGTTTTTCTAGCGATTATGAGCTAATTTGCTTCAATCGATCTTGATATGGTGGCAAGTTCCGATTGTTAACCTAAGGAAGTCCATTAAGAGCAAAATATGAAGGAATCGATAATATTTTATCGATCAAATTCAAACAGAGGTCGTACGAAGGTTGTGCGTGCTGGAAGATCTAGTGCAGTATGAAATGATGTGAATATTACTCGAGTGCAAGTAAGTATTGAGGAAAACCCCGAAACCTCAGAAAGGATGATTGGACAATATTTATTTCGAAAACGACTGACAAGTTGAGGTTAATGTTGATGGCTTTCAATATCGGGCAATGATTGCAAATTTTGTAAAGCCAGAGGTAGAGAATAATTAAGAGTTGTGCAATAAGACGGAGCCACAGATGACATAATTCATCTAACTATGGCTCTCTTGTAGAAATTTTAATTTTTTAACTTTAATAAATTACTAGAGAAAGTATGCTGCTGAATTTGATTAACATTTGCAAAATCTTCGTTTTAACCTAGTATCAAACCAAAATAGTTTTAGAATCGACTATAATTTTGCGCCAATATCTTTAAAACATAATGTGAACATATTTCCAAGCCAAAATGTGGATTTAAATAAATGTCAAAGTTAACAGAATCTACAAGTACTTGTATTGACCACATTTTTACCCGTTTTAAAGTCAGTAATAAATTTAATTTTTTTGGCAGTGTTCTCGACCTAAATATAACTGATCATAAATCGATCATTTTATTTAATATGTTAGAAAATAATTTGAGTTTTACATCAGAAACACAAACAAAAGAGCATTATACCACCGATTATATATTATTGCAGAATAATTTGAAGCATGAATTTTGGGATCAGGTTTATGCGGAAAAGAACCCATCTACTTCGTTTGCTATTTTTATCTCGATATTGAAAAAACATATAAAGTCATGTACTTCTGTATCGGTAAAAAAATTTTAATAAAAATAAATTTCTAAAGCCTTGGATGAACATGAGTCTCTTAAAGCAGATTAAACAAAAGAGCAAAATTAGTATAAAGCTAAAAAAATATCCAAACAATGTAAAACTAAAAAAGTATTACCTTACACTTTGTAAAGCTGTTAGCACAAATGTTGAATTGACTCGCGAAAAGTACTATTCTAACTTATTTGAAAAATCGAAGGGCAATATTAAAGAAGAATGGAAAGCAATTGACAACATTTTAGGGAAAAAAAGGAAGCCTAATGCAATAGAAACTATTGTAGTTAATAATGTTCCTCTAACAGATTTTAACTGTATATCAAACAAATTTAATGAATATTTTACAGAAATATCTGATACACTGAAGCCATCCACTGATTCCGGTGGTAATTGTAATTGTTATACTAAACATTGTCTAGATGTTGACTACATACAACCAAATAGCTTTGCTTTTAGTCCAATCACCTCTTTTGAAACCTACAAAACTATTTTATCTCTGAAAAATAAAAATTCTTGCACTTCAGATGGAATATCGAGTAACCTACTTAAAAAAATTGCGTTTTATGTTTCAGATGTGTTGAGTTATATATTTAACTTAAGTGTAGAACAAGGTTGTTTTTCAGAACAATTTAAGTGTGCTGAGGTTATCCCCCTCTTTAAAAAGGGAGATAAGAAAAATATGCTTAACTATCGACCTATCTCTATCCTTCCTACTTTTTCAAAAATATTTGAAAAACTTATAATAAAGAGAATTACTTCTTTCCTAAATAAAAACAGATTTTTTAGCGAAAATCAATTTGGTTTCCGTTCGGGAAAATCAACCGAAGATGCAATTCTTAGGCTATGTAGTCAACTTTATGGCAGCTTAAATAATAATAAATCTACAATGGCTCTCTTCATCGATATGACTAAAGCATTTGACATGGTTGACCATGATTTACTATTAGGTAAGTTGTATAATGCAGGATTTAGAGGAGTAATTTTTCAATGGTTGCAATCATACTTAAAAGGAAGAGTTCAAAAAGTCATTGTAAACGGTACACATAGTGAAGCTCGATTTTTAAAAAATGGAGTACCTCAGGGATCTGTACTCGGCCCTTTATTTTTTCTTGTTTATATAAACTCAATTTTTAAGCTCCGTTTAAATGGACTTTCGACAGCATTTGCAGATGATATATCATTTACCTACCAGTCAAATTCGAATCTTAATTGTGTCTTGCAAATTGAAGAGGACCTTGGACTTGGTTTCATAACCATAAGCTAATAGTAAGTGAAAAAAACTAAGTTCATGACTTTCAAAATATCTGGTCGTCGAGTTTGTAATTATAATTTATTTTTTCATTCTTCAAGTTGTAGGCAATTCTGCTTTCCAATTCACAATTGTTGCAAACCTAATTTCCAACATGAATATTCTTGTTTCAAAATTGATTCAGTAAATAATTTTAAATATTTGGGTGTTACAATTGATTCTAATCTTAATTGGAAAGACCATAGCAACAACATCAAAAATAGTCTGATGCTCATAACGCGAAAAATGTATCTTTTAAAACCATTCTGCTCTAAAAGAATTCTAACTTCAATATATTATAGTCTTGCGCACTCTAAACTACAATACGGGCTATCTAGCTGGGGTGGTTCGTATGCAAATACTTTTAGACCTTTATTGATTGCTCAAAAACATCTTATTCGAATTATTTGCAACAAAAATCGTTATACTGAAAGTTGGTCTTTATACAAGGAATTGCGAATTCTACCTATGAGACATCTTTATATTTTTAAAGTTCTTAAAGAATTTTTCAAGCAAAGCGGTAATATTCCTAGTAGAAACTCGCAGCTATATAATTTAAGAATAAACTACATGCACCTTGCAAACAGGGCCGGACAAGCTATACGTGCAAGCTGTGCAAATGCGCAGGGCGCTGAACTCAAAAGGCGCCTTGGGCAAGCGTTAAAAAAGCCACTACTTCATAACCACTACCTACCATATTTTTTAAGTTTCATTTCTTTTTATAGCTCACTCCAATATTGGTATTTAATTTATTATATAATTAACAGCTGATTCTGAATTTAAAGACAGATATACATATATATATAGATACATATCAAGTTTTCCAAAAATAAGTCGATGCTTAATTTCCTATACACACCCCATTCCCACAGTAAAAAAAAACTACATCACAAAATCTTTACAAAGTGCACAATTTTGTTCGCTTAACAACAGATACCTACATATTTTGCTATTTTTCTGTTTATCAATCCACTGTTACGTTATTCTTCACATTCACCATCGCGTGTATGAGTAAAGGCATTTATTTTATTTTGTTATCCCTCCCCTATGCAGAGTAACATAAAACAGAATTTCAACAGTAAATACAGACTGTTACCAGTTTGCAAGTTGATAACATGAGCACGATGCCAATTCTTCTAACTATATGAAATCGAAGTCAGCAATGTTACTCAAACAGAAATTCTGAGGTACAAAATTCATACTCATTGACATGTCAGTGCGCAGAATTAAAAGTTGCGTCTAGGAATTTAAACTCTTCCGGTGTTTCTGAGTGTTTCTTGTACCATGTTTTAATTTGGCACTGGCCTCTGTTTATGAGTGAAATTTTATCACTGTCGTGTGTCGAGAATGAGACAAAGGGTTGAAATATGGAAATATTTGAGTGATGATGATGCGATGACTAATGTTGAGGTTTGTCGTTAATGAGTGAATCTGTTTTATTCAATTTCTCTTTTTCTCTATTTTTTTGTTCTTGCCAGTTATTGTTTACATTTAAAAAGGGATTTTTTGACTGGTCTAATTACTTTATTAACTTCCCATAGGGAGTTATTTGTCTATGTATTATGGTTAAAAAACTCAAAACAAAAGAAAGGATAGGGAATCTATATTTACAATTTGCTACGCTACTATTCCAGTAGTGTATACGAGTATGTATAAGGTTATGATAATGGTTCAAACATGAAAGGAAAAGAGGCTGGTGTTCAAAACAAAATTAAGTGTCTTGAACCAAGAGCTTATTTTGTTGAGGCTGTTTGCATTCATTGGAATCTGTTAAGTTTGTTGACATTGCTCAATGCATATAAAACTTTGTATCAGGTTCAACAATGCGTTGGGACATACATACATATTATATACAAAAAATTTCGCTGGTTTGACCTTAAAACCCCTTTCTGAAACCAGATGGGAGTAGACTAAATGCTTTAAAACCATTCAAAATCTTAGAAGCTATAATATGAAGCTCTTATTGAAATATCTGAGGCTGGAAACGTTGAGAATAGAAACATGCTGTACTTAGGAAGTAAAATTTTAGTTTAAAGTTTATATGTTGCATATTAATCTAGTTTGATATTTAAGAAAAAAATAATGGCGCAAAATTTTAATTGAATTAGTACGATGCTAAAGCTGTTTTAGTATGATACTAGGTTAAAACAATAATTTTAATCGAATATAGCATCATACTTCTCTACCCTTTTATTAAAGATAAAATCATCTACCTACTTTATTTTTTTAGTATCGCGCTAGCTTCATATGACACTTTGACATTTGCAGACATCAAAAAAGGTTCGTGTGCTTATTTTTTTAAACGAAATGTCGTTGTTTTAGGTGTGTTCAGAGCAATTTATTAAGGAAATTCTTTTAGTACGATACTAGTGAGAAAATGTTTAAAATTAAGAATGAGTTAGTAAACTACTATAAAGTTAGCAAATTGTTATGTAGTATCATACTAATACCTTAATAATAGGCTGTTTAAAATTTTGCGCCAATATAACTAGTAAGTATTTACAAACTCCGTCTGCTAATTTATCTACTAAATATGCTACTAAAAACTCTTTAGTGGAAATGCGATCAGAAGAACAATTCACTAACGTGCAATCAGCTGAAGCCATAGCTCTAAATCTATAAATACCATCAGAGTTTCCTCAAATAACAGTTTTTTGAAACTAAAATTAATAAAAAACTACTTCAGGACCCCAAAGACTCAGGAAAGATAAGTTGACTAGTCAATCATGGCTATAGAGAAAGAGCTTGTAAAGTCATTATATTATGATGATCTGGTACCTGAGTTTGCTAAAACAGAAGTCAGAAAAGTTAATATAGCCGGTTCTATTTATTTTTATTAAAATAATAATCTTATTATTATTTCCTACATGAGCAATAATTAATGAGTTCATTATTTATTTGTATGTTGTTATGTTTTTGAATTAGTTTTTAAATATTTTTTACTTCAAAAAATACTTTTTTCAGTTCCTAAATTTTTGTGATATATTTTTTTACTATTATTTTTGTGATATATTTTTGATTTCTTAGTTTTTAATAAAAATCATATTTATTTTAATTAAATATAAGTATTTTCTAGGAATAGGCCTCTTGGAGATCCCTCGTTAAAAAAACGCATTGCAAAGGGTACCCCTTGGGTAATGAGGAAATGACTTTTTCCGCCAATCCAATCCAAATGAGAGGCGCCACTGATAAAGCTTGCGCAGGGCTCTAATTTAGCTCGGGCCGGTCCTGCTTGCAAATGAACCCACTGCCTACAAAACTCATTTCTCTATCTTTTATACTGCCGCAGCACCAAAGTCATTTAATAAATTACCTCTGTCTATCAGAACAACTCAAAACTTAAACTCTTTCTTAAAAAAAGTAAAAGACTGGCTTCTCACAATTGACATAAATTCTATTGAAAACTATTGTTGAAATATGTATCATAAATTTTAAAATCATAAAATGTATCATTTGCTGTTATCTTCTTCTGAATTTTTTGATGAATTTGTATTTATTTTTCGATATCAGTTTTAACTATCTCTGAAATATTTATTCATCCTCCTTAACTTTTGAATCTTATTATTATTATATTGCTGATTGTTACCCCACAACAGTTTCTAATTATTGTAAAATTAATTCACAAATGTATCATTCATCACTAACTTGCAAGTTAAAGGATGATAACTTTTATTTATTTTTTATTACTCTTGTACTAGTTTTAAGTTGGAAATGAAAAAAGAATGAATAAATAAAAAATTTTCTAATTCTAAAAAAATTCTAAATAAAATCAAAAAGTTAAATTGATATTTATCTAATAAATCCTAACTTTACTTATACGCAACCCTGTACAAGGAGTTATCGAAATTTATTTAAAACATCTACTTTTTGAAAAAACAAATTATTTTTTTTTTTTTGTTATTGAAAAGGTTAAAATTTACTTACTTGTTACTAGAGGTCTTTCAATTATCTAATTCCTCTCATTCAATTAAGCTTTTAACAGAATTTCCTACTTGAAAACATTAAACGTCTTAAATTAACCTGGAAATATCAAAATCTTCTCTTACCATCTTACTTTACCAATTCCCTAAGCATTTATAGTTCATGTGAACTGAAAAAACATTATCGTGGATTATTTCTTTTAATTTGGACAATGTTAAAGCCTCTTTAGTGGTCCTTAGATCTTATTAATTTGAAGGACAAAAAGCATACAATAAAATAAGCCCTTAAGCCTTCTTAAGGAGTTTACTTTTCCAAGAGAATATTTTAAAAATTAAGCAAAGGCAGATGATTTATAAATCATTCCATTTAATAATTTTGTTATATCTTATCTTATTTTGTGGGTCATTTACATAAGTAACAAAAATTAGGGCGGCATTAACTTTAAGAAAAAATCTCTCTTAGAAAAAACCAATTCGATTAAATTTGTGTTAAATGCAAATGCAAACAACTGTCTTCCAATATTAACAAAAGACCAATTCGTGGATGGAATAAAAACAAGAACATCCAAGATAAAAATCATCCAAAATATACAAATTCCCAAAATTATATACATAGCTGTGTACAAGTACAGGTACACGAACAAAACAAATCGAGTACATAATTTGCCTAAAGCGTATTAAATTGCCAATTCTAGTTAGAAATGAGGGTGACAGGGAGAGCGGTTCAAATCGATTCATGTCCTGCAAATAACAATTACAATACACTTAATTTTGTATCTACATCCTCATTGGGACATCAAAAGCTCCGATCGGTTGTCTATATAGCTTCAGAGGAGAATCATTGTCTTCTTCTTCTGCATAAATATCTGATTTGTTCTGAACGTTCAAGAGTTTAGGTACCTATAGATGTTGTAGTTAATTCCTTAGTCTGGAATGTCCATTAAGAGGAAACCAGTAGACACCCGCAAACGAATGAACCGAATACGAAATCTACCATTCAACCGGAAATAAATGGAGTAATGCTCCAGTAAAAATCAATTACCTATAGGTACATATATATGTATGTCTGTTCCCGAAGAAATCAATGGACATAATGGTCCAAGCAGGGAGGCCTTTTATTTTACTTACACAACTATACAGACAGTCGCCCTTGGCGACCAAAGTCGACTTCTCCGAATCAAACCGAGACTACCTTAAACCCTACATCGCCCAGAAACACCCCTCTGTGTGTCCCTGTGTACAGGCATATAGGATAGCCTCATTGAACCAAAATAAAATTCAACTTGAATTAGGCCTTAATGGAATATTTGATTTCGGAGAATTGATATCGAAAAATCTAGTTTTTGCGACTTCTGGGAAAGATGCCGGGGTACTTAGTATGTGGAATCTCTTGAGTAGAGTTTCTTTTAGCAGCCAAACGAAAATACACTACTTTGCCAAACATAGCATATACGAGTATTAGGGCATATCCCAAAATAAACGGTTGACTTTTCATATCACGATTGTAAACAGGGATGATGAAAAAAGTCAAAGTTGAAAAATATGGGTCAGTTTTGATAATAATTATTCAGGTCACATTTGATGGGTACAACGCCTCTCTGCTTAGGGACACTGCGGCGAATACTTAATATTTTTCTAAATTTTTGTTGTTTTTTTTTTTCATTTCACAAATGGATAAGCTTCTGAAGGGTAACATTTGAGTTACGAATAAAATATTAGCTAAGCTTTAAGGCTTGATTGGATTGTTTTTGGTTGAAAAGGGTAAAAGGGTAAGAAGAAGGAGGGTAAGAGTAGATATTTGAATTGAAGAAACAAAATTGTAGGGTTTTAGAATATTTCGCATCAAATTAATAAAAAAACGGTTTGGATTGGTTAAAATATTAAATGTTTTTGAATGTTTTACTTTTCATATAGCGCAAGTACTAAAGCGAATGTCGACTGGATAAAACCCAAATGTATGAATATTTAAAATGAAGTTAATATAGGACATTTTTATGTTAACTCCATAGCGAAGATATTTCAATTTTTTAGATTGAAATCGTACAGAACAAGTAACTTAAATAATTTTGGTTTCTTAGAATTTACTTAAGGGGCCAGTTATAGCTCATCAGAAAAGTCCATCAGAAAAATTGAAACAATCGAAATCTAAAACATTTTTCTGATGGCCGGTTATAGCTACCAATAATTTTACGTCAGAAAACAAACAATTTTTTGCTGTCATATCATCAGAAAAAATTTTTCTCATCAGAAAAAATTTGTCTGATGCATTCGGAACAGAAAAAATCGGAACACAAAAGAAAAACGAAATGGAATATATTTTGAGTTTTGGCAATCAGCTGTTCAGAAAAATTAAATTCCATCAGAAAAAATATTTAAATCCATTTTCTGAGTAAATTTAGCAACAAACTGTTGTAATTCTTTTTGTAAATATTAGTCCAAGCAAGTATTCGTCTACTTGCATTCAAATTTTACTCAAAATCGAGTTGTAATATGGTCAAATTTGGAAGACAAAATTTTTTCTGATGGACTTTTCTGATGAGCTATAACTGGCCCCTAAAAACCTCTTTAGTGATTTTGATGAAACTTTCACATCTAAGTTTTCAAGTAATCTTAATATATCGGGTTGTTTTTTATTCGAAAAATTTGGCAGAACGGAAATATTCGCTGGAGACATTTTTTTTGTGATTTTATTGAACACAAGAATTAAGATCATGTTTACAATTTCACAATCCATAGCATTGGCTTTTGCCGACGCAACAGCCAAATAGTTGTATAGCCGAATCATTACAATTTAATTTTTTTATAATATTTAAGTAAAAATTGACAAATAGAATGAAAATTAATATTTAAAATTTAATATTACATAAGGTTATCAAAATGCTTAATTTAAAATTTGATTGTGATATCTTAAGGTGGTACTCACATAACCGTATGACACAGTCCACTCTTGACGATTGAGCACTTCAACAGTTTCACTCCAAGTTAAGGAAATTTTCCAAAATAAACAAGCTTTATTTCTTTCGGAACCGCGGCAGATTGCTAAGAAATGATTACAGTACTCCGTAGATAAATCTACGAAGTAGAGACACTGAAAGCTCTAGCAACTGAGGCCATCGGCTTATACATTACAACAGAGAGAGACGCACAGAAAGAAAGAACAACAGAAGAAGAAACACATGTCAACAGCACACGGTTGGTATTTGAACGGTCCCCCATCCAGGTACTAACCACGCACAATGATACTTGATTTCGCTGATCGATGGGAAGCGATGCTTTCATCAAAGCCCAGGCCGTTGGCATTTTTTTTTTCTTTATGCTCTGAGGTTGCACAGTGAACAACACTATGTATTTCTCTTTGAACCATACGGTAGGTTCTTTGAACGGATTAGCTTCCCTCTGGTTTAAAGATTATAGCGATTTTGACGCCAAGGCTATATGGCTATATATAGTAGACTTTTGTACATATTTCTAGGCTTCGATCTTTACCAGCAACACCTCAAGAGTTCTACTCCAATCCTCCAATAGACGTTATATTGAAGTTCCAGCTTTGACCATTCCGCAAAAAACGGAGATCTTTGCTGAAGCAGATTCCTTGCAAATATGTTTGCTTTACGATGATTTGGCAGGGCTAATAGTTTTCGTATGTAGTTCAAATGCATTCTAAGTGAAAAAAATATAAAGCGGTGAAACACCAGTCACCACATGCAGCATGGAGTATACATATGTAGGTACTATTAGGCAAGTTATGCATTCGTGAAAAAATCGAACTTTTGATTTTGATTACAGCTGACATTACTATGATAGGCAAGACTAAAAAAGTGTGTCTCGCAGTTCTTTCTGTCTGTCTGTTCGACTACAGCCGATTTTCGTTAAACTTGGTAAATATGGTTTTAAATTTTTTCCCCCCACACGTGTTTTTACTTTTTTAAGACTAAAAATACCAGTACCTGCAATACGATTTTTTTAGAAATTTTACAAATATTTTTTTTTCAAAAACTTCGATATATTTTAAAACAAAAAATAAAAAAAATCATTTAGTTAAAATTCGGTAATGGTTGAAATTTTTTTTTCGAAAAATGGTTATTAATGGTACCGCCCATGGAACCATTTTTTTGTTTTTGATTTTCTCAAAAACGGTTCAACCGATTTTGATAATTTTTTTTATTCTAAGCCTCCCCAAAAGTTTGAATAGTATTGTGCACTCAAATTTTCCAATTTTTTTTTTCAAAACTCAATATTTCGAAAACCCCATTCTCAATTTTTTTTAAACTTGAAAAATAAAAGCTTCTTAAATAGTCTACAGGTTAGGTTAGGTACCCACCATACAAATGTTAAAAAATGGTTTTCAAAAATCGCATGTTTCTCAAAAACGGCACCTAGAATTTTGATAACATTTTTTTCTTTTAGATTAATTTTTACGATCTATAATTTAATAAAAATAAAATTCCCGACTGGGTCGCACGGACTTGAAAATTCAAAATCTCAAAAACGGCCCAGTATTTTTTTTGGAAATTTATTTTTTATTCGTACAATAATTAAAACTTTAAGTTGGCGTACCAAATTTTTTTCTCAAAAAACAACTACAACGACTTATAATTTTTGTTCTAGCATAAGCACATTCATTTTTGAAATTCTAAGTCTCTCACACAAGAGCAAGTTAATGCGACCCAGCCGTGCCTTTTTTCTTTTTCAAAATCTTAGGAAATATTTTGTTTCCTCAAAAACTGATCCAAAGACGGCTACTAAAAGAACCTCACATAGAACCATTTTTCAGGTGTTCAATATTTTCAAAAACTGTAAAACGGATTTTGATGAATGTCTTATTCAAAAGTTTCTAAGTGTTTGAATAATATTTTGTTTTCAAATTTTTTATTTTTTTTTTATTTAAAAAAATAATGGAATTTTTTTTTTTTTGAAAACTCGACATTTTCACATGCTTGATTTTTTTTAAACTTGAAATCTAACAGTTTCTTAAAATTATCTACAAGATGTTGGAAACAAATTTAATTTAATTTATCTTAAAATTACAATACCCAACGTACAAAATTTAAACCATAGTTTTCGAAAACCGTATTTTTCTCGAAAACGGCAAAAGGAAAAAGTTTTATGGATTCTTCGTTCATTTCAAAACAGCTTTTGACTCAATCGATAGAAATTCCCTCTTTTACAAGTTGAGCTGCTTGTGCATGTCCACAAAAGTGATAACGGTGATACAAATTCATTACAAAAATAATGCAACGGCAGTTTTGGATAGCAAAGAGGGGTCCACACGCATACTGGAGAAACGAAACGCGGACGATATTGTCATACTAGATGAATCCCCACAAATAATGATAAGCAAATTACAAGCCTACTATCGAAGTTGGCACCAACAAATCGAAAAAAATGATTTTCAGAAATAGAACAGGCAGAGCAGATATGTCAGAGGCAAATAATGGACCTGGGAAAATGAAGCGTAAAGGAATATAAATATCTAGAAGTACTCATAACGTCACAACTTTCTTTCAAAAAGCATCTACAAAAGGGTATCAATTGCAATTGGAAGGAAGTCCTTGGTAAAAAAAATAAAATGCACGACTGGGTCGCACGAACTTGCTCCTATGTATTAGACTAGGAATTTTAAAAACGAATGTTATTAGAGAAAACTGTTCATAAGGATAAAATGATTTTTTTTTAATTCTTTAAGTAGTAAGAGATAAAAACAGAATGATATGCAAATATGAATTTATGCAGGAACAAAAATTATAAGTCTTTGTAGTGGTTCCTTAAAAAAATAAGCTTTTATGTACAAAATTTTTAAAACATTTTTAAGAAAAAATTTTGGTACGCCAACCTTAAGTTTTTATTATTGTACGAATAAAAGTCTAATTTCCAAAAAAAATACTAAGCCGTTCTTGAGATATCGAATTTTTCAAAAAAAAAATTACTTTTTTTTCTAAAAATTGAAAAAATATTTTTTCTTAAGTTTTTAAATGCAATGTTTTTTAAACTTTTTAGGAGCTTTTTTATAAAAAATTTCATTAAAATCCGTTAAGTCGATAATGAGAAATTCAAAATTCGAAAAAATCGTTCTATGGTAGGTACAGTCAGTAATATCTAGATTTAAAATTTTTTTTTATTAAATTATAAATTGTAAATATTAATCAAAAGAAAAAAAAATTTAGCAAAATTCTCGGAACCGTTTTCGAGAAAAATGCGATTTTCGAAAACCATTTTTTAAAATTTGTATGGAAGGTACCGTTAGTTTTAAATAAAACAAATTTTTTTTTTCTTAAGTCTTGTAGATTATATTAAGAAACTTTTATTTGCCAAGTTTGAAAAAAATCGAGCAAGGGGTTTTCGAAATATTGAGATTCCAAAAAAAAATTTTGAATTTTTTTTTAAAAATCCAAAAAATTAAAAATTGAAAATTTGAATATGTAATAATATTCAAACTTTGGAGGAGCTTTGGCATAAAAAAAATTATTAAAATCGGCTTTACCGTTTTCGAGAAAATCAAAAACAAAAAAAATAGACCCAGGGGGGCTACCGAAAATAACAATTTTTTGGAAAATTTTTTTCAACCATTACCTAGTTTTAACCAAATGAAATTTTTCAATTTTTTTTTTAAAAATTCTGTGGGACAGTTTTTGAGAAAAAAAAATATTTATAAAATTTCGAAAAAAATCGTATGGCAGGTACCGTTATTTTTGGTCCTAAAAAAAAATAGAAAAAAACGTCCGGGGGTAAAAAATTAAAACCCATATCTACCAAGTTTGAAGAAAATCGGCCGAGCCGTTTAGGCTGTAGTCGAACCGACAGACAGACAGACAGACAGACAGAATTGCGAGACCCACTTTTTTGGTCTTCGCTATCATCGTAATGTCAACTTTGATCAAAATCTCGAGTTCGATTTTTTTTACGAATGCATAACTTGCCTTATAGTACCTATAAGTCGCAAGTAATAATGCAACGGCAGTTTTGGATAGCAATGAGGGGTCCACACGCATACTGGAGAAACGAAACGCGGACGATATTGTTATACTAGATGAATCCCCACAAATAATGATACACAAATTACAAGCCTACTATCGAAGTTCGCACCAACAAATCGAAAAAAATGATTTTCAGAAATAGAACAGGCAGAGCAGATATGTCAGAGGCAAATAATGGACCTGGGAAAATGAAGCGTAAAGGAATATAAATATCTAGAAGTACTCATAACGTCACAACTTTCTTTCAAAAAGCATCTACAAAAGGGTATCAATTGCAATTGGAAGGAAGTCCTTGGTAAAAAAAAAAAACATATTGCCCCATGATTCGGGGTTTTCTACTATTTCATGAAGTAGAATAATTGATAAGATACTTTCTCAAAAGATCTTTCGATTAACGCGGAAAATACACCTACCTGTATTTGTCGCAAGTATAAGGTTGTATAGTATTGGTCTAAATACTATTAATAAGTTTAAAAAAAAAAGACTTTAATGTTTCTTAATTGGAAAAATATTTTTTTTAAAGCTTTTTAATGCAACATTATTTAAATTTTATAAGGTATCTCACATACAAATTTGTATCGAATTGATTCCCTCTTAACGAGAAAGTTGAAAATATAAAAAAGGTTCGTTTCAATTATTTTCAGAGATAAAATCAGATCTCAATTTCAGATTTAAGGATTCACTTAAGAACATAAGTTACAAATTTGAAGAAAAACTCTTCAGTAGTTCAGGATGTAGGTAGGTACATACTCGTACATCCTGACACATAG
Source organism: Chrysotoxum bicinctum (assembly GCA_911387755.1). Taxonomy (NCBI): domain Eukaryota; kingdom Metazoa; phylum Arthropoda; class Insecta; order Diptera; family Syrphidae; genus Chrysotoxum; species Chrysotoxum bicinctum. Next base: position 35,616,460 of record OU426987.1, read on the forward strand.
ACAGAATGGGGGCACCAACTCTATTCGAGGTCTCTATCATTGTTATACGAGTATGTGGAGTTTAATTGAGATCTCGAGTTAGAGTTTTGTATGAATCCAAAACTACCCTTGTATGTGTAGTAATGTCGGAAGTATAAATACAGCCCGCGGTTTTTCCATATTAGGACCATTTGAAAAATTCATTAAGAATCTGAGTTTTTTAAAAACAACGAAGAAAAGAAATTGTAGTATTTCAATGAAACTGCATTACCCTGTTACTAGCGAATTCCTTTAAAATATGAGTTCTGAAAACAATGTAAGAAACATTGGTCTATGGATGGAAGGTTTCGAATTTTACATCCCCCACTCTCTATTACCAACATGCTATCGAAATGAAATTAAAAGAAAATTGAAAAATAAACTACACCATCCCGCATGGTTTTATTAATTAAACCGTTTTTTTTCATACGAAAACAATAAAGGGCTCTATGTTTCGTATGAAAATTGAAATCCGAAACCACATGCGAACAAAGTGTCAATTCGCATTCGAACTAAACGATGTAGAAACATTCTGTTCATTTTCGTACACTACTCTCCTCCTTCACCATTTAGCTAGAAAACTGATTTCCAATTAACTAAAAGCTCCTTCTATTGCTTCATTTGTTCTTAATTGCATCTGGGTCTGTGGTTAATCCAATTTAGGGGTAAGAAGAACGACAGCTACTACCACCGCCACCGCAAGCCCGAGGGACGTCGAGGGGGTTCAGGGTATGCAATTCAACTACGTCAGCATCCAGCACGTAGCAATTCCGTGTTACATTTTAATTTCTTTTTATAGCAAGTATACAAGTCAAAAATTAGGTTTGAGGGGAGAGAATTCTGTAAGATTCTCCACCATCTGTATTTAGTGTAGCTTGAGGCAGGAAGACAATTGCCCCTAATCCTGAGGAGGTAAAAATATGGAGGCAAATTGGATGGCATGGCTTGGCACTCACCTGATTAACACCGTTTCGCTGCACACGTCCTTGCTGGCTCTGACGATCTTGATCCCTGCTAATGATGTCTGCTACTGGCTGGGAGGACTGAGTGGTGTGTTTTATGTTCCTTGGTGGTTGTATCTGGAGTATGAACTGAATTCTTCTTCTCTTTTTTGTTTCTATGGGTGTAATGCTCTTAATCCAATTTAACGGTTTTTTTCATATTTTTTTTTTTGTTATTTACCAGGAAAAATTTAGAACATCTAGTTAAAAGAACGGGGATAGTTGGGGATTTTTCTTTTAACTTATGTGTGGCCTTATTGAGATGATTTACCACGTAGTATTTTTCTCTTGGAACACCAAACGTTACAAACAATTAAAAAATAGAAACCAAATGGATTATTTTTTTCCAATTAGGGGACGCGAACGTGTATCCCGCGGTTATTCGCGGTATTGGATGGTTTGGTTATGTAATATTTTAATAAGATTGTATGATTATGATGAATGAATTGACGAGTACCAAGATGGGTTTCTGGAATTAAAGAAGGAAAGTATTGAATGAATAATGAATAAAAGAATTGTTCATAAATAAAATTAACCTGTAATACATGTATATATAAATATATTAATTAAAAATTTAGATCTAGCAAAATGAAAGCTTGTTTTATCTAGTTTGTGGCATCAAACTGCCAGAGTTAACTGACCAGGAGTATAATAAGCTTGTATTATTAATAGTGATTGGCATAGTATGCAAAATAAGGTAACAACCTAACTTAGATTTAAAGATTTAAGGAAAGGGAAAGAATTTAGGAGGGAGAAATTAGAACTGGATAATATATTTCACGTTGGGGTTGTGAAGCTTAAGAAAGAATTTCTAATATTCCTATTAAGCTACGAGTTATGGTATAATTGTCTTAAGGGAGGATTACAACTATTTATTTCACTAGATCACTGTTTGAAAAAGTAGCTTTAAAAAAATAAGGCCAGATAAGAAATATTACGACGATGATCGATAAACTCCTTTCTGATTCTCAGCAGATTCAAGTATGTTGAAGAAACACAACTCAAAATCTTGAAAGAATGTACACTTAAACAGATCATTGCTTTGTCAAAAAAAAAACGTAACACTTAGTAACGATCTTATCAACGGAGCCTTTGAGGTCATTCCACAAAAAGTGGACTGTGATGCAGATAGTTAAATTAAAAGTTTTTCAGTTTCAGCTGTGCACATGATTGAACGACAAAAAACACCATCTACAATGTTTCTGATTCTCCATTGGACAATGCTGTCGGAATCATTATTTAATAGGTCGTGACGATCGAGCGTCAATCTTGAAAATCCAATAAAAGTAGGTTTTAACAAGGAAAAAAAAGATGATTAGGCTGAAGTTTGCCATTAGCAATGATAATGAGACGCTCTATAAATTGATAGATTTGTTTTTATATTTTACGCGTACTAAAGGGATTTTGCCTACCCTTAAAATATTTGAGCATAATGCGAGCGTTTAAGAAAGTTGGAGAGCACTTAAACGGAGATACCGATGCACATGGCTTTCAATACATGAATTTCGTTTCGGAAGGGAGATATTGAGCGAGTAAAGCATTCCACATTCGTGCAGTGTGGTTAGAGAAAAAATTTCTTAGTGTAACAGTACGTCCAAAGTTAGAAATTCCCCGAAGCGCTAGTATTACGGTTGAATTGTTTAAGGGGAAGAATTCAACTGACAATTTCACTAGAACACTGTTTATAAAAATAACGGTAATGTACTGAAAGACCAGAAACATTGCCGTAGTGCTGGAGAGATTCAAATTTTACCATTTTTCAAGCACTTTTTTGGATTCTTTTCGAGAGACCCAAGTGGTTTATTTCGGAATTATACTCAAGCTTTGGACGAATATAGCCTTTATAGATCACAGCCAGATCAGAAACTTGCATTGAGGAAAGGGTGAAAAATTGCTTGCAACGTCTAAGAAAACCTATGTATTTAACAGCGTTCTTAGTGTCGCACCCCGAATACGTCATCATTCCAAACAAGGTGGTATGTGATAAACATACCGAGAACCGAAAGCTGAGCTGTTTCCTCAATGCAAGTTCCGCTCATGGATAGAAGCACGGGGGGTACGTCCCGCTTTAATGTTTCAGATAAAAGATCAATAATGAATATGAGGTACAGAGGTATTTCCAAACTATCAGCAATTCCACAGTTGTTCGAGAGTGTTGTGAAAGCCAAATTAGAATTCTTAACTAGGGAATCTATATCCAAACTGCAGCATGGTTTTGTGTCAGGGCGCTCTACCACAACAAACATGACTATTCTCAGCTTATGTCATAAAATCCATTGAAAAAAAGAGTCAAGTAGATGCAATTTACACAGATTTTAGTAAGGTTTTTGACTCGGTAAACCACTCCATCCTATTGCGTAAACTAGAACTATTGGGATTCCACTCTTCATTTTTAAATTGGATATCCTCATGTAGTGCGCATACACTACGCTATATTGCATAAGAATTTTATTGCAGGTCATTGCCATAGATCTATACTCCGCGTTCCTATAGCCAACCCATTTCTCATATGTACTCGCATTTCATTCACTCCAGAAAATTATCTAATAAAATGTTCAATGCCACTTGAGTCTCAGATTACTTTTACTATGGTCAAGTGTATCTATCTATTCGTGAAGGTTCAACGAATTTGGATGCATTTGTGCATTTTGAAAGGGGCATGCATATTGGTTATGATTTTGATGACATAGCAAGTATGCTGCCTGATTCTGTCATTTGTTTCCCACCGAATTAGAATTAAATACAATGTATATGTTTTAGTAACACTATGTATAGGTTTAAGTTCTTAGTGTGTAAGAAAATTATTTTTGTATAAATAGCTTAAGTCTGATAAAATAAAATTCACTTTCAATTTGAGAGTTAAAATTAAAACATCGGCTCTTTAGCCTTCTTTTTCTTTTTTTCAGTCAAATCAATCAGATCGGCTCTTTAGCCATCATATATAATTGGCTTGAGGAAGCCCATATCCTCCATAGTTTTATAGGACAGGCAGGGCTCATTACATGGCGATCTTGCCAGTATTTTTTTTAAGATATTATGTCATATAGTCCGGAAGAGCTCGACAAACTTTTCGAATATATGGATAGCCCATATCATCCGGGCGAGCCAACCAAAGATATACCGCAATATATTCCAACATCCAAAACGACGGGCCCAAAGCCTTTGACGATTGAAGACTACAAAAAAAGGCAAATATGAAAAATAATAAAAACCAAAAATAAAAAAAAAAAAAAGTATATATATTAGACTGGGCCAAAAAAATTGACTATTTTTTTTTTTGAAAGATATATCGAGAATATCATTCAGAATGACAAAAAAAAATTTTCGTAAAAGTTTGAGCCCTTAATATCAATTTTAAGAGGTCTATCATCGCTAATTTTGATTTTTAGTCATAATTTCATGTTTTGCGTCAGAACTGACAAAACATTGAAGTAAAAAAAATTCATTTTGACTTACTTTTATATAAAATTAAATTCCCTACAAAAAAGGTCTAATTGAAAATTTTCGTCAGACAAGCCGTTTTTGAGTAATTAAGCTTAATAAATTGTTATTTTTCTTCGATTTTACTTTTTTAATTTGGAATTTTGTAACTAACGAATCAATGAATATCTCAAAATGATCACAATGGATTTTTAAAGGAAATTTAATGCTCTACAAAAAAGGTCTCTTAATATTTTTGTCTAAATTTAATACTTCAAAAGTTATTCACAATTGAAATTGAAAAAAAATTGAAATTTCAAGTTTTTCTTTCTTAACTCAATTTTTTTTTACTTAAAGGAACAAATTGACTTTTTTGAACATTATTAATCATCATTCATCGAAAATCTCTTAATATTCACCATTATTCTAACAATATTATTACAAAAATATATAAATTTAACAATAAATATGAATTTATTTTTGCCTAATTGATCATTTCTCAACGAAAACATGGTTCTACTATCTTAAAGAAATTTTTGAGTAAACAATTATTTAATTTCGCTGTTGAAAATTATTTATTTATAATATTTCATACATTTATATAGGAAAAAAAACAGATTATGGCTACTTAATTAATAATAACAATAACAGATGGTAAAAAATTTATTTTTAACACAATTATAACTCATATTTTATAAGAAATCTATAGGATTTTATAGTTTTACAACCATAATTAACTACTAGTTATAACATTTTATTACATTAAGGTTTTTTTGTTGCAATTAGGGTATTTTTTTCCGTACTCACTAATGACTAGTAGTAAGTACTGAAGTTGCTCTTCGTTTTGTGGTTACTAAAAGAAGAGGGGATACGTTTATTCGGTATAGTGCTTAATAAGTTGATGAAAAGCAAATCAAAATCGAGGGTTAAGGGAGGAAATGTTATTTATCGATGTAAATTCGTGTATATTAATAACATAAAAATTCACAAATGTATGAAATATTATAAATAAATAATTTTCAACAGCGAAATTAAATAATTGTTTACTCAAAAATTTCTTTAAGATAGTAGAACCATGTTTTCGTTGAGAAATGATCAATTAGGCAAAAATAAATTCATATTTATTGTTAAATTTATATATTTTTGTAATAATATTGTTAGAATAATGGTGAATATTAAGAGATTTTCGATGAATGATGATTAATAATGTTCAAAAAAGTCAATTTGTTCCTTTAAGTAAAAAAAAATTGAGTTAAGAAAGAAAAACTTGAAATTTCAATTTTTTTTCAATTTCAATTGTGAATAACTTTTGAAGTATTAAATTTAGACAAAAATATTAAGAGACCTTTTTTGTAGAGCATTAAATTTCCTTTAAAAATCCATTGTGATCATTTTGAGATATTCATTGATTCGTTAGTTACAAAATTCCAAATTAAAAAAGTAAAATCGAAGAAAAATAACAATTTATTAAGCTTAATTACTCAAAAACGGCTTGTCTGACGAAAATTTTCAATTAGACCTTTTTTGTAGGGAATTTAATTTTATATAAAAGTAAGTCAAAATGAATTTTTTTTACTTCAATGTTTTGTCAGTTCTGACGCAAAACATGAAATTATGACTAAAAATCAAAATTAGCGATGATAGACCTCTTAAAATTGATATTAAGGGCTCAAACTTTTACGAAAATTTTTTTTTGTCATTCTGAATGATATTCTCGATATATCTTTCAAAAAAAAAATAGTCAATTTTTTTGGCCCAGTCTAATATATATATATAAAAAACAAAAAAAAAAAAAAAAAAAAAAAAAATGGGAGGAAAAACGTCCAAAGAAGAGGTGATTGTTAATGCCTCAAACAATAATAATACAACTGTATTTAGTTCAAACCTATTATTCATAGATATTCTAATTATAATTTTAATAATATGTATAATCTACCTTTCATTCAAAATTTTTAGATTTTATTTTAAGACTAATGTACAAAAAATTGTAAGTAATGAAATTAAAAATATAACAGTATAAATTGAACAAATCTAATTGTTGTTACGATAAAAATGTATATTTAAAAGATATGTTGAACACAATAAAAACGTTAAAAGATATACTAGCAAACTTTAACAAAACTCCAACAAGAAAATATTCTCAAAAATATATAAACGAAAAAAGAGATGAAATACTAAAATTAGAAGAAGAATTTAATAAAAAGTATGAAGATTCACCTAAGGAAACAAATCGGCAGGCGTTGAAAACAATTATAGATAATTTGTTGGTCAGATTGAAACAAATATTAGATGATAAAAGGAAATTATTAGATACAGAAAACGTAGGCGAAGAATATATTGAAATTGATCAAAAATTAATCGAAGAAGAAATAAATAAATTAGAATTAAAAATGGCAAAATTCGACATTTTATCAAGTATAAAAATTATCCCAGAGTATGGAGGGGAAGCAGAAAAACTAACAAATTTTTTAAATTTAGTAGACTATGTAGACAGCTCTCTTAGTGATGAAAATGAAAAAAACAAGCTCATAAAATTTGTTTTAGGAACAAAATTAACCGACAAAGTTAGGAATAAGCTAAATACTGTTAAAGAACCCAAAACGATCAAAGAAATGACGGAAATCTTTATTCAACTTTTTAAAAGTAAAAAAAATTCTCTTCAAATAATTTCACAACTCTCCACTATACAACAAAATTCAAGCACAACTACTACCTTTGCAACAAAAATAGAAACTCTGGTATCAGAGCTCACTTCACTGCAATTGTTAGAGCAAGGAGATGAAAGTAGGGAAACGATCTGCAAAATGAATGACCAATTAGGCTTAAATGCATTCAAAAATGGGTTGCAACAACCAACAAAGTCAACGGTCTTCTCGGCTAGACCGAAAACACTAAATGAAGCAATTCAATTAGCAGCAGAGTTAGATTCGTCTAATGAGTTTGCACAAGTTAACCATTTCAGAGTAAATACCTCCAGGGGTAACAATTATCAAAATTTTAACAGGAACAATAGCAACAGATTTAGTAGATCAGGTAATCAGAACAAGAATACTAGGATCAACACAAGATATAATAGCAATAGAAATAACAATAACAGTTACAATAGTAATAATAATATCAACAATATGAGATATTATAATAACAATAGATATAACAATAATAGTAATAACAGATTCAATAATAATAGATATAATAATGCAAACAACAATGCACAAAACCCAAGAACAATAAACTATATTGAACATTCGGAAAACACACAAGGAGTCTCCGAAGCCCAGAGAGACTCAGACTTCAGTTTAGAAAACAACCAATAAAGGCAATCCTGAATCTTAACCTCCATTTTACAAGTTATATAATAGCTCAATCTGACATAACAAGAAAAGATCAAAAGTTTTTAATTGATACCGGTGCTGATATCTCAATCCTGAAGAGAAGTAGCTTAAATTCAGAAAATAACATAAATATAACAGATAAAATAACGATTAAAGGAGTCACAGATTCGGAAGTATATTCTATAGGTTCAATACAAGGGCAATTAATAATCGAGGGCGAGCAGATCGAGCAAAAGTTCCAGGTAGTAGATGACAGTTTCCCAACCAGTACGAATGGTATTCTAGGAAGAGACTTTTTGATAAAAAACAATTGTTAAATAGATTATGAAAACTTTACCCTATCTATTTTATTCAAAAATGATAAATTCATTTTTCCAATGTTCACACAGCTTCCTAAATCACAAAATATTATTTTACCCGCAAGAACACAATCACTGCATCCAATAAATCTTGAAATGCTGGAAGACAGCATCGTACTCAATCAAGAAATACAAAATGGAGTTTTCATCGCGAATTCAATTATCCCAGCAAAGGGCATGACTCAAATAGCATTTTTAAACACTTTAGAGCATGACGTAATTTTAAAACCATTCAAACCAGATGTAGTCCCACTCACTGATTTTCATGTTATTGATCTAAAAAAGAATTTTGAAAAGAACAAAAAAGAAAATCAATATGAAAAACTAATAAAGGAACTAAATATCGACATATCAGATATTAAAGCAAAACATTCCATTTTAGACATATGTAGGGAATTTGCGGATTGTTTCCATCTAGATGGAGATACATTGACAGTAAATAATTTCTACAAACAAAGAATTTCTATGACAGAAAACAATCCTGTTTACATTAAAAATTATAGACTCCCCAATGGACAGATAGAAGAAATCAACCAACAAGTAGATAAACTTCTTGACGATAACATAATTGAACCTTCAGTCAGCCCATTTAACTCACCTTTGCTCGTGGTACCGAAGAAAGATTCTCAGGGAGAAAAGAAATGGCGTTTAGTTGTGGATTTCCGTCAATTGAATAAAAAAAAAATAGACGATAAATTTCCCTTGACAAGACTGGATGATGTACTAGATACACTGGGCAGAGCTAAATACTTTTCCACCTTAGACTTAACTAGCTCCTTCCATCAAATAGAATTGGATAAAGAATCTAGACCAAAAACAGCATTTTCAACACCCCGTGGACATTTTCACTTCAATAGATTACCGTTTGGACTAAAAATATCAACGAATAGCTTCCAACGTATGCTATCTGTAGCCTTAGCAGGTCTTAGCACAGAAGCTTTCTTATATGTTGACGATATAATTATATTCGGCTGTAGCCTGAATCATCACAACAGTAACCTTATAAAGATTCTTCAAAGGCTCAGAAAATACAATCTCAAACTGAACCCCAAAAAATGCAATTGGCTGCAAACGCAGGTAACATATCTTGGACATTTAATAACAAATGAGGGAATAAAACCAGATCCGCAAAAGTATGAAGCTATTACTGCATATCCAACACCAAAAAATGCAGAGGAAGTCAAAAGATTTGTAGCGTTCTGCAACTATTATAGGAGATTCATAAAAGACTTTGCAACAGTAGCCAGACCACTAAATATGCTATCTAAAAAGGGAGTAGAATTCATTTGGAGCGAAGAATGTGAAAATGCCTTTATCACTTTGAAAAACAAGCTTATAAATCCACCCATCCTTAAGTACCCAAATCATGAAGAGACATTCATAATAACAACTGATGCTTCGAATGTTGCCTTAGGAGCAGTACTATCACAAGGTGAGATAGGTAAAGATCTCCCGATTTCATATGCCAGTAGAAGTTTAACCAAGCATGAGCTGAATAAACCAATAATCGAGAAGGAACTGCTTGGCATACATTGGGCAATAAACTACTTCAGACCATACGTATATGGAAGAAAATTTACTGTGGTAACAGATCACAGACCGTTAGTAAGTCTCTTTACACACAAAAATCCATCATCAAAGTTAACAAGGATAAGATTGGATCTAGCAGATTACACCTTTAATATTATTTATAAACAGGGATCAATGAACACAAATGCTGATGCGTTATCACGTATCAAGCTTGATTCTGAAATATTAAAAGAAATAATCCCAACTTCAAATGTAAATATTATGACTAGATCAAAATCAGCTAAAAAAGCAAATGAAAATTTAAAAAACCAAAATGTTAAAAATATAGAGTTAAAAACGAATGATACACCTACATACATTTGGGAATGCGTTTCCCTAACAGAAGTTAAAAATAATAAAAAATTAAAATTCAAAAAAGTGCTACTAAAACATGAAGTACATCAGCGAAAATCCTCATATAAACTAAGGTTTAATTCAGGAGAAGCCTGTACAAAAATTCATGTAAACAACACAGATGTGGTGATAGAATACAGTGATAATCCGAATCTCGATTTAGGTCTGATCTTGGAGAAACTTGTATTTAGAATGAATAAAGAGGACATTAACCAATTAGCAATTGCTAATAATGACGAAATATTTGAGCACATAAGTATATATGAATTTAAAAAATTGTATAATAAATTACAACAAAAAATTGAAAGAAAAGCAAGATTAAAAATATTGATATATATTCCCCCAATAAGAGTTATTGATGATAAAGAGAAAGAAAAAATAATAGAGAATTTTCATAATACACCACATGTCGGTGGACACTCAGGCATAAAAAGAACAATAAATAAAATAAAACAAAGATATTGTTGGAAAAATTTAAACAAAATGGTGAAGAAATACGTTAATGAATGCATAATATGTGCACAGAGCAAACAAATCAGGAATACAAAAGAAAGATTGGTATTAACAGAGACACCAACAACAAGTTTTGAAGTAGTAACAGCAGACACCGTAGGTCCACTAAGACCCTCAAACGACTTTAGGTATATACTCACTTTACAATGTGAGTTAACAAAATACGTTGAAGCTATTTCTATTAAAAGCAAAGATGCAAACACTGTAGCAAAAGCATTGGTAGATAATTTCCTTCTTAGACACGGTAGTTTCAGAACATTAAGAACAGACATGGGGACAGAATTTATCAACGAAGTAATGAAAAACGTTTACACATTATTTGGAATAAATCACATAACATCAACGCCCTATCATCACGAAACATTAGGATCTATAGAACGAAACCATAGAGTATTGAATGAATATCTAATTGCCTTTGCAGAAGAAAACAATTGGCATGAGTGGATTCCCTATTTTGTCTTTAGTTACAATACAACACCACACTCTAGCATAGGTATATCACCCTTTGAATTGGTTTATGGAAAATTAGCTAAACTACCAGAAGGCTTAGCTCATAACATAGCAAGACCTATATATAACATTGATGATTACAGTTTAGAATTAAAATTTAGATTAGGTCAAATAAGAGCAATAGCTAAAAGATTATTGGATAAAAGTAAAATAGAAAGAAAGGAATTAGTAGATAAGATTGCCAACCCATTACAATTAAAAGTAGGAGATAAGGTATATTTAAAAGTAGGAAATAAGAAAAAATTAGAAAACCCATATAAAGGACCATACGAAGTAATTGAATTAAATGGTGTAAATAGTAAAATTAAGATTAATAATGAAACCAAAGAGGTACATAATAATAGATTAAAAAAAATAATAAACAAAAAAAAAAAAAAAAAAATGTTTAAATCAAACATTTTTTTTTTTCCTAAAAGAGTGAGGATGTAGTGCGCATACACTACGCTATATTGCATAAGAATTTTATTGCAGGTCATTGCCATAGATCTATACTCCGCGTTCCTATAGCCAACCCATTTCTCATATGTACTCGCATTTCATTCACTCCAGAAAATTATATAATAAAATGTTCAATGCCACTTGAGTCTCAGATTACTTTTACTATGGTCAAGTGTATCTATCTATTCGTGAAGGTTCAACGAATTTGGATGCATTTGTGCATTTTGAAAGGGGCATGCATATTGGTTATGATTTTGATGACATAGCAAGTATGCTGCCTGATTCTGTCATTTGTTTCCCACCGAATTAGAATTAAATACAATGTATATGTTTTAGTAACACTATGTATAGGTTTAAGTTCTTAGTGTGTAAGAAAATTATTTTTGTATAAATAGCTTAAGTCTGATAAAATAAAATTCACTTTCAATTTGAGAGTTAAAATTAAAACATCGGCTCTTTAGCCTTCTTTTTCTTTTTTTCAGTCAAATCAATCAGATCGGCTCTTTAGCCATCATATATAATTGGCTTAAGGAAGCCCATATCCTCCATAGCTTTATAGGACAGGCACTACACTCATACCTCGTTGGTAGGTCTCAAAAAGTTATTATTAATAATTCTTTTTCTAGATCTATTGAATGTAGTTCGGGTGTACCTCAGGGTAGCCATTTGGGTCCCCTTCCTTTCAACATTTTTATTAATGATATAACATCTGTAATAAAATATTCTCAGTGCCTTCTTTATGCAGATGATCTAAAACTATTTCTAAAAATTAACAGTGTAGAAGATTGCTATCTCATACAATCTGATATTAATCAAGTCTCTGAATGGTGCAATTTAAATTTCTTAAAATAAAATATAAAAAAATGTAGCGCCATATCTTTTTTTAAGTCTATTACTCACATAAGCTTTGACTATATGATTGAGTCTAACTCACTCTCACGTGTGGACAAAATTAAGGATTTAGGCATTATGCTTGAATCAACTTTCTCTTTGAAAACTCATGTCGATTATGTGGTTGGAAGAGCAAATTCACTTGTAGGATTTATCACGCGAAATTGTGCTGGTTTTAGTGATCCTTACGCGTTGCTATCCCTTTATACGGCTCTCGTAAGATCTATACTTGAATATGCAGATGTTATATGGGATCCTAGTTTTAAGACTTTCTCTCCCCGTATTGAGAAAATCCAGAGACGTTTTACGAGATTTATATTTTATAAAATGAAATGGAGTTTCATTCCGGATTATAAAGCTAGATGTTTATTCCTTTGGAATTAAATCTCTTGAATCAAGACGAACTATTCATGGTATAATGCTTGTGAGGGATATTTTATGTTATCATATATGATGTCCTGCCTTACTTTTTAAAATTCCAATTTTTGCACCGTTAAGATCTTTACGTTCCAGAAATTTGCTTTTTGAGCAATATCACAGAACAAGAATTTATTTTATGAACTTCAGACTTAAGAGCGTCCAACACAAGTTGTCTTGAGCTATTCGAAAGGTGGTTTCTTATTAAATGAAGAAGAGATAAATCGATACGAAATGCACGCATTTTCGATAAGAGAGCTTGATGCCAAACTCTATCAAACGCTTTTGAAATATCTAGTGCAATAATTTTACTTTCTCCAAAACGCTGCGCAACTGATCGGTGATATTATATTACCATTAGATCACCGGTTGACCTATTGCTATGAAAAACTTACGCATTGATTTTTCCAGCGTGGAAGAATACCTTTTCGGAACAATAGGAGGAATGTCCTGGCCAGCTGATTTGTGAATGTCAAGATCGTTTAGTACTCTAGCAACTGCACTAGTGCGAAAGAAGATTAGTCCCATAAAATCATTTACGCTTTCAAGTAAAGAAGCAGTCATATCACTCTGTGGCAGCGTGGAATTGACAGCAAACAAATTGGCTTTATCTATCGAGCCAACAACAGGAGTGTCATTGAAGACTAGCGTTGGAACTGAGGATTTTGTAGTGTTTCGTACGTTTTTTACAAATGGCCAAAAATTTTTATTACCTTTGGGACATACATATGTATGTAATAGTATTTTTTTTTGGTAATTTTTGGTCATGTAAAAATTAAGTTCGTCGGATATGAACGTTTTGTTTAGCTCGTTTGTACTTATTCTGGTTTTCCTCAGTAGGGTTGGCTCTAAAACTACGGAAACTTACTTCTTTAACCTTTCGAAAAAGTGTAGATTGTTTTCCCACCATTATAGAGGAATAATTTTAAGCGCTTTTACCATCCATATCACACTTGACGTGGTACGGGGCAAGCTTTTTCTTATCATATAATAAAACGGCAAACATGTTTTTTGTGGTACACTTTTCTCCAAAAGTATTTAACCGATTTCGATAAATTTTATATGGTTGGAAAGCCACAGTTACGGAGATGTGCAGAATATACTTCAGACACGCATTTACACACTGTGGGTCATTTTTGTTTTTGCACTGTCGAACACTTTGCATATTACATAAAATAAAATTTAATAAATTTGAAAACACTGCCAATAATTTAATAATAAATAATAAATAAATTGGCACTCGAATTTTGAGAGCTGGGTCGGCTAGTTTTTATTATTTTACTGAAATTTCAACGTGTTTAATGTCAAGAGGTGTTAATTCACCCTTAATAATAAAGCGTGAATAAAGAAAGAGACAGCTGCTGTCGACAGTGACAGTAATATATTTTCGTATCTCATACCAACTTTAAAAAAGAAATGATTCAATAAAAACCAGAAGAATTTTGTAAGCCAAGGAAGCTGAAGTGTTTTATTCTATTTCAATTAACCTTTTTATTTTCTCAATCCGAGCAAATTATAAGTTAAGAATTTGCATTCATTTAAAACACAACGATTTTTAATAAAAATATATGAAATTTTGTTCAAGTATAATGTTTTTTAGTTTGTTACAGGGTTGCGCCAAATTAATCACTCTATCGGAAGATGTTATAATTTTTTAAAATGGCGTCCTAGATCAATTATATTTGACATTTATGAACTAGACAGCCGCAGAATACAAACAGAAAAGCAATGGAGCCCTATACTCGGCAAAAGTTTGGAATAATTGTATCGATTTCTTTGACTAATAATCGTTCGGTGTCTTTAGCGCAGCGTGAATTTCGACGTCGATTTTCTTATCGTGTCGCGGCAACTGTGCAAACATTTCGCTTGGCTACTCGAACTCGAATTGAACAGACTGGAACCATAGGAGATACTGCAGGCCGTGGCTATCACTAAACTTATCGGAACGAAGAAATACCAACCAGACGGCGGACCATGCAATTGGACATCACCAGACAGACCGTACAGAGAATTTTAGTGAAAGACTTACACATTTTCCCGTTCAAAGTGCAAACAGTACATCAGTTAAACCCTGTTGTCCGTCCGTCGCGTGTGAGTTACTGTCAAGCCAAGAACGAAGAAGACGATTATGTTTCGAAAATTATCATCACGAATCGAATTTCCACTTAAGCGGTCATGTCAATATTAACCAAAATCTTCGTTTCTGAGGCACTGAAAATCCACAAGCGTTGCACGAAGAGCCATTACATCCACTCAAAGCCACTTTGTTGTGCGGCGTTTATGCGGCTCGTATTTTTTTGAAGATACCATCGGCAAAACTTGGATGTGTGGGGCTTGGTGAACATGTGGTTTCAACACAGCACGAGCAACAATAGATATTATGAAGGAAGCATTTCCGGGGCACGCAATCTCCCGTTTTGATGATTTGGCATGGCCAGCAAAACGGCTTTTATTAAACATCCCAGACTTCTTTTTTTGGGTCTACTTAAAATCGTGGCCTAATGCCAACAAGTCTCAGACAATCGCAGGCCTTAAGAAGAATACTCGACAGAATTGCGAACACTTATTACCGAAAATATTGCGAAAAGTCATGGAAAATGCGATAAAACGGGCACAAACGTGTATCAACACTGGCGGCAGCTACTTGACGCATATCATCTATTCAACTCAAAAGAAAATAAAATGCACGACTGGATCGCACGAACTTGCTCTTATGTAAAAGTACTTTGGAATTTAAAATACATTTTATAAATATAAAACATGAATTTAAAATGAAATTGCCGTCTGATTTCTAGAAAAGTATGAATTAATGCAAACAAACTTTAAAAAATCGTTTTATTATTAAATAAATAAATTTTTTATATAAGAAATTTCTTTAAAATTTTTCAAGAAAAAAATGTGCGATGCGAATTTTAAGTATTTAATAATATTGATTTTTGGAAATAATTTCAAAAAATAATCGTTCATAGGTTTTGAAGATATTGATTTTTCAAAAAAAAATTTTTTTTCAAAAAAACCCAACAAATAATTTTTCGAATATTTTTATATACAATATTATTTTAAACTTAGGGGGACTCCTGCTGAAAATTTTTGGTTAAAATCGTTAGAGCCGTTAATGAGAAAATCGAAAATCAAAAAAACGGTTCTATGACAGGTACCCCTAATAACATTTTGCCCCAAAATTTTTGTTGACCAAAATGTAGTCCATATCCATAATATAACACCTAATTTTTTTTATCAAAATCGTTAGAGCCGTTTTCGAGATAAATAAGATTTTGCATTACGGGTGTATGGGGGGTACCGTTAGTTTTAGAGCTAAAAAAAAAATTTCAATTTCCCCTCTAGGGAATCACCGAAGACCCATAACTACCGAGTTTGAAGAAAATAGGTCCAGTGGCTTAGGCTCTAGATCGAGGTACAGACATACAGACAGACAGACAGACAGACGGAATTGCCGGACCCACTTTATTCGTCTTCGCTATCATCGTAATGTCAACTTTGATCAAAATCTCGAGTTCAATTTTTTTTTCCAAATGCAGAACTTGCCCTATAGTACCTATATCGCAAGTAAAAATTGTAAAGGTCCAAATAAAGATTCCAATCACTCAAAATCGTTTTTTTTTATTTCGTAAAAAAGTAATCCAAAAACAAAGTTGGATGATTAATTTTGCGCCACCTTGTATGTATATTTTATCCTGTTTTAATATTTTTAATCTTTTTAAAAGAAATATTGCACAAGCGTTTAATTTGTTTACTGTGGCAACTCTGAACTTTTAGCTTAAATTATATTTCACCAGTCACAATAATTCCGGCTTTTCAAAAGTCGCTGTTTGTGCTAACAAAATAGGGCCATTCATTTAATGAGAATGGAATGAATATACATCTGAATAGGCTGTTCTTAAAGACGCCAGCAAAGTTAGCTTCAAAATTGTTATAGGTTAAAGAACAACATCTAGTTTTTAATGGAGGTCGCATAAATTAACTCTATGAAGTCCAAAAATGTATAAATAATACTCAATCACTGGTTATCTCCTAAATGGTAACTTAAATCAATCTTCAATGGTTAGCAACTTATAAGATTCCACAGTTTTCCAAAAAATCTGATACAATTTGCATGGGAAACCTTTTATAAACCTAAAAAAAGGTTAGCTTATATGTTTAGAGCCCCAAGCAATATACTTTTAATTGTTGTAAGAATTCGAAGCAAGTTCGTTAAAATTGACCCACCCTAATAAACATGTTTTTTAAAAGATAAACAGCTTTAAATAAAATAGATCAAAAGACGCTTAACTTACTTATTTATCACGAAAGCCTGCTTTCCTATAGCTCTCGAGGCAATATAAATGGTCGCACAAAAAAAACTTGACTCAAATGATTTAAATTGATATACCGTCGAATTAAACAAGACGAACACGATAAGGACATCTACATAAATATGTCCACAACACACACGCAAAACACTTGAAAGATATTCGATCTATTCGTAACGTAATCACATTAATTCACTCTTATCTTGGCTTGTCTTCTTGCCAAAACAAGAAACACCAACTAAATAGAGTAGGTGTAGCTACTATACAGACACACACACACACTCACTAGCGCCCTCTTTTGCATTTACACATATGTATTGAAGATATCTTGAGAGGCTTTTTAACTTAATGTTTTTGCTTTTCTTTTTTCTTGGAAACTACAATTTTTTCATTCCTAGAGCAAATAATCCGTTTATTATGATCTACATTCAAAGCATAACGCCCTTGGGATTCGTCCTTTTTTCTCGCTTCTCGGATGGCTTCCTTTATTTTCGCTTTTTTTTATTACTATTATAACTTCATTTCTTTGCACCACATGGTATAAAAATAACTTTTGCAATTCGAGCAAAAAAAAAGAGGACAAACGGGAAGCTTGTCCATGTAGTTGAATGGTATAAGTATCGACAGATAGGTATATATAAAACCAATCCAGAATAATCAAAAGGACACTTCCTTATTAAAATATGCGACAATAACAAAATATGGAATCAAGCAAAGATACACATACACACATTTAAGATGTACCAAATCGCATCTATAAAACTGCAAAGCTGAGCGAGACAACCCGTATAAATTACTTTTTTATATACACAAATAAAAGCATAAGAGCACTCAAAAAGTATACGTTAAAATCCAAATATCAAACAAGTTGGCCTACAGATGGCCTTATTGTACGAACATTACAGTGCTTAAATGCGACCGCTGGAATGTGGATTATATAGCTTTGGATAAAATGTATGTAGTTATACGTTTTCCTACCACAATAGATGTCTAAAAAATTCACGGAATTTATCTTGATCGATGTTTCAATTGGGCGCCATTTAATAGAAACATCAAAACACGTTAGAGGGCTTCGTAGTCGTCATTCCCTATAAGTTAAGCTACACAAAATAAATAACGTCGAGATATTGGCTAACACATCATCCTACATACGCACTCATAACCAGGTTTTCATTAATATTTTTTCATGCGTCTTTGTATCTTTTTAGACACCAAACTCCACTAGCTCCGTCGCAGCGCCCACCAGACGGAAAACTTGATTTTTGGCGATAAACAAACAAACACAAAAAGCAAAACAAACTTCTGTTTACAAATCACGGGCCCAATCCGGCATTGCATCTATCGAAAACAAAGAGATGAGGGAGAGCGAGAGAGAAAGACTGTTTTATAAATACGGTTATCAATTAAGTAACGAAGAAAGATTCAAATATTTTGGGATTTTTTTGTTGTTGTCTAAATATTTCACACGGAATTCGGGTTTTTTTTTTGCAGGTTGCAGCGCGAGCAGCGTCCGGTTTACTTAAAAGACAGAGAAAGAGAGTTTTCTCATAAGAGAAGCACTTTATTTGTTCAGCGGAAGAGCGAGAGAGAGAGAGGAAAACGTCGACTTTTAAAAGTATCTTTAAGATAGCTTTAACAATTTGGTTGCTGTAGATATAATTGGGGGACACCTTGAGTGGTTTTATTCAAAACCAAAACACAAACGAAATAACACTTTGTAGACACTTGTTTGGGCTTTTAACGGCGCGATATAATCTCTATCTCTGTCCAACGCGAGCAACAACGATCCAACGAGTTGAACAGTCACCGAACGTCTGTTTGAGTCTGGCCACGGTCGATATTCGAACCCAACCGTCGTCGTCGTCATCGCCATCGTCGCCGCCGTCGTTGGTCGTTGAAGTGGAGTTGTTGTGGTAAGAGCACTGGAGGAATCTTCTATATCTCTGGGGCTACATGGTCTTTTGGTCTTTTTTTCCATCGCATCTATAATGCCAAAGAACAACGAAGACCCAACGAAGAAGAAATCAACTACAAAGGTATAGGAATTATAAAAATACAAAAACAACAACAACATCGACATCGACATCAAAAAAATAAAACACTATACCAAAGCCAATCCGCTTTATTGGATTCTGGAATTGGATGCAGTTCAAACCAGGGCACGAGGTGAGGTGCGGATACGATGCCTGCCTGCCCTGCGATGGGATGGTGTATCCGCAAAAAGAGCCTACTCAGGTTACGTTTAACGATGATGATGGTGGATGGGTATTGGGCCAGCCCGGCACTTCTCCCTTTTTCGATTTACAATCCCTTTGTGGTTTAATTTGGTAAAGAAATTGGCAAGAACCGCATTGTGCACAGAGAGTGCCTTTTTTGTGGGATTCCTGACCTGGCGTATGCGGCATGGCGCGGTGGTTTTGGATGCTTTTTTTCGTTGTTGTTATTCTTGTTGGTTGTTTCATGTTTGTTACCTACGCGCGCAAACGAGTTGTGTACCTACATTTTTGGCCCGCAATGGAAGCACGAATCTCATAAATTTCGCATTCCAGTTGAGGTTCACATGGCTCCTATTTTCATTTGTGTTCAGTTGTTGTTTTTGTTTTTGTGTGTTTCTGTTGATGCCCACCGGAGTGGTGGTGGTGGCGATATAGCTTCAAGCTGAAGTTGGTTGAAGGGGCTGCTACTCTCAGAACCGGATTTAAGATTGTTTATCAAATATATTCAAAGTGGGGTTGGGGAGCCATTTAACGAAAGAAATTCTCTCTTAACACACCTAAGCTCTTTGAAATGTTGGGTCTGGATATATCTTCCTTATAGGTACATGTGTATATCCATGCGTAGGAAGCAACAAAACTGTTTTAATTATTTTGTAAGAACTGGAAGCTGTATGGATGGTATAAACTTAGATGAAGCAGTTTTTGGACTTTCCTGGTTTGAATATATGGTTGGTGTTTATTAAAAGTGTTTAAAAAAGCTTTGGAGGCTTGTAAGTTCAAATGTGCCTTAAAAGCTTTATTAAAATTGGTGAGCCTTATATTCAATGACAAACTGAAAAGGAACCTTATTTGTGAACGAATATTAAACAAATTTAAACAAAAGACAGGTTTGCTTACGGGTTTATTGTGGAAAACAAAAGAGTAGGTTCGAGATACAATGAAATGCACCAAGTTTGCTTGAGAATCTGTAACTCTTTACATCCACCCTAAACACTGCTAAACCGATTTTTTTCAAACTTGGAATTAATTTATTTTCCGTTGAGGGAACTTTTAAAATTTGGTTAGGCATTAATAACGGTATATCGGCTTCTAACAAGCTTTGAGGAAAAACATACCTTATGGCTTCTTCTAATGGTAATACCTAATCTTTTTAATTTTATAAGTATTCCAAATCTTTAAGCCTTGTATACGCAAATCGATCTGAATTTAAGTCCCTATAGGAAATTCTTTACAAAGTTATGCCAAACTTAAATTTACGAAGCATTTTAGCCAAAAGGTACGTGACTCCAGCTAAAAAATCGAGGTTAATTCCGATAGAATCTTTTAATCTTCAACTTAATGTGTAAATTAAAATTGAAAACGAGAAATATTTCGGGGTAATTTATCACAGCAACAGTGTAGAGTCTATTTCATTTGATTAAATTTACTTGAAATCTTGGAAACAATGTTTTTGAACTATGTGCCGTTTTCTGTGACATTATTCTTCACAATGATCTTATCGAAATTAAGAATTAACAATCGATTTTAGCTTTATTTGTGGAAAATAAGTGAGATAGGCGTTTCTACTTGGTTTTACCAATAAAATGCATAAAATAAGAGCAAGACAAAGAATACGCCAGCTGATTTCTCTAAATCAATGGTCGCGTTCGGGTACGTATCCAAAGGTATCTGGATTTGTTGGTGTTGTTGTAATCCCATAGGAAAAAACAACTGATTAACGAAACAGCTGATGTCAAGCAGAAATCTAAAGCTATCCAAAAATTTTTGGTATAAGCCTAGTATACAGTTCTTCTAAAAAAAAAAAACCAATGTATTTCTTATGGGAGAGTTTTTTCCCGAAAAAAAACTTTTTTCATTTCACCAAACTGTAAACCAAAATCGAAAAAAAAATGTATACTCACCACGATTTTTTTTTCACGCAAAACAATGTGCATCCCATTGTTTTGACGGAAAAAATTTACAGAAATTTTTTCATGAGAAAAAAATTTTTTTTTCACCACTAATTTTTTTTTTCTTCAAAAAGAACAACTGTATACTAGGCTATACTAAACTATCCAAGGGGAATTTTGAAGAACAGCTGACATTTCAGCTGATCTATTTTCTTTTGTGTCGAGTACAGGGTTGGCCGAACTGTAACTTTTTAACATTTGTTACGTCTAGTACTAATTTAGAAAAGTAAAGTTTGTTGCATTAAAGATCTCATTCGGATCCTACAGCAAAGCTTTTATTCTTTGAACTTCAGATTGTATTAAACTCAAATTCTTTTAGGGTTTTCATGGAAATATGAAATGATCTTAAGTCTTAAACATGACTTGTTATGGAATTATATGGACATATTTAGAGCTGAGTTTTCAGAAAAGGATTCTTTTAAGACTATAAGCTTATATAATCTTATTGCAAGAAGAGAAAATAGTTTAGCTATAAGATTTAAGTAGTTTTAAGCTGCAAGTGTTTACCTCTTAAAATAAAAATGTTATGAAACCCAGTTCAGTTTCATAACAAGATATTAATACTTAGGTATAACAATAGACATTAGCCGTGTTTTTTTGGAAAAGTTATCCGTAGTACAATAGGATTTTATATGAAAAACAAATACAACATCCGCAGTAGGATCACTGCCGATACTCGAATAAACGTCAAATCTCTATCCGCAGCAGGATTTCACTTCTCCTTTTATCGGCAGTGATCCTACTGCGGATGTTGTATTTGTTATTCATATAAAATCCTACTGTACATTTAACCCACTCTAAATCAATTTTAGAATGGGAGTCGACTCTAAATATTAAGTATAAAACGAGAACTGACTTTTTGTTAATTTTAAAGGACATAAACTATACTTTAACAACGTTAAAGAGCTCGTCTTACTTTAACAGCCACAAATAGCTAGTTTATCTTTTAAAAGTATACTTTATCCATATTGACAATGTATGTACATTTCATACCAAAGCAAATGGAAGGAAAAATGTTTACTGATGTTTTATTAGATTTTTTAAAGATGTTCTTTGTAAATAGACTTAATCACTGAATATTATAAATTCAAAACAATCGTACGAAAGTGCTCTACAATTAAAAAATCTGTAGATACAAATGTACATATCTTATGTATGCACGCGCGCCGCCGAGACGTGTATATAGCTAAATGAATCTGCACCTTACAACACCAAATTGAGTTTTTTATGCTGTGAATTTGCGATTTATACTTTATTTTTATCTAAAATAATGTAAATAACTTATAAACAATCAAAATCTGTACCGATGTAGTATATTAAATGAACTTTTTTCGGCGAAAAATTATTTGGTTTGAAGTTGTCTGTTCTTTTTACTTTTTTTTTGTTTTTGTAGTTGTGTGAGTTATGCATCTGTCAAATTAAGGGTTGTTCAACGCAAATTTGCTTAGGTTCTGTTGTAAAACCCACATTAGTTAGAAGAGTTGTCTAACGTGATTAAAATTATGAAAAAGTTAGACAAAGTCTCTAAGCTAAACGACTGCGTTAAGTAGAGCCGGTTTAATTGCTTAAACGAGAACTCTTTAAAATTTTGCGCCAATGCAAAACTAACAGCGTATGCAGATGATCTAGGATTGTTATATATGTTAGTCCTTTTCACATGAAGTTTTGATTGAGCTAGTAAAATATAATAATTTCAAACTATAATTAGGTATATTTTGAAAAGTTAAAATTGTTGTTATTGTGATTTGAAACACAAAAGAAAAAGCATCATTATGAATAGTAACATGAAATTCTTATATTTAAATAGGCTAGCTGACATAGTTTGAATCAAAACATTGATACCTATGTACCTTTTCATTAGTTTGGTAATAAAGTCCACTATTGCCTTTAAATTTTGTATAAACATATACAGCCGTATTTATTACCAAAAAGTAAGAATCTATTACATTTAGCTTTCATAACACTCAGCTGTTTATCAAAAAACAAAAAAAAAACATCTTGTCTGTCTATCGAATTTAATAAACAAAAACAAAACTACCAAAAGCTAAAAGAATTCCAACAATTAACTTTGATTCATCAGATAAAGTATGTTATTAGGTGTGTTTTTTTCTCAAAGCTATGGCCAAGCATAGACCTAAAACGGTCAAAAGGTTTGATCTCCCTGAGCAGACAAAATATAAGCTCTACAATAGGAGTTATAACAGGACACTGCCTCATAGGTAGACATGCTTTGAGGCTAGGAGTCTACACAAATGACTTCTGTAGAAGCTGCATGGACGAGGAGGAAGAGGAAACAGTCCAACACCTTCTATGTACATGTCCAGCACTCTCCAATAGAAGGAATAATTATCTCGGTAATCCCTTCTTCGATAATACCAGTGAACTGGCAACAATCGACACAAAATGTCTCTCTAACTTTATTAAAAGCACGAAATGGTTTGTTTAAATTCATTACTCTCCCATGAGTAACCTCTTTAGTGGTATCACAACGGACCCTTGAGGTCTAAGTGAGTCAACAACAGCTAGACAGCCACTCCAACCCAACCTAACCTAACCTATCCGTAGTGAAGTAAGATTTTATACGTATTACAAATACAAAGTCTTCACTGCCGATAAAAGTAGAAGTAGGATCCAACTGCGGATAGAATGTTGACGTTTGCTCGAGTCTCGAATACAAATGTTGGTACAATTGAAAACTCTTTTGTATCTCGAAGGCATGTTCGTAGAGTACGAAAAGTAGTTTGTTGTTTAGCATTTTCCATTCAGAGTTTAAGTTTTTTTTTTTTATAAGAAAAATGCTGCATTTTGTATCGTGTTGGTGTCGAACTCTTATAGAAAGCTGTTTAATAACTAACGCGTTTTTGTAGGAGCGAAATGTTGTGGTCAGCTGTTATACTTTAGTTAAATAGCGACATTTAAGAGTTACTAACGCGACAAAGCCTTCTTATGAAAAAAGCTGTTGAGAAATCCAAAACTAACTAAAGTCTTCGAACAGATCCCTTGACTTTTGTGGTGGTGATAATTGTCAACAAAAAAAAAATTCACAAACAAAACTTCTGCTTTATGAAGAATGGCTGGTGAACAGAAAAAGTAAATACAAAATGATTTAAATTGAAATTCATAAATAAAAACCTCCATATATATTTTAAGAAACATGAAAATTACTTGGCAAAAAGTTATTGGTAGTTTTTGTTTTTCAATGAAATATTTGACAACTAGTCAGTGGTACCAACTTTAAAGTAGAAAAATCGCACAACTGCGGATACGTTTTTTTGGGAAATCCTACTTCACTACGGATAATTTTCCCAAAAAAACACACCTATTATCTGTAGCACAATACTGGAAATAAGATTGCTATTCGTTTCATTATAGCTGGAATACTCAGACAAGTTCTTGAGGCAGGCGCGGATCCAGGATTTCGTTCAGGGGGGGGGGGGGGGGGGCAATTTTCGTGATATTGCTTAACTTAAAAAAAAAGTCCATTTCTCTGCATTTCTGTCTTAAAATATTAAAAAGGTATAAACATAATCGAATATAAAAATAACAAATTATTAAATTGAATTAAGGAAAGCATGTGCAGGTACATATATAGGTCGTATGTAAATAACTATTAAATAGTAAATCAAACATCTTCGTTTACATTACTTTAGCCTCTTTCAATAATGCTCTGTATGCATGTCTTAGGTTCGTATTCACCGAGCGCTCCTAAACGGCTCTTAACTTTACGAGGCTCTTAACTTGAAATTTCTGTGCGGTATTCACCAACCACTCGCAAGTGTTTTTCGAAGTTCGAAAATGTAAGCAAATGGATACTCTTCTACTTGGCATTGCTCACATGGATTCGAGTCAAATGCGTGCGTGGCACACGCACAAGCGAACAAATTTTCGAAGAGAGCGCTCGTAAGTTAGGAGTGGTCGGGACCACTCCTAACTTTTAAGAGCGCTCGTAGATCTTCACTAATATTGCTTGGTGAATACGTTTATGAGCTTCTTAAGTTATGAGCGCTCGGTGAATACCGGCCTTAAAGTATTAAATAGGAACTCGTACGTATTAAAAAAAATGAATTAATAAATTTAAATGAAGGAATTATAGTGTTGTACATGATATACATAGTTCTTAAATACTTAATTCTAATATTTTTGTGTGGCCGGTTTTTGAAAACGGTTTTTTAACAGTTTTGAAAAAAAAATTGAAATTTTTTTAAAAATCCAAAATTTTTTTTTTGAAAATTTGAATACACAATTCTATTTAAATTTTTTGGGAGCTTACGCAAACAAAAAAGGATCAAAATCGGTCATACCGTTTTTGAGAAAATCAAAAACAAAACAATGGTTCTTTGGGGGGTACCCTCTATAACCATTTTTCGGAAAATTTTTTTCAACTAGTACCTAGCTTAAACTAAATAAAATTTTTTTGTATCTTTTTTTTTAGATCCGTAGAACAGTTTTTGAGAAAAAAAAATTTACAAAATTTCGAAAAAAATTCGTATGGCAGGTACTGTTATTTTTGGTCTTAAAAAAAAGGGGGGAAAAATTAAAAATGATAAATGTTTAGGCTGTAGTCGAACCGACAGACAGACAGAATTGCGAGACCCACTTTTATAGTCTTCGCTATCATCGTAATGTTAACTTTGATCAAAATCTCGAGTTCGATTTTTTTTACGAATGCATAACTTGCCGCACGAACTTGCTCCTATGTTAATACTAGGAATTTTAAAAACGAATGTTACTAAAAAAAACTGTTCATAAGGATAAAATTATCATCATTTTTTAAATTCTCTTAGTAGTAAGAGACAAAAACAGAATGCTATGCAAATATGAATTTATGCAAGAACAAAAATTATACATAAGTCTAGTCTAGTAGTGGTTTCTTAATAAAATAAGGTTTTATATAAAAATTTTTTAAAATATTAAAAAAAAACAAATTATTACGTCAACATTAGGTTTTTATTACTGTACGAATGAAAATTAAATTTCCAAAAAAAAATATTTACCCATTTTTGAGATATCGAATTTTCCAAAAAAAATTATTTTTTTTTTTTCAAAATTCAAAAAATATTTTTTTTTTAAGTTTTGAAATGCAATGTTTCTTAAAGCTTTTAGAAGCATCTCTATAAAAAATTTCATTAAAATCCATTATGTCCATAATGAGAAATTCAAAATTTTCAAAAATCGTTCTATGGTAGGTACAGTGACTAATGTCTTGTTTTCAAAATATTTTGTATTAAATTATAGACCTTAAAAATTAATCGAAAGACTAAAACTTTAAGCAAAATTCTCGGAACCGTTTTCGAGAAAAATACGATTTTCGAAAACCATTTTTTAACATTTGTATGGATGGTACCGTTATTTTAAAGTAAAATTATTTTTTTTTTCTCATATCTTGTAGATTATTTTGAGAAACTTTTATTTATTAAGTTTTAAGAAAATCGAGCATGGGGTTTTCGAAATATTGAGTTTTCAAAAAATAATTTCGAATTTTTTTTTTTTGAAAATTTGAATACACAATAATATTGAAACTGTTGGGGAGCCTTTACATTAAAAAAATTATCAAAATCGGTTGTACCGTTTTTGAGAAAATCAAAAACAAAAAAATGGTTCCAGGGGGGGTACCAAAAATAATAATTTTTTGGAATTTTTGTTTCATTCATTACCTAGGTTTAACTAAATGAAATCTTATGAATTTTTTTTTTAAATCTGTAGGACAGTTTTTGATAAAAAAAAATATTTATAAAATTTCGAAAAAAAAATCGGATGGCAGGTACCGTTATTTTTGGTCCTAAAAAATCAAATCAAAAAACACCCGGGGGAAAAAAAATAAAACCCATATCTGGGTAAGACACCCAGTGACCGACACCCTTAAGAGAAATTTTGAGTTTGCAAATTCATAACTTTCCTTTCGCTGGATCGATTTTAATGATTTTTGTTTATTATTATAACTGTTAATAATTTCTCTTACAATATTAAAGAAATAAGTATGTACGAAATTCAAAAAATAAATAAAACACGTAAAAGCTTACCAGTTTTTTAGTTACGGACACCTTTTTTTCAGTAACCGACACCCGTCAAATACTAGTTACGGACACCCTTTTTCTGTAGCTTTTCACCCTAAACTGTAAGAGGAATTTTCGGCAACAAGCTTACATAAGCTCGTCAAACGTTAAAATCGAATAATTAAAAGTTTTAATTCGACATTTCAATTGACAATTGGGAATATCATGAATCCTGACTCATAAAAACTTGTGGTTCGTTAAAAATGTATGCGAAAACTTCTGTTTTAAATTTGTTTTTCACCAAAACCGATACCGAAATAAAAAGAGAATTAAATATATATGGAAGGTTTTTCAAAGTACTATAATTTTTGTCTAATATATAAGATAATTAAATATTAATACGCACAAAAACAAAAAGATACATCTACGTATGTATACAAAAAATTCATTTAATTACAAACCCTTAATGCGGGGATATTATACATATGTATGTATGTATATAAAATCTTTTTATGCAGTAGGTAGGTACTTATAAAGTTATGAATAAAATGAAGATAAATTATTATTTAAATAAAAACAAGCAAACAAAAATGTTAAGGCACTTAAACTGTTCAACAAGTAATTGCAATTAAAAAAATAATATAATTTGAATGTTAGTTATAGTTAGTTACTGAATTAAAAATATTTATATAAATATTGTAATTAATCAATACGTTAATATCACTAGTAAAGTAATCTATCTTAAAGATGGGCAAAGAAAAGTGCTAATGTATTTTTCTGTTTTTGTACCATGGAAGTTTCTGAAAGTAAACGTTTTTTTTTTAACTTGTATTTTACAAATCTTCTTCTTAAACTAATTTTGCCCAGGCATTTTGTAATAAATTCCTGAAAAATGTGGCTTTATAGCAATATAAAAAGCGGTTTGTAAATAATGAAAGGAAACAAGAAATACAAAAACGATAGTGTCCGTAACTAACATCCTCAAAAACCTCTAATCGCGCCAGTAATAGACACCCCTGTCGGTCACTGAATTTATTGAACATTACATTTTAGTTATGAACACCCCACGTTAAATTAAGTTATTTTATTATTTTAATAAAAAAAAGTTAACAAATAGATCCACTAATTATTGTTTTGAAATAATGTACACAGTCCCATATATAAGAAACACGGATAAATTAATAAAATACTGATTTATACTCAAGTGTTTCTTAAGGAATTCACAAGTTTTCTTTGATTTACAGAGGTTCTCAACTTACATCTTTTATTACACGTCAACGATTGACTACAAAATATCAATTGAAGTCTTTTGTTATGACATTTGCACGTCTAAACACGTTAAAAATAGCCTTCGCAGTATCCAGCAGCAGGAAACCTTAATAAAATGAAAAAAACAGTCACAGGTGACCATTACTGAAAGGGGGTCGGTCACTAGGTAGTTTACCCTACCAAGTTTAAAGAAAATCGGCCGAGCCGTTTAGCTGCAATCGAACGGACAGACAGACAGACAGACAGACAGAATTGCGAGACCCACTTTTTTGGTCTTCGCTATCATCGTAATGTCAACTTTGATCAAAATCTCGAGTTCGATTTTTTTTACGAATGCATAACTTGCCTTATAGTACCGATAAGTCGCAAGTAAAAATTAAATAGGTATTCGATGATTTTAACTTTATTATATATAGATGCTATATTCGATTACAATTTGCAAAATCGTTGTTTTAACCTACATACAGTGAATCTAATTAATATTCGTTTTTTGACTTAAATATTTTCAAAATGGAGTAACTTGTCTAAAAACAAATGGATTGTAACCATTTATTTTTACTTGAAAGCTTATTGTGACCTCTAGTCCAAATGCGTTTCGCCCAGGTACGACAGTTGGGCTCATCAGTTAGATGCTGTCGTACCCTTCTAAGACGCAATATGTTAGTCGATGATTATCAACACAAATAAAATTTACAGCAGGAACGCAATGTAAATTATATTAATCTAGGGGAATTTGTTCAAATTCAAACACCTAGAAAATGACGCCCGTGGTCTGGCTGATGTAAGACGAAGAAGAAGTTAAAACAAAAAATATAAAAAAATTTTATATAGTTTTTGTTTTTGTTTTTCGTGGACTATATTGAATAAATCAATTGAAAGCTTATTGTGACCTCTAGTCCAAATGCGTTTCGCCCAGGTACGACAGTTGGGCTCATCAGTTAGATGCTGTCGTACCCTTCTAAGACGCAATATGTTAGTCGATGATTATCAACACAAATAAAATTTACAGCAGGAGCGCAATGTAAATTATATTAATCTAGGGGAATTTGTTCAAATTCAGACACCTAGAAAATAACGCCCGTGGTCTGGCTGATGTAAGACGAAGAAGAAGTTAAAACAAAAAATATAAAAAAATTTTATATAGTTTTTATTTTTGTTTTTCGTGGACTATATTGAATAAATCAATTGAAAGCTTATTGTGACCTCTAGTCCAAATGCGTTTCGCCCAGGTACGACAGTTGGGCTCATCAGTTAATTTCAGTTTGAAACTACAACTGTGACAGTTTTAGTATTTGAATTTCATTTAATTTTTTTTTTAAATTTGCAAAAGCAAACGCAATGGGCCGTAAGGGAAAAAAATTCTTCCCTTGAGAAGAGGAAATTAGTAACTAACCATCTGAAGAGAAAACTTTAGGCAGAGCCCCGAAAAATTGGGTATTTCGCGGTCCTTTAAATTTTACCATCACAATGATCTCAACATAAAGCCCATATTGTCTGCGATGGCTGCTGTACAACTGTCCAAAAGTCATTGCACTATCTCCAGACCTCAACCCGATTGAAAACCTGTGGGATGAACTGGATCGACGTGTGAGGGAGAATCCTGCTTCTTCCACAAATGATTTAAAAGCAACACTGCAACAAGAATGGTAAAAAATATGCCCAGAATACCTACAAACAATTGGGACAAATATGCCAAGACGTTTAACTGGAGTGGTAAATAATAAAGGATACGCCACTAAATATTAATGTTACTACTAACAAATTATATAAAAACTTAAAAAAAAAAACGAATATTAATAGAGTGTTTATTTCTTAACTATGATCATTTTATTTGTATATTTTTTAACTTTTTTGTCTTAAAATGGTTTTTGGTTATGTTTCTAACTCTTTTCCAATGATGCAAATATATTAGTTTATAGGTAGTCTTTGAGAAAAATATTAAATAGAAAACCGAATATTAATGGCAGTCACTGTAGCTTCATACGAAAACAGCTTTTACATCATACTAATTCAATTCCTACTCCCTAAATTGCATTTTTTATAAGTTTAAAACCACGTCCAGATCAATACAACTTTATTTTATAGAGATATAAATACAATTCAAAAATATCAAGATACGTTTCTGAGTCGTCTCCCTTCCAAGATTCTCAGTTTCTTACAAAAAATGCCTTGGTGTTGTTACTTTGGTCTCAAAGTCAATGTGCTGTGGTTGTTATTGATCAAGTGTAAAGCGAAATTATATTTTGTATCTTGTTTTGGGTCTATGAATCTGTCAAAAATGTTCTGCCTGTTTACTCACCAAAAATCCAGATTTATTTTTGCGTAATGTGCCGGCTGTGCGTAAATTTAATATAACTGAAGTTGTTGTATTAGTATTAGATAACATCACCTGTGTTTTCATAAGTGGTTACTACAATATTAGGCTATCCAGTTCCAGATAACTTTGAATACAAATTTTAACGCATCCAACGTTTTGATACGATCGACTTTTATCAAATTAATCGAGCGTTGACCAATATGGGCCTAAATTAATACTTAGGAAGAGATATATACATATGTACACTGAAACTTCATCTTAGATCTAACGGGTGATTTTTTAAGAGCTTGAGAACTTTTTTAAAAAAAAAACGCATAAAATTTGCAAAATCTCATCGATTCTTTATTTGAAACATTAGATTGGTCCATGACATTTACTTTTTGAAGATAATTTCATTTAAATGTTGACCGCGGCTGCGTCTTAGGTGGTCCATTCGGAAAGTCCAATTTTGGGTAACTTTTTCGAGCATTTCGGCCGGAATAGCCCGAATTTCTTCGGAAATGTTGTCTTCCAAAGCTGGAATAGTTGCTGGCTTATTTGTGTAGACTTTAGACTTGACGTAGCCCCACAAGAAATAGTCTAAAGGCGTCAAATCGCATGATCTTGGTGGCCAACTTACCGGTCCATTCCTTGAGATGAATTGTTCTCCGAAGTTTTCCCTCAAAATGGCTATAGAATCGCGAGCTGTGTGGCATGTAGCGCCATCTTGTTGAAACCACATGTCAACCAAGTTCAGTTCTTCCATTTTTGGCAACAAAAAGTTTGTTAGCATTGAACGATAGCGATCGCCATTCACCGTAACGTTGCGTCCAACAGCATCTTTGAAAAAATACGGTCCAATGATTCCACCAGCGTACAAACCACACCAAACAGTGCATTTTTCGGGATGCATGGGCAGTTCTTGAACGGCTTCTGGTTGCTCTTCACTCCAAATGCGGCAATTTTGCTTATTTACGTAGCCATTCAACCAGAAATGAGCCTCATCGCTGAACAAAATTTGTCGATAAAAAAGCGGATTTTCTGCCAACTTTTCTAGGGCCCATTCACTGAAAATTCGACGTTGTGGCAGATCGTTCGGCTTCAGTTCTTGCACGAGCTGTATTTTATACGGTTCTTCAGCAACACTCTCAGAAACAGACGCAATATTCTCTTCTGTACGCACTGTACGCATTCGTGTGGTTGGTTTAATGTCCAATAAAGTAAACTGAGTACGAAACTTGGTCACAATCGCATTAATTGTTTGCTCACTTGGTCGATTATGTAGACCATAAATCGGACGTAAAGCGCGAAACACATTTCGAACCGAACACTGATTTTGGTAATAAAATTCAATGATTTGCAAGCGTTGCTCGTTAGTAAGTCTATTCATGATGAAATGTCAAAGCATACTGAGCATCTTTCTCTTTGACACCATGTCTGAAATCCCGCGTGATCTGTCAAATACTAATGCATGAAAATCCTAACCTCAAAAAAATCACCCGTTATAACAGCACTTTTAAATTTTTTTTTTGTCGTTTTATGAAGCTTCATTTTCAATTTGTTACTAACCATACAAGACGTTTGTTGATGAAATAATCATTTTTTGATTCTGAGTTATGGCGAAGGTGTAAAGCCCACAAATGTATTCAATTTCAAAGTTGAATTGCACTTTTATCCAAAACTCCCTTCATCCAGTTATTCCAATATTCTTCCAGAAATGATCAATCTTCTTCCGAAAAGACCTAACTATACCCTTCACTGAGCTTCCCAATTAGAACCGTTTTGGCTTCTCATATCCTAATCCCTGAATTCCAATTTCATAAATAAAACCAATTTTTCTATGAGTCAACTCAAGCGACACAATTTATTTTACAAAAAGAATTTCTGCAACTCCACATGGAAGTTAACAACTCGGTCTTCTCCAATGAAAGACCATAGAAAAAAAAAGAAAAAGGCGGGTAGCCACAATTGCAGTCGTCTACTTCAACTTCTTCTTGGGGCGGAGATTGTTGGTGTGTCCACACTTCTTCTTGCGGCAATTTGTGGCTCTTGGGTGCAATCTAGCGTAGCACTTGCGGCAAATCATCTTGTCGCAGTTATACTTTTGGGCCAAAATACGTAGAGATGGTTCAATGATACCACCACGCAGACGAAGGACCAAGTGAAGGGTGGATTCCTTCTGGATGTTGTAGTCGGACAGAGTGCGACCATCTTCCAATTGTTTTCCGGCGAAGATCAAACGCTGTTGGTCTGGGGGGATTCCCTCCTTGTCCTGAATCTTAGCTTTGACATTTTCGATTGTGTCAGAGGGTTCAACCTCCAAGGTAATCGTTTTTCCGGTAAGTGTCTTAACGAAGATCTGCATTTTGGATTTGTTTCTGCAATTGAAGGAAAAACAATTTTAATATTAATTGACGATTTCACAAGTGACGTGTTTCACACGAATTCAGAGGTTAGAAACAAAGCGTTCACAATTTTCGGCTAAAATTCACATTTTTCTTTGATAATTATGTATAAAATCGTATAGATTCTACTTTAAAGCTTTTGAATTAACAAATTAAAGCATATTTTACGTTTTTTAGCACTTTTTTAACAATTTTTCTTAAGCTCACCTTTAAAACGTGCACCAAATGCCAATCACAAGTTGAAAAGAAGTTTTCCAAGATGGCGGGAAATTTTTATCACCGAACTGCCATAGTGCCATTTTTGTATATGGACAGCACTGCCAACGTTGATTTGGAAATGTTATCGATAAATGGGATTTTTTTTCTAAATATATCGAAATGACATACAAATGCGAAACCTCGATTTTCATTCCGATTTGCTTACTAGGATGGGTATATCATAATCTGTTGCCCGATGAGAAAACTTAAACATGTGTAAAAATCAAAAATCAAAGACTGCTTTTGCGATTGTTAAGCACCAAGGCGAAAGACGTATGAAGAGGCGGGGTGAAGAAATTGCTGAGGTTGGTAAAATTGCAGATTTAGGCTAGGCGCGCACATTCATTTTTTAGTTTCGCAACTGCTTGGTTTGAGCAACTAAAGATTTTGTGTAACATATAAAATTATATGCACCTGGGCGAACATTCAACCAAATACTTCATCTGTTTTCTATAAGCAACCAAACATTTATACAACTAGCAGCCCGATTCTGGCGTTGTGAGGACTCACAAGCTCTTGTGAGGTTGATTTCTTGTGACGTTATTGTGATCGATAACATTTTTGGTGTTCTCAGACAATCCTCACAACAAATTCACCACAGTAAACTGAATCTCAACAGCTGATTACAAAATAAAAAAAAAAACAATTATCGAATTCAAGAGGAAACCAAGAAACAAATAAAATAATGGAAGGTAATTTTGTACTTTTAAAGAAAAAAAAAGACGATTTATAAATAAATATTGATTAAATATTTTAGTAGGAGAATGTCAGGGTTCCAAGCGATATTATTTTGAAGAGCAAAAGGATCATTAATGTCTCTTAAGGATCTTAGAAGGCATCTATGCTGCAGTCTAATTAATAGGTTTGTTCGTTGAGCCCTGAAGTCACCCTGGGGTCGCCCTAAATCGTTTTTTGAAAAACCTGAAGTCACACTGGTGAGCAAATTCTGTGTTTTTTGAGACCTGGGGTCGCCCTGAACTCGCCATGAAGTAGATCTAGGTATTTTGCTGGGGCGAGTTCAGGTAAAGAATAAACTGTCAAAAGTCATATGATATTTCATATGTATTTCTTTTGTTGTCGTTTGGCGATTCGCATCTTGCATGTTATTGCTTGTTTTTGCAATTAAATGTTTGTTGTACTCATCAGATGAAACATTCAGCAACAACGCGAAATTGTTTTCGTTCATTTTTAAAACTAATTTATAAAAAATTTAAAGTTTTATCAGATCACAAAATTATTTCGTCTTGCTTTTAGTTGTCAACAAAACAGTTGATAGCCCTTGGGTGTTTTTTGAAAACCGAAAACCCCAGTTTTTGTTGACAACTCTGAGGGTTGTCAAGAAAACCTGGGTCAACCCTGGGTAAAGTTCAACGAACAAACCTAATATGATAAGTTCCTCCAGTTGATCCGCTATATTTCCAATGTGATTGTATTTTGTGAATACGTGAATGCAAATGTGAGATGGTAAATGTGTGTCGATATACTCGTATAATTATAATTTTCACTGAAAGAAAAAAGTTGGTGCGATGCGTTAATAACATTAGATATGCAGAATTGCGTGCATCCTTCATTAGATTTGAATGTGAAATTGGTGAGTTGTCCATCTAGTGGACGATGTGCATAAACAAACAAACATGTTATCTTATCGGTATGATATCGAAAATGTCTTACAACACATCTCTGCCTAGATAAATTTCCCTTCGTCGTCAAAACCAGAACTAACTTCACATCATTTCACTAACATGTGATTTGACATTTAAATACTCCTGCTATCTCCCTCTTACACATATAACAATTCAACTCTTCATTAATTTTCTTCATATCGTTTTAAAGTGTAGATTTGTAAAGTGGTTCTACACGAAAAATATATAAAATTCATAGAATTAATTAGCGGAATACAAAACTTAATTCATTCCCATTATTATATTCAAAGTCAAGTTAAGTTTGGTTCGAAAAAAATGTCTATAAACTAAATCCGAAAGAAGCACAAATAATTTTTTTTTCGCAAGAATCTTTCGCGATAAGAAATTCGAATAGAATGCCGCAGGCCGAAGAAAATAACACATCAGACCAGGTAATGTTCTAAATTAAACCGATTGATTAACCAGATCACGTAAAATGTGTGTTTTTATTTGGAAATAGGTTGCAGCGCCTGCAGCAACGGCCGATGGCGGTGTCCAACCCGCAGGAGCGGAAGAGGGAGCCGAAAACCCGCGACAGCCTTCGAAATTGGAGTCGTTTTTCGCAGTAACCAAGTCATTGATATTGCGTGCCCTCATTATTTACTTCATTACGTCATTCTTTCGACGACCATCACCGACCAATGAAACTGCGGACAAGGCAACTACTGCTGCCGCTGCTGGACCTAAAGTTAATGCCTGGAATTTATTCGAAAACGGAACTCTCTTCGATCTCCACGTGTATCTGTCTGAGAGTTTCGATGATGTGAACTTTGGCAACCCCGCCAACCTTATATGGCTCCAGGAAGGTCTTACCTACGGCGACTGGAGCTCGGGACCCAATAGCGACGGAACTTACACTCACAGTCTGACCATAAAAGCCTCAGAAAAATTGATGAACAACGGTTCCATTTACTTGCATTCCTATGCGACGCGTGCCGGCGAAAGCCCGAATCCCAAGAGTCAGTACTACGCCAAGAATTACATGGGCTACACCCGCAAGATGCTCAACAAGTTCAAGAAAATCCGCGTCAATCGCAACTACAATCTTTTGGCTGGCGAGAAAGAGAAGCCTCCCACACATGTGGAACTGATTAAGGACACCATTGTGTCCCACTGGCATCCAAATTTAACCCTTAACATGGTGACAGATCAGACGAACTGGGCTCAAGGATCGATTCCACCTCCACTCGATGAATACGTTCAATTCATCGAAAACGGCCGCACCTACCTCCCGATTCTCTTCATCAACGACTACTGGAACCTTCAGAGGGAGTATACCCCTATAAATGAGACTACCCCCGAGCTAGAGCTGCATCTGACCTATCAGCCACTGAGCATGTTCAAATGGCAACTGTATGCCGCCCAGTCGATGAAAAACAAGTGGGGCGGAGGCATGTTCGGAGAAATCATGAGTGCCGGTGGGGCTGTGGCCGATGAGAATGACGAGGACCAGGACTCGATCAAGGAAACACTCCTCGAGACAAACATTTACCTGCTCGGTCTGACTATTGCCATATCGATCCTGCATTCCGTGTTTGAGCTGCTGGCGTTCAAGAACGACATTC
This sequence comes from Chrysotoxum bicinctum, assembly GCA_911387755.1. Lineage (NCBI taxonomy): Eukaryota > Metazoa > Arthropoda > Insecta > Diptera > Syrphidae > Chrysotoxum > Chrysotoxum bicinctum. Next base: position 35,653,225 of record OU426987.1, read on the forward strand.
AGTTTTGGAACAACAGGCAATCCCTCGAGGGACTCTCAGTGCGTTCGGTCTTCTTCGGAGTATTCCAATCGCTCATAGTGCTGCTCTATGTCCTGGACAACGAGACAAACATCATGATTCGTCTATCGTGCTTCGTCGGTCTGGGCATAGAAGTCTGGAAGATCCACAAAGTAGTGGACATCAAGTATGACGGGACAGACAAGCTGTTGGGAATCCTACCTCGAGTATCGTTCAAGGACAAGAGTTCCTACGAGGAAAGCGCGACCAAAGAATACGACAATTTAGCTTTTAAGTATCTCAGCTGGGCCTGTTTCCCTCTGCTCATCGGCTACTTCGGTTACTCGCTGTTCTACAACGAGCACAAGGGCTGGTATTCCTTTGTGTTAAACATGCTCTACGGGTATCTCCTGACGTTCGGATTCATCATGATGACTCCGCAACTCTTCATCAACTATAAAATGAAATCAGTAGCACATATGCCATGGCGTATGATGACGTACAAATTTTTGAACACCTTCATCGATGATATCTTTGCATTTGTGATCAAGATGCCGACCATGTATCGGCTGGGCTGCTTCCGGGACGATATTGTCTTCTTCGTGTTCTTGTACCAGCGATGGATGTACAAGGTCGATCATAAACGTATGAACGAGTTCGGTTTCTCCAAGGAAATGGAGGAGGAAGCGGCTTTGCGAAAGGCAGCCGGAGCTGGTGGAGCGATTAAACCAGCCGAGGAGAAGAAGAAGGACTAAGAAGATGCAAATGATGGGTCACAACAAAATAATAGTTATTTTTAGTTTATTCTCATTTACGTACACCTTTTTGTTATGGTGATTATTTATTATAATGTCCACAGGGTGTTTCGTTTATATTACTGTTTATTACAGTAGCAATAGAATTGTAACCATTTTTGTAACTCTAGTATTGTAATTTATTTCCTTCTCCGCCTTGCGATTATGTTTCCTTCTTTTGTTTTTATTTCTAGTTCAATTGATGCATTTTTTTTTTTTTGTTTAATTGAAAGCAAGCAATTCTTGTTGCAAACGCAAACTTATTAATAAATTATCTTGTAAATCTCATATTTTTCTCCCATTCGGTGGTAGGTATACATAGATAATTGTGTTTCTTGTAAAATTATTGTGTAAACCTTGAAGTAATGAAAGCATAAAGAGGAGAACAAACATAAACTAAAAACATTCATAAAATATAGACAAATTATCATAACGGAAAATTTATGTATTCTTTTAATGGAATTCAGTTGTAAATAATAACGACTCGGGTTTTTATCTAAGAAAAACACGATAATCTTGTGATAATCTATTTTTTCGGCAAGATAATTGATAAGATCTTATTGTTGTTAACTGACGTGGCCCTACTGAAATGAATGGACTTGATGGGAATGAATGTTGAATCATCTTTAGCGTGACGATGATAAGCTTACATACACGTGTATGCATTGTCATGCTATTGTATGCCGTGTTGCAATTGATATTTGTTTGTTTGTCTAATTTTAAACCGGAATGGCTTTATTGTGGAATACCCCGTCAGGTCGCTAAAGGTCGAAAGCTAAATTGTGAATTTAGGTATGACTTGAAGTAAAAGCCTGGACTTAAGAGTTTATTTAACATCGAAATACACATACACATAGTATGTTCAAAAAAGGTTAAACAAAAACTTTAATGCCCCTTACTTGAGTCACTTCTCATTGGAAAGTGTCTGATTCATCCAATTACCGCTAGGTCAATTTATTTCTTTGTCCAGCAAAAATTTTGAAATCGATATGAATCGTTGAGAGGAGAAAGGGATTGAATGGCTATTGTAAAGTTTCGAGAACGAGATACAAGGGTTTAAAGTTATTCGATGAGAACTTTTTTATGGTTCAGAACTAATACTTTTTGATAAGAATAATAAATAAAGCACAAACAGGCTTTCTTAAAATATAACTTTTAATTTTATTTAAATAGTTCAGAGGTATTTTTTTTACATTATTCTTTCAAAAAGTGTACTTAACCCCATTTTGCAAACAAAAAATAAAATCCTTTTAATTGGTAAAACAAACGAAGGAGTTAAGTGACTTTTTTTATTTCTTTTAGTATTTAGTTTCTTTATTAATTTTTTTTCATCGGAAGAATCTGAAATGGCTTTTTTATAAAACCAGATATGCTCCTGAGGAATAAACTGCATTTGCTCCTTCAAAATTAAATTTAAAAAATAAAATTAAAATTAAATTAAATTAAATTAAAATCTGCAAAAATGGAGATTCTTCATTCAAATGTTTTTAGTTCCTGATATTGAGTTTGTCTTAAAGATTGGATAGTGATCGAAAATGATCCTCCATGTTTATCACTAGTATTTTTTTTGCTGGTACTTCTTATCTGCCTACATTAGCCGTGTTTTTTTTGGAAAAGTTATCCGTAGTACAGTAGGATTTTATATGAAAAACAAATACAAAATTCGCAGTAGGATCACTGCCGGTACTCGAATAAACGTCAAATCTCTATCCGCAGCAGGATTTCACTTCTCTTTTTATCGGCAGTGATCCTACTGCGGATGTTGTTATTCATATAAAATCCTACTGTACTACGGATAACTTTTCCAAAAAAAACACGGCTATTGTTCAGCAGTATAGATAAGTTTGTGTTTCCGAAATTCCTTTTCTATCTTTGAGAAATCCCGGTCGCTATCCAGATATGTGTGCCACTTCTGGAAATTTGTGGTCGATCACTAGCAAAATACTCAAGTAAAATAAGTACTTGATAAAGACATATTAACAAAAAATTGTTTTACCACGGGCAAGAAGCTGTCAACGTTATTAGGTGTCTTCTTTTTTTTCGTAAATTCGCACTGCTGAAAAAATGTGAAATGTGCTCATCACCTCAAGTGCTTCCTCTATCTAATATGTCTTCGGTCATCATATAAGACATTTTAACATCCGAAGTAATGGCATGTATTCCCAAATTATAAATGTTGTTTGTTCAAGGGCATAATTTTTTGCAAATCCAAATTATTATAGAACACGTTTGGATTAGATCGAGCCTTTTCGCGATCAATTTGCTGTGCTTCGAATGCAGTCTTGTAGTTTATTCAATATTTTTTCGAGTTTTGTCAGTCACAGGTGCTAACATGTATCACTTCTAGGTAGGCGGAAGGACAAGTTAAATTGAGTATTAAAAATGTTCCTATAAAAAGACTCGCTGACAAAAAATCCTGCATCTTTGCCTTCTACGGTGCAATGCTCAATGTAGAGTTTATACATTTTTGTTATATTAAGCAAAGATGAAAGATAAAGCTTATTTGGCTTCTTGTTTCGAAAGTAGTGCGATTCTTCAGCAGGAAATTTACTAATATACTGCGATATGAAATCGTTATTTTGTTTGAAATTTTATTTGGTTAAGTTAAAGTTATTTTATCCAAAGATGGCCCAAACTCATAAGGTTTCATCTTATTTTAAATAATATCAAGTTTTTACTTTCCAATTTGATATACGGAGCACATCGCAGCTTTATAATTCCTTAATGTTTTATAAGTTTCAAAAAGGGTGTAAGTAAGACATTTAACTCCTTCATGCAAACATTATATTTTTAGTTTTTATTTTTTGGTTACAAAAAGGAGTTAAGACTGCTTTTAAACGAAGCAATATTATAGCTTGAACCAATTCAGTTGGCCAACGGTCGGTTGCGCAGAGAGAGGATTTAAGAGAACAAAAATGGTGCGCAAGATATTTAATGAGTAGAGATTTTTCCTTAAATCTTACAGTGCCTAACTCAACTTTGCTTTGACAAATAGTTTAGGGATTATTGTTTATTTCTATGTTTTATGATTTGTGGCTAAGCAACAGAAAGGTTCCTGGGGCGTTATGTTTATATTCATTTTATGGTGTTAGTGTTCATTTGATATATGTATTTACTATTTTTTGACCTGTTGGGTTTTGAGATTAATTGTAGATTAGTGTTAATTAGTTAGATTAGTGTTTACGAGTTTGAATAATTTTTACCTACGAGTTTTTAAGAATTTATTTTACCTTAAAATAATTATTATAAATTTGTACTTCAGAAATAAATATAAAACATAATAATAAAATAACAATAATATAAATAACAATAATATAATTTAAAAAATAAATGTTCATTTACATATAATTAGTTTTAAAAACTAATGTCGCTTTCGTAGTCGGTTTGAAGAATCGTCACCTGGCTTATTTATAATTGAATCCGAAATTGTGTCCCACGTCAGGTCGTGAGAAAAGTATTCGTCCTCAGTTCTTATGGCTTTTTCGCACACTTTTCGCCAGTCTTCAGCCGTTATTTTTGAAAATTCTTCCTCTGCTAATTTTTGAACATCCAATAAATTGAATGTTGTGTTTCGTGAACCTACTCTTGCCTTGACAGTTGCCCAAATATATACAGTTCAAGTTTCAACATCTGTATAGTATGCGGAATATTGTTTTCGGTTAGCCATTGTATCATCTCGGATTTCTTGCTAGCAGAAGTAATTTGTTTTTCTTCTAATTTATTGTGGTACGAGGTGTTGTCCATTACAATAACTGAAGGTTCCTCCAAGTTATTCAAAACTTGTTCTTGTATCCATTTACAGAAATTTTTGAAGTTCATGTCGTCGTGATAGTCTCCCGTTTTCGTTCCAGATTTGAATAAAAGTAAGGAGTTTTTCACGAAACCTTTTTCACCACCTGCATGCGCCATTATCAGCCTCTTTTCCTTTGAAATTGCTATTGTCATCAGTCCAAGCCCGTGGCCTTGTATGTGATCTATGAATATAGCTTTCGTCCAAATAAATGATATCAAATCCTTTTGTTCTGTATTCCCGGATTTTTCTCAGATACTTCACTCGCATGAGTTTAATATCATTTCTTTCACAGAGAAGTTTCCGGTTGTTTTGAGTTTTTTGTAGCTAAATCCGTTTCTTTTTTTTTTTTTTTTTATAATTCACTCGCGCTCAAGGGTATGTTACGGGACCCTTATAATGTTTTAAACACAGCACGGGCGAGGGAGAAATTAGCAGGGGAGAGAAAGGTGGTGTCGATGAACATTGGTTTTGAATGTTTTCAAATTGAAATGGCAAGGGGAAACTGTGCCGGGTAAGTTATTCCATAATCGTGTTGTGCGACTAAAAAACGAATCTCTATATTTGACCGTACGACGTAATACTTAAGTTAAACTCTAGATCTTCCTGAACTCGTTGTCTCAACATTTTTAAGGATATCATCATTTTTTCCTCCTGGTGGAAGTTGTGCATTATACACCGAATAGCTGCGATGTCAAATTCGTCTAGTCCAGTTTTCCACTTCGTATGCTGCACTTTTTTATTTAGTGACTGCATAACTCCTGTCTCTTCGTATTCCTTAATATTCCTTCGGATTGAACGTTCAGAAATTCCAGTAGTTTTCACTGTTTGCGTTGTTGCGTAACTCACAGGATTTTCAAGGAACGAATTCTTTGCTTCTTTCAGTTTGTCATTATATATCTTAACAACTATCTTACGCACCTGGCTTCCAATAGGTTTTCCTTTTCTAAATGGATCCATTTTTGTTTTTTTAAAACTGAATTGCAAAGCAAAGCAAATATCATTTAAATACCTTAATTCCCTCTGATGCAAAAATTCATTCTTAACCTTCCTATACTCGCGCGTTTTGACAACACACGTATACTCGCGCACGGTCTCTCAGACCGAGACTTTATTTCGTCTGTATTTTCTTGAATATCTATTCTCTTTAAGTAGTTCTGCCATTTATTTTTAAGAAAATAATATAATTGAATAAAACAAATAAAAAAATATAGGAATTATTACTTTATTTGGAAGCAATACCCTTTCAAACTAACCTCTCAAAAAGTTCAATTTTTTTTTGGACCTTAACTAAAATAATAAAAAAAAATATTTTCTTTAAGAAAAAAAAAAAAAACTTAATAATTATATGAAAAGAAATATAATAGTTATTATAAAAAAGTATAAAAAAAGATTCAATCTTCATATTTTCGTAAATCGAAGCAATCTGGACTTATTCTCGCGTCGGTCTGAGGGACCGAAAACTCACAAAAAAGGAACACGTCTACTCGGCATATGCGCTTGCGTCCAGCTAAACGATGGAGAATACATATTTAGGAAGCTACTGAAAACTTCAGGGAGGCAAGGATTATATTTTTCAAGAAAACAAAGAATTAATGATTTGTCGGTCTAACCCCCAGTTTCACAGTGAGAGTTTAAACTTAAGTTCTGCTGAACCTGAACTGGAGTTTAAATTCTAAGTTCAACTCTTCCGGTTTCACAGTCTTATCTGAACTTCAGTTCATTAAACGTAGTTTAAGTAAATGTTTTCTCTTTCTATCTGAATCAAAGAAAAAACAATCAAGGAAAGTTTGCTTTGTTTCAGTTGTGACCTGTGACAGGAAACAAAAATTAAAAATGAAAATAAATTATATTTTCAAATGTTTGAAGGGAATGTCGAACTGAGATTTAAACGGCAGAATAGTGTCGTTTAACTTAAACTAAAGAATGAACTCTGTTCAAGGACTGTGAAACCAAATTTATTGTTGAACTGAAGTTTAAACCAAAAGTGGGGTTTAAACTTCCACTGTGAAACTGGGGGTAAGAGACCAATGCGCGAGTATAGGAAGGTTAAAAACTCGTAGTTAAAAATTGTTCAAACTCGTAAACACTAATCTAACTAATAAACACTAATCTACAATTAATCCCAACCCCACAGGTCAAAAAAAAAATATATCAAATATACACTAACGCCAAAAAATAAATATAAACACAACGCCCCCGGAACCTTTCTGTTACTAAGCCACAAATCATAAAACATAGAAATAAACAATAATCCCTAAACTTTTTGTCATTAATCCTATGTCGCAGCTTGCAGGTAGTTTTTCTTGTCTAACCCAATTGCATTTTGCAATAGAATTATTTTTTTATTATAGGTGCACTGAAATTTGTCCCAGTAATAAAAACAAAAATTATTAATTTTATTTTTTCGAAGTAAAGTTTACACCTAAAAATCTTTTCCTTTTATCTCACCAGAGATGAAATAGTTTTTTAGACATCAAGCTATGAAAGAAAAGTAAACCATGATCATATCTTATTCAAAGAAAGTCCATCACTGGAAATTCATTTCTATTTTACTGTGAGCGAAGCTATAAACAAAACTCACCCTCCTAAGTGCTTCAGTATGATCGCTAGAGCTGTAAAAGTAACGACAAAATGAATACCCGTATGCATACGTTACTTTAGGTATGAGTACCTACCCGTTACAAAAATGTCGTTACTCGTTACTATCGTTACTTTAGGTATTCCAATACAATTCGTATGTATCACGTTATAGTATTAGCCATAGTATCGTTACTGTAACGAAATACGTATATCATACTTCATACGCAATATAGGTTGGTTTTATTTGAGTCAAATAAGAAGATACGATGATTGCTTCGGAAAGGTTGATACTGGGATGTACTGGAATGCAACTTTTTTTCTCAGAGATTTTTATTATGTCAGACATTTGGAAATAAAGCTTCATGTCTATTTTGTCAATTGATTGAAAAACTTCTGAAAAATCTTAATTTTTTTGGATTTTTTTTTGTCCCGGAAAATTGCGATTTTAGGGCTTTTGGAAAGCATCTAAAAAGAAATACTCTAAGTAGGTCAAAATATAGTATATTACCAATCAACCAAGGCATAAACTGTCAAATTCCATTGGAGGATGGCTGAGATCTCGATGGATTAAAAAACATCTTAAAAATCTAATTTTTTTCAACGAAAAATTGAAATTTTTTGATTTTTTCTTTGTTCAGGAAAATTGCGATTTTAGGGCTTTTGAAAAGCATCTAGAAAGAAATACTCTATATAGGTCAAAATATAGTATATTACCAATCAACCAAGGCATAAACTGTCAAATTCCATTGGAGGATGGCTGAGATCTCGATGGATTAAAAAACATCTAAAAAATCTAATTTTTTTCACCGAAAAATCGAAATTTTTTTTTTGTTCAGGAAAATTGCGATTTAAGGTCAAAATATAGTATATTACCAATCAACCAAGCCATAAACTGTCAAATTCCATTGGAGGATGGCTGAGATCTTGATGGATTAAAAAACATCTACAAAATCTGAATTTTTTTTAACGAAAAATCGATTTTTTTTGCTCATGAAAATTGTGCAGAAAATATGAACGTCCAACGCGAGCTCATCCTGTGTGTATGCTTTACGCATATTCCGTATGTCGTACCTGTGGATACTGAATTTGTACCAAAACAAAAGTAACGACGTCGTGCGAGTAACGACATCGTGCGAGTAACGACATCGTACGAGTAACGACTCCGATTTGTGTGTATACTTTTCGCATTCCGTATGTGGTATCTCGTATGTGGTACCTGCGTGCGTTATTAGATACTGAATGTGTGCCAAAAAAAAAGTAACGACATCGTGCGAGTAACGACTCTTATTTGTGAGTAACGTTTCGTTACTTGGTATTTCATTGAATACCCGTTACTCAGTAACGAATACATACGATTCGCTACAGCTCTAATGATCGCAGCAGCGTCATTGACAACAACACCGGCATGTACATCTTTTTTTTCTTTTTTTCAGTGATTTTTCTGTCTCTTTGAGATTTAAAGAGTAGAGCAAAGAAATTTAAAGAGACCTGCGCAGTAGAATTGCCAACTGAATTGGTTCAAGCTATACCTTGCGATTTTTAAGCCCGTGGGAGAGAGATTAGTTTAGTTCATTTATTTCATCTAACAGATAATACATTATAATAATAACAATATACTTCTTTATGACTACTAGATACAATATATATAGACTTCATTACCATCCAGGTTACCTTATAACAATTAACAATTTTTCTTTGAATATGTTTCTATTTGAAGAATTAAAAAAATCTATAAAACTCTCAACTGAATTTGCTTCTCTTAAACATCTTGTAAGAGGCTCATTTAACCCATAATTCATTCTATGAAAGGGTTCACAGAAAATATTTCTTATTCTCAAGTTTCTTGAGGGAGCATAGAACTTAATTAAAGCTAAAAGAAAGGGGCAGTTGATGTGATTATATAATAGGTCTCTTACAAATATTATAGAGAAATATTTACGGCGATTAGCCAGGTTAGTTAAATCAATAAGTTGGCATCGCGAATCATATGAGGGCATTCGAATATTCCAATGTAAACGATAAACTACAAGCTTAGTGAAGCGTTTTTGAATATTTTCAATTCTTAAAGAACTATTTAAATAGAAAGGGCTCCATAACACCGAGCAATATTCCAACACAGACCGAACGTAAGCAATATAAAGCGATTTGAGAGTATATGGATACGAAAACTCTTTCGAATTTCGCGATATAAATCCTAGCATCGAGTTTGCTTTCGCAACAATATAATCTATAGGTATGTAGATTAAAATTAAGTTTTCTATCAAATAAAACACCTAGGTCCTTCTTTTCAAAAATTCTCGTAAGAGGTGCATTATCAATTCTATAATTGAAAAAGATAGGACTCTGATAACGATAAAAAGACATGATTTGACATTTTGAAACATTTAAAAATAATAAATTTTGTTTACACCATTGATCAAGTCGATTAAGATCTTCTTGGAGAAGTAAGCAATCGGAAATAGATTTAATGCGACAAAAGATTTTCAAATCATCAGCAAACAACAGTTTTTCAGAGTTGATAATACGAAGAGGTATATCATTTATCAGTATTAGAAATAAAAGTGGGCCAAGATGGCTACCTTGGGGAACACCTGAGGGAACTTGAATTTGATGGGATTTAATATTGTTAATATTGACAAATTGAATACGATCACATAGATAGGAATGGAACCATTTCAAGAGATTCGAGTGGATACCCAATTCTTCTAACTTCTGTATTAAAATTTTGTGATTGACTCTGTCGAAAGCTTTTGCAAAGTCAGTGTAGATGACATCACATTGAGAGCCATCTTCAAAACATCCGACTACCTTATTGCAGAAAACCATTAGATTTGTAGAGGTAGATTTACCTGATATAAAACCATGTTGATTAGGTGAAATGACTTCTTTGAGAAGAAAAGAAAGTTTTTTACATACAATTTTTTCAAATAATTTAGGTATTAGAGATAGTTTGCAAATCGGGCGATAATTTGAAACATCCTGTTTAGGTCCAGACTTATGGACAGGGGTAATAAAAGAAATTTTCCAATCTTTCAAAAATTCCCCATTTCTAAGTGAAGTATTAAACAGGAGAGTCAATGGAACACTAAGGGCGCTTACACACTGTTTTAAAATAAAAGGAGATATTCCATCTGGGCCACATTGTTTTTCTGGCTTCAAACTGTTCAAAACTTCCATAACCTCTGATACATTAACTTGCAATGTTCCTAGGTTTAGAAAGCTATTTAAGGTCTTGTGTACCGATGAGTCAGGAATGTCAGTTGAGGTGTAAACCGATTGAAAGAAATTTGCGAAATAGTTAGTAATGGTACAAATGTCGGTGGAAGAGTTTTGTAAATAAAACATTTTGTTGGGAATACCATTGGAGTTTTTTTTCTCATTTATATAGTTCCAAAAAAATTTGCTATTTTGTTTTAAATTTGATTCAATACGAATAAGATAATCCTTATACAAAAATTTATTTAGAACATCAAAATCTTTTTGAATACGTCTATATTTATATAATAAAGTTAAATCGTTATTGGAGCATCGAAATTTCTTATATGCTTTATTTTTTTTATTTCTTAAATTGCATAATCTTTTATTGGACCATTGAGACTTTGACTTTAAAGATACTACTTTCTTAGGCACAAAACTATCAATTGCCCCTTTTAACAGATTAATAAAAATACTATAAGAAACAGAAAGAATATTACTATCGAAAATTGTTTGCCAAGAAATCGAGTTTAAATATTCTATAATGGCATTATAATTACCTTTGGTATAATTGAATTTTACTAATTTATCACAGATAGGTTTAAAGTAACCAAAAAAACTTAATTTCAGACTAAGTGCTAAATGATGGATTGAATTTTTTAATATTGGATTTATACACTTGATTATATCAAAAGAAAGTTCCTTATCAACATAAATTAAATCTAATATTCGGTTTAAATCATTAACAAAGCTATTTATTTGAATAAGGTCAAATTCATGAAAAGAATCCAAGACAATGCTTTCAAGCTCTGAATTAACATTAAAAGGAATTAAACATACTTCATCATCATCAAAATTCCATTTTATATTGGGAAGATTAAAATCACCTAATATTATTATGTGTTGGTTGTAATTTAATTTTGAAAATAGTGAATGACAATTTTTAATATGTATTTTATATAAATCTATTGAACTTCCTGGTGGTATATAACTTAAAATAATTAATATATCAAACAAACTATTCATTGAAACTCGTACGCATAGTTGATCAATATCAAATTCTGAATTAACAGCATCTGAATCCAATTCTATTTGCGCACAAGAGAAATTAGATCGTACGGCTATTAATACTCCGCCGCCTCTGGTAAGATTTGTTTTCAATAAGCATCTATCCTTACGAAAAACATTATATTGACTTTCATCGAATAATTCGGCATTGTAATGATCATTAGTGAGCCATGTCTCGGTAAGAGCCAAGACATCATATTGTGAAGCAAGAGAGTGGAGAAACAATTCATTTGTTTTTGTACGAAGTCCACTAGTGTTTTGGTAGTATAAGAAAAACTGGTTATTGGGTGATGAAGACGAAGGCGGTGGTGGGCAGAGGAGATGTGGAATCAGAGTATTATTTAAGTTGTTCGTGTGATTTGTGTGATGTCTTCGTTTTTTGGATGAGTGATGAATTTCTTTATGCGTAATGTAGATGGCCACAGCTTTGGGTCCATAGCAATGTTTAGCATGTTCTCTGGAACACTGACTTTGAGGTTAATGAACCTTAGCGCAGTTGGCACATCTTTTTTTATAAGCTTATAGCACTTGATATGGACTTTAGGAATTTCGGTGTTATCAGAGATGTGATTTATAATGTCATCTGTGTTAACGTTGATGTCAAATTTAGACAGGTGAAACCATTTATATATAGGCAATGAGTTGAGAGTGAGAGAATTGTTAGAACCATACACACTTTTAGGTTTTTTATTGTTGATTTTTTTGTTTTGAGACGAATTGTTATTGATAATAACACTATTTATGGGATGGATTTTCGGATTGTTATCGACGTTTAAGTTAATTTTGGAAGATGATGTTGCAGTAGTCACATTCAATGACGGCAACGATGAATGACTTGCAGCAACAACCTGAGATGGTGGGTTAATGGGGGGCGGTATTGGTGCAACACTTTTAGATGGTAAAGGAAGAGTTAAATTATGATTTGTTTGGATGGGGAGCAAATTACTATCACTGTTCAATAACACTTGCTTTATTTGCGATAGGTCGTTTTTTAAGCTCATAACCAATTTAGATAGGTCAGTAAATTGTTGAATAAAGTTAGCAAAAGACGGATCAACGCAGTTGTTGCAATTCCAAGATATATTTGGATTGGATAAAATGTTGTAATCAATGTTAAGGTTTGCACATTCTTTATGATACGATAGTCCACAAAATGAACCACAAGTAACACGCAAATGCGACCGCTTAATGGGTTCTTGACATTTAACACAATTTAGAGGCATTTTGTTATCGAAATTGAAAGAAAGGAAAATAAGAAAGCGAGAGCGTAATCAAGACTGCGACTGCAAGGTACGAATTATCAACTCTGACTGAGATGTGTGTGGTGGCGGGGGTACACAAAATTGCTAGGGTTGGAAAAATTGCAGAGTTATCGTTCTTTCTTCTTTGTGGTTTTCTTTACTTGTCAGGTATGTTTCATTTCTATTTGGCGTTCGCTCAGTGAACTTCGATCTACTCACTAGAGTAAAGAGTGCGGAGAGATGACTCCTTTTCAATGAAGAAAAGTTAACTTTCATTAAAAATCGCTGTGTTTAAAAGCATTCATGCAATCGAAGGGAAGTCAAAAGAGAATCAAAGATTAAAAATCGCTTTCGTGTAAAAGCAGTCTAAGGTTCGTATTCACCGAGCGCTCCTAAACGGCTCTTAACTTTACGAGGCTCTTAACTTGAAATTTCTGTGCGGTATTCACCAACCACTCGCAAGTGTTTTTCGAAGTTCGAAAATGAGAGCCACTCTCTCTTGTTCAGGCATACCCAAACTGTGAAATGTTGTGTAATGTTGGTCTTGACAGCAAATGGATACTCTTCTACTTGGCATTGCTCACATGGATTCGAGTCAAATGCGTGCGTGGCACACGCACAAGCGAACAAATTTTCGAAGAGAGCGCTCGTAAGTTAGGAGTGGTCGGGACCACTCCTAACTTTTAAGAGCGCTCGTAGATCTTCACTAATATTGCTTGGTGAATACGTTTATGAGCTTCTTAAGTTATGAGCGCTCGGTGAATACCGGCCTAAGTGATTTTAACGCCTTCTTCCACTAATTTTTTTTTTTAAAAAGTTGTTTCGTTTAGCCCTTTTATACCGAAAAACAGAAGGGCTAAATTGGAAACTAAGGCTGGTATTCACCGAGCGCTCATAACTTAAGAAGCTCATAAACCTATTCACCAAGCAATATTAGTGAAGATCTACGAGCGCTCTTAAAAGTTAGGAGTGGTCCCGACCACTCCTAACTTACGAGCGCTCTCTTCGAAAGTTTTTTCGCTTGTGCGTGTGCCATGCACGCATTTGACTCGAATCCATGTGAGCAATGCCAAGTAGAAGAGTATCCATTTGCTGTCAAGACCAACATTCCACAATATTTCACAGTTTGGGTATGCCTGAACAAGAGAGGGTGGCTCTCATTTTCGAACTTCGAAAAACACTTGCGAGTGGTTGGTGAATACCAAACAGAAATTTCAAGTTAAGAGCCTCATAATGGCCAAACCACAATCTCGCGTTTGGTCGGTCGGGCTTTGACATTTTGAATAAAATTAATAGACTCTTATGAGGCAATCTGAAATGTTACCTCCGGCGTTGCGACCGCTTTATATCGTAATATCGTAAACGTCAGACCAACGCCAGGCCAAAGCAAAAGTAGATCTATTTTCTATTCGGTCGGGCGTTTGACAGTTCATTGTCGGCCGTATTTTGTATTTGTTTTGAAAGTTGAAAATTGAAGTGAAATAAGCAGTAAGTAATTGAAGTTCTTTTTTGTCTGGGAACTCCTTGCGAAAAATACCTTTAAAAAATCAATTTTTATTGCAAACAAAAATAATTTCAGTGGCAGATACTACTTACATAAGGGTGAGAAATAATCTACATTTAGGAGAAATTGGTTTTCTCCAAGAATGCTTTTCTAGTTCTGGCTCGATAAAAGTTCTCAACAAATCGAATGTCGCCGGTTTCATTCGGGTTATTTTAAAAAAATGTTCTGGATCATGCTTTTGCATTGCATCATAATTAAGAGCAAAGAATCCATCAGTGTCTTTGCTTAAATTGAGCTCCCGAACCCATCGCTGCCTTTCTACTCTTTTTTCGTCGTTTTTAAATGCCTCATACCCAGCATAGCTCACAACACCGAACAAGGAAAAGTCAAGGAGGTCATCAAGATCATCCATATCGGCCATATCCATCTCTTGTTTAAGAAAATAGCCTCACAAATTAACTATTTTAAGGGCGGTATTCACCGAAGGCTCATAAACGGCTCTTAAGTTTAAGAGGCTCATAAATTAGAAATTATTTGTGCTATTCACCAACCCCTCATAAGTTGTTTTCGAAGTTCGAAAATGAGAGCCACTCTCTCTCAACCAGGCATGTTCAAACTGTGAATTCAAACAAAATTGACAGCGTAGAAATCAAATGTGAAATATAAAGTTATTTTAACAAAACAACATTTATGTGCGTATGTTATTATTCATTTTTATTTTTATTGATCGAATAAAAAAAAACCAGTACCGATCTTTACAGCTAAGTCAACCATAATTCGACTCTATGGTGGATATTGAATTCATCAGCTTGTTCGGATATTACTGCTGATTTAAGGAACTGCAGGCACGAATCGAATGACATATGTTATAGGGATCAAGTACCATTATGTGTTTTTATGTATCATACACAAGTACCCATTGACCATTTCTTCACTTAAGAACTTTGCAGTTTCTTCATCTTTATTTGGTTTTTCTCCGCGTTATGTAGTTTTTTTCATCAGGAATTGGTTCTTCTTCTGCAATAAGAAAAATAACTCTAAAGTGTTACAGTTCTAAGTGAAATAATTTCCCTACCAACCATTTGTATCCTCAATCTCCACCAAAGCTTCTGGAGCGTCCTATTTCGATTCGTCTTGTTTTCTCTTTTTCAATTTTATTCGTCATCGTCACCGTCGTTCTGAAAAGTGATATTGTAAAAGATATAATAATGTCGCGTTGCCTCGCGTTCAATTAAAAAAAAAACAAATTAATTGTTTTTCCTTTTTTTTTTTTCTTTTTTTTCTTCTTTATTTCATTTATTTCTTTATTTGTCAAATTATTTATTATTACTAATTAATTTATTATTCTGACAAACAAGCCGCTGTCCTTAGCATTGCTGCACTTGTTGTGTCAGTTTGAGAATTAGAATTAGACTAACTTAAATAAAATGATTTTGTAAACTTTCCAACATAAATCGCGAAGTGCGTCTCGTGGGAAAGGAATGCACCTGTTGACAAGATATTCATATTTCATTTGAGTCAATTGAAATATGAATATCGTTTTATTCATTTGTTGTGTGCAGGGGAAAAAGGGGGTGTTTCCATTATGGACACGTTTTGCAAGTTAAGCAAAAATGGTGGGAAACTGTTAGGAATTTTACGGTTATGCCGTTAAGCAAAAGGGGAGTGTCCGGGGTAACGGGACTTGGGGTTCAGGTGGAGTCGAAGATGTAACTCCTCCCCCCTTAAGATTCTGCTCCGGAGAATCCGATTTTTTTATATCGATTATGACATTAGTTTTATTATTTTTAACCTTTTTTCGAAAAATTATAAAAAACACGATACAAAAACTGAAAAGAAGGATATTAAAACTGTAACTGATACCCGTATTTGTTTTATAGTTAAATTTGAGCTCTTCAATTAATTTACGATTTTCCATATGTTTCGCGTGTTGTTGAAAAGTTTACTTCAATGTTTTTAATTTTTACATTGCTTAAATTTGGTATAATAAAGTTATCATAGTATATAAAGTTTTCGTATCTAATTTTATTTATTTTAATTATACAATTTTCAAACCTTAGAGCATAGTTTCCTGATATTTCCAGTCTAAAATCATTACAATTGTGTTCTATATACGTTTTTGGTATATTTTTCAAAATAACAATATTGTTGGTTAATTGTTTAATTTCTATATTTGTATTTCTAATAAAATTACAAGTTGTATTTTTTTCAAAAATATTTAGTATACATTTATCATCTATAATTATTAAATCTTCCTTTTTTAAAATTTTATTCTTATCTTCATAGTTTGTTTTTCCATCAGTTATTAGTGTTTTATATGTAGAAGAAAGCTCGAGAGAGTTTAGATTTGGGATTGGTTCAACAAATACACGATGAAATTTGCTATCAACATAGTTGGGAATCATTACAATAAATATTATTTGGTTTTCATGAAAAATTGTTGAACTTTTTATATCTTTAAGTTTTTCAAGGGTTACATTATACTTTTCAATTTCCTTCGGCGACAAAATATCTTTACCTAGTAAACCTAATTGACTCAATAATATACTTTCTTTTACTTTCCTGACTTGGTCGTTTAATAGTTGGATGTCATATTGAATCTGAAATGCATGTTGTATTGTTGTTATTTTCCAATTTTCTTTATCTATTTCGTTGCTTAAGGTTGAGAATTGCTTTTTTATTTCTGTTTGTTGTATGTTGATATGTTTTGTAACGTTATAAATGGTTTCATAAAATTTCGTATTGATCTGAATTTGGTCATTAAGTCCGTCTATTAAATGTTTATTATTTTGTTCGTTTAAACTAAGTCTTGTTTTTACTTCTTGTTCGTCTTCGTAGTCCATATAGTCCAGTCAAAGCGTCATGAAAAAGGGCCTGACCTTGCGCGCAGAGGCATGGTCAATTTTTTTTTCATGGATCGATAGGTGCTTATGAGAAAAGCTTAAAACCAAATTTGCACCACATGACAACTTTTTTTACCAAAGTTATTGGTAAAAATGTATTTTGTGTCATTTTTTGGTCATTTGCGAATATCTCGGCTCCACTATCTCGCACAAACAAAAATTAAACATGTTTTTATTCCTTATAACATTATCTATTATGTTCTAAAAAAAATATTTGTTTAAACAAATTAAAAAAAAGTTATAGTAAGTTAAACAAATTTTTTGTTGTTTAAAAATCACTTTTTCGTGATTATTAAGAAAAAAGCTCATTTAACGATGAAATTTTTATTTTTTATTATTAAAGTTCTTGTAATTCCCTACAATTTAAAAAAAAATCAACACTCTACGATCAACGAAAGCCGAGTAATAAATTATTGAACTTGGGTAAGTCAGCGCACCCACGCATTTTATGATTTTATGTTTTAATTAATATCTCAGCCCCAGTATGTCGCAAAGTAAAAATAAAAAACAGTATTGCTAATAACAATATTTTCTATCAACTTGCATTTAATTTAATATGTTTGAGCAAAAACATAAAAAGTTATCGTTGGTTTCAACGTTTTTTTTCTTGTTTTTAATACCTTTTTTTCATAGTTATTGAGAAAAAAACTGTATTTCACGGTAAATACTTTTAAGTTTTGGATTTTTGTTTTATAGTCCTACTAATTTTCTTCAAATTAAAAAAAAAAATTAGTCCATTACGACAAACGGGAGCCAAGATATTCATGATTTAAAAACTTAGGAAAGCTTACAATTTAGTATTTTAACCTTGTAGCTTGTAATTTTGGTGTCGCCAGCAACAAGAAGCAACAAATATGTGTAAGCATGTGTGGGGTGTTTGAAGGATACCAAATTATCTTGTTGCTGGCGACACCAAAATTACAAGCTACAAGGTTAAAATACTAAATTGTAAGCTTTCCTAAGTTTTTAAATCATGAATATCTTGGCTCCCGTTTGTCGTAATGGACTAATTTTTTTTTTAATTTGAAGAAAATTAGTAGGACTATAAAACAAAAATCCAAAACTTAAAAGTATTTACCGAGAAATACAGTTTTTTTCTCAATAACTATGAAAAAAAGGTATTAAAAACAAGAAAAAAAACGTTGAAACCAACGATAACTTTTTATGTTTTTGCTCAAACATATTAAATTAAATGCAAGTTGATAGAAAATATTGTTATTAGCAATACTGTTTTTTATTTTTACTTTGCGACATACTGGGGCTGAGATATTAATTAAAACATAAAATCATAAAATGCGTGGGTGCGCTTACTTACCCATGTTCAATAATTTATTACTCGGCTTTCGTTGATCGTAGAGTGTTGATTTTTTTTTTAAATTGTAGGGACTTACAAGAACTTTAATAATAAAAAATAAAAATTTCATCGTTAAATGAGCTTTTTTCTTAATAATCACGAAAAAGTAATTTTTAAACAACAAAAAATTTGTTTAACTTACTATAACTTTTTTTTCATTTGTTTAAACAAATGTTTTTTTTTAGAACATAATAGATAATGTTATAAGGAATAAAAACATGTTTAATTTTTGTTTGTGCGAGATAGTGGAGCCGAGATATTCGCAAATGACCAAAAAATGACACAAAATACATTTTTACCAATAACTTTGGTAAAAAAAGTTGTCATGTGGTGCAAGTTTGGCTTTAAGCTTTTCTTATAAGCACCTATCGATCCATGAAAAAAAATAGACCATGCCTCTGCGCGCAAGGTCAAATGACGCTTTGACTGGACTAATAGTCCCTGCTAAATATTTTAAGCTTTTACCTATGATGTTAAATAGCGCTCGTTTCTTTCTATTCCTTTCGGTGAGGCTACCGATTTCATGTGTTAATTGGTTTAGTCCATGAATGATATTTGGATATTCGTTTTTGTCGTCAAGTTTGTCTACATTGTGTTTTATTAGTTGGAGATTGTCCGTCCATAAGGTCAAATTTATAACATGTAGAATTTTGGAATAACTTTCAATTATTTTAATTTCTTCGCCTTTTATTAAAATGTATCCCTGTCCAATATTCAAATCCTGAGCGTCTAGTTTTTGTCCTTTTGCTGTCGTTGCTAATGTCAGTAAAATAATTATGGTAACCTGAAATTATAATTAAATTTTTTTTTTTTTTATCGATCTTCATATTTGTATTTCCTTTTCACTTGGGTTTTATAAAATTTACTGCCTCTCTCATTTTGTAAATAATCTTTATTTATGACTATTGGGTCTGATTCTATATGAACTGGTTTAAGTTTATTGTTAGCTCTATTTTTCAAGTATTTATGTTCTTCTTTTGTAAGATCTATGTCATTTTTATTATTGTTTATCTTATTAATGTATCTTTCTTTGTTTTTATTAATAAAATCTATGATCTTGGGATATTGTTCGTTAGAAATATTTCCATTTAAGAAATCTATGGGTCTTTGTTTTGTTGAAGAATGTATCGTCTTGTTATATATTGTTACTGCCTTAAGGACCTTCTTTCTTAATGTGTCTGTGTTGTTTTCGTCAGCTGTAAATGTTCGTATATGCTCGTTTAGAGTCGAGTGGAATCTTTCGATATCCGAATTGCCTGTTTTATTATATGGGGTTGTTATGTGAATGTCAACATTATGTTCTTTCAGAAATTCTGTTATATTTAATGATGAAAATCCGCTTTCACCGTCTGTTACAATTTTTTCGGGAATGCCAAAGTTTGCAAATCTATCTTCGAGTGTTCTTAATAGAGATGTCCATGTTCTATGTTTGATTTCTTGTATTGAAACATGTTTAGAGAATTTATCAATCATAGTGACAAACATTAGATTTATATTTGCATACCAAATATCTATGTGAATTATTTGATTAGGTTTTTCGGGGGTTTCAGTTATTTTCAAAGGTATTTTATTTGGCGTTCGCTCGTATTTGGATTTGTTACAGATTCTACAATTATTAATATATTTTTGGATTTTGTCTTTGAGTTTCGGGCTATAGTAGGTATCTTTAATCTCTGCATAGGTTTCGTTTATTCCCCTATGGTTCAGTGAATCGTGAGTTTTTGATATTACTAGTAATTCTTTTTCTTCGTCATCGAGGTCTCCTAAAAATTTTGAACATTTTACGAATTTTAAAATTTTGTTTCTGCTAAAGTATTTGATATAAACGTCTTGAAATTTGGCATATAGACTGTCGTGTCTGGAAAAAATGCCTACTATTCCTTTTGTAGGAATGAATTTTTTCATTATGTCTAGGAGGAAATTTTCATTGAAATTTTTTATTTCTATAACAATACGTTTTTTATTGAAAACATGGTATATCTTGTGGTTACTAACATTACTAGTTTCGTTAATTATTATTTGAGTTTTATAAATGTTTACAGGTGATTCAATTATCGGAATATGGTCACTACTATCCTCATTTGCACTGTGGATAGTTGCTTTAATGGATTGTTGGTCTAGATTCTCAACATTATTAGTTACATGGTTTAAATCTTCATTATGGTAAACTTCTATCCTTGACAACCCATCGGCTACTTGATTGTCTTTTCCTTTGACATATTCGACATCAAAGTTATATTCCTCCAGTTTAATCTTCCACCTTTGAAGTTTAGCATTGGGTTCTTTAAGTGAACTTAGCCAAACTAGGGGTCGATGATCCGTTCTAATTAGAAATTTTCGTCCATAAAGATATGGCCTGAAGTATTGTGTTGACCATACTATGGCCAAAAGCTCTTTCTCAATTGTTGAATAACCAGTTTCGTGTTCGTTAAGTGTACGGCTAGCGAAGCACACTGGGTGATTATCTTGCGAGAGGACGGCACCAAGTGCAAAATTGGATGCGTCCGTTGTAAGAGTGAATTTTTTTGAAAAGTCAGGATATTTTAATATTGGATCAGATACAAGGAGGGTTTTTAGATTTTCAAAACTTTCTATGTAATCTAGATTTTTCACATCTATATTGGCACCTTTTTTTAGGAATGCTGTCATCGGCTTTGCTACTTTACTGTAGTCTTTGATGAATTTCCTGTAATATCCGGTAATACCGAGGAAGGATTTGATTTGTTTGGTTGTTGTGGGCAGTTTATAGTTTAGGATTGCTGTAATTTTATTAGGATTGGGTTTAATACCGTCTGTTTTGACGATGTGTCCCAAGAATTCAGTTTCTCTCTTAAGAAACTCACTTTTGTCTAGCTGAACTTTTAGGTTTACCTCTTTAAGTCTTTGGAAAATTTTTTTTATTGAAACTATGTGTTCTGAAAGGCTTGTGGAAAATATGATGATGTCGTCTAAATAGACGAGGCATATTTTACCTATGAATTCATGAAGGACTGAATTCATCAGACGCTGGAACGTCGCGGGGGCGTTCTTCAGCCCAAATGGCATTCGAAGAAATTCATAATGCCCACTGTCTGTCGAAAAAGCAGTTTTCTTTATGTCTTGTTCTGCGATTTCGATCTGGTGAAAGCCCTTCGCTAGATCTAGTGTTGTAAAATATAACGACCTTCCTAATTTGTCAAATATATCATCTATATTTGGGATAGGAAACTTGTCGTCAATGGAAACATCATTTAGTTTCCTGTAGTCAATGACTATTCTCCATTTATTTTCTTTAGAGGCATCTTCCTTCTTCGGAACTATCCATATTGGTGTGGAATATGGTGAACTGCTCGGCCTTATAATGCCTTGGTGCAGCATCTCACTGATTTGAGATTTTACTTCATTCCTATGCACATCAGGATATCTATAGCTCTTAGTATAGATGGGAATATCATTAACCGTTTTAATTTCATGTTTAATGGCATTTGTAAATGAAAGGTCGGTTCCTTTTTGATAAAATATAGAGGAATATTCGGAAACAAGTTTGTTTATTTCGGTTTTTTCTTCTACATTTAGATGGTCTGTTCTGATTTGATTTAAAATAGGTTCTTTGCTTGTTTCTGTATGATATATTTCTAAAGATGGAATGGCTTTTTCGTAGTCTTCCAAAGTTAATATTTCTTCTTGAATATTTTCTTCCGTTTTGTTAAAAAAAATTGGAATTTTCTTCTCGTTTATTATAAGGAGTTTGTTATTAAGGTCAATGGTTGCCTTTAATGGAATTAGGATGTTATTTCCTATTAGTCCGTCGAATGTTTGGTGAAATTTAAATTCAAGGAATTCTGCAGTTTTTTCTTTGTCTGTTAATTCTTTAAATAAAGGTATTCTAACTTTTTGGTTAATATAAATGGGAATGCTAGTAGTTAGTACTTGGATGGGGTTAGGTAGGTGAATTTTCCACTTAGGGTGGCAAATTCCTGTATTTATTATGCTGGTTTCTGAACCACAGTCTATTAGAATTCTAAGTTTTATATTATTATTTGCATCTACAACTATATAGGGAAGTTTTCCACGAGGCTTGTTTGTTGAAAATCCGAATGATTTTCAATATTATTTATTTGTCTCGCATAGCTGCCGGATAAAGTATCCATTGGTTCTGTATTATAATTATTAGAACTATTCGCGTTGTTTGTATATTGTCTTGAATTCGTGTTGTTTCTGTATTGTCCTGAATTTGTATCGTTCGAATTGTTTCTATATTGTCCTGAATTCGTATTGTTTCTGTATTGTCCTGAGTTTGTATTATTTCTATATTGTCCTGAATTCGTATTGTTTCTGTATTGTCCTGAGTTTGTATTATTTCTATATTGTCCTGAAATCGTATTGTTCGAATAGCTGTTATTGTTATTACTATTATTGTTATTATAACTATTACTATTATTTGAGGGGTTTCGAATCTGTCCAGATCCATCAGTATTGTTAAAGGGGTTGTGGTTATAGTTATAATTGTTGCTATGATTGTTATTATAATTATTTCTATGTTGCCCTGTATAATTACTCCTATAGTTTTCCAAGTTACTTTTTCTTGGGGTATTGTACCTTTCATATGCGTAGCCTGCCTCATGGAGGATGTCCATGGCCTCTTCCAGAGTTTTAGGCTGTCTACACGTAAGAATCCCCTTCATGGGCTCTGGTATTTTGTTCATGAATAGGCGTAATGCCATTTCACAGTTTCGTTTGGTTTCGACGGCGGCCATGATGCCTTTGTCTAACATCGTTTTATTATTTAAACGCCTCAAAGCTATTTTTATCCTATCGTAAAAATTTTTACAATTGTCTATAAATTGTGTGCTTCTCAATTCATCATACAATTGTTCCACCGACTTTCTGTCGCCAAAGTACTGATACAGAGTTTTTTTTATATCGTCCCAACTTGTAGCCCCGTTATTGATTTCTATGGCCTCTCGAGCTTTTCCTACAAGTCTACTTTTTATTATATCTAAGAATACAAATTGACTATCTGCATCGAATTTTGCTAGGGAGGGTTGTACCCTATCTAACAATTCTATGAAACTATTCAAATTTTCTAGGTTCCCATTATATGTGGGGATGCCATTGAGATATTTATTAGGATCTAAATTTAAAGATAATAAGGTGCTTACTCCTGCGTTGTTGTTGTTTCCTGTCGACATGTTGATGGATAGTTTTTCAAATAGCTCGTTCAGTGAATCCTCCAGTTTTCTTCGTGTTGCTAATTTCTTGTTTGTTTTTTATAATATTCGCACTTGATCTTTGTTTTTTTTTTTTTTTTTTGTTTTGTTGCAAAAAAAAAAAATTTATTTTGTTGCCCTTTTTCGCGCACTTTTTTTGTTTTAGTTCTTAATCGAACATATACACTTTTTCGTTTTATAATTCTTAATCGAACTGTTTTTACGAAATATGCACTTTTGTTTTAGTTCTTAATCGAACATATACACTTTTTCGTTTTATAATTCTTAATCGAACTGTTTTTACGAAGTATGCACTTTTGTTTTAGTTCTTAATCGAACATATACAATTTTTCGTTTTTCTCGACTGAAAAGGTAAAGTATCTTAAGTCGACTTAAGATATTTCGCGTTTTTTTGTTGATCCTTAGTGCCATTCTAAAAAGCTACAGTTCTGTGTTATCGGCTTCCTTCTATCTCACTCCTGTGCTTTTTTATAGACAAAAACAACTTCATCTTATGTTCAAAAGACACATCTCTACACGCGGTAAAATATCTTAAGTCCACATAAGATTGTGTGTTCTGCTTAATTTTAAAACCTTAAATAGACTTAAGATTATATTGGCTTAAGACTTTTTTATTATTGTGAAATCGTAAATCATATTAAGTTGACTTAAGATATTTTCGCGCGTGCAAACAGGAACAAAAGTCATCAATAAGTCGACATAAGATAAAATCCTTAAAAAAATTCCAAAAAAGTGTGAAAACGCAAATCATCTTATGTGAACATAAGATAAATTTTTAAATTTAAAACTGAAATTTTTCGCTCCCTAAGTAGTCATAGGATATTTTACCGTTTGCAAACCTAAAACAATTTCCGTAATAACAAGGACATAAGATATTTTTAAGCGTATTTTGTTTCTAGATTGCCTTTTGTGCGACCGTTTTTCTTATTTTTTTCATTTAGTGTTTCAGACAGTTTTGTTATGCGATTGAAAAATTATTACAAATGAAACACATACGTAAACAACAAAAAAGAGTTGAAATGCGTGAATTGCACGAATTTGGAATTAGAAATACATTTCATAAATATAAAACATGTATTTAATGAGATAAAAATGTTCAAATGTATGAAATTGCCGTCTGATTTCCAGAAAACTAAGAATTTATTCACACTAAGCTCAAAAATAGTTTTATTATTAAAAGAATTTTTATGCTAAAAAGTTCTTCAAAGTTTTTCAAGAATACAATTCGGGATACCAATTTAAAGTAATTACGTAGTAGTATTGGCGAATAGTTCTAAAAAGACGGGCGCAAAATGTCAAACAACCTATTATTTTTAATTTCTTTGTATGATGCTACTTAACAATTTGCTAACTTTAAAATAGTTTACTAACTCATTCTTAGTTTAAAACATTTGCCAACTAGTATCGTACTAAAGGAATTCTTAATAAATTGCTTCTGAACACACCGAAAACATTGACAGTTCGTGCAAAAAACTTAGTAAACAAACCTTTTGTGGCGTTTCTAAAAGCACGATATTCTTACGATGATTTTAACTTTAATAAAAGGGTAGTGTGCGGGTGCGAATTGACCCTGTTTGCGCTGGTTCACAAATTCCTTCGACGGAGTCGCAAGGAAAAAAAATAATATCGAAACGTTGTTTCCAATTGAATGTTTGACAAAAGAATGAATTTATTTCACATAAAAATAATAATCAACATAGTAACAAAAAAACTATAAAAAGCGTAGCCACCCTTAATCAAAATAATATTTGAACAGCAAGTGATTTTGAATCAAAGTGTTTTTGAATAAAAATAAAAAAAACAAGTACATATGTAATATATTTGAACTTTGAGTGTGACGTAAACAGGTAGATATACTTAGATATAGTATGATGCTATATTCGAATAAAATTTGCTAAATCGTTGATTTAACTTAGTTTCATATTAAATCAGCTTTAACGTCGGTCGGTCGTACTAATTCAATTAAAATTTGGTGCCATTGATTTTAGGAAATAATTTCAAAAAATAATCGTTTCGCTTGTTTTGAAGATATTGATTTTTCAAAAAACAAAATTAGATTTCTTTTTTCAAAAGATCCAAAAAATATTTTTGCGAATGTTCTTATATAAAATATTATTTTAAGCTTCGGGGGCTCCTGCCCGTTAATGGGAAAGTCGAAAATAAAAAGTAAAAGGTTGTGTGTACTGACGTACGCGCGGTAGAAGTAAAACTTCCTTACATGTCGCTGTCTTTGACTGATAGCGTGTCGTTTTGACACGTCACTGACGCTGCATAGACA
This sequence comes from Chrysotoxum bicinctum, assembly GCA_911387755.1. Lineage (NCBI taxonomy): Eukaryota > Metazoa > Arthropoda > Insecta > Diptera > Syrphidae > Chrysotoxum > Chrysotoxum bicinctum. Next base: position 35,679,142 of record OU426987.1, read on the forward strand.
TTTTTTTACCCCCAACGCCGGAAAAGAAGTTTTACTTAAAAAAAACGGTTCTATGACAGGTACCGTTAATAACATGTTATTCAAAAATTTTATTTTATCAAAATCATGTGAGCTGTTTTCGAGATAAATAAGACCTTACACTACGCATGAGATACCGTTAGTTTCGGAGGTAAAAACAATTTTCAATTTCTCCTATCTCCCCTTGGGTCCCTTAAGTAAATTTGTTCCAATAGTTTTTTGTTATTATTAATTTGACTTTTAAAAATATGTTTTCAGGTAACATTTTTTACAATGATCAATGATTTTTTTAAATAATTTAATAATTTATTTTATATTTTATTTTAATATTTTTAAATAAATTATTTGAATGAAACTAAACTGTTTCTTTTCTGTGAACCAAATGTGATTTTATAGCCTTTTCTTAAAGAAATTCAAGTCTTTATTAGTTATTATTTTTTTGTATTCTATATTTTTTTGTATATCTAAAGCTCTATAGAAAAACTGTGACTTTTTCATATACGACTTAAATAAAAACCACCAAATATCATCTTAAATCTCTTTTTTTCCACTTTTGCATACGCAACTCATCTTAAATGGACATAAGAATTGAAAACGTCCTTCGAAAACGCAAGGCAAAATATCTTATCTCAACTTAAGATTTTGGAAATTAATATAAAATTCAATTTATAGAAAAGCCAAACTATCTTAAGTCATATTTTTCCTCATAACGACCAAAATATTAAAAATATCTTTTTGAAAATAATTTCATAAAAAAGATCATAAAATTTTACATATAAATGCTTTGTTGAATAATGTCTACATTTGAAAGATTTTTTGGGATACAGCTTTGAAGTGTTTTTTTGCTCTCCTGAAAAATCATCAAAATTGACTTAAGATACTTTACCTTTTCAGTCGAGTTATAATTCTTAATCGAACTGTTTTTACGAAATATGCACTTTTTCGTGCGTTTACCGACTGCGCCAATAATGTCGCGTTGCCTCGCGTTCAATTAAAAAAAAACAAATTAATTGTTTTTCCTTTTTTTTTTCTTTTTTTCTTTTTTTTCTTCTTTATTTCATTTATTTCTTTATTTGTCAAATTATTTATTATTACTAATTAATTTATTATTGTGACAAACAAGCCGCTGTCCTTAGCATTGCTGCACTTGTTGTCAGTTTGAGAATTAGAATTAGACTAACTTAAATAAAATGATTTTGTAAACTTTCCAACATAAATCGCGAAGTGCGTCTAGTGGGAAAGGAATGCACCTGTTGACAAGATATTCATATTTCATTTGAGTCAATTGAAATATGAATATCGTTTTATTCATTTGTTGTGTGCAGGGGAAAAAGGGGGTGTTTCCATTATGGACACGTTTTGCAAGTTAAGCAAAAATGGTGGGAAACTGTTAGGAATTTTACGGTTATGCCGTTAAGCAAAAGGGGAGTGTCCGGGGTAACGGGACTTGGGGTTCAGGTGGAGTCGAAGATGTAACTCCTCCCCCCTTAAGATTCTGCTCCGGAGAATCCGATTTTTTTATATCGATTATGACATTAGTTTTATTATTTTTAACCTTTTTTCGAAAAATTATAAAAAACACGATACAAAAACTGAAAAGAAGGATATTAAAACTGTAACTGATACCCGTATTTGTTTTATACTTAAATTTGAGCTCTTCAATTAATTTACGATTTTCCATATGTTTCGCGTGTTGTTGAAAAGTTTACTTCAATGTTTTTAATTTTTACATTGCTTAAATTTGGTATAATAAAGTTATCATAGTATATAAAGTTTTCGTATCTAATTTTATTTATTTTAATTATACAATTTTCAAACCTTAGAGCATAGTTTCCTGATATTTCCAGTCTAAAATCATTACAATTGTGTTCTATATACGTTTTTGGTATATTTTTCAAAATAACAATATTGTTGGTTAATTGTTTAATTTCTATATTTGTATTTCTAATAAAATTACAAGTTGTATTTTTTTCAAAAATATTTAGTATACATTTATCATCTATAATTATTAAATCTTCCTTTTTTAAAATTTTATTCTTATCTTCATAGTTTGTTTTTCCATCAGTTATTAGTGTTTTATATGTAGAAGAAAGCTCGAGAGAGTTTAGATTTGGGATTGGTTCAACAAATACACGATGAAATTTGCTATCAACATAGTTGGGAATCATTACAATAAATATTATTTGGTTTTCATGAAAAATTGTTGAACTTTTTATATCTTTAAGTTTTTCAAGGGTTACATTATACTTTTCAATTTCCTTCGGCGACAAAATATCTTTACCTAGTAAACCTAATTGACTCAATAATATACTTTCTTTTACTTTCCTGACTTGGTCGTTTAATAGTTGGATGTCATATTGAATCTGAAATGCATGTTGTATTGTTGTTATTTTCCAATTTTCTTTATCTATTTCGTTGCTTAAGGTTGAGAATTGCTTTTTTATTTCTGTTTGTTGTATGTTGATATGTTTTGTAACGTTATAAATGGTTTCATAAAATTTCGTATTGATCTGAATTTGGTCATTAAGTCCGTCTATTAAATGTTTATTATTTTGTTCGTTTAAACTAAGTCTTGTTTTTACTTCTTGTTCGTCTTCGTAGTCCATATAGTCCAGTCAAAGCGTCATGAAAAAGGGCCTGACCTTGCGCGCAGAGGCATGGTCAATTTTTTTTTCATGGATCGATAGGTGCTTATGAGAAAAGCTTAAAACCAAATTTGCACCACATGACAACTTTTTTTACCAAAGTTATTGGTAAAAATGTATTTTGTGTCATTTTTTGGTCATTTGCGAATATCTCGGCTCCACTATCTCGCACAAACAAAAATTAAACATGTTTTTATTCCTTATAACATTATCTATTATGTTCTAAAAAAAATATTTGTTTAAACAAATTAAAAAAAAGTTATAGTAAGTTAAACAAATTTTTTGTTGTTTAAAAATCACTTTTTCGTGATTATTAAGAAAAAAGCTCATTTAACGATGAAATTTTTATTTTTTATTATTAAAGTTCTTGTAATTCCCTACAATTTAAAAAAAAATCAACACTCTACGATCAACGAAAGCCGAGTAATAAATTATTGAACTTGGGTAAGTCAGCGCACCCACGCATTTTATGATTTTATGTTTTAATTAATATCTCAGCCCCAGTATGTCGCAAAGTAAAAATAAAAAACAGTATTGCTAATAACAATATTTTCTATCAACTTGCATTTAATTTAATATGTTTGAGCAAAAACATAAAAAGTTATCGTTGGTTTCAACGTTTTTTTTCTTGTTTTTAATACCTTTTTTTCATAGTTATTGAGAAAAAAACTGTATTTCACGGTAAATACTTTTAAGTTTTGGATTTTTGTTTTATAGTCCTACTAATTTTCTTCAAATTAAAAAAAAAAATTAGTCCATTACGACAAACGGGAGCCAAGATATTCATGATTTAAAAACTTAGGAAAGCTTACAATTTAGTATTTTAACCTTGTAGCTTGTAATTTTGGTGTCGCCAGCAACAAGAAGCAACAAATATGTGTAAGCATGTGTGGGGTGTTTGAAGGATACCAAATTATCTTGTTGCTGGCGACACCAAAATTACAAGCTACAAGGTTAAAATACTAAATTGTAAGCTTTCCTAAGTTTTTAAATCATGAATATCTTGGCTCCCGTTTGTCGTAATGGACTAATTTTTTTTTTAATTTGAAGAAAATTAGTAGGACTATAAAACAAAAATCCAAAACTTAAAAGTATTTACCGAGAAATACAGTTTTTTTCTCAATAACTATGAAAAAAAGGTATTAAAAACAAGAAAAAAAACGTTGAAACCAACGATAACTTTTTATGTTTTTGCTCAAACATATTAAATTAAATGCAAGTTGATAGAAAATATTGTTATTAGCAATACTGTTTTTTATTTTTACTTTGCGACATACTGGGGCTGAGATATTAATTAAAACATAAAATCATAAAATGCGTGGGTGCGCTTACTTACCCATGTTCAATAATTTATTACTCGGCTTTCGTTGATCGTAGAGTGTTGATTTTTTTTTTAAATTGTAGGGACTTACAAGAACTTTAATAATAAAAAATAAAAATTTCATCGTTAAATGAGCTTTTTTCTTAATAATCACGAAAAAGTAATTTTTAAACAACAAAAAATTTGTTTAACTTACTATAACTTTTTTTTCATTTGTTTAAACAAATGTTTTTTTTTAGAACATAATAGATAATGTTATAAGGAATAAAAACATGTTTAATTTTTGTTTGTGCGAGATAGTGGAGCCGAGATATTCGCAAATGACCAAAAAATGACACAAAATACATTTTTACCAATAACTTTGGTAAAAAAAGTTGTCATGTGGTGCAAGTTTGGCTTTAAGCTTTTCTTATAAGCACCTATCGATCCATGAAAAAAAATAGACCATGCCTCTGCGCGCAAGGTCAAATGACGCTTTGACTGGACTAATAGTCCCTGCTAAATATTTTAAGCTTTTACCTATGATGTTAAATAGCGCTCGTTTCTTTCTATTCCTTTCGGTGAGGCTACCGATTTCATGTGTTAATTGGTTTAGTCCATGAATGATATTTGGATATTCGTTTTTGTCGTCAAGTTTGTCTACATTGTGTTTTATTAGTTGGAGATTGTCCGTCCATAAGGTCAAATTTATAACATGTAGAATTTTGGAATAACTTTCAATTATTTTAATTTCTTCGCCTTTTATTAAAATGTATCCCTGTCCAATATTCAAATCCTGAGCGTCTAGTTTTTGTCCTTTTGCTGTCGTTGCTAATGTCAGTAAAATAATTATGGTAACCTGAAATTATAATTAAATTTTTTTTTTTTATCTATCTTCATATTTGTATTTCCTTTTCACTTGGGTTTTATAAAATTTACTGCCTCTCTCATTTTGTAAATAATCTTTATTTATGACTATTGGGTCTGATTCTATATGAACTGGTTTAAGTTTATTGTTAGCTCTATTTTTCAAGTATTTATGTTCTTCTTTTGTAAGATCTATGTCATTTTTATTATTGTTTATCTTATTAATGTATCTTTCTTTGTTTTTATTAATAAAATCTATGATCTTGGGATATTGTTCGTTAGAAATATTTCCATTTAAGAAATCTATGGGTCTTTGTTTTGTTGAAGAATGTATCGTCTTGTTATATATTGTTACTGCCTTAAGGACCTTCTTTCTTAATGTGTCTGTGTTGTTTTCGTCAGCTGTAAATGTTCGTATATGCTCGTTTAGAGTCGAGTGGAATCTTTCGATATCCGAATTGCCTGTTTTATTATATGGGGTTGTTATGTGAATGTCAACATTATGTTCTTTCAGAAATTCTGTTATATTTAATGATGAAAATCCGCTTTCACCGTCTGTTACAATTTTTTCGGGAATGCCAAAGTTTGCAAATCTATCTTCGAGTGTTCTTAATAGAGATGTCCATGTTCTATGTTTGATTTCTTGTATTGAAACATGTTTAGAGAATTTATCAATCATAGTGACAAACATTAGATTTATATTTGCATACCAAATATCTATGTGAATTATTTGATTAGGTTTTTCGGGGGTTTCAGTTATTTTCAAAGGTATTTTATTTGGCGTTCGCTCGTATTTGGATTTGTTACAGATTCTACAATTATTAATATATTTTTGGATTTTGTCTTTGAGTTTCGGGCTATAGTAGGTATCTTTAATCTCTGCATAGGTTTCGTTTATTCCCCTATGGTTCAGTGAATCGTGAGTTTTTGATATTACTAGTAATTCTTTTTCTTCGTCATCGAGGTCTCCTAAAAATTTTGAACATTTTACGAATTTTAAAATTTTGTTTCTGCTAAAGTATTTGATATAAACGTCTTGAAATTTGGCATATAGACTGTCGTGTCTGGAAAAAATGCCTACTATTCCTTTTGTAGGAATGAATTTTTTCATTATGTCTAGGAGGAAATTTTCATTGAAATTTTTTATTTCTATAACAATACGTTTTTTATTGAAAACATGGTATATCTTGTGGTTACTAACATTACTAGTTTCGTTAATTATTATTTGAGTTTTATAAATGTTTACAGGTGATTCAATTATCGGAATATGGTCACTACTATCCTCATTTGCACTGTGGATAGTTGCTTTAATGGATTGTTGGTCTAGATTCTCAACATTATTAGTTACATGGTTTAAATCTTCATTATGGTAAACTTCTATCCTTGACAACCCATCGGCTACTTGATTGTCTTTTCCTTTGACATATTCGACATCAAAGTTATATTCCTCCAGTTTAATCTTCCACCTTTGAAGTTTAGCATTGGGTTCTTTAAGTGAACTTAGCCAAACTAGGGGTCGATGATCGGTTCTAATTAGAAATTTTCGTCCATAAAGATATGGCCTGAAGTATTGTGTTGACCATACTATGGCCAAAAGCTCTTTCTCAATTGTTGAATAACCAGTTTCGTGTTCGTTAAGTGTACGGCTAGCGAAGCACACTGGGTGATTATCTTGCGAGAGGACGGCACCAAGTGCAAAATTGGATGCGTCCGTTGTAAGAGTGAATTTTTTTGAAAAGTCAGGATATTTTAATATTGGATCAGATACAAGGAGGGTTTTTAGATTTTCAAAACTTTCTATGTAATCTAGATTTTTCACATCTATATTGGCACCTTTTTTTAGGAATGCTGTCATCGGCTTTGCTACTTTACTGTAGTCTTTGATGAATTTCCTGTAATATCCGGTAATACCGAGGAAGGATTTGATTTGTTTGGTTGTTGTGGGCAGTTTATAGTTTAGGATTGCTGTAATTTTATTAGGATTGGGTTTAATACCGTCTGTTTTGACGATGTGTCCCAAGAATTCAGTTTCTCTCTTAAGAAACTCACTTTTGTCTAGCTGAACTTTTAGGTTTACCTCTTTAAGTCTTTGGAAAATTTTTTTTATTGAAACTATGTGTTCTGAAAGGCTTGTGGAAAATATGATGATGTCGTCTAAATAGACGAGGCATATTTTACCTATGAATTCATGAAGGACTGAATTCATCAGACGCTGGAACGTCGCGGGGGCGTTCTTCAGCCCAAATGGCATTCGAAGAAATTCATAATGCCCACTGTCTGTCGAAAAAGCAGTTTTCTTTATGTCTTGTTCTGCGATTTCGATCTGGTGAAAGCCCTTCGCTAGATCTAGTGTTGTAAAATATAACGACCTTCCTAATTTGTCAAATATATCATCTATATTTGGGATAGGAAACTTGTCGTCAATGGAAACATCATTTAGTTTCCTGTAGTCAATGACTATTCTCCATTTATTTTCTTTAGAGGCATCTTCCTTCTTCGGAACTATCCATATTGGTGTGGAATATGGTGAACTGCTCGGCCTTATAATGCCTTGGTGCAGCATCTCACTGATTTGAGATTTTACTTCATTCCTATGCACATCAGGATATCTATAGCTCTTAGTATAGATGGGAATATCATTAACCGTTTTAATTTCATGTTTAATGGCATTTGTAAATGAAAGGTCGGTTCCTTTTTGATAAAATATAGAGGAATATTCGGAAACAAGTTTGTTTATTTCGGTTTTTTCTTCTACATTTAGATGGTCTGTTCTGATTTGATTTAAAATAGGTTCTTTGCTTGTTTCTGTATGATATATTTCTAAAGATGGAATGGCTTTTTCGTAGTCTTCCAAAGTTAATATTTCTTCTTGAATATTTTCTTCCGTTTTGTTAAAAAAAATTGGAATTTTCTTCTCGTTTATTATAAGGAGTTTGTTATTAAGGTCAATGGTTGCCTTTAATGGAATTAGGATGTTATTTCCTATTAGTCCGTCGAATGTTTGGTGAAATTTAAATTCAAGGAATTCTGCAGTTTTTTCTTTGTCTGTTAATTCTTTAAATAAAGGTATTCTAACTTTTTGGTTAATATAAATGGGAATGCTAGTAGTTAGTACTTGGATGGGGTTAGGTAGGTGAATTTTCCACTTAGGGTGGCAAATTCCTGTATTTATTATGCTGGTTTCTGAACCACAGTCTATTAGAATTCTAAGTTTTATATTATTATTTGCATCTACAACTATATAGGGAAGTTTTCCACGAGGCTTGTTTGTTGAAAATCCGAATGATTTTCAATATTATTTATTTGTCTCGCATAGCTGCCGGATAAAGTATCCATTGGTTCTGTATTATAATTATTAGAACTATTCGCGTTGTTTGTATATTGTCTTGAATTCGTGTTGTTTCTGTATTGTCCTGAATTTGTATCGTTCGAATTGTTTCTATATTGTCCTGAATTCGTATTGTTTCTGTATTGTCCTGAGTTTGTATTATTTCTATATTGTCCTGAATTCGTATTGTTTCTGTATTGTCCTGAGTTTGTATTATTTCTATATTGTCCTGAAATCGTATTGTTCGAATAGCTGTTATTGTTATTACTATTATTGTTATTATAACTATTACTATTATTTGAGGGGTTTCGAATCTGTCCAGATCCATCAGTATTGTTAAAGGGGTTGTGGTTATAGTTATAATTGTTGCTATGATTGTTATTATAATTATTTCTATGTTGCCCTGTATAATTACTCCTATAGTTTTCCAAGTTACTTTTTCTTGGGGTATTGTACCTTTCATATGCGTAGCCTGCCTCATGGAGGATGTCCATGGCCTCTTCCAGAGTTTTAGGCTGTCTACACGTAAGAATCCCCTTCATGGGCTCTGGTATTTTGTTCATGAATAGGCGTAATGCCATTTCACAGTTTCGTTTGGTTTCGACGGCGGCCATGATGCCTTTGTCTAACATCGTTTTATTATTTAAACGCCTCAAAGCTATTTTTATCCTATCGTAAAAATTTTTACAATTGTCTATAAATTGTGTGCTTCTCAATTCATCATACAATTGTTCCACCGACTTTCTGTCGCCAAAGTACTGATACAGAGTTTTTTTTATATCGTCCCAACTTGTAGCCCCGTTATTGATTTCTATGGCCTCTCGAGCTTTTCCTACAAGTCTACTTTTTATTATATCTAAGAATACAAATTGACTATCTGCATCGAATTTTGCTAGGGAGGGTTGTACCCTATCTAACAATTCTATGAAACTATTCAAATTTTCTAGGTTCCCATTATATGTGGGGATGCCATTGAGATATTTATTAGGATCTAAATTTAAAGATAATAAGGTGCTTACTCCTGCGTTGTTGTTGTTTCCTGTCGACATGTTGATGGATAGTTTTTCAAATAGCTCGTTCAGTGAATCCTCCAGTTTTCTTCGTGTTGCTAATTTCTTGTTTGTTTTTTATAATATTCGCACTTGATCTTTGTTTTTTTTTTTTTTTTGTTTTGTTGCAAAAAAAAAAAATTTATTTTGTTGCCCTTTTTCGCGCACTTTTTTTGTTTTAGTTCTTAATCGAACATATACACTTTTTCGTTTTATAATTCTTAATCGAACTGTTTTTACGAAATATGCACTTTTGTTTTAGTTCTTAATCGAACATATACACTTTTTCGTTTTATAATTCTTAATCGAACTGTTTTTACGAAATATGCACTTTTGTTTTAGTTCTTAATCGAACATATACACTTTTTCGTTTTATCTCGACTGAAAAGGTAAAGTATCTTAAGTCGACTTAAGATATTTCGCGTTTTTTTGTTGATCCTTAGTGCCATTCTAAAAAGCTACAGTTCTGTGTTATCGGCTTCCTTCTATCTCACTCCTGTGCTTTTTTATAGACAAAAACAACTTCATCTTATGTTCAAAAGACACATCTCTACACGCGGTAAAATATCTTAAGTCCACATAAGATTGTGTGTTCTGCTTAATTTTAAAACCTTAAATAGACTTAAGATTATATTGGCTTAAGACTTTTTTATTATTGTGAAATCGTAAATCATATTAAGTTGACTTAAGATATTTTCGCGCGTGCAAACAGGAACAAAAGTCATCAATAAGTCGACATAAGATAAAATCCTTAAAAAAATTCCAAAAAAGTGTGAAAACGCAAATCATCTTATGTGAACATAAGATAAATTTTTAAATTTAAAACTGAAATTTTTCGCTCCCTAAGTAGTCATAGGATATTTTACCGTTTGCAAACCTAAAACAATTTCCGTAATAACAAGGACATAAGATATTTTTAAGCGTATTTTGTTTCTAGATTGCCTTTTGTGCGACCGTTTTTCTTATTTTTTTCATTTAGTGTTTCAGACAGTTTTGTTATGCGATTGAAAAATTATTACAAATGAAACACATACGTAAACAACAAAAAAGAGTTGAAATGCGTGAATTGCACGAATTTGGAATTAGAAATACATTTCATAAATATAAAACATGTATTTAATGAGATAAAAATGTTCAAATGTATGAAATTGCCGTCTGATTTCCAGAAAACTAAGAATTTATTCACACTAAGCTCAAAAATAGTTTTATTATTAAAAGAATTTTTATGCTAAAAAGTTCTTCAAAGTTTTTCAAGAATACAATTCGGGATACCAATTTAAAGTAATTACGTAGTAGTATTGGCGAATAGTTCTAAAAAGACGGGCGCAAAATGTCAAACAACCTATTATTTTTAATTTCTTTGTATGATGCTACTTAACAATTTGCTAACTTTAAAATAGTTTACTAACTCATTCTTAGTTTAAAACATTTGCCAACTAGTATCGTACTAAAGGAATTCTTAATAAATTGCTTCTGAACACACCGAAAACATTGACAGTTCGTGCAAAAAACTTAGTAAACAAACCTTTTGTGGCGTTTCTAAAAGCACGATATTCTTACGATGATTTTAACTTTAATAAAAGGGTAGATATACTTAGATATAGTATGATGCTATATTCGAATAAAATTTGCTAAATCGTTGATTTAACTTAGTTTCATATTAAATCAGCTTTAACGTCGGTCGGTCGTACTAATTCAATTAAAATTTGGTGCCATTGATTTTAGGAAATAATTTCAAAAAATAATCGTTTCGCTTGTTTTGAAGATATTGATTTTTCAAAAAACAAAATTAGATTTCTTTTTTCAAAAGATCCAAAAAATATTTTTGCGAATGTTCTTATATAAAATATTATTTTAAGCTTCGGGGGCTCCTGCCCGTTAATGGGAAAGTCGAAAATAAAAAGTAAAAGGTTGTGTGTACTGACGTACGCGCGGTAGAAGTAAAACTTCCTTACATGTCGCTGTCTTTGACTGATAGCGTGTCGTTTTGACACGTCACTGACGCTGCATAGACATTTTTTTACCCCCAACGCCGGAAAAGAAGTTTTACTTAAAAAAAACGGTTCTATGACAGGTACCGTTAATAACATGTTATTCAAAAATTTTATTTTATCAAAATCATGTGAGCTGTTTTCGAGATAAATAAGACCTTACACTACGCATGAGATACCGTTAGTTTCGGAGGTAAAAACAATTTTCAATTTCTCCTATCTCCCCTTGGGTCCCTTAAGTAAATTTGTTCCAATAGTTTTTTGTTATTATTAATTTGACTTTTAAAAATATGTTTTCAGGTAACATTTTTTACAATGATCAATGATTTTTTTAAATAATTTAATAATTTATTTTATATTTTATTTTAATATTTTTAAATAAATTATTTGAATGAAACTAAACTGTTTCTTTTCTGTGAACCAAATGTGATTTTATAGCCTTTTCTTAAAGAAATTCAAGTCTTTATTAGTTATTATTTTTTTGTATTCTATATTTTTTTGTATATCTAAAGCTCTATAGAAAAACTGTGACTTTTTCATATACGACTTAAATAAAAACCACCAAATATCATCTTAAATCTCTTTTTTTCCACTTTTGCATACGCAACTCATCTTAAATGGACATAAGAATTGAAAACGTCCTTCGAAAACGCAAGGCAAAATATCTTATCTCAACTTAAGATTTTGGAAATTAATATAAAATTCAATTTATAGAAAAGCCAAACTATCTTAAGTCATATTTTTCCTCATAACGACCAAAATATTAAAAATATCTTTTTGAAAATAATTTCATAAAAAAGATCATAAAATTTTACATATAAATGCTTTGTTGAATAATGTCTACATTTGAAAGATTTTTTGGGATACAGCTTTGAAGTGTTTTTTTGCTCTCCTGAAAAATCATCAAAATTGACTTAAGATACTTTACCTTTTCAGTCGAGTTATAATTCTTAATCGAACTGTTTTTACGAAATATGCACTTTTTCGTGCGTTTACCGACTGCGCCAATAATGTCGCGTTGCCTCGCGTTCAATTAAAAAAAAACAAATTAATTGTTTTTCCTTTTTTTTTTCTTTTTTTCTTTTTTTTCTTCTTTATTTCATTTATTTCTTTATTTGTCAAATTATTTATTATTACTAATTAATTTATTATTGTGACAAACAAGCCGCTGTCCTTAGCATTGCTGCACTTGTTGTCAGTTTGAGAATTAGAATTAGACTAACTTAAATAAAATGATTTTGTAAACTTTCCAACATAAATCGCGAAGTGCGTCTAGTGGGAAAGGAATGCACCTGTTGACAAGATATTCATATTTCATTTGAGTCAATTGAAATATGAATATCGTTTTATTCATTTGTTGTGTGCAGGGGAAAAAGGGGGTGTTTCCATTATGGACACGTTTTGCAAGTTAAGCAAAAATGGTGGGAAACTGTTAGGAATTTTACGGTTATGCCGTTAGGCAAAAGGGGAGTGTCCGGGGTAACGGGACTTGGGGTTCAGGTGGAGTCGAAGATGTAAATTATTTTTTTTAAAATATGGAAAATATCAAACATACGATGTTATCGTCTTCGTCGGAGTCATGCTTTTTTAATTGTTGATGTTGTTGATTTTTTTAAATTTATGATTGAAGTTTTTTTCAATACAAATTAAATTCTCAAATAGAATTCCGACAGTGACAATTTAAAAAAAGTCAGTTTGTTTCGAATGTTTTCGAACAAGTTTTCGAAGAGAGCTCTCGTAACTTATGAGTGATCAGGATCACTCATAACTTTTGCGAGCGCTCATAAATATTCATTATTATTGCTTGGTGAATAGATTTGTGAGCCTCTTAAGTTATGAGCGTTCGGTGAATACCGCCATAAATGCCCAAAATTTAAAATACGCAATATTATATACCTTGTAAATTAATAAACAGTAACAAAATTCATTGGAATATAACAATTAAGTAGGTACTTATCAAAGATGTCATGGAAATGTCAGTCAAGGCTCGGGGTTTGAAGCTAAATTTAGTTTTACAAATGCTACGGTCGCGCTTTTGACACACAAAATCGTATATACGATCAAACGCCCATATAACGCCGGACCGACGAACGCGAGATTGTGATTTGGCCATTAACTCCTTCTTCTCAACGCTTCGATTTAAACAAACTTACTGATAAGCGAGAGATTTGAAATTTTTAAGATTGATGATAATTAGATGAAAAAACGTTTGTTTAAGTTTAAGCTAGCTGGCTTTTGTCTTTTCAAGCTTTCCTTAAAATTTAATACTTGAAATTTTAGATATAAAAGAACCGACTGCAAGCAATAGTGTTTTAAGTCGTAAGTTTAGCTTATCGAGGAGTTGTCTAATATAAAGCCAATTGGGAAACTTAGTTTTAGGTGGGACTGGCTGGGAATTCATTTAAGACTTTCGACGTCACAAGTCAACGCAGGACACACTTACTGTAAGGCCATTACTATAAATAATCCTTACTATTTTCTATTTTAGCGTTTCATGATTATCGTTTTAAATATATGGGGGTAGGAGAAATTATTTTATAATTTTTGGTACGTTTTAAAAACGGCTCCTAACTTTACGAGGCTCTTAACTTGAAATTTCTTTGGGGTATTCACCAACCACTCACAAGTGTTTTTCGAAGTTCGAAAATGAGAGCCACTCTCTCTTGTTCAGGCATACCCAAACTGTGAAATCAAACTGTTTTCGAACTTGGAGGTATGTTAATCTGTCGATTTGCGTGGTGAGGAAGGACGTATGGGAGTGTTGAAATTGGAACGAAGCGCACTTGCCCACTCTTTGGAAAATGGGGCAAGGAATTTTCGAACAAACTTTCGAAGAGAGCGCTCGTAAGTTAAGGAGTGGTCGGGACCACTCCTAACTCTTAAGAGCGCTCGTAGATCTTCACTATTATTGCTTGGTGAATAGGTTTATGAGCTTCTTAAATTATGAGCGCTCGGTGAATACCAGCCTTATGGCCGATTTCATAAACAAACACTAAGGCTCGTATTCACCGAGCGCTCCTAAACGGCTCTTAACTTTACGAGGCTCTTAACTTGAAATTTCTGTGGGGTATTCACCAACCACTCGCAAGTGTTTTTCGAAGTTCGAAAATGAGAGCCACTCTCTCTTGTTCAGGCATACCCAAACTGTGAAATGTTGTGGAATGTTGGTCTTGACAGCAAATGGATACTCTCCTACTTGGCATTGCTCCATGGATTCGAGTCAAATGCGTGCGTGGCACACGCACAAGCGAACAAACTTTCGAAGAGAGCGCTCGTAAGTTAGGAGTGGTCGGGACTTTTATCAAAAATCCTCTTAAATTTTATCAGGCTCTTAAAAAATTTTAGTTTCACCAACCTATAAAAGGGACATTTTGGGGAAATTTTTGTTAAAATTGAGTTCTCTTCACATCCCTGGGAAAAATAAATTGCTTTTTTCTTTCTCACTAGCGTAATGTATGAGAAGAAATGAGAAAGCGTTATGTGTTCAAACAAATGCCAAGAAATGAAAAAAAAAAATGCACACAAAATATTTGGAAAGATTCTGATCCTGACATTCTGTGGCATAAAATCGTTGAGTAATAACCACTTAATTTATTTTTAATTGCATTGTTGGGTTTGTTTTGGTTCCAAATGAAGACCAAACATATTCAACAAACTCATCCACAGATGCTTTGGAAACTCAGAACAACATTTTGAAGTCTATAATGTATTTATGTGAACCGGGGAATATTCTTGCTCAGCGAATAACTTTGTTTTGCACTTTATTATTGGAAGAAGACGATCAATATTTTTTTTCGAAATAAAGAAACAAATCATTTAAATATTTAGTATTAACCTATTAATTTTGTATCTTCAAAAATTGAACACTAAATCGTCGGCCCAGAATTACAAGGTTCTAACAGCCATTTTTACGAAAAATGAGTTATGGATGTCGTTGGATTCGTATTTTTAAGCGCTTTCGAATGAATTCATGGATATGCACCTTAATTCACCCTATAAAGCGTAAAACGCAAAAAACAAAGGTTCTAAAAACCAAAATGAAGTTAATTTAAGAATTACAACGTTCTATGTAGCAAAATTGGCGGATAGAACTTTATAATTCTCTCTTTGACCAATAAAAAAATTACACATCTTCTTATTGACATAGAACCTTGTATTCCTTAATTTTGTACATAGAACCTTATAATTCTTATCGGATTGCCGAAAACGCAACAAAGTTCTATGTTGATCAATTTACCTTTGGTTTTTTCTTCGTGTTTTTGATATTGTTTACAAAAAGCTTGTGAAAAACTAGCAACAAGCAGTATCTCAAACCAAGTCTAACAATTTCAGAAATGTTTCATATGTATTAAGAGAACACAGGATCTGACAAAACTGTTAAATTTAATGCATATCGACAAGTTTTCAACACCCAATTTAACTTGGCTTTTCATAATCCAAAGAAAGATAGATGTGATTTTTTTTATATTTTAAATGATTGATCACAGTGCGAGCGTTTAGGAAAGTGGGAGTGGATTTAAAAGGAGATACCGATGCACATTGGTTTTGAATGTCTGAATATCACAATGTGAAGGAAATATAGAGTCGGGTAAGGCATTCCACATTCGTGTAGTGCGGCTAAAGAATGAATCTCTAAATTTAACATTACGTCCGAAGTTGGGCTCAAGGGTAAACTAATGAGTATTCCTCGAAGCGCGAGTGTTACGGTTAAATTGTTTAAGGGGAGGAATGCAACTGGCTATTTCACTAGAACAATGTTTGTAAAAATAACGGTAATATAATGAAAGACAAGAAACATTGCGACGGTGCTCGAGAGATTCAATTGTTTCTGTTTTAGTCCTATCACCTATCAATTGTAAAGCTCTTTTTTGGATTCTATCCAAAAGACTCAAGTGGGTTATTGGAGCACCTGCCCAAATATGGGAATTATACTCGAGTTTAGGACGAATATAGGCTTTATAGATTACAGCCAGATCAGAAAGGGTAAAAAATTTCTTGCATCGTCGAAGGAAACCTAAACACTTAGCAGCGTTTTTGGCAACGTCGAATATGTGGTCATTCCACACAAGGTCGTCTGTGATGCACATACCGAGAACTGAGATCTGTTCGGTTTCCTCAATGCAAGGGTCACTTATGGATAGCGGCATGAAGTGGATTCCGCTTTAGCGACAGGAGACAGCATTGAGTTTTTGAAGCATTAAATCTATGCGAGGAGCATAAAATAGCAGTTGAAAACACCACTGTATCTGATGAGCTGGTTTTGAAATATAATGCGCATTTTCAGGAAAAGGAAGAGGCATACAAGCAAAGACAAGTTGACAGAGAAAATACAGTTCCAGTTTTGTGCTTTGACATGCAAAATGTACTTACCTGTCCAAAAGCTGATGTAAGCTCATTTTTTTACCACTCAAAGTTAAATGTGTATAACTTTACAGAACATTTTTCGCTTAATAATAACGTCTATTGCTGCTTGTGTGATGAAAGCACAATGGGAAGAACAGAAAATGATATTGCTAGTGCTTTGCTGAAAATTCTAAACCGTGTTATGTCAAAAACGGAACTTGTTGGTAAACTTCATA
Organism: Chrysotoxum bicinctum; assembly: GCA_911387755.1. Taxonomy (NCBI): domain Eukaryota; kingdom Metazoa; phylum Arthropoda; class Insecta; order Diptera; family Syrphidae; genus Chrysotoxum; species Chrysotoxum bicinctum. The sequence continues at coordinate 35,695,919 of OU426987.1, forward strand.
TTAATTGATTTTCATAAGCATCAGCCAGACATCCAAATACATTTTAAATTCTCTACTCCAGGAAATTCTACAATTTAGGAAATAGGTAATACCCATAGCTGCATTCAACGCGTCTTACGAATCGCGATTTTCATTCACCCTTGTCATTCAAAAAACAAAATCTTACACTTTTGCAAATGCAACCGTTAGATTTTAAAAATGTGTACGAGTGTTGTTAGATTTTAAATATTAAATTAATACCATTTTCGAAAGTTGTCCAACATCAACTTACACAAAACCTTACCGAGGTGTTTTTTAAGACTTCCCATCTTGAAAAATCTCTTAAAAGTGTAGACTTAGTGTTCAAAAACCTTAAGAAATAAGAATATGTGGTCTTTTCAATGGCCAAATTTAAAAGAGGTACAATTAAAAAATGACCTTGCAACAAGAAAAATCAAACCATTTAAAGCAATGCTTAAATACATGCCTGCAATTTATTGATAAAGAAATTTCGAAAATATAATGAAAACAAGAACAAATATCCAATATGATTAATTAAAATTCTTGTTGGTTTAATTAATTTATAATATTCTATAATTTTCTTAAATGTATTCACATATTTACTTGAACTGTAAAATATATATAAAATATACTATGAAAATTAAAATTTTAGTTTGTTTAATCAAATTACTATTTATTTTCTTATTTATTTAAATGTTGTACCTTTAATTCATTCAATCAATAATTAAAATATTAGTTTTATTATATTTATTATTTATTCTCATTATTTTCTTATTTACGTTAACGAACTGTTAAATATATGAAGTTAATTATATAGTGTACTAGGTGCTACATGCATTAAAAATACTATATAATATTTTCCTATAATAAAAATGTAAAAATCAGATTATTGTTTTATATTTAGTTGGAGAATCATTTCAGATACTCTATTTTGCTGCTTTTATACTATGAATACCATAGTTTTTTTCAACGACTAAACTAAATGTTAGAAATCTTCATATGATTAAATAACAATTACAAGGTTCTATGTGGTACATAGAACCTTCACCGAAATTTGAACTACATGGAATTGGCTCATAGAACTTTGTGCAAAAAATTTAATTTGCAATTAAAAGGAAATTCCTCAACACATAAACAAATAAATTATATTTTTATTAGTTATTATCAATAATCTATCGTTTGTTATCATTCGAATGTAAATCAATAGCCATTTAATACGAAATCTGAGCATCAAAAACTTAAAAGTTGAATAACTCGAAATGGGGGTCGGTCGACATAGAACCCTGTAATTCTCAGCCGACGAAATCTTAACAAAACAATAATTTCAGCTGCTATACCTATAACCAATATCGCTGGCCGAGAACTATAAGGTTGTATGTAAAAAAATTTTTTTCCGAGATAATCGCTTTTATAGTTTTAGATTGCTGGTTTTTATATTAAACAGGTAGATATCAGCAAAGTATTGATGCAATATAATAAAGAACCATCAAAAAGCCATAAAACCATTAAAAAGTTTTTAATTTAATCACTTTTGATGATTTTACAAGCATTTTAAAAAACGACATAGAACCTTTTTGGGAAAAAATTGATTTAAAATTCAGAAAAAGGTTCTATGTACAACATAGAACCTTTTAGTACTGAAGAGATTATATGGGAGGAGATGTTTTTGTATGCAGAAAAAAAGCATTTATCTTAAAAAAATAGATCTTAATTCCGTTTGGTTGATGTTTTTATATTTAAAAATAAAAAAAAAAGTAACACAAATATACTTTTCTCAAACAAAATACTCCACAAATCACTTACCTGATGTAAACACCATGAATTCTAAAAGTAGATAGTATTTTATCTTAACTTACTTCAAGCACCATAATTTAAAATGTTTCTTAAGCTCAAAAACACAGTAAAATTAAAAACATCATAAAATTTAAAACATAAATAAATTTATTTCAATGGTAATTCAGTCTTTCAGAAGTAACAAAAAAATAACAAACTAACAATAAACGAATTTGCAATAAAAAAAGTAAAGAAATGGAAATGCATAAATATTAATTATTGTTCTGAATTTGTTTTGATTAAATTTTTGAAATAATTAAAATCGACTTTTGGCATGAACGGAAGCATTGCCTTAAGCGATTTTATTTTAGCCTCGGATATTTTATTTCTTTTTTTTTTCAATTTCAATAATCGGATATTCAAATAGTGATGTATTTTTAGCTGTTTTTCTTAAAGGCTTATCATACTTCAAGTTTATAAAATCATAGTCTTCTTTGTATAAATAAGTTTTGAACCCGACGGTAAAAATATTTTTTGAAAACTCGATCTCACATACCTTTGTGAAAGGTATTGTTTTAAAGTTAAATATTTTTGAGCCATCTTGATAGTTTTTAAAATCTTGTGCTTGCATTTGAAGAACAATTAAATTCTGCCTCTTGTATAATATTTTCAACAATATCCGAAGTAGAGAAATTGGCGAATAATACTCGAAATTTTTCAAATTTCGTTCAATAACGCTATGTACAGCATCAATTTCTTGAATACATGAGTGCCCAGGTGTACTGAAGCGAAGCGTTATTTTAGAAATTTGAGGATGAGATTTTATAAAATTTATGAGGGCAAATGATAAAATTGAGTTTCGGTTCTGTGGCACACACGAATCGGACCAGAGAATCATTTCTTCGAAATCTTTGTTGTCTGTTATGACCTTTTCTAAAATTTTGATAAGAGCACTGGCCAGATCATTACCACTTCTTCCCATTAGATTTTCACTCCACAAGGCACAGTAAACCTATGAATTTAAAATAAAGCTAAGAGTTTAAAAAAAAAATGTTTTCTCACCTTATTATTGGTCGAAAGATGAGCAGTAAGGTTATAAGTATTAAGCTTGGAGTGGTAAAAAAACGAAGACACTTCGGCCTTTGGACAAGATAGCACATTTTGTAAATCAAAACAAATCACTGGAATCGACGATCTCCTATCTAATTCTCGATTTTCTCTTGACTTAATTTTTTGCGACTGATGTTCCTCATATTTTGCGTTGAGCTCCTGTGAAATGTTACTGAAATTATTTGAAGTGACCTTATACTGCTCACAGAGATCACATCTGTCTTTTTTCGGCTTAAAAAAAGAGATGTTAAACTCGTTTTCAAATATCTTCCGGTATAAGTGACTTTTAACATTTTTGTCTTCTTCATTATTGGCTTCTTCTATGAATAATCTCCACATTTTTGTTATATTTAAACTTGGCTCCAAGTATGTTTTTGTAGAATCACGTCTACAATAGTGTGATTCCACTGCAGGAAATCGAGAAATATGTTCTCGTATTGCCTCTTTAACAGATTCTGCGACTTTTGTTTTTACATGTTTGCCTTGTTTCGAGATCCGAGGAACTCCACTTACATCATTTTTTTGTGCATGGACATTGTAAATGGATTTTTGGCTTATATCCAATGTCGACAGAAAGAAATTTTTACATACGCGCACTCGTTGTTCCCTTACGTTGAAATAGTAGCTGAAATTAAACTGTTTTTTTGAATTCGTGGCATTTTTTCCATTTCGTCTTTTTTTAGGCAAATCGCGTTCGGTAAAAGTTGAAAGAAACATTCTTTTTCCTTGTACATCGAGTGAATAGAAGGACTCAAAAATCTCCCATCGGTCGTCTTCCTGAATATTTGAGCATTTAAAACGGCAAGTTGTACAGCCTTCACCTATAGGTTTTACATGTTTTGCACGAATGAGTTTTTCAGCTGAATTTATATAAACCTTTCCCTCCTGTCTCAGTCTTTTCGTTTTGTTACGAATCCAGTTTTCTTCTTTTCGTTGCCTTTTTCGAACTACGTATAAAATAGCTTTTGTTTTTATATCCATCATTCAAGTTTTCAGTGCATTTCATTTTTACCTTGAGGACTGCTTCCATAGCTTAGAGTTTTCTCAGCTACTTCGGAATTTAAATGATTGGCTTGTGTTTCAATTTCCTCAATGACATTAAGCTCATCTGGTTGACTTGTTTGATTGCCATTCTCAATTTCAACTGTAATATAATAACTGGCGTCCGCTTCCGATTCATTATTTGGATCTCTGGAGTCAAATTCAACTAAAATAATACATTTTACAGGTGCAAACAAGTTGACAAAATTTATTTTACCTTACCTGATAAATTAAGGCTTTCATCGGGCGGATTGCTGGAAAAATTAGATGATAATATTTCGTCCAAAAATTCTTCATAACACAATTGGTTCTCTTCTGCAGTCGACTCTGTCATTTTTTATTCTGAAAATATTTTTTTTATTTAATGATAGGTAAATAATATTGCAATATAAACAAAATAATTACCTTCAATTAAACTACTCAGCCCGACACGAAAAGCAACGAAAATTTTATAGGTACTGTTATAAGTTCACGTTAGATCTACCACCAAAAATGCACATAAAATCATTGACAGAAAGTTCTATGTCTCATTGTTTACAAAACTAAACGGGTTTGAAATTTTGAAAAATGGTTCTATGTTATCGAAAACGTAGGACTTTTTGCTTTTATCAAAAAGTATTAAATATAATAAGGTTCTATGTGGATTAATTTTGAGCGAAAAAGTTCTATGTAACTTAAACGCGTTTGTTTTTTGTGTAACAAAAAGTATGTTAAAGGTTCTATGTTGAACATAGAACCTTATAGTACTGAATAATAGTGCGAATTCAATGAAAGTTCTATGTTGTTTATGGCTGTAGTGTTGCCAGTAATTTTTTTTAATTTTTCTTTTTTGTTCTATCTGAAAGCCGATAAAATTACGAAAATTTTGGTATATAAAACTCATTTTTGGTATTTTGGTCGACATACAACCTTATAGTTCTCGGCCAGCGAATTGTTGTTATCTACATCTGATGACATTTCAATGACACTTTTAAAATTTAATGAGCCAAAAATGGGCATTTAGTTTATAAGGGTGTTTACAAGCTTGTTTAATTTAAAAGCGCTTGGTGAAACCAAAATATCTCATTTTAAGGTTTAGAAGCCTGTTAAATGTTTAAAAGTCCTTCGTGAAATCGGGCATTAGACTCTTAGGATTTTCCCTTGAAAATAAAACGATACGGATCTTACTGACAGCAGTGTTATAAGCTCGTCACTTTTTATCCTTGAGTTTGGAAATTTTAAATTATGTCTTGTCTTTTTTCTTTACACTATAGCTTACACTACCTTACCATAAAAAGCCATCTACTCGCCAGTGTAATAACTAATTTTTGGATCTTTGAAATAGATCCCGATAGAAAACAGGATCCCAAATTGTTTTTCTAATACATGTTAAAACTTAATCCAGATCCGGATCCAGATAGATTTGTGAATAATAAAACGCACCTATTATTTGTAAATTTATTTATATTTCTAATTAGAAAAAAGTTCGTTCAACTACACTTCACCAAAATGTGTGGTACATGTACCCTATAAATATTCAAAGTACATCCCTGTATATAGAAATTTTTCCTCAAATGTCACAAATACAAATGTCAGTTGTTGAAAAAAGGTGAAAAAATTACACGCAAATTTGCAAAGAACTGAGTTTTTGTTTATTTCTTTAAAAAAAACTATAATATATGTTTCAATAACTTATAAGTAATAACCATACAAAAAGTTTATAACTAACTCTTCCTGAATAGACAATCAAAACCAACTTCAATGCCCTTAATAAGGTTTTCTGAATGAAAACAAAAAAGTGTGCACAAGAAAAAACTGCAGGTGGAAAATGTTCACGTACATTGTAGATTGATTTCCTGTTTTCGTTCGGATTGCATATGATTAGTTTCTTTTTACTAACTAATACATCATGTATTCAGAGTGGGCTTCGCTGTCCTCAACTATAGCGGCAAATAGTGCCGAAGCGCAATCGTCAAGTGTGCTAAATAAATTTCCAGCATCGGCCGGCAAGGAAGTCGCTGTTTCTGTTGTTAAGCAGCTGGCATCCAATTTAGGAATTACACAAAACGCTGAACCAAGTCATTTGGTTAAAGATGAAGAGGTTTGATTAATATGAAATAGTAAAAATCGAAGAATCTTCATTGGTCTTTATTTCGTAGGTGGTTTGGTGTATGGACGTGATTTGTTTCGGCCTATCACTGCCATTGCAGGAGCATGAGACTATCAAGGATTGCGTTAATGTCTATTGTGAGTGGCTGACTGCACTGCATCCGAATCCAAGGATAAGTGTGCCGAAGCCGATATGCGACGATCCAAACATGTACTGCAGAAAAGTCATTAGTCACTTTCATAATCTTTTCGTTCCGCGACAAGGCGAAAGTAAGTAACTAGAAGAGTGTAATGTTGGTTGTAGTATATTATTTTTCGTGGGGCATATTCTGCCAAATTGTGCGAACTTCAAAACTCTCAAAAAAAAATCATTAAATATTTTTTTAAATATAAATTGAATTTATGTTTAAAATCAAAAAAAGATATTCAAATTTTAATTTTTTTAATACTTCTTAAGACTTTTTAAAAAACAATTAACGATTCTATATTAGAGCATGAAAATCCTATTGGTCTAATTGGTATGATTTTTGTTCTTATTTTAAACTGATATAAACTCAAACAAGACTCAAACGCAAAAGACAATTTCCTGGCCCACTTTGTTTCGTGTTCTATAATATTGTGATCTAGTCTCCTTTTCTGTCATGGATGCTAATAACTTTAAATCTTTCTTCCAATAAACCTGTAGTTTTTATCTTTATTGAAGTAAATAAGTTAATTGTAAGAATTCTGGTATTTTCAACAAGGAACTAGTGCTAAGCCATCTACTTGACTGATTTATTTCACTAGTATGTATAATTAGGCAGGTGGATCATTAGATCTAGAAAGATTTGGCCGACGTACACTTGTGCTCATATAATAAAGCCATCTGCAATCTGCATCTGTTTTAAACTACTTTTTACCTTTGTACAGTTAGTACGACTATTTAGTTGGCGTATAACTTCTTCACACCTCTTCGACATTGACCCAAAGAGCGCTGCACATTCACATGAGAGCAATGCATTCGGGTCGTTATCCTGTTAAAATATCCAGGCAAGGAGCAAATTATTGGCATATCCCCTGTTCAAATGAATGTCTAGGATGTCTTTATACATTTCACTAGTCATTTTGCCATTGATCTGAATAAAAGGACCAACTCCACATGAGGTAAAGCATCACCGATGAGCCACCGTGCTTAATAGTCTTTTTCGTGTATTTGGGATCCAATTATTTTAATGGGGGCGCTTGAAATACTGTCATCCATCATTTCCAAACACGTTGAACTTGGATTCATCACTCCAAACGATTAAATTCCAAAAACGCAGGCTCTTATGAAGACGTTCTCTTGCGAATCGAAGTCTTCTTTTGATGTTTTTTCGACACGTTTGGTTTTCGTCTCGCGATGCGTCCATCTAGGTTATTTTCTTGCAATCGTCTTCTTACGGTTTATGACGATATTTTAACATTAAAGTCCGTCTCCATTTGGGCTCTAATTTGCATCGCTGTCAAGAAAGGATCCGCTTTGCTGAGCCTAGTAATTTTTCTATCTTCAACAGGAGTGGTTTTACGTGGCTTTATTCTTGGTGGATCCTCAAAAATTCTCTTATTTAGATAATATTGAATCGCGTTCCTCAGTTAACCACGAGAAAAACCTAAGAATTGGGTTACTATCATAACGTTTTGGTGGGTTTGAAAGCATTCCCAGATGATTTTTTTCTCACATGGAGTAGAGCTTATATTTTTACCAATTTTAGTTGAAAAATTAACTTTATTAGTTAAAATACACTAAGAATAAGCAAACAGTTATTTTTATAAGGTTTTAATAAAAAATCGGTTACGGTAATAAATAAATTACCTGAAATAGATTAACTTGATTAACGAACGTATCATAAACAACTGCAAGCTGTTAAAGAACAATTCATTTTTTTTTCTCCGATCGACATGTAGTTTTCTTAGAGAGATAACGGTAGTTAGTAACCGTTAAACAAAAGAGATAAAAAGTGATACAAGAGAATATAATAGAGGAAAATTATGTTAGTTGATTTTGTGGCTTAATTGAGTGAGCACAAGTGTATAATAAATCCCGAACACTTTATCTGATATGCAGTACCAAGCAACCTGTTGCGGACACTGGGCAATAGGAGAGCAGCAGCAAAACTAGACATTCCTCACAACATTGTCATAGCTGCGAGGACCAGCGAGAAAAGGAAACAATCCACAATTTCTTCTGCAAGTAACCTGATCTGCCCAAATTTAGAACACAATCATTAGGAAGTGCATTTCGGACGACATTGACGAACTTTCGGAAATGAAGATCAAAGACTTGATCTCTTTTCTCAACGAAACAAAGCTCTAGGACAAAAGTCGGTTATTTCTTTGCCATGTCCTCCGTTTGATTCCCTAGATCCCGAGCAGCGTGAGAGCTTTGACGGAGGTTTACGGTGCGGCGGGCCGGATGATTACTTAATCGGATTGGCTTCTTTTTCAGTACCAGTCAACAAGCTGCCTATCTAGGCATAGTTTAGATGAGTGAGAGATCCGATTTCCGGATGATTGTGCAAAAGCAAACACACAATAATAAAGTTTCCGGCTACTTGAGTAGCACCAACTCAACTCCATCTGGAGCATAGCGCAGTAACAAAATCCCACCATCTATCATGATTTGACGTAAGCGGTTTTAGCTGTGGCCACGTCAAATATCCTGAGACCTTGCTTCTACCATTACAGTTGACCTCCAGGTTGTTTTTGGTCTTCTAACACGTCTTGTACCCTGAGAATTCCATTCAAACGATTGCTTCGAGATATATTGTCAAGTTTGTCAATGTATAGCCAATCCACCGCTATTTTCGTTGCAACGTTAATGTCTACATCCAATTTTTTCCGCCCGGTTCTATTCAACAACTCGACTTTTGATATGGTACCGCAGACATCGGATAACGAAAGCCTGTAACCTGCTGGAGATGTTAGCGGAGCACTTCCATGTTTCAAATGTTCAAAGTGATGTTTTACTAGTGTTCCACTCAAAAACATCCAGGTATGTTTCACTATCAGCAATAAACAACTACCCAGATAATTAAACTGCTTGACCTCTACAATGATCTCCTGCCTTAGTATAACTTGCTGTGGAATGTTTGATTCAACACACAATAAGAAACATCAAAACCTCCTAGATCCTTTCATATTTTTGAACTTAATCCGAGCTGAATGACTGACAATTTCTCATATCAATTCTATCCGCAGGTTCATACGAGTTATGGCATCAAAATGGAGCACTTCGGCCCTAATTGGGCCACTGCCGATGGGTCACCATTTCTACTTATCTATGTATATATAGAATCTCATAATGATCGAACAATTCCTTAGTCCAACGTTTCTCAAAACCGAGTGTTAAGTTAGCTCTCATAATAGGCTCATCTATTTCACAGTGGAAACTTAGTTCTTTATCACATGAAATTCCAACATTAATCAGTGATTTAACTGTAGTGATTCCAGAAGGAAGTAGAACCTTTTTTACTCGGAGTATGTTATAACTTATTGCTCTTGTTAACATTTAATTCAAAGAAATTTGTTCGGCTAAAGATAGAAAATTTGTTCAAATCATTTTGAAATATTAAAGGATCGTCAGAAGATGATATTCGCATTTAGATTTTATCTATAGATAGACATCAAAGTTCCAAGTTTTCTAAGCTGTGGAACACCTAAATATATTTGTATACTGTATAGGGTCAGCTTCAGAAAGTAACTATACTTTATGACTATATATGACAAGTTTTGTATCATTAAAAAAATCAAACGGGAGGTTCCAATCAAATCAATTCCTAGTCTGAAGAAACTTTTCTTCTTTTCGTCTTTTTCCGAGTGACCATTTTTCGCGCGTTATGAGTACCAACAAGTAAGACATGCCCGCGCATCTTCAGCTACAAAAAATAGTCAATACTACTATGGATTATATAAAAATATACACTTTTTTAATTTAAATTAAATATTTCTTCTACCTACTTTGCAATATGTATGTAAATATGTATATAGTATATGTATTTTAATTTTTTTGCAAGTCTTACCTTTTTTGTATCAAACCCTGGGTATGTGTTAATTCTTAACAAGCCTCCAGTTGAAAATATCTTAACTAATATATTTGTACCCCATTAAGGTGCTGATAAAATCAATCGACAAGCCGTTCTCTGTCATCGAGTTCTTCGAACACTTCAACAGACTGCACAAATATCACAGACAATGAACCGTGATACATGGGAATCTCTTCTCTTATTTCTGCTAGCAATCAACGAAATTCTTTTGGCTCCGCCAACAGTCAAAGATGATGTGGGCGATCAGCTTTGTGAACGTGTGTTAAGTGTGCTCTTTGAAGTTTGGCTCTTGGCATGTGTCCGGTGCTTTCCATCGCCATCATTATGGAAGACTCTTCAAGAATCCTGTGCGCTTTGGAGACATCGCATAGCTCTGATTGAACAATGGAATCGAGTTAACTTGGCCCTAACCTCACGATTGCTACAGTTTATGTATGGGCCAACATTTCCAGAACTCAAAATCTGTAAAGAAGAAACTGTTTTTAAATCGTTTAAAATCTAATTAAAATATCGATCCACTTTTCAGCCGATGAAGATGCACAACTGATTCCAAGTGGAATAACAAATGACTGCATTGCACAAACATGGTACCGCTTCCTACGGACAATCGGAAATCCAACAGCTCTTTGTTATCCGCATATTATAAGCAAATCCTCACATTTTATGCAATGGGCTCTGACACGCGACAAAGGTGCCGAACCCTATCAACATCCCTGCTTACTGTTACTCCCTCAAATATTCCTCAAGGCCATCAAAGGCATTTCTTCACAGGTTGATGCGTTCTTGGGTAAGATTAAAATTATTTGGATTATTAAAAACATTTGCCTAAAATTAACTATTTGAATTACTTACCTAACTTTCGCTTACTACAGGTATCTATCAGCCATTGCAAAGTCATGATGAAAATATCACAAATCTAATGGACATTCGTTCGTCATTGAGCGATGCCATTCACGGTAGCGGTTCTGGTTTAAATCATAATACTCATCATTTGTTTGGTTTTAGTACTGGTGCAGGTGGTAGTAGTAGTAAATCTGGAGCTGGCGAAGCCAGTGGCTCCTCATTTCTTAGTGGCTTAAGTGGCAATACGGCCACACATGCACTTAACGCTATTATTGGACATCACCATCATTCGTCTAGTACTAGCAGTAGCTCGTCTTATGGAACTCCATTAACATCAACAACTTCGGGTTTAGGTAGTAGTGTTGCAACAGCAGGAGAACATTTACCGCATTCACCGACACCTCCATTGCAAAGGCGTTTGGCCAAGTCTTTTAGTGTGGCGCCATCTGTATCACAACAAAAGGGTGTGGTGTTTAATTTTATTTTCTACCTTATTTCCTCAAAGCAAATTAATAACAATTTGTGGTGTTCGTTTGTAGTTTCATTTCAAAGTCAGATTTTGTGCTTGAATTTAATGTCATAAATAATTTGTTCTTTGTTTTTAGTGTTGTGTGCCTAATGCCCAGTGCTTTGTTTTGTGTTGTTGTTAATGTTATTCATTATTTCCCAAAGAAATTTAGCTGTTTTTCATATGATCATTAAAACTTCATTTGCTTATCTACATATTCTTCATCACAAAACAGGGTTTTTTGTCGTTTACCTTAAATTGGCAAACTTCACACCGAATCAAAATCTAAAAACGTCCAAAATCTCAATGAGGTTTCCCATATATTTTTGGATTTCGTAATCTAGTAGATTATAGCAAAATTCTCGATATCTTCTTAAAATACAAACAATCTGTCTTTATTACTTATGTTTGTCTTCAGTATACAAGTTGCCCCTTGCATAATGATAGGTGAGTTAATTGGTTCTTCTTCTTGACAAATCCCTTGTTATGAAAAGTGTTATCATCTTTAGCCGTTCGGACTCGGCAGCTTACAAAAAACAGCCAGTTTGCGGCTAATTCTACTCCTGCTGTATTGGAGAACGTAAACGATTTTATGAAACAAATCTTCTTTCGCACTCGTATAGTTACAAGAATACGGAAAGATTTTGATATACACAAATCCGCTAAGGTCATAGAAACGCTTATAATTTTTAAGCTCAAGAAAAATCTTGAAGACGGAAGCTTCCCAATGGCCGGCAATATGGGTTTGGTAGCAATAGGTCGACTGGTGATCGTATAGTATATCTTACCAATCACTGGCACAAATCTTAGTAAGTAAGATTATTGCAATTGATATTTGAAAATCATTTGATAGAGTTTGGCATCAAGCTCTCTTATCCAAAATGCGATTATTTGGTATTGATGAATCTCTATTTCGTTGGATAAAAAATTACCTTTCGGCCCTCTCAATACAAGTTGCGTTCGACAGTTCCAAATCTGATACTCATAAAATAAATCCTGGTTTGCCCCAGGGCTCCGTTTTGCTACTGACTCTTTTTCTCATAATTATCAATGATCTTTTGTCTGAAACATATAATCCCTTTAAGTTTAACAAAAACATTTGCATCTCTCGAGCATCGCCCCAATTCTTCTTATCTTTCATTATTTTATCGCTTTTTTATAAACAGTGTTCACATTTCCTTAAACAATTCAACCGTAATACTCGCACTTTAGATGGAATACACATAAGTTTACCCTTGAACCCAACTTCGGAGGTACTGTTAAATTCAGAGATTCCACGAATGTGGAATGCTTTACCCGGGTTCAAAAGCCCACCGTGGCCTTAAAGAAACCCAACAAAAAAGTCTGAGGGAGTTGAATTGCACTATCTCTGTGGCCAGTTAACGTAGACTCTGCCCTCAAGTAGCACATTCATTTTAGAACCACATGCTGTCCGCATCTATATCACCCAATCCAAACTTCTCTCTATTTATTGGATAGAATCCAGAACGAGCGTTAAAACTGATAGTAAACAGAGCTATCATGGAATCATTCCTACCTCTTGAATACCGTTGGAATGTTTCATGTATTTCCCTGTTTTATCGCTTCTTTCCCAAGCAATGCTCACCCGTAGCCAGTTGCATTCCTCCCCTCGACCAGTTCACCCGTGATACCCGTTTCGTTAGGAATTCTCATCAGTTCACCCTCGAGCCTAATTTATAATATTAATATAGATATTCGTTTTTTAGTCGCACAACACGATTATGGAATAATTTATCCGGCACGGGTTTCCCTTGCCATTTCAATTCGCAAACACTCAAGACCAATGTACATCGACACCTCCTTTCTATCTCCCATTATTTTCATAATTTCATCGCTCGCCCTGTGTTTAACATTATAAGGGTCTCAAAATAAACCCTTGAGCGCGTGTGAATTGGTTTGATCAATCCAAAGTGCTGTTGGGTAAAAGGCCTCATTACTGAAGACGACCTTTTTGCTGAAATCCGAGTCCACTTCCCAATGATCAATTTTATTAAGTTATTATTGATATTACTTTAGTATATGAAAAACTAGCGGCCCGGTACGTGCTTCGCTACGTATAAAGTGAAATAATAAAAAAAAATTAATTGCAACATCAAATTCATTTATTCAAACAAAAAAAAATTTAATTAATTGCTAGCTATTTTAAAACTTAATCCAAAACGTTTGGATAAACAATAATCTTTCTTTTTCCATTTTGGGCATGAATAAACAAACGGCTGGGGATACATATACATCGCAAATGATAAACGCACAGGATATTGTAATCGTTTGAACTCAAATGGCATATCAGTTGGAATCATAGGGATACGTGGTATAAAACAAACTTCTCCTTTTGATTAAGCAGCTAAGATCGTAGCTTTAATCAATTTTGGCAATAACTTTTTCACTGCCAATCTGGTGCCATTACACAGTTTTGGTGGATTAATATTTCGCAATAATATGATCAAAGAACCAACTTTCAAATTCCTGCAATGCGGTGGCATACCAGCTAGTCCCAATGAATTTAAAAATTCAATTGGATAATTCATTGCCTCATCTTGATTCATAACACTGTTGATTACCACGTAAATCTTGCATTGTTCGATTAAATGCTTCTAGTGATTTTTTAATCGCTGTTGTACACTCATCCCATAAAATAATTGGCGTTAATCGCAGAACTTTTGCCATAGCAGAATTTCTCGAAATATTGCAAGTTGGAGTTTCAATCACCTGTACATTCAATGGCAATTTTAGTGCAGAGTGTGCAGTCCGACCACCTTCTAATAATGTAGCAGCAATTCCCGAAGATGCAAGTGCCAATACAATTTTTTGTTCCGATCGAATATTTAGAATAGCTAAAATCAATGACATAACGAACGTTTTGCCTGTACCACCAGGCGCATCCAAGAAATATAATCCACCTGCATTATTGGAAACGGCTTGCAAGATTATGTCATATACGATGAAGTTCCGAAACATGTTGCAATTGCTCATTTCTGTGATGAAGTACAATATCACGGGATTGAAACTGATCACCAAGAATTACAATTGCAACCTCATCAATTGTCGATGTTTTATCAGCCCTTATTACGATTTTGTGATTATCAGGTGGCATACGATCGAGAGCAATTTTGAACAATTGAACTAATGCGTTATGCTGATGGAAAAACCTTTGTAGTTCACGAATAATTTCTCGTCTTGTATTCGAGACATCAATTACACAACGTTGATCCAATTTACGATTTTCATCACCATGTTACCGAATCTATTTATTTTGGACATAAAAGATTTTATTAAAAACAAAAAAAAAAAACACACAAAACATAAAATACACAACGAGAACGACATAACTAACTTGGACCGGACGAAGACGAAGTGTTAGTATGTTTTGTTTTTATGAGAACATCTGTCAAATTGAAATATCGTAAAAAGGAAAATGGAAGAAGGATGAAGATTTAAAAAGGTAATAGATTATTGGTTCGATCTGTCTGTGGAATAGATTCCTATTTCCAAGTTTAGACATAACTTTTGCAGATCTCTCGATGCAACTTTTGAGAGCAGAGCGAGTGGCTAGGGTTTCTGGAGTTTTTGACTCAAAGATGAAAATGTTGCTGGATTGGGTATGTGCTCCTGGAAAATGCGAGCTTTATTCAATTTCCATGATGCAACAGAGAGTTGAGAAAAGACTCGAGAAATAAATAAGTTAAATTCGAAACTACATTCAAAGCGATCGGTTTATTAAGAAGTTAATAAAAGTTTGCCTTTGTTTTTTGGATAAAACACCCTAAAGATTAAAATAACAAGCTGGGAAAAATATATAACGAGGATTTTTTTTAATCTGGAGGGGTGAGAGAAAACTCCACCGAATAATTTGTACCACGAAGATTCCCCAGGGAATTAAGGAAATCTCATAAAAAAAAAATCGCTGTTACCAGGAAAAACGGCCAACGGAGTTGCTACCGTTTCGTATAGAGGAGAATCTTTTGCTGAACAGTTCTAATCAAGCAAGCAGTTAGTTCGACGAAATTCAACACGATCATAGCCTAGGTGGCAAAAGCGGCTAAATTTGAGAACCACTGTGCAAAGTTCAAATCACTAAAAATTTTAATTTACTTTTTTTTATTTTTTTTTATTTCGATTTAAATTTTAACTTAACTTACTTTTGTGCTATTTGAATCAAAATAATTTTTTTCAATTCATTTTCGTTTTTTTGATTAAATTAAAGAATCGGTTTTTTAGAAATTAAAGCGTAAAACCATTTAAAACAAAACTTACCGGAATATCCACCTATACAAATTGGTATAAGGTAAATAAATGAAAACAAAGTGCATTAAAATTAAACCATCAAAAGTATCCAGTTGCAGTGGCCACAGCATCCAGGAGTAAAGAGGGTGAGTTACATTATATTGAAAGAAAAATATATTTGCATTTTATTTGAATTTACGCGCATTTATACGGGTTGATAGGTGTGATATATTAAAATTAAAAGAAAAGTACTTGACGTCGCGAAATTTGAATTGATTTAAAGAAAGATTTTGATTGAAATATAGTTTTGGGTTTTTTTTTCATTAACGTACTATTAAAGTACCTAATTTACATTAAAGTAACGTAATTTATGAAAATTTTTAATTTAAATAAATATCTAATTGTGAACATTTCTTAAAATGAGAACTTCGTCTTTTTATTGAATTGGGAAATGATAATAGGAACAATGGTTTCAGAGTAATTTTTTTAAAGGGATGAGAGTGGGGATGATAGAGGGATGATTTAGGAGATAGAGAAGAAGCCTAGTCAAGGGGTTGCTTAGGCGAGAAAAGCAACCAAGGAAGGGAGGGTTAAGAAAAATAACTCGCGATATCCAAATTACACCCTGGATAACCAGAATAAAGCCTGGTAATTAAATAAATTTTTTTGTAATGAGCAAAAGGGTCCAAGAACCACTCCCAGGACTGAGCTAGGGGTTCGATATTACCAGCATGGACCAGAAGGAAATAAGGCTTGTTACAAAATGGCGCCCGCAACGTGGAGCCCACCATCGTAAGATGGCGAGGCTTAAAATTTTTCTTATTCGAGCCAATTCAATTTTTTTTAATAGTTTTTTTTTAGTCTGTTTTCCTTTTTAATTTTTATTTCATTAATTTTTTTTAAATATTTCAGTTTTGATTTCGATTTTTTGTCGATAGTGGTTGCAGCTTCCTTGTGAGTCCCGGTTACTGGGTGTAAAGCACTTGGTACCGCGTTGCAACAAGGAAGATGCAACCATGCAACAAATAAATAGACAGAGTGGGCTAAGTGAACCGAGTCTTTGGTTATTTGTATAACAGATACCCAAATGGCCGGTTTAATTAGCACACTCTTGATATTATAAGACTTGTTCAGAAGGGACCCTTTAATGCGAGAGGCGTTTTAGGAGGTTTTTCCCTCAAAGTTTTTAATAATATTCATTCATTTCATTCTCCGTGGTTTTCAGATGCCTTCGCTGATGAAAGATTCGTCAGTCGTTGTCCTGAAAACTGAGGAGAATACATTTTTTTTATTAGATTCAGTTAGCATGTTTTACATTTTTTTTTTTTCGGCTCGCAGGACTACGGCTTCTTCTCCGTCGTCAATGATCATCCTTCTAGAATTTGAACTCTCATCCTTTTTACATTTTATGATTTTTTTTTTACATTCAGTTCCAAGTTTTGAAACTTTGAGCTTCTGAAGTTTCTTTTTGAAATTTTTTTTAAACATTTTTATTATTTTTCAGTTTTTTTTTTGAAAAACAATAATCATTTTATAATTTTTTATATATTACTTTTATTTTTTTTAATAAATTCTTGGTGGATTTGAACACAGTTTTTCGAAGATTATATTTTAAATTGTGTTGAGTTTGAACTGCAATCGGAAGATTTTTTTTATCGAGTTTTAAACAGCATAGCAGCGATTTTTTTTGGTTTTTAGTAGTTTTTTTTGTCAGTTTTTGAGTTTCTGTTTTTGAGGGCAACTGCTGTTGTTATCATAGGGAATTTTTCAAGTTCGAAATTCTTCTTCGAGCCTTTTTCCCGGTTTAGTTAGCGTTTTCATTTTTCAGTCAAGTTATCCATTTACGCCTGAGTTGATCTGGTTTTTGGATTTGCAGAGATAAGATCTGTAAGAGTTTTTTTTTGTTGGCATGAGCAGTAGGCGTCGAGTCTCACTCCACGACGACCCACGTTTAATTCAAGCTCATTCAGAAGCTAGATTTGAGGAGTTCTGCAGACAGTTTAGAACTAGAATCGAACGCTTTAACTTGGACACTTCCTTCAGTTTTTCTGAGAATTTGAATTCAGTTGTTTCTAATTCTACGACATATTCAGATATGTCTAATAATAATTCGTCGGTTAACGATAACGCCTTACAAGGTGAGGGAGTAGAAGGTGATGTACCTGAAGCACATGCGGTTGATCGAACGGAGGAATTAGCGGCCAGAATTGAAAGGGGTATGATTGACAATCAAGTTAGATTATTCCAACAAATGGACATGTTTATGGTCAACGTCATAAAAAAGTTGGAAAATTTGCAAATACCAGCACCGGTTCAAAATATATCCCCTAGAGAACACTTGCTTAGTGCAGGGGCAGCTGAGGGTAGATCCTCCGAAGCTTTTCAGCCGACACCCAGACCAAGAAATTCTATTACTCCATCAATGACAAGCACATCTGAGTCATGTCGCCTGGATAGATGGAACATCAATTACGATGGCACAGATAATGTAAGCGATTTTCTGTTCAAGGTGGATCGATTGCAGTCATCGTCTTCTTACACTGACGAACAGGTAACCGCGAATTTCCACACCTTGCTTAGCGGAAGACCAAATAAGTGGTTTTGGGGTTTTTTGCGAAGAAACCCAACAGCAAAATTGTCCGAGGTGAAAGAAGCGATGACGAAGGAATTTGGGCGGCTGGAAAGTGATGTGGAGATTTACATGAGGCTGCTTACTCGCAAACAGGGTGTTAAAGAATCGTTTGACGATTTTTATAATTCAATCGTTGGTCTGAACGACCGGTTAAAAGAACCATTTGACAATCGGAAACTTGTCGATGTCATTAGAAATAACGCCAAAGACAAGATAGGTGAAATTTTGCTCTCAGCTGAAGTTAAAAATCTAGAGCAGCTGCGAAATAAGGCTAGAGAAGCTGAGAGGTTCTTGGCGAAACGAACTTCTTTCCAAAGGACGGTTCACGAAATCGAGGTCAATGATGATCAATCTGATTTGGACCAGGAAGGGGAGGAAGTCGCGGCCATCCTTCCAAGTCGCAAGCCGATTTCAACGTCGAACTACACTTGTTGGAACTGCGATCAGAAAGGGCATGCGTATCATTTTTGCCCGTCGCATATTAGAAATCTTTTCTGTTTTTTGTGTGGTGCGAAAGGAGTTAATACCGTAGAGTGCGGTAAGCATTCGGGAAACTCGACAAGGGACGAAAGAAAGAGTGGGGAGATTCGTTCCTTAAAGAACAAACCCGACCACTCTCAGAACTAGAAGACGCACAAACTAACACCAGCAAAGTAGCCCTTTCTGAAAGTGTTCCAAACAAGATCATGGAACGGACAGAACCTCGAAGCTCTCAGGTTTCTCAGTCTCATCCTCTCAATACCTATGCTCTCAAGTCCCTTCACGAGCGCAAGTTAAACTATTATAAGGTTCGTTCTCGAATTTTCGGGACAAATAATAGTTTAGCAAGCGCTCACGTTCTAAAATGTCGCCGTCGATTTCGAAATCGTAAGAAATTTCATAAACAAATCGTGGATACCATTATCTCCTCGAATGCAGACGGTAGAATGTATGCCAATGTTCAGCTAAACAATGAGTCAGCTTTTGGCTTATTGGATAGCGGGGCATCCATATCGGTGCTTGGCAGTGAGTGTTGGGAGTTAGTGAAAAGGATTGGAGTGGTTGTGAAGCCATATAAAAGCGTTGTACGTACTGCTGACGGCAAGTCGCATGACATAATAGGTCACTGCGAAATACAGACCAGTTACAATGGTATCACGAAGCCCCTTTCTTTTTACCTAATTCCCAATCTCACTCAAAAACTCTATTTGGGAATGAATTTTTGGCGAGAGTTCAACCTGATGCCACAAATAAGCGAGATTCAAGGCGACATTGGAACAAGTGAAGATGAGGTAAATTTTAAGGATGAGGCTGAGCTGATCACACTTTCGCCTGAGCAAAATTTTCAGCTAGAGCGCACCAAGCAGTTATTTCCTAACTTTGTCGTGCTAGGGCTGGGTAAGACGACTCTCGGTTGTCATGTCATTGATACGGGTAACGCGGTTCCTATCAAATCACGTCATTACCCATTGTCTCCGGTTCGTCAAGATGAGGTCTATAAGGAATTGGACCGTATGTTAGAGCTTGGTGTTATCGAGGTTAGTAATTCTCCTTGGAGTTGCCCTGTTGTTTTGGTGAGGAAACCCGGCAAGGTCCGCCTCTGTTTAGACTTCCGAAAAGTCAATGCGGTCACCGTTAAGGATGCATATCCTTTGCCTCACATCGAAGGTTTACTCAGCCGTATAAAAGACACACATTTCATCACAGGAATCGACTTGAAAGATGCCTATTGGCAAATACCTCTAGATGAGAAGTCAAGAGAGAAAACAGCTTTTGCCGTGCCTGGTAGACCTCTCTACCAGTTTAAAGTTATGCCATTTGGCTTAAGCAATGCTGGTCAAACAATGAGCAGAGTCATCGATCAAGTTGTGCCAAGTTCGTTACGTGAGAATGTGTTCGTCTATTTAGATGATTTGTTGATTTGTACGGCTGATTTTGAGTCACATATTCGCATCCTTAACGAAGTGGCTGCTTGTCTTCGCAGGGCTAACCTGACTATTAACCTCGATAAGAGCAAGTTCTGCATGCGAGAGATTAAGTATCTCGGATACATCGTTGGCCAAGGTACTTTGAAGACCAATCCTGATAAAATCGAGGCAATGGTAAATTTTCCCGTCCCCACGACCCTAAGACAGGTTAGGAGATTTCTAGGCTTGACGGGATGGTATCGAAGGTTTATTAAGAATTATTCAGATCTAGCCGCTCCACTAACTGATTGTCTTAAAAAGAAGAGGATGTTCGAATTAACCCCTGAGGCTTTGGAGGGGTTTAACAGATTAAAGACTGCACTTTCCTCGGCTCCGGTGTTGTCACAACCCGACTTCAAAAAAGCGTTTATCATCCAGTGTGATGCGTCTTCGGAAGGAGTAGGTGGTGTTCTTTTTCAATTGGATGAGAACAACAACGAGAGACCGATAGCATACATGTCGAAGAAGCTTAATAAAGCTCAGAAAAACTACACGGTTACTGAGCAGGAATGCCTTGCCGCTGTCTTGAGTATTAGAAAATTCAGGCCCTACGTTGATGGATTGCCTTTCAAAGTCATAACGGACCACTCGAGCCTTAAATGGTTAATGTCGATGAAAGAGTTGAGCGGAAGACTCGCTCGTTGGAGTTTAGAGCTTCAAGGTTTCAATTTTTCCATTGAACATCGAAAGGGATCCCTCAACATAGTACCAGATACTCTATCTCGTATGGATATGGAAGAAATTTCTGCGAAGGTAACCGTGAAAGAAGATGAGATTGATGAGGTTTCTTCGACAATGATATGTGGTGATATAGACCTCGATTCAGTCGAGTTTGATTCGGAGCAATATTCCCAGTTGAGAAAGAACATCAATTCAAATCAATCTGCGCTTCCTGACCTAGTTGTATCGGGAAAATACATATACAAAAGAGTTAGGTTCAGGAATGGTGATGTGAACGAGGAGGATTCTTTATGGCGTCTTTGGTTGCCTGACACACTCACTCGCAGATGCATTGAGTTATTCCACGATACAAAGCTGAGTTGTCATAGTGGCTTTGCAAAAACTTATGCTCGTATTCGAGATAAATATTATTGGCCAAAAATGGTAGTGGACATCAAGGCATTTGTGAGTGAGTGTGATACGTGCAAAATGGTAAAGGCCCCTAATGCGATTCTTCGTCCACCTATCACCAAGCAGATTGTTTCTGAAAGGCCTATTCAGCGACTGTATGTCGACTTCCTGGGACCATATCCACGTACGAAGCGAGGAAACGTGTATGTTTTTATTGTGGTAGACCACTTCACAAAGTTTGTTTTTCTTCAAGCTATGCCTAAAGCGACTTCCTCTAGAATTATTGATTTTCTAGAATCAAACATTTTTCACACTTTCGGGACCCCTGAACTAATTCATTCCGACAACGGACGACAGTTCGTTTCCAAAGAGTTCGAAAACTTTTTGGCGAACTACGGTGTAAAGCATGTGCGAACTGCGGTGTATTCTCCACAGGCTAACATTTCTGAGCGAGTCAATCGCAGCGTTCTAAGCAAACTTAGAGTTTTGATTTCGAAAGAGCAGAACGATTGGGACGTGCATTTGTCCAGCATAGCATGTGCCTTGCGTTCTGACATACACGATTCGCTAGGTTGCCAACCGTACTATGCTCTATTCGGACAAAACATGGTATCTCACGGCTCTACGTATAGGATATTACGTGAATTAAAAGCTTTTGAAGACCCAGAAATGTTAGTCCTGTCTCATGCACTAAAAACTACGCTCACCAGACAGAAGTTGTCGGAGAATTTGTTCAGGGCATACGTTAAGTCTAAAAATACTTATAACTCACGTTCAAAAATGGTAACTTACCGTGAGGGTCAAGAAGTATTCCATCGTAACTTCGCCCAAAGTAACTTCATTAAAGGTGTCAATGCTAAACTACTTCCAAAGTTCGAGAAATCCCGCATTAAAAAGGTTATTGGCAATTGTATGTATGAGTTAGAAACGCGTTCTGGCAAACCAATAGGCATTTTCCATGCAAAAGATATACGCCAATAAATCCCCTGCAAACGAAAAGAAAACAAACCACAAAGTATCGATTTTAAATTAAATAACAAAATCTTAAAACTTATCTGATATGTAACTGGTTAAAGCCCGGCTAGTTAAATGGGTTCGCGACCCACGTTGGTCAAGATTAAATAAAATTTCACTTTCATGTTTTTTCTTTTTTATTATATTCAATAATTTTTATTGTTTTATTTTTTTTTACCGATAATAAAACACACAATCGTGAAAATTTGCAATAAAATACAAGCAAATTATATCTAAACGTAGATATTAATGCAAAATTAGTCGTTTACCGACGGCAAAGCGATTCTGAGGTAAATATTCGATCATTTGATATATTTTTTTTATACAGATAGATATATATGTAATTTCACAAGCATTTTGATCATTTTTTTTTTTGTTATACGGTTATATCTTGATCGCTGTATGAACATGAATAAAGATTTAATTGCACACGCACTAAAGATTTAAAATACTTTTCCCGACGGCAAAACAACATGATTAAAATGTATGAGGGAAAACAAATCAAGTGCACAACAAAACAAAACACAGCTGAGCGCTCATTATACAATAATTATACATAGGTGTTTTGTTGAGGTAGTTTTATGTATATGACCGAACTATACATTTTTTTTTTGTTTACATATTTTGTCTAACGATAGACAAGGCGAACACATAATACATACTCCTACATATACCCGTCTTCATTACAGTTATTCATTTTCACTAACTGTATTTTTTTTATGTATTTTTATGATCACTTTTTATTGTGTAAATTGAATTTGAATTCAATTATAATATTCGGCAATTCTTTGCAATGCCTTCATTACATATACGTATGTATGTTTGAGACGCGGTAGCACTGTGACTGGAATTTCATTCGCACTAAATTTCCTAGTCACTTTATTGCACTATTTTCACTTTTGTTTTGGCTCCCGGCGACCGAAGCTAATTACGTGGGTTCGTTTGCATCTTCCAGATAACGATTTATCCGGAAAAAGCAAAGCCCTGTTACCGAATCTATTTATTTTGGACATAAAAGATTTTATTAAAAACAAAAAAAAAAAACACACAAAACATAAAATACACAACGAGAACGACATAACTAACTTGGACCGGACGAAGACGAAGTGTTAGTATGTTTTGTTTTTATGAGAACATCTGTCAAATTGAAATATCGTAAAAAGGAAAATGGAAGAAGGATGAAGATTTAAAAAGGTAATAGATTATTGGTTCGATCTGTCTGTGGAATAGATTCCTATTTCCAAGTTTAGACATAACTTTTGCAGATCTCTCGATGCAACTTTTGAGAGCAGAGCGAGTGGCTAGGGTTTCTGGAGTTTTTGACTCAAAGATGAAAATGTTGCTGGATTGGGTATGTGCTCCTGGAAAATGCGAGCTTTATTCAATTTCCATGATGCAACAGAGAGTTGAGAAAAGACTCGAGAAATAAATAAGTTAAATTCGAAACTACATTCAAAGCGATCGGTTTATTAAGAAGTTAATAAAAGTTTGCCTTTGTTTTTTGGATAAAACACCCTAAAGATTAAAATAACAAGCTGGGAAAAATATATAACGAGGATTTTTTTTAATCTGGAGGGGTGAGAGAAAACTCCACCGAATAATTTGTACCACGAAGATTCCCCAGGGAATTAAGGAAATCTCATAAAAAAAAAATCGCTGTTACCAGGAAAAACGGCCAACGGAGTTGCTACCGTTTCGTATAGAGGAGAATCTTTTGCTGAACAGTTCTAATCAAGCAAGCAGTTAGTTCGACGAAATTCAACACGATCATAGCCTAGGTGGCAAAAGCGGCTAAATTTGAGAACCACTGTGCAAAGTTCAAATCACTAAAAATTTTAATTTACTTTTTTTTATTTTTTTTTATTTCGATTTAAATTTTAACTTAACTTACTTTTGTGCTATTTGAATCAAAATAATTTTTTTCAATTCATTTTCGTTTTTTTGATTAAATTAAAGAATCGGTTTTTTAGAAATTAAAGCGTAAAACCATTTAAAACAAAACTTACCGGAATATCCACCTATACAAATTGGTATAAGGTAAATAAATGAAAACAAAGTGCATTAAAATTAAACCATCAAAAGTATCCAGTTGCAGTGGCCACAGCATCCAGGAGTAAAGAGGGTGAGTTACATTATATTGAAAGAAAAATATATTTGCATTTTATTTGAATTTACGCGCATTTATACGGGTTGATAGGTGTGATATATTAAAATTAAAAGAAAAGTACTTGACGTCGCGAAATTTGAATTGATTTAAAGAAAGATTTTGATTGAAATATAGTTTTGGGTTTTTTTTTCATTAACGTACTATTAAAGTACCTAATTTACATTAAAGTAACGTAATTTATGAAAATTTTTAATTTAAATAAATATCTAATTGTGAACATTTCTTAAAATGAGAACTTCGTCTTTTTATTGAATTGGGAAATGATAATAGGAACAATGGTTTCAGAGTAATTTTTTTAAAGGGATGAGAGTGGGGATGATAGAGGGATGATTTAGGAGATAGAGAAGAAGCCTAGTCAAGGGGTTGCTTAGGCGAGAAAAGCAACCAAGGAAGGGAGGGTTAAGAAAAATAACTCGCGATATCCAAATTACACCCTGGATAACCAGAATAAAGCCTGGTAATTAAATAAATTTTTTTGTAATGAGCAAAAGGGTCCAAGAACCACTCCCAGGACTGAGCTAGGGGTTCGATATTACCAGCATGGACCAGAAGGAAATAAGGCTTGTTACAACCAATAAATTAAATTTGCTAAAATTGATGATCAGCGTCGGGGTATGGCAATAACGAACCAGCTTGATGATAAATCTGGCCCTGAATCTGTAACATGTATGCAATTTTAGGTAGATGTTGGATCAGAATTTTTAAAAATATCGAATACTTTATGATTTAGATTGATATAAACATGGGACAATCATGTTGAAGTATTTACCTTAAACGTCGGCATAATTATCTCTAACAATTTTAGTAGCACTAAAAGAGGTCATTTGAAATGCCGAATTGTGTTGTTGAATATGGATCAAAAAGTGATTCGACGTTTGAGATGTCCCAAAAATAAATGAATACAATGGTTTGAGTGGAGTTTCTAATGCTGGAAATCTCTCTTTGCCATTAGCACAACACATGCCGGGCTTTTCACGTGGAAAGTTAGCCGCATCACAATGTGGATTGTTGTAATTAAAAGCAGCACGCATCATTTTAGCCAAAAGAGCAGCACGACGTATTCGTGATCGGCGTGCAAGGTTCAGTACAGGTACAGAGGGTCAACAGATCTATTTCGTGCATTACGTTTACTGCGATGCATTAGCTTGTGCGCGTTCATCTGCAGTCTGTGATCGACTTAGTAATGCCACATCATTTGCATTACGCGTTTGCCGACCTATGTATATTTGTTCGCCCGGCTTGTGACATTATTCCTTCATATAAAAAAGAATAAATCAAATTAAAAATATAAGTTTCAATTTGACAGCAAAATCCCCACTAACAAAATGATCCGACATTTATTGAATTCATTTGTTACAAAAAATGTGATAAATGAAGAACCACTCGACCGATTTTGTGCAAACTTCACATAAACCATCTACTAAATAGTCCAAACAAAGCCATTAAATTTGGTTTGGATAGGTAAGCCCGTTCTTGAGTTATAGAAACACAACGAAAAGTGGCATTGATTTTTATATATATAGATAAAAATTTTAATTTATATCGAAAGTGTCCTACTAGAACAACGAACGAACCCTGCATGATAGGGTTCGATTTGATCTTCCTTTTTTGAAAAAATGTAGGGAATCTATAGAAAATATGTGCAATCTGCTCACATTACTCTACGTTTATAATATAACTAGGATAGTTGAAAAGCAAAAGCCCATTGATCTGCGAATATAACTAATCCATTCTACCAAACACCTTGACTTACTCGTGAACCTCTTTTCCAGAATAATACAGTGCTGATGCTTTTGTTTAAACTTGTGATGTCCATTAATTTTTGTTTAGATTTTGCTGTTATCGAAACCGATTTCCCATAGCGTTCACCAGTATTGCCAAGCCACTTAAGCTTTTGTAGAATGTACGGTTTCTTAGATAAGCATTTTTAATATAATATTGATTTAATTTCTATTCTTCCTTTAATTGCATATTCATCTATAATATTTATTTACATAAGAATTTAAATTAAAACTATATGTCGTAGATTTATTTTGAATACCTCCTGACACCTTTTTTGTAGATTAAAATTATGTAGCAGTTTTCAAAATTTTACTAACCATATTAATTATTGTTTTAATATGTTGCTCGTAGTGAAACAATATGTGTTTTTCTTTTCTTTTTGATGTGACGAGCCTGGTTTATACTTCACTGTGACGTGAAATCAAAATAAAAGGGACATTCCAACACACACCAAGTGTAAGGCCTCAAAAGAAAATTAGATTTGACTTTTGTGTGACAAACAGTGGGATATGTTTTTTTGTTTTCAAATGAATTTAATCAGCCTTATAACGAATTAGGAATCTTGTTACGAATCCTCAAACAATTCATCACAGAATCCACCCTAGTGGAAAATCTCACACAAATCGGCCCTACGAACGGATTTAGTGATAGCATTGTTTCGGGATTGGTAGAAGTCTTCGATTGCGATTTAATTGGTAATAATTGGTCCGAATAATCTTTTCGCCAAATATTACATCTACGAGTATTTCACTTCGCTGGTATGTGTAAACCAAGGCTTAGTTACAAAAAAATTTATTTCGTTTTAGTGTAGTGCTGATTATTTATTTAATTTGAATTCTTGTATTGTTCATATCATATCATGATGTGTGAAGAGTAGGTTTCTAATTTTTTACAGATAACAATTGAAAAATTAAAAAAAAAAATAGATTGAGGGGCGTTGATGCTCTTTCATTTGCAAAACTGTTTGTGGATTTGTTTTATCATACCTAATTTCTGTTGAAGAATAAAGTGTTTTTTGTTATTAATAATATGAATATTGTTTTTCTTAAGGTTTAAGTAAAGCTGCTTTGATTGGATTGACAACTTCTCGTTCCCAAAGTACCCAACCGCCACTTACTCCTACATCTGGACCTCCATCATCAAGTAGTTTAAATTGTAACACAAAATCCCATTTAAATTTCAAAACAATTATTTACATATATTTTTTGCTTGTGTGTGTTAAAGCTCTTCCATCCATGAACTCTGAACCTCGACCACCCTTGGCACCAAATCGGCCAATGTGCAATAGTGTTCTTCATCTTTTTGGTGAATGGTTATTCGAAGCTGCTTACATTGGTGGAGATTCATGGTTAGTGAATGCAAAGCGTCAAGCTTCTGAGGCTAGCAAACGACCATCCTCAATGGTAATGGAGAATCGTAAGGGGAGCATTTCATTGTCACATCCGAATTCTAATAAAGATCCCACAAATCTACCCCGAGGACTTACAATAGATAAATTCGAATCAGGACGTGCCGAAGCTATTGGAGCTCTGTGTAAGATCTTCTGCTCGAAGAAAACCGGAGAAGAGATCCTGCCAGTTTATTTGGCTCGTTTCTATATGGCTCTACAGCAATGCATGAAAATAACTGAAACCAAAGAATGTGACGAGACTTTGGCATCGATTCTATTGAACTCATCAGATTTGTTTCGTTTGGATTTGGATGGTATTCATGTTCTATTGCCTGCTTTTATTTCCGCCTTGGAGGTAGTTTTACCTGATAAAGACTTAAAAATCAAATCCCAACCCTTAAATTACAATAAAATTGAACTGCGCAGAGCGTCGATTAATATTCTCCTTTCGCTATTGACACTGCCATTGCACTTCCAGACGTTACAAATTCGTGATTTGACTAATGAACATCCAGAGAGGTTAGCGATAAAAGATTTTCAAAAAAAAAAAAAAAAAATATTAATTACTTTTGGTTTTAGATCGATTACTTTTATTCAGCTTAAGCCCCGTCTCATAAATGTTTTAATGAATGCTCTACAAGTGGAAACCGATGCACAAAACACCCACATGCTGCTGGGTGGTCTTCTACTAACCGTTCAGGACTCGGTTAATTTTGAGGAAATTGAAATGAGATCGGATAATATGCCCTCATCGTCGCCCCAGCCTGGCGAAGCGAACATCTTTAGCTCAGGTTTGAATTTATTTTACATATGAATTTTGTGTTTGCCTCTTTTTTGCTCTGAATTTTTCTCTTCAGCTTTCTCACTCGTGATTCAGCTTTTGTGCGCTCACATCTCTTTTATTTTTAGATTCATTTTAGTTTTTGTTGTTTCCCTTTTGTGTTATTATTCCTTTTTTTTACTATTATTTATGTTGTTCCTTTCTTTCTTATGTTGTATTCTGTGTTTTCAAAATAAAAAAAATATAATAACGTATAGCCTGCTCAGAGAGATCGGCTTCGATAGCAAGTGGTGGAAATATTAGTTTGGGCGCTCATAGCACAACGACCATGGGTGGCGGTAGTGCAACTGGAGGAAGCGGAAGTGCCGCAACTGTTACCGGTGGTAAAGGTTCAATTGGCCGCGATAGTTCATCACAGCATGATTATCCCAGTTTAACTGTCTCCGATGATTTCCCAGTGGAATTATTACAAGAATTTGAGACAGCTTCCGTCTATGGTAAATTTATTTTTTAGTTTTTGTTTATTTTTAGTTATTATTGATTTTTAATTTGATTTTTGTGTACATAATTTAATTGTTTTCTTTGTTTTATAGTTTTATGTTGTTTTTTTTTCACTACATGCAATTTAATTTTTGTAGACTATATTTTTTTTCAAAATTTTGAAACTGACATTTATTTTTTTAATAATCATGAAGATGAATAATAATAGAAAAAAAAAGTTCTATAAACAATGTCGTGACTTAAGCTTAAAAAGCGAATTTGTTGGACTAACTCAAGCAGTTGCATTGCTTCTTATACACATTTGTATCATAATTTTCAAATCGAACCAAAATTCCAATCTTCCCTCTGCGGAATCACGTAGAAATGATCTACAACATATTTTAAATCTCGGTCCAACCGTTTAGAAACGAATAGATGTACAGACAGGCGCGCGGTGGACGGTCGATTTATTTTGTTTTAGTTCTTTTAGATTAGTGTTGCTAACCTCCTTTTGATTATTTTTGTGGTTATCGATTTGAATCTTCGTCCAGCAAGAATTATGGCTCTAATATAAAACTCAAATTTAACCTCTGTTTTTTTTTGTATTAAAATGTTTTGTTTTAATTTATATAACTAGTGCAAAACACAATCATTTTATTTGTCCATTTGTTGAAATTAAACTAAACTTAAATATTTAATCAGCCAAGTAGAAGACTTATCAGTATTTAATTGGACTCATTAGTTAACTAGGGGGGGCCTTGTCAATACGTATTTGTTTGTTAAATTCAGTTGATCCAATTAAAATGCGCTATGTCTTCTACCTGGCTGATTTATTTCAGTATAAAAAAAAACTTCATATAGAAACAATGCCAGGTCACAGGCAGATCTTCCAGCGTTTTCCAGTATTTTAATCTAGGTAGTATCCCAATAATGGAATAATGGTTAGTGCTGCTCATTAACCGTTCAGAATTGTAGGTCCTCTCCGTTCTTATTAACAAGTACACAGGAATAGTTGATAGTTGTAAGTCACTAGATCCAGGATCGCCTCGAGAACCATACTATAGGTTGGGTATAGTTCACGTTAGATTTCTGTTGAAAAATTGATGTAAAATAAACGGAATTTAAAAAAAATTGCATAATGACAAGACCCTCACTAGTCAACTGATGAGTCAAGTGAGAGAGGTACTATAGTAGTGAACTAAAGGCCAAATATTGAATCTAAAATATTTTAATTCAAAATAAGCATGAAAAAGTAGAACGAACGTAAACATTTATTTTGTTGCTTGTCTCCAATATATCACAATGAACCAACTCATGGTGTCGGCTCTCCTGCTGACAGCCACGTCTACCTTTCCGATATGAGCAGAACATCATTTCAGACACCTATAGCTGCGGTCAAAATAAAAGTGGATAACCTTTTGACACAACAAAAACTAAAATAAATTAATCTACTAATTTTAAAGAAATAAATTGTCATCTGATTTTCAAATTAATGTTTTTTAGGCTTCTAATTTCAGAAAAAAATAATTTTCAAATTCAATAAATTAGTTGATAATTTCAAATCTATCAAGTCATATAGAAAAATAGTGGTCGAAAAAATAGTAGCGCATTCAAAATCCACCTTTAATATTAGAAAAGGGAAAGTTAACAGTTTCTACCATAAGTGATAGTCGAGTGTTTAAACCTTAAATTAATATTTACTTGCATGTCCCTTATTAGAAATAACAGCAGCAAAAAGACTTCGAATCGAATTAATAAGATTTTCATATATTTCTAAAAGTATGGACCTCCAAGACTGCTGTATAGCTGCCCAAAGGGCTGTATTATTAGTTCGATTACAACCAGCAACATACTCCTTGACATCGCACCAAAGATTTTCTATTTCGTTGAGGTCTGGGGACTGCGCAGACCACTCCATGACATTAACCCATTAACTCTCTTTTCATGGAACCACTGCTTCGCAAGTTTACTTGTATGTTTTGCGTCGTTGTCTTTTTGAAAGACCAATTTCATTGATATTTCATCTTCATAACTTCCTCCATGGAAATGGAACAATACAAAACCGGAAGGCTTGCCGCCGATTTCTGAGGTCAACCCGGCAAACCTCACAGGCGGATCACTAGTGTGAAGCAGATAGGTGGGAGAGTTATGATCCCCTCGACATCGAGATCATAACAGCGCCGAAGAAAAGGAAGAAGAAGAAGAACTTCCTCCATGATCTTATCATAAATATGCTGATCCATAATGCCTTCAATTCGGTATATGGGACCAACGCCACAGAAAGAAAAACATGCCAAAACCATTATGCTGGATCCTCCATGTTTTATTGTCTTGGCTGTGAAGCGTGGATTATATTCTGTGTTTGGAGGCCTTCTTACATATTGATCCCTTTCCACCATATAACACAATCTTGGACTCGTCTGACCACAGAATATTCCTCCACAAAAACATGAAAGTTTAGGGACTTACCAATATTTTATTTACACTACTATTATTTTGACCGCAACTGTATGTTTGTAAAGTATGTCACCTTCAAAAGAGTTATGTTATAGTTTTCAACCATTTCATCAAACAATTTCATCTCACGATCGAGTCAAGTAACTTTTGTTTTAAGCCAAAATGATAATTCATGGTTTCTTAATCACTAGCGACTTTTGTCGCTTTTGACTTTTGTCGAATAATTTTGTATTAATGTGTATGTAGTAAATATCACTTAAATCTTTAAGTATTAAGTTTGAAAATATGGTTTTTGGGAATTGTTTTTGCAGTGATACTTGGGCTTTCGTGCTGGCTAGCCATATTTCCGAAAGCTACCACTTGAATTTTTGAAAATCACTGACCTTCTGGTATGTTTTTGTTTTGTATTCTTGTTTGATGAAATTGCGGTTTCTATTAAGTCTGGTACATCAAAATTATGGCATATTTACCTGCCCAGATGTGCAGAGGTATATCAAATCTTCTTCATATAGCCGAAAATGCTAATTTTAGTATTGCAAAACTTAAACTTTAATTCTATTTAGGTACAAACACATTACATTGCCAAGTAAATACACATATCTCATACCTTTTTTATACCATTAAATTGCATTCATTCATTTGGAAAAACCGCGTAGTTTCTGTATATGAACTTATTTCTTTTAAATCCAACCTATTGCTAAACTTTTGCAGATAATGCACATGCTCTGTTTGTACGGGCCACTTACCTTGTGTGTCATCGTTTGATTTCGTCATGGAAGACTGATCTAAATGTATCGCTTGCAGCGCTCGAGCTCCTTTCGGGGCTTGCGCGTCTTCAGATTCGGGATTCAGGTAAGTCGTTTTAATTAATTCAAAGAAAAATAAAAAAAAAAAAACAAATAAATCTAACCTTTGTAAATATTTATAAATGTTGTAAATTCCAATTCGAAATAAGATTAAATTTAGAATACAAAATCTTATCTAATATTTGCATAAAATGGTTCTAACCCTGTACCAACCTCTTTCTGTTTCTCTTTAACAAAACAAAAAACAAAAACACCTTTCCACTGCCCAAATATTCCTCGTCCAATTGTTCAAAAAAAAAAAAAAAAAATTAAAAAACAAAAAAAAAAACCGCAGCCAGGAAACTAACAAACGGTAATAGACACTCACTCATTTTACTAACACAAGCACTTTTTGTTTTCGTTTCAAAAAAAAAAACAAACATCTATTTCGTTCGTTCACATATCGTTCGAACACCATTGTATAGAACAATTAGTAGCAATTGAAGAACCAAGTCAAAATCTAACGATCATTTCCACAGACGCTCTAGAATGCAAGCGAGCGGTGAAGTGGATATGTGACTACATCTGTTATCAATGTTCGAGACCACCGCCTGCCCATAGCAAGGATCTGCATAGTACTATTGTTGCTGCTTTTCAATGCACATCGGCATGGCTGATGCAACATCCATACCTGCTGCAGGATCAAGATTGCTTTAAGACGGTGATAGAAGTTGTAGAATTGGGTATTTCGGGATCGAAAAGCGTTGGCAAACCCGGCGAGCCTCCAAAATACAAAGATCAAAAAGAATTGAAACCAGTTTCGATGAGGGTGCGAGATGCTGCAGATATTCTGCTAACGATTATTATGGAACAAGTTGGCTATTTTCCGAAGGAATATGGTGCATCAGAAACTATTTCGTCATTGTTGGACGAAGTTAATTTGGTCAAATATTGTAATTCTGTTGATGCTAAAACCGTAAGCAAGGAACAGGCTATACAAAAGTTCAAGTATTTTGTGACGGAAAATTCATCGATTCTCGCTTTGCTAGAGGAGCCGCTGGGAAATGTCGAGGATCCACAACCCACTCTAACGTGTAAGTATTTAATTGTGTTCATCTGCAATTCATTTACCCAACTTCATAAAAGAAAGTGCTGTTGTTTCAATGATATTTCTCCATACTTAGTGCTGCTTCGAAGTCCTTTTGGTCGACATGTATGGAATCTGCAAATGCGTTATCTGCCGCGAAGTAAATCGGGCAAAAAACACACCCCTGTGAACCCAGGACGACCGGTTCCAATGAATGATCCTCCCAAGAGGGTAGAAGTTGTGCAAAAGTTCTACCCCGATGGCGTGGAAAAGGCAAAACCATGTGCAGCAGATTTCTCTATTCCGACATTGGAAAAAATTCGAGAACAATTTGGTACCGATTTAATGAATCGTTGGGACAAGTTAATTGAAAATCAGACGATCTTGGAGAAAATGGCTTGGGCAGAAACTGCTAATTCGGGCGAAGTATTAGGCCATGCCCAAGAGTGTGTTCCACCGAAACCAGTTCATGATAATCAAACTGCTCGTTTGTTCCTTTCGCATTTTGGATTTGTTTCGCACGAGCCAGAAGATAAAACTAATGAAACCCCAGGCTACAGACCTCTTATAGCTTTAGATTCAACGCGCAAAAATTTTGTCCAAGATATCAATATTTTAGATAAATTGAGTGTGAGAAGTCACGACACAGTTCATGTGTTCTACATGAAATCCGGACAAACAACGTCTGAAGAAATCATTGGCAATATGAATGCGGACAATATTAAATCACTGAATCATAATTTCGGAAAGATGCTATTGACGCTTGGCTGGCCAGTGGAAATTGAAGACCATTGCGGCTGGACCGGGTCTATTTCAACCAGCTGGATACTGAGAAATACAGATGATACGCCTCGTGAGAAATCGGATGATTATCGATTCAATGGAAAGTCAAGTGTTTTATATTGGGCTGATGTAGGATCAGAAATAGCTTTTGTAGTTCCAACAGAATGGAATAAGCAGAGCCCGAGCCAGACAGCGGGGACAACAACAGACGGCAGTTGTTTAACGCATTCTGCAAGCGATAAAAGCGTTTGGAATGAAAGAAATGTTTCAGCTGATGCGGCAACAAGTCGATCATCAGCAGGGGGACATAAACCTCGAACCTTATCACTCGAATTAGACCAGTCAAAAGAGCCAGTTCCACCGACGAGACGAAAAAACGTTACCAAACCATTGTTGCTGCCCCAACCACCTGCAAAGATTTTTGTCGTATGGATAGAGAGTTTTGAAGATCATCTCAATTTTCCAATTGGTACTTTCTAACAATATTCAGGTTAAAAAATATCATAAATATAACTCTTTATAGATGACCTCCTCTGTTACACCTGCACTGGTGAGGAATCTCAAATATCACAAACCACAAAGGCCAGTGACTGTCATGTGATATTTCTACATGCTCTACAGTCTGGATTACTGCGCGTTAAATTACAAGGTCCAAGCGGTCGTATGAGCTTTGCGACTCCTCTTGTCGATGGTATGGTTCTAAGTCGAAGAGTTGTTGGTAATCTGGTGCGACAGACTGCTCATAATATGGGTAAACGAAGAAGACTAGACCATGACGGGTAAGGATGTGTTTTTTTAATTTTAGACAAAACTCTTTAACATCTTTTTTCGTAGTTTCCAACCTCCTCATGTTCGACGTCGTCTCAAAGTGGAGGATATAGCCCAGAAATACAAATATAATTTTACGCAGCCGGAACTTATAGCACACCTCTTCAAGAGAACAGCGTAATATAGTTTTTACAGTATTAACACACAAAAAAAAAAACAAAGTTACAAAATCGTATTTTTTCACTTCCTTCCCTTCTTTTTATTATTAGTTATTATTATTGTTAAAGCATTTATATTTGTTTTTTTTTTTATTTAATTCATTCTGGTGTATGGTCAATCATAACAAATTATTTTAACTATAGGAGAAATAGTATTTAATTTTAATAAAGTATTTAAAAAAATCAATACAAATAAAATAAAAAAAATCATTTTTTTAAGAATTTGTTTTAAAGAGAAACATGGACATAGATTAATTGAATCGATGAGAAGAAAAAGGAAAACATTTTTTTATAAATGTTAATTCTTGGCAAATCGAAAAAAACTGTTTATTGCTAAAACTTAAAGTGAGAAACACATGTAAAGCTAGAATAGAGAGCACTTTTTGTTGATAATTAAAAAAGGGAGTGTTTTGTTTTTTCCACTCATTCTGAAAAAATAAAAATTGATAATTTTGTATCAATTTGTTAATATTTTTATTCAAAGAAAATAAAAATAAAGAATAAATGAACATTTTAGATGTTATAAAAGAAATTTTAAACATCGCCTTCCTCACTATCCTCAATATTCGAGGATTCTGTCGTACAATTTTTTTTCCTCATCGATTAGATTAAGAATTTTATTTTTCAATTTGTTTTATATACAATTTGACTTAAAACTAACTTATTACTAAATTAAATCATGTTGGCTCAACAATAGGGGCCCAACGTTCTTCATTTGGCTTTACATAATGCTATTTGCTTACAATATCATATTAATGTTTTCTTAATCTAATTCATGATTTTTTTTAATATTAACTAAATAATAATTTTTGATGAGTGGGCGTTTTATCCCCTGTAGTATTGATTGTTGTTCTTCTCGTAAAAGGGTGCGTTGTCGTTATGGATTCCTCATCGAATATATACGAGCATTGCACAGTTTTGGAAATTTCTTTCCGTTGATTGGAACCTTTTGTGGATAAGCTTTTAAGAAAAGGAGCTCTTTTAATTCGAAAATCTTTATCCACAAGCCAATCAATGAAAGTTGAAGCCTTCAAAATTTCATTTTGTACTTCAGTAAAGATCAGGTACCTATATTTGCTGAAGGTTTAAATTTCTGTTTAAAAAAATATCTTTCGAGGTTATTTTGAAAAAAAAAATTTAACAAATCTTTAAGGTTGAGTATTTGGTCATTTTGAAGTGATCATACGAGTACTCCAAGCGGAGAAGTACGCTTTTTCACAGAACGAATGATTTCTTCATAATGATCTGGCGAATTGTTCGAATCACACCTCCGGACAACTCTCTTTATAACCGTCAGGCCAGGAAACTGTGTCTTACTGGATAATATAACAAATAAGCTAGTCTACCAAAGTCTTTAACCAGAAAATTTCAAACTTTGATTGGAAAAAGGAAAATGTTCCTGAACTGTTTTTCTTTTTCCACTCAATGAAATTTTACTTGCTCATTTAAATTGTAGGTTTTATTGGAATGTTTTAATTTTTTGTCTCTTTAGGTGTGCTACGTAAATATTTACACTTAAGAATTTTTAATTCAATTTCGCAAATTTGTGGAATGTTTTCCTTTTTGTTCTCATCGATTCCAATATCTTCAAGTTTTCAGAAATCATTCGAATAAAAAGTTGTTGTTAGCAATGCCAATCAGGAACAATTATTGCTAAAGAGAACTAGACAAGTTAATATTAGCTCAGTTTATAACGAGGACCATAAACAACTTATCCACAAAACGATTTGATCAATTATTGAATCCGAAGCGAGTAGTAAATTATACTTCCATGATTTCCAGAAAATTTTCAGCTGAATATACATTTATTAATTAAAAGCATTTGTGTGATGTGCATGAGCTTAAGAATAAAATTAGTATAATTAAATTAAAAAACTATAAAATTTTGCTTGTACATATATATATACAGAACGTGTGGAAATAGAAGAACCTTCGAATTTCGAGAAAATTATAAGGAAGTGCTTCTTCGGCTCTTGATCTTCCTTGCTTTTTGAGTGAGTATTTTTGTGTAAGGTGTTTGTTATTTCTTAAATTAGCTATATTTTATAAAACAATAGGTTCATAAAGCTTTTTCCCCTCTCAAAAGAAGCATTTATATTTCCATTGAACGAAGTAAAAGATAAAATTTATTTAAAAGAAAAGAATCAACAAAATATAACTTTCGTCCGTCAATTCACCAATCCACCAATCAAAACCTATCGGAAATTCATGCATTAAAAATGAAACAGTCGTTTTACATTTGCTTTTGATTTTGAAAAAAGGGCGAATGTAAAACGAAAGAGGCGAAATCAAAATCAAAATGCAATAATACCAAACCTTATATTCGCCACCTAAAACGATTCTCTTTGTGTTCTCTCTCACAGGTCACTGCATCTTTTGTACACAAAATTTATAAACAATAATGATCACAAGGCAAACCAATTTCACCCACAAGATGTA
Source organism: Chrysotoxum bicinctum (assembly GCA_911387755.1). Lineage (NCBI taxonomy): Eukaryota > Metazoa > Arthropoda > Insecta > Diptera > Syrphidae > Chrysotoxum > Chrysotoxum bicinctum. Next base: position 35,733,388 of record OU426987.1, read on the forward strand.
GTTTTTTGTTTTTTTTTTGTGTCCTTAATTCGAATTATAACAAAATTTCGCTTCAACTCATTGCTGATATCGGAAAGTACATATAATTAAGTTTGAATTTTTCCAGTCGTTGTTGTTCGAGCATTCTTCACATGAACGTACTTATTTCCCGAATACAACATTTAAAACAAATTCATATATTCTTAACGATTTTTTCTTTTAAACTTCTCTTATCAGATGCGAAATAAAAGCAATGCTATGAAATGTAAGTCTGACTCGAGTTTTGATTTGTGCTCAGAGCTCATGATGTTAATGTTCATGAGGAAAATGTTGCATTGTTGTACGAAGTTTTTAAAGAAAAAGAAGGAAAGGAGTTAAACACATCAACTCCGGATACGTGAAAGTGAGTGAAAAATGGAAAGTGTTATTGAACAAACTTGATGTGAATTAATTAAGTACCTTCTGATTTTTTCTTTTGCAAAACATCCCTATCTTATAAATTTAAATACAACTTTGTATGTACATCCGAAATTTTGATAATATTTTTTAAAAATCTAAGGTTTTGATTCTTTCTTCAGATCCAGAATCAACTTTCTCGTCTTTTCAGAAGAAGAACTGTTATCTCGTACCAAACAAAAGATTTCAGAAGCATTCGGAATGCATCGTTATGCTTCCAGACGACCAATCGAAAACGCTATAAAAGTAAAATGTCACTTTTCTTATGGATAAACCATCTTCTTCATCATCGTCATTTTCAAGTGATGATGTTGAAATCGTTGTGGAATTTTTATCAAAGTAAAAGACCAAGATGGAGAAATGCCTAGATGTTATGTAGTTATGTATTCCTCTCAAATTAGATCAAAATCATTCAAATTAGTGTTTTCCATGCTAAGAAATAATAAATAGAAAACAATAATTTCAGTTCGTCATCTACATTTGGCTTAATCACAAATAATACAACCAAACACAAACTTCTTAATCAAAAAAGTATTACAACTTGTTCGTTTGGCATTCCGGGTCGGAGCTTTTCGAAACGGTTTTCCAGATTACCAAACGATACAAATTTAAATGCATCCAAAGTTTTGATAAGATTTAATCGTAGACCAACAATCGCAATAAGAGCGTTATTCTTGCAACATTTTTGCCAAAATATACCAGCGAATTGCACCTTTTTTCGTGTTCTACGCTTAACATAATTTAAGGTTGAAAGTTAGTTTTTAAGAAGCATTATATTACTTTAAAAAAACTTTAATGCCAATTTTCTGTAGCAACTAATGTACATAACAAAAAAAAATTTAAGGAAATTCTTCTACCTACCCGTTTTTCAAATTCATGTTTTTAAACTTTGAAAGAGCTTGCATATAAAAAATTATATCGTATTTGGAAAACAAGTTTACGGATAAAATTTCTTTTAAAAAAGGAAGCATTTTATTTATAAAAAAAACGCATCATTCGGTTATTTAAATTTTTCCATATTGGTTGTATTTCATGTAATGTTATTTTGAGAACTAAACAAAATATTTTAATTTTCCATCATAATTTTCCAAACATAAAATTCTACTATAAAACAAAATCGTATAGCTTAGGCGATAAATAGACAAACAGACGTATAGGTAAGCAAAGAGAATTGAGGGACAAATCGAGCTCTCCATCATCAAAATATAATATTAGAAGTAAAATGTTCTTTATTTTTCATATCATAAGGTTCATTAATATACATCTCTATTGGAAATGTAAAAAAATTACAAGGGCGACATAAGGTCTGCCGGGAAGATGACAATTTACATTTTCCATGTAATTTTCTTAGAAATTTAAATAAAAAAAAAACAAATAAATAAGAGTTCATTACGGTTTGTAGAGAGCCTAAACCTATTGAATTCAACTCTAAACCTTTCTTATGTGCCTGTTAGCAGGAATGGACTCGACCTAAAATTTTTTGTTGGGATGATGTCCTTTGGATACTAGCCATTAGGACTCGAGACAGTAAGTATAATGCGACACAGCACGACGAATTTCTTCTCGGTCGGAAATTAACTTTTATCGTTTTCCACCATTTCGAAAAACCATCATAACCATCATTTCTAGTTTCAAGCAGTTCCAGTTTTTCGTAGATCTTTTCAAGGTAAGCTATTATCTGTTGAGAAAGTTGAATATCATCTGCTAAGATAACCATGGAAAGCTTAGAATTTTAAGATATAGTCTTGTTTAAATGTCACGTTTGATTTAAGTTTCAAGTTCGATTTTTTAAGAATCCCAAACTTGGGTATGTATGTATATATATGGCAACTAAAAGGTAAAATCTTCGTACGCAACAAACATGTTCTTCTTCTTATTATGAATTTACTTAATTAGAAGTACGAAGATCCGAGGAAGCCTTCATGTTAAGAATACCATTTCCCAAAAAATTGAACACGACCGACTCAGTTGGTATTGCCATGTTCAAAGGAGAGATCCTGAGAACCCCGTCAAAAAGGCAATATCATACAACGTTCCAATTCGGAATAAAAAGAAAGGTAGGCCTAAACACTCCTGGTACAAACAAATGCAAAAACACCAGCATTCAGTTGGCCTCAGAAATGGAACAATACAAAACCGGGAGGCTTGCCGCCGATTTCTGAGGTCAACCCGGCGAACCCCACAGGCGGATCACTAGTGTGAAGCAGATACGTGGGAGAGTTATGATCCCCTCGACACCGAGATCATAACAGCGCCGAAGAAAAGGAAGAAGAAGAAGATGAATTTACTTAATTCATAGAATATTCGTCTATCTTTTCAGGCTCAATATATGTATGTATATACAGAAGCACAGATCGATATACATTTATGCGTTGATTAAAAAATCGACATTTTTTCACAAGAAAAAAGACAAAATTTAATGAGCTTGTTGCTACTTAACAAAAATGAAATAAATAATTACAATTTGTTACGTTAATTTACAAACTAAACAAATTAATAAATAACAAATAAATTTGTAAACAAATTCGTAACTGGCCCATCTAGGGGAGCAGGAGACACAAGCAGTTGGCCAAGGGAGGACATTTATCCGCCCGATGTTCTTGCAATATAAAGGTCCATTATATCATCAAACTGTTGTACAACTGGTTCTTTGCGTCCTTAAACAAAACAAAGTATACCAAATAGGCTTAGCACCCAGCTCCTGACTTTATTCAAAACTAATCACTTACGTCTTACAACTGGCCGTACGTGAGCTAAGTTATTTGGACTTAATCGCGAAGCAATATCTTCATCTTCTGAACTTTCCTCATCGACTATTTGCAGCGGGCCTCTGCGTACTCCAGGTGGAGTTGTTGGAGGTGTGTCTTCCGGCTGCACTATCCTTTTGCGTTTCATTGCACTTCGTACTGCAGCTTCTGCTCCTTGTCGTGCGACATTCAGTTCTGGATTCCTCGTTGTTTTGCGAGAGGAGTCCCTAAGCGAGAGAAAATCTGGTACCATTTGAACAATTCTGTCCGTTGTGTCGTCTGAACTGGGTGAATCCATTGAACGAGAATCAAAATGAATTACCGAAACCACCGAAGGATTATCAGAATTGTTATTGTTTCCATCTTCCTTTTGTACAGCTGTGACATTGCTCGTTTCGCGCGATGAACTTTTGCTGTTGTGAGTAGTTGTGGAGACCGATCTGATGGATGCATTTGAAATAGAGGGTCGGCTCGAGTTGCTACCGTTTTTTGATTTGGCTTTGGATTTATAAATTGCTTCGAATTGAGTGAAACATTTTGAACACAAATAAGAATTATCCTAGTTTGAAAAAACAAATTTATTAATTATTATGTACACAAGGATAGTTTTTTGATTAATTAAAAGAAATCTTACCCTGAATAGTGGTTGCGCTTTGCGAATAAAGCGAAGTCTTGCTACTTCTAGCATTTGAAAAGGCCCTTGCCTTGATTTGCACATGAAACACGGCATAATACAAAATTTGACACACAAATACCCGATTTAATAAAATTAAAAAATTGCGCCAATAAATAGTTTTTTCATCAACATTAAAAACCCAAACAGACTACTTTGCGAAATGGAAATAAACAAGAAACAACAAAGAAGATCATAGTGATAAACCTAAACGATTTAAAAAATTTCAAATTAAAATATTCAATAACTTCCAGACTAGATTCCAGTTTCCAATAAACAAATAAACATTTCTTTCTAGATGTCAGTTGATATTGGTACTACTGAGCTTACACCACCAACAGAAGTTGTTGTCGCACGATACAGTGCATGTGTTGACAACAATCCACAATGAAAATAAAATAAAAATTGAAATACGCTGCATTAGGTGCGTTTTATTATCTACGGATCTATGTGGATCCGGATCTGGATTTATTTTTAACATGTATTACAAAAATAATTTGGGATCCTGTTCTCTATCTGGATCTATTTTAAAGATCCAGAAATGAGTTATTACACTGTCGAGTAAATGGCTTTTTATGGTAGGGTAGTGTAAACTACAATAGGTGCGTTTTATTATCCACAAATCTATCTGGATCCGGATCTGGATCTTCCCTTGAAAATAAAACGATACGGATCTTAGTGACAGCCATAGAGGAAATATATTACCTAGAGTCACGACTTCGGGGGTTTGCTCTCTTTAACCCTACAAGCTGAATTGAGAGGAAAAAACCCACAGTCCAAAGATGTGTTGGTTGCCCCATGCATTTTAAATGGGAACAAACACAGCTTTGTTCAAATTTTGTGGGTTTTTGCTCAATGCGCAAAAAAGTTGAATAAGTGCGTTTGAATATTCAAAAAAGGAATCCGTTAAATTCAAAAATTTTAAAATACAAATATTTTTTTATTAATTTTGCTTTTTATATCTGTTAATCAATAAAAACTATATTAAATATTAATTTTAATGCTTCTTGGATACAAATTTCTTAATATTTATGTATATTTCTGTTAAAAACTAAGAAATTCCAAGTAAAAGTAGAAGCGCACCTTAGAAATTCAATGCGTATACCGCCCAACATTGACCACGGAATATAGAAATTTGAGCCAAAAGGTGAATATTTTGACAAGTAAACAAATCGATAAAAAAAAACAAATGTCATAAAAAAACAAAAGTGCGGGTCGCTGCTTCTAATTAGTAAACAAGTTTTTCACCGATTTTAGCGTAATTTTCTCAACTAATTCAAATAAATTGTCCATAAAAATGGACATCAAAGTTTCCCCCGTCGATACCCGATAAAATTTCGTGTGCAAATCATAAATTGATCGCGTAAATTTCGATTGCAAAATACCGGTGGTGTTTTTTCCCCGCACAAGTTTTTCGCTACATATTTTTTTTTTATTGTGTGTGCAAAATTTCACAAGTAGTGTCAATGGAAGTATTGAAATTTTGGTTAAAAACCATAAAGGAAGTGTGAAAAAGTATAATTGAACGTTAGTTCATATAATTATACATCGTTTGGGATATAGTTTTGTTAATAAAACTCATTGTGCGGGCGATTTTGCACTTTACAGTAAAATCAATTCGGTGCGATGTATGTGACGGGGTAATCGCCGTCTGCCATAATGCCATAAAATTTCTTCTCTTTTCTGGTGCCGTAAAATTTCCACAATAAGTTTTAATAAATTTCTGAAATAAAAACTCTTCCAAACAACAAAAATACCTCAATTCCACAATGTTCTAAGAAGCTGATAATTTTGCGGACATATTATGTGGTGGCCTTTCCTATTATCTTCTAATTACTTTACCAATTCTCATAATTTGTTCCTCGAATCCTGTCTTGGCATCCAGTGAATTTACCGTCCAGCGAATTTTAAAATTTGACGTTAATGGTGTCCCCTATGGTTGTCGAGCATCTGCATTAACATTGGAAGCAAAATCTTTGTATTCATGGGGAACGTCAAGGCATTGTGTGGTGACAAAGTTTCAAGACATGACAATAGATCAATTAAGAGAAATTCGTCAAAAAGCAGGCGGCCTGGTTATCCTATTGCCAAACAACATTGCATCACTATCAGCTGAGGACAAAGAGCATTTAATTCTACTTGAGCAAGCAATGTTGGCTCAGGTTTCATCAATACCTGTATACTTCTCTACTTACAACGAAGATCTAGACCAGGTTATATCCGATATAACAATATCCAGCGACGCAACGAAAGCTGCCCAGCAAGCAAGCCCTATCAGAACTTCTCAACATGATATCAGCCAATGGCTATCAAATAGTTGTAACAGGTGCCAGTCATGCAGTAAACAAACAAAGCAAAATTCCAATTATTCAAGGAGAGCTTGCGCCAACCAAGAATATAAAATCCGGTGAAATAGAAGTGAATACAAAGTTGCCATTCATTATAATAACATCGCATCTAAACACATTTGGACTTTATAATGACTACCCACTTAACGCTGATACCGCCGTGTTGTTAACACTTGCCGATTTATTTAGTAAGCTTCATAACACTGTTAATACTGCTCCCAAATTTCGTTTAATGTTCTTACTTTCGGAATCGGGAGCATTATTAAATTTTCAAGGAGTCAAAAAATTGCTTGATGAAAATGTTCAATTACAGAATAGTAGTACACTATTTACGATAGTAATTGCAATCCACAGATTTTCGATAAAGCTTCACTCAAATTGGGTCTAGATAAAGCCATTCTTCAATCGATGAATACTTCCCAAGGCAAAGACAGTAGTAATAGACAACTTTCCAAGAAAGAAATTGAAGATTTACTCAAAAAGGGAGCCTATGGAGCTGTCATGGACGATGATGCAGGAGATAAGTTCTGCGAAGAATATAAATATATCGATTCGATTTTACAACGACGAACGCAGGTCATTACAATGGAATCTGAAAAAGGTTCAACATTTTCGAAGGCTTCATTTGCCGCTTCAGGCAACAGATCTGATATTAAAGTCGATGATCCAGATTTCTGGACAAAATGGGCAAAGAGAGCAGATATTGATCCCGATGCATGCGAGCGAGATGAAGAAGAGAATTTAGTTCTATCAGAGCCTAGAAGAAGGACCCAAATTAAAAGATATCGGCACGAAGATGTAATGGATATGTCAGAGGATTCATCTGCAGAGAATAGTGATGAAGATAGCGTTGGTGAGGGTTCGAATTGAAAAAAATTCAATAGAAAGATCAATTCTATTTGTTTTTTTTTTTTAGGACTTCGAAGCAGAAGAAGGAAAGAAAAACTAGAACGAAGAAGTCGTGGCAATGGTAATGAAGACTACATACCAAGAGATCGTGATACATTAGCCGCAATGGGCTTCTAAGAAATACAATATGGAAACTGTGCAAAATCTGAATGTTTCAAAGTGGAAAAAGGACTTTTATCTTATGGGTAAGTTTGTTTATTGTCTTTCATTTTGTGCTTTCAATTTAATGGGTAAATTCTGTAATTTAATATGTTGACTTTTTCTGTTTGGACACAATTACACAAGCTTTGAATACAGAAAGTTGTGCCATGTATATGCATGTCTCGAAACCACCAAAAGAAAGAACCGCAATGAACAACTTCTACAAACTACTTAAATCTGTTGGAAAACAGCACAACAATATAACATAATACAATATACATAAGAAAATCAATTTAGCCGATGTGCATGGGAAAATGAGCGTTTCAGTATGAAAAGATTACCAGCTTTCACTCTATCCAGTCTAAAATCGCCAAAAGAACCTTCCGAACGACCACATTTAAAGACGATCAAAACAAAATCCTCTCAAGTACCCAAAGAAATACCAAAGTAATAGCTGAAACACTTGCTCGTTATATCTACAATGTAGAAGAGGGCGAAATATAAAATCCTTACAACATAATAACGACCTTAAGAATGCTTTTGAAAAGTATTTTAAAAACGTCAAAATCGTTTACGACAAACCAGATGTGCGGGAACCCGACTTTTTGCTCTACGAGGGACAAGAGGCAAATCTATTTGTTTACCGAGTTAAACCAGCCGTATTTGCCCTCTTTCTGACGATTTTAATTGCTGCGTACTTGACTCTAGTTTACTTTTTTATTCAGAATTTCCCAACGCTCTACACACTCATATGTAAAATGACGAAAAACATTGCACCATCAACATCAAAAAAAAATTAAAAAATTAAATTTGGTGGTGCAACAGCTCGAAGTGAACCATGACCTAGTGACTTACAACTCTCAACCATTCCTGTGTGCTTGTTACCAGAAACGAAGGGGACCTACAATTTTCTGCCGATTCCGAACGGCTAAGGAGCCGCACTTTCCATTTCAAGAGATACTCTTGGAGGATTTGTCAATTACTCGCAAGAGGCAGTACACCCCTGAAAAAAACTTTCTTGCAGCGGCTGAGAATCGAACTCGAGACCTTCCGCATGACAGTCCAACGCACTAACCATTATGCCAAGGGGTACTACATTAAAAGTAAAGTTAAATTAAGTTCCGGAGTGCATAAGTAATTTTTACTTGCGACTTATAGGTACTATAAGGCAAGTTATGCATTCGTAAAAAAAATCGAACTCAGATTTTGATCAAAGTTGACATTACGATGATAGCGAAGACTAAAAAAGTGGGTCTGGCAATTCTGTCGGTTCGACTACAGCCCAAACGGCTCGGCCGATTTTCTTTAAAGTTGGTAGATAGGGGTTCTGATTTTTCCCCCCCACATGTTTTTTTCTTTTTTTTAAGACCAAAAATAACGGTACCTGCCATACGAATTTTTTTCGAAATTTTATAAATATTATTTTTCTCAAAAACTGTTGGACAGATTGAAAAAATAAAAACACAAAAAAATTTCATTTACCTAGTTAAAGCTAGGTAATGGTTGAAAAAAATTTTCCGAAAAATGGTTATTGAGGGTAACCCCCATGGAACCATTTTTTTTGTTTTTGATTTTCTCAAAAACGGTAACACCGATTTTAATCATTTTTTTTACGGAGCCTTTTCAAAAATTTAAATAGAATTGTGTATTCAAATTTTCAAAAAAATTTCATTTTACCTTAAAATAAAGGTACCCACCATACAAATGTTAAAAAATTAAGAAAATGGTTTTCAAAAATCTTATTTTTCTCGAAAACGGCACCTAGAATTTTGATAACATTTTTTTTCTTTCAATTAATTTTTATGATCTTTAATTTATTAAAAAAACTTTTGAAATTAAGATATTACAGCTTGTACCTACCATAGAACCATTTTTTCGAATTTTAAATTTCTCATTATCGTTATTGTCGGATTTTAATAAAAATTTTTTTATAGAGAAGCTTTTAAAAAGTCTAAAACACATTGCATTTTAAAACTTTAAAATAAATATTTCTTTGAATTTTTGAAAATTCGATATCTCAGAAACGGCTCAATTTTTTTTTTTAATTTAATTTTTATTCGAAAAATCCAAATCTTTCAAAAATTTTGTATATAAAAGCTTTTTTTTTTTAAAAACCACTAAAACGACTTATAATTTTTGTTCTCTTACAATTATCCTTATGAATAGTTTTCTCTAATAACATTCGTTTTAAAATTACTAGTCTATTACATAGGAGCAAGTTCGTGCGACCCAGTCGTGCATTTTATTTATAAATAAGTTAAAACAAAAAACAAAGAATCCAATATCAGAAAATTTGTAGGCTAGTTTATTTAAAATCTAGGAGCTCTGTTAGACTCTAGATGAATTGTATTTTTTGAAGTAATGGTGTCATAAAAGTAAATGAAAAATGGTACAATTACAAGCGGCGACGCAGATTGTCATTTTTAAATACTTTATCAATTTAATTGATAATAATTTAAGAAGAAATGCTTTGAAAAATTATTTAGAATTAATAATACTCGCTCATTTAGAACTTTGAAGTCCATTTTAGGTTCGCTCCTTTTGTTTTTTTGCTTTGCTTAATGTTTGAAAATAATACTTGCAATTTCTTAGTTCAACTATGCATTTAAATTGAATAGTTTTAATTAAAAAAATAAATAAGTGTTCGTATTCAGAGATTTAGAATGCAGCACAAAATTTTGTTTTCCTTTTAAGAACAAACAAATACAAAAACGATAACCTCGGCTGCAGGTCTGCCGCAACACCATCAGCAGCAGCAGCACCAACAACAGCAGCAGCAGAACTTTCAAACAGTAGGTGCCACCCAAACTTTGGTAATCGAAAATCACAACTAGTGGTCCGCAGTTGGTATAACACATTGCGTCCTTTACTTCCGCCAAAAGAGCCGCATGGGGCGGTCAGGCACTTCCACAAACTGCTGGCGCCATGCCCACAGTAGCTGAAGACGATGATGGTAAGTTCGAATGTCACTGTTCTTGCCAATTGGCATCTAAATTTAAAAATCTCTGTTTACCCAATATAGGAGTAAATCTATTGGATCAGACGACGAAGAAGAAGCCGAAGCCACCTACTCTGCCAAGAAATCAAAGAAACCCGCCGTCATTGCCAAATCGTCCGTCCTGCTCGACGTAAAGCCTTAGGATGACGAGATCGACATGAAAGAAATGGAAAAGTGTGTCCGCACCATCGAGATGGTCGGTCTGTTATGGGGTGCCTTCAAACTCGTTCCAGTCGGCTATGGCATAAACAAGTTGCAAATCATGTGCGTCATCGAGGATGACAAGGTTTCAATTGATTTGTTGCAAGAAAAGATGCAAGAGTTCGAGGACTTTGTCCAATCTGTTGATATCGCAGCTTTCAACAAGATCTAAGCACAAAAATCGGCCAACATCATCGAATTAGATCTTGAATCAACTTAATTGTTAGTCCTTGAACTTAGAGTTTAATTCAGTTGAAAAAAAAGAAGCAAAAAATGCCTTGATTAAAAAAAATACAATTTTATACTCAAGAATGTTTTGTTTACTTTTTTAATTTTCTTCCTTTTTAAATTGGCCTTCCAACTTGATAGTTTAACAAAATTTCGTTTAACTAGATGTCCGCCAGAATATAACCTAAAATTCCAGCCAAGTTAGTGCTGAAGTTTTGATACAATAACTCGGTTAAACCTGTGAGTGGAATTGATGTGGGGATTATGGAAATATGCTCTAGGAATCATTGGATTGGATTCAAAATAGGATCAATCATTGGTATATAAACCAAGCTGTCATTTCTGAACTAGTTGCTTCATGTTTATGATTGAAACGGTTTCGAGTGTTGATTTTAGTCCTCTAAGTGGTTCTGAAAACCAATTTTAATTTTAACAAAAACGTCGAAAAATTTGCATATGAGGACCGTTTTAACAATTTCAATATGAATATGAAAATGTTGAAACGTGCCTCATACAAACATTTTTCGAAGTTTTTGTTATAATTAAAATTGGTTGTCAGAACCACTTAGAAGACGTAAATCAACACTCAAGCCCGTTCAAATCATCCTAATGTAGCAAGTCGTTTGGAAATGACAGGATGGTTTATCTAACATTTTCAAGAAAATTACATGATTTTTCATGAAATTCTTGAAAATGGTAGATAAACTAAGTCGTCAATTCCAAACTACTTGTTTCACTTGAATGATTCAAACGGTTTCGAGTGTTGATTTAAGTCCTCTAGGTGGTTCTAAGAACAATTTTTAAATCAGACAAGAAATTCGAAAAAAATTCATACAAAAGTCGTTTTAAAATTTTCATATTAGTATTGAAATTGTGAAAACGTTTCTCATATGAAAATTTTTCGAAGTTTTTGTTAAAATTGAAATTTGTTTTCAGAACCAATCAGAAGACTTTAATCAAGACTCGGAACCGTTTTAATCATCCAAGTGAAGCAAGTAGTTTGGAAATGAGAACATGGTTTATATAACATTTTCGAGAATTTTATGAAAAATCATATGAAATTCTCCAAAATGATCGATAAACCAAGCTGTCAATTCTAAACTAATTGCTTCATTTGGATGATTGAAACGGTTCCGAGTATTGTTTTTAATTTTCTAGGTGATTTCAAAAACTAATTTTAATTTAAACAAAAACTTCGAAAAATTTTCATATCGGGAACGTTTTAACAAGTTCAATATGAATACGCAAATGTTGAAACGTCTCTGGCATGAACTTTTTTCGATATTCTTATCAGATTTAAAAACGGTTTTCACAATCACCTAGAGGACTTAAATCCACACTCGGAACCGTTTCAATCATCCAAATGAAGCAACTAGTTTAGAAATGACAACATCATTTATCGACCACTTTCAAGAAAATCACATGATTTTTCATGAAATTCTTGAAAATGGTAGATAGACCAAGGTGTCATTTCTGAAGTAGTTGCTTCATTTGGATAATTCAAACGGTTTTGAGTGTTGATTTGAGTTCCCAAAATGGTTCTGAAAACCATTTTCAAATCTGACAAAAATTTCGAAAAAAATTCATGCCAGAGACGTTTCAACATTTGCGTATTCATATTGAAATTGCTAAAACGTTCCCGATATGAAAATTTTTCGAAGTTTTTGTTTAAATTAAAATTAGTTCTTGGAATCACCTAGAGGATTAAAAACAACACCGAAGACCGTTTAAATCATACGAATCGAGCAAGTAGTTTGGAAATGACGGGATGGTTTATCTACCATTTTCAAGAATTTCATGAAAAATTATATGATTTTCTTGGAAGTGATCGATACATTATGTTGTCATTTCTAAACTAGTTGCTTCATTTGGAATATTGAAACGGTTTCGAGTGTTGTTTTAAGTCCTCTAAGTAGAACTGAAAACCAACTTTAATTTTATCAAAAACTTCTAAAAATTTGCATATGGGTATCGTTTCAAGAATATCAATATGAATATGAAAATGTTGAAACGTCTCTGGCATGACATTTTTTCGATATTCTGGTTAGATTTTAAAATGGGTTTCAGAATCCCCTAGAGGATTAAAAACAACACTAAAGACCGTTTAAATCGTTGGAAACGAGCAAGTCGTTTAGGAATGACACCGTGGTTTATCGATCACTTCTAAGAAAATCATATGATTTTTCATTATATTCTTCAAAATAGTGGATAAATCATCCTGTCATTCCTAAACGACTTGCTCGTTTCCAACGATTTAAACGGTCTTTAGTGTTGTTTTTAATCCTCTAGGGGATTCTGAAACCCATTTTAAAATCTAACCAGAACATCGAAAAAATGTCATGCTAGAGACGTTTCAACATTTTCATATTCATATTGATATTCTTGAAACGATACCCATATGCAAATTTTTAGAAGTTTTTGATAAAATTAAATTTCGTTTTCAGAATCACTTAGAGGATTAAAATCAACACCTAAAACCGTTTCAATCATCAAAATGAAGCAACTAGTTCAGAAATGGCATTATGGTTATCTACCATTTCAAAAATTTCATGAAAAATCATGATATTTTCGAAAGTGATCGATGAACTATGTATGTATGTTGTCCTTTCCTATTATATAATAATTTTCACTCTGAGACAAATATTTGATTCGGAATTGAAATACAAAATATTTTATTTGAATTTATATTTTTCACTTTTTAACATGTAAAGCATATACTGAAAATATAACCATTCACTGATCAGAATATCATTAACCTTCTTCTTAAATATACTTCTCCAGAATTGAGATGTCGTAAGCAATCCAGTGCACCGATTTGATTAAATCGAAAAGACTCGCGTCACTTTTATGGGCGCCCGGTGGAACTGATTATAAGTTGACATTGATTTATGTTCTAGAACACCTAAAAACTAATATTCACAATTTGAGTTGTATCTTTGCCTTCGTATTCTTGCAACTAAAAGAAGAAATTCCATTTAGATTAATGTTAATATTGTTTTAATAATTTACGTTTTATAAAACTGCATTATTGTCTTCTAATAACTGTGTTATTTTCTTCATTGAAATGTGTCAAATAATCAGTGTAGCACATTACATATTCCAGACTTCCGCCGAAACGCTTAAGACTTAATTCAGAGATCCTAAATATAATATCCTTATCCTTTGATAAGCAGGACATGAGGGCAGCAGCCACTGCGAACGTCCTCGCAGGCTTTTTTGAAGACAGCTCTTGCCCGACGACAGAATTTCATGTACCTAAGTATAAATATAATTAATTTTTATTGTGAATATTTGCAATCAATGTCTACTTACAAGAATAGGACCTATGTGAGAATTTTGTTGTACATCTGATGAACCTTTGTATTTCATTCGACCTTCTTCAAAATCGACGTAGACAAAGTACAATAGAGCGTTCTTGTTTAAAACTCCACTTATGGAGGGATCCAATATGTTGGTGCACTCATTTCCAAATATACATATGTATATCCTATTTGTTATTAGGTTTTTTCTTTTAACATTAAAGTAATATTATAATTACAGTGACAAATTATGAGTCACATTGAATACGAAATATTTGTTTTAATAAATTTATGAGAACTGTCATTTTGATATTAAAAAAAAAAACAAACGTCAAAAATTTGAGCTACTGACTTCATTTTGTATTTTAATCCACCATTCACACGTATTCACGGATAGGGAATTTAAGAGAGTTTTCTCTTACTCACCTCAAAAAAAATTTGAGGGTGTTTCAGGCAAGAGGGGTACCGGTCGTGACTCTAGGTAATATATTTCCTCTATGGTGACAGCAGTGTTATAAGCCCGTCTCTTTTTATCCTTGCATTTGTAAATTTTAAATTAATTCTTGTCTCTTTTCTTTACACTGTAGTTTACACTACCTTACCATAAAAAGCCATCTACTCGCCACTGTAATAACTAATTTCTGGATCTTTGAAATAGATCCCGATAGAAAACAGGATCCCAAATTGTTTTTGTAATACATGTTAAAACTTAATCCAGATCCGGATCCAGATAGATTTGTGGATAATAAAACGCACCTAGTGTAAAGAAAAAAGACAAGAAACATTTGAAAATCAACAAACATAAGCAAAAGGGAGATGAGCATACAACACAACTACTGTCACTATGATCCGTATCGTTTTATTTTCAAGGGCTAATCTATATGGATCATTGGCGATAATAAAACGCGGCTTTTATATCCACATGATTTGGTAGCAATTCAACAAGCGTGAATTGCTTAAAAGATGTGTGGATAGTGTGTACTATCTGTCAAAACAATTTGAATCGCGTTCTCGAGGATTTGTAAATATTCATAAATAAACACGATTTTTTGTATAAAGCCTAGTACGCAGATCGAGACAAGACAAATTGTATCTCTACAATTTTAATCTCTACAAAACTTTTCCAAATCTCGCGCAAAAGTTTTAAGTTGGAGAGAATAAATCTAATTTAATGTGTTTCTTAGTGTATCTCTGGAATGGGTTGTCTTACAAAAGTCGTTCGTACCTTTTTGGAATCTCCTCTCGATGGTTTCAAGAGAAGCATCAGCATCTTTTACTTTAAACCAGTATTGACAAAGATCACTTTCGGAAATACGGTGGCTGTCAAAATTTTCCCCGCAAAATAATGCTGGAGGCAAAATTTAGTGGAGACATTTTGTACAGCAATGCACAAAAGTATGAATTTTGCACCCGAACTCCGTACTGCTCGGAAAAATATCCAAGACGAAATTTGTCCCAGGACAAAAAATGTATGGGAGACAAAATTTTTCCCGATCTGCTTAAAAGTGGATTTACATTTTTCTGCATCTGCAAAATGCAGAAAAGTAGAGAGAGGCAGATGTATGTCCAAACCCGAATACAAGGGTGGTAACTCTTTTTACTTCATATAAACTACTATAACTTGTTGACTTGTTAATTTGTATTTTGAGTGGAATTTATTTTTAAAATGGAAGACAACGATAGGCAAGGAAAACCCATGATCCTCCTTTTGGCATCTTTTCTATTTTTACTTGCGACTTATAGGTACTATAAGGCAAGTTATGCATTCGTAAAAAAAATCGAACTCGAGATTTTGATCAAAGTTGACATTACGATGATAGCGAAGACTAAAAAAGTGGGTCTCGCAATTCTGTCTGTCTGTCTGTCTGTCTGTCTGTCTGTCTGTCTGTCTGTCTGTTCGACTACAGGCTAAACGACTCGCCCGATTTTCTTTAAACTTGGTAAATATCATTTTTAATTTTTTCCCCCCACACGTTTTTTTCTTTTTTTTTTAAGGCCAAAAATAACAGTACCCCCCATACGAATTTTTTTCGAAATTTTATAAACATTTTTTTTTATCAAAAACTGTTCAACAGATTTTAAAAATAAAGATACAGAAAAATTTCATTTAATTAAATCTAGGTATTGGTTGAAAAAAATTTTCCGAAAAATAGTTATTGAGGGTACCCCCCATGGAACCATTTTTTTTGTTTTTGATTTTCTCAAAAACGGTTCAACCGATTTTGATCATTTTTTTTTTGCTAAAGCTACCCAAAAACATAAATAGAATTGTGTACTCAAATTTTCAAAAAATTTTTTTTTGGATTTTTAAAAAAAACTTCAAAATTTTTTTTTCAAAACTCAATATTTCGAAAACCCCATGCTAGATTTTTTTTAAACTTTGTAAATAAAAGTTTCTCACTATGATCTACAAAATGTAGAACAAAATTTTTTATTTTACCTAAAAATAAAGGTACCTACCATACAAATGCTAAAAAATTAAAAAAAATGGTTTTCAAAAATCGTATTTTTCTCGAAAACGGCACCTAGAATTTTGATACAATTTTTTTTCTTTCAATTAATTTTTACGATCTTTAATTTAATAAAAAAATTTTTGAAATAAAGATATTACAGCTTGTACCTACCATAGAAACATTTTTTCGAATTTTGAATTTCTCATTATCCACATAACGGATCTTAATGAAAATTTTTATAGAGAAGCTTCTAAAAAGTCTAAAACACATTGCATTTCAAAACTTTAAAATAAATATTTTTTGAATTTTTGAAAAAAAAAACTATTTTTTTCTTTTTTTTGAAAATTCGATATCTCCGAAACGGGTCAATATTTCTTTTCGTAAATTTAATTTTTATTCGAACAATAATAAAAACTTTAAATTAGCGTACCAAAATTTTTTCTTAAAAAGCTTTCAAAAAGTTTGTATATACAAGCTTCTTTTAAAGCAACCACTTCAAGGACTTATAATTTTTGTTCTTGCATAAATTCATATTTGCATAGCATTCTGTTGCTACTAAAAGAATTTAAAAATTAATTTTATCCTTATGAACAATTTTCTCTAATAACATTCGTTTTTAAAATTCCCAGTCGATTACATAGGAGCAAGTTCGTGCGACCCAGTCGTGCATTTTATTTTATATCATGCGCCCTTCAAAAAAAAAATATAGAAAAATGTGAAAATGTCGAAAATTTACAAAATGCAGACGAAGATGCTATAATAAAGATGAACATGTTCGTTTTTACTATAATCTTGACTTCTGCATTTCTCGAATTTCTTATAATGCAGAAATGAAGTTCTTCTGCATTTTGCTCTTTTCTCTCTATCTAACAGATATGAATTCTGTTATTTGGCATCCTTTTTCTTGCAGACATCGTTTTGCGTGTTTGTTTAGTTTTTAAGAATTTGTTGTCTTTTTTCTTTGCAATACACCATTTGAAAAACTATAGGCGCGTTTTATTATCTATGGATCTATGTGGATTCGGATCTGGATTAATTTTTAACATGTATTACAAAAACAATTTGGGATCCTGATCTCTATCTGAATACATTTCAAAGAACAAAGATCCACAAATTAGTTCTTTCTCTGGTTAGTAAATGGCCTTTTATGGTAGGGTAGTGTAAACTACAGTGTAAAGAAAAAAGACAAGAAACATTTGAAAATCAACAAACATAAGCAAAATGGAGATGAGCACGCTTATTTATAATAAAAATGCACGAGGAATAGCGGCGGAATAAACTAAAATTGGTTCATAGGAGGTTTAAGGCCGTTTTAGTATCTAAATGTCATTTTGAGATGATATCTTGTGAAATTTACAAAAAGGAGTGTAAACAATTATTTTGTTTGTTTGCTACTAAGACAAAATGGGTAGATATTTTGCATTAATAAATTAATTATATTTTTCAAACGCTCTAACAATTGTACAGGATTTGGGGACGCAATGTGCTTGGTATATTGATTTATTGGATTTGAACATTATACAATCCAATTTTAAACGTATTAAATCTCCAATATGCATACAATTATAATAAAATGAATAAAACGGAAACCAGCTGGGGTTTGCTTCAGTGTATAATAACCAGAGTTTTAGATTTGTGGCTTTTTTTTTGGTAGTATATTTGACATAAGGAAGGCGTAGCTAAAACCGGTAAGAAAATAATTTATAAATAAGGATTTCTTTGTCGTGGCGTAAACCCGAAGTAAGTGCTTCGGCTCGATTTAACTATTCCGAGGTTGAACCGAATATTAGTGAAAACTAATACTTAAGGCTGTTAGTGAATTAGAATTAGAATAAGAATTAGACGGCTTTCTAAATTTGTGTTTTTTTACGAAAAAGTTAACACGTCAAATGCAGCAACCATTTGTCTCCTACGGACCTAGCTTAACTCAGGGAATTTTCGAGACTTAACCGTTAACCCTTAGAATTGTTTACTGACACAAATTTCCATTTTGTTATTGATAGTTTGTATGGAAGAGTTGACATATTTTTTAGGTGGCAAATTCAAAATGTACGTGTATTATAAAATGTCAGCAGATTAAAATAAAAAGTTCGTTCGTTCAACTTTACCCAGGGTTGACCCAGATTTTCTTGAAAACCCTGAGAGTTGTCAAAAAAAACTGGGGTTTTCGGTTTTCAAAAAGCACCCAATGGTTGTCAATTGTTTTGTTGACACCTAAATGTAAGAAACATTAATAATTATGTGTTCCGGTAAATCTTTAAATTTGTTATAAATTAGTTTTAAAAATGAACAAACCTAATTTTGCGTTGTTAGACGGCTTCTAAACGAAGCAATATTACCTTGCGATTTTTAAGCCCGTGGGAGAGAGACGTGTGTGGTGGCGGGGTTACATAAGGCGGAAGATGACTCCAAAAGAGAAACTAAGATTAAAAAGCGATTTTTAATCTTTCATTCTCTTTTGGCTTCCTTTCGATTGCATGGATGCTTTTAAACACAGCAATTTTTAATGAAAGTTAACTTTTTTCTTCTATTGAAAAGGAGTCATCTCTCCGCACTCTTTACTCTAGTGAGTTAATCGAAGTTCGCTGATCGAACGCCAAATAGAAATGAAACATACCTGAGAATTAAAGAAAACCACAAAGAAGAAAGACTGCTTTTACACGAAAGCGATTTTTAATCTTAGTTTCTCTTTTGGAGTCATCTTCCGCCTTGTGTAACCCCGCCACCACACACGTCCCTCTCCCACGAGCTTAAAAATCGCAAGGTAATATTGCTTATATTGCTTTTAAACGAAGCAATAAGTCTGCAGTCTTAGACTGCTTTTACACGAAAGCGATTTTTAATCTTAGTTTCTCTTTTGGAGTCATCTTCCGCCTTGTGTAACCCCGCCACCACACACGTCTCTCTCCCACGAGCTTAAAAATCGCAAGGTAATATTGCTTCGTTTAAAAGCAGTAAAAGAACGATAACTCTGCAATTTTTCCAACCCCAGCAATTTTGTGTACCCCCGCCACCACACACGTCCCTCTCCTACGGGCAACAACATAGATCTACTTCAGGGCGATTTCAGATCTCAAAAAAGACAGAATTTTATTCAGCAGGGTGAGTTTAAGTTTTTCAAAAAACGAATAAGGTCTTGTGTTCGAGGGAGTCGACTGGGGAATAGAATAATCCGTACGTCAATACGAAAAGCAGGATCTGCCAAAAATATGGTCAATCTGCCCGGGAGAGCGTGCAAGAAAATCGCAGGTCGTTGATTCCCAGCCGCGCACAAGAACTCGGTCTTCGCAGATCACACACATGCGCCTTCCAAAAGAAATAAAATTTGAATGTTATCCCAATCACAGTTTAATTTATTTAAATTAAATTTAACGCTTAATGAAAAACCCTTTACAAACGCGTACATTTAAACTATACAAACTTAAAATAAATTTAGACCAAACGGAAGAAATTTACCAGATGAATTCTTAGCGCGAAGAGCAATGTGTGAAATGCGAAGTCCAAAACGTGTATAGTGAGAACAGTAAAGCTTGAGATGGGAGATACGAAGTGAAAAGTTTAAAGTGAAAAGTGTGAACAATTGTGGTATTTTCGCAAAACAAAACAATAAGTGGAATATATCAAGTGCGAAGTGAAGAGTAAATAAAATGTACGACTGAGTCGCACGAACTTGCGACTAGGAATTTTAAAAACGAATGTTAGAGAAAACTGTTCATAAAGATAAGATTAATTTTTTTTAAATTATTTTAGTAGTAAGAGATAAAAACAGAATGCTATGCAAATATGAATTCATGCAAAGACAAAAATTATAAGTTCTTGTTGTGGTTTCTTTAAAAAAATTAGCTTTTATATACAAAATATTTAAAACATTTTTAAGAAAAAAATATGGTACGCCAGCTTTAAGTTTTTATTACTGTACGAATGGAAATTAAACTATTAAATTAATTAATATTTTTAACTTCCCATAGGGAGTTATTGTAATCGGTCCGATTTGTCAAATTGGAATTTTTGACATTTCTCGACGTTTCAAGGTCCTTAGAGGCTATATCAATCATTTTTAGAGAGATGTCTGTGTGTGTGTGTGTACGTACGTTCGTACGTTCGTACGTTCGTACGTTCGTACGTGCGTACGTTCGTACGTCCGTACGTTCTTGTACCATTTTTCGTCGTCGATATCTCAAGAACGAGTAAAGATATCGACTTCAAATAAATTTTGTTTAATAGATAATAACTTCGAAAGAGGCTGAAAGGGCGTTTATTAAAATTCAGTGAGTAGTTTTTTCACTATAACGGTTTAAAAAAAAAGTAAAAATTTTGGTTAGTTTCAAATATCTCACGAAAAAATAATGCTATTGATTTCAAATAAAATTTAATGTACTCATTATAAGGTCATACAGATTTGGTATGAATTTGGAAAAAAATGAACATACCGTTATTTTTTTAAATAAAAAAAACTGAAAAAAAAAATTTCATAACCCAGATATTCTAAGAACGGAAAACAATTTGAAACTCAAAATAATTTTATTTTACGAGAAATAATGTGTTTGACAACTGGTGAAAATTTCAAAAAAAATCAGCTTACAGTTTTTTTTACAGTTTTTTTTTACAGTTTTTTTTACAGTTTTTTTACAGAAAATAAAAAACTATATAAAATTCGATTGAAAATTGGTAAAAATTGTTTTTCGACTCAAATTTCTCGAGAACTAGTAGTGATATTGACTTCTAATTTAGTTTATTTTATACATAGTATAATTTTGAACAATTGGTAAAATGTTGACAAATATTGAATTAATAGTTTTTTTTTAAATAAAAAAAACTATTAAAAATTCTAGTGAAAACTAGTTAAAATTATATTTCAAGTCGAATTTCTTGGGAATGAACACCGATAGTGCCTTCTAAAGTATGTTGTTTTATACATCGATTCCTTCCCGTAAGAATGTATACTAAGCGACATTTCTAAAATTGTTCAGGAAACGAAAAAAACGAAGAAGGTTCTAGTTGAATCATAGTGTGCTAAGATACAATTTTGGTTAAACTAAGTGACATCTAACAAAATTTTTTCTTGCTCAAGACAATGAGATCTTTATTAATGTCGCTTAGCATAATTTTTTTGGCGGATAATACAAATTTCAGGGGGCAACATTATTTTAATGAGAAAACATGGCAGTTGATAAATTTTTTTATTTGTACTCTAGTTTCCTTTTCATGCATAATAGGTTGGCGAAACCCAGGCCAAAACATGGCCCTTAACATATAGTATATTTCCTCATCAAAAAGTCATCTTCGAAAAAAGTGTCGCTTAGTACATTCTTACGGGAAGGTATCGACATAATACAATTATTAACATATGGTTAAATTTTGACAAGGATCGAATTGACAGTTTTAACAAAAATATATCGTTTTTAATTTTTTTTTCAATTAAAATGTTTGGAACCGAAATAATAAAGTAATTTCTATAATATAATACATAATTTTATTATCAACTTAGTTTTTAGAAGAATGTACATATGTACTGTACATACGTATATGAATAAGGTTGTTCAGTTGTACCCAAGTCCCACATATTCAAATTCCATTAATAGCTATGGTAAAATTGAAGAAAACGTCACAATATGTTTTTATCTTTTTGTCCATGAAAAAGATGTAAAATTCTACTCGAGGTTTTCTTAGGTGTAGGAACACAGATATATTAAAAAATACGGAAATCTATAATTCAGTATATAATATGTACCTACCAACCTTCGTAATTATTACAAGAATTTTAACATTTTAAATAGAAAAGTTTAAAATTAGTTAAACATATTTTCTGTAAAAAAAAAAACATAAAATGAGCGACTAAGTATCCTCATCATCAACAAAACAAAGCAAATTTCCTAATATCATAGTATGCCACAAGCATCATCGATTTTTAAAACAGGAGTCATTGTATATCCAGTGCAGATCACAGCCTTTCAATCCGGAAAAACCGCAACAACAATTACACTATGAAACCATCTACTTCGATCTTCCATCTACCATACCAATTACCACAACAGATACAGTACAGATACAGCTAAAGTTTAAATATAAAGTTTTCAAGACCACAAATGGGAAGTTATCAGTGTGGGTCGCACCCAGCCTCTTTTTTTTTTAAAGTTTTGAAATGCAATGTTGTTTAAAATTTTTGGAAGCATCTCTATAAAAAATCTCATTAAGATCCGTTATGTCGATATTGAGAAATTCAAAAAAATGGTTCTATGGTAGGTACTTTTTTTTTTTAATTTTTTAACATTTGTATGGTAGGTACCTTTATTTTTAGGTAAAATAATTTTTTTTTCTCACATCTTGTAGATTATATTGAGAAACTATTATTTATCAAGTTTAAAAAATCTAGCATGGGGTTTTCGAAGTTTTGAGTTTAAAAAAAAAAAATTGAAGTTTTTATTAAAAATCCAAAAAATTCTTTTTTGAAAATTTGAATACACAATTCTATTTATGTTTTTGGGGAGCTTTAGCAAAAAAAAAATTCGTATGGCAGGTACCGTTATTTTTGGTCTTAAGAAAAGAAAAAAACGCGTGGGGGAAAACTTAAAAATGATATCTACCAAGTTTAGTCAAACAGACAGACAGACAGAATTGCGAGACCCCCTTCTTTAGTCTTCGCTATCATCGTAATGTCAGCTTTGATGAAAAACTCGAGTTCGATTTTTTTTACGAATGAATAACTTGCCTTATAGTACCTATAAGTCGCAAGTAAAAATGTTGAATACGAAGCTCAAAACGCGAATTGGAAAGTGTGAAGTTTAACGTCAAAAATGCGAAGATCAAAAATTTTGAAGTGGAAAGTTCGAAGTATGATAAAAAGTGCAAAGTGTGAATTTCATAGAGCAATGTGCTGTGCATGTTGAAAAGAACGAAGCGTAAATTGAAGTGATCTTAACTTAAGACTAAAAAATTTGCTCAAAGGGATAGTGAAAAAATATAAATTTGAGGTGTGAAAATTACGTACTTTACAATATAGTCTGTTGCTTCATGGTCTTATATAACTTGCTTATACGTAGACAAAAAATTTAAATGTAAATAATTCTTCAACCATTATAATTGGTAGTTTTTTTTATTCTAAAATAAGTTGTTTAATTGACCAATCAATTTTTTAGTACAACCTTTGTATATATAATCTATAGACTATAGTATTATCATGGAGCGTAATTTTCTGTTACCAACGCTATCCTGGTGGTGGCGCTGAAATTAGCGCACAATTTTACAGTGGAGAGTAGGATAAGACACATTACATTACATATTACCCTACTCCGTAGATAAATCTACGAAGTAAAGACACTGAAAGCACTGAGGCCATGAGCTTAGACAATACAATAGATAGAGCCGCACAGAAAGAAAGAACAACAGAAAAAACACATGTCAACAGCATACGTTTGGTATTTGAACTACAAAACAAGTATAGTAAAAAAAGAGAATATCGCTATGCTTAAGATGTCGCCCCAATCGTTCGTCTTCATAAGAGTACTATGAGTTTTATATACAAAAGGTACAACTTTATAAAGTAAGAAATGAAATCAATTTCAAATTGATTTAATTTCTTCATTGAATTAGTGTAGTTTTATTTCTCCTTTTTTACATATTTAAAAAAAACATTTATCCTTAATTTAGTTTCAGGTAAAGAATATTTGAGCTTGATGAATTTACGAAATCATTTTAAACTGCTTCCATTTTTTACTATAAATAATTTCCTTCGTGTTTTGGATATAATTTTCAAAATTGAAATAAATTAAACAAAACTAAAACCATATTTGCAAACTGACAGCTGAAAATTGTTTTGGTATAGTAGTGAAAAATTAATTTTAAATCGAAAAATAAATGGAATATACAATTGCTAACATTGGCATTTTGACATAAATAAATTGATTTATTTTAGCAATAGAAAATCAAGTTAGAATTTTCAATGTACTTGAATTCGAATTTTTATTTCAAAGAAAAAAGATTTTGCTACATTTGCTAATGCTTCTTCAATTTATTTGTTGCATCTGTCACCTTGGTTCTAATCAAATCAACATTTTAACATGTTGTCTGCATCATCTCTAAGCTTACATTATATTCTTATCCGAAAACCACATATGATATTTAATATGTTCATTCTCTATGTTTCAGTGGACCTCCTTAATCTGCAAACTCTGTTGGGTGCCTTCTCATATTTGACATGTATCCAAAATTTAAATTTTTTTCGCATCCAAAAGAGGAAGCATGGAATTAAAAAAAAAAAACAAGAAGATTATTCCCAAAAAAATCTATAAAATGTGTCCTCCTCCTCACCTTCACTTACGTGCTTTGCCATAATATCCTTAGAGAGACATGAGATATGCGTCTGTGGGGGAGATGAAATGATGTTCATTCAACACCTTTATTCTCTCCCCCTTTTATGATTTAAATTTTTCTTTTTCAATTTATGTTACATTTTGATACCTTTACTTTTATAGTATGGCGAGATGTTGTTGGAAATTAAAAAAATCACCCTGGGAATGTCACGTCTGCTTTTTGCTTGATTATATTTCAGTTCATAATAATGGAGTAATTTACAGTAGGTATGTATATGAACATAGTTAAAATGACACAAACCAATCTGGACAGCTTTGGATAAGTACCCTATATATATAAGTACCTATTTTCTTCATCGTAATGTTACGCACACCACCGACACAGAGCTTTATACTTCTATAGCGCCATCTGTTGGAAAATTGCATATCTACTTTATGGAACAAAACGCTTTTTTCCAATGTCATATGTATTTCCCCTTATTCCAACCACCTTGAACATTCTAAGACGAGAACCTTCGCGAATTGGTTTCGAGAACATGGAAGATTTCTTCAAATTGATCGTCAGTGATTTGATGGTAAACCAGATAAGAAAAGCATAGGTCAGAAAGGGTCGAATAAGATATTTTAAGATAAAACGCTTGGCGTTTTTACTAACTTAGTCCATTTCTTCGCCTGAGTAGCGGGTGGGTAAGATGCGGGGAATAGTTGGCTCTCTTTAACATCAAGTCCGCATGATTTTTGAATTTCAGTTTGTTTGAAAGGATGATTCCCAAGAACTTCGTTGCTAGTTTGATTGTTACTTCAGTGTACAGGTGGGAGTGTATGGAGTGCTGATGTAGTTTAAGGCATGTCCGGGGCTCTAACGAGCTCGTCCATTATTGGCATAGTGGGCCGGTATTGCTACTGATGCGCAATTCCATTACACTCCGGGTTCCTATCGACCTCCTCGTGGTGCCTAACGATAGGTTACGAAAGTAACTAAACTAACTAGAACATTATTGACGGTATTCTTAAAATAGGAATCCGCTAAGAAGTGTGTAACAACTCACCAGAGGGGTATGTACTTTTAGTTGTGGTTTCTACTTCGATCATGGCACGGCATGCATATGTATCTAGGGTTGACAGGCCCTGAGTTTTGCAGTAACTCATCTGTAAGTGACCTTACGGTTGCAAAGCTCCACCGGAATCTATATTCTGGCACCATGGGAGATAGTGCCCAATAAAAAGTAGAGACTGTTTAAGTATCTCTACTTAAGCCATCTATGAGGTAGGCCCCCTAGTGGGAGTATCATGGTGGCTGTGGTTTATTTCGAATGCGGAGACATATTATGGTTTTCAAGCGTGCTTGAATTCAAGAGGTGTTAGATAGACCTCGCCCCATAGCAAGAGGTGTGCACATGCTGCAACATGTCACAGCATTGTTACTGATATGGCTTCGGCTATATCAGAGCTGATGGTCGGCGCTCTGTGGGTAGGCCCACCGTGGAATTGAGTCTTAAATGACAGGTGCCTACGTAAAACACATATAGGTTCTATAGGTTCTGTTACTTCAGTGTTGTGTGGAAACTTGAGTTTGTTTAGCATCACACCGTGTTGCAGAAGCAAAAATGAGTTTAGTCTTTTCGCTGTTCATCTTTTAGTCCCAATTTGGGATAGTGTTCTCAGGCGATTTTTGACCCCTCAATATTTTCAGTACCAATGAAGTCAGAAAAATAAAATTCCGAATATTCGCTAAGCTAGTCAGGCACAAGCGCGTCACCAAATTTCAGTTTTCTAGCATAAGCGGTTCCTGAGATATAAGGACTAAAAAAACACAAAAACCGTAACTGACTGACTGACTGACAGATCATCAAAATTATGGAGCACTTCTCGACATCGTAGAATCTTGTAATTTTGCACAACGGTAGGTCTTGTCATGCAAGCAGAGGAAAAAATCGAAAATTTGAAGTTTTCTGTGGTGTCTTTTCGTGGACACTTAATCGTCAAAATAAAACAACGTGTTTTTTTGGTAACTATTTAATTGTACACTTTAATAAAATGGGAGGAGATTAATTAATATCAAGTTTCTGGACGGAAATCAGTCAGACGGACAAAATAACAAAACTTTATAAAACAGGTTTGCCAACCTTATAATGCTAATAACTAAATACTAAAAAGGGGTAGTTTACACTACATACGCCCCCCTTACAAAAGATGTTTTTACATATATCTTGCAGGTCTTTTAATATTAGATAGTGCATCTGGGATTACATTTACGTTATTTCTTACAATATTTTTATTTTTGAAATATATCATTTTTCTGTTTTCTTGTTTACATACATTTTTTTTATCTGATGTCTTAAAATCAATGGCCCTTAGTAATAGACATTCATAGAATCGGTTTTAAAGTCACTTTTTGTTAGATGTAGAAAAGTTGCTTTTAAAATTTCGTAGTAACAGATCAAATTTACAAAAGTCTGATTTATACCAATAATTGTGACTCATTTTCATAATTTCGTTATTGTGAACTGATACACAAACAGATTTCTATTAACCAGATTCGTAAAGTTCTATTGTGATTCTATCATTTTAAATTTAACTTAGTTACAGGAAAGCCGCTTTTAAGTATTTATACTTGAAATTTGTTTTATTTCTACGAATGTTTGGTTAAAATCGAACTTAGGCTAGATTCGGATCTATTACTCAGGGCCAATAAATTTTCGTATTTGATCGATGTGCCTTTTTATAAACTTGCCAGTATTCATTTTGCATAAGTACATTCTTGGCCCTAAGACTTTATCAATAATCGCTTTTGACCACTGAGTTTTGTTGGTATATAAATTGTAGTTACGGATCATAACTTCATCCCCGGTTTTAAAGAAACGATCTTTTCTGTTTCTTTCAAAATATTTATCATTTTTACGAACATAAATGTTTTTTGGATTCAAAAAATCCAACTTACACTTAGGTGTAAACGCTAGCATAGAAGACGCGGGAGTTATACCAGTAGCACAGTGCTTAGAAAGGCGATAATCGAACAAAAAATCGCACAAGACAATGTCGATATCTTTTTCATCTTCTCGACTTTTAATAGCATTTTTTAATGTACGAACTGCGTTTTCAGCTGCACCGTTTTTTGCAGGATACCCTGGTGCCGTAAGCGATTGCCTAACATTCTGCAATCTGGTAAACGTCTTAAATTCGTCCGAAGTAAACTGACTACCGTTGTCAGATACAATTTGCTCAGGTATCCCAAAACGAGAAAAAACATAGCGTAAACATCGTATAACAAAAGCTGTGTTTGGATGCTTCGTATAAAAAATTTCCATCCATTTCGTATAAGCATCAATAATTACGAGAAAACTTAAACCTTTTAAAGGACCAAAAAAATCTAAGTGAATTCTTTTCCAAGGACCTTTTGGAATTTCCCACATCATCGTTTGCGTTTTTGGAGGACTCGGTAAAACACTTGAGAGGAATGCAAATGGAATCTGGCGAGCCTTTACAAATTTTGGCTTAGCATCGGGACAAATATCTAATTTAATTTTTACATTTTTTAATTTTCCAAATTCTTTTAAAAATAAATTATTAAACTTTAAGAGAATATTATTTAGCTTTTCGCTTTCAGAATAAATAGCATTAATTTTTATGTCTTTGATTTCAAAATCATTAAGAAAATCTCTTCCTATGATCGGTGCTTCTGCTTCTTTTATTATTAAAAACTTGAAAACTTTACAAATTGCGTTGTAATTAATCTTAGCATACAAAGCACCTACCACAGTCAAAATGTTACTTCCGTAATCATGAACAATTGTAGAGTCGGGTAAAAGTTTTTGTTTGGAAAAAAGCGATGTATATTATATATTGAATGGAATGGCGGTTACTGCCGCTCCGGTATCGATTTCAAAATTTAACTCACAACCAAAAACTTTTATCCTCTCTAATATAGGCTTACATGCTTTGTTCTTACAGGACTTCACAGAATAAACGTTTTCACTCGTACTGCTGCAACAACTGTCTTCAATGTTGATCGTGCTGATTTTTGCCATCGTGTTGCTTCTTTGGGTTCTGCATACAGATGCCATGTGGCCCTTTCGTCCGCACTTGAAGCAGTTCATGTTTTTGTATCGGCAGTCTTTGTCGTAATGATTTTTAAAGCCACAGTGTTTACATTTTTGTTCTGGATTGTTACCAATTCCTGAAAGGTCTTGCTGCCAGGATCATTAGGGCTGCAGATATCGTGAATAATGTCGTAAGTCTTCGACTCGCAAAAGTTGAGCAAAGCTGCTCGCTTTTTGCTATCATCGGATATTTCGCAAGCCACGAAGAATTGCTCCAGCCTTCCCTTATAGATGGTCAAGTTGTCTCGTTCGTAATGAAATTGTGGAAGACTTCCCCACCACGTGGTCGTTTGGCTCGGCGGACCCCCGTTTTCGAGTGTCATTTTCCTTTTTTTTATCGCGTAGGTATTTTTACTTTATACAAACTCGTCGCCAATGTGGTGTCTTTTCGTGGACACTTAATCGTCAAAATAAAACAACGTGCTTTTTTTGGTAACTATTTAATTATACACTTTAATAAAACGGGAGGAGATTAATTAATATCAAGTTTCTGGACGGAAATCAGTCAGAAGGACAAAATAACAAAACTTTATAAAACAGGTTTGCCAACCTTATAATGCTAATAACTAAATATTAAAAAGGGGTAGTTTACACTACATTTTCCATTCAGGGGGCGTGGTATCCGCCCACTTTCTCTAAATTGGTGTTGGTTGAATAGAGCACTTCCGACTGCTGTAAAACGATGAAATTTGGTGAACCGGTAGGGCTTAAATTGCATATAAAGGACCAAAAATAAACATTGAGGTTTTCCATTCAAGGGGCGTGATATCCGCCTACTTTCTCCGAATTGGTGTTGGTTGAATGGAGCACTTCCGACTGCTGTAAAACGATGAAATTTAGTAAAGTGGCAGGGCATACTTGGCAAGTTTTTTGTATGCCCAATTCGGAACGTTTTAAAAACTTGACCAGGGAACCCATCAAATTTTAGTCACTAATCATTAAATAATAAAATTTCTATATTACATTGTAGCTGTTTCAATATTATTCTACTTCAAATATTCGGTATTAAACTAAGAACCTGTCGCACTTTTGGATCTCAGTACTTTTGACGGCTGACTTGTTACACAAAGGTTTTTGTATAGAAGAACTTGGCTCTTTTTTTAACATTTATGGTTTTGGTCTGATTACATTTTACAGAAAAAATCCTTAAAAGATAAAAATAGAACCTTTTGTTTTCGATTTGTAATTTTGCCTCTGAGAGTTTCATCAAATTTGTAATTGCCACTTTTTCCACTGACAGATGAATTAAGTTATTTTATAAAAACGCGTTTTATTTTCTAAAATGGCGTCTGAAGCAAAAGAATTAAATTCGGTGTTCTAAATCAGCCGCCATTTGAAGGCGTTTAAATATTTCTAATTAATTTTTTATGATATGAAATATGATTAATAGCTTTATGAATTACATTTTTTTAAATTCATAATTCACTAACTAACTTATGAATTAAATGTTTTTAATTCACAATTTATATACAGACTTATGACTTATGGTTTTTTTTAATTCAAAAATTCGCAACCCTGCACCCATCAGGGAGTGAGTTTGACTATCGCCGACTGATTCTACTCATGAATAATTTGGATTACGTTGACAAATCTTTCCAAATGCAGCACTATATTCCGAACTATTAACAGAGAAAAGGTGATCATCAACATCAGAACCAAAAAAAAAGAAATGAAAATGGTAAAATAGGTCACGCCTTCTTGTATCCTTTTGGTAATAAGTTCGGACACGGTTCAGTCGAGTGTACCGAAAAATTTGTTCCTTTGGTCTAAATGGATTTTTGTTGTTGTTTACACTTGCTACACATTGCATTGCATATACATAATATAGTGTAGCAGTAGCGTGTGAGGAATTTTTCAGTTTTTTGGATATTTAAGCGTCAATCAAAAAAATTTTAAAATTTGTCGGTTATAAAAGATTTGTATTTTTTTTTATATTCTTATAATATTATTCAGGGGCGGATTAAAGGCTACATATGATGGTGGCAAGTTAATTAAAGCATTTGGATATTCAGGAGGTGTTCGTTTGAGGTGGGAGGCTTCAAATGTTCAACTTGTAATATTTTTTTAAATAAATTTTGACACTGAAAAATAAGCATAATGAAGGAATGTTGATGTACATTCATACATGTATGCTTGTACATTTATGTTGTTTTAAAACTTAAACAAGTTTTTAGATTATTTTCTGAATTAATTTTACTTCCGCGTGGAAAAATAATTAGAATACGGTAATTTTTGTTTTGTGTTCTTTAAATACTGATGATCTTTTAAATTCGAGATCTGTTTGGATTTGTTGGGATTGCTTATTTGAATTAAAATAAGGACATTGCATTAGAACAAGTTAAGTTAAGAGCAAGTTAAATCTGTTAAAATTTGACGGAGACTATGTGTGTTGTCTTTGTCATCTAGCATACCAATTTCACGAACTTTTTGTACAAACTTGCGTACTGCAGTCGCGTTGAGCGCTTCATTTCGCCCAAAACTTCTTTTCAAAAAACGCACTGGTTGGGCTACACACCACTCACTTTGGAAATAAGTTTTCAAAATTTCGCAACGTTGTTCAAGGTAAAGTGACACATTTCGTTAGATATGATACTGACTTTCGGTCTAGAAACAACTGTCAGTATGAAAATAACCTATGGTTTAAAAAAGAAACCATTAGATGGCCCACCCTTTATGTAAATTGAAAGGGTATTTATAAAAAAAAATAACTTATGAACTTAACTTCTTTAAACTTTAAGCAAATGCATGCAATTATTGGTCATATTTCAGCCATCTTTTTAAAGATCAAGTTTAAACTAAAAGTTTCTACTTGTGCCACATAATACATATACAGTACATGAAGGAACTAAATGGCAAATTATGTATTCTTAAAAAAGTCAAAGTCTAGATTTCGATCAAACTTGACATTGTGAATTGTGATGATAAGAAAGACAAAAAAAGTGGGACCTGGAATTCTGTCCGTCTGTTTGACTGTTCGGATACAACCTAAACGGATCGGTCGGTTTTTTATTCAAACAAAGTACATGTGCATGTAAATACTCATAGATAGCGATATTTTATCATTCCCCATACACAATGTTTTATTTACTTTTAAATAAAAAACAGGACCTTCCATAGTAATTTTTCGAAATTAAAGAAAACATATTTTTTCTCAAAACATGTTTTCTAAACGTGTATAACATTTTTCTTTCACAAAACCATAGAAACATTTTGTATCAAATAAATAATAACTTTTAGGGCCATTTGCTGAAACGAAACTTAAATATTTATGTTCAACCTAAACGCTTATGTTCTACTTTTTCCTCTACGTAAACTGTCAAATAAGAGCTTATGTTGAACTTAAGCTACTTAAGTTTCGTTCCAGCAAATCCCTTAGGCTAGCCGCGCACTAGCAACTTTTAGTTGCGAAACTGCTTGGTTCGAGCAACTAAAAAGTTTGTGTTTTGACACAAACTAAACGATTGCCTAAAATAAGTTCGCCATTTTATTGAACATATAATTATCTGCAAATTCACGGACATTCAACCAAACAGTTCATCTGTTTTCTATAAGTAACCAAACAGTTTCGCAACTAAAAGTTGCTTGTGCGCGGCTAGCCTTAGAGCCCGATATAAACCACGCTAGATATTTAATTAAAAAAAATTGTTGATCGTCACTCCCCGACGGGGAATTGAACCCCGGTCTCCCGCGTGACAGGCGGGGATACTGACCACTATACTATCGAGGATGTTGAATTTCGTTGATGAATATCTCACCACGAAATTGTTTAAAGAAAATTCGAAACTTAAATAAAAGTTTTTAAGAAAATTCTTTGTTTGTATTTAGAAATCCAAGTTCATTTAAGAAGTATATTTCATAGAGGAAAATTAATTGAAGTTATTTATAGTGTAAAAGATGTTGATTTCAATTCAGAAACTTCATATTCGGGGTAACATTTCAGATCAAACGTGGCAAAAAGAACACAAAACTAAATTTAATTTTTTTGAAATTCTGTTAATACCATTTTCTGTTGAAGAATTCGTTCTACTCATCAACAGATTCCCATTAAAAGTGAACAAAAAACTTATACGAGTTCATTTAGATAAAATGTCACTTTACTTCTGTATGCTTGAAATTGTATTGTATAAATCGCGATCTCATGAACCGACATTAGAAGAAAATATTTTTTTTTATTGAAAGTAAAATGAAAGTTGATTAAAATTGAAAACCTGCATGTATCTCCGATTGGTGCTATCAGCTATCTTTTAAGATTGCTATTTATAGTATTCTTATGAAAAATATTTTAAAGCTAGATTATGATTCAAGCAGTATCAAGCTGTCAAAAAAAAAAAAAAACAAAAATATATGTATGTATAGACACAATTTAGAGTGAGGAAAAAGTCAATCTTATATTTAAATTTTATTTTTATGATATCATATATGCATAATTTTATGATGCTCATATGAACCACATTATGTACATATATGAAAGATCTTTGATAATTTCTTGCGTTTAAAAATTTTTAGGAATTTTTATAACAATAAAATTAAATCAAAAAATAAATTAAAATAGCTGCTATAAAGCTCATAAATCCCCTACAAATTTGTGTGGGAAAAGGTTTCCTCAGAGACACGGGTTAATGATCTTGGACAACATGTTTTTTCGGTCTTAAATAAACAACATAACAGCAAAGCACGTACAGGGTTATTCTTATCTTCAAGCAGCTCGGAATCTTAAAACATGGTTCCAAAAACATTGATGTATGTAATTACAGAAATTAGTTCAAAAGTATTAATATTCATACTTTGCGGGAAAACTATCATGCGAGATAACTAATATCTACTTATGTGGAATAACTATTATAGGAGGAAACAATTATGTGAGTAATACATATACACTCCGCTTCAACTGAATACGCACACATTTTTTTTAAGGTATATTGTTCATTTTTTTTCAAACTTTGGGCCTTAATGTATCATTTGATGATGCTTACTGTTTGCTTGTAATGTTAAGAAAACATATCAGAAAAAATTATTCAAAAATTACCGTTATTTTTTCTCTCGCTCTCTTGCAAAGCGTTCCATGTGGAAAAATGCAGATTTTTTTTGCGTCAACTGAATAGGTACACGATCATTATCGGTCATTATCTTCATTGTTAATGAGAGTTTTGAGATGATTGACACATTTAATCAAAATTTGAATTGTTTTAAATGAAATTTAGCCGTTTAATTGAAATTAAAAAAAATGGGTAGATCTGTGGGGTCAGAATAACTACCGTCCGAAGTTCAATAAATACTCGACAATTGTTAACTATATAACAAGTTTTATTTATCAACTAAAATGTATTTTAATAAAACGAAATGTATTTTTAATATCGCGAGGTGAAGCGGACGGCTGACAAAAATGGAATGGTCGACGGCGACAAAGGCAATGACACTTACAGTCTCATACAATTAAATGCGACAAATGTCACACTGCCGGTTTACACGTGGCGAATGCACCAAATGTTGCGCTGTCGGTTCACACGCTACAGCACTCCCCCCCCAGTTGGATGCTAGTTATTCAACGAATCTGCTTGGCTTAATGATTTGTCGGCCAACTCTAGTTGTCCGTTCCGGTAAAATGGTAGTTTGATCTGTTGCGAACGAGACCCGTTTCGGTTTTCGACCGATTTCTTTGCGAGCAACTACTTGGGAAGGTGTTTCTTCCCTTTGCCCGAAACAAGGTTTGACGCGATCTATGCTTACCGTAGATTTTTGTTACCGGATAAGGACCGTCATAAGGCTGTTGAAGTGGTTTTCGTACTGAATCGACTCTTAAGAAAACGTGCGAACAAGTTTTTAATTCCTTAAAAATAAACGGCTTGAAACTACTATGACACGATGGTGGAGTAGGTCTTACATTCGCGAATTGTCGATGCAAATCTTTAATGAAATCCGACTGTGAAAACGAACTTTTTTCAAGAATTAAATCTGAAGGTACTCTCAAATTTTTTCTAAAAACCAATTCGGCGGCGCTGGCTTCGGAATCTTCGCGGATGGCTGCTCTGAGGCCTAATAGTACGTAAGGTAATTTTTTTGTCCATTGAGGCTCGGTGTGGCACATAAGAGCTGCTTTTAGCGTTCGGTGCCATCTCTCAACCATACCATTGGCTTTGGGGTTATACGCGGTGGTTCTATTGTGCTTGATGCCGAGTTTTTTGCAAAGTTCGTTAAACAGTTGTGATTCGAATTGCTACAATAGTAGTAGGAATTCCGTAGCGAACGAACCATTCGTTGAACAAGGTGTGAGCGATAGTTTCTGCAGTAATGTCGGAAATGGGTATAGCCTCAGGCCAACGTGTATACCTGTCGATTATGGTTAACAGGTAACGATAATTTTCTGAAATAGTAAGTGGCCCTACGATGTCGATATGAATTTCTTCAAAGCGTCCTGCTATTTGTGGGAAAGTTCCAAGAGGACTTTTGACATGTCTGCTTACTTTAGATTTTTGACAGGCTGTGCAGGCTCTAGCCCACTTCCTGCAGTCCTTGTTCAACGAAGGCCAAACAAATTTATTCGCAATAATTTTGATCGAAGATCGAATACTGGGATGCGCCAAGTTGTGGATTTTTTCGAAAATTGAAACGCGGAATTCTCGAGGCACAAAAACTCGGGGAGTTCCTGTAGAAACATCACATGTGATTGTAGCTTGGGTTCCAGGCATGATGAACTTTTTGAATTGAAGGGCTGTGCCCGAGTTGGACAGTTCTATTAATTCCTCGTCGGAATTTTGAGCTGACGCTAACTTTGAAAAATCTATGTCGGCAGGTAGTGAAATTTCTTCCAAACGCGACAGTAGATCGGCGACCGTGTTTTGGTTACCGGGCAGGTGCTGAATATCGGTTGAAAATTGTCCGATGAGGTCGAGGTGTCGCATTTGTCGAGGAGAAGCTTTGCTTGGTTTTTGCTGAAAAGCGAAAATTAACGGTTTGTGATCGGTGTAGATCGTGAAAGTGCGTCCTTCTAACAAGTGTCTGAAGTGTTTGATCGCAGAATATATGGCTAAGAGCTCCCGATCGTACGTGCTGAAACTTTGTTGCGATTTACTTAGTTTTGCTGAAAAGAACGAGAGGGGCTGCCACTCTGTTCCTATCTTTTGTTGAACCACACCACCGATCGCAAAATCAGATGCGTCGACGCATAGCGAAAGTTGTGCTTCTTCAAGAGGGTAAGCCAATAGCGTTGCTTCGCACAGCTCTGACTTGCACCATTCAAAAGCTTTACTTGCCTCGTCTGTCCATTCGACCGTTGTTTTGTCATTCTTTTTCTTCTTACCGGTTAAAAAATTGTTAAGCACTGTTTGTGACACGGCTGCGTTTGGTATGAACCGTCTATAAAAGTTTATCATGCCCAAGAAACGACGAAGCTCACAAATGTTATTCGGCTTTTTGAAATCGGAAATCGCCTGAACTTTTTCTGGGGAAGGTTTAAAGTCCTCAGCTGTTATGAGATGTCCCAAGAAAATAACTTTGTTTTTGGCAAAACGGCACTTTTCGGAATTGATAACGAGTCCATATTCTTGAAGTCGTGCGAAAATGATTTTAAGATGCGCTAAATGATCTTCGCGATTCTTCGAGGCCACCAGGATGTCGTCTATGTACACGAAAACAAAATCCAGATCACGCATAATTGAATGCATAAACCGTTGAAAAGTCTGAGCGGCGTTTCTCAGACCGAACATCATCCTGGTGAACTCGAACAAACCGAATGGAGTAGCTATTGCTGTTTTCGGAATGTCGCTTTCGTCAATAGGTATCTGATGATACGCTCGAACTAAATCTATCGTGGAAAAAACCGAAGTACCTGCTAAGCTCTGCGCGAAATCTTGAATGTGCGGAATGGTATAGCTATCTGGTTGTGTTACGCTGTTAAGCTGCCTATAATCTCCGCATGGCATCCATTCACCATTCTTTTTCTTAACCAGATGCAGTGGGCTTGCCCAAGGGCTACTCGACGGGCGACAAATTCCTGATCTTATTAAAAAATCGAACTCGTTTTTAGCAATTTTCAATTTATGCGGATCTAGCCTACGAGGTTTGTTTTTCAATGGCTGAATTTTGCGGGTTATGATTTGGTGAGTGACACTATGCTTGACCGGACGGACAAAGATATTCTCGGACGAAAGGATGTTAAACTGCCGAATGAGATTCAGAACGTCAGTCGGTATCAAATTTTTATTTATGGCAGAGATAATTGTTGATGACTGCCTGTCCATACCGCCGGATGTATGCCTCTTAGTTATCGGATCAAACAACTGACGATTTTTAAGGTCTACTAAAAGCCCAAAAGCTTTCAAAAAATCGGCGCCTATGATTGGCTTGCTGACGTCGGCACAAACAAAAGTCCAAGTAAATTGACGGTGCAAACCGAAATCCAATACTAATCTGGCGGTACCGTAAGTGCGGATCGGTGAACCGTTAGCTCCAAACAACGAAACAGAAAGAAGGTTTTTACACTTCGAGAATTTTGCGGGTAACACCGATACATCGGCTCCGGAATCAATCAAAAAATTTTTCTTTGTACACCGATCGTATACGAATAAACGACTGTTTGCTGTCGTGTTTTCCTTTTCGCAAGCCGCCAGCGAAAAGGAATTTAGTTTTCCGAATGATTGTGAGCTCTAAGTTTGAAACTACATGGTTGTTCACAATTCCTTGCATTGGAACCGAACCGACGGTGGTACCAACAAAACCTGGGTTCCGGACTACGAACTCTTGAATTATTTTGTTTAGAAAATGGAGACCGAGGTCTAGACCTAATTTGTTTCCGGAGTTCAGCTATTTCCCGTTCTAAAATTTCGAACGATTGCCTGCTACTACCGTTGTTAAACGTTGGCTTCGACGTTGAATCTTTTGTATTGCCTGAGATGGTTGAAACGTATGAAGTGCTAGGCAAAGTACTGACAATTTTGTCGGCTAGTTGTGCAAGCTCATCTATCTCTTGAGTACTCGCGAATAAAATAGCTTGTGCCATGTTTGGCAGCCTTTGAATCCACAATTTCTTCAAGATGGAACTTGTGAATTGGTTTCCAGCTAAAGCTCGCATTTCTCGAAGCAGTTCGCTTGGTTTCCTGTCGCCTAGTTCATTTTCATTTAATAATTTTTGCAATCGCGTATCTTCGGACTCCATTAATCGACTCAGAACCGTTTTCTTTAAGTTCTCGTACAAGTTAATCGCGGGAGGGTTTAAAATGATGTCTCTGCAAACGCTTATTGTACGAGAATCTAACAACCCGAGCGCGGTGAAATATTTTGTACTATCGGACCTGATTCGAGAAACACCGAACTGGCCCTCTAACGCAACAAACCAAACATCCGGACTTTCTGGCCAAAAAGGCAAATTCTTAAACGATATAGCACTCACCTCATTGGCAGGGGTGCCAGCGTTCGTTGCGTCATTTTCGGCCGCCTGTATACCATTGCTCCCAGTTGTCCATAGCTTGCTGCCATCCAATGTGCCGTCGCCTGTTCCACTTTCGTTTTCCATTGTGCTCTCGCTATAGTTAAAATTTAAAACAAAACTTATTAGAAATCTTTATGGAAATTATTGAATTGATTTAAATGACTTTACAATATGTAATACACGATAAAACTTGGATAATTTATATGCACATAAATGAAACGACACTTTACAAAGCATACAATACAATACACGCAAAAAACGTTGTCTCGGACTCCTTTTGATTGTTGTTCACGTCAGGTGATGAAAGTTAAATCCCTTGTCTTAACTGCTTTCTCCTGTTAGATACATATGCGTATATGTAACTTCAAACGATCGTGCACCGTTGATTGTTGCTAGGCCCGAGGTTGCGGTACTTACGATACCGTTTTTAGTGCGGGATGTCGGTGCATTGGCTATATATGGGCATGCTTTTTTCGTTTTTTGCTGACGACATCAGCAGCTCTTGGCCTAGCAATAGTTTTCTTCTTCTCGGGGGCGCACCTTGATTTGGACTTGCTGACAATTTAAGCGAACCGCCAGCTGCGATAGGTACTCCTTAGGTGGTTCACTAAATCGCCTTTGATTCCGATCACGTCGGGGTCACCAATTGTGGGGTCAGAATAACTACCGTCCGAAGTTCAATAAATACTCGACAATTGTTAACTATATAACAAGTTTTATTTATCAACTAAAATGTATTTTAATAAAACGAAATGTATTTTTAATATCGCGAGGTGAAGCGGACGGCTGACAAAAATGGAATGGTCGACGGCGACAAAGGCAATGACACTTACAGTCTCATACAATTAAATGCGACAAATGTCACACTGCCGGTTTACACGTGGCGAATGCACCAAATGTTGCGCTGTCGGTTCACACGCTACAGATCAAAAGCTTTAAATAGTGTCGAAAGAGCTAAAACCGATTTGTTAAAAGAACAAGGACCAACTGGTCGTGCTAAAGCTACCAAAAATACACACAAGTTTTAGTGTTGTTTATTCCCACCTAAGAAATAAAAGTTTATAAGGGAAAAACATGAAAGGAAGTAAAAAAACGGCAACAACTGCAATTGATCGAAGAGCAATTTTAAGATGTGTTTCTGATTCGTGTGACTTTGCGGTAAAATTTAAACAAAAACCCGGTGTATCTGCAAGCGTTTCAACATTCCGTAAAGTAATGAACAATGCAAATCATTTAAAACGATTGAAACTTCAAAAGAAACCACCACTAAACGAGCAAAGAAAAGGTATGCGTTTAGAATTTTTTAGACTCCATATGAGTTGGAAAAATGAATGGCACCACGTCGTTTTTTCTGATGAGAAAAAGTTCAAATTTTATGGCTCTGATAGTTGTAATTATTATTTCCACGATGTGAGGAAAGAAGAACGATTTTTAGCGCGGCATCATAGTCGAGAAGGTCGAGTTATGGTATGGGGTTCAGTAAACTACTATGAGACTGTTGAGCTTGAAGTTCAAAAGTCAAAAATGTCTGCATTTACCCACAAAGGAATCTTGAAAAGAAATTTTCCTAAATTTGCGGATATTTAAGGGCCCATTAACTGGACTTTCCAGCAGGATAACGCCCCCATCCACACCGCACGCATTGTCCAAAATTGGATATAGGACCAGAATGTGGAATTGCTTCAATGGGCGCCGTACTCTCCCGACCTGAACCTTATAGAAAATGTATGGGGATGGTTGGTACGAAAAGTTTATGAGTCTGGCCATCAGCTTGAGGGCAGAGAATCCCTAAATGCAGCCATTAAATTAGCCTGAAGGGAAATTTTGCTGAACTGCTTAAAGAGCATGCGGGACCGAATTCATGAAGTAATTACCAATAAAGGTGTCAGTACCCACTACTAGAAATAACCAATAAACAAATATTTAAAGGAAAAACTTGTTTTATTTAATTCCGTTAGCTTTTATTTCCAATTTTGATTGTTGTACCTATTCAGTTGACGCAAAAAAATTCTGCATTTTTCGATATGGAACGCTTTGTAAGAGAGCGAGAGGAAAAATAGCGGTACTTTTTGAATTATTCTTTCTGATTTGTTTTCTCAACATTACAAGCAAACAGTAAGCATCATCAAATGATATATTAAGGCCCAAAGTTTGAAAAAAATGAACAACATACCTTAAAAAAACTTTGTGCGTATTCAGTTGAAGCGGAGTGTACTATGAGAGACAACTATTGAACAAGAAAATTATCATACGAAAAATATATCATGAGAGAAAACTATGAAGTATGACAGTTTTATTTCGCATGATAGTTCTATCGCATGGTACACTTCTCACATTATAGTTTTTTTTCTCATGATAATTTTCTCGCATCATAGTTTTCTTGCATGATATATATGAGAGCAGTCCGATAAGTACTTAGCCTCACCGCCCGATGGTGCCAGTATCGAAAGAGAGATTTACTATCGTCTAGAACATTCTCTTAGACGGCAACTTTCAAAATTTTAGCTGAATCAGTTTCGTAGTTTTGTTTTGAGCACGTGTGGGAGCCAGCTTGTCCGCGGATTTTAGAAAAATGGAAAAAGAGCAATATCGGTCGGTGATTCGATTCTTGTTTTTAGAAGGGAAATCGAGCAGCGAAATAAAAGAGCGCTTAGTTGCTGTGTACGGTGACTCTTCTCCTTCCATGGCGGCCGTCAAAAATTGGAATAACGAGTTTCAACGTAGTGATGGCTACCACGGAGGGAAACGTGTCAAAAATCCACGATCTCGTAGGTGCGCGAGATAGCTGAAACAATGGGCATCTCAAAAGGCCGTGTGGGTCATATCCTTCATGAAAGTTTCGGGTATGAGGAAGCCGTCGGCACGATGGGGGCGGGCCGTGTTTGCTCACTTCGGACATCAAGCGCAACCACATCAACGGACCACTTCAGAGCAGTGTTTGGTTTGGTCGAATTGCACTAAGAACTGCTGTCCCATCCACCAAACTTGAAAAAAATCACTCGCGGGGCAGAAATTTGAGTCGAATGAGGAGGTCATCGCTGCCACGGAGGCCTTTACAGACCTTGAGAAAACCTATTTTTCGGATGGGTTAAAGAAGTTCGAGCATCTCTGGATCAAGTGTATCTAGCTAAAAGGAGACTACGTTGAGAAATAAATTGCCACTTCTCCAAAATTTTTTTTTCTTTTGTAGGCTAAGTACTTATCGGACCGCCCTTGTATCTCGCGTTACATGGGGTGCATTTTATGTTCCAGGTCAATTTTATTCGGTTGCCATTTTGTGTGAATGAAATTTGTCAGTTGGAATTTTATAAGCATAGAGAGTGTTCGATAACAATTTATTATATTCATAGGGAAATGACCACTAACGTTTGGCCAGATTGGTGTCCTTGAGTTAAATAGCGCGTTATAGACCACCGCCGTTTTTGGTGAAAAGTTATTATGAGCTACAAAGGACATTTCGACTTGGCTGGCTTTGTTAGAAAACAAAATAGCTCTTTAGTTTAGTTTAGTTTAGTTTAGTTTATTTATCAAACAGAGATTTCAACTCTTACAGACTAATATAATATAAAATAAATATAAAATTGTACATATATATAAGTAAAAAGATAAATAAATAGTATAATTACATGTTGTGTGGAAATAGCAAAGCCAACCATACATTTTTTTTGAATACATCCCTTGAATTATTTGAAAAAATATCTATAAAATTAACAACAGAATTAGTTTCTCTTATACAGCGTGCAAACGGTTCATTTCTACTATAGTTTCTTCTGGCAAAAGTTACTCGCAGATGAAAATGAGCGCGGAGATTTCTTGACGGAAAGTAAAAGTGAATTCGTTCAAGTAAAAGAGAACATTTGATACGATTACTTATTAAATCTTTTATAAACATAATTGAGAAGTATTTTCTTCTTAGCTCAAGCGTTTGAATGTCAATAAGCAAGCATCTAGATGCATGTGAAGGTACTTCCATATTCCAGTTAAATTTTATAAAAACAAACCAGGTAAATTTTTTTTGAATTTTTTCGATTCTTGCCGAATGTGTATTATAGTAGGGATTCCAAACTATACTACAATATTCCAGTACCGATCTTACAAGAGAAATATATAAAGATTTAAGTGTATAAGGGTCAGAGAAATCCCTAGAGTTTCGTCTGATAAACCCTAACATCCCATTAGCTTTATTCACTATGGTCACTGGGGTCACTGAAAACCATCGATTTATTCAACAAAGACCACTACCCCCATAGAT
Organism: Chrysotoxum bicinctum; assembly: GCA_911387755.1. Lineage (NCBI taxonomy): Eukaryota > Metazoa > Arthropoda > Insecta > Diptera > Syrphidae > Chrysotoxum > Chrysotoxum bicinctum. The sequence continues at coordinate 35,775,905 of OU426987.1, forward strand.
TAACTCTATGGTGCGCCATTTAAGACATCGGGCACCGACGCGACAGTGGGTCATGTTTCTTTGACGATGCTGTTAGTTATGCTTAAAATTATATTAGATATATTGTTATATTTTTACTAGGTTCGTTAAATAAAACTTATTACTCTTTCTAGTATTTCTTCTTTATTTTTACTTTCCAAATCACAACAATATATCTGAATTTATAATCAACTCAAATACTTTATTCAAATAAAATCACACTTGTTTTACACTTTCCACAATCCAATAAGCAGAGTTTTGCACACTTCCGTAATCAAAAAAAAAAAAAACTGTGTTCCGCTCACCGTGAACACTCCCTTATGTACTCAAATTAGTTGTTCTCGAAGGTTCTTGTCTTGGAATGTTCTAGTTGCTTGGAATAAGGGGAAATACATATGACATTTGGAAAGAGCTTTATTTGTTCCTTCATAAGGTAGATATGCAATTCTCAACAGATGGCGCTGTAAAATGCATTCTGTAGCTCTCTCGCATAGAATATTTCTCACTTGATAGTTTTCTCGCGTTTTCTGGAAGGGTATATGTATATTTCACATTATAGTTTTCTAACATGATATTTTTCTCAAATGATAGTTTTATCACATGATAGTTTACTCGCTTGATAGTTTTCTAGCATGATAGTTAATTCGTATGATAGTTTTCTTGCATGATAGTTTTTTCGCATGAAATTTTTCTAGCATTACAGTTCTCTCGCATGGTATTTATCCCACCTAAAGTTTTCTCACATGATATTTTTCTTACATGATAGTTTTCTCACATGACATTTTTGTCACATAATATTTTCTCCTCATGATAGTTTTCTCCCATGGTAGCTTGCTGCATGAAAGTTTTCTCGCATGTTAGTTATCTCGCAGGATTTATATCTTAATTATAATTCTCTCACATGATATTTTTCTCACATGATAGTTTTTTCCAGTGGTATTTTTTTAGCATGATAGTTCTCTCGCATGGTATATTACTCGCATATTATTTAATAAGGAGTGAGAAAAACTATGTGTTATTTAAATTAAGTGAGGGTTTGTCGTTAACAATATCAGTGCAGGGGAGAGCATCGTATGTTTTGTATCGAAGCTTTTCTTTTAGGATGGCGATTCTCAAATTATTACTTGTCACACATTGGGCCAAAAATGTGATTTTGGGAATAAAATGGAGTTAACTTACGCGTCGAATCGAATGGTGGTGTTCGCTTGACTAGAGTCAATGAGAAGTTATGAGATTTTCGCTATCGGATCCAGGCATAAGATAAAAGACAAGAAACTAACGAATTATAAAAGGAAGAAAATATGATCGAAAAAAAGAAGTGATATATGGATTCTACGAATTTGCAGTTACTCAAATTTAAAATGAGCTCGAAGTTTAAATTTTATGTTCTAACATAATACACTTTGTGACCCAACCCAAATATCACAGCCAGATTTTTCGTGAAAAATACTGCAAGACAAGTTTATTACAATACCAAATTAGACATTCAGAATTATAGAATTTTTTGACCTTAGTCAAGTGGTGAAAGTTTTTCCACATTACAAGTTACTATTTTGAGATTGATCAATAAAGAAATTATAAATTTTATTCTTTCGTGGGTGCCACTAAATCTTTTCAGTTCTGAAAATGTCCCCGTGAGGGAACTCATGAACATGAAAGACCACCGAAATCATTTGGAAAGAAGTTATGAAACCAATTTTTTTTGTAAATTGATTCATATTTAAAGATAGAAAAGGATTGAAGAAAAGCCCTTTACCTATGATCACTGATTTATTTTGTAGATCGTGTGCATCCATAGTTACCCACGTGCGAACACCAAAATGAGGTGACTTACTATAAATCCATTGAATCTTCAAATTGAAGTACCAAATAACATTTCTAATTTTCAGATAAAAAGTTAGAACCTGTAAGAATACCCATTTAACTTACATAGGTATCTGCATTCCAATCTGCGTTGCCGTTTCGAATAAAACATTTCCTCTTCTTGCATCAAATACAAAACTGAATAAACAAAAATAGTAAATCTCTGTGCGCCATTTACATAATTCCTTCGATTGACTCAATCCGCCATAGTTACTCCCGGATTATAAACTCCCACTCGAGAGTCTATAAAACCTGTACCATGGCATTAGGAACACAAAAAAAAAAAACATCCATGCATCGTTGATCGTCTCCCACAATCGTATTGCCAATCTCTAGGTGACCAGAGAGCTCATATCAATCTGTTCTAGCGCAATGTTTTTGCACCGTGGGCACATAAACAGTCCCGAATGCTCAACACAAGGGCCCTAATCCGTGCGCACATATGACAACATACTGAATGTCAAATTCTGGAACCTGAAATGGTTGCTTGCGTTGCGTGTCTCATGGAGCAGATCACAGAGCAAGAGCAGTCCCCATCGTCATCGCCATATATATAGTATATGTTCCAGCCTTCGAATCTAATGTACACATATCAAAAGGACACCTCGACATGGGGAGCGAGACACCTACGACAATTATGTGGGTGGGTGGGGCAAGATATTTCCATCCATGCTCGCCTTTCCCCTCTGCCAGGCTTGTTCATGACACTTGATAGGTATTAATGTTAGGCAAGACCTGATATATTGCCTAGTGGAACAAATTATGTTTGGTACTCTGTTCGTTCGAGGCGAGTGTCTGACAATATGTCATTGAGTTTCGTAGACTAAGACGCATGGCAGAACACTGATGAAAAAACGGGATCTAAATCTGAGCTACCCCATGTTCCGAAGTCAAAAATTGTAATTCTTTGCTTGTTTTAGCCCGAAACAATTGGCTATGATGGGATGGGAACTACGAGTAATCCTTGATGTGACGATGCTGATCATCACGATAGAGACCTCGTCGTCGTGAGACATCATCGTTGTCATTGAGAGGGCCTAACCTTACCTTCTATAGTCGTATAAACAGGTAGCAAGTATTTGCCCTAAGGATATTGTTTTTTCACTCAAATTGCGAACCGAGAAGACTAAAGTAAAAAAAATTAAAGTGAGCGATACAAAACCAAGATCAGCCACTGCCTGTATGGTATCCGTATTTGCATTTGATAGTCTTGCAGGGCATAAATAATGCTCAGCATAAGTTATTAAAAATCCGGACTGGGAAGAGGAGATGATGACACAGAAGTAGTAGCATCAAAGACTCATCAGACGGAATTTCTTAGGTTTTACATTTGAGCCGGAAAATGAGTGCCATGTGGAATTTGACTTGACTACTGCTTTTAGCTCATATAAACAAGCTGCGTTGCTTAAAGATGTTTACTTGTTGGTTTGGGTTATCGTCTCGAGAGGCAAGCTGCATGATGTCTGCTTTGACATTCTTTATAAAACAAAGTGGACATTTTCAATTAGTTTAAAGATCGTCATCATTAAGTTTTAAGAGTAATACCTACCTACGTATAGGATGGGTACAGAATGGGTTAATTTTTTGAATTCGAAAACCTAACTTCACAATTTGAGTGGAGCAAATACGCGGGAAATAAATACATTTTTATTTGTCACCTTGGCTATGACATTAATAAATTTTCAAGATACAAGCTTCTTCACACTTTTTCAGTTTTGTTGAATTTAGCTAAAAATATAAAAAAGAAAACGGTGCTTGAAATAAGGCCAAATGTCGTTCTTTGGTTTTATTTCGCTTTGTTAAAGTGAAGTGAAAGTAAGTAAGAACCATTCCCTGAATTTAGGACCATTCCTCGAATGTCGTTTTCAAAACGTCCATTGTTACACCCGCTATGTAAAATGACCATAGAAATAACATGTCTCTGGAGTTATTTACATTGGTTATTTCCATAACGTGTGGTCATTTTCATCAACGAAAAAAAAAACGGTCCTATGATATAACCCGCATGAAAACCAAACCACACCATACAGTTATTTTTTGTGTGGGTCGAGTGGTGTATGGTATTTCTTGTAGCGCATAAGAGTTTTTACCTGATCTTGTCGATTTCCTTTACATTTCGATCTCTCGACAGATTTTACGTTCCTAAACACCAAAAAAATCGATTTTTTTTTGACAGAGATCAAATTCTTTGAATTGGTATTTAAAGAGGGATTTACATATATTCGAAATACGCACACCACAAGAAAAAATTTGACACGGAATCGAAATCCCTCTTGTGTAAAGGAAATCGACATACATACATATATGTTATCGATAATTTGTTCAAAGAAGTCAAAAGTGACGTTTTTGGATGCTTGTTGATGTTAGTTGTCAATACAGCTGACAAATGCCATAGCGTACACAATGCTTCCAACTTTTTGGAAAGAAGTTCCTAAGTCCCGATGTCGTTTTTTTTTACAATTCTATATGAACTTTAAAAAAAAAAAACAGGGCTAATAACTCATATTCTGTTTGCTGACGAAGCCGTTCAGTCAAAACTCAGCTTACAATAATAATTGTACGACCAAAAATTGGCGTTAACGATCTCAAAGTTGCCGTCACTGATTCGGAATTTTGGTAAAATTTGTTGATTATTTAAAAACGTTCTTTGTTTGTGAACTTCATCATGATGAAAATTATGTTTGCTGAATGTTTTGACACTGACAGATTGATCATTGGCTTAAGGGTACATTCACAGTGAAAGTTCAAAGCTGTCAAGTCACAATTAAAATAGTGAAATAGCACAGACTTGTATTTTTTTAAAACAAAATAAGCTCAGTGACAAATGTCAAACTTTATGTTCTCTGATTGTCATAGGAACATAGAGTTTCACTTTTGTAATAGAGTTACCTTTTGTATAATATAAAATGAAATTGTTGTGGAACGTATTCATATTTATATTTTTATTTGGCGAGTAGTACAAGTTTTTACACAGTTTTAGCGTGACTGAAACACATTTTTTTCTGAAATCAATTTAATATTCTCACATTGTAACTGTTTTTTTTACTTAAGAAGACAAACTCTCTAATTGAAAATCATGAAACAGGTTCATTTGCCAATTCACTAGTGTGTCTAGGATTTACTTCCCGTGAAATGAAAAATGAATACATCCCACAATTTTTCATGTGAAATTTTTCATAAGAAAAGGGAATCGTGGGAAATCGTGGTAGAAAGGAGGTGTCCGAAGGGAAAACCGTGCCAGGTAGATTATTCCGTAAGCGTGTTTTGCGACTAAAAAACGAATATCTGCATTTGACGGTACATACAAAATTTAGCTCGAGGTTGAATTCATGAGTATTTCTAGTGAAACGGGTATTACAGGTAAACTGGAAGCATTGCTGGTGAAAAAAGCCATATAACAAGGAAAAACATGACAAATTCCGACGCTGTTTAAGAGATGGGACTGATTCCGCTACAGTTCTGTTTCCTATAAATTTAAACACTCTATTCTGAATTCCATCGAATTAACGAAGAGAAGTTTGGGCAGCACCTACCCAAAGGTGTGAGTTTTACTCGAGTCTTTGACGAATAAACGCCTTAAAAATTGTAGAGTGGGTGAACATTTTCTTACACCGATATAGAAATCCTAAACAAAGGTTTTTTCTATCTTGATAAGTTAGTCACTCCAACGAAGTTCGTCTTTGCCACCCATACCAATGATTGAGACTTTTTCGGCTTCTTCGATGCAAGTACCATTGAAGAACAATGGGATATGGGGTACATTTTACTTCAACGAGGTTAAGCTGCATTGAGTTTTCGAAGCATTAAACTCCACACGATTTTGTATGCTCCATTTAGCAATGCTGTAAAGATCGGAGTTGAGTGGGCTTATCATACGGTACCATTGCAATTCCACTTCCGAAGAAGATGGACTTGAATTTGAGAGCGGGTATGAGAAGCTGACGGTAGAGTCGTCTGAAAAAGAGATCAATTATAAAAATAAGGAAGAGAGTTGGAGACAAAACCGAGCCCTGCGGGACACCAACGTTTATTTTGTGAAGATCAGACTTGAAACCGTCCAATACTAATAATTTCTCATTCAAATAATAGGGTTTCCATTACTACCAAACGCACACATTTTCGATAAGAGAGACTGGTGCCAAATTCTATCAAATGCCAAAACAATATAAAGATGTGTTCCACTCTTCGGTGAGACATATTATCAGATCACCAGTGGAACGATTTTTGTGAAACTGGTTATTAAGAACCTTTCGGTCTTCCAGATATTTCATGAGCTGATGATTGATCAGTGATTTCATGACCTTGGAAAGAAGGGGCTTAAGTGCAATTGGTCAATAGGAAAAGGGGAAGAAAGTATCACCTTTTTTTTTGGGACAAATGCTGTTTTTTATCTTCTAGAGAACATCCCAGAACAGTAATAGGGATGGAAAAGTTTATGCAATGGTTTTGCCAGCGATGAAGGAAACATGTGCCGAACAATGGGATCTATACCATCAGGACCAGAAGATTTGTTTACATCAAGATCACGAATTTCTATTGCAACTATACGAGTGCGGGAACATACTTGCTCCACTAAATGATTTACGTTAACAAATAAAGAAGAGGTATTGTTGCTGTCTGGCAAAGTCTGCCTTTGGGACATCCTTACTTGGCGTTTTTTCTTTTGCGAGATAAATTTCTGGAAAGTAAGGCTTTTGAATTTAACTTCAGCAAGTTTATTAGAATTTTAATAGAAAAAAAAATTAAAAAAGAGGTTGGGTGCGACCCGCACTGATAACTTCCCATTTGTGGTCTTGAAAACTTTATATTTAGTTTTTTTTTTCAAATAACCAAATTTTCAGCGAAACAAACTTTAGCTGTAAAATTCATATTATATTTTTGTTAAAACTGTAAATTCGATACTTGTCAAAATTTAACCATATGTTAATAATTGTATTATGTCGATAACTTCCCCTAAGAATGTACCAAGCGACACTTTTTCGAAAATGACTTTTTGATGAGGAAATATACTATATGTTAAGGGCCACGTTTTGGCCTGGGTTTCGCCAACCTATTATACATGAAAAGTAAACAAGAGTACAAATAAAAAAATTTATCAACTGTCATGTTTTCTCATTAAAATAATGTTGCCCTCTGAAATTTGTATTATACGCCAAAAAAATTATACTAAGCGACATTAATACAGATCTCATTGTCGTGAGCAACAAAAAATTTTGTTAGATGTCACTTAGTTTAACCAAAATTGTCTCTTAGCACACTATGATTCAACTAGAACTTTCTTCGCTTTTTTCGTTTCCTGAACAATTTTAGAAATGTCGCTTAGTATACATTCTTACGGGAAGGTATCGATGTATAAAACAACATACTTTAGAAGGCACTATCGGTGTTCATTCCCAAGAAATTCGACTTGAAATACAATTTTAACTAGTTTTCACTAGAATTTTTAATAGGTTTTTTACTTAAAAAAAACTATTAATTCAATATTTGTCAACATTTTCCCAATTGTACAAAATTATACTATGTATAAAATAAACTACATTAGAACTCAATATCACTACTAGTTCTCGAGAAGTTTGAGTCGAAAAACAATTTTTACCAATTTTCAATAGAATTTTATATAGTTTTTTATTTTTTGTAAAAAAACTGTAAACTGATTTTTTTTTAAATTTTCACCAGTTGTCAAACACATTATTTTTCGTAAAATACAATTATTTTGAGTTTCAAATTGTTTTCCGTTCTTAGAATATCTGGGTTATGAAATTTTGTTTTTAGTTTTTTTTATTTAAAAAAATAACGGTATGTTCATTTTTTTCCAAATTCATACCAAATCTGTATGACCTTATAATCAGTACATTAAATTTCATTTGAAATCAATAGCATTGTTTTTTCCGTTATAGTGAAAAAATTACTCACTGAATTTTAATAAACGCCCTCTCAGCCTCTTTCGAAGTTATTATCTATTAAACAAAACGAACGTACGAACGTACGTACACACACACACACAGACATCTCTCTAAAAATGATTGATATAGCCTCTAGGGACCTTGAAACGTCGAGAAATGTCAAAAATTCCAATTTGACAAATCGGACCGATTACAATAACTCCCTATGGGAAGTTAATAAAAAAGTTTTTATTTGAACATAAACAAAAACGTTCTAATTAAGTTCAATTTCCTGGCAGATATGGTTAGGACCAAACAAAATCTCTTTCTCTTATACATAAAATGAAAGTTTGTTCAAAGTAAAGTCAGCACTCACAGCTCACAGCCCTTACCTTCTACTACTACTACCTATAAGCACCTATCACACTTCACCTTTTTATGAGATATGAAAAGCTATCAGAGTCCCCTTGCCTACATCCTTAAAGCATCTCCTTCGTGTCCACTTTTTTGAAAAAAAAAGAGCTCGCGTTCGTTAAATGCGTCCCATTTCGTGAGCCTTGAAAATGTTACCGCTGTATACCCTGTTTATAGCGCACAAGATTCTGTCTATCCGTTCAGGCGTTATTTGAGGCATTAAGTGCGTGTGTGATGTCAAAATTTACATACGAAGAGGGCACAAACAAAAAAAAATAGCAATCCTCGTCTCCCGAACCAGTGTCCTCCTTGCGCCAGCATGTCCTAAAATAATCTTTCTTTTTCTCCCCCTGGGGGGATGGAAATAAATTAACACAAAAACCTCGGAGGATAAGAAACGCGACAAATGCCATCATGTGCTGTAGGAGCGCAGCACAGGAACAACACAACGTGCACAGTCACCATCAGCCAAGAGGGACTCAGGGACATTGTATAGACCCGGCCAAAAACATACGACGTACACACATAAATGCATCATAGGCTGCATAGTTGGCCGGGAACGGTTGTGTGTGAGATTCCTGTGCGACCAAGCAGCCATTAGCCCCGCAGAGCTCCTCAAGCTCCTCAAAAGTGAAGAACATTATAAATCAGACTTTGCAGGCTATCTCTGCGCGCCGTACTTGAGCGCTGTGCAAATGACTAATGTATGTAGCGCGCGATTCGCCATGAGGGAATCTACTACGGTCCGGGCGTCCAACTGACAACGATGACGATGGTCATGAATATGGCGGCGGGATAATATAATATTTCCAGGCTGTGGCAGGACGGAGACGATTGCTCCTCATGATAGTGTGCGGTGGCGTGGATGATGACTTTCAAGGTAAGTACATGTAATACCAGCGATTGACAAAATTATGTTTTGGTGAGTTTGTTGCTCGCGCACCCGTGCCGCGCACCCAATGCAATCCCTGAATCTCCGCGCAATGACTACCTGCCTTCATATATGTATATTAAAGTATAGCTGATGATGTGGATCAAAGATGTTTGGAGCGTTTCTTCTTGTGTGCAAGTGTATGGCGTTTTGGGTGGTAATTGATGTGCTACTATAAATGAGGTTCTATTTTGATTGAACCAAAGCCAAATGATAATCTAAAGGGGTGAAACTATTTACATTTAAGTGTTTTTAAGAAGCAAATAATGTTTATAACAATTATAAACATATATGATTTGCAGAGATACTCTGAAAGGTGTATTTTGCGAATTTGAAAAAAAATACCAAGAAAACCCATAGAAAGGCAAAGCTTAAGGAGTGTCTTACATCGCGCGAAACTAATTTAGACTGGCTGGAGAAGACACTTACAGACTTCTGCTTATACTTGATCAACCATTGTTGTTCTAACGAATGCCCGAACCATATAAAGGCTCTTAGGGAAAGCGTCTGGTTATATCAAAGTTCAATAGCAGAGTTTTAAAAGCTTTTGTACGAATCCTGATGGTTTAACTAGTTAAACAAGAATTAAAGCCACCAATCGCAAGTAAGTGAGATTAAATTCAATCACTTCACTTAAACAAAACTGAACGAAACAAAAATTTGGAGTCACAAAAGAAGTTTCTGTAGTGAATTGTACGGAAAGAAGGAAAGAAGGCTATTTGTAGGTTATAAACAGTAGATATTTTAAACAATATAACCCAAATAATTGTATTCCCTGACAATTTCAATCATAAATGAAGACAGGTTACAGTTCAATATGCTGTTATTAGAAACTCTAGAACTACCGTCCATGCCATGGCATGACCTGAGAATGTATCTAGAGCAATCGAAAGAATGAAAAAATAGATCAATGCTCGTAGGTTCTATATCAGCAACTAAATTCAGAGTACAAAATGGAAAATAAGCAATAACAAAATTATTCGCAAAAAGCAGTAATTTTTACCCGAAACGGTTGCAGAAAAAGGAAATTAATGCATATGAGGAATAGTACTGGACCTAGTACTGAGCCTTGAGGTATACCCAAATTCACATCTTTCGTGTCACTGAGGCAGTTGTCAACTTTTACTGATTGTGCCCTATCCTAAAGATATGAAGCAAACCAAGTTAACAGGGAACAACAGAAACCTGCATAGTGTAGTTTTCTCAAAATATCTTGGTGAACGAAATCTCCTTAATTACTGGCGGAAAGGCTTTCGTAGCAATAGATCCACACGTGATCTGATGGCATAAATCTTAACATTGTGTTGGAGAAAATATGATTTTTGTACTTGGTATTAAAGAATATCTTCTTCGTTGGATTAGAATCTACCTTTCGAACCGCTGATAAAATAAATGCTGCTGTGCCAAAGGGCGCAGTTTTATTAACGATTCTTTTTCGCATATTCATCGATGATATTTTTTCTGTCAAATAAAAAAATTAATTTGGTAGTGCAACAGCTCGAAGAGAACCAGGACCTAGTGACTTGGACTTAAAACTCTCAACTATTCCTGTGTGCTAGAAGTGGAGGGGACCTACAATTTTCTGCCGATTGCAAACGGCTAATGAGCAGCACTTTCGATGACAAGAGATACTCTTAGAGAATTTGTCAATTCCTCGTAAGAGGCAGTACACCCCTGAAAAAAAAACTTATTTGCAGTGACTGAGAATCGAACCCAAGACCTTCTGCATGACAGTCCAACACTTATACCAAGGGGTACTAATACTAAGGGCATTGTCAAATGGGAGACAAAAAATGAAGTTAATGCTTCAAAAACTCCTGCCGTTAAAGAGGCATGAAGAAAAACAATTAAAAGTCTTTCAGCACTTCCAAATTATGGAAGAATCTAATAGCTACAACCCTGTCTTTTGTGATCCTTACACAAATGGTGCCCTCTGTGATGCACAAATGCACATGCCAAGAACTAAAAGCTGTTCGGTTTCCTCAATTTAAGTGCTGTCGTTTCACTTCCAATTTCCAAAGGAAAAGACATGAATCTGGAATACTGTCGAGAGCATACAAATTTAATGGATTACAAATTTCAGACAGAAGATCATTTATTAATATGAGAAAGAGAGTTGGAGACAAAACGGAGCCCTGTGGCACACCAGCATCTATTTCACGAAATATAAAATATCAAATTTAAAACCATTATACAAAACTTGCATCGATAAATAAACTTGTTAAGCAGATTATGAAAATAGTTATAATAAAAATATTAATTGAGAATTAAGCTGTGAGTGTAGGATTCTGTCTCCGATTCACGAGTTTTCAATAGAAAGGCATCACGAACAGAGTTTTCTTGTTTTTGAATAACTCAAGTGAGTTTTAGTTTGCTGCGTCCATCGAAGCAACTTATTTATGTGTACATATGTTGTTGCTTTCAGATTTTGTGAGCCCACGAATAAAACAAGAAACAACTCAATTAGGTATTCAATTTTATTTTTGGTGGGTTACAAAATTCCTACAAACATAAAATTCATTAATTTAGGAATGAATTATAATGTTAATACGTACTTTTAGTTTTAGTTCAGTTAGATTTTTTTACAATTTATTTTAAAGTTTTTTTTTTTTGTATGATTTACTTTAATTTTTACTTTTCTCGCAAGTACCCAAATAACCTCAAAATATGACTTGCAAAAAGAATGACTTGCCATTTGGCAATTGAATATTTTATATTTGTTTTTGTATGTTGGCTCTGTGTGGAGAGCAGGGTTTTAAACATATGTATTTTAAAATGGAATGATATCAATCAATTCTTATTCCCCAAAAGCATACGATGTCATATACATATTTGGATAATTCATCATCTTGATATGAGAGCACCTTCACAATTAATCTGTATTTGATTTTGATTTTATAAATTGTCGTTTTAAGCGGTAAGTTAAAAAGACTGTGTATCACATTGTAGATTTTTACCTGAGCATCAAATTATTTATGTTTCGCAAAAAACCTTAATGGACTTTTAAAAAGATGTTATTTATGTTACATTTATCTGGGATTCGACTTCTTAATAAAGACAAGTTACTACATCGTTTAGTTGGAAGTCATTTTGAGTATATTGAACCATCCAACACAACCCTATAACATGTTTGAATTTCCTAGATAAGACTAGTTGCAAGAGTCAAAATCTGCCTTAAAGTTAATAAGAAAGACTATTTAACGCTTTATTATTGTAAAAATATGATTAACTTACGAAAAGTTTTTTCGGAAGCCAGCATGAAAGATTGACAGAATATTGTAAGCATTAACATATTATTCTTGATTTCTTCAGCAACACCTCGATCATTTTTTTCGATTTTTTCTTAATTTTAATTTTACTTTTTTTTTCAACAATTATCATAAGAATACAGACAACTTTGACGAGTTATACAATTCTAATGACTCAGAAAATGTTTTTCAACTTCCATGATCGAAGAAATGATAAATGATAATAAACCGGTATTGAAAAATACCGGAAAATTGGGATGCCTTCAACAGCTGAGGAATTGGTTTAATCAATTTTTTAAGCGTGTCCATGCACATGTATTTTGCCCAAGTGCGAATAGCGCACTGCAGATTGAATGCGGAGTACCGATACGTAATATGCATGAACAATGAACAATTCGAGCCCACCGAAATTTGATTAATATCAAGTGAAACAGGTACATCCGAAATTCATGAGTTCATATTACATAAAGGGCCGTACCAACAATCAAATTAAGAGACAACTTTAATATTTGAGCGAAATGGACCATTATTTAAAGAGCTCTATAAAGTTAGCCATACATGTTATGAACTTAATATTTTTATGTGAACTCTAAATTATGAACCATTTATTGTACGCAACCTAAAAAATAAAATGCAGCAAATATGGTCAGTTATATAGAGTCCATTAAATAATGCCTTATTTGGCTCAAATATTAAAGTCGTCTCTTAATATTTGATTGTTGGTAAGGCACAAAGACATTTAGTTTTCTTTAATATTATCCCTATTAACCCCTATTTACCCTTATCCAATGATATTTCTTCTAATATTAAAATCGAACCATTTTATTATGGCCCCACTGTACGATGTTAAAAGTACTTTAGTGTAATATTTGTTTAGAATAGAAATTTTAGTCGAATTTGGTATCATACTTTCTCTAAAATATTTTTTCTCCAATATTCAAGGTTCAAGGTTACAACTGGTTTTAAAGTGTTAAACCCCAGTCCTAACTTATGTAGCTGATTTGCAATCTACTTTCTACAAGCATTGGCCAGATCTGTTTTGTCATCTCAGACAGATGATTAAACTAATCAATCTTAGGTTTGGCCTGTCTAAAGCATCTTGTTTCAGCATAAGTTTACATGTAGCGATGGGTATACCCTTATCACGTTATACATGTAATGTTGTTCCACTTTTGACGAGTACTTCAGCCTTACAGTGCCCTGGCATCCAACAGAGGTGAACATTGAACTGCTGCCCAATCTTCATAAGAGATAACCGAAAGTTAAGGGCTGCTACGAGTATATAGTTAGTAGAGATCTAGTCCACAGACTTAAAAGCTGCTTGACTATCCGAGAAAATGCTGATTTCAGTAGTTGATAGCACATTTTCTTTGAGCCAATTCAGGACTTCTTATTTAGTCACTATAAGTTCTGCCTGAAACACGCAATTAGGAAAACCGTAAGAGAGACATAATTTTAGTATACTGGTATAAAAATGGATAGAATCACTTTCCAAGAATCTCATATCTCCCAGAAAGGCCTTGAGGAAATGGTGACTTGGAAGTTTTTGCCGAAATATAGTTTTGGGGTAGTGTAATCAATGTGACTTGAAATAGAACCGAATGAGTTTAGAATGATGAAATGGCCAATTTCGTTATTGACCCATTGTGAAGAAAGTATTGGAGATGTATCAGAACGTCTAGTGCAGCTTTGCTTATACTAAGGCAATATGATCGGTGGACTTTGCTTAGCTTGTAACAATTTACAGCATTTTTAGAGCGGTAAACCATACTGCTACACCATAAGTATATGGATCGCTCTCATTACCGAAGAACGAGTAATGCGGGATTGGAGGCCCCATTTTACATGAGAAGACTTCCACTTTGGCCTTTTTGACACTTTCTTGGAAATTAGGTTTGCGATACTTTCCTGATACGCTCTCCGCTTTCAGGTTTTCTAGCAACTCATTTGTTATCAAATTCCAGAGAACAGGGAAGGGGAGAAAGAACACCGCTTTGCGGTATACCTCCACTGACAGATCTTCTAGCAGAAAAGCCACACAGTTGTGTCAAGCGATTGCAGATGTGTCGACATTGTTAAAAGAGTCTTCTACATCAAGATATGCAATCATAGTGTACTATTTATGGTGGAGAGAATATTTGATAGTTCGTACTAGTGAATGTAAAGCAGTATCTTCCGATCTTTCTTTACAATAAGCATGTTGAACTGTAGAAAAAAGATTTAATTGATATCAATCAATCTTTCAAGTGTTTTTAGAAGGATTTTCATTCGATTTACAGAAAGAAATGGCTCTGATTGATTCCCAGCCGCTGCCACCTAAATAAATATTGTTTTTCGGGATTGCAAGGTGTAAGTTAATAGGGCCTGCTTCTGCAAGAGCTGTTGTGGTTTGAATTAATTATTATTAAACTCAGTACTGACAAACTAGTTCTAAGAATGTTCATAGATTAATACTAAGTTAAGTTGATTCATGCTCAAGATCAATTGGAACATTTGGTTATGTTAATTTATGTTTCGTAAGCACGATATTAAAATATAACTTAAATTTAAAACATAATGCCAAATTAAGTACACTCCGTTATAATACAAACAAATCCAGAACTTCCTTTCGACTTACCATAAATCTTCATTTTCATACATACATTTTTAAAATTGCCCCCAGGCACTTATAATTCCTCATCTGAAATTGGAAAAGATATCTAGCCGATAATTACGTATACCAAAAATTTTTATTTTCCTAACTAAGACCTGAGTCACGAAGCCCTTGAAGAGAAAATTTATATATATTTCTTAAAATAGGTACTGGCACGAAAATCCTCCTCTGGGATCAAACTTGAACTGCCAACTCCAAATTTGAATGCTAATTCACGATACAATTTTCAATTAGTGATATTTTGCTCGGTTCTCCCCTGACATACCGTGCGTCTCTATTCCGACCGCCCCGCAGCCGCCACCATGCACATCGCCCGCGTTGCCAGCACAAATCATCCAGCACATTGCAGCCGGCACGTAGTTAAATTAATTAAACGAACGGTTCTCCAGTTTCGGTTTTTATGGTTTCTCCATAACAAATTTGGAGCTCGCATCCCAGGCTCAGACTTAAGCTGAGGCCCACTGAAGCCAAAAAGGCGGCTGATGCACTTTGGTGCAAAAACGTGTGCTCCTATGGAAATTCGAACAAATTTTTATTACCAGAACTTGAAACCAGAGAAAAATAAATAAAATCAAAAACAAAAACAAAAACACTCAAATTTGTGTTTGGTTTTTTGTCTTTTGGTCAAATCTCGCTCAAAGATGAGCGTTCTCCTTCATCAGATCGTGCATACTCTTTTATTCGCAATTATCATGCAAGATTGTCGTCTTGGTCGTTGTTTCAGTTTTTAGCAGCAGGCTGAAGGTTCACAGATTCGGAGATGATGGTTCCAGCTCTTCAGGAAGGAGGAGGGTCTTGAATTTGAAAATTTGATTTCATTCGTTTCCGTACACATCACAGGAGGGCATGAAACTGCTAATGAGTTTCATCACGATTTTTGATTTCCATACAGAAATTTTTGCAAAAAGAAATTGTTTTCGACATCGAGTGGAAAAACACATCAGAGAAAGAGATAGAGAGAGAGGTGAATTTGAATTTTCAAGACATTTCAGTTGAGTGCAGCTTTCCGCCAGTCGATCATGAAGCACCCTCTGCATGTCCCCGTCCTTTTTCTTATCCATAAAGTGACTCGCATTCCTTTTCTCATGACAACCACGAAGACGAAGTAGACTACCACGGGCATAGGAATGGCAATAGCAATGGCAACAGCAACGGAAAGCGGCAAGGAAACGGCGCGCTGGCGTATTCCCTTTGTGCACAGACATTGCGTGTTTTTGTAATATTCCTCAAAAGATAAAAATGTGACCAGGCACCATGGGCAATAACTTGACTAATGCTACATGCTATAGTTATAGGTACCATGCAGTGCAATCGCATAGCCGAAGATGAACCAGCACAGCATCAACATCAGCAGCAGCAGTACCAAAAGACCGAACGAAACACCGCACCATCAGCAACGGAGCGGTATCCACAGTGAAGTTGGGATAAAAATACGTGTGTACTGGGACTGGCTGCAGCCGATGAAGCGAGAACTGAGTGGACCGTGTTGGATGGGTCTCTAGTGCAACGAACGTAAGAGATTCGATGCAATGAAGACGACGGACGAGGATGATACTATGACTGCGACGACGACGACGAGGACGACCAAACCAAAAGCATCTTAACAATAATAATAACAAATGAAACAGAGAAAAACAATCCGAGCCCTATGGTCTTGAGTTATTTTATGGGGATTTTGTGAATGATAGAGGTAGTGGTGAGTCGCTGTCGAAACTCGAAAGTAACCTAAGCCTCCGTCAGCATTCAGCAACTGCAACAACTACCTGTATGAAGAGAAGAACACTTGTATGGAATTCAAAGTTGAGTATGGCTTAGAAATTTATATTACATTGGAACAATCTTGAGGGAAAATAAAATTCCCTTACATTTTTCAAATTTTTCCTCAGAAAGAAGAAATTTAAATATTTCCTTAATTTGAAGTCAATCACCTAGTGATTTACTGAACATTTATATGCGTATTCTTTTGTTGCAATATAACAAAATTTGTCGCAGCTTAAGTTGAAGTGTTGAGAAAAATGCAGTTCATACACGGCGGTGACTCTTAGCAACACAAAAATCGGGCAAGTTTTATAAACACACATTTCACTAGATCGGGAGAAGAAGTGTCATGAAAGATCGGGCTGAAATTTACGAGTACTTGGACCTTGACTTGTAAATAGTGAAAATGTCTGCTATGAAACTGTCATAATTTGTATGATATTAACCATTTGTTACTAAGAGCTAGTTTTTCAAAATGTTTCCGAAGTCATTTTTCTTGGCACTGTCAGAAAGTACAGCGAAGCAAAAGGTTGAGGTAGTCAGTATGCAGTTCCAACATTTAAGCATTCATTCGAGGGTCAATATTGATTCGGAACATTACCTCATGCAAATATTCGGACCAAAATCTAATCAACGAAAAAAAGTCCGCAATAGTTTTCTTCGATAGAGTCTCTAATAACCTCTTAACCACTATCAAATATTGAGGACAAGAGAAAACACAACCTAGAAGCTATCACAGATGCCCCCACCAAGAAACTTCTGATTTGAGGACAAATCCCGGAAAGCAAATGCAGCTAAACAAAGTGCCACTGTACAGGAGGACCGGAAGAAGTGAGATGAGCCAAAAGGAAAAGTGAGCAAAAGAAGAAATTCATGCAGAAATAATGGACATTTTACGAAAAAGTTAAAGGAACGACTCAACAATGTCACAAGCTTGCAAGGACGACCAAGAAGACATCGCAGTTTGTGTTGAGGGATTTGAAAAATCATTTCTGCGAACCTTATCACTTCAATGAAGAATCTAATAATACTGATAGGCAGTTTGTGTAGGTAAAACTAGAGCAAGAGACCAATATTTCGAACCCCCCGATATCAACGAAGTGAAGTTAGCTAAGTCCAATAAAGCTGCTGGAGCTAATAGCCTTGGTATCAAGCAGTTTAGAGTGTCAGATGTTGACTTGGTAAAGCGTATTCACTACTAATTAGTTTATCTAGGAAATATTGTTGGGAGAAAGAATACGCTAAGAATGAAACCTCATCATTGTTTTCCTGATACTCTGAAATGCCCCAATTTTTTTTCCCTTGTTATGTGTTCATCAAAGGCCTAATAGGTCTGCATTAGTGTGAACTTAGGCTAGAGAAGTCCACCATTTACATTAAGGTAGACAGGGTAAAATCTTAGAGGAACTGTCACTTTCTCACAAGAGGTAGTACATCCCTGAAAACCCTTTTTTTAATGACTCTTAATCGAAACCAAAACCTTCTACATGACAGTCCAATGCACTAACCATTATGCCAAAGGGTACAACAACATTTCATTTGATAGCTTTGACATCGAGGTAAACTAAGACTATACCAGCGTTAAGATCAAACGAATAATAACTCTTGCCAATTTCTGAATCATTGAGCTAAGAAAGCAATCGTGTCAATTTCTTGAGCATTTATCTCGGTCCTACTATGTATGATACAAAGGTCTATCAGGTGGTGTACATAATTGGAAGAGGACCTCGTGTTGTCATTAAGTTATTAAAGATCTTAAATCGTTCAATTATGAATTCATATATGAACCATTGTGCTTCACACGACTGACAAAATGGAAGTTAAAAATTTTGGTTATTTATAAAAGATGTACCAAATATTACTTCATCTTCAGTTAAAACGCTCGTTTTCAACAACACTCCTTATGTCAGCTCACAAAAAAAAAAGCGAATTTGCTTACAGCACAGTTAGCTGTTAATTCGACGCTGCCAGAAAGGCTCAAGACTTCTTCCGTACTTGAGAGCCTACACTATTTTATGGGACAAATCTTCTTTAGCATTCGGATAGTTGCAAGAGTAGGTACTGGAGGATCTCGATGTAAAAAAAATGTGCTGGCCCGGATAGTATCCCTCCCATTATTCTGGAGAAGAGTTCTTCTTTTCCATCTTTCCTATTCTAATGATGTATTTCCAAATAGATTGAAAACAGCATTTTTCCAGCCTGTCCCTCAAATAAGCGAATCTTCTTTCTCCTCTAACCATATACCAATTGCACTTATGCTTCTTCCAAGGTCATGGGAACGCTAATAAAACAGAACAAACAGTGTCACAAATCTTAATATCGTTTTGGAGAGAGTGAAATTCTTGCACTTGATATTTCAAAAGCATTTGATAGAGTTTGGCATCAAGCTCTTTTATCGAAAATTCATAAAATAAATGATGGTGTGTCATAGGGCCCCGTTTTGTGTCCGACTCTCTTTCCCATATTGATAAATGATCTATTGTCTGAAACTTCTAATCCATTAGGTAAATTGTTTTGCTGACGACAGTTCTCTCAGCTTCTTATATTAGTTTTCAGATGAATGTTCTTGTTCTGCACATGTGGACCCAGAACGGCACTGTATGATAAGCTCATTAAATTCTGATCTCGATAGTATAGTCAAATGTGAAACCATAAACCGCATGGAAATTAATGCTTCAAAAACTCAATGGTGTCTTCTGTCATTAAAGTGGAACCCTACGCCCATGCCACTAACAGAACTTGCATTGCGGAAACCAAACAGCTCTCAACTCTTGATATAATTGTATTACAGACCAACTGCTAATTGTTAAGGTTTTCTTCGACATGTTTGGAAAATGTTCACCTCTTCTGATCTGGCAGTAATCTATAAGATAATCGTTCAAAGCACGAACCATATTTGGCCAGGCACTCCAATAATCCTTTTGAGTCTTTTGGATAGAACCCAAAAAAGAGCTTTAAAAATGATAGGTGATATAAGTTTAACATTAACATTTGCAACTCTCGAGAACAATCGCAATGTTTCTTGTCTTTCATTATCTTACCGTTAATTTTATAAGCAATGTTCTGGTGAAACAGCCAGATGCATTCCCCCTCTGTAATAAGTCAACCCTTGAGCCCAAGTTTGGACATACTGTTGAAAGCGGAGATTCTTTCCTAAGAAGCACTCTACGAATGTGGAATGGCTTACCCGGATCAATATTTCCCTCCCATTACTATTTTCAGACAATCAAAATGTGAAATGTGCATCGGTATCTCCTTTTACATCCTCTTCAACTTTCCTAAAAGCTCTCATTGTGCTCAAAACGTTTTAAGGGAATTCATAATCCCTTTAGTGCACGCAAAATTGTAAATTTAGCAGAAATCCAGATAGATTTGGCAAACATTCACTTCAAATTGTTATCAAAAAATATCCCTTGCAACACCGAACCCTGAAATCTTTAAAAAATGCATGCTGTTGCCCAATTTTGTTGTTTCTTTTTCCTATACGTTCAAAAAGAATTTTGTTTCCTCCTTTATACTTCTCTATCTATTTTGTCGCCAAGATTGTGTTTTTATTCGTTTCTAAAACTTTAACCATACGACAAAACAGAAAAAAAACAAAGAATTAAATACCTGTCCTACGTGCGTTTTGTTGTTGTTTTTGTGCTCCTTCTATGTCTCTCCTTACCAAATTATGGATGCAAACAAAAACAAACTAACCGGCTTTTTTGTAGATGTATAGAAATATCGAAATGGTTGCCCAGCAGAACCGCCATTCCAATAGTTTTGTTGTGTATGCGTGAATTTTCGTACAGAGAGAGAGAGGCTTTAACTTTAAAACAAAAAACAAAACTAATGCTCAGAGGATCACAATAGAACGAGAGAGAATGGAAAGAAAAACCTGCTTTTAAACAGCCGTAAATAAACGAAAGAACAATAAAACGTCAGAGACCCTAGTTCAATTACCTACAATCAAAGTCGCCACCTCAATGAAACAGGTATTTGCTTGTAAAAAGAGACAAACCGCCACTTATACATAAATAAAATAAGATGAGAGCGGGATCTGCTTGTATTGGTGTTAGATAGAGTTGAGAAGGAGATTGGAGAAAAAAATAAGAGAGCGAAACCAATAGTTTTGTGAAGGTGTTAAACTAAAAAAATGTTGTTTTTAAAAACCTGAAACCTGATCATCGATTGTTAGAGAGAATTTTTGTAGGCACACACTTTTGGAAAAGAGGGTTGCTACACGTTCAAAAATATGTGGGTTTCCCAATAACTGATACAGGATAAGTGACTTTGCAAAAAGGAAGTAGATGACATTTTATTTAAGAAAAGATTTGAAATTGTATTTAGAATATTTTATGGAAATCAATGACTTGCCGAACAGATCAAGTTTTTCACTGAAATTTTTTTAAAGTTTTATAAAAAAAAAATACGACAAATTTCGAAAGGGTAACAGTAATTTTTAAATTTCTGGAAAGAAACAGAATTCCCTTGGAGTTTTATAGAAAGTTATTAGTAATCTACCTAATTCGATATCTTGCGTAGCTGATGGTATTTCTAGTTCTTTAGTTGAAAAAATGTATATTTCTTAGTTGATGTCTTAGCTAATATTTATAATCGGTGAGTGATCTTAAATGTGCAGATATCTTGCCTTTATTAAAAAAGGCTCTCCCGGTAACTAAAGGCCTATCCCTGCTTTTAGTTTTTATCAAAATTTTCGACAAACTTATAAAAAATAAAATAATGAGTTTTGTTTTAAATAAAACTAAATTTTTTAATGCTGTAGAATTTGGTTTTTTGAAAGGCAAATCAACGGAAGATGGACTCTTAGAGATTTGTTCCTAAATGATGTCACGCGGCTCGATGGTTTAAAAATGTACTTGTGGCTTATTTATTGACATTGCCAAAGTCTATGACATGATCAACCATAAGTTCTTTTTGAGAACAACGGAAATAACTGGATTTTGTGGTTTTATGCTCAACTGGCTAGGGTCTTATCTTGGAAATAGGTCTCAAAGAGTGCAGTTATATGACACAAGGAGCGAAATGAAGTCCTTTAACTTAGGTGTTCCATAAGGTTCTGTGTTAGGACCTATTTTGTTTTAAGCATACATAAATTCACCCTTTGACTTAAGTTTAAGGGTTCGCTGACGGCTTTTGACATTGGTTTCTACTACAGCCCAAACAGTTCTTTAGACCTTATATTATTATTTGCTAACTAACTGAGAGTCTGGATTGCTGAACATAATTTATTAATAATCTCCAAAACTTATCTTCTTCAAACTATTGGAATCCAGTGTGTGTATGCGCCGCAGTATCGTCGATTTTAACTTTGTACCTATTATTGTTCGTATGGCTTCTACTCTACTCCTTTTTTGCTATAATCTTACATGTTTTGATAAATGTTTCCTAATTGGAGTGTAGATAAATTTAAATACCTGGGGCTTACCCTTGGTTATAGGATCAGTTTTTCTAAAGACTCTGGTACGTTGAAAAAGTATCTCCGATACACCATTTGCGTGACGTAATCTCAAACGATCATTTATTGAAAATTTATTATGGAATTTTCCATTTTAAGTTATAATATGGAATGGCCTTTTGGGAAGGTGCATATCGTTGTATAATATTACCCCTATTGATTGCGCAAGCATATGTCTATAGAAAAATTTACGGTATATCTGGTAGACATTCTAATTTCTCTTTGTTCTGTGATTTGAAATTTTTTACTACCATACCACTGCCATATCGTATTTTTTTTTCTATTTTGTCTTACCGTCTTAAAATTCACTTCCACCTGAAATGAAGACAATAACATTCCAATACATTACAATAAAATTATTTTGAACTGTCAGGCTCACTACCATTTTTTAAGTCAACAAACAATACTGTTATATTTGGGGCTTAGGAATCCGAGAGTTGTTGTGGAATAACTTCTTCATTTATAACGACAATTTGGTGGGGTCCCTTGGCTGTCCGTGTTATGTATTTTTTCATAAGTAATACAGGTTGAGTATTTCATTGAATGGATTGCCATGTTGACAGAAATTAATACTATAGACAGCAGCAGCAACAGCTTCATGCCTCACAACTTGTGAAACTATACCTCTATTGCATGAAAAATTACCTGGACGAGTGATATCTCAAAATGGAGACTGCAATGTCCTATTTAACATCGTTCGAATTATTTTTCATCGAGGTTATGTCAAAGATGATGTCTACAACAATCCAAGAATTTATGCACTTAAGGAAAACATCTGTGTGGTTATCCGCGAAAAACAGTCACAATATTATGAGAAAACTTGATACAAAATTTCATCAAAACAGTAAGCTTTTGTAATATCTTTTTTATGATCTGTCAATTAAGAGACCAGTCAAGGTTCACAATTTTTATTAAGGTGAAGTTTTCGGACGAGCAAAGTTTTGAAATTACTTCCACCGAAATTCTTAGGCGGTTTCACAATTTTAACTATTAGATACGCTTACTCCAATTTTTGGTTGGAATAATCGTCTCACGACGCAGGGTACTTGCTATACCTAATTGATAAATTTTAGGAAAGGGATTTTTAATATTGATATTAAAAATGCCATTGGTAGTGAAAATATCTATTCAAAAGTTAGCAATATCAGCCGATTCCGCATCGTTTACAAGAATTGGGAATCCCACATTACCCATTGTGCCGAAAGATACTTCATATATACAACATCAATTTAACTTAAAAACTGAAGCCTATTGATCATTTGAAGTGTGAAGTGGTAGAACATCTCTGATTGGGCTCTGCGAAAATTTTAAGAAAATTCTCAACTTCATTGTTCTTTGGCTTTTTTACTTGCGATATACGTAGGTAGGTACTATAGGACAAGTTCTGCATTTCGAA
Organism: Chrysotoxum bicinctum; assembly: GCA_911387755.1. Lineage (NCBI taxonomy): Eukaryota > Metazoa > Arthropoda > Insecta > Diptera > Syrphidae > Chrysotoxum > Chrysotoxum bicinctum. The sequence goes on from OU426987.1 coordinate 35,799,529, forward strand.
AAAAAATCTAACTAACGGCTCTAACGATTTTAACCAAAAATTTTCAGCAAGAATCCCCTTAAGTTTAAAATAATATTGTATATAAAAATATTCAAAAAAAATATTTGTTGGGTTTTTTTGAAAATTTTTTCTTTTTGAAAAATCAATATCTTGAAAACGTGTGAACGATTATTTTTTGAAATTATTTCCTAAAATCAATATTATTAAATACTTAAAATTCGCATTCCACATTTTTTTCTTGAAAAATTTAAAAGAAATTTCTTATATAAAAAATTTATTTAATAATAAAACGATTTTTTAAAGTTTGTTTGCATACATTCATATACTTTTCTAGAAATCAGACGGCAATTTTATGCATTTGAACATTATTATCTCATTAAATCCATGTTTCATATTTATAAAATTTATCTTAATTTCCAAAGTTTCTGAGTATGTTCAAAGTATGCTTGATAAAATAACTGAGCAAACAGAGTTAAATGCTTTACACAAACATTTTACAGATGGGAATTTCGAAAAAATAGTGGCAGCTATGTGTTCAGGTGTGTTTTAAAAACAATTCAGAGCGCTCAGAGCATGCTTGGTTCAGAGGATGTTCAAAACAGGCTTGACATGCTCGGACTTTGTTTAGAGCTATGTATATTCTGAACTAAAAAAGAAGAACGCCTTTTGAAAATCTTTTATAATTTGTATGAATTTTAATTTCTTATAATTTTTGCAAAATTTGACAGTTTGTGCCTTAAGTCAAAAAATTAAAAACAATTTACCTAAAATTTTGAACATATTTTCATAGCGATCATTGCCTTTGTATTGAACTTGATTGTTGAGCTAAATTTAAGCAAATGTCAAATTCGCATAGTTTCTACAGAATACATGTTGCGTTTTATGTTCCAGGTGGATGTTGCCTTTCAATAACTTATACCGAAATACAATTTTAAAATTTAAATTTTATAGCTTCATTATAATCAAGCCAATACTAATAATTTATTGGTTATGAAATTTGGTTTTGTTTATCACTTACTTACTTTTGTTTATTTACTTACTCACTTTCTTACCTACTTATCTACTTACTTTCTCACTTAATTGCTTACTTTAAGGGATGCAACAATAACTCCAATAATCTTCTTCTAGCTCGTCCAGTGACTAGTTAACTGTCTGCAGTTTCACTCGACAAGTTGGTTTAATAATTATGCCGCCAAAAATTTTGCAAAAGTCAGGTCGTCAATTTCCAAAATGGTCGCATGTTGCACTTGTCTATTTCCATGAAATAGGGCTCAGGTGTTATTGAAAGTTTTATTTTTTCCTTATGTTTCAGTTCACGTCAGTGGAGAACAATCATGATGGTAGCCCTAGGCCAGTATCTCTACCTGTGTGTTGCATGCCCTATAGCTGTGTCTGTATAACAAGTAGGTGGAAAAATAGAGAATTTCCGACAGGTAAGCATAGCGCGCATTTGTATGTGCATGTATGTTTCAAATAAAAACACTTTAAAGAGAGAATTTTCATGGTTTTGTTGCGTACCTGTTTACTTGTAGTGGTTTTATGTGGTGACGGTGAGTATTAATCAGGTGAGTGGGAGAACTGAAAATTTACGCAAAACGCAACAAGCGAACTTATAATTTTCTTCGCTTGTAATTTTCCTCTCTCTCTCTTTCTCTCATCTATACAATGATTAAAATTCGATCTTGTCGATCCTCTTTCCGTGGCCATCATCATATTCTCCAGTTTTTAAATGACCGCGATTTTGAGAGGTATCGTTTCGCGGATTTAATAATTTTCCTGTACAAAAGTATCTCTCTTTTTAATTTTTTTGTTTTTGGAATTTTAATAAATGGCTTACGATTGGAAATATTTTCGAATAAGTAACTAATAAGCAAAAAATAAATATAAATATTTAAATCGGAGAAATATTAATTTTAAATAAAAAAAAAAGTGCAATTTTGTGAAAACAAAAAAGAAAATTAAAATAGTTTTCCTTTTTAATTTTTATGTTATAAAAATAAGAAGATTATAAATTTAAGTGAAGTGTAAATTGCAAGTGAGAAATATAATAATACAGAAATTATTTCAAAAAATATGATAATGAAATAAATAAAAAAAGGTAAAATAGAAAAGTGCTGGTCTTAAATATAAAATTGAAATATCAAAAATAAAAGTGTATTTCCTTGCTGGTGTAACTTTGTTGTTATACCAGCGGCAGTGCATGTTTCACACAACTTCTCTTGGATTACACATTTTAAAGTTATTGGTCAACTCTACATTCATCTACAACATCGACTTCCGTTACTTTTGGATTAAAATACAAATTTTTGGATTAATTATGGAATAAGTATAAACATTTGTTGTTTTAATATTTATTATGAATAAAAGGTTTTCTTTGGGAAGAAAAATGTGGAGTGAATATAATTTAAAAAAAAGATAATTTCTTAAGTTGAGGTACCTATAGTATTTGTACATCAGGAATAACTCTGCTTTTTAGTACAGCTAGTATATTATAAAACGAAAATGAATGCGTTCAACAATATTTTGAATATCTTTTAAGATTTTTTTTCGAATCTTAGTTCAATGTTGTTCGGTTCCTCAAGAAGAACACCTGAATAATACATGAAGGGACTAAAATTAATATTGTTTAAAAAAGGAAACTGAGGGATGAGAAATTGAAAATTTGATGGATTTTCATCTTTACTTGGGTCAAACTGCTTAAGGGTTTTAAGTTTTTTAAATTTGTCAAAAAAAAAAAATTTTTGAGTATTTTGATTAAATGGCGAAATTCGATATACGAGCTATATGCAGAATTTTTGACTTTGTATGTAAATACTTTGATTATATAAAAAATAAATGTACCTTGAATATACTCTTAAGATTCATGAAAAATATCGTAATCTAATCGGGAAATGTTTACTCAGAAAAAGTTTATTTAGAAGAATAAAGTTGAGATTGAAATAGTTTCTTTAATTTTGTATAATTTAAAAAAAAAATAAGAATCCAAAAATGCCGCAGACAAATTAAGAGTAGAATAAGCTTCATGTTTCATGAAGAAGCTCTCAAGTGGAAGAGACGTGCTTTCCTTTCGCTCTAAATTTTTTTGCAGAAATTCTCAATAAAATTTTAGAAATTTAAACTTTCAAAATGTCAAATAATTGTACCTTTTGTGGTCTTGAAATTCTTGGTAACAAATAAATTGAATGTGAATAGTTTTGTGGTGAAATTTTTTATAAAAAATGTACAAAAATTTGTGATAAAATTCTCAAAATTCTCCATTCCGCTGGAATCTTAGGCTAGGACCGCACTTGCAATTTTTTGTCGAGACGATTATCGCGGTCGCTACAAATTATTATCATGCACTCACTTGTGATTTTTTTGTCCCGCGATTATTTTATCGCAAAACAAATTAAACACATTACTCTAAATATGAGTGCACGCATTTACTACAATAAAACAGCAACGATTAAGAATTTTTTTTTTTTTTAGTAACTCAATGTCACAGATAATCGTGTCTCAAGTGATATTGAATTTCTCGATTTTGTATTTTGTCAAACTAGTTGCAGTAGTTTCTTGAAGCATTCAATAATCATTCGTTACTATTGCACAAATTTCGTTGGGCGGTCTTTTAATCTATCATTTGATTTAATGAAACTGACCGTTAAGTAATCTGCCACTTATAACCGGATGCACTCAATACTTTTTTTTAACGTTTTTGAGTAGACTTTAAACGTAACCAAAGAGCCACTACACTGCACTTTTTAATGAAACCCATTTTAATACTGACAAAAATTAATTTTGTTAAAAAAATCGAAAGTGCGTGCAGGATTACTTAAATCCATTTGATCTATTTAATTTTGCGACAAAAAAACGCTTAAAAAAATTGAACTTGTTTCATTTTTATAATCGCTACGATTTTTAAGTCTCATGTGCGTCCATTCACATTTAATGCCATGTGTCTAATTCCTTGCGGCTAAAAAATCGTGCGATTGAAAATCACAAGTGCGACTACGATTTTTAAGTCGTAGTTATTTAAATCGCAAATGTGAGTATATCCATTTGAGTGCATTTGTTTCATTTTAACTTACGACAGTCGCATCGTCTGAAAAATGAAACAAATTGCGACCTTTAAATCGTCACTATTTGTTGGTATCAAGAGCGTTCATTCTCATTTAAACTCATGTGTTGTATTTTTGCGACTAAAAACCGCGCGATTGAAATCGCAAGTGCGTTCCTAGCCTTAGTTGGAGTTGTAATAGCTGCATTTTTGTGTTATTGGCAACGCTATGATCGCAATCTAAGATTATGCACAAGAATAAGGCGAATCAGAATAAAGTTCCGGAGGTTGTCCCAGAGACAAATTACGAAGCAGCGACAATCAACCATTGTAGATAATCGTGAAGATATTTATAATTAAATCAATTGTCAAGATAATTTCGATTGTTTTTCATGCTTTTTTATTGTTTTTTTTTTGCACAGATTAGGAAGTTTAAGATGGTTTCACTCATCTTGATTTAAACAACAAAAATGCTAGAGTGGATTGGATTCCTGCCTCTTTTAACTTTTACTATCTAAATGTGCTGTTTTATTTTTTAAAGTTTTAAAAATATTTTTTAATAAATCTCTTCATACTGGTGTCTTTTTCAAGAATTAATGTTAATTAATAATAACAGACCTGGGTCTAAAATTATTTTAGAAATTGGTATACGATAGACTTAACTTTGCAGTTAAAGAAATTAAAACATCAAGGTAGCATGGATTTTGCAGTGGTTGGTCCATTACAACTAATTTATGATGTCTTCTTACAAATGTTTGCCTCCATTCTTTGCAGAACAAAATGTAAGTGGATATCTTTTATACATATTTTGTAAAAGCAGTCAATAGAGTTCATCTTATTAAAAAATTCGAGTAAATGTATTAAAAATTTCGTTTTCAAAAATGGCTGGAATCTTATTTGTGAATTCGAAAGCAGGTTTTAAAAATTGAAAATGATCAATCCTATTTTATTAATGTATTGTCGGGCCTCCCTCAGGGTAATCATTTGGGGCCACTTCTTTTTAATATTTTCGTAAATAACATTCCTGACGTTTAAAAATTTGCAAATTGTCTAATGTTTTCAGGCGATTTAAAACTATACCTTTCAATATCCACAATTGAACATTATTTGAACTTACAAAAAAGAGCCTTATGAAGGGATCGACAATATGTACTCAAGGAAGATTTAAGCGCTTTGCATTGAGAAACTTGTGTTGATCAGAAGGGTTACCGGCATATACAATATACACTGCCCGACAACCGATTAGCGCCCCCTATGCTTTTTGTCTTTGAAGCTTAATATCAGCCAATAAAATAGAACGTTTGAAATTAATTTTTTACCAATGAAAGCTTATAACATTATAGTCGAAAAGAAATTAAAGTTAAGGTGGTAACTGAATTAATAACATTTTAACAGAATTTTATAGAATATAATATGAAAAATCCATTTTTTTTTCGGACATTTGATTAGAACCCCCACTTGAAAATGCCGAATAACATAAGAAAATGGGCAGAAACTATCCACAAATATTTTTTTTATTTTAATTTGATAAATATACAACTTATTTGTAAAAGAATTAATAATGAGTTGTGCCACCACGGTTGACTATGACCTCGTACATCCTGTTGGGTAAGGAGTCATATAATTTCTTTATATAATCCAGTGAAATAGTCTCCCATGCACTTTTTATTCCTTCGATGAGTTCCGATTCGGTTGGATATTGCCGTCCAGACTCGTATAATTTGCGTGCTAACCATCCCCAAACATTTTCTATAATGTTAAGGTCGGGCGAATATGGGGCCCAGGTTAGCAAGGGCACTTTTTGAAGCTCAATCCAAGACTTTACGAGCTTGGAGGTGTGGATAGAGGTGTTATCCTGCTGGAACTTCCATTCCAACGGTCCGAAAATACCCTTGATTGCGGGGAAAGCTTTTTTTAACACACCATTATATGCTGTGGCATTCATACGAGGAGTGAGAAATTGCAATTCAATTGTGCCATAGTAAGTAATGGCTCCCCATACCATGACATCACCAGCACGGCTATGCAGTCGATCTAAGGTATGCTCTTCCTTTCGAAGATCATGAAAGTAGAAAGCATAGCCATCTGGACCCTTTAAATTAAATTTTTTTTCGTCTGAAAAGACTACAAGTCTCCACTCCTTCGCCCAGGTCATATGAGCCCTGCAGAAATCGAGGCGTTGAGTCTTTCGAAGTTGGTTAAGAGGCGTTTTTTTTTTATTTTAAGACGTTTTAAATGTTCAGCATTAGAAATAATTCCTTGCACAGTCCGCACGCATGCTTTTACACCGGTCTTTTCTTTAATTTTGGCTGCAGAGTCGTGCGAATTGGACGCTTGCCTCAAAATAATTCGCTTGTCAGCTGCTGAAATCAAAGAAGATGGCCGGCCTTTCATGTTCTTTCCATAGTTATGCTCATTGTGTAAGAATGAGGAAATAACTTTACGGCTGCGGTTAATTTTTGTTGAAATTTGATGGATTGATTGGCCACACTCACTATAAGCCTTTATTTTGGCCTTTTCGGACCCATTTAATACTTTTGCTTTTCCCATTATTACTAAATTTAATTGAAAATTATTAAAATAAACCACTGTTAACTTAAACAAGAAAAATACCACAACTTACACGCAAAAATTAATAGTTAAGCGTAGAGGCGCTAATCGGCTGTCGCAAAAAAAATACATTAATTTTTGTCTTATTTGACAGAACAAAGCAAAACAAATCAATGGTTAATTTCCAGAACTCAAGTTATTTTTTAGAGCGAGGGCAAATAAAGGAGCATGACAAATAAAAAGATTGAACCCAATACATATTCAGAGTTCCGAGTTATATGCATTTAAACATAAAGATTAGAAGGGGCGCTAATCGGTTGTCGGGCAGTGTACATACATCCACGTGCACATTGATAGATATTAAATCTTTAAAAAACGTAGAGAGACCCTGTTCACTTTTTCTATAAGACGTAGCTGTTGGAAGAATTTATTCACCCAAATTACTAATCTCATGCCTTTTTATGTTCCTGAGAGAAATCTTGGACATAGAGACTTGTTTTCTTTCTTGTCCCCAGTCACAGGACGAACTATGGTGTAAATGAACCTATAATCTCATCGTTATATTTTTTATTTCAATACTTCTTGAAGTCGACCATAAAATGTGTAGACATATTTTTAAGCATTTTGCTTAGAGAATTTTTAGTTTTAAATAAAAATCAACAAGTAAATATCCATTGGTGGATAAATAGAAATAGTTACTTTAACTCTAAAATTCCATTAACCGTTTATGAAAACGTTATTTGCGTCAAAAAATTTAATTGTAAGATGTTATTAAGTGCAAACTGCAAAAGTCAACTCTTCAAAAAACAAAAACTTTTCGGAAATTTAAACTTTTGATAACGCAGTTTCATTAAGTCATACGTTCGTTAACATCATCTGTGGCATACAGTTTTCAATAAGAAAATCGACTTGACGACAAAAATGTTGCTAAGCCAGACAGCATGTTCGTAAACGTCAAATTCGTTGGCAAGAAAATTGACTGATGTTGATCAAACAGATTTTGTCAGATTTTAGTATCAATAGTGCATATTTGACAATAGTGATATCTGCGTCAAAAATGATGACCATTTGACAAATGATACCTTGCAGTGGCTCATAAGGAAATAGATTAAAAGATTCTTTTTTGAGAATTAATTTATTTTTTTTCCAACTGAAACTCCATCTGTACCTGCAATTCCTGCTTACTTCTTTTTAAGCCACTGTCACTCTCATTTTTATAAATTACTGTTAACTAAAGATGCCGTATTATTCTTACTACCTATGCTACAATAATTACAAATGCACATTAAACAGTTCATAAAAATCGGTAGAATGGTTCCCAAGGCTATAGAGCACGTAAGAAAAACAATAAGTCAAAAAGAAATTATATAAATAAAATAATTAGTGGCCAATGGTTTGTAGACAGCCTAAATCTCAACAGAAATGGCAATATAATTAATTTTAGCAGTTTCTGCCGAATCCGAACCGCTAAGATGAGAAGGACTTTTCATGATAAGAGATAATCTTGTAGGATTTGTCACTTCCCTCTTGAGAAACTTTTTTTCCAGTGAATGGGAATCGAATCCACTTCCTCGGCATGACAGCAAAATACATTTCTTTTATATTTTTATATATTCAAATCCATTTTGTGGTTCTTAAAAATTGATTTAAATAAACCACTTTAAAGATGTAGATTAAGATCAAATTTCTATTTCAATATATTAGTATTTGGATCCTTCCATTGTGAATGAAATATAACATCATTCAAATGTCCTCAACGAGAGTTCTTGCAGGACCCAATTTCTTAGCCATAATTTTGACAAATATTCATTATCAAAACATTAAGAGTTTGGGGATTCTGTGCAGAAACACGATCCTTTGCATAGCCCAACAAAACAAAATCCAACGACAACAAATCACATTTAAGTTCACGTCATCAAAAACGCGTAAAAATTCGACTAGGAAGTTTATCTTGTACCAAAGCCAAAACAGATCGTGTTGTATGAGATGTGACACCATCTTGTTGAAACCACACCCATATCTTCTATTTCAGGCCAAAAAATGCGGTTAACATTTGACTATAGGGATGTTGACTAAAATTGGGGGGTACAACTTTTTCATTTTCGAAGAAGTATCGTCCAATAACACTACCAGACTAAGTTGCTCACTTTACAGTGACTTTTTGTGGATACAATGCTCTTCCGATAGTAACATGTGGATATTTACTTTTCCATATGCCACAGTTTTGTGGCCAAGCATAATTACTAAAACATCACAATTTTCTTAGTAAAATATTCAATATTGTAAAATGTCAAACATTAAACTAAACATGTATACACTTTTCGATAACAGTTTGGATTGATGTTGTTGATTAAAACAGGGATGTCAAATACAAACCACGAATTGAATGACCCTGTATATGAATGATGCTTATTAAGTGAAAATGATATTCGATTAATTCCGTCGGTCTGGTGGCGGTTTAAGTTTAACTTTTCATAAAATGGAAAAAATAACGAAAACTTCTTAGGAAACAGCTGGAAACATTCAATCCCGACGGGATTGGAAATGTAATATTACTGCACGCGAAATTTCATGATTACGTAAATTGTAATACAAATTGAAAAGATAAATATAAAATATAGGTCTGGTTCACACGTTCTTATGTACGTTGGAATTTTAAAAATTATATAAATAATGTTCAAATGCATGAAACTCATTCTTTAAATTGTTGAAGCAACTCTTAAAATAGATTTTTTTTTTTATTTTATGCTAAACACATTGCGATCGTTTGAGAAATAGGAAAAGATTTAAGAGAAGGTGGTGATTCACGTTGTTTTTGAAGTTCTGGATTTTAAAATGGAAGGTAGAAACAGAGCTAGCTCTAAGACCCGTATTGATCAAATTTTCGTTAGACTTGATCTTAAGGCTAAAATTTTCTCCATTAGCTCATTATTAGTTGAAGATTTCTGATCACTACATAACTTGCCTATTTGTTACTTAACCTAGTTTTCTTGAAGACCACAACTAGAACAAATTTTTGATCTACAGAATTGAAGAATTCAAGAAAACTGCTTAAAAGTCTATAGTGATTCTGATCTCGCTCTTGCTTTTGATAAATTTGTAAATATTTTATTGGAAATATTGTTCTGTAAAGTTTAGAAACGTTTAATTCCCGAAGAAAAAACAACTAAAAAAAACTTAGGGCACTTTATAATAAAGATACAAACAAAAAAGGTCAAAATTGAAGTATAAGAAACATCCGCATAATATTAACTTTCTTAGAAATTATGAATTTTTATGTAAAGAGATTTGTAATGAGGTTTCTGTTTGCAAAGAAAATTTCTATATCAATAATTCCATACTAACCACTGGTAATATGTATAAGAAAAGAATGGATAATAGTCAATGAATTGTTCGATAAAAATTCGACTTCTGCTGCTGCAGTTAATTTGATTAATGACAATTTGAATATTGTTGATAATTCTGATATTGCTAAGCTTTTTAATTAATATTATATCAAAATAGCTGTGGATAATCTTTCTGAATCTTTCCATACACCCGTAATGCAAAAACTTATTTATCTCAAAAATGGCTTTAACGATTTTGATTAAAAAAAAATTAAGTGTGATATTATGGACATGGACTACATTCTGGTCAAAAAAACTTTTGGGGCAAAATGTTACTAACGGTACCTGTCATAGAAACGTTTTTTTGATTTTCGACTTTCGCATCAACGGCTCTAACGAACTAAACCAAAAATTTTCAGCAGTAGCCCCCTTAAGTTTAAAATAATATTGTATATAAAAATATTCGAAAAAATATTTGTTGAGATTTTTGAAAAATCTATACTCTTAAATACTTAAAATTGGCGTCCCTAATTTTGTTCTCGAAAAATATTAAAGAAATTTGTTATATAAAAAAATTACTTTAATAATAAAACGATTTTTAAACTTCGTTTGCATAAATTCATACTTTTTCGGAAATCATTTTTATCTCATTAAATCCATGTTTTATATTTATAAAATGTATTTTAAATTCCAAAGTACTTTTACATAAGAGCAAGTTCGTGCGATCCAGTCGGGCATTTTATTTATAAAATTTTTGAGAAAGTGGTCAAAAGAAGAGTTTTAATTTACCTAGAAATTATTTTATTTTTTGATTTAAAATAATTTTGATTTATGTAGACTGAAGATGCTGTGCTTAACTTTTGTACTCACATATATGAAAGTATGAAAACTGAAAAGCGTACTCCTTTATCATATTTATATCAAAAAAGCTTTTAAAACCATAGACCATGATATCATGTTAAATAAAAATTAGAAAAGGTTAAATTTGCATCATTTCTTGAAGGTATAAAACAAAAGGTGAAAATCGGTGAAAAAGTAAGTGTCGGTGTGCCTCAAGGCTCTGTTTTGACCCCAATACTTTTTTTTTATTTATTAATTTATTCATTTATTTATTTTATAACTGTTTTTGCTGATGACAAAGTATGTCAGCTTTGTTTTGAACATGGTTGCTGATATAAAATATCATGACTTAAAAGCCATAAGACATTGGCAAGGACCAGGAGTTCTAAAACTTGTCATAAGTAAAATAACTTAAGTAATGTTTTTCAACTAATCGGTGCTTGAATTCCACAACTATTCAGCATAACTGTGATTTTGCTCTTATTCTTGTTTTGTGTGCCAAACGAACAAATAACTTTTAAAACTGAAGTGGTGTGCTCATTAAATTGTTTTCTTATCAAAAAAATTCCTAAATTGAAGTATTTCATTTAGGTTTGACTATTGATAGAAATATAAATTGGCAAGCTCAAATTTTGACCATCAAGAAATACATATTTTCTTTCTTCGTGACCTTTTATTTAATTAAATAATGTTTATCCTCAAGTGGGCTTTAGGTCAATATTTTGTTTTGTTTTTTATGTTGTGACGTTTCGGATGTGGTTACACCCTTCTTCAGACAACTTTAAAAATACAAATATTTTTTTTTATTTGTTTGTTCTTTTTGGTTTCCGTGTTTTTTTAAAAAAGTTTAAAAGACGTTTTAGATCTGTTACTTTTTTGTTTTATATGTATATTTTATCTCTTTTGTTTTTTATTTTTTAATTTAAAACGTCTTTTAAACTTTTTTAAAACATAGAAAAATGAAAGGTTTCCTTTCCCCAAATAAAAAAAGCAGGTTATAAATTGGCAGTGTCATAAGCACAGTTAACAAAATATAAAAAAAAATTAAACCAACATATCAGACACACCAATTTACTCGCGTCTCGAACAGCATCGAACCGAAAAGCATTAACATAATCCTAAAACGACATTTTTTCAACTTATATATTCATTGTCATTATCATTGTCATTTTCTGTCGGATATTCCTTAACTTTTTTTCTCACTTCTTCGAATTAAAAATTCCTATTTATAGATGGATATGTGGTTATGGCTGAGATAAATAAGATACAAGCGCTGGGGCTGAGTGTATATACAAGGTGAGATGGGTTATCTCTATACCTTACCTCTTTAATAAACTGCTTAAAATGATTTAATTTTTTTTCTGGTGACCGTGGCTTTTTTTCTTAGATTATAGGATCCAATTTATTTCTTTACTTCAAACATGAAATGTTTCTAACAAAACAAAAAACGACCAATAGAAGTTCTTTTGAAAGCAAATACTTTAAATGAAGAGATGCGACTTAAATGACTAAGCTATTAATTTTGTTGCCCGAAAGGTAACTGAATGGATTTTGTTTCTTTTGTATTGACAAAATGTCTTCCCGTAGAGACTTTTTTCAAAAAAAATATCCATTAACGTTATCGGAAGAAATATTCTTTGGTAATTTCAAACCGAACAAACAAAAAAAAACCGCACAACTTATCGCAACAAAAGCTTTAAGGTATCAAATTTAAATTTATTGAGAACAAAGTTTTCTTAAAAAAATTTGTATCGTTTGCATGGGAAAGAATAAAATTTAATTAGAAGTCTAAGAACATTTTGATATTGGATTCTGTTGGAAGTAAACAGATTAATCATTTATTTGGGTTGAATTTCTGAAAACAAAATACCTACAACCAAGAACATCAAATAGACAAGAAACTGTTAATGGTAGAAATAGTTAAGCGCCTTTCAGTTGAATGTTCCCATCAACAATCTAAGAATAACATCACAACAATATTTTTTTTTATAATTTTTTTTTGTATCCCTTTATTTCTGCAACAAAACTGACAGATCACGCACAACCATAAACAATCCTTAATTAAATAATATTCTCATTAATTTTAATTTAAAGCAATTGTCTGTTATTGTGCTGTTCCATCCATCTATAGAGAGGTGTTGCTACAATTAGACTCTGCCATAATAGTATTCTCTGTATAAATCTTTCCAATCACTTGATAGATCTGTTGGATTGAGTTTTTGCCATTGAGAATTGTGTGGGCGTTTGTGGAGTTGATTATTTCTATAAATGTAATGCTATTACATGAAAACGAAAGAGTTGACGCAAAAACTTGTTAATTTATGAAGTCAGTTCTCTTGTTAAATTAATGACAATTTCTACCAGCTTCAGAGATTTATAAATATTTTTCAACAAATGTTGTTGTTTTCATTTAATAAAACAACAACAACAAACAACAATGTGGAGTAAGAACTATTTTTTTAAATTTGTTTTATTGTTGTTGCTGTGTTGCACATTGACTTATTTATTTTCTACAGTTGATGAACATCATCATTATATTCACATAAAAAGAAACGATTTGCTTTGGAATTTCTTAGAAAACAAAATATCTACCAAAAACAAGGGTGAATCCAAGAGGTAATAAATTAAGTTGATTAGAAGTGTTTAGTTGTGAGAGATGTCTAAGTCTTCTTCGTATCTTATTTTATTCGTTTTCTTTTCTTTGTGGGTTGAATCATTGTTATTATGATGGCTTGTTGATGGAATGTTATTCAAGTGTGGTAGATTTTTATTTTTCTTTTGGCTTGCTCATTTTATTTTTAAATGTTGCTAACAAATATCAGTTCTTATTTCTCTACAGTGGCTTTAAAAAGTCCAATATCTGTCATCTTAATTCCAATAATACTTTACATCAGTTTATGTGTTGAGTGGGTTTTATTTAAAATTTACGATGTACCTACATTTTTTTTTATTTCGAAAATTATGTTCATTCATTTGGGATTAAGTTGCAATAATTGGTGTGTTTGTATTTTTATTCAGACTTATATACCTAAAGGTAGCTTAAGAATTATGCGATATGAAAGTTTTTTATGGCTGTTAATTTGATTAAAATTATTTTAAATAAAGATGTGTCGGATTTTTTTTTAAATTGAGGAAAATATCTACAACTTTTTCTTGAATTTGAAATTTTGTGATGATTATATTTTGGGTTTTGAATAGCATTTGATAGGAAAGAAGATCTTCTTATATGAAATTATTATTTTTGTTTATTTAAGTAGAAAATCAATTCGAAAAATTTTGATAAATTATCAGCTCAAGAAATATTTTGAAGAATGAATTAACCTACAGTATGGCTTAAGTAGCATTAAAAAAACTGGTGACCTGATGGTTTATCTCACTGAGCAGTGGAACCAGTTTTTACATTGTTTAAGAGAAAGTAAGATTATATTGCAATTGATATTTATAAATGAAATGTCGGTGTGCCACAGGGCTCTGTTTTGACTCCGACTCTCTTTCTGATATTCAAAGATGATCTTTTATTTGAAACTCCAAATCCATTATATTGTTTTGTTGACGACATTATTTTTAGCTTCTCATATTCGTTTCTAGATTCTTGTCCTTCGCATTTGGATTTCGATTGGCATTGTATGATAAGCTCATTAAATTCGGATCTCGATAGCATTGTCATTGGGAGACTAGAAATCATGTAGAATTTAGTGCCTCAAAAATTCAATGTTGTCTGGTGTCGTTAAAGTGTGCATCGGGTCTCATTTTAAATCTTCTCCAACAGATGTAACTCAGCTGAACAGATAATTTAGGGATTTAGAAAAGTATTCATCTAAGTTCAGTATCAAAGATTTGATTTCTTTTCTCAAGGCGATAAAATGGCTCTAGGACGAACTTCGCTTACTTTTATGCTGTGCCCTTTGTGTGACTCCTTAGATCCTAAGCTAGCGAACTGAAGGCTTTGACGGTGGCCTATAGTGCGGGGGGCAAAATCACTCAATTAGATTGGCTACTTTTTCAGTACCAGTCAACAGGCTGCCTATAGATTCCCACAGTGTAGATAGTGTCGGATGAGTGGGTTCCACCGGCTGAGTGAGAGCTCCATTGTGCTTGTGATTATACAAAATCAAACATACAATAATAGGCATCAAAACCTACTATATCCATATTTTTGAAATTATTTCAAACTGGATGACTCTGTGAGAATGTCCACAATTTCCCATATCAATTCCATCCACAGGTTCATACGAGTTATAGTATAAGAATGACATATACTTCAGCGCTAATTCGGCAACAGGGCTAAACTGCCGGTGATCGCCATTTTTATCTACCTACCTAAGTCCAATATTTTGAGTAATTCAGGAGAAAAAACAAAGTTTGTGCTCGAATCTTCTTATTTATCGAATATACCTATAGTGTCAAAAACAAAGTTTCAGGCCAACATTGTTCTAAACATTTTATTTCTCACAGATGTATACCAAGAATACCATCAAAACTTAATTCTTCCTTTATGCACAAATAGCACAAAATTACTTTAAGAAGGAGTCAAGAATTCTAAATCGTTACTTTTATTGTTCTTTAAAAAGATTTAAGTTTATTTAAAGTAAAAGGTGCAAGTGGGCGGTTCGATAGAACCAAGATTAATTGATTCTGAATAAATTTCTTATTAAATACTTCCTTAGGCTTTTTTAAATGGATAATAAATTTGCTTTGCCATTCAAAAAAATGTCTTTAATACTTCTGTAGTCTCTAAGAACTAAGGAATTTCTTAAAAAAAAAGTTTATTGATTTTTTTTAACTTACAATTTGTTTCTTATTATTTTCAATTTCAACTTTTTACCTTTTCCCATAATGATCATTGGAATTCGAACTCGAGTTTTTATGTTCTATTTACTCAGCAAATGTAATATTTGTCAATGTTTGTCAAAAAGTAAGTTGAAATAACGTTTTGTTTTCCAGTTGTGTAAAAGAACTGAATATTTTTAGAAAACTTACCCCTAGTTTCACAGTGGAAGTATAAACTTAAGTTCAGAGGAACGTTAACTTGAGTTCAAATTTTTTCAACGTAGTTGAAGTAAATTATTTTCTCTTTCTATCTGAATCAAGGAACAAATAATTAAGGAGAGTGTGCTTTGTTTCAGTTGTAAAAAAAATGAAAATAAATTTTATTTTCATATGTCAAGTTTAAACGGCAGGATAGTGTCGTACAGAACGAACTCTGTTCAAGGTTTAAATGCCACTGTGAAACCATGTTTATTGTAGAACTGAAGCTTAAACCAAAAGTGGGGTTTAAACTTCTAATGTGAAGCTGGGTTAGAGAAGTATTAAAGAAAGAAAAAACGCCAATTTAAGAATTGCCGATTGAAAGAGTATTTAAAAACGTTTTAATTAGAAGTAAATATACCGATTTAAGTTCTTCATGAAAATACCTTATAAAGAAGTTAAAAGAGCTTAAGTCAACATAAGCGAAAATCGTGTTTTTAGTTTCACATACTAATTTCAATTTCGATTATCTTTCATCTAGTCTGAATCTCGTTACTCTACGACGAATAATAGCCCTTAAATTTAAAAAAATCAAAAGAGCTTATGTTAAATTGGACAAAAAATGCATTTGCATAACAGCTTATGTCTTCCTTGATCCCAAATTGATCAAAACAAAATGAAAATATATTTTTTTAAAATGGCTTAAGTCATGACATAAACCCTTATTATAAGTAGAAACCAGAAGAAAATGATAGCTTAAGTCGACATAAGTTACTTTAAACCAACGCAAATTGTATCATTTGACATCTTATTTCGACATAAGCCATTTTAAAAAAAGTCATTGCGAGTCAAACTCAGTTTTACAAAACATCTTAAGTCCACATAAGCTATTTTACTACTTTAAATCGCTATAAAAAATATATCTTAATTCGACCTAGGCTGTTTTGACGAATGTAACGAATGTCTTTAGCAGGACTTAAGTGATTTTGCAAAAAGAATCACTTGTAAAAAGTTCGTTGAAGGGTAAGCTGCTCCTTGAGAAAATTTGGCCAAAACAATATTTTAATTTTTAATTCCTTGTTCGATTTCTACTAATTTCGTATGTATGTATGTATACGTTAATATACCAAATTTTAAGAAATATGCCTACCAAAGATCAATAATTAACAACAAAAGTAAAATTATAAACGTACATAGAACAAAAAGGTAAGTTTCTCATAGAGATAAAAATATCTGTTCTGACATGCCTTTGACTCGGAATTGTTTTGAAGACGCCGAATGTTTTGAGAGTCCAGTTTTAAATGAAAGAGTTACATCTGCATTCGATGTTGAACATATAACGCGATATTTTTCAGTTCTGTCAGCCTGAAAGATTCAGATTTTTCTCCAACTTCTTAAAGCAGCAAAATTGACGGAAGTAATTATAGCGAATATATTCAGCAAGTAACAATTTTTTTGGAAAGAAACCTATGTGATGATCAGGAAATTTTGGTGAGTAGTACTGTTTGTGAAGGGATTATTATACCCGCAAAGAAGATGAACATCTTAAAGAAAGCAGAGCTACAACGAAATCAAAACAAAATAGCGGAAGAGCCTTCAAAACAAATTCTGTAAATGCTATTTAAACCAGTGAGTTTAAGCCTCTAGTGGATTGTCGCATGAAGTGTAAGAGGACCAAGCAAATATTATTTAAAAATATTGGGCGCTAAGAAACTATAATCTTAGACACGCATATGTAAGTGGTCTGATTGTTGTTTTTGAAACGAAGACAAAAAGGAACGCTAAACCATCTTACAAACACAAAAAATTGACTATGCGAAAATGGCAAAGGAAAAGTTTATTTGGCCCAAAGGAAAGTTTGTTTGACAAAAAGTTAAATGGTTGCGTTTTACCAATGATTTTGAAACTATACAATACAAAACAAGTCTTGATGAAACGAAGAATTTGAAGATGTCAATAACAATAAAAAGCGGGGAAACAATACCTTTCGCGTTGATGAAATTCCAATTTGTTACTCCGGACCCAATATCAGCAGGAAAGAAAAGAAAAAAGAATTATTAGAATTACTGCCTGTTATTGAAAAATCTTACTACGACTTCTTTTTGAACCTTCAATCTGACAAAATTAAAGATATTCATCCTGGTTTAAATAATGATTGAAATGAAGATGAAAATAAAATCTGAAAATGTCTTCTTTATAATTGTTGTTATTTTTAGACAACATTTAGAACCAGTTGTGAGAGACATTAAATGAATTACCTAATACAATATTATAAAACAATTTATATTTTTGTTTTAAACATAAAAGATAAAGGTTCAAAATAAAATTAAAAAAAATCGTCGTTAAAGTCTTCTAGTTCGTTCTGTTGTGTGATTATTCACGTACAGGTCAAACACTTTAAGCTGCTTATGTAGTAACTTAAATTATTTTACATTTTTTTTTTAAAGCTTAAGTAGAAATAAGAGCGCAAAATATGAAATATCATCTTATGTCATATAAGTTAAGTGTAAATCTTAAAGCATTTTTTTGAAAAATCTTAAGTTGAAAAAACATGTTTTAATTAGGTGTGTCGTTATTTTGAAAGAAAAAAGAAATATGGAAATTAAGGGTATTACAAGCATGTGTCCTGAAAAAATAATTGGTTAGTCTAGCATCAACATTCATTTAGTAATCACCAAAAAAGTCTTAAGAAAATAGTTCGCAAAACTTTATTTGATCATACTGAAAAATGATACAAATTGACTTAAGCTTTTTTTTTAACTTATTGGCACAGATAGAAATTAAAGATTAAACACAGAAATCATAAGTTGGCATACCCATTAATGATTCAATAAAGAATGAAATAAAATCTTACGTTTTACTGAAGTTAGTTTTCATTGAATATAATTTAAAGTTTTTTTTTTAAAATCTGCTGAAAAGTTCTATGACATGTAAAAAAACTAAATAAACGTGTCATCAGGTCACGAGTTGCACGATTTTTGCGAAAGCTGGACTGCTGGTCATTTAAAAGATTTCGATTTTTGAGTTAATAATTGATCAGTGACAACCTTGGAAAGAGTGGTAGGAAATACCATAATTTTTAGAGTGAATGGATTCCCAGCAAATGCCACTAAATAAACCAAAGGTGTTTAGTAGAGATACTACCTCTTGTCAGCAAGTATATTTCTTGTCGTGAAAAAAGCTTCTCAAAAATTTAGAAAATTTTAGGTCGTATGCAGATGCACCATACATACCCAATATGAGTTTTTGTCCAAAAATCTTTAGCATCATATATCATACTAATATGATTTCGTGTAACCTTTCTATTTATTTTACTTTCTATTTATTTATTTTCATTTATTTATTTCATCAATGAAAAATAAAATCCTCATTAAGATTAGAAAAAAAATTAACTTATAATAAATATTTCATGTACAAAGTGAATAAATAAATAGATAAAAACTCTTATAATAAAACAATAAAACAATAAAACAATAGAAACATGACATAAATCATTGGAGTAATAATGCATACAATACTTTTTTCTAAATTTTTTTTAGAACTAGATTGAAACATGTCAATTATATTTAAAATATCATTGGTATTTTCAATGCATCGTGATATTGTGCATTTCTGCCATAGCTAGTTCTAGAATATGGAGCATTTTACTGGAAAAAAAAAGTTTACTTGCTCGACTAGATACTCGTAAGCACACAATATTATTATTTACAATATCATTGATAAACATTATTGAAAAAATAACTTCTTATAGTTTCAAGCGTTTGCATATCAAAAAGCAGACACCTAACCAAATACGGATTTTCTGATTATTCCAATTCAATTTCTAACAAGCAAACCTTGTGGAGCTCTTTTGAACCCTTTCAACAGTCCAATATTCAAGATTTGATCGAATAAAAGCTATATAGAGGCATTTAAGTCTTCGAGTTCCTTCTTATGAAACTTAGCATTTGATTTGCCTTATTAACAATTATAATCAACATGATGACTTAACGAAAGTCTATGGCTTACTTTTACAAGATGAATATCATTTAAGGTATAAATTAACCATATTGTAAACTTTTTCCTTTTATTACTACACCACATGGATAAGCTATCAAGGTCTTTCTCTAACATATTACAATTTTCAATTGATATAACATGCTTAGTAATTTTCGCATCATTAGCATATAATAAAATATGTGAAAAATTAATAAAATTATGAATGTCATTTATAAATAAAATAAATAGCAAAGGACCGATTTGGCTGCCTTGTGGGACTCCCTAAAAAAAATCAATTGCTTTTGATTTAACACTGCCAATTTTAACAAATTGAATTCGATTTTGAAAGTAGGACCTAATCCACATCAAAGATTAAGAATAAATCCAAGAGAATGAAATCCAGGTAGCGAAAATTTGAAAATAAGAAGCTCATGATTAACTCTTTCAAATGCCTTCGCAAAGTCAGTATAAGCAATATCGGGCTGAAATCCATTTTCAAAACCTTTATTAATTTAACCAATTAAATTTTAAATTTTAATTTATTATACAAGCAGAACTTAAAACTAGACATAATAAATCTTAAATCTATACTTAAACATAATAAAGGTAGAAATGTTCGAAGTGGGAGAGTATGAGTAAGGGAGTAAAATTTATTATTAATTTTTATTTTATGATTGATTTTGACTTGATACAAAACTGAGGTTAACGTCGAAAGAACTAGCGTTTAGCTTAAAATTAAATGGGAAGAAGGTTTATTTAGTTTAGTTTAGTTTATTGAATTCAATGAGTACCTACACATTAAGAATATACTTCTTATAAATTAGTGTAAGTCTAAATTTTAAGGGGTTTGGGACAGAATTCCTCTATGGGATGCAGAATTAAGGGAAAAATCAAAAATATCTTGAACAGAGTTGGCTGAATGTAAAAATCTGGAGATTGGGTTGAAGTGTCCGTAGTAGGGAGGTGGAAAAAAGGGACGGAAGCAAGGCCGGAGAATCAATGATACCAGTGATAAGTTGGTGGACGAATACTATATCGGCTTATGACGACGTTGAGCAAGGGTATGTAGGTTGATCAATTGTGGCCGGTCTTCATACGGGGGTAAGATAATAAAGGGATAAGACCAAGGCACATTGCGCAAAGCAAAATGAAAAAATCTTCGTTGTACTGCTTCAATTCTATGTGAGTGAGTGATGAGGAAGGGTGACCAAATCTGACTAGCATAT
The DNA here is from genome assembly GCA_911387755.1 of Chrysotoxum bicinctum. NCBI lineage: Eukaryota > Metazoa > Arthropoda > Insecta > Diptera > Syrphidae > Chrysotoxum > Chrysotoxum bicinctum. The sequence goes on from OU426987.1 coordinate 35,820,453, forward strand.
TCAAGGATGGGTCTGACAAACGTGACGTATAAAGATCTAGTAACAAATGGATCGTTAAATTTCTTAGACCAACGCTTGATAAGGCCGAGAGAAGAATTAGCTTTCGCAAGTACATGATCAATATGAGAGCGAAAATTTAGCTCTTCATCACATATTACCCCAAGATCTGTAATTGAGGAAACAATAGGGACAGGTAGATAACGCAAATGATAGGTTCGAGGAATTGAAGGTAAACGTTTACGGGAGAAAGTCTTAAATTGACATTTTTTTATATTGAGTTCAAGAAAGTTTTTATTGCACCAAGCAAAAAACGTGTTTAGGTCATGTTGAAGAAGTGAAGAGTCTTGAGAAGATGGCGATTGTTTTGATTATTTTAATGTCGTCAGCATAGATGGATATATCAGTGAAGGAAATGATATTACTCACATCATTGATGGCAAGAATAAATAGGATTGGGCCGAGATGGCTGCCTTGAGGAATCCCTGAGGATGCGAATATTAGATCATACCGTTTCTAAAAACAACTCTATATGTACCGTTCACTAGGTGTGATTTAGTACACTCAATAAACCATGTTAGAAAAACAAGAGCTTTCAGTTTTATATAGATAATTTGGTGACGATCTTGTCAAAGGCTTTACTAAAATCAGTAGTTATAACATCAACTTCGAGACTTTTTTCTAAAGATAGTAGCGTTTTGGAGACAAATTGGATAAAGTAGGGTTTGGTATAAAACCATGTTGAAATTCAGATACCTACAATATATTTGGCTGAAAAATACAGTTTATCTGAAACAATTTTTTCAAAAACTTTAGGAATGACTGATAATTTGCAAATAGGTAAATAAATGAAACTTTCAACTCAACAATAAATAATCCAGAAGCAAGAGACTTGTTAAAAATTAACCAGTGTGATATTTTTTTATCATTATTGATTATATATTATTTTACGTCAAATGCGATAACTGCGAAAACTTTCAACTGAAAAAAATAATTGCGATAATGAACCATTCACAAAACACTTGAGCACTGTCAAAAATTTAAAAAATCGGCTTTTGTGTACTTGTAACGAACTATCAACTAAATTTTTTTCCAATAGGGATTTCTAAGCTTTGGGCCATATTGTTGAAGCTATATCCTTTAAATTGGCTGTCAAGTGTGCCAAATCAACACGAAGAGTTAAAGTGTTCATCAACTTGTGCAAATGATAAAATTGTTTTATGAAAGTGGGTTTTCGCGACGAGATGGAAAAATTTAAGTCTACCGGTTCAGGGAATTATTTACCAACATCCGTACGAAACGTAAGATCTGCCGAAAATATCATCGTTGTTAGTGAGATTGTGCAGGGGCTTATCGCAGACCACACCTTGGCGAATTTTGAGTCATGATTTTGGCATAAACTTCAACTGACCAAGGAGCTCAGAGTTAACGATCATATACAACAACGTGTCTTTGCTAACCTGGCTCTTGGGCAGTTGGAATTTAATCTCAAACTCGGGCACCATATCATATTAAGACACGAGGCAAATTTCTTGATGAATGGGCTCAATCAAAATTGTCGTATTTCTGAAGGACACAATCCACACGAGATCCACTAAATTGCAATGCATCTAGAGAAAGTCACTATGCATCGAGGGTAGGTCACTGTTTTGATGTTATTTTTTGGCTGGTGCTCTAATCGGTCAATACTTCTTTGAAAAAGGCATTAGCTAGGGTGCTCACCGTTGACGATGATGGTCATTGATAACCAATTTTTTGATTTGGTCTAAATTAAATGATAACATGTAATTTCGACAGTAGTTCCACTACGTGCTAAACAGTCCGTTCTAAAATAAAAATTCTTCAGAGCGATTTCTGAACATAGTTATCTCACGCGGAGGCGATGTTAAATGGCCACCGAGATGGTGCAATTTGACCCCGTTAGACTTCTTTTTATGCGGCTTTCTTAATTCATAATAAATAAATTGCCATTAAATAACAAACCACCACTGCCCTGAAAGTCAACATAGTCAAGTCTTTGGTCAAATTCAGCCTGATTTATGCCCCAGAGTTTTGGAAAATTGAAGTTTCGGATGTGCGACTCATACCGAAGTCGCGGCGGACGGTTTAATGGAAAACCCTTTATATTAATGATTTTTTTCAATGAGAACATTAATTATTTAGGTGGTAATGAAACAACTTTTTTTTTATTATTAGAGCTCTACTTAGTTGAAGTCCATTAGTATTTGACCCTGGCATTGGCTTTACATTCTGCAGATAGATGTCTTTGTGAAATACCTCCCTATTATATTTTTACTATTGTCAAATTTATACAACTTACAAGTTGTTATAATTTTTTCTACATTACGGTTTTTAACATCAATCCAAAGCCTATGACTCTGATCTGATCTCACGGCTGCCTAATTAATACTGATCTTATTTCTCCCGCGGCAATAAAAGTAAACGTAAAGTACTCATCATTTAACACCAATGTTCTGCCTGTTAGACCATATAAACCACTCATCAAATCAATTATTAAAACCCAGCTTAAGCATTAAAATCAGCCAACCAAAACTATGCATTATGTTGAACCATTTTCCATAACATCCCTTTTCACACGTGTCTTGCAACCGCAGGTGAAATTTTCAACACCAGTGATTACAAGTTAAATAAAAATCTTACCAGTAGAGCTCCTTATGCGAAGAAAAATGCACCTTATGGCGTGTGGCAGCAATGGTGGCGGCAGCGGGAGGCATATCTTTTTTTCAAGCTTAGCTAAGCATGACATATGGTCTCGAAGTGCAAGATTCTACAGCACATTATTATATGAGTTTTTTTTGTTTGTCTTCTTGCTCTCCAGAGTACTTTTAATTTAATTTTCCCTCAAAACCATATTGGGTTGTAACCACACACAGAGGTGATTGAGAGTAAAAAGTAATAACCAAAGTCAACGAAACTTCTTCGATGCGTCGCGGACACGTCGTCGGCTTCGGTTGGTGATGGCCCAATGACAAGTCTTCCATTGGCAGCCACCATACTGATGACAGACAAGAAGAAAGAATTAACTGACGACAAAGTATAGAAAAATCTACCTGTGGATAAGTTGATTACGACCATAACAACACCAGCATTATAGTTAGACCAAATGCTATGGTTCATTGCAGAGACATTGTTATAGACCACGGATGGAATTGCGTAAAATATGTAGTTCACAACTTTTGTCGTGGCTTCTTATTGCTGATGGCTATTTCATGAGAACATAAACAAATTAAAATGGTAGCCAATTAGTTGTTGTCGGCGGACCTGCACATAGTTCATATGTTTCTTGGAAATCAACAGTAGGTCATGTATTACGAGAGATTTTTAGAACAAGTAAAATTACGAAAATTTGTACGAAGCACTTCGACAAATTTGAAATATAAACAAAAAAATTGCGACTGAATTAAAAAATTTAGCACACAGAAGTATTCTTGGAGAAAAGTGTGAGTCCGTCTCCTGATAATATTAAGAAAATTTTCTTAACGAAATTTAGATCCGAATTACATATTTTTTTTTATTAAGTAGAAAAGATACACATTTGTGCGATTTGTACGATAAAACGCAACATTTCTGGTGACAACTACTGTTCGCATTCCTATCGAATATTCTCCTTAAGGGCTGAGGCTTATTGGCATAAGTTTAAGTAGCTCCAAAGAAAGAAGTCTGGGATGGTTAAAAAGGGCGATCTTGCTGGCCATGCCAAATCGCCAAAACGGGAAATTACGCTACCAAAAAATGCTTCCTTCACAATATCTATATTGGTTTGTGCTGTTTGCGGTTGCACCGTCTTGTATAAGCCACATGTTTACAATGCCTCGATCATCCAAATCCGGCAGTAAGAAGTCTTTTATCGTGGCCCTGTAGCATTCGTCTGTAACAGTGGCCGTATTGCCGATGGCGTCTTCAAAAAAATACAAGCCAATCACGCCTTCCTCGTGAACGCCGCACCACACAGTGACTTTGAGTGGATGTTATGGATTTTTGTGCATCACACGTGAGTTTTTTGTGCCTCAGAAACGAAGATATTGCTTATTGAAGTGACTACTTAAATGTAAAAGCGCCTCGTTGGTCATGATGATTTTTGACATAAAATCTTCCTCTTCGTTGTTGAGATTGAGGATGGCTTGACAGTAATTCACAGGCGACGGATGCACTGTTTTCACTTTATACGAGAACATCTGAAAGTCTTTCACTAAAGTTCTCCATAGGGTCGGCCTGGTGATATCCGTTGGCGGCCACGCCCTGCATGGTCTCCTTTGGTTCCAGTGTGTTCGGTTTGCGTATGACATGAAAGCCTATGGTAAGTTATACTTTCGATATCTCCGCTACTGCAGGTGGGGGTAATAGCGTGCTTGGTAGTTTAAGGCATGTTCGGGGCTCTGTGAACTCTGCTGGTGTTGCTGCGGATGCACAATCCATGCACTAACGTCTCTTGGACAGTATTCAAAGAAGAGCTTTTAAAATGATTGGTGACAATCACATCATTGACTCATTTACGTCGCTCGAACATCGTCTTAATGCTTCTTGCCTCACCCTTTTTTACCGTTATTTTAACGGACTATGCTCTAGTGAAATAGCCAGCTGTATTCCTCCCCTTAAACAATTCAACCGTAATACTCGCACTTCTAGGAATGCCCATCAGTTTACCCTTGGGCCCAACTTCGGCCGTACTGTGAAGCACAGGTTTTCGTTCTTCAGCCGTACTACGTGAATGTGGAATTCCTTGCCACGCTCTGTCTTTCCCAGTCATTGCAATGTTCAAGAATTCAAAACCAATATACACTGACACCTCCTTTCTAACCCTTCCCTTTTTTCTTAATTCTCACACTGTGTCTCTGGCACATTAAGGGTATACAAACCCCTTGAGTGTGTGCCGATTATAAAAAAAAAAAACAAAAAAAAATCAGATAGGGGAAAGATGGCCAACATAGTTTGGACCAGGTTTTCGGAAACGAAGAATATGTTCTTCGATTGAAATTTTTTAATAACTTTGTTCGCCTACCTTTGAAATGGTTTTGATACGATATTTTCTACCAACAAAATAAAGGCCCTCAAGCAACGTACCAGTGGGTAAAATATTTTTTTGTTAGCTTTGCCTGACTCCAGACCTCGAGGACCTTATTTTTGAACGATCTATGATTGATTGATCCTCTTGGGATATTGTCAATATTCCGATTGATAACTTTCTCGAAGTTCTTTGATTAATTAAAAATTCTGCTGAATTAAATCACACTGACAAGAGCATATATCAAAAAGTGTCTCAGATTGACACAAAAATGGTAGCAATTGCAATTTAAAATATTTAAGCTTATTTCATTTATTTATAGTTTATGAGTTGTTTTTTTTTATATTTTTAGTGATATTGAAGAATTTTTATCACAATAGACGAAGATGTATTCAATAAATCAACCACATTTTTAGCTACTTCTTTTGAGAGCTCTTAAGCACTAGGTTCGTTTTTTCTTTATATTCTTAAGTGCAAATACGATACTTAAATATTTTTTCATTATATCTTTAAACGTTGGCAAGCACCAATCTCTTGATGGTTCTAGCTTCCCAAAAATCAAATCATTTACTTTTTGCCTGGTGGTAGACATTTTTGAATTAAAGAAATTTGAATGAAATTTATCAATATACATTTATTTTATCAGTCATATATTGCGATATTTATATAATTATATTATTCAATCACAAACTTCTGAGTACGTAATTTTGATTAGAAAAAGTTAGTAAAATGTGCTAATTCTAAGTTCCTTATTTTTAGTCTCTGATTTTCAAGTCTTATCCTAAAATTATGAGAAATTTTAAGATATTTAATTTGAGCAGGTAGTATAGATTGGAAAAGTTGTAAGTCGACTCCCAACCATTACCTTCTGTGCAAAAATGAGGACGACTTAGACCTAAAAAATAATAGTGGAAAGCATTTGCTAGTATGTTGAGGAGAATTCACTGCAATGCTTCAATTCTAAGAAAAAAAGGGCGTAAGAGTCGAAAATCAAAAATTGAGTTTGAGGCATTATTTGAAGTCGTAAAAAAATATCTTATTTTTGTATGGAAATAAAAAAATCATATTCCCAACTGGAAATGACTCAAAATCACGAGTGGAAATTGACACATATTCATTTTCTGCTCTTTTCCTAAAATGGATCTGACATTTAGAAAGAAAACCGGGATCATATGCCAAAATTTTCTATCTTTATGCCCTTTTTTGTTTAGTGTCTTACGGTTTTAGTGGCGTATGCGACTTATGTGTTAAGTGTCTTTGGATTTTCGCATTGCTTATGCTACGCACCTTTTTTGATTCTATCTTTATTTTTGTCTTTTAAAAAAAGGTTAAAAACGTTTTCCAACATACTTACCAAAGAAGGAGCATCAGCATCTACATACAATGAAGTGTTTTCTCCAAAGAGAAGGGCGCAAATACTTTTTTTTTTCTAACAAATAACCAAAATAACTTAAAATCATGAACACCATAAAATACTATATCTACTTGGTGTGTTTAAAAGAAAAATGTTTTAGTTTTTTAATTTTCAAAAGCATTCAACTTGAAGATGAAAGTACCTGAAAACTTAATAAACTAAAATATGCCTAAGAAAACAAGAACGGCGTCAGAATAATAAAAATATTCATTCTGAACTTGCCTAGATCACCTCCCTTAACATGCATACTTAATGCATTACTTAATAACTACAATAAATTTTTAATTATTATTACTAATTAATACCTAAATAAGCCTTTCCTATTAATTTTATGATATTGCATTTTATAATTGATATTAATGCATTAAAAAATCAATTAGTCTTCTGGATTCATTTTTTAATTCTAAAATCTCGTACCAAATTCATTTCAATAAAAAAGCAGATTCCTCTCAACAAAAACAATAAAACTTAAAAATTATTTTAAATCCTCTTTAAGGAGTAACTCCTAGTATTTGTGTTGTAAGCAGATTATTATTTATTCATATATCCATAAAAACTAAATCATAAAGTGCTTGGTTTTTCAATTTGAAGTTAATAACGTGAAGTGCTTCCATTAAAACAAAAGAGCTGAGGCACGAACTTGAAAACAAAAAAATTATTTTCTGCATGGAATATAACTGAATTTTTTGATCTCGAATGACACAAAAATAGTAACAAAATTATGTGCAATTTAAAGCTTACCATCAAATAATAATACATAAAAATCGACAAGTAGGCATCACGTCGTGTCGGTCGGTCATCAGACATTGCAGCCAAATGGCCACTAGAGAACCCTCAAACAACTCAAGCACGTTTTTAACAATCTTGGCTACCGCTGTGCATCTCTTTTCATCACCTTTAAGCTGTCTCACTTTTTTTTTGTCTTTTACAGAGTTCAAATATTGAATTGAAGTAATTTTTTCGATTTGTTTTGATTCTATTCTTCAGTTTGTTTGATTTGATTTTTCATTCCATTGGTAATGATACAAAAAAAAAAAAATACAAAAAAAGATAAATAAAATATGGAGTCTGAGAGAGCCGGAGGTTAATAGTATTGGTGAGAATCTCTCCAATATCAGAACTAACACAAATATGCTCACTCAGTCTCTCTTTATTTATTACATGTGTTTGTGTTTGTTGCTTTGATTTTCATCCCTAGAGAGGGTTACCATACTTTCTTGTTGATGTTTTTCTTTTCTAAAGCATAGCAAGGAAAAGAAAATGTTTTTTTCTTCGATGATCGCTGCCTTCGTCATCGACCCACGGAGAAATCCCTGCGTATGCCAAATATCAAATACAGAGTCTCTAATGCTCTCTTTGAGCTTGAAATTTCTAAGATGTGTTTGGCAAATACCAACATACTCTTGGGAGAATGGAATAGGTTATTCAATCGGAGCAGGCTTCTTTGAATGTATTGCATCTCTGGGAAATTTGAAAAAAGATCGCTTTTGTGAATTTTGAAACTCGATAAAATACGTTTGTTATCAACATCTTCGGAGCTTGATAAAGTTATAACTACAATAAATTGTGACAGATAAAAATGAGTTTAAGACAGAAAAATATTTCGATCTCCCTAAAAAACACGATCAAATTGAATGTATTAATGTTTCTCTTCGGGTTTTGTTTGTTCTTGAATTTGATTATTTTCTTTGCTTTGGCTTCTTTCTTCTACTTATGAGTATTTTTGTGTTTTTTTTTGTCTCTTATTTTTGTCTGTCCCTCATGTGTGTGAAGAGTTTTTCTTTTTCATTGCTGCTGTGTTATTCCAAAGGATTTCGTTTTATTGGAACATTCCGCGTGCAAAATGTGAATGCAGTACGAAAAGTCTTTTTCTTTTTTTTTTTTTCTTTTTGGCTTTCGAAGGATGTTGTTTGGGAAAGATTCAAAATTAAAAAAAAAAGAGTAAAATCTTTTGAAAATTATTAATTTTTGTGTGTTATGAAATGAAGAGGTGTGCTAAGGCACAAAAACATACAACTGAGGGATTCAGAGAACGCATGCCGGTTGCTGGAACCCTTTTGATAAATACACTTTTAATGAGTTTTTGTTGTTGTTGTTCTGGTTATGTTGTTGTTGTTATTACACTGGAATTGCTGGCCATTTTAAACAAGCTGATGTGAATTTTTAATTCTTCTTGCTGTTGAATTTTCAAAGGCCTTATATTTCTTGTGTAAAAGAATAAATATTTAATGAGTATAACTTAGTTATTTGCTTGAAACATTTTTATTTTATGGAATGAAAAAAAAAATTAAAAAAAGTATTTTAAAGTTATACATACAAACTTATGGTTGGTTAAAGGGTGTTAAAAAAAATCGGTTAGTAGCAGTTGGAAATGGGCTTATATTTTATAATTGACTTTTAAGTTCTAAATTGATTTATGATTTAAAGAAATGTCTTTTGTTTCGCTCGCTTGCCGAAATGAGTTTTTAGTCTTGAGATTAGTATTTTTTGTCTTGAAATTTTATTTTTTCTTAACAATAAAAATTAAAACAAAAATATGACTACAAATGTAATGAAACTTCAACAAATTGCACTTGCAGCTCATTTACCTACTAGGTATATTTACGTTGCAAGATAGCAGCAGTTACACTGTCATTTACACTGTCGTTCTTGAGGAATTAAATAATTCAATGGGAGAGGTAAATTTTCGCACTCGTACAATTGTACGAGTTCTTCAAGATCTTTATATAAGAAAATCAACTGGTCCTGATAGAATACCCATCACTATTATTCTGAGGAGGTGTTCTTCGTCGCTAGCAAACCCATTGCGTAAGCTTTTCCATCCATTGTGTTCCCCAGGGCTCCGTTTTATCTCCGACTCTATTCCTCATTTTTGTAAGTGATCTCTTGTCTGAAACTTCTAATCCACTATATTGTTTTGCGGAGGACTATATCTTTAGCTTTTAATACTCATTCTAAAATTCACGTCCATCTCCTTCGGAAGTGAAATTTAGACGGGTGCGTATGATAAGCTCATTAAACTCCAAACTTTACAGCATTATTAAATAGGAAATCGTGAGAAGTTTAATACTTCGAAAACTCAATGCTGCCTATTGTCATTGAAGCAAGATTTACACGTTATGTCATTGTCCTTGAAAGACCCTTGCATTGCAGAAATGTCTCAATACTTGGTATATGTGTCAAACAATATCTTCATTAGAGTGACTACATTATCAAGACCGCCAACAACGGTTTAAGAAATTTGTCATTCAGTCTGACCTGACTACAATTTATGCACCCAAACTTTGAGTACAACTCAGGTTCAGCCCAAATTTCTCTTCTAATGCATAGAATCCAGAACAGAGCGTGAAAACTAATAGGATACAAAACTATCAAGGCATCATTCTCATCTCATGAACACCGTGTGAATGTTTCATGTTTTTCTTATAGCTTGTTTCACAAGCAAGCAATACTACTACTCTTGCCAGCAAACATTGCAAAGATTTATCTTGGTTACTTTTCAGGTTATTTCTCGAGCATTCTCAGAAGTTTGAAATTAATCCGTTGGTTGTGTCAAATACATAACGTGTGTTGGCAAGAAGAATGTTGATATGTTTGTCGTCCAGCTCTTTTTCCTTCTTTAGTGAGCGGATTCCACTGCATTGCATACACCGCAATACAGTTGTCGCCTTTTTGAAGCGTGTGTCCGATCCACTGCCACTTTCGACGTCGTATAATAGAGTCAATAGGTTCCTGACCCGTTTTCCTGAGGAGCTCTTCGTTTGATATACGAGTACGATTAGGCCAGAAAATCCTAAGGATGTTTCGTAGACATCTATTAATGAACGTTTGCAGCTTCTCAGTGACACCTATTGTTACTTTCCAAGTGCGGCAACACGGATTCGACGTTGGATCAAAACAGCCGTAGCTTGGTTCTTAAGCTTAGAGAGGTATTCCTCGATAATTTCAAAGCATACAGAAAGCAGCCTTTGCCTTCCCGATTCGACTGCTGTTCGGTGCCACTTTCGGTACAAATGATACTTCCAAGGTATTGGAAGCTCTGTACTTTCTCGACCGGTTGTTGAGAAATATTTATGAGAGAAGATGACTGGGTTCCTAGGCTGATCATCTTTGTTTTGCCGGAGTTGATTTTCAGCCCCACGATTTCTGCTTCTCTCTCCACCCCTGTTGTCATTTGGTAGAGATCCATGATCCTATGAGAGAGTAAGCATACGTCGTCCACATATTCAATATGTTTCAGGTGAGACGTCAGAGTCCATCGAATTCCTCCGTTTCCCGTCAAGGCCGCTCGCAGGACATAGCTTATCACCAACAGAAACAATGTTGTTGACAGAATGCAGCCCTGTCTGGCTCCACTTTGAACTTCAAACTCTTCTGACAGCCTCCCTTCGTGCAAAACGTGACATTTGGATCCATCATAAGTTGCCTTAATAATAGCTATTAATTTATCCGGAATACCCCTCCTGCGTTAAGTAAGCCAAATAAATTTTCTATAGACGCTATCCAAAGCCTTCTCAAAGTCAATGAATAGCGGGTGAAGTGGTGATCGATATTCGATGCACTGCTCAATTATGATCCTTAAAGTATTGATATGATCATGATCAATGCTTGTTCGGCATAGAGTGTTGTTCTAGATGCTCCCTGATGCATTCCAGTACTATTTTCGCTAATATTTTGGCAACGGTAGGCAGGACGCGAATACCCCTCCAGTTTTCGCACTGTGTTAGGTCTCCTTTTTTAGGGAGCTTGACTATCATTCCCTTATTCCACTCATTCGGAAATTCTTCGGAGACCGAAGCTTTCTTTATGAGTGGATGCAGGAGTTCGCTCGATGTCGTTGGCATCGCTTGTAAAATCTCTGCAGTAATGCCATCAAGTCCTACTGCTTTATTGATCTTCAGTGCTTTGATTGCGTTGCAGATCTCATCTCTACTGGGGGTGCAGTGCGCATTCGGGAATTTGTTGTTCCTGTCAGCTCAGCAGATATCAGTTGTGCATTGCTGTCGGTAACTCGGTTTAATACCGACGCAAAATGGTTCTCTTTCACCTTCTCAGCTGATCCTCATCCGAACAAAGTAGCGAGCCGTCTGAGTTTTTTAAGAAGTGTTGTTTGGAACTGCGAGCACCAACCAGTTCCTTTGTAATGCTGTAGACGGTGCTACTTTGTCACATCTGTTAGCAGCATCTTCTGCTTGTTGGGCCAAAGCGTTGATGTGATTACGCTTGTCACGTCTTACACTGCGGTGAACCTCTATCTTTTTCATGCGGTACAGGAGATTCTAAAGGGTGGTTAAATTTAAAGGGCCGATGTTGATTTTAAATAAAACACAAATTATTTAGGAAATTATTGTCATTTCTTTTTATTATGATAATATGGTATATGTATGGAACAAAATATCGGCCAAATGGCCGCTGCGACCTCGGCGACACACCTCCATCCGATGGTCCAAATTTTCGATGACGCTGAGGCATAATTGAGGTTCTATGCCGTTAATGTGCCGAATTATCTAATCCTTTAGCTCTTGAATTGTTGCTGGCTTATCGACGTATACCTTTTCTTTCAAATAACTTAAAAGAAATAAATCCAACGGTATCAAATTACATGATCTTGGCGGCCAATTGACATCGCCACCACGTGAGATAACACGGCCATTGAATTTGTCGCGCAAAAGAGCCATTGTTTCGTTAGCTGTGTGGCAAGTGGCACCGTCCCGTTGAAACCACATATCGTCCACATCCATATCTTCTAATTCGGGCCATAAAAAGTTCGTTATCATCTCACGATAGCGAACACCATTCACAGTAACTGCCTGACCGGCCTCATTTTGGAAAAAATACGGCCCGATGATGCCGCCAGCCAATAAACCGCACCAAACAGTCACTCTTTGTGGGTGCATTTGTTTTTCGACAGTCACTCTTGGATTATCATTCGCCCAAATGCGGCAATTCTGCTAATTGACGGATCCACTGAGGTGAAAATGTGCCTCATCACTGAAGATGATTTTTTTCGAAAATTGATCATCCACTGTTGCCATTTCTTGCCACCATTCTGACCATTGACGACGCTTGAAATGGTGAAGAGGCTTTAGTTCTTGAGTCAATTGCACCTTGTAACCATGTTAATGTAAGTCTTTATGCATAATGTTCATCAACGACGAGCGTGAGAGGTGCAATTGTTGGGCACGACGACGAGTTGAGGTGGACGGCTCTTCAGCCACACTATCGCGAACAGCAGCAATATTTTCTGCAGTACGAGCTGTACGAGCATGCACTGGTGTTTTCACATCTCCTACAGACCCGGTTTGCTCAAATTTTTCCGATTGAACGCACATTTGGACGATTAAATTGACCGAAAAAATCACAAAGTGCACGATATGCATTTCGATTTGAACGCCCATTTTCATACGAGTAATAAGCCTGAATAACTTTAACGCGTTGCTCGATTGTGTATGGAAAGCCATGGTTCAAATTGAGTTAGTCTGAAATTGAGAAATGTACCAATTGAAATGCAGAAAAAAACTTGACGTTTAAGTGTGGTTCACATTCAACATCGGCCCTTAAAATTTAACCACCCTTTATAACACTTTGGATATATACCAAATCTATGGAGAAGAGCTTAGGTACTTTTAATCCAAAAAATTGGAAAAAAGGATACTAAACATCCAAAGTCATTTAGAACAATAAGTTTTACATCTTTTTTACTGAAGACTCTGGAGAAGATAAATAATAACTTCACAAGATCTAAAGAAACCGCCCTTTTTGAAACAAATTCTGCCATCGTGAAACCTTTTAGATAAACTGGCGAAGTAATCGACAGCCAGAAAGAGGTAAAATATTGAGGAATAACCTAAGGTGGATGTACACCATATGATGGTTAGACCTATCATTTCCTATGGTGTAATTGTGTTGCACAACCGAACTATCAACAACTAGGAAATCACTAGAAAAAGTTCAAAAGCTTGCATGCTTATACAATGCTGGTGCAATGAGAACTTACCCGACGTCAGAAATGAAGGTTATCCTTCAACTTAACCCAATACTTGTGGAAAAAGGAAGTGTAAGAAAGCGATCCTAAGATCCGACAGAGAAGGTACTATGAGCGGTAAATGTATACGACTTAGAGAAATAGACACAATATCAAAGCCTTCAGCATTGAGTTTACTAGACATTCCTCGAGATTACATCATTAAAAAGAATAACTTCGAGAAAAAATTTAGAACGGATGCAAAATACAAATGCCAAATTTGATACAGATGGTTCGAGAACATCTCAAGGGGGACAGGTGCACTAACCAAACTTCCTTTGTCTATTTGGTAGTCCATACGCAAAATCCAAATGGAATTGAGATAGGATAAAGTTCCAAAATAATTTAATCATGTCGCACAGCCAAGCAGAGGTCAAAGCGTTAAATTCCTATGCTATTAGTTCAATCTGGTATGGGAATCTGTGGCCAGGATAAACGACCTCGGCAGGTATAATAATGTCACACTTTAGTGGGTACAGGAATTAGTAAGAATTATTGGAAATGAAGAGGCATACTCTCTACCTAAAATAGGAGCAATGACACCCCTCACGGACCCTGAGCCCTATTAAGGAATAGGAAAACGGAAGATAAGTCCCTTTGATCTAACTTTCCTTTTCACAGAGTTATCAAAGGTGAGGCTGGTCAAAGTGCTTATTGGGAGCTAAAATCAAGAACGTTTTACATACTGTATCTGAATAAGCAGGAACAACCTCAGAATAATTATGGGTTTCCTCCCATGTAATTGCAAACTGAGAAGGCACCTCAGTGACAAGCGTAACCTGCAGATTCTGTAAAGCTCACGAGAAAACGCCTGACCACATATGTTATGCACTCTTCATATTTGGGACGTCAACAAAAAGAAGAGAGTAAGCTAAAATCTTTGAAAATTCTCCTTCTACGTACTTGAGGTTCTCAAGGGAGCAAGAAAAAAGAACTGTAGTATGAGCGTTCTTACTCAGTTCTAGACGAGGGTACAATAAGGGTATAATAGAACTAGAGGTCGCAGTGCATTTATACCCCAAAAATTATTATTTTATTCATCCATAAGTAAAAACAGTGCCCCTTGGCATCAGAAATGTCGTTTCATTAAGACCGGCGGTATGGAATTTTGGAACCCAATACCCCATAAAACCCGCAGACCAAGCTATCCCCAAAGCTATTAACCGCACAAACCCGGGGCGCAGTGAGGCCAAGCTCTCGGAGACGATGCCATAAAAAAATCCAAGCAGCTCCCCCACAAACGGAGCTTGGCCTCGCTGCGCCCCGGATTTGTGGAGTTAACAGCCTTGGGGAGAGCTGCTTGTATTTTGTTTTTTGTTGAGAAGTATAGTTAATTTTTTTTTTTGTTTATATTCTTAAGTCTGGAATTCCATACTTGTTAAGGTTGCAGATACGGAAGTGTCCAGACCTTCCATAGTGGAAACGACACCCATGCTTGGCATAATGGTTATTGCACTACCATGTAGAAGATCTTGGGTTCGATTTGCAGCCGCTGCAAAGTTTTTCAGGGGTGTACTGCCTCTTGCGAGATATTGACAAATACTCTAAGAGTATCTCTTTTCATGAAAAGTGCTGCATATTAGCCGTCCGGCAGAAAATTATAGGTCCCCTCCATTCCTGGTTGAGAGTTGTAAGTCACTATGTCCTGATTCCCTTCGAGCTGTTGCACCGCCAAATTTATTTATTTCTTTTTCTAAGTAAAAGTACAATTAATTATGGCTTCCAAAAATAAACATAATAAACTTAAAAAAATCATAAAACACTAGGTATGTTGGTAGATTTTGGAAAATATGATGTAAATTGTTCAATTTGTCCAATTTTCTTTTCAAACATGAAGTCATTAACAAATCAGACAAAATACCATTACACTATCGTATGAATAGTAATTTTATGTGCCTAATTAAAAATTAATAGCCGTTTTTTATATGTACATAATTCTGCTTATCGAATTATAAGCTGCCATTAAACAGTAGCCTCACAAGACTGTAAGTCTAATGTTTATTCATGATCTTTCATGCTTTCATCCAACTATTCTACATCGATAGGTAGGTATCTACTAAAAGCCACACATTCCCATCTAAATCACATTAAAACTTTTAAGAAATGAAAATGACTCATAAAAAAAAATACATCAATTAATCTCTTCATTTCATTAACGAAACAAAAAGGAATCCATTTTGCTTTATGTAAAAATTTGCACTTCCATAAGACATTTTGTCAGTTTAACAGCTAAAAAAGTGTCTGACATGGGAAAAACGAAGAAACAAAAACAAAATCCATCAAGGATACCCAAATTCCTTGAATCGAATTTAGTCAAACATAATTCCTTTGTTGATTCCTGGAATCTTCCAACCACCACCACCGCACAGGTAGAAGATACCTACCCTTTCTGTCTATGTTTTTTTGGTTCTCTACCACTAAAAAACACAACATCGGTTGTCGTTTTAGATTCCATTCCTATAACGAAATTCCAATTTTTGTTGTTGTTGTTGTTGTTGTTGGTTTTTTCCATTTTGAAAATCCTGTTTTTTGACCTAAAGAAATATTCGAAAAACGAACGAGGAGATAAAATAGCGATGGATTAGAAAAAAAAAATACCTGAGTACGTCGACGACGACGGACGGACGGACGAACGATCAGGTCCGAAGACCAACACGGCAACCAACAACAACAACGACGACCAACGACGGTGATGACGATGGAGAAAAGAACACAGGTAGCACGGTTGGAGCATAATTTTAACTTGAATTTTCACCTGTATGTGAGGTTATCTTGATCCTATTCCATCTCTGTCATTTCAATCTTTTCATCTCTTTCGTTTTAGTTAGAATTTTCACTCTTTGGATTGAAGTTTCGTTCGATGCAACAGAAATCCTCGTCAGCATGGCATACACACATCCTAAACTCGTTTTTCCCTTTCGTTGTCATAAATGTATCTGAAGTTGTTGTTGTTTTTTGTGTATTTGTATTTGAAATATATCAATAAAATGTTTTGCGCTTCCTTAGAAATTGTCCGACTTCATAGAAATGAATAAGGATATTCGAATGAAATAGCGGAGCCAGTCTGTGGCGGTCTTCTTTCTCAAATTCGAATTTAACTAGCCCGTGCGCATGTTCGGCATATGGGCTATAAAGTGTTGGCCATTACAACCAAATTTTCTTGTTTGGCTTGCACACACAAACAATCTACATACCTATATAGTATCTCTGCGTGATGTGCACGTTTCGTCTTTCTTTGCTATTACTTTCTTTTTTTTTGTGGTTTGCTTGTGATATGTCTTCTTGAGCAAGTTCAATACCTAGTTGCTCACGCGCTAAAGAAGTTAGATGAAGAAAAACGAAAATTGTCTACATATATGTGTTTTTATCCTTTTATTTCTTAAACTACAAACACGTATAGAATAAGAAAAGAGGAAGATTTCCTGGAAGTCTCTCGGGAAGAATATAATTTGTTTTGTATTTTTTATATTTTTTTTTTACAAACCTTGGACAATTTTAGAAACAAACTGGATGAATAAAAACAATCTTATACCAAATTCATAGAACAGGGAAAAGGTATAACAACCATTTGGCCAAATGAATGATATCTAAATATTGAAGTTCGACGTAAAATGTTTGGTTCTACTTTACATATTTTGAAAACTTTAAGTAGAACCTACAAGCTTTATTAACAAAAACTGTTTTTTGTTTTTGTTAGGGGTACTGCCTCTTGCGAAGCAGTGTAAAATTCTCCAATCGTATCTCTTGTCATGAAATGTGTTTCCCATCTTAGCGGTTCAAACTCGGCAATACGAACATAGAATTCCTCGAGAGTTGTAAGTTACTATCGGTTCAGGTTCTCTTTTTGAGATGTTGCATTTCTGCTATATTTATTTTTTGAACAGCTTAAGGGAAACAGATGCGAACCCACGTCTTCGTCGCCTTATTGGTCTTGAACGAAAACATGAATTTTTCATAATTGTTCAACATCGCCGGGCCATCGAGGTACTATATGGTAAGCTGTAAGATCGTAAATAAAATTGACGAAAAAAGTAGTTGCCACAAATCTGTCCTGTCTACTTGAACGTTCAGCTAGAGCATAAGCGAATGGGTCGATTTTCCTTAAACTTGGAGCCATATTTTTTTTCCTGAGACATTTGACTGAAGAGTTTTTAGAAAAATAGTTTTTATCTACCAAATAACCTCTAAGAAAAGATTAAGGAAAAAATTCTCTCTTCTCTACAGCTTGATCCGACAAATAAGCTTAGAGCTAAATATTGGCTAGAGCCAATCAATCAATTTTAGACGATAACGCAACCAATCTCCTCCCAATTTCTACCTTCCTTATTAATATTCCATATCCACTGCTGAGGCGATTCGCGACCTTGGTGTTTTATGCGATAAAGAGCTTGACTTCCTCACGCATACTGACAATGTTATTCTTAAATCCAATTCAGCACTAATCCTTGAAAACCGATGGTCGAAAGAATTCTTTGACCCCTACATGATCCGATTCCTTACATAACCTTTGTTCGCACCCTTCGTGAATGTGGCTGTGAATTGCATTTCAATTGGATATTCCAAGTCTTCAGGAGTCTTGGCCTACGCAATAGTTTATGAGTTAGTTGTTTTTGAACAATGATAAAATATACATAGATATGTATATAGTTATCCTAATTTTGTGTCCTAAAGAAAATAGAAAAACGGAATAATTTTAGAGTTTTTCTAAAACAAAAACAGAACTCTAGATTTTCTGAACATAAGCATTCTTTTTATATTATGTCCTAAGCGTTCATCAAAATTGGTTTGGGGCTTCAAATTCAGCAAAAACTGAGTATGATATTAATCTTGATGGTAATCATATTGCCATTTTAAAAATCATGCCTTTTTACACAAATTCAGCTTTTTTTCTATTTAATTTTACAA
Organism: Chrysotoxum bicinctum; assembly: GCA_911387755.1. Classification (NCBI taxonomy): domain Eukaryota; kingdom Metazoa; phylum Arthropoda; class Insecta; order Diptera; family Syrphidae; genus Chrysotoxum; species Chrysotoxum bicinctum. Next base: position 35,838,816 of record OU426987.1, read on the forward strand.
GATTGAGCTATTTTAAATTCAGTTTTTCAAAAAATTTCCCATTAATAGTTTAGTAAAATAAAATTTTGATTATTCTGCATTTTTCTTTTGGTGTAATATTTTCCACGAAATTAATAAAATAAATATTAAATTTGTTTGTCGAAAATAGTAAGTAATTTTAAATTTCAATTACAAAAATAGTTGTTAGGAATTAAAATATTCCTTGTGGATAACTTTTTTGGGCACTTAAGTCAGTATCTTTATAAAGAAGGTTAAGTTTATCAATTGAAAGAGCTCTGACAGACTAAAAAAGATCTTTTAGGACTCTTTTTCGTATTTTACTTTATCCTCTAGTTAATATTGATCTAAAGTTTTAAAAATTACACGTTGTTTTTTTCTCTTCCTGAAGAAAATACCATCATATTTTTAAAATTTCCAAATTTAAATTAAGGATTTTGTTTTCAAGTTCGCATATCAGCTCTTTTGTTTAATTTGTATTATATTTGTTTTTTTTTTTTAATATCAATAAGAGTTTGTTTAATGCGTGTTCAGTGTTTTTTATTGAAAAATTAAATTGAATATTAATTCCAACTGTTATCAATTCTATTGGTTACTACGAGTATTTCTGTATTTTTGTTTGAGATATTTTGAAAGGTAGGATAACAGGCAATTGTGAACTTTATATTTAACATTCATGCAAATGGGGCTTATACAAAATTAAATGTGCAGTAATAAACAAATTGTGATTCATTAAAATTATGAATAGAATCGTCATTTCTTCTTATAATATATACCAGATTTTGACCAGTAAAAACTACGATTCAGAAGTTAAAATGATACTAGGAATTTTATCTTATGATGTTCTCATAGGAATATTATTTGCTTTCATTTAGTTTTTATGAGAATTTAAAATTTTATTGGGGAACATATTTTCTTATTGCCACTTTTATTATACCTTATGGGGAGTAAGACTTTAATTTTTCAACCATCAATTGCATCTAAGGTATCCACCATATTGATTTAAAGATAAACGCCGGTTTTCGCTGTTTCTTAAACAAAAATACATTTAAAAGCCATAAATCAGCAAATTAGTAATAATGAAGACTGAAATTAATATATTTTGGGAGGGAATAGCAAAGTATGTTAGAGGAATTTTCAAAATAAGTGTCTTTTTGCTATGAGGGATTTTGAAAAAAAACACACATATTTAAGTTACGTTTTTGGTAATTTTAAACTTTTTATCATTTTTTGGAATGTGCTAAATAATATGAGACTTTAAGATATGAAAACCATTTTAAATGCAAGTTTTCAAGTGAAAAATCTTAATGCACATTCGTCGTACAGTTGAGGGCAAGCAAGTCATAATAAATAGTTTTTAGTTAAATGCTTATAAATTTAGAGTTTTGATTTAGGTTTTCAATAGATGATGAATAAATTAATAATTAATGTATCTTATGTAATTGTAAAAATCTTCATAAGACAAATTGAAACTTATATTCCAGCTAATTTTCTATAGGAATTAGTTTAGTTAATAAATTTTTTGCCATTCTTTGAGTAGTATAGTAGATAGCTTAAATCTAAATATTTGACCATCAAGCCCATGTATGGTTGCCCCTATCTTTTCATTGGAGATTAAGTGATTTTTTTTATGACCCAATTAATGCTAATTATTTTTAACAAGAAATTTGAATTTAAAATGTTAAAAATCTAATTTTTTTTATACCAAAAAACCAAATATATCGCTTAGTACTATGAGAAAAATTGTTATTTATTATTGGTCGTTCAAAATGCAAGATTGTTTTTCTTATTAACATTAGTTAAGACTGTTTGTTTGATAAAATTTGAAAAAAAATTTCGATTAAAAGATGACATTTATGAAAAATTAACATACACTTAAACTCCGCAATGCTCTACTCCATTCTAAATAAATAAAAATAAATACTGGTGTACCATAGGGCTCTGTCTTATGGCCCACTCTTTTTCTTATTTTTACTAATGATTTTTAAGCTAAAACTCTCAATCAACTGCATTGTTTTAGTGATAACAGCACTCTTAGCTTAATATATTTGTTTCGAGATTCACACTTTCATCGATTGTGGAACTTCAACGTCTACATAGGTTAGGTCACTAAATTCTGATCTTTACTGCATTGTTCAATGGAGAGTCGTTTACCTCGTATGAATTTAATGACTTAAAATCCCAATCTACGAGTGACAGTTGCATTAAAGAAGCCCCAAAGATTTCAGTCTTCGGAATGTGTTTCTTTGATGGTTTGCTATCACATGACTATATACTTGATTGAAATCACTAAAATTGCAAGATCTTTGCATTCCCTTGTTCGTTGCATGATAGATATTTCCATCTAACTACAATATACAAATCATATATCCGCCCTTAATTCGTGTACAATTCTAACATCTGGGCTGGAGTTTTATAAACTTCCTTACATCTTCTTTATCCTATCGAAAAGAAACCGTTAAAATAAGTATGTAACAAACATATCACTCTCAGATATCGGGCCTATTCTTTTTTAATCCCTTTTTTTTACAAAAAATGTTTTTGTGAAGTATCCAGTTGCATTAGTGAAAGAATTTTTATGCCGCACACTTCAAACCGGGAATGCCCATCAGTTTACCCTTGAGCCCAATTTCAGAAACAACTATTAAATATGGAGATTTGTTCTTTAGCCGCACTACACGTATGTGAAATAGCCCTTGCCAAATAAAAAAAAAACAAACTTACATTTGAGATCACACAGATCTGTAAATCTAAATATTTAAAAATTGAGGGCAACACAGTTTTTAAAATTCTATTTATAATCTTTGCCCCTAAGAAAAATTTGGGTCCTGATGAAAACTGGGAAGAAAGTTCTTTAGGGGGTTATACAATATATTTAAACAGTTGGAAATGTTTGCGATGTACCCCATATCGCTTACAGGTTAACTTTATTATTGAATATCGATTTATCTTGGAAAATAAGTTAAAAAAAATATTCCCTCTACTTTTAAATGTCGGTTTAAAATAAATATTTTATACAGTTAAGTACAGAGATTCTTTCTTCTGTCGTACGAAACGAATGTGGGATTCCTTAACCGACTCTGTTTTTCCTCCCAATTTCAATGTCTAGACATTTAAAACGAATGTACATACATCGGTTTCTCCTACTCAATCTTTCCACTGTTTTCTAAATGCTCGCACTGTGTTAAACCAACATTTAAAGGGTAGTCATAATCCCTTGAGTGTACGTTAATTATAAAAAAAAATATTTATACTTACATTTAATTATATATTTTCTTAAATTTATCTATATGTAAATGCCAAGTATAGTTCTTCTTTTTGCAAATTGATTATAATTTAATTTTCGCATTAATTCTTTCTCGTGTTTGTGGCCCAAAGACATATATTTTTGATGAGTAACCGGATCTGTCACTTTGAGTGGGTTGTGATAAATTTTTAAGTTAACGCTGTTTTAATGGTTTCTAAGCATTAAAATTTCCATATTATAATTAATCATTATGTTTATTAAAATTATTTACTTAATTATATTCAAATGAAGAAGAAATAAATGTGTAAATAATTTGCCATAAATTATTTAATTTTGAATAAGTATTTAAGACTTAAAGAATTCAAAAATAAAAAAAAAATAAATTGAAAAGCACACACAAAATCATATGAATTAATATAATTATGATGAATATATTTCATGAGTTGAGGAAGGAATATTCTTGATACAAGATATAGGTACATAAAAATACAAATATTTTCAACCACATGGATTGGTCGATTATTTAAGTTTAGAGATGGAAGAAAAAGAATCATATTGAAATAGATATAACAATAAATTATTTTATTTTTTAAAGGTATATTAGGTCTTTCCTTTGCAAGCCATTGAAACCCATTTTCCAGAAATCCAACACGCTACAAGTTTTGAGCAATCCCTTTCAGCTACCTGAACATTCATTATTAACACAAAGCTCTACCCGGAAGTTACTTAACCTTTTCTTTCTATTATTAATCCGAAATACCCAATACAACTTAATCTAAGATAAGCCTATAAATCTTTTCTATTATGTAGACAAATAAACATAACGCTATTTAACAAGGAATAACTTCGAACATAGATCAATGTCATACCCCCATACGGCACCATACTGTTGGGTATATCAATTTACTAATTCTTTTTAAAATTAAAAAAACCTAAAGATTTTTTTTTTTCGGGGGATATAAATCATGTGATCCTAATTTATCGTAATTTATGGTGTGATATTCTTTCTCAGCCTTAAAATGCAAATTAAAATATTTTGTTTTGTTTGTTTGCCTTTTTCACTGGTGTTGGGTGCTTTTTTTTCTTAAGGAGATTCATTCTAAGTGGAGTAACAAATCACAATTTTTGGGATTTTTTATTTAACTTGTTTGATATTTTTTGGTATGGTGTTCAAGAGGTGAGGTGGTGTACGTATTTTAAATTTCATTTTGACAATCATTTATTAATATCTCAACTTTATTTATTAACTATAACTATAATTAGCTATAACGATGTGACATTCTAATTTGCCTCATAGGTTGTTATTTTGAACTGATTAAGATATCATTTTAATATCACCAAGCAGCATAGGTAATTAATTTTGAATTTTTGTGGCTCAAAAAAGTATCAAAACCTGTTGATTTATACTTGCTTTATCTCACTTCTTAATATTCAAATCTCGCATTGACAAATAGCCAACACAAAGTGCCAAAAAATGATATTTTCGAGTGATGCTTAATTATAATTATGGGATTTTTTATTTTATAAAGTTGGCAAATAAAAAGTTTTAGTTTTGGTTACATTTAAATATGTTTTTTTTAAACATTTAAGTGTTGATTGTAAAGGTTTTTGGATCAGTTTATTTGAAATGTGTTAAAGTGAAATTTCGAGACTAAGAACAATATGAATATTATTATTTTATTTTTTTTTTATTTTGTATGATGTTAGTAAGGAAATTTAATATTTTTAAGATAGCGTGATTAGTTTGGTTTTTGAAACTCCTTATTCTCATGATTAAATCATATATCTTAAAAAAAAAACAGGTTCATGTTCCTGATTTTGTCGTGAAAGCATTTGGATTTTTTCATCCAAAAAAGCCGAAAAAAATCAGATTCTTTTAACAAAAAATTGAAAATTTCTCCATGTAGAAAACCTCACCTTTTCGCTTGTTGTTCGGAGTTCGGCAAACACGCCGACATGTTTTTCATGCCCGAAATTGCAGGGAGGATATGACCCACGCGGTCTTTTGGGATGACTACTGTTTCAGCTATCCAGCGCGCATTTAATCGGGGCGCTCTGCTAATAACTGCCAATACGAGATCGTAGATTTTTGACACGTTATCCTCCGTGGTAGCCATTTTCGGGGTATCTGGGCGGGTGCGTTGAAACTCGTTATATTGCACTTCTTCCATTTTTCTAAAATTCGCGAGCAAGCTGGCTTTCACACGTTGTCAAAACAAAACTACGAGTCCGATTCGGCTGAAATTTTGACAGTAGCCATTTAAGAGAATGTACTAGACGATAGTAAATCCCTGTTGCGATACTGGCATCATCGGGAGCTGAGGCTAAGTACTTATCGGACTGGCCTCGTATATATAGAAGAATACAATACAGTACTACCCCTAGTCCTATTGCTATATAGTGCATTCGACTTTCATGCATACTGCCTTGGATTTAATTCTCAGCCGCTGCAAAAATGTCTTTCAGGGATGAACTGTACTTGCGTGAAAATCATAATTTCTCCAAGAACAGTTTGGACTTGGCGGAAAGTTGTGGGTGCCCTCCATAGTTGAATAGTTGAGAGTTGTGATTCACTTGGTCCTGGTTCTATACGAGTTGTTATTCCATCAAATGTATTTTTCAAATTATTTATTCTGAATGAAAAAAAACTATAAAAATTCAAGTTTTATAGGAACGATAATAGGTTTTGCTTAGAGCATTAAGATCTATTGAACCTTTTGGAAACCATCCAAAATAGTTTTGGAAATGACCTGCCTGTATTATGCCATCTTTGTAATCAGAAAGAAAGAGAAGATGTGCTGCACTTTCTAGGAAGATGTCAGGTGTTGATGGAATCAAGAAGATTTTTTTTCGTAGACTTTCGCGTTTATTTAGGGCCTTTTTGAATGCCATATTCAAAAAGTTGGGACCAATTTTGTTATACAAACATTTTTGAAGACCAAAAACATATAACTTCAATATTATAATAAGACACCATATCAACCTATAAATATATGATATGAAAAATTCGTTTTAAAGTTCATAAAAAGTCAAAAGAACTAAAAATTTATTTTTTTGAAAAATAAAAAAAAAATCGATTATTTAATATTATTCAAGTTAATAGGATATAGCACTAGAAATTCATTGTAAGTTGGCACGCTGCCAAGGGCCAAAACTCATAACATGGTGCTAAGAGCCCAATCAGGCACTCATAAAAAACGTGGGGATTACGTAAACGTCCCGTGTAGCATGTTACCTTACGGAATATTACATTTAAGACCCTGTTTATACTGGGAATATTGCGTATGTTTGACAACTTGGTTACATTGGAACTTTGTATCGCCTCAAAAAGAGTTCGCCTATGGTGTCAATGGTTTTTAGTATTTTCTATTGATATCTTCATTCTACCGAAATTTCATCACCTCTCAGCCAATATGTCAAAAAGACGAAATAACTGGCGTAAAATTTTATTGTAGGTTCATTCAATGTTTTAAGCAAATCCTCTTCATGTTAGTGATGGGTGATTGCATTTTATTTTCTGCTCCGGAAAATGAATTGTCAGGGCAATCAATTGACATTTTCAACGAAATATTCTTGATACCTCAAAATCTACGTTATCCCTTATCTTGCAAACCACATAATGCCAAATTCCGAAATAAATAATCGGTTTGTAAATCTCTGGCAAAGAGATAAAGTACAGAAACGTCAAAAAAATTTTGGAGGATTAAGTTCCTTCTGAACAACATCTAGAGCGGAAAAAATACATGAAGAGCCTGATTTCACGATCCGTATTTTTAATTGTTTCGTCTTTTTGAAAATTTGGTGTGAGGTGAAGAAGTGTAGAGGAATGAAGCTCGTTTCTACACCCCTCACTCAAACTGTCAAGAAGGAGAAAGGGGAAACAAACAAATAACAAAGAATCGTGCTCCATGTATCACATTTTCGTGCACCATAAAGGACGTTTACTTTTTCAAATAAGTTTGACAACAAGGCATGATTAACTTATTTTGATAATATACTTACGAGTATGTAACTTCTCCATCCCATCCAGCTATTTGTCAAGCATGCTGGATGGATTTCAAAATGTTTTGATGTGTTTTTGTTTTTTGATGTTTACATGACAAGCAAGTCTGAAGCAAATTTCATTTTCCATGAAGTTCTCGAACTGTGCTTATCGTAAGAAAATATATCAAAATGAGTTTTGTAAGCAATAGCTGTAATTCGGCTGGATTTTATTAGATTTATACGAGTATACCTAAATTTTCTGCAGACTTGAAATAAGAAAAAATTAATAAATTTCCTCATCTATGAGTTGGTTTGCCATATTCAAAATTTTAATGAGAAGTGATGTTTGACAGCATGTTTGACGAATGTGAACGCGTGAATAAGTTTAGTACATAGTCAAACTAGAATGGCTAAAGCACACGCTACAATTTTTACTTTCAACTTATAGGAACTATGTATAAGGCAAGTTATGAATTCGTAAAAAAAAATCGAACTCCAGATTTTGATCTAAATTTTACATTACGATGATAGCGAAGACCAAAAAAGTGTGTCTCACAATTCTGTCTGTCTGTCTTTTCGACTACAGCCTAAGCAGCTCGACCGATTTTCTTTAAACTTGGTAGATATCATTTTTAATTTTGTCCCCCACTCGTTTTTTTTTTCGTTTTATTTTTAATACCAAAAATAACGGTACCTGCCATACGAATTTTTTTCGAAATTTTATAAATATTTTTTTTTTCAAAAACTGTCCCACAAATTAAAAATAAATTAAAAAATTTCATTTAGTTGAAGCTAGGTAATGGTTGAAAAAAAATTCCAAAAAATGGTTATTTTTGGTAACCCCCCTGGAACCATTTTTTTTTATTTTTATAAATGTTTCCTTTTTTCGTGACCTTTCCTTTTTATAAAATTATGTTTGTCCTTTAGTGGGCTCAAGGTTAATTTTTGTTATTTTTTCTATATTTGTGACGTTTCGGATGTGATTACACCCTTCTTCAGACTGAAGAAAAATTGACCTTTTGCCCACGGACAAACATAATTTTATATTTTTTTTATGCTAAAGCTCCTCTAAAGTTTGAATATTATTACATATTCAAATTTTCAATTTTTAATTTTTTGGTTTTAAAAAAATTCAATTTTTTTTTAGAAACTCAATATTTCGAAAACTCCATGCTCGATTTTTTTCAAACTTGATAAATAACAGTTAATTAATATAATTTACAAGATTTGAAAAAAAAAATTGTTTTACCTACCATACAAATGCAAAAAATGTGTTTTCGAAAATCGTATATTTCTCGAAAACGGTTTTGATAAAATTTCTTTCTTTCGTTTAATTCTTACGATCTATACTTTAATAAAAAAATTTTTGAAATTAATATACTATACTGACTGTACCTACCAAAGAACGATTTTTTCGAATTTTGAATTTATCATTATCGGCATAGCAGATTTTAATGAAATTTCTTTTAGAGAAGCTTCTAAAAAGTTTGAAAAAGATTGCATTTCAAAACTTTAAAAAAAATATTTTTTGAAAAAAAAAAATCTATTTTTTTCTTGTAAAATTCAGCCGTTTTTAAGGGCTCAATATTTTTTTGTAAATTTATTTTTTTTTTCGTATAATAATAAATACTTTAAGTTCGCGTAACAACATTTTTTCTTAAAAATGTTTTAAAAATTTTGTATATTAAAGCTTATTTTCTTAAGAAACCACTACAATTTTTGTTCTTGCATAAACTAATATTTGCTTGAATCACATTGCATCCTGTCTTTAGATTCAACTACTAAAGGAGTTGTGTCATTTAAAAAATAAATTTTATGCTTATGAACAGTTTTCTCTAATAACATTCGTTTTTAAAATTCCTAATCATTTCAATTACATAGAAGCAAGTTCATGCGACCCAGTCGTACATTTTATTTATTTATAATTGCTTAACAGATTTGTATAAGAGTTAAAAATAGCAAAAGTCAAAAGTCTTGAAAAAAAATAAGAAGAAATGAAAATTATTTTCAATGTTTTGAAAAACGATAAAATTGATTTTGATCAAATTATTTATGTGGAAGCTCATAAAGAGTTTTAATAGAATTGTGTACCATATTTCGCAAATAAAATATTTTGAAGATTTTTAAAAGAAAATTTCTATTACTCTTTTCAAAGATTAATATATCGGAAACCATACATAGTATCGGTTTTCTTAAAAACATTTAATCTATGTGTTTTTTAACATTATTTATAAAACTTTAAGAAAATTCTATTTTTTCTTACAAAAGTAAAGAAACCGTTAACGATAATTTGGATCTAATTGTACGGTCTAAGTTTAAAACCAATTTAAAATTAAGAGTCTACTAACAGTAGGTACTTATCTGATATTGAACTATTGTTTTGGTGTTTGACTTGCTTAGTATCCACAAAACCAATTTTACAGAAACTTTTAAGAAGCATTAAAAAATTAAATAACAAAGTTTTAAAAAACAATATTCCTTGGATTTGAAAAAAAAACTTTAATTTTTTTGAAAATTAGATTTTTCAAAACCGCTGATAATTTAGTCTGAAATTTAATTTTTTTTATTTGTACAATAGTAAATACTTGATTTTTGTCAAAAAAATGTTTTTAATTTTACAAAGTTTAATTTTGAAGAAACCACCCTATAGTTTTGAAAATTTTTTATGGCTTAGATTCATATTTACTTAAGAAATTAGATGGTATTTTTTTTAAATTTTGAACCATTATGCAAGTTGTCTTGGATGAAAAGCTTTTATGACCAAATTTTCTTAATATAAATTATCAACAATCTAAACTTTTAATTTATCGAAGGATTAAATTTCTTGTATGTAACTTAAGTCACAGTAAATACTTGATGCATTGCATACTGCACTTTTTAGATTATTCTGAATTGGAGGTTCTCGCATGGGCAGAGAAAACTTTTATAATTTTTGTAAAAAAAAATAAGAAAACCATTTATTCATAGTAAATATAATTGAAATATTTTAAAATGTTTTTAATCAAACCGAATCCAAAAAACATTAAACAAAATTTTAGTTTTTCTCTTAAAAGTTATGTTTCAAATTTAATGCGAATTATTAAAATATTAAAAGACTTTTTTTTTTAAACACAAAATTCTCTCCTTTTTATTGAGTTGACATCCATTTGCAGTTGTGTCTAAAAACTAATATACGAGTTTGTTCAACGAACTGAAATTAATTCTAATAAATTTATATTTTTTTTTTGTTTTTGCAGATAATTTTTGCGGGATTGTGTACTTCATTAATGCAACATAAAAGTGCTCCTAAATCTAACTAATCTCAAAAGAAATATTCAGTGAAACTAAATATTTTATCAAAACCTCTCCCCCTTATTTCGTTTTTTTTTTGCGCAATATGGCGCGGTTTCGTGGTAACGCCGTGGTCGTCGCGAAAGTGTTCATCGGTTAATCCCGAAAATATTTAACATCAAAACTCCAAAAATCCGTACATTTTTGGACATACATAGAAAAAAATTCAATTGTGCTCATCGCCTGATGGATCAATGCTTAAATCAAAAGTACAAAAACCAAAAGCAACAAAATTTATCTAAAAATTTCGCTCACAAGCAATTATGACGTTCTGCAGCCGATTGGTGAACGAATCGGTGCCCAGAATGTGTGTCATATCTACAAAAGTAGTCCAACAAAAATCAGCATCATCATCTTCGTCAAGGAGTATAAAATCCAAATCAATAAATACGAGATACTTTACAAGCAAATGGCTGCTTGCGATAATAATCGGGTTCTTAAGTCTAACGTGCGTTGTCGTCAATGGTGTTCATGTGCCCGGCCCGGGTCCGGGAAGTCTATCGTCATCGGCTCAGTATACAGCTTTTCCGCGACGGCGATCATCGGCCGACGGCAGTGGTCAAATGCAGTCGCGAGCAGTTGATAAAACAGTTTATTTAAATGTGGACGAAAATAAACCGAGGGGCACAGTGGTGGGCTCCATTACAGCCGAACCGGGATTTACGTATCGGTTCAATGAACCACCCCGGGAGTTCACCCTCGATCAGAATACAGGGGAAATTAAGACTAATATGGTCCTGGATCGCGAAGGAATGCGGGACCGCTACGATCTGGTGGTGCTATCCAGTCAGCCAACTTATCCCATCGAAGTTCGCATCACAGTGAACGATGTGAATGACAACCCACCAGAGTTCCCCGAACCTAGTATAGCGGTATCCTTCCCAGAGAGTGCGGCATCAGGAACTCGCCTGCTGCTGGACGCAGCAACGGACCGCGATACCGGTGTGAACAGCGTCACCGATGACTATCGCATAGTGGACGGCGATCATGACAACAAGTTCAAACTGGCAGTGACGAACAATCCTAGCCGTGATGTGTCATACCTGCACCTGGAAACTACCAAAAGTCTGGACCGCGAATCCTGTGGATTCTACTCTCTGAATATCTCAGCACGTGATGGTGGCTATCCACCGTTATTTGGATATCTGCAGGTGAATGTGACCATCATCGATGTGAATGACAATCCACCGATTTTCGACCACAGTGACTATAATGCCTCATTGATTGAATCCGCACTGCCAGGGACAACGGTTCTGCAGGTGATGGCATCCGATAATGATTTGGGTGATAACAGTAAGATCACATACTACCTGTCCGACACCGAGACTCAGTTCACAGTGGATCCAGAAACAGGTAACATTTCGACGACCCAGCGACTATCGTGTAAAGACCCAAATTGCCAGACCGACTCGTGTTCAAAAAGTTGCGTGTTCACTGTATTTGCCCGCGATCATGGTTCTCCTCGTCAAGATGGACGCACTTATGTCACAGTAAGCTTAGTCGATACGAATGATCATGATCCAGTGATAAGATTCCAGTACTTTCCACCAACAGGCAGTTTTGCCACTGTCGATGAAAATGCACCAAATGGAAGTGTGGTAGCTGCAGTATCTGTGGTCGACATGGACGAGGGACTCAACGGGGACACAAGTATACGGATCGTATCTGGCAATGAGATGCAACATTTCCGCCTGGAAAAGACGCCCAGTTTTGATATTGTGCGTGTGAATGGTGCACTTGATCGCGAGGAGATTGGCAAGTACAATCTGACAGTGGTGGCTATCGACAAAGGAACTCCACAGCGGACGGCTACCGCATACCTCATCATCCATGTGAACGATGTAAATGATCATGAGCCGGTATTTGAGAAATCAGAATACACAGCGGTGCTAAGTGAGCTGGCTCCACCGGGGACGTATGTTGCCAGCATCACAGCCACCGATGAGGACACCGGGGTCAATGCACAAATTTCCTACACCTTCGTCTCAGGCAATGACAAACAATGGTTCAGCATGGATCCTGCCTCTGGACTGATAACAACACGCGCTGCACTAGATCGTGAAATCCAGGGCACCATCGAACTGAATATATCTGCGAGGGATGGTGGTCCCAATCCCAAATGGGCACACACTGAACTTAAGGTAACTATACTCGATGAGAACGATGAAGCGCCACAATTTTCCCAACCACACATAAATGTTAGTCTTAGCGAAAATACACCAGCACAGGCATTGGTTGCGATGCTCACAGCCGCTGATCACGATCAGGGAACGAATGGTAGTGTCACTTATACATTGCCCGCGATCGTTCAACAAAAATATCCCGACCAATTCGCCCTTGACTCGTTGACTGGTCAATTAACCACAAAGCATCAGCTCGATCGTGAGACGATCGCACATTATGAGATTTTTGTGGTGGCTCGCGATCAGGGTGCACCGCCGCAATCGTCAACTGCTACCGTGTACCTAACCGTCGAGGATATCAACGATAATAGCCCGGAATTTTATCCGAAACAATATTTCCAAACGATCGCCGATGATACACCGATCGGTACATCCATACTCAAGGTAACTGCCACCGATCGTGACTTCGGTGATAATGCTTTAATTACCTACAAGCTGGAGAGCGGTAACGTTGATAATCTATTTACTATTGATGCCCATTCGGGGGTGATCAGCCTGCATGACGATCTGCGTCACCCGTCCAAGAACGGTGGTAGTGGCAACAAAGCACTTTACGAACTGATCATATCGGCGCAGGATCATGGCGGGCGTTTTTCGGAACGCAATGCCGTCGTCGAGATTCTCAAACAATCAAAAATGGAAAGTTTAGAATTTGATTCTTCTACTGGATATGAATTCCAGATCGTCGAGGATCATGGGAGCAGTCCAAATCCAGACATTGGCCGTGAAGTGGGCAAGGTTCAGGTGAAGGCGGCCAGCAAACAAAAGCAACAAACGATCGAGTATGCCATTGTGTTTGGGGATCCTGATGAAAACTTCGAAATAAATCCTCGCACAGGGGTCATAACAACATCGAAGCGGATCGATCGTGAATCGATGATTCAATACAGCCTAACGATAGTTGCCCGCGCCGGATTGGCATACGGTCGTACAACAGTGAACATATCGATTCTAGATCTAAACGATAATGCACCAATTTTTGCCCACGATCGTGATGAGATCCTGCTCGCTGAGAACTCTGCCGTTGGTCAAGAGGTGTACTTGTCACGGGCTCGTGATAGAGACTCGGGAATTAATAGTCATGTCTCCTACAGTCTTACATACAATCCCGATGAGCAATTTCGCATTAGCGCAGCAACCGGTGTGTTGTACCTAAATCGACCGATCCGTGCCGAGCCGGGGACAGTTTTGCACGTTGAGCTGACAGCAACCGATGGTGGCACACCGATGGCGCTCTCCTCCAAGAATACCATCACCATACAGATAGCCGATGTTAACGATCATACACCTGTCTTCGATCATACCTCCTACGAGACGTCTCTGTTGGAGTCGACACCGGTGAATGCTCGCTTCTTTGCATTGGCCGCCTCCGACGCCGATCTGGGAGCCAACGGCAGGATATCCTACGAGATAATTGAGGGCAATGTTGAAGGAAAATTTGGAATTTTCCCCGATGGATATTTGTTCGTGAAGTCTCAGCTGGATAGAGAAGAAAAGGATTATTACTCATTGACAATTGCCTGCAAGGATGCTGGCGAGCCGTCGCGCTCGTCGGTGGTGCCGGTGATTATTCATGTCATCGATGAGAATGACAATGCCCCGCAGTTTACCAATCAAACGTTCACCTTCAGCATACCGGAGAACGAGCCGGTGGACTCATTTGTTGGCAAGCTGACCGCATACGATCGTGACATTGGTCGCAATGCGGAGTTGATATTCTCTTTGTCATCGCAGGAGGCTGACTTTACGATTGATTCGCGCAATGGTTTCATTAAGACACTGCATCCGTTCGATCGTGAGGAATTGGTGCAGAATCAGAATCAGAATTTCCTTCAATTGGAGGCGATCGTCAGTGATAATGGGCTGCAGAGATTGCGCGATAAAGTCAAAGTGAGGATCTTCATTACGGACGTTAATGATAATGCACCGCAATTCCTGCGGGCGCCATACAAAGTGCAGATATCGGAGGGATCTGGTGTTGGGACACAGGTCATTCGCGTATACACGATCGATGCAGATGAGGGTCTTAATGGCGATGTGTATTATTCGATATCGGATGGCAATCAAGATGGACGGTTTGCCATTGATGATGCAACGGGTCAGGTTTCGCTGGCTAGACAATTGGACCGCGAGACAAAGGCGGCTTACAAATTGACAGTGGTTGCTCGGGATGCAGCTTTAAAGGGACAGCTGTCAGCGAGTACGACAATTAGTGTTGAAGTGTTGGATGAGAACGATGATGCGCCCGAGTTCACCCAAACAGACACGCAAATTTCGGTGAAGGAAACGAGTCCAATTGGCACGGAACTGATGAAGTTCAGGGCAAGTGATTCGGATCTTGGCATGAATAGCCAAGTGACGTTTTCGATATCGGCGGGGAATCGCAAGGATACATTCCACATTGATCCAATAAGTGGATCTTTGTACTTGCACAAATCTCTTGACTATGAAGATACGACGACGTATATTCTGAATATCACTGCGTCTGATGGTGGCACCCCGCGACTTTCTACCACCATCATGTTCACGGTGAATGTTGTGGATGAAAATGACAATCCACCGAATTTTCCAAACACGGCCATCGTCCGGCAGATTAAGGAAGGAATCGCCATTAAAACGCCAATTGTAACTGTGACAGCTGAAGATCCGGATTCGGGAGCTAATGGAAAGGTGACATATGCCATTTCCAAACAAGAACCTGAAGTGTCGGGAGGCAGACATTTTGGAATCAATCGAACCACCGGAGTGATTCACACGCTGCGACAAATCGATCGGGAGACAATTGACACCTTCCGATTGACAGTTGTGGCTACCGATCAAGCTGATCCTCCAGCAAAGCGGCTTTCGGCTGAGAAGATCGTGACAGTTATAGTAGAGGACATCAATGACAATGCACCCGTTTTCGTTTCAATGAATGCCGCCATACTTCCCTTACACAGCAAAAATCATGTGAGGCCAGGTCGAGATGGATCAGTGATCATGTACGTCAAAGCTCGAGATGCAGATTCTAGTACTAACGGCTTAGTAACCTACGAAATGGTCAATGGTAATACGGATTTATTCAAACTGCACCGCAACACTGGGGCGATTTCCCTTCAACGGTCAATCGCCAATCCCGAAGTTCGATACCAATTGGCGCTGAAAGCAACCGACGAAGCGGTACAATCCGAACGAAAAAGCTCCGATGCTTACATAACAATCATTGCAACTTCGGCAATCAATAACGGTCCGGTATTTGAACAACGAGAACAAACCGGTAATGTTTCAGAAAACGAACCAACGGGAACGTTTATCTTGACGGTTAACGCTCACCTCGATTCCGCCGAAATTGAGTTTTTCGTGACAAACGTGACAAGTGTTGGTATTAATGGCGGCTCGAACAAGCAAGTTGATCGTCTCTTCGACATTGACACAAAGTTGGGAAGTCTATCAACTGCCAAGGAATTGGATCGTGAGTCTGGAGTTGATACATACGAGATTGAGGTGTACGCCATTGCATTGGGCGGTGCACTAAGGACCACTAGTACTAAGGTGAGTGATTGAATCTATTTTTTTATATATGTATAAGAACAAATTTTTAGCTTAAAAGAAATCAGGAATAGATATTTGCATGCACCATGCTGCCGTCATCGTCGCTGCCGCTGCCTTTTAAAGTTGATTATGCGCAGAACTTCTGGAATGCATAACACGCAGGCCAGGCATTCGTCTTTAAGGTGCAATTTATTCCTGGAAAGATTACCTTTTTTCTTTTATGAGAAAATTTGCCATGAATTTGATGTAGATATACCAGATAGTGTGTCAGGGTATGTGTATGAGACAGATGGCATGATTGTTGCCCGTCCAATGGATTTGATGTCTTTTCATCCTTTAGGCGTTTTGCAAAAGAGCACGAATAGATTTTTTGCCCTTTTTTGACCGTGGCAAATTTTAAGCGAACGTGACTCTTTAGCGAGAAAAGAAGACCTTTATGCAATCCAGTTTTGGTATGACGGCTTGTGGCAAGAAATTTGAAGAAGCTTTTGCGTAATTTTGCTTTTTACTTGGGATGGTTTTTGAATGGTTTGAATTTAGAAACAATTAAAATCCGTTTTGGAAGTGTGCAGTGTTTTTATTTTTTTTTGAATTTGGATCGATTTACTTTCCCATAACTTTGAGACCATCAGCTTATGAGGCTAGGTTCTTGTAAGTCTCCGATCAGCTAAGAAAGTTTCTATCTCGGAGTGGATAAAATGTGTGATAAAATGTGTTTTTAACCACTTCTGTGATCATTTCTCATTGAAGGTCACGGTGAAGATAGCTTTTTCGTATGTACCAAGGGGCATTTATTATTCCAGCAAGGACTTTGTTTTGAAATGTTTGTATGGGTTCAGCATTTGTTTTCATTGTACAGTCCCATAGCTGAATACCATACGTGCAAACGGGTTTCAGCACTTGCGTTTATGACATTATTTTTCCAGAGTTCTATCCTAGAAACCAGTACATTTTTCTGTACTTTAAGTTCTGTCCTTCTCTTTTCTTTTTTGATGTGCTCTGTCTTTATATTTCAGCTTTACATCCAAAGTCATTCCAAGGTATTTGACAGCATTGGCGTAGTTAGTGCAATCTCTAACTTTATCGACTACATTTTACAGTTTTTCTATAGGCTTCATAACGGATTTACCAGGCACAAATATGGTAGTATCGTCAGCAAAGTTGGCCATGATAGCTTTGATGTCCACCGAAATATCCCTAGTATATAACAAATGTAGATTTGGTCCTAGAGCACTTCCTTGCGGTACACCGGCTTCAGTTTTCTTGGTCGTACTTTGCTCTAAAGAGTCGGTTCGTAACGTAGGATTTCAGTGTTTTATAGAATTGCCTGGTAAGGTCGCTATGCAATTTGTACTCAAGTCCCAAATGCCAAACCTTATCAAAGGGTTGAGCATTATCTAAGTATAGAGCTGAACATACTTGTTTTTCTTCAAGTGCTTTTTTCTCCAACATCCCTAATTTTATGCAATTGTCTATCGTGGAATGTTTATTTCTAAATCCAAAGTGATGTTTCATAATAAGTCTTCTTTCTTTTTTTATTTCGCGAAGACTTTTCAGGAGCAGTTTCTCGAAAAGTTTTGTACAACAATGACTTCTGCAATTTTCGAATGATGGGGCATATATCTAAGCTTAAGGCATTTGTATCGTTTCTATCTCAAACAGTGACAAAATAACTGGAGTATGATCTGACGATAAATCGAAATTACCTTCGACACTTTATGATTTATTTTTATTCCTTAACTACGAACAAGTCAATAAGGTCTGGTATTCTTTTAGGGTCAAGTGGTCAGTATATTGTGAAACCAGCAGAATAGAATTCGCAGTTGTATTCGCAGTCTGCTTCGAACAGTTGATTCCTTTTTGTAGTTATAAACCGAGATAGCCAGGGGTAGTTTGTGCTTTTTATGTCAGAAATAAATGTAAATCTAAGAACCAACCAACAATCCCAAACGCGTCATAAAAAGAGATCTTCTGGTTCATGTACTAGAAGCGTCTCAGGTCGTAAAGATGATACCACTTTGGTCGACACGTACTTACTGGTACATTTTATTTTATTTATTTATTTATTCAATTGAGCACAACATTGACTTCAGAAGACTTTAGCGAGTTGTAGCACATATTCTTCACTATTGTCATAATCTGAGAGCTGCAAAGAATGATGAACTTATCCAAAAATGTGGGTCCCTCAGGCCAACAGAACTCTATAAGGCCCTCATTCATTTATTCAAAACCATGCAAGGAGAAGAATTTGACCAAGATATCAAACACCTCCAAGGTTTCCATGGAACATCAAAGGGCAGTTCAATCACCAGCTTGTCCCCATTTATTGATGAAGACGGAGCTCTAAGGGTCGGAGGCCGTCTTGAAGCATCATCATTATCATATGAAGCCAAGCATCCACTACTCCTGCCTTACTCTCATCCCTTTACAAAGATGTTGATGATCCTCATAAACAAGAGAACGGTTGATCTTTCAACCGTCACACTTAGATTAATGTAGATCTGTTGTGATACCCTAGGGCCTAGGGATTGTAACTCTAATATGTAATGAAACCTATGATTAATACTATTGAACCCCGATATCGATTAGTTTAACAAGCTATAGCCTGCAATGTCGGAGGGTACTTCATTGAAGAAATGACAGTCGTCACATAATCAACTGGTTGAGGAGAGGTAGAAATCTTTAAAGAGCGTGATCCTTCCCTTTACTTCCATTTTAAAAATCGGCTCGTAGGAGCATGTGACTCCTTGCAACTTTTATTAGATGAATTTGTAAGGTCAGTGGTTAGTGTTTATGTCGGTTTGTCTGGTCAGGATTGCAGAATAAGTCGAAGAGGCTGTCCCTTTCCTCAAAGAGATTTTACCAATCTTAAAGAAAGATGCTCGTGTTCGTCGTAGGATTGACATTCTCCGTTTGTTGCTGCACTTACATGAAACACATGCATCCTTAAGTCGTTTTCGTTCGTTTCTAACATTGTCATCTTGTACCCTTTTTTTATGTCTTTTAACTATGGTTGAAGGCGATTTATAATCTCGTAGTATGCTGATAGAGTTTAGGACTTTTCAAGCCATTTGATAGCGTTAATAAATGGCAATAGGTTTTTGCTTGGAATGTCAGAGAGTTCGTCCAAAACATTGAAAAAGTGTCTCAGTAGAAGACTGTTTCTCAGATGATATGGCGCAGGATAGTGAGTATCCGCATGTATATCCTCCTCACCGCATCCTCTGCATCGGTCAATCATACTAAGTTTCATCTTTTTCCTATGGTAACTCAGCTTGTTGTATATGGTGATGATGCTCACGAGAAAAGATAGACATTTTTTACCTAGTTGACATGAGCTGTCAAAAAAAGATCTGTGTTTCCTTTTTATCTAAGACACTTCCAAGCGCTCAGGTTGTGTTTTTTTTTTTTAATCAGAACTAGCTCGGGGCATGCTCGATGAGCTCAGAATAAAATGACCGAGCAGATGGATATGACAGAGACAGACGGCGAAAAAAATACAAGAAAATAAAAATGGAAATCGACGCCTTTGATAGTTCAGTGTCTCTGCGTGTTTCATCAAATAAATTGGAGGGTTCTGTCAAACTCTGCTCAGAGCGTACTCGACATACTGAAGCTCGGGTCAGTGCTCTGCTTGGATTTAATAAAGAAAAACGCCTTATGTCAGTCTTTTCTTTGTTAAAACTAGTTTATAGTTTTCTGGATATAACACAGGTATCGAACGAGCTCCGCCTGCTGTTACCGCTTCAGTGATCGAGTGAGTGAGTCCCATCAGTGATCGAATGCAAATGTCAAGTTAGTGAAATCGATTGCTCGATGACGTAAGCGGTAATGCCAAACTCATATAATTCAGTCACGTATTACTCGAAAACTGATGCGGTAATTTGGCCCCATGGTTAAGATTACAGGGTGGTACCTGGATTGTTGTGCCTGTCTCATCAAGATCAAGTGTTGATCCTATTTTTGCAAGCCTTTTACCAGTTTCATTACTTGGTACACCAATATTACCAACAACCAAACGGAGTTGTGCTGTTTGCCAAGAACACTGAATTAAAAAAAAAAAACTACTTTCTTTAGTTTAATGATACATTTTAGTTGCGTTACAGTTGTCACCTTAAAAGATGGAAGATTTGCGAATGCGACATTTAATGGTAAATAGTGTTTGGTATAAAATGTTATATGAAGAGCATTTGTGGTATGTAAGAAGCCTCACCTAGATCTCAAATCTTAGTTTTGTGTCATAAAGTAAATTTTGTGTATGAAAAACTAGACAAAATAATATTTTTTCAAATCCAATTCATGTTGTAATTTTCAAAGATACAAAAAGCCGTATACCTCTGGGTCTCATTCATTTTCAAATATAAACCTAAAAGTTCATCTTCAGTAGTTCACTAGTTCTTAAATGAAAAACAAAACTTTAACAAAATGGTACCTATAAAATTTTGGTTTAAAATTGTTACTGGTGTGACAATGACAAGTAAATGCAACGTTTGTAACTAAGTACAATTTTAATGCATGAACATAAGATAATGAAAGAAATTCTAAGAAAAAACTTTTATCTTCCTAAATGTATTCTATTCTCACTTTAATTACTTTCCACTCAAATGGGAATTCGTACTTTTTTTTAAATGAGGCAACAAATACCCATCACTAGAAGAGGATTCAATTTTCATAAAAAAAAGATTTCTATAGAATTGTTTAGCTGCACCATAAATTCTATATCTATAAATAATAAAACTGGAAAGAAGTCTAGAATTACGAAGTTTTCAAATGTAATTTTGTTACGAATGTGACACAATATTTAAATTTTGAATACCATGCTCAGTACCATTCTTTAAAGTCAATCTTTTTCAATAAGGATTAGAGTTAATCTCGAGATAAATCATTAAATTAGTGTTTGTACTTACTTCGAAGCTTGGATTCAAATTGAGCATTTCTAACTCTAACTGTCACTTTGAACAATCCATAAAATCAATCAATCTGTAATAAAACAAAAAACATATTTTTGCTACAGATGTGACACAACTTTATGAATTAATTAGAACTGGATTGTTATCATACTGAAAAGTGAAGTTTGATTTTGGTATTCTATGACTAAAGTAGGAAAAATAAACAATATAATTTTGACTTGAATTCCCTTATGTAGGATATTTCCATGGACTAACATTACTGCACTTTTAGTTTTAAACTCTATAAATCAAACAGAATATAATTTTTTTTGTTCAATAAAACTCTGTGACGGATATGACAAAATCTTTAAAATTTCAATTCCGGTTCAGTAAAATTTCGACTTCTATCAATTTCTGCGTGATGCAGTCACAATGGTTTCCTTGCAGTTATAAATAAAATGCACGACTGGGTCGCACGAACTTGCTCCTATGTAATAGACTAGGAATTTTAAAAACGAATGTTATTAGAGAAAACTGTTCTGAGCGCGAACTTGCTCTTATATAAAAGTACTTTGGAATTTAAGATACATTTTATAAATATAAAACATGGATTTAATGAGATAATAATGTTCAAATGCATAAAATTGCCGTCTGGTTTCCGGAAAAGTATGAATTTATGCAAATAAATTTAAAAAAAACGTTTTATTATTAAATACATTTTTTATATAAGAAATTTCTCTAAAATTTTTCAAGAAAAAAATGTGGGATGCGAATTTTAAGTATTAAATAATATTGATTTTAGGAAATAATTTCAAAAAATAATCGTTCATAGGTTTTGAAGATATTGATTAAAATTTTTTTTTGTTTTCAAAAAAACCCAACAAATATTTTTTCGAATATTTTTATATACAATATTATTTTAAACTTAAGGGGACTCCTGCTGAAAATTTTGGGTTAAAATCTTTAGAGCCGTTAATGAGAAAGTCGAAAATAAAAAAAACGGGTCTATGTATTGAAATCTGTAAGTTTCCAGAAACAACCTTAAGAAGATACACGACCATTTCAATAAGAATAGAAAACAGAATAATAATTTATTGAAAAACATTTGATAACAATTGATAAGAATAGCAATATGAAACATTATAGCAAAGTATAAACAAAGTGTTTTATACTCTTACATTCAATTTCAACACTCCCACTGAATGTAAAATTCAATTAAATTTAAGTCCTATTGCTTTGGCACACAAATTGTGCTTCTTGAAATCTAAAGGTTTTGTAAGAAAATCTGCATTCATATCTGCTGTACTTATATATTTCAAATTGATTAATCCTTCATCAATTTTGTCACGAACAAAATGGTGTCGAACATCGATGTGCTTTGTTCGAGGATGGTACGCGTTTGTTAATGCAAGACTTATTGCACCTTTGTTGTCGCAGTGAATAGTTGTGAATTTTGGTGAACTTGGAATAAGCTCTAACTGCAATCCTTTAAGCCATAAAGCTTCTTGAGTGGCTGAGGAAACGGCCATGTATTCAGCTTCGGTTGATGAGAGAGCAACAGTGGACTGTTTTTTAGTATTCCAGGATATTGCTCCTCCACAAGATTCAAAGATGTAACCTGTAACTGATCTTCTGTCATCGCCATCGTTTGCCCAGTCTGCGTCACAGTAGCCAATCAACATATTGTTTTTGCTTTTTGAGAATTCCAATTTAGCATCTGATGTCCCCTTCAAATATCGCAGAATACGTTTAACTGCTGTTCAATGAGCTTTTCCATAGCAGTTATTAAATCTTGACACATTGCTTACTGCAAAGCTAACATCTGGCCGAGAAACCTGTGCAGCAAACATAATGCTGCCAACTGCTTCCTGATATGGAATTTGCATTATTTCGTTTTTCTCTTCTTCTGTTTGAGGACACATTAGTTTAGTCAACTTTTGATTAGAATCCATGGGTGTACTGGCAGGATTACATTCAGTCATATTGAAACGCGTTAATATGTCGTTGATGTATTGTTTTTGATCAATGGTAATCGTGCCTTTTGAACGATCACGTTGAATTTGTATGCCGAGAACAAATCTTGCTTCTCCCATATCTTTCATTTTGAAATTACTGTTAAGATATATTTTAAGTTTATTTTTAACATCAATATTTTTAGTAAAAATTAAAAGATCATCTACATAAACTGCTATAATTATGTAATTCGAATCTTCACCAGAAAAATAAACACATGGATCTATTTTAGATTTCTTAAGACCATAATTTATCAAAGCTGCATCGAGTTTTTGGTTCCAACACCGACTGGCCTGCTTCAATCCATACAGCGACTTCTTCAAATAACATACTTTGCCAGTGTTATCGGAGAAACCTTCTGGTTGAAGCTATATCTGACTACTGGGGAGAAAATTTCCTCATAATCAATCCCCATTCTTTGAGCGCAACCCTTCACAACCAAGCGGGCTTTATACCTTGAAATCTTACCTTCGCTATCTCGTTTTGTTTTAAACACCCATTTGCAGTTGATAGCTCTTTTGTCGACAGGCAAATCTACCAGATTCCAGGTACTATTTTCTCTCAAAGAGTCGAACTCTAATTTCATAGCTTGTCGCCACAATTCGGAATCAGCTCTTTCTAGAGCTTCTTTAACAGTCAAAGGATCATGTAACTCACCTGTTGTCACTGAGTACATATATCTTACTATTGGCTTTGGAGTACGCTGACTTTTCCTGGGAATTTGCTTTGAAATTTCTTTTTCATCTGACATTGACTGCGGAATGTTGACATCTTCACTTGATTCACTAGTCAAATAATCATCTTTTTCATTTGTGTCTGAATGCGGAATAACCTCTTCTCTTGATTGGTTTGTCGAATTGTCATCTGAATTGTCATCTTCCCCCACTGAATCATCATAGTCGACCGGAAATTCAGGAAAATAAAACAAATTATAATTTTCAATTACCTTCTCGGAATGTATTTGTTCATTTTCGAAAAATATAACGTCTCTGCTGATGATGATTCTCTTCTTTGTTGGATGATACAAACGGAAAGTGTGGGAATCTTCACAACATCCAACAAAAATGCAAGCTTCAGATTTCGGATCCAACTTTTTGCGCCGCTCTTTTGGAATATGAACCATTGCTTTGCATCCAAATGCACGCAAGTGACTCATATCGGGTTTTTTTCTTGACCACGCCTCTTCAGGAACCATTTGAAGCGATGAGCTACATGGTGATCGGTTTATTATATGAACTGCCGTTGAAATCGCTTCAGCCCAGAAGCTTTTTGGCAAATTCGCATCTAATAACATACACCTGGCTTTCTCGATTATAGTCCGGTTCATACGCTCTACCAATCCGTTGTGCTCTGGTGTATACGGTGCTGATGTACGATGATATATTCCACTTTTTCGTAATAATGCTTGAAACGTTTTATTGCAGTATTCGGAACCGTTATCAGTGTGTAAGACCTTTATTAGTTTACTGCATTGATTTTCTACAAGTGCCTTGAATTCTGCAAAACGACCCACTGTTTCATTTTTTGATTGTAGAAAATAAACAAACGTTTTTCTTGTGAAGTCATCAACGAACACCAGAATATATCTAGCGCCTCCCATACTCCTTTCATTCATTGGACCACACAAATCCGAATGGATTACCTCTAGTACTTCAGTTGCTCTTGGTCCTGTGTGATTAAATGGAAATCGGCATTGCTTGCCTTTGAAACAAACTTCACACTTCCAATTATCCAGCATAGGGAATTTTTGGTTTCGTCCAAAACGATCGCTCAGCATACGTACACTTGCCATGTTAAGATGTCCCAATCTTCTGTGCCACAGGTTGTAGTCTGATTCCAATTTGCTTGTAACAAAACATCGATCTTGTTGAAATCTGTCCAACTTGAAAAGTTCTCCATCAAGAGAAGCTGTAGCAACAAGATGTTTTTCAGAATTATAAATTCTACACCCTTTGGAATCGAAAACAACTTTGTTATTTTTGCTAACAATTTGACTAACTGACAGAAGATTTGCACATAGCTCTGGTATACACAAAACATTCTCGACTTTTACCTTTTCATTTTGAGCAGCAATTGGCAAATATACATTACCAGCAGTGGCGGCTGGTGGGTTGTTGAACAGGTGGTGCACTTTACTTGCTCACTAAGTAGGTATTAAGATTAGAAACCGCAAAAAAACAACAATTTACATGTATATGTTCATTTTTCATTATTTTGTATAATTGCTTGAAGAATTTCGACCATGTATAAAACTGACACACTTATTACATTTAGCAAGGAATCATGTTTTTTATTTTTTCACTTAAATGCGTAAAATCGTGAATTAAGGTAACTTTATCTTAAAAAGATTTATTACTGTCTTTAATATACCTAATCACTGTTAATTTTATCCCACACCACACACTGTACACAGTACCAAAACCAAAATAAAAAACAATTACTAACCTAACTCCTACAATCCTACACTATTTAACCAGTCACGGATAGAGCGAAACAACATTACATATTCGCAGGCGCAGCGCATTCTAGTCAAACATCGGTTGCTGTAGTTAATCTTCGGTTCTCGTGCGCTGCACGAGAGCAGGCTAATTTCTCGATACATTTCAATGAAATATCTTTTGTCTCACGCGTCAGGGATATTTGCTTGTAACTCATACAAGTTATATTAGCAGTCCTCGTGCGCTCGCCGAAGCGCACGAGAATTTTTACTTGCAGGGAAAGTAAGTCTTAAGAGTAAAGCAAAGCGCTTACATTGTTTCGTCATAATTGGAAATTTTACTTGTTTGTGTTCTTTTATGTTTAAAAAATAAATATTAATATGGGAATCTAAAAATAAAGATGCAGTAATATTTTGTAATTTTTAAATCTTTTGAATTGGTGGTTCAGCGCACGAGCGCACTTAAGGTACAGCCGCCACTGATTACCAGTACTCTGTACAGCTAAACGCATGTTGTTAGCCACCACAACTTCACTTTTAGCAGGTTGACTAATATCTGTTAATATGTTTGGATCTGAACACATATGAGCGGATGCTCCAGAGTCTATGTACCATTCACCAGGTTGCACTGTGGAGACAGCAAAAGATGTGTACAAAACGTTAGAATTACCTTGAACTCTCTTCTTGCTCTGCTGCTTTGATGGACAGTCTCGTGCATAGTGCCCATGATTGTTGCACTGAAAACATCTAGGTCCTGCATTGCCAACATTTCCCTCACCACTTGTTAAGCTTTTGTGATTGTAATTCTTCTTTTTAACTTGTTTTCTTGGTCCGCTTTGTCCATAAAAAGCAACCGTATCAGCAACATCTTCTCCTTTCACATCTTGAAGGATCTTGGTCTTTATTGCATCACCAGTGATAGGTACGCCGGAACTCTTTATGCCCATGATCATAGGTTTATATTCATCGGATAAACCTGCGAGCAAAATTGTTCCAACCCATTCCTCACTCACTTTTAAACCAACGCCGTTAAGTTTATGAGCTGTAGTGATTACGGAGTTCACATAGTCTTCCACAGATGAAGAATTTTCCAGTCTTGTCGTAATTAGTTTCTTCAGCAGTCCTACTCTGCGCGTTAGACCATCGTCCTGGAAAGCCTTCTGCAAATTATCCCATGCTTGCTTCGCCGTTGTAGTTGATTGTATGTGAACGTAATTCACAGGATCAACTAGCAAAATAATTTTTGCTCTAGCCTTGGCCACCTTCTTTAAGTCCTTTTCTCCTTCAGATTCAACGCATGACCACAAATCTTCCAGCTCCAAATAAGCTTGAACAGCAAACTTCCATGAGTCGTAATTCTGACGACCTTTAAGTTTTTCTATTGAAGAAAGTCCTGTGTGAGCCATTTTGAATTCAGTTGTGAAGACAAAACCGTTTTTATTTGAAAATAAAAATTTCTTCTAAAATTTTTTTTTTTTTTTTTTTTTTTTAATATTCTTTTCTTTATTTCTTCGTTAAGGCCTTATTGCGTCTTTCTGGGCCCATAACCTATTAAAATCTGTAAGTTTCCAGAAACAACCTTAAGAAGATACACGACCATTTCAATAAGAATAGAAAACAGAATAATAATTTATTGAAAAACATTTGATAACAATTGATAAGAATATCAATATGAAACATTATAGCAAAGTATAAACAAAGTGTTTTATACTCTTACATTCAATTTCAACACTATGGCAGGTACCCCTAATAACATTTTGTCCAAAAATTTGTTTGACCAAAATGTAGCTTATGTTCATAATATCACACCTAATTTTTTTGTATCAAAATCGTTAGAGCCGTTTTCGAGATAAATAAGATTTTGCATTACGGGTGTATGGGGGGTATTGTTAGTTTTGGAGCTAAAAAAAAATTTTCAATTTCTCCTCTAAGGAATCACTACCGAGTTTGAAGTAAATACCTCCGGTAGTTTAGGCTGCAGTTCGAGGTACAGACATACAGATATACAGACAGACAGACGGAATTGTCGGACCCACTTTTTTCGTCTTCGCTATCATCGTAATGTGAACTTTGATCAAAATCTCGTGTTCGATTTTTTTTCCAAGTGCAGAACTTGTCCTATAGTACCTATATCGCAAGTTAAAATTATAAGTCTTTGTAGTGGATTCTTAAAAAAAGCATTTATATACAAACTTTTTAAAAGATTTTTAAGAAAAAAATTTGGCATGACAACTTTTAGATTTTATTACTGTACGAATGAAAATTAAATTTACAACAAAAATATTGAGCCGTTTTTGAAATATCGAATTTTCCAAAAAAAAAAAAATTATTTTTTTTTTTCAAAAATTCAAAAAATATTTTTTTTTAAAGTTTTAAAATGCAATAGTTTTAAGACTTTTTAGAAGCATCTCTATACAAAAATTTCATTAAAATTCGTTTTGTCGATAATGAGTAATTCAAAATTTAAAAAAATGGTCCTATGGTAGGTACAAGCTGTAATATCTTAATTTCAAATTTTTTTTTATTAAATTAAAGATCGTAAAAATTAATTGAAAGAGAAATTTTTTTTTTTCAAAATTCTAGGCGCCGTTTTCGAGAAAAATACGATTTTTAAAAACCATTTGTATGGTAGGTACCTTTAGTTTTAGGTAAAATACATTTTTTTTTTCACATCTTGTAGATTATGTTAGGAAACTTTTATTTATCAAGTTTAAAATAAATCTAGCATGGGGTTTTCGAAATGATGAGTTTTGAAAAAAAAATTTGAAGTTTTTTTTAAAAATCCAAAAATTTTTTTTTTTTAATTTGAGTACACAATTCTATTTATGTTTTTAGGAAGCTTTAGCCAAAAAAAAAATGATCAAAATCGGTTGTACCGTTTTTGAGAAAATCAAAAACAAAAAAAATGATTCCATGGGGAGTACCCTCAATAACCATTTTTCAGAAAATTTTTTTCAACTATTACCTTGGTTTAACTAAATGAAATTTTTTTGTATTTTTATTTTTTAAATCTGTCGAACAGTTTTTGAAAAAAAAAAAATATTTATAAAATTTCCAAAAAAATTCGTATGGCAGGTACCGTTATTTTTGGTCTTAAAAAAATAAAAAAAACGTTTGGGGGGGGAGAAAAATTAAAAATGAAATCTACGAAGTTTAAAGAAAATGGGCCTAGCCGTTTAGGCTGTAACCGAACAGACAGACAGACAGACATAATTGCGAGACCCACTTTTTTAGTCTTCGCTATCATCGTAATGTCAACTTTGATCGAAATCTCGAGTTCGATTTTTTTACTAATGCATAACTTGCCTTATAGTACCTATAAGTCGCAAGTAAAAATACTTTCTTAAGTTACATAATATATTTAATTGCGTTACGTCTGTGACTTTAAAAGACCGATGAATTGCTAATGCGACATTAAATGGTATAATGTTTGGTGTAAAATGTCACATGAAGAGCATTTGTGGTACCTATGTAAGAAGCCTCGCCTAGATCTCAAATCTTGATTTATTAATATTTGTCAAATCTAATTCATGTTGTTATTTTCAAAGATACAAAAAGTCGTATGCCTCTGGGTCTCATTCATTTACAAACATAAACCTAAATGTTCATCTTCAGTAGTTCATTAGTTCTTAAATGAAAAACACAACTTTAACAAAATGGTTGAGTCGCTTTACTGCATAGTATATGTTCCATATTTATAAACCTAAAAACAAAATAAGTTGTCAAACGTAATTAACTTTTCTTAATAAAATTTTGTGACGTTTATGACACAATCTCTAAAATTGTAATCCCGGCTGAGGTAAATCTTGGAATTCAATGAAATATTCTTCGCCAACTTATCATTTTGATAAGAAATTTGTGTCATTAATAAAACAACACATTTGTGTTACAAATATGATACTAATGCTTCTGAAAAGACTGGCATCGTTTTTCTATTTTTATTTTAAGTTGAAATATGATAAGCCTGCTTTGTATCATTCTGTAAATCCGAAATAAAAATTCTTTGAAAACTGTGAAAGGTAAAATCAAATTCGAATAAATTTTGCCCTCAAAATAATTCAGTGGCCACAAGGCATAACCGCTTAAGTCGATTTTTAATATTTTTCAGGAGAGCAGTTTTAAGTTTCATATTCTCTCTATGAATCAGGAATTATGAATTCTTAAATTTTTTAAATGCAGAAATGAAGAAAGAACACACATTTTTCATATACTAGAAAGAATAAATTCTATGCCTTATATTTAATGAGTAATTAAAGAAAAAAACACTTAAGCTGTTATGGCTTATTGAAATTTAAAAAAATAAAAAGCTTAGGTCGAGTTAGGTTGTTATGGTATATTAAGAAAGACCGATTCAAATTTCTTTTCTCGACTTAGGTCGTTATTCCCTGTGTGAGATTGTGGGAAAAAATTTCCTATGTTGACTTAAGTTCTTTTTCCTTATCAATAAACCAATGTATTTATTGACTTAAGTTAATTTTCCATATGTTTTCCTTTTGTCGTGAAAGTATCATACAAGTAAAGGAAAAGTTTTTAATTTGAATATTTTATCTATTCAAACTTTTAGTATGTACCCATAAGTTTAAATTATGTATTGTACATCATTGATGCAATTTTGAGCCAAATCGATATTTTAGTATCTTCTGATTTGTCAAGACCTGTTAAATCGGGATAAGTGTTTGGCTCGTAAATATTGGATCCAAGATTGTCATAGACTAAAAATCATGATTTCATTTTTTAAGTCTATGAAATCCTTTTATTATCGTGAAAGAAATTGTTTAGATTTAAAAAAGGCTGTCATCTCTTTTTTACTTTAAAAATTTTGAAAACTAAACTTCATCTTTGTGCAAAAATTCTGTGTAGGACAATTGATTGCAGCTTTTATAGTAAAGTAGCCACCGAACCGAGTTGCTAGTTTTTTTGTTGCCATCTTCATCTGTTCGTTTCCAGGAAAATTTAGATCTATAAAGTTTGTCGAAATCAAAAAATCGTTCTCGATTTTTGTCTCAATTTAATCAGTCTTATTTCCAACGCTGTTAACGAAATAAAACCAATCACTTGGCGTTAACATTTGGACCTTCGTTTTGTTCATACTAAGCTAATTGAGATCGTGGTCGCTGTCACATTAATTTGTAAGCATTGGTTCAATGATCGATGAAGGTCAAAGCCTTAAGTTTTAAAGTGTTGGGGTTTTATTGCTTCTTTTTTCGTTGCGCTTTGCTTAGGCTTTATCGAAATTATTTTTTTTTTGTTCAATCAATGCGAAATTTTCATTTTCGGACTCGTTAACCTTTTTTTTCAAAGCAAAAGAATACATGTCTACTTTCGGGGCGGGGCATTATACTTTTTGCCGATAAATCTGAACATTTTAAAGTATGTATTTTGATAAGCTTGCAAGATTTAAAGATAATGATTTATAATGGATGGACATTGATGTAAAACTTAAGTTATCAGTTAAATATTTTGTACACGAGTCCCTTCGAATGAAGTGGTTTTCATGTGCAGTAATCCTCCAAATATGTCGTTTTCTTCTTCTTATTGATGGGAGCATGTTTTCCTCTGATATTCTGAATTTATTTATTTTAAGAAGAATAGAAGATTAAAAGAAGCTCTCAGAAGAAAATATTTTTTACAAAAAACATTAAAAATATTTTCGTATTCTTCATACTACGGTCGCGTTTTGGCTTCCAGTTAATTGTGTACACCAAGGTGTCAAATTTTGTATCTTCAATGTTTTTGAGGGAAGCAGTATCTACATAAAATTCTTTGGCTATAGTTTCCTAATGACCAGTAGCTGTCGAACTACACTTCAAGTTTTCCAAATTTAATTCTCTCGCTGCATTTACTTCTACAAATATAAAAATGATAGCAAGCCTTAGCCTTAACAGTCTTTCTGATGATTGGAAGTTTAAACCGACACTTCTACTTAGTTTAACATTTAGGTCTTGCAAACGTTTCTTCTATTTGAGCTCTCAGAAATTGAATTACTAGACTGTCTTAATAAATTATTAATATTATTATTGTTTATTAATCCAACAATAAATGTACAGAAAAATAGTTTATATCAGCTGGAGCGGCTTGGGCTTTCTACTGAAATAAATTCAAATTTGGATATTCCACTGAATCATTTGAGTGTATATATTCCGGTTTATTAAAAAAAATTACCATCAAATCATCAAATCGAGATCATTTTCAACGTTCTCAGTTTCATGTATGTACACTGTACATAGTTGAATAGTTTACCTGAACAACAAAAAATTATATGCATATCTTAACACAAACCTTAGAATTGTATTAAATATTAAAAGTTTTGTTGCTATAAGTAATGACTTAAAAAGAAGACTAATTGGATCAAGTCAACATCAAAAGTTTGGCCGTTCATTGATGACTGTGTTTCGTTATATTCAGTTCAAAATATGGAAACAATTTTGTTTGGTTTAATTGTAATAAAACTAATAATATTATATTTTGATTTAAAGCAAAAATGCATTTCTAAAAGTACACTCAATGACAATGTACAAATCATGAAAACAGGGACTGGCAGCATGAATGTTTTAATTTCATTCCATTTTCTTTGCGAACAAACTGATCTCTATTATTACATTGTCCTGTACTAAAAATAATAGACAATAATTTTCCTAAGCCTAGTAGGAAAAAAAATTACTCAATGTAAGATAAATTCTTAAGACTTCTTATTTTGATATTTCTTTTTGAATTTGAAACCTAACATTTATTGTAGAACAAATGAAAAGTAAATATGTTGTAACGAGTACTTTATCTTATTAAGTAATACCTATATTAATTTTGTTAGTAAGGAACTGCCACAATGTGATATCAGATCCTAAATACATCTCATAACTATGTATATCGTGTATATCAGAGTGGTAATACATAATTATTTTGTTGTAATTTGTAAGCATCCTTGCTAGTTCCATTATTTGCACAGCTCATTTTCGGTATCTACGCACTTCTTTAATTAAACCTTTCAATTTTAAACAGCACTTACACTCCAGATGCGACTGTTCGTAATAACCTATCTTCACTTACGACTCATTTTTACGGTAAGCTGATTAAGGCAAAAGAACATAAGTCAACTTAGATTTGTGATTTTTTAAATTTAAACACGGCATAACGGCCTAACTCGATTTATGATTTTCATACAATTATAGTCTGGTTAGCCAAAAGCACTTATGTTCAGTTAAGTTTGTCAAAAAATAGATTTGCGATTTGCCATAACAACCTAACTCAAGTTGAGAAAAGTAAATATTTGTTTTACTTTAGGGAATAAGAGCCTATGTTAACATAAGAAAAATGAAAACTAAGCGTTTTTAATTCTTGGCAAATTCAAAATTCCTTAACTTGACTTATGTTTTTATTCCTTATTATATTTTTTTGTTAATGGAAAATAATATAAACTTATCTTAAGTTATGAAACCGCCGTTGTATTTTTATGGAGTTAAGTTGTTATGGCAAATTATAATTTTTGAAAAGCGAGTTAGGTTGTTAGGTTTTTTGTTTATAACTTTTGTTTAAAAAAAGATACAGACGTAAAAAATTGAGTGGACATAGATTTTTATATTCTCAGCACGATTATAGTAAAAACTCAATTTCGTCATAACTCGAGTTAGGCGATTATGGTTTGTGGCCACAGAATTATGAACATCCTCAATTAGTTCTGCTAATCAGCTTGCTCTGCACAAAAATATATAAATAAATTAGCAACTCACATACGAAATTTAAGCCCACACGTACGCAAAATATAAAATATGGCGTAAATCGTATAGAAGGATTTCCTTTCGTAAACACTCTAAAGGTATACAAGCATTGTTGTTTCATCACGAGATCGCCTTGCATTTTTCGTATACCTACGTACCAAGAAGTCATCCAAGAATTTATTAAGATTTGTTTTTTTTTTCGTATTGACCTCCATAACTCGGTTTATCCTTTTGTGCCAATTTCATGGTTACACGATTTGAACAGTGTGTGGCATTTTTTAATGCTCCAACCGTCAGTATGTAGGGCGAGATATTAAATCTTGTGAATACACAAGTACCTCTACCTCTACTACAGACTTGAGAAGTTTGAAGATCATGTTTACCACATGCAGGGCAAGGGCTTAATGAATAGGCATTTTTAATTAAGCTTTTTAATAAACATGTCTTAAAATATTCTTAGGGGCGAATTTAATGGAATTGTTAACAACAACAAAGACTGCCATGAACATCAAATTAATTATTGTAGTTTTTGAGTGTTACTAACAATTTCCTGGTATTAATAAAATTCGTATTGAAACATTTTCTTGGCTTAATCAGAAATACATACCTTCACAGCTCCTGGTTGGATCTAAATTTATAGCCCTTAAGTGAATTCCTTTTGCAAAACTAAAAAGTTAACCAACCCTATCGAAACTTTATACAAAATTGTTTCTTATTTTTTTTTGTTTCTTCTCTCAGCAACTTAATACCAACCTTTCATTAACACCTTTTGAATTGTAAATTATTGCTTAGTCAGTTGGCAGATAAAATCGTCTATCTTTCAGTTCGTAAATTAGTGCGGGAGATCTGTGAAGATGAATACCTACATAGGTATAGCAATGACCATGGCAAATGGCATAGGCATTTTTAGTTTTTTTTTTTTTGAGATTTTAAAATTATCATGGGCCCTTAATTAAATCCATGGGAGAGTAGTTTAAGATTTGTGTTTTTTTTAAATTTATTTCAAGACACAAAATAATTGCCAGTTGGAGTGTCCGGAGTATTGTCGTATCTGAATGTATGTATGTATATATCTATTTATTTTTAATTTATATGAACATTTTCACAGACAAGTGATAAGTGATTAACTCAGCTAGAGATAAAAGATTAAATGATTGGGAAGATATTTCTCATGTTTTTTAAGTGAATAAATTTAATTTAGAATCTGTTAGCGAAGGAAAGGGTCACCAATGATTTTGTCCGCTTGACAGCACTTGATGGAGAGTTGGGCTTTTCTATTTTGGGATTTGCTCTAACATACTAATTTGCATAATCATAAGACTTTAAGTCTTATATTGTATAAAACTAGTTAACAAGATGGTGTGGGTTCGGAGGACTCCCATACCTTATGATTTCTGTATGCTGTGTGTAGAATTTCTGCACATTCGGATATTCCAATTTATCTTACATACAAATATAGGAAAAAATTGATTTTTTTTTATGAATATGAACTTTTATTTATAAAAAAAAATTTCAAATCACCAAAGAAATTTCCAAAGCTATGAAAACGAGGAGTCTCAAAAAACAAGCAGACTGTGTTTCCGAATTTGCTTTTTATAAAAATAAGAACCAAGACTTAACATAGAAATATTAGATTTTAGATTCAAAATTTCCGACTTTTTTAGTGGAATTTCCAAATTTCTAGTCGGCAACCCGATTTCTAGTGATGATTTTTCCTACATTCGACAAATTTAATTTTTATGTACATATGTATATTTTTAAAGATTTAAAACATTGAAAATTAGATACGCAATATTTTTTTATTTTTCAGAAGCTTACGAGTTTTGCTGAAATTGAAAAAATCGTTATAGGATTTTTATTAGTTATTTAATTTGTTTTTATATTTTATTAACAGCATAATCTTTACATTTTGGTTGTAACCGCACAATTTATAATAATAATAATGTCTTGCTACTAAAAAATGATTTTATGTTTAAAAAACGATAATTATGTTAAAGAGAATTTGTATTGGAAAGAGCTGATAAAACCTTTCATTGTACACCTTTCAATTTTATTTCTGATATATGTCAATTCCATATTCCAGCAAAATTTTTGTAGTAGTGTTACAGCTTTTGCTGATGACTTAGCATTAACATTCACAAGTAACTCCTTATTTGATTCCACAATCAAGTTACAAAGGGATTTACAAATTTTAAGGCAATGGTTTTCAAAACATGAACTCTTGATAAGCGAAAAAACAAAGATTATGGTTCTTAGCCTCCAAAACTCGAAACTAATTGACTGTGGGATATACTTTCATTCTGCATCCTGTGAAAAACTTAGCATGTCTGCCCACACTTGCGGTAGAAATAACTATTGTGCCAATGCTATCTGTTCTTCCAGTTGTTTTAAAATAGATTCAGTTGATAGCTTTAAATATTTAGGTGTTCTAGTTGACAAAAATCTGAACTGGAAAGCACACGCAATGGAGTTAAAAAAATATATGATGTGTGCTACTCGAAATATTTTTAATTTAAAATCGTATTGCTCGAAAAAGTTATTATTAGCAATTTATTATGGACTCGTCCATTCGAAATTGCAGTATGGTATTTCCAGCTGGGGAGGAACTTACTTTAACACTCTTGAACCTCTTATATTATCGCAAAAGCATATAATAAGAATCATTTCCAATAAGAACAGGTTAACCAGTAGTTGGCCTTTGTTTCAGGATCTTCACATTTTACCACTTAAACATCTGTACGTCTATAAAGTACTTAAAGTATTCTTTATGCGTAGCGGTTCTACTTATGCTAGCAGAGGCACAAATGTATACAATTTAAGGGTAAATAATAGAGCCTTAGCTAGTGTACCACCAGCCTCGAGAAAGACTCATTTTTCAAATTTCTTTACTATCTCAGCACCTAAACTCTTTAATAGACTACCACACCATATTAGAATTATAAATGATCGAAACTTATTTTTAAATAAAGTGAAAAAATGGATTTTTACAAAAGATAGCTCAGAAGTCAGAAATTTATTAACTAATATAGTTTGAACAGTTCCTAAAGCCTTGAATTTGTTACGGTGTATACTTTCTTTATCATTTATTGATTGGTTTTTTAAACTTACTAATTACATACGAGTATATCTTTGTATCTTAAAACTATACTTTTTCAATTATGTATTATATAGTTTTGTATTTTATTATTATAATTATGTGCTTATATAATTTATATTTTTCTTATTTTGTCTTCTACATAAAAATTAAAAAAACAATAATTAAATCAACGCTTACCCCACACTATATTAACGTAGTATATAGTCATTCGCCTCTAGTCTTACATGGCTACAGAATGACTTTTCTTTTTTTTTCTTTTTTATGATGCATTTTAGAGTTTGTCATTGTAAGTAATAGTATTGTAACTTTGTAAGAAAGAAAAGGATAAATAAAAAAAAAAAAAAAAAAAAAAAAGATATAATTTTCGAAAACTATGTCTTAACATTGGTATTGTTGATACCGTTATTTCCAGATAAAATAAAACAATTTTTCATGCTCTTTGTAGATAGCATTAAGAAACTGTCAATTGGTTTTCGAAATATATAGTTTTCAAAAACAAAATTTTGAACTTTTTTAAAAATCGAAAATAAAAAAAAAATTGAAAATTTAAATACACAATATAAATTTTCATCAGTTGTATCGTTTTTGTGAAAATCGAAAACAAAAAAAAAATGCTTCTTTATATGATAGTAATAGGAGTATAATAATCTTTTGCAGAAATTTTGTTTCCATTAGTTATGTTTACTAAATGAAATTTTTTGAACTTGTTTTTTAAATCGTTGGAACAGTTTTTAAGAAAAAAAAATATTTTCTAAAGTTTGAAAAAAAAAATTGTAGGTCAGGTGAAATTTAAAAATGCTATGCACCAAGTTTAAAGAAAATCGGCCATGTCGTTTAGGCCGTAGTTGGACAGGCATACAGAATTGCCTGTCCGACTAATAATTTCTACCATCGTAAAGTCAAGTCTGATCAAATGCTTGAGTTCTGTGTTAGAGGTTAGATAATTATTTTTTTTAATTAATAAAAAAATGTATGATAGGTACTAATATGTTTGGGTTAAGAAAAACTTGAAAAAATTTTTTCGGTGGTTTTTATCAATTTTTTAATTCGGAAGCTTATAAAGAGTTTAAAAAGTATTGTGTACCAAATTTTTTCGTTAGCTCAAAACTTTGTGGTTTTTAATTCTATTTATTTAAGATTTTATGAAAATTGGTCTTCTGTCCAAAAATTAAATTGATTATCAAAGAAATGTTAAAAAATGTTATTTTTCTTAAAGATTACCTTAAGAATTTTGTTGCTGTTTTTTTCTTAATGTATTCAATATTTAAATTACAATTTTAAATAAAAAAAATGATTTTTAATTTTGTTCTTATCTACATATGTATATAACTATTTTTTTGAACGGAAACCTCGAAATATTTCAAATAATATTAGTCGTTTCTTATTAATAAATGAATATGCAGCGGAGCAAAACCTTACACAATAAAGAACAAAAATACTGATGATAAATGATAAATTAGCCAGTAAAAATAGAGCATATTATAGTGCGGATACAATTTTGGAACGTCGGAATTAGAATGAGGTTCAAATTGGTTGCAGAAAAATGCTCTTTGCGTGAGGTTAGCAAGCTTTGATTATTTGAGGATGTGTTCAGTGATATTTGTTTTGTGGTTTGAAATTTTAATCCACGATTAGACGGTAAACGTTAATAGTTAAGGTGCTAACATACTCGTATCTGGCTCTGAATCTGAAATCAAATAAAGATGCATGTTCCCTATCTGTCAGGTAAGAATATGAAATTCATCGAAGGAATTTGCGATGTTAATAGATTAAAAAGCCTATGAAAAGTTTAAAAAATGACATTATATTTTTCATCCTGGAAAAAAGAATTTTAGTGCTTTACGGTGAAATTTGCAACAAAATCCATGATTTCGATGTTTTATTTCTATTAACTCACAAGATAAAAACATTTCCATAGAAATAACCGATATTTCATTCATATTTCTGGCGAAAACACTAATGACGGATTTGGACGGCTTACAATTTTTTTTTCCATTTTTTTAAGACTTGTGACTTTATCGTGTTATTTTTGTCATAAGAAACTGGCATCGTTTTAATAATAAGTGACTTAAATCTTCACCAAGTTTTGTTTAGCTGGGTCTTGCGTACGGGATTTGACAGAACATTGTGAAAATTTGTGATACATTTCAGGTTACCGAACACACGTTATATTGTATGACCACCATTTTGTAAATCATGGCGTAATACAAGGAAGAATGATCTTGCTAATTTTTTGTGACAAGGCGCCGTTATTTGACTTTGTGTATATACATGCCACTAAAATTTATAATTATTTATAATTTTGCCATTTGTGTGACAGAATTTTGTCAGTGATATAAATCCAGCGCCATGTCTTAAAATTAAAGATTTTGACATTTTTTTTTATCAAATATTATCTAAAATGAATTTATAGCTTAAGCAAAGTTCTTAGGAATTTTATTTTCCAACTACATATGTACATACATCAATTTCAACTCTATTTCAACTTGACAAACAATAACGCATAGTTTTCAAACGCTTATTCAAAGTGCTTTGATTATTTGTGAGTACATATTTCAACTTTCTTTTTCGTTTTCTTTTACTTGGATTCGGAAATATCTACTAAATAAATATGATTTGTTAAAAGAAAATTATAATTAAATTTGTTTCTTTTTTTTAAATTACATATTTTCTTTACTTTTTCCCGAGTCACCTGATTTTGACTTGGGTATATATGCCAAGCATACTTTAAAATTTTAAATAAAACTTTTTATTCGGATTTGCATTGTTGCTCTAGGTATAGGTTACCAATAATACGCCTTAGTTTATCAAAACTTAAAAAAAATATTTTTTGAATTTCAAAAACACTTTTTTGGTTTGTTTTTAACTGTCTTAAATATTTTATGTTAATTTTTATTATTGTGCAATTAAAAATTAAATTAAAAAAAAAATCTACAACCAGTTTTTGAAATATTACAGTAATTGAAGTTGGTGTGAAAAATATTTTTTTAAAACCGTTTGAAACAAAATTTTCAACATAATATGTGAATATTATAATATTATGTATGTATTCATTGTGGGCTACACACCACATCTGCTGTATGCAAGTTTGTGCAAAAAGTTCGTGAGACTGGTATGCTAGTGGACGACACTCATGAATACGTCAATACGTTGGAGTCATTTGGTGAAGTCATATACCAAATTCATAAGGGACTCAATTCAGCATCGTACCTAGTTGATTTCCAAACATAATTTTGAAAGATTTTTGTTTTAAAAGCCCCTCGAAGTTTCTGTGGATTTTAATTTTTTAATTTAAGTGCAAACTATACAGAAGCTCTAATGGCAGAACGAAGAATACTTGTAGTTCAAATGTTGAGATATGTTTCAATTTTTCATTATTTTGGTAATCAAATAAGAGTTCCAAAATTTATGCTAATTCATATGAGAGTCTTGCGGAACTTCGTCAATATTTTTCTTTCTTTTGGGACAAACGTTTCACTTGAATTTTTGGACTTACTACGAACGGCACATATGCATATCTTCCCTTTGCCGATAATCCAGTTCAAAAGTAATATTTGTCAAATGAAAAACCGCTGCTTGATTCACTTAAGGTCTTAAAGGCTTTACTCTTTGAACAACTTTCAGAAGATTTTCTGGTATATACACGGGCAAATATGAGCACAATTATATTGGAGGCTCATCTGGACAAACTTTTATGGGATCTTTAGAGGGACATAATGCGACTTTTGTCGAAACAGCCATCGAAAATTCGGATAGTCAACTAGTTTTCGAAGCTTTAAAATGAAACTTCAGCAAGCAAGACGATATCAGCATGAATAATTTCAATTCGAAGAAGGGACTGGATCATTCGTATCCAATAAAATTTATTAAACGAAGCATAATGTTGCCACTGAATGGCTATGTGGACTTAAACCAGTATCTTTTGTTTAAAATTTAAATTCAAAACGCATTTAACTTTTTATTTCAAATAGTCTCAAAAACGACTTAAACGATTTCTTTAAAATTTTGTGCAAACGATTAAAGTTATATTGTTTTTTTTTTGTACTTAAAACGAACGTCAGAAAGTCCAATGTATTTATTCATGACTTGCCTCTTCTTAGCCAAACCGAAATTCTAAAACCGCAATTGCACTCGTGCCTTCACCTATCAGATCATAATACGCGCCAAAAATAGAAATATCCTATTTCTATTTTTGCGAGTAAATTAATTATAAAATTAAACACCTTCGCCATATTAATAATTCGCCTGTCATTTTTCTCAGTTCTTATCTTGGGGAGAACGTGTTATGCAGTCTTAATTTTTACAAAGGGAACAGCTGAAGAGACCATGCAAGACCATTGGTTTGGATAACAAATTGCATTTCTATTTGTATATAGTCAATGTAAGTTTGAACAGAAAATGTCCTACGACAACGAGCGACGACGACGACGACGCGACATGGACGACAACGAATGAAGGTGCTTCTGTAGTTTTGCAGCAAGTCGCCCAAGAACCGTTTTATTTCCATTTCCACTTGACTCCCTGCTGCAGTTGGTGCGGCCAGCGCGGTGGAAGGGTATGGAAGAGACTTTGACTTAACTTAAAGTGATATGCTTTGGAAGGTCTAAGAAGTCCAAGACTGACTTTGTCTTCTGTGCATAGCTCTCGATATGGAAAAGTGCGAATTATTTTTAAACTTCTTTTTTTTGTAAATTTATTTAGAAGAAGTGGTTTCTCGTGTTTCACTTTTTGTGGCACTTGTGCTGTTTTTTCTCTTCTTCATTTCAATTGGATGAGCCTCCTGTGTATGACGATGACGATGATGATGCACGGTATGATGGCGGAATGGAGTATGGCGGCCATAATGGGGACCCGAGACGGGATCATAAAAATCGAGAAGCGCAAAGAGGCTATAGGGAATAAAATTTCATAAATCAAATAATGGATTAACATTTATTATTGCTCTGGTAATGGTGGACAAGTCACACCACTAGGGCTAGGCTTTTATCGTATAAAGACATTTGAATCGATACCGTGGATTACCTTGTGCATATTGCAAGATAGACCATCAAGCCGCAGCTGAAGACCAACTGAGTCCTGCTGTGGACTTTGAAGGAACTTGAAAGTTGGTTGGCTTTTGTTAGGCCGTTCGTCCATCGCATCGGTTGGTTCGTTGGCTAGTTAAGTCGTCGCAGCAATTTATTTTGTTCGGTAATTAGGTGTGTATAGTGGTGTTCTTGCAAGACTCATTCTAGTTATGCAGTATATGATAAGAGGGTTTTAGCGAAGGGGAGATCGTTTTTGTTGAGAGGAACTTTTTTTTTCTTTGTATTTCTTCTGCTTTTACAACTTCTTGGGTCTTCATAATGTAGAATGAGGTTTTATGGTGGTAAAGAAAATTGCAAGTGATTATAGAAATGTCTACCGATGAGTGACTTTATTGCTGAGGACGTTATTTTTATGGCATAGATTTAGGAAGCCTCTGAGAAATGGTATAACTAGCAGCTTTTGTGGAATTTTTATTTTACAATTTTATTATTTTATTTGCCATCTATATTATACTTGTATATGCAGATGGGAGGGATTTGAATACGATAACTTTGGTTAACAAAATTGTAGTCAACGTAACTACATAATATAAATAGGCAGGTTTATATAAGAAAATAAGGAAATAATTTATTTGCATTTCATAATAAAAATGACTTGATTACCTTGTTGCTCGTTTTGTTATGGCGGTAACCATTGTAAAGTACATATGTAAATTTTCTTTACGTTCAATGGGAAATAATTCCTTCTTCTTCTTGTTAGTAGCTTGCTTTTGATCTATGGAGGATCATTGCCGTAAACATGGAGGGTTTTCATTTCTTTGATCCTGAACACGCTGCTTCCAATCATCCAGATCAAGTACTTGGAAATCCGCGATGGATGCCCTCCTAACCTGGGGCTGGGATTCGA
Organism: Chrysotoxum bicinctum; assembly: GCA_911387755.1. Lineage (NCBI taxonomy): Eukaryota > Metazoa > Arthropoda > Insecta > Diptera > Syrphidae > Chrysotoxum > Chrysotoxum bicinctum. The sequence goes on from OU426987.1 coordinate 35,881,170, forward strand.
AGAATAACTTGGCTGGAGCATTTTTTTCCATTTACTCAGCTCTCGAAAAGTTCACGTTTTTATCTACCTCTCTATTCGCCCTCATCCATCTACGAATTTTTCTCTGGAAAGAGCCCATTATCAGCTTTCCTTCTCTGTTTATAGTCCAATACTCGGCTCTGATAAGCAGGACAGGTATAGAATAAGGGTTTATTAGAGTGTGCAATTCATCTTACGTGGAGGAATCTTAGGAATTTTAGCTTTTTGACATTATGTATTTCGTCTTGTCTTCAATCAACCCAGGCTGAACTACTCTTAGAGAACGTTGAAAACAACCATGTCAATGTCATCTGTATACCACAATGTCATTGAAACGCTGTTCAATTATCAACTAAACGTATGGATTATCTCAAGCGTCTTGAACTTGAGTTAAATACAAAAATCCTCTGAAAAATTCGACAAATGTGTCTGTTATCTAGAATAAAAGATCAAAACACGCTTATAGTCCTTTAGAAATGTGCTCAGTTCTTGTCCCAAAGTTGATGGATACGGTGCCGTTTGAATTAGGAGATGATTACTCATCAATATGCTTCGCATTTAAGTGTGTTAACACTTTGGATGTTAAGTCCAATACAATTGGACCTGATCACCTCCTACCTAAGTTTATTAAATTAATTCTTCCTGTTCTTCTTCCCCATCTAGTCCATATTTTCAATTTTTATATATACAGTTGTCAGTTCCCCAAAAAATGGAAATTTAATCCTTGGAAACTGGAAATGGAAATCGGGGTTTCAATGGGTATCAATGAAAATTATCCCACGCGCATCCCAAAAAACAGACGCCATGACCTTGCCCGCAGATGGAACTGTCTTCGCCTTATTTGGAGCCGATTCTCCCCTTTCAGTCCATTGTTCTGACTGTTCCTTCGTCTCAGGTGTGAAGTGATGGATCCATTTTTCATCCATGGTTATGAATCGACGCAAAAACTCTGCTTTATTGCTGTGAGACTTCGCCAAACAGTCGATTGAAACATCCTCACGACCGACGCTGTTTTTGTTCCATTGTGAGTAATCGCGGCACCCATCTTGCGCACAGCTTTCTAATGTCCAAATTTTCAGTCAATATACGATGTACAGCACTGTTTGAAATGCCTACCATGTCTGCTAACTCGCGCTTTTTCAGTTGACGGTCACCCAATACCATTTTGTGGATTTTCTTTACCATTTCTGGCGTGGTCACCTCATTTGGTCGACCACTGCGATGTTCGTCTTGGCAGCTCGTACGAAGTCGTTTAAACTCTGCACCCAATATTTTACTGTTGTAAGCGAAGGAGCAGACTCCCCCAGAGTAGAATCTAGCTCCGCTTTGATACTGGTTGGACTGAGGCCTTTCAAATAAAAGTATTGTATCACATAACGATGACCAATTTTTTCCATGTTTACAAATTCACTAAGAGCGTTCACTATAGATGGCTGCCAAACAAATACTGAACAACGTAGCGTCGTCAAACTTCAAACTTAAGCTTTATAAAGTTGATACTCTCTACCATAGTCATTCTTTTCGAACAACAATCGTCATCTATACGTCAGGTCGGGTACTTCTGGGACTACCCTTAGCTGTGAATCCGCAGTATTAAAGGTAAGCAATGACTTAAGGGCAGGTATGGATTGTGACGAAATCAGTGTAATGGTGATCCTTGATTTCTCCAAGGCATTTAAATGCATAGATAATAATTCAATTTTATTAAAAAAAGTCAAAACCGATTATCAATTTTCTAGGTCTGCTCACTAACTGATTGTAAATTACTTAAGAAACCGTTTTCAAACCGTAGAAATTGAGAAAGGAATCTCCAGTCAGTTTATTGTTAATTTAGGTATTCCGCAAGGGTCGGTTTTGGGACCTCTTCTTTTCTGCGTATTTGAAAATTTCTGATAAAGTTTGTAAAAGTAATGTTCATATTTACGCAGATGATTTGATCATTTATTTGTCTAGGAGGTCTGGGTTGATTAAAGACTGTGTAGCTAGATTTAATGAAGACCTATTACATATTCAGAATTGGTCTGATATGAGCAAAATAAGTCTAAATCTACTTAAATCTCTTGGTATGGTGCTCTCAAGAAGTGAAATATCTTTTCTAGATTGTCTTACTCTTGCATTGATCTCAATAGTAGAATTTTAATCTTTGTACAAAGTGTTAAATATTGTTTCGTATTATCAATAGGACAATGAATTGTTGTGATCAATATCAATCAATAGAATGGATCAATTCTCAAACTCCATTCCATATTTCATAATCATTGTCCAGAGTATTTGCATGAATATTTAACTTTTTTACCCACGCCTAGAAGTCTTAAGCTATTGATATCACGATTGTGGAATGATCTTTCGCATGATTGAATGATTTTGGTATCAATGTATCGCGACTTCGCTGAATTAGTAATTACGCTTATGGCCGTTACTTCCAAGTTGCTTTTATTGTAAGACCCCATATAAGATTAATGGACTGAAAGTTGATCTTTATTACCGTCACACTTAGATCAATGTTATATACCCTAGAGATTGTGACTCCCATGAAATGAAACCTATGATAAATCCTATGTTATTCAAGCCAGTTAAGGGTGTTGATGAGTCAGTGTTGATCGGCAAACTATGGCCGGAGGGTACTCATGGAAGAAATGTTTGTCGCCAATTAATCACCTGGTTGAGGAAAGGTAGAAGTCTTCTAAGGACAATCATTCTTTCCTTTACTCCCACTTGAAAAATCATCAATTCACCAGGGTCGTAACATGCAGCGAAATGCCGAGGTTTTGTAAGATGTCGAATGAAATTTGTTTCCTTCTTATTTGGCAACTTTATGTTTATGAAGCATAAAAATATGCCCAAAACCAGAGTTCCACATTCTGGGTAAAATGTAGAATAGAGCTTTAAGGCTGATAGGTTACAGAGAGAACATCATAGAAAGGTCTCCTTCTTAGCACTGTTTCTTATAGCTAATATTAAAACATTGCTCTAGTATTCCCTTGTTAGTATTTTTATAGTTTTAGTATTTCAGCGCTATACCGGATTGGTCAGGAATGCCCATTAGTATAATCTTGAGCCAAGCTTCGGGCGTTAATTTAACTATAGAGATTCCTTCTTTAGCTATACCAATGTTCATCTCAACGTTCTTCCATTATATTTTGTTTGGATGTGGCGTGGTAGGGAATTAAGCCCAACTGTACGACCCTAGGACTCAGTGGACATGGTGTTTGCTATCTCTTCAGACAGAAAGTCGTATATAATACAATGATCATAATCAATGATCGAGATCATGATACGAAACAAATCCGCTGGTCCTGATGGTGTATACATTTTATTCTTCTGAAGAGCCATTATTCCATGCTGGTGAAACCAATGCGTAAGCTTTTCCATCGCTCCCACTGTTCTGGAATCTTTCCAGATAGAAACTGTCCATCCTGTTTTTTAAAAACGGCATCCCAATTGGATTATGTCCTTTCTTGCTAACGTCATTGAATCACTGATCAATCATAAAGCTCAAGAAATATCTCAAATCGCAGCAATCGTTCTACTGGTGATCTGATAACATATATTATCAAAGAGTAAAACAGATCTTTAAATTGTTTTGATGAAAGCTAGATTATTGTGCTTGATGTTTCTAAGGTATTTTGCAGGGCTTGGCACCAGGTTCTCTTATCGAAAAGCGTGTTTGGTATCAACGAAACCCTTATTTTTTTGATTAGAAATAACCTTCTAGATCGTTCAGCACCTGTTGTATTGAACGGTTTTAAGTCCAAACTTCACTTGGTGTTCCCCAAGGCTCCGTTTTTTCCCCGATTCTCTTCCTCATTTTTACAAATGATCTCATTTCCGAAACTTCAAATCTACTTCATTTTTTTGACGATGGCTCTAAATTCAGCTTTTTAAACTCATTCTTAAATTCACATCTTTCTCTTTCGGAAGTGGAATTGCACGGTACCGTAAGCTCAATGAACTACTGCAATCTTGACAGAATTGTCAAATTTGGTAAATGCTGCCAAAATACTATGCATTCTACTATTGTGAAAGCAAAAGAATCCCCTTATGTCCTTGTCTTTGAATGGCATTTGGATCGAAAAAGCCCGAAAATACTCAACACTCGGTATGTATGTCAACGACAATCTTCGTTGGAATGACCACAATCTCGAGACCGCCAAAAATGCTGCCAGATGCTTAGAATTTCTCAATAGTTGTATGAAATTTTTCAACCCCGCCTGATGGCTTACGACGCGGCGTTTATACATCCTAAGCTCGAGCATAACTCACATCTTTTGGCAGGTGCTGCGATAAAACTGATAGGAAATAGAACTGTCATGGAATCATTACCATCTCTTGAACACTGTCGGAATGTTTCATTTTTTTCGAATCGCTTTTTTCACAAGCCATAATCACTCGAAGTAGCTAGCGAGTTTTATTCTTCCCCTCAACTAGTTTGTCGGTGATGATCGTTTCGCTAAGAATTCTTATCTGCCTACTTTTGGACGTACTGTCAAATTTGGAGATTGTTTTTTTTAGTCGTAAAACACGATTTGGGAATAATTGCTATTCCAATTTGTAAACATTCAAAACCATTACTATCGACACCTCCTTTCTTCAAACTCCCTCATTTTCTCATCACTAGTGCTGTGTTTAACATTATAAGGGCTTCAATAAACCCTTAAGCGCATGGGAATTGTAAAAAAGAAAATTGATTCCAGTGATCACCATTTCTTCTTAAGTGACCTCAGATCTAGGTAACTATGTCTGCGTGCGTCGTTCACTTCGTCGCAGACCATACTTCCAATAGGTTCGTTCCAAATGGGTACAGTTATGAAAGCCATTTAATCAATTTTTGATTCCCAATGAGCACTGAACCGTAATGAAAAGCTTAATTGTTAATATTCTCTTGACTAAAAACCTTGAAAAAATGTGTTGACTGCATCTTAATTGTGATTCTTAAAAACTTCATGTTTTTTTGAGTCCAAACCATTTAAGCTTAAATAAAATCCATTATACTGTCTTATAACAAGTGTTAGTTTTTTATGTTCTCAAAAAATGTGTTTGCTTTGAATTTAAATGAATCTGACACCCATCTCAAGCTTTGTGCTCCCCAGGGCATATTAGCTTTCAATCTTTTCACAAAGATCCAAACAAAAAAATGTTATTTCCTTCTCAAGAACTATATCTGTCAAAATTGTCAACTCTGATCGATTACCAAAATGATGGCAGGAGACAACTTATTACTTTTTGTTTTTTTTTTTCGTTGTATTTGCTTGTGTGTTAACAAACGTTATTAGATGGTTTGGCAATGTCTTAACTGTCAAAGAATCTAAGTTGCCATTAATCAAATATTATATTACTCCAATTTTCTAACCTCACATTCGCCTACTTATGAGTTTTTAAAACCATTAAAAAAAATTTGCGCCATTAAAAATCAAAAATAGAAAAAAAAAAACATTTAAAGCTTTTGACGACAATTCCAAATCAATCCCATATAATGGTCACCTGAAGCTGACTTCGACTTGAATGTCAATTTGGAGAGTGGTCGTGGGGTTTCGTTTTTATTTTTTTCGTCTTATGGTCTATGATAAATGAACAACAAGTGACCAACATTCACCACGACATTACGTTCTGTAAAATAAATGGAAGAAAAAAAATCCAATTTAAATGATTGTGAATGAATCAAAATAAATGGAATAGGAATGAAAATTGTGACAGCTCCAGCGACCGCCCGCAGAGATTTATACGATTAAAATTATTCCTTGTGCTTTTTGACCGTTGCAAAAAAAAATTTAAAAATGCTTGAATAGTTTAATAAAAAAATAAAATCTTAAAGACCCATTCACACTGATGAAATTAATTTCTTAGAATTCTTCTATAAATTTGTTAAATCATGAACGATCTTACAAAGGCCTTTCAAATGATGTGATTCCTAGAAAAGTGGTGAATGGTGATGTTTGGAAGATGAAAAGACAATTCAAGTGTTGTCTACTTCAGTGAAACGAAGAGTGATAAAGTGACACTCGAGTTTGAATGAATAGGAGAGTCATAAAGGGTTCTCAAAAGTGTTTCAGTTTAAATAGACCGAATGTGCTGCTGAGATGGAAGGGAAAATTCATACCTACACATTATATCAGCCCTTTGATAGAATTGCCCTTTAAAATTGCTTAGTAACGGTTAATAGGCATATTTCCCTTAGAATGCTGCATGTTGTTCTTGATTATTATTATTGTTTGTTAGACTGAAAAAAACCCGTTGACTTGCAAGAAGACATATGAGGAAGTCTCTTACGCACTTGGAATTTTAATTGTCTCGTACGTCAAATTAGTCAAGCTAAAGTCACATAACATTCTGAAAATTGTAGTCCAATGTTGAGCCTGGCGGCACGGAACATTGCGTTCTGCTTGGTGCACTAACATCTATCAATAAATGTACCGTGATGCAGAGGTATAAAATAAATGGCTGAGGAAAGAAAATTTAAAAAAAAATTAAATAATAAAGAAAATATTTTTATAAAAAAATTCTTATTTATATTTTTAAATTGAGCCTATACAGATTAGTTTTGGAGTTAAAAAAAATTAAGTTCATTAAAAAAAGTGTGATTGCCGGGTTTCACGGTTAAAGTATGTAAGGATCATTGTTTTTTTATGTATTGAAAAGGTTTTCTGTGCATTTAAGTAGAATTTTTTTTTTATATATGAACTTTAACAGAACTTTGAACTGAAATTTACAGAAATGCACAGATTTTCAAAGTGAAGGAACCAAAATTTTTCTTTTTAAAGTTAAATATTGTTAGAAAAAGAACGTTCTACCGGTCTCCGCTACGTAACGTTAAGTTTGTAAGAGTTATGTTTAAACAGGGATGAAATTTGATTAAATTTTTTCACCTATATTCAACAGAGATGTTATATGATATGAAATACTACATACATTAATTTGCTCAGAGCATCAGTTCACAAGCACGGCATGATGTAGTGCGACCTATCCTCACGTATGGTTCGATTGTATGGTGGCCTGCTTTTACCAAAGCATATAACATCGATAAACTAAAGAAGGATTAGTAAAGATTTTGAGGTTATGTTCTCATCAAGATAGGACTGGGATGATGACGTCGTGACGAAAGACTTCGACACAACTATTTGTACTCAAAGATGAAGTGTGGTGTTGGACTTGATCTCTTTTCTGAACGCGACGAAATGGCTCTAGGACGAACTTTGGCTACTTTTGTACCTTGCTCCTCGTTTGACTTCTTAGATCCCGAACTAGCGGACTGAAGGTTTTTACCGAGGCCTACAGCGCGGTGGGCGGATAATCACTCAATTGGATCGGCTACTTTTTCAGTACTGGTCAACTAGCTGCCTAGCTTGGCACAGTGTTGGTGGTGTTGAATGAGTGTGGTGGCCCGGCTGAGTGAGAGATCCAATTTCAAATGATTGTGCAAAATCAGACACACCATAAGAGATATCAAGCTTACTAGGTCCCATATTTTTTAACTCAATCCAAACTAGATGACTCCGTGAGAATGTCCAAAATTTCCCATATCAATTCCATTCACAGGTTCATACGGAATACAAGTTCAAACGAGTTATGGTATCAAAATGACACACTTCAGTGCTAATTGAGCCACAGGGATAGACATCCGATGGATCGCATTCGTCAAAAATCACTTCTTATTAGAATATTGACCATGGAAATAATAGGTAAAATTTTAGATGACAAAATTTAATTAATTTTTATATTTCAAGTCTGCAAAAAACTTATATTATATTAGTCTTATAATATTCTTACGATGTGCACAGCTCGAGAACTTAATTGAAAATTAAATTTGCTTCATGCTTGACAAGTATAAGTTCACATTCTCAAATATGCTTGTCATGCAGCAAAAATATGAAAACATTTTCAAATCCATCCATCATGTTTGACAGAGCTCTGGATGGAGCGTTCACATTATCAAAATCAAGCCAATCATGCCTGGCTTGTCAAACTTATTTGAAAATGTCAATACCCCTTATGGTTCATGAAAATAGGATAAATTAGTTTGAGTCTTGAGGCCTGATTAAAGGATCCTTTTTACTTGCGACTTATAGGTACTATAAGGCAAGTTATGCATTCGTCAAAAAATCGAACTCGAGATTTTGATCAAAGTTGACATTACGATGATAGCGAAGACTAAAAAAGTGGGTCTCGCAATTCTGTCTGTCTGTCTGTCTGTCTGTCTGTCTGTCTGTCTGTCTGTTCGACTACAGGCTAAACGACTCGGCCGATTTTCTTTAAACTTGGTAAATATCATTTTTAATTTTTTACCCCCACACTTTTTTTTTCTTTTTTTTTAAGACCAAAAATAACGGTACCTGCCATACGATTTTTTTCGAAATTTTGTAAAAAATTTTTTTTCTCAAAAACTGTTCGACAGATTTTAAAAATAAAACTACAAACAAATTTCATTTAATTAAGGCTAGGTATTGGTTGAAAACAATTTTCCAAAAAATGGTTATTGAGGGTACCCCCCATGGAAACATTTTTTTTGTTTTTGATTTTTTCAAAAACGATACAACGGATTTTGATCATTTTTTTTCCTAAAGCTCCCCAAAAATATAAATAGAATTGTGAACTAAAAATTTTCAAAAAAATTGTTTTTTGGATTTTTAAAAAAAACTTCAAAACTTTTTTTTTCAAAATTCAATATTTCGAAAATCCCATGCTAGATTTTTTTTAAACTTGATAAATAAAAGTTTCTCAATATAGTCTACAAGATGTGAGAAAAAAAAATTTATTTTACCTAAAAATAAAGGTAGCTACCATACAAACGCTAAAAATTAAAAAAAAAATGATTTTCAAAAATCGCATTTTTCTCGAAAACGGCGCCTAGAATTTTGATAAAATTTTTTTTCTTTCAATTAATTTTTACGATCTTTAATTTAATAAAAAAAAATTTGAATTTAAGATATTACAGCTTGTACCTACCAATAGAATAATTTTTTTTGAATTTGAATTTTTCATTATCCACATAACGGATCTTAATGAAAATTTTTATAGAGAAGCTTCTAAAAAATCTAAAACACATTGCATTTTAAAACTTTAAAATAAATATTTTTTGAATTTTTGAAAAAAAAATCTATTTTTTCGTTTTTTTTTGAAAATTCGATATCTCAGAAACGGTTCAATATTTTTTTTGTAAATTTAAGTTTTATTCGGACAATAATAAAAAATTTAAATTGGCGTACAAAAATTTTTTCTTGAAAAGCTTTTAAAAAGTTTGTATATAAAAGCTTTTTTTTTTAAAAACGACTACAAGGACTTATAATTTTTGTTCTTGCATAAATTCATATTTGGATAGCGTTCTGTTTTTGTCTCTTAATACTGAACGAATTTAAAAATTAATTTTATCCTTATGAACAGTTTTCTCTAATATCATTCGTTTTTAAAATTCCTAGTCTATTACATAGGAGCAAGTTCGTGCGACCTAGTCGTGCATTTTATTTTTGTTGAAACGTAGCTTTATTTCGATACACTTCACCTCACCTCGCACAAATATGTCAAAAAGACCATTCCTAATAAACTAAATCCTCCGACTTTTTTTGACGTTTCTTTACTTTATTTCACTCTCTCTCTGTCAGAAATTTATAAACGGATTGAAATTATTCCCATCTTGTAATAGAAATTGTCAAAGTAAATATAAGCGAAAAAAACTAAATTTTTTAATCCATTGGCATCGTAGTCATAATCTAGTTCATGGCTTCACAGATAGAGAGCAATCTATATTTGTATGCATTACTATATTTAATTCGAAATTTGGCATTATTGGATTTGACGTATTTTTGACGTATGTTTTTACGTATCGAGAATATTTCGTTGCAAATGTCAAGGGATTGTCCGGAAAATGCATTTTCCGGAGCATAGAATGAACCTGAAACAAAATTCGACACCAGATGTCTTATTTTTCATCTTTTTGACATATTGGGCGAGAAGTGAAGAAATGTTGGGGAATGAAGATATTTAATTTTAACTATCAATGGAAAGTACTAATATTGAGATTTCAGTCCATTGACCACATACTGAGCTCTTTTTGAGAAGCCTCGGAGTTTTGTAATGTAGCACGATGTAGTAAGTACGCAATATTCCCAATGTAAACAAGGTCTTAAATGCAATATTGCGTAAGATGACGTGCTACACAGAACGTGTAACCTAATGGGTTACAAGGAACGTGCACGTTACTTCCACGTTTTTGGTGTACCCTATCCCCGTCATAGATATTTATACATCAAGAACATGGTTTATAGCTTAAGTATACTTAGCTTAAGTAAACTTAGTTAAGGTGGCGCTACACTCCAATGTGGAACAGGGCTTCAACCAAGAAGCTCGGCCCCTAGCTAGTTGTATCGCGTTTGCTTCCGGATTGGATTCGAACACTTTCCGGGCCGGATCATTTGAGCTCATTCACTGGACATTACCCAGCCATTTCAGTCGTTGGATTTTATTTCCTTTGGTTAGGTTGGTTTCAATATAGAGCCCGTACAGTTTGTGCTTATATCTTCTCCTCCACTATCCTTAAGAGTTCGTATCTTTGGATTATTGAAGGTATTTCTAGATTGTTTAAATTTAACTTAATTTTCCTCTGAAGGCTTTACTTTGTGTACCTGGAAGTGGCCTTGTATATCTGAAAATAAGATTCCCTAGCTCTGATAACATCCAAAAAGATGGAGTCAAACTAAGATTTTTCCTAAGGCCTGATAGTCATTGTACTTACTGTGAATAACGATAAATTTCAATTCTGCCGACAATAACATATCGACTAGTTCAATGTACGCAAAAACTTATTAAGACTATTCCAGTTGGATTTGTCATACTGCCAAGCAGTTCTCTTCTGAATATTTTCTTAAGCCGTATGGCTGAAGCATGAGAAACTGATGGATATTACTGAGTGGTTAGATGGATGTGCCTGAGGAACCTTATACGCTGAAAGTTAATTTTTCAGGATGACAAGTGAGAAATAAGTCGAGAGTATTAGGAATTTGGACTGCAAAATCTGTTATTCTGGCAGGCTCATCTATCAGCTGAGTGAAATGACTGAATTCAGAAAATATCTTAGCATACCATTCTTATGAGGTGTTATTTATCCAAAATTGTTATTTATCCAAAATAAGCAACCAGTGCAGATTATGTAATGATCTCAAAAGAAACACCAGACTATTTGTAATGTGAATGTGATGCACTCCTCGTGTATCAAAGAACTAGGAATCTGGGACGTCATAAGATAGAAGAGAGTTTACTAAAATCCAATTGAAAGTTCAAATAACCTTAACTCCACTTGAATTAAATTCAATCACTTCACTTTAAACACAAAAAAGTTCTTATTTCATTCATCTTCGTTGTTAACTAAAATCTCTGAAAATACTCCTAATATTTAAGTTTCTGAAAGAAGAAAGTCTGAGAGCTGTAGTATGAACGATCTTACTTAGTTCTTAAAGTGGGCACTGAAAATATAAAGGTCGCAGTGTACTTAACTTAACCAAAAACTAGTCATTCATTCGTCGAACATTAGTTTCTCTACCAAAACAAAAGAGTTGAGGTTCAAACTTCATTTTTGTTTAATCAGCTTTTATATCCTTTCTCATAATTAATTTAAGCCTGAAATAATTTCGAAGGTGATGGGTCATTAAATTAGTGATATGGATTTCACATCCCTGTTTCGTCAATTATATATGTCAAACTGAAGTGTTCCGCACAACATTTGCTCAATTTTTCGCTCGGTAGTTACGTTTATAAGAAATCGTCTATGAATCACCAATTACTGAAACAAACATATCTTTTGTGAACAAATAGGCATTCTTTTTTTCGAATGTCTCAAATATTGGCACCTGAGCCTCCGAAACCTCAAATTTATATTTGAATTGAAAATCTGTTGCTTAAGTAGCGGAATTCCTAAACTGTGTCGGTGCATCCAGAAAGGATCGCCCACTTTTATTGCTTAAAACGTTGAACCTCAAGATAATATATCTTTATCCTCACTTTCTCTGTTCGTTATCATAGAAGAGCACCGACACAACACTTTCTCGGCGTTCGAAATAAAAAGCAGGTAAAACTATCTCTACAGACCCATTTCTCCTACTCATCTAGATATCAAACAACGCCCTTCTCCTGTCCTGTCTTCCATTTGAATAGAGTACACTGAATCTCGTCCCTTTTGCACTATTCTTCTTGCAAAGTCAAAGTCAAGCAAGGCAAAAAAAAGAAAACCAACACCAATTCCAAGCACAAGCAGTGAAGTCCAAAGTCGCCTCTTTATCAAAATCTGAAAGAGCACTAATGCGCTTTTAATGTTAGTTGCTGATACCAATTCTGATTAAAAGCGAACCAAACAAAATCCACACTCCACTCCCCGTCTTCATCTGCATCACTAGCTCCAGTAATAAGGCAAATGAAGAAAAAAAAAAAAAAACAACCAACAAGGATAAAGAGCTGACTCAGGAGGAAAGAAAATTATAATAAATTTACTTTATGGAGGCTAAAAGTATCAGAAAGAGAAGGACCCCATGCAACATGCAGATTTTTGAAGCAGAAAAAAACCGAAGCCGAAACCTAAGCCAACCCGCTCGGGTTTTAGCACTGATCTCTGGAGGAATTGCATGTCTTGGATCATGAAGTTGGACTTGGAAGTATTGAGAGATGGTGCGTTGTGCGTAGCGTATGTTGCACTTCTTTATTCTACTTTTCACAATTTGAATGGATTCGGAAAGACATTACCGATAAGGAAGTACATAAAGGACTTATTTGCTCTTGCTCTTTTGAGTGCAGAGAGGAATTCCTGAGTGTGCATAAATCGAGGCAGCATCTGAAGTTCTTCAACTGAAGCAGGAGGTTGTAGTTTGGTTAGTTGGTAGGTAGGTAGGTAGATTGTGATGGTTGTGACTTTGGGTTCTTCATCTCGTAATCAGGATTTGAGGAAATTTATTTCATCTGGTCCATTGATTCATTTATTTCTTTGTGCATTTGTTCCTTTATCGCATTCGTCTGGTTTTTAATTTTTTTTTTTTTTTTTGAGTGTTGTTGTTTCTTTATTGCGGAGGTTGTGTGTTATAAATGGGGACGCCGCCGCTGTTTCACTCTGCCACCCGTCCACTACCGCTGAGTCAGGACCCTCAATCTTAATGCGTTTGCTATCTTATACGCTCTGTCTCTCAAAGTTTGATGTTGTTCTTTGCACAAGAGGAACTCTTGCATGCTTTTGAATCTACCTCAATCGCTTCAATTTTTATCAACCACTCTGCTTCGCGTATCACTGTTTTCCTTGTTTTTTTTGTACATAGTCCTTTTGGGATATTTTTCCCTGATCGGCTGTTGTATGTTGTAATAAAAGAATCAGGCAGCGGTGAATTGAATTTTATTGTGCCATAGTAGATTGTGCGTGTAATCCATATAAAGATAGCCCTTCTTCACAAAACCAATGTTTGGGACTTTATCATTATATTATTTGGCAATGGAACACAGGGCGGCTCAGGCCTGAGCAGTGAACACATTTCGTGGAAAATGTGAAGAACCTTTTTTGAGTATAATCTTGTTGAGTTGTAGTTTTTATTTTTTGTATTTTCTTAAATGACACGAAACATGAAAATCCAGGAAACAGTTGGTTGTTGTGGTCGTTTTCATTGAAAAGTCAAATTTGTATCAACGCAGATGTAATGACATGTTGTTGGTTTTTTTTTTCTCGACAATTGGCCATATGTTAATGGTAAATGATAGCAATAAAGCTTAGCTCAGTTGTACGGTTGCCTTTTTGAGTTAAACTATACTTTGTTAACTTCTGAAGATTTTGAGGTGAATTATTTGTGGATTGACATTATTTTGTTGATTGGAGGAATTTACAAAAAATGTTAGTTTCGGCATTCAATGTTGTATGCATTTTTTTTATAAATTTGTGAATGAATAAAAAACTGACTTTCTGAAATTTTTAAAAAGGAAGGGTTTTTAGTCCTTGAATTCAAAGAAGTTTTTATTCAAGAATTGATATTTTATTTCTATTGTGGTCAGGCAATACCCGAAGGAAGGTGTGCGAGATTTTTTCTGAATAAAAGAGCTTGAATCAGATCGTTCACGAGCCAACTCCGACGGTGCTGGTCAGTCCGCGAATACTCTAGAAATATTTAGTACCTTTTACCTTTATAAATACAACATGAGTGTTTTATGACCACTAGGCACATACGACCATTTTATCATATCTGCAAATTTCTCATGTTAACGAAGTTCAGTTAAAAAAAAAAGTCTTGAGAGAATCGTTTGGCAACACGAAAAAGCCAACTAGGACGGTAGAACGATTTCTTCAGGAACTTTAACTGATCATACCTTCTTAATAGTGAAGTGGACTCTAGTGCAGATATGATTATAAATTTAATTTTCTTGGAATGAGAATTTTTTCTCGAATAAGGAAAATTTATGAAACCGAAAGAGAATTCATGGTTTGGTTCGAGCTGTTAAAAGCTTATTATGGTTAGATAAGTAACTTCCCGATTTTGGCCAAAACAAGCTAAGGAAATCCAGAATAAATTCAAACAAACTAGAAAGACCTGTAGTGATCATAAATATTAATGTAAAAACTACTTCAATGTCTCAAAGGTACTAAACATTTTTGATCATTCGTAAAAGAGAAATACTACATCATTTTCGGTTCAAACACTCGTCTTCAATGATAGATACTTCGTTTGTCAACACAAAATAAAATCAATTTCCTTGCAGCACAGCTTATTATTAATTTGAAGCTCCCAGAGATTGTCATGATTCCTCATAGATACTTGAGAGTGTTAACGATTGAAGGGAACAAATCTTCTTTAGCACTTGTGCTGTATAAAAGTCCTGAAAGATTTTGATATACACAAATTCATAAAATAAATGCTGTTGTGCCACAGGGCTCCATTTCGTCTTCTCCTCCCTTTCCGATATTCATCAATGATCGTTTGTCTGAAACTTCTAATCCAAATTCGTTTCAAGATCCACGTCCTTGTTCTTCAGATGTGGATCTTAAATGGTTGTGTACGACAAGCTCATTGAATTCTAATCTCGATAGCTTTGTCAAATGCGGAACAAAAAACAAAAAATTTGATGCCTTAAGGACTCAATGCTGTCTCACGTCAATAAAGCCGCTATCCATAAAAGGCACTTGCATCTAGGAAATATAACAACATTCATTTAACGGTATGTGCATAAAAGACCACCTTGTGTGGAATGAACACATATTCGACGACGCCTAAGTGCTTAGGTTTCCTTCAAACGTTGCAAGAAATGTTTCACCCCTTCTGATCTGGATGTTATCTTTAAGGCTCATATTCGTCCACAGTTTGAGTACCATTAACATTATTTGGGCATGTGCTCCAATAAGACACTTGAGCCTCTTGAATAGAAAAGCTTCAAAAATGATAGGAGCATAATACCGCCGCTCTTGGCTTTCATTATTTGATCGCTATTTTTATAAACAGTATTTTAGTGAAATAGCCAGTTGCATTCCTTGCCTTGAACAATTCAACCGAGATAGTCGCGCTTCAGGGAGTGGCCATCAATTTATCAGCCGAGCCCAACTTCGGACGTACGGTTTAACTCAGAGATTCCTTCTTTAGCTCCACCACATGAATGTGGAATCTTTTACCTTACTTTATATTTCCCTCCCATTATAATATTTAGATATTCAAAACCAATGTGGATCGGTATCTCCGTTTTAACAGCCTCCAACTTTCCTCTCTCACGCCTCCTTCTTTCCTCTTTTTACTTGCGACCTATAGGTACTATAAGGCAAGTTATGCATTCGGAAAAAAAATCGAACTCGAGATTTCGATCAAAGTTGACATTACGATGATAGCGAAGACTAAAAAAGTGGGTCTCGCAATTCTGTCTGTCTGCCTGTCTGTCTGTCTGTCTGTTCGACTACAGCCTAAACGGCTCCGCCGATTTTCTTTAAACTTGATAGATATCATTTTTATTTTTTTCCCCCACACGTTTTTTTCTTTTTTTTTTAAGACCAAAAATAACTGTACCTGCCATACGAATTTTTTTCGAAATTTTATAAATATTTATTTTTTTCAAAAACCGTTTGACAGATTTAAAAAATAAAAATACAAAAAAAAATTATTTGATTAAAGCTAGGTAGTAATTGAAAAAACTTTTACGAAAAATGGTTATTGAGGGAACCCCCCATGGAACCATTTTTTTTCGTTTTTGATTTTCTCGAAAACGGTACAACCAATTTTGATACATTTTTTTTTGCTAAAGCTCCCAAAAAACTTTAATAGAATTGTGTATTCAAATTTTCAAAAAAAAAATTTTTTAGATTTTAAAAAAAAACTTCAAAATTAATTTTATTTTACCTAAAAATTATGGTACCCACCATACAAATATAAAAAAACATTTAAAAAATGGTTTTAAAAAATCATATTTTTCTCGAAAACGGGCGCCTAGAATTTTAATAAATTTTTTTTTCTTTCAATTAATTTCTAAGATCTTTAATTTAATAAAAAAAAATTTATTTTAAGATATTACAGTTGTACCTACCATAGAACCATTTTTTCGAATTTTGAATTTCTCATTAATGACATGATGGATCTTAATGAAATTTTTTACAGAGATGCTTCCAAAAAGTTTAAAAAACATTGCATTTCAAAACTTTAAGGAAAATATTTTTTTGATTTTCAAAAAAAAAAATCAATTTTTGTTTTTTTTTTTTGTAAAATTCAATATTTTAGAAACGGCTTAATATTTTTTTTTGTAAATTTAATTTTATTCGAACAATAATAAAAACTTTAAAGTGGCGTACCAAAATTTTTTCTTGAAAATGTTTTAAAAATTTTGTATATAAAATCTTATTTTTTAAAGAAACCACTTCAACGGCTTATAATTTTTGTTCTTGCATAAATTTATATTTCCATAACATTCTGTTTCTATCTCTTACTACTAAAAGAGTTAAAAAAATAAAATTTGTCCTTATAAACAGTTTTCTCTAGTAACATTCATTTTTAAATTCCTAGTTTATTACATAGGAGCAAGTTCGTGCGACCCAGTCGTGCATTTTATTTCCTCTCGTTTTTCCTCTTCCGCGCTCAAACATTTTAAGAATAGTCATAATCTCTTTGATGCTTGCAAATTATAAAAAATAAAAATTATTCTACCGAAACAAAAGAGCTGAGGTCCGAACTCTCTTTTTTGAAATATATTTTTGTCTAATTTGAATGCAAATATTTTGTAAAGTTTTTTTTTTATATAAATAAAAGTTATTACGAGTACTTGAAATAAGTTAAAAACACCCTCAAATGCATTTAGTAAGTTATGGTTCCATCTACAGTATGCTTAAAATATCAGAACCATGATTTGTAGTTTTAATTATTTATTCACATTTTATAAATTTTTTATATTATTTTAAACAGGACCAAAAGTAAATTTACTCTAATTTGGATTTAACATTTTGTAGTGGCAATAATTAAAAATAAGTTGGGCATAAAATGTATAATATTAAGCGTTTTAAATATGAAAGTGATAGAGAAATTTTATTCCTAATGAAATCTAAACGTCTCATTTCTCTCCCTTTATTAAACCAATGTGAGCGTTAAATAAAATAAAATTTCCAATTCACTTCTTCTTCTTCTTCTTCTTCCTTTTCTTCGGCGCTGTTATGATCTCGATGTCGAGGGGATCATAACTCTCCCACGTATCTGCTTCACACTAGTGATCCGCCTGTGGGGTTCGCCGGGTTGACCTCAGAAATCGGCGGCAAGCCTCCCGGTTTTGTATTGTTCCATTTCTGAGGCCAACTGAATGCTGGTGTTTTTGCATTTGTTTGTACCAGGAGTGTTTAGGCCTACCTTTCTTTTTATTCCGAATTGGAACGTTGTATGATATTGCCTTTTTGACGGGGTTCTCAGGATCTCTCCTTTGAACATGGCAATACCAACTGAGTCGGTCGTGTTCAATTTTTTGGGAAATGGTATTCTTAACATGAAGGCTTCCTCGGATCTTCGTACTTCTAATTCGATCAAGCTTTGTAACTCCTGCTGTCATACGAAGCATCTTCATCTCAGCTGCCGTTAGCTTACTCTCATACTTTTTGTACATTGTCCAACATTGTGAACCGTATGTGAGTGCTGGACGCACAACTGAAGTGTAGAGCTTTCCTTTCAGCTTAGGGGGCATTTTTCGGTCACAGAAGATAGCAGAATTTTCCCGCCACTTCATCCACCCTACGCTTACGCGATGATTGATATCGTCATCACAAGTAGCTTCGTTATTTATCATAGACCCCAGATATTTAAACTTTTCACACTTGGGAAGCACTACTCCATTCAAATAAATGTCTGGAGTAGGCCTGTGTGGATCAGAAAATGGGCAGCATAGGTATTCTGTCTTTTTCGCGCTTATGCGGTACCCACTTCCTTCTAGAACATCCACCCATACGTCAAGTGCTCGTTGTAGGGATATCGGGTCTTCACTTATGATGGCTCCATCGTCAGCAAAGAATAACTGATGTACTTTTGGATCCGTCACTTTGCCTTCAAGCAGGTAATCAAGAACTGTAATAAAGAGCAGGGGACTCAAGACACTTCCCTGGTGTACACCTACTGTGATTTCGAATTCTTCGGTAACTCCAGCTGCGCTTCTTACTTTAGTAACTGCTCCATCATACATGTCCATAATTATCCGCACATAGGTTTCTGGAACTCCTCATTGCCTGAGGGCCACCCATATTAGATCTCGTGGTTGCCGATCGAATGCTTTTTCAAAATCAACCAATACGACATGCAAGTCCTCCAAAGAATCCCGATGTTTTTCCATAATTATTCTTATACTCTGGATTGCATCCGTGGTTGACTTACCCCCGACAAACCCGCACTGGTCATCAGATAGCCTAATTATTTTTCGCAGTCGGCTACCCAAAACTCGCTCAATGATCTTCATGGTGTGTGACATCAGCTTAATCGAACGGTAATTATCACAGCTTCGAGTATCACCCTTCCCTTTATAAATTGGAAGAAGGTAACTTTCCCTCCATTGATTAGGCATGCGATCACCTCGTATAAGTTTGGAGACAAGAATCATGAGCTATCTAAACCCGATGTCTCCCATCTTTTTCCAAAACTCTGAGGGTATTTCGTCTGGGCCAACAGCTTTTCCCTTTTTGGAGTATTTTACCGCCGCACTAACTTCTTCGACTGTGACGTCGGATACTTCGCTTAAGTTAGGTGAAGCTATTGGAAAGTATAGCCTTGGAAATTGTTCGTTTAGAAGTCCGTCACAATACTGTCGCCACCTGTGAAGAATTTCGTTGTCTTCCACAAGTAGTTGGCCTTGAGCATTGTTAATGAACTTTGACGAACAAATCTCCTGGGCATTTCTTCTTCTTTGAGCGGCTATTTTAAAGATAGTTGCGCCCTTATTCGTGTTTTGCCGTAGCTCTTGAATAGCACCAGCTGTCGGGGTAGAAATTTCATCCAGCTCCCGATACAGGTTTTCTGTATTCTTTGCTTGAATTTGGGCGCACTTCTTCTTCGCTTCTTTCTTGCAGTTTCTATATTCCATTTCGAGGCGTGACTTTTGCTCTGTATCATTAGAGGGGCACTTCGACCAAGCCTTGAAAGCCATTTTCTTTTTACTTATAACTGATTTAGCTTCATCATTCCACCACCATGTTTCTTTGCCTTGTTGGTTGTGTCCTTTTGAAACCCCTAACAGTGTTTTGGCTTTTTCTTTGCAAGTGCTCTGTAGGAGATCCCACATACTTTGTGCTGTACTCTCTTCATTTCGAACTATATCGGTGTTGTTATACAGAAAGTTTTGCATATTCGAAATAAAAGCTTCGCCTTTTTCCTTATCCAGATTATACCATTTGATCTTCCCAAAAGTTTTTGTATGTTTGTTGTCGTTCACTGTCTCCATAAAAAATTCTGTCAGTAGGAGATGGTGTTGGTGGGCTATCGCTTCTCCTAGTATCACTTTGCAATCTTTTACCCGGGGTTTCATGAAACTAGATACCAAATGGTAATCAATCTGGGTTTCATTTCCACCACTGCTGTAAGTGACCAGGTGTCGGCTTTGTTTGACGAACATGGTATTTAGCACGATAAGGCCGTATGTTTTGCACATGCTCAGGATGTCTTCACCAGGAGGGTTCCTGGTGCCGTATCCGAGGCCTCCATGGCAATCTTCATAGTCTTCGTTTGTCTTCCCGACATGTCCGTTCAAATCTCCGCCCATGAACAAAAACTCTTCCTTTGGGATGTCCTTAAGTAGATTGTGAAAGTCTAGCCAAAATGCATCTTTTTGTACCTGCTCACATCCAATTTGGGGAGCATATGCAGTGACAATATTCCACAACTTTCCTTTAATCACCAATTTAAGGGACATCAAACGGTCGCTGGATTTCGAAATGGTCAATACGCTGCCTAATAGATGTTTTGCAAGGATGATTCCGATTCCGTTTTTACCCTTTTCCGTTCCATAGTAGAACATCTTATAGTTTTTTGTCCTCGTATCCAAGAAACGGGCCCTGTTTCCCGTGTTTCGCCATTTTGTTTCTTGAACACATAAGATGTCCACTCGCCTTCTTTTCATCATCTCTTCCAACTCGAAGCTTCGACCTGTCATACTGCCAACGTTCCAACTCGCAACTCTCAGATTTTGTATAATCTGCGGCATTACTTTGCTAGCCCCCGGAATCCGTCTAGCTATGACCCGAGCATTGCTGCTCGGTCCAGGATCAGTACCATGTGTAACAATGGTAGTGCCTGGCGGGGTAGTGTCATTTTGGACGAGTACTTCCATAATGCTTGAATTCACAAAATCCGTTGTAAGTATCGACGTGTTTTGTATTTGATCTCTCTTTTACGGCACCGGTGATCTCCAGTCGTGCCAACCCAGGGACTGGCATGCACACTTTTGGGAAAGTTTATAGGTGTTACGTGTCGCTAGGTTCACCTTGCTGTTTGTGGCCTAGATGTATTTACTCCTTTAGTCGCCTTTTACGACAAGCGGGGAGGCGCTGCAGGAATATTCTAACCCGTCCCTGCACAGGGAAATTGTTAAACTTTCACATATTTTAAAAATCTTTGAAAGCATTTTATACGAAATTTTAAGTTTTTATTGTAAATCTCTCAACTCCCCTAGACAAATACTCCCTTAATTTACTTTACCATTGTAAGGGGCACGGAGTGGAGAGGGCTTCCAAATAAAAAAATAGTACAAAGATGCTTCGTTGTAAAAGGCTTTATTGCAACTGACTAGATCTAACAATTTGGGTATTCTTAAAATAAGTATATACATACGATAATGCTCTTACATAACGTTAACGATATACCAAACTGTAACATCGAACGATCGGTGGACTTAAAACATAATAATGAAGTTATTAATTAAATAAATTACATGAATATTTAACTACAGGGTGTTAAGAATATTATAATCTTACAACTTCACTCCTCTTTGAAAATGAATCGTCCACGATTTTTCTTACAGCTTGTTATATATGTATGTTACATTTTATCGATATAAAATATTTATATTTATTTTTTTTTTTTTATATAGTATTAATTTATATTGAAGAATAAAATAAAAATCATTTGATTAGATTATAAAATCTTATTTTTCGAATAGTACATATGCAAAGTACTTGACATTTGATTTAAAGAAATAAATTTTGTAATATAAACATTTAGGTAATAGATAATATATAAAACATTTTCAAATCAAAACATTGATACGTCGCAATTAATTATTCAGATATGGTTTCATATTTTCGGGAGATGCAACTCCTTCGTATTGTTTTCGTGAAATTTGTAAATTTTCTAAATCTCTAATTAGATATCTGTCATTTGGAAGTGCTTTTATTATTTCGAATGGGCCTTTAAATTTGGCCAAAAGTTTTTTATTAACACCAGATGAAGTAATAACATTTTTTACTAAAACATAATCTCCTACTTTATAAGGATATGGCTTTTTGTGGTGCTTGTCAAAATATGCTTTGTTAGCCTTTTGACTACGAACAGTATTTTCAAATGCTTCCTGTCTAATTGAATCTAAATTTCTCGTGTTTTCGGTACATAGATGCTCTTCAAGATATTGACGGATGTTATCATGAATATCACCCCTCTGTCGGATTCCAAAAAGCAAAGTACTCGGGGAAAAACCAGTACTCTTGTTCTCAGTGTTGTTAAGTGCGAATTCAACTTTACTTAAGTGGTTTGTCCAATCACCCGGTTCCAATTCACTTTCTTTGGCCAACATTGGAGTTAAACTCCTATTTATGCGTTCTACCTGGCCATTTGATTGAGGAGAGCTAGTGGCTATTTTTATATGTTGTACAGAGTTATTTTTACAAAAATTATAAAACTCTTCTGAGGTAAAACAGCTGCCTCGATCGGAAACAATGCGCAAGGGCTTACTATAGCTTGAGAAGTATGATTGTAAGCATTTTATCACCTCATTCGTGTTGGTTGTTCTAACTGGATATAATTTTGAAAATTTTGAGAAACCATCCACAACCAAAAACACATACTTTTTTAAGTTACGAACCGAAGAAGGCAATGGACCATAATGGTCGATATGGACAGTATCAAAAGGCTTGTCACCCTTTGGAATATTGTGCAAAACACCTTCCTTCTTACCTGTTGGTGGAGAAAAGTACATACATTTCAGACAACAATTAATGTAATTTTTTATTTTAGATTTCATTGCAGGAAACCAATAAGTCTTTCTTAAGAAATCGTAGCACTTTTCAACACCCACATGGCATAACGCTTCATGATGAGTCTGAATAACATTTCTTTCCATTGGCGATGGCACATAAAAAAAGATTTTTTGGTTTATTTTTCGATAAACGAGTCCATTAATAAGTTCATAAGAGGAACTTTCTCGCTCTTCTAACATTTTGACCAATTGCTGAATAGTTTTATCTTTTTGCTGTGATGCGGCTAGTGCATGCTCAAATGAGTTTGCTTCAACAATCAGCAAAATGTTGTGCACTCTGCTGAGAGCATCAACATGACCCATCTTCTTCCCATCTCTATGCTCTATCGCATAATCGTATTCTTGAAGTTCCAAGGCCCATCGCGATATCCTGGGATTCAAGAGCTTTTTGTTAAGTGTCAAAGTAAGTGATTTACAATCAGTGACAATCTTAAATTTTATCCCAGTAAGGTATATGCTAAAACGTCTTAATGCATATATAATCGCTAAGGTCTCTAACTCATATGAGTGGTACTTTGACTCTTGCTCGGTGGCACGTTTAGAAAAAAAGAATATGGGATGAAACAACTTGTCTTCCTGGCGCTGCAGTAATACTGCACCAAATCCAAGATTACTTGCATCGCAGTGCAATTCAGTTTCAGCATTTGGATTATAAATACTCAAAGCTGGTGCGTTAATGAGTTTTTGTTTTAAAGTTTCAAAAACCAGAAGTTCTTCTTTGCCAAAAACAAATTTTGCATCTTTTTTCAGAATGTCATATAAAGGCTTGGAAAGAATTGAAAAATCTAGTATAAATTTTCTGAAATAGGAGCATAATCCCAAAAAAGAATGTAAGGTTTTAATGTTTGTAGGTACTGGAAATTCCATCACAGCACGCTTACCATCAGCATTAGGACGTATACCACTAAACGAAACCTCATAGCCTAGGTAAGTTATTTTTTCATGCATGAACATGCATTTATCAAACCTAAATTCTAAATTATTTTGATGTGCTATTGAAAAAACCTCATGCAAAATCTGAAAATGTTCAACTTTTGTTTCAGTTGCGACCAATAAATCATCGAAGTATATTCGGAGTTTTCCAGAACGTATAAGAGTTTTGAACTTTTGCTCTATGAATTGCTGAAAAACAGCTGGTCCATTTTTGAGACCACAAGGAACAACCAGATATTCATACTGGCCTAAGGGTGTCACAAAAGAAGTATATCTTATAGATTCTTCGGACATTTTGACATGTTGAAAACCGTTTTTTAAATCAAGTAATGAGAAAAACTTTTTACCTCTCAAACCATCTAACATATCCTCGATTAAAGGAATCGGGAAATTATTTTTCAATGTAATTTTATTTAACTGCCGATAATCTATACATAATCTCAGCTCACCGGATTTCTTTTTAGCCAGAACTATCGGCGACGCAAAATGTGAATTACTTTCACGAATAATTTTCCTTTCTAAAAGATCGTCTAAGATTTTTTGAAGTTCGATTTTATGAGCATGCGGTAATCTTCTTGGCGCACAATTGAAAACACTGTTTGCATCTGTTAACGCGATTTTCATTTTAATTTCGTTTTCATTTGTTTCAGTTAAAATTTTACTATAAGAAACATTTCCAAAAGCTAAATCTCTAATTTTATTTTTTTCTTCCAAGCTTAACTTTTCATTAATTTTTAACGTAAATTTATCGTCACGATCATCAAACGTATCAATATTAAAAATTTCTTCATTAAAATCACACACATTAGAATCATTATCAGTTTGACACAAATTTAGTATTTTATCTCCTAAAGTAAATTTTGAATTTGTTTTTTGTAGAAAATCTCTTCCTAAAATAATTGTATTTTTCATTGTGTCATTTTTGACTACATATAAACATAAATTCATAAAACATAAATTATTAATCTTAATGTTGCAATAAACCTTACCAAAAATAATTAATTTACTGTTATTGATTCCCACGTAGTCATGCATTGTAGAATCGATCGATGTCATCAAATAAGGTGGTATATATTTTTGTTGAACAAAGCTGATTGGACTCCCAGTGTCAATCATTGTCTTGGCTTCCAATTTTGTTGTACTTGACTCGGTGATAAATGTGTACTCAAAAACTCCTTGGAAATCATCTAGAAAGTTGGCTTGTTGTTGTTTTTCGGCAGCGTCATCACCTTCGAGAACACACACAGATGATTGTGGACAATTTTTTATGCTGTGTCCCATTTGGCCACATCGAAAACATGAGCCCTTATCTCTGCGTGGCTTTGGACAGTTAGTGAGCACGTGACCAACATCATTACAGTTAAAGCACCTTATTCGGCTTCTGGAGCTTGTGTTAGAAAATTTGGGGTTATCCCTCACCGTTCTGTAGCCTGATGGTGCTGGCTGGAAATCTGATGCCTTCATTTTTTCATATTTCCTCAAAATTCTCTTGAGATCCGCAATACTATTCGCTGTAAGTAAAATTTGTTTGTTAGACATCGTATCGGGTATACCTTTAATTATATAATTCATGATGTCTTGCTCCTCGATATCAGCTGAGCTTGCGATCTCTTGCATGATGAGCACATATTGTTGGATGGATTCGTCTTTGTGCTTTTTCCTATTTCGCAAAGTGTGGTGGACATCTGACGCTGTTGCATGTTGTTGAAATTCGTTGATTAGAGCTGTCTTAAGTTCACTCCAAGAATGGCAAGAGACAGATCTTAAAAAAAGTTTAGCTGTACCCTTTAGCAAGCGTTGAGCGTATATAAAACATCTCGAGTCATCCAATTTGTAGATCAGTTTGGATTCTTCGATGCTTCGAATCCACCTCATCACAGGGTAATTGCCGTCACCGGAAAAAGTTTGAAGAGAATCCTCGATGTCTCTAAAAGAAAAAACAGCATGATTCATCGCATCAGGTTCGTTTAATTCAGCCAATTTTGTCTGAAGCAGACGAATTTCCTCTTTTCTAGCCACAATTTGCCGTAAGCTATCCAACTGTTGTAGCACCAATCTATTTTCCTCCTCCAGCTGCGAAGATTCCTCTGAATTCTCGTCACCAAGGTTATCATTCGGCGGAAAAAGTTCTTCGATTTGTTGCTCTTCAAGTTGTTCGATTCCTTGCTCCAAGCGAATCTTCAAAGCAGTCTTAAGTCCATTTGTTGCCATTCCAAGTTCAGCCAGCTTATCTTTTAACTGTTGCACAGTCGCGTTTTCAATAAATTGCGAAGCTCTCGTCGTCATTTTCATAAATAAAGTACTTTATTCAAAACGTTTAAATCGCCAAATAAATATTTTGCATAAAAAGTTTCGTAAAACAAACTATAAAAACTCATAAATTTTTATCTCTTGGCGCATTTAACTTATAAAATAATCTTAAAAAAAGTTATTACTCTACTGTACTTTAATCCCACTTCTGAGGATGTAAGGGGCACGGAGTGGAGAGGGCTTCCAAATAAAAAAATAGTACAAAGATGCTTCGTTGTAAAAGGCTTTATTGCAACTGACTAGATCTAACAATTTGGGTATTCTTAAAATAAGTATATACATACGATAATGCTCTTACATAACGTTAACGATATACCAAACTGTAACATCGAACGATCGGTGGACTTAAAACATAATAATGAAGTTATTAATTAAATAAATTACATGAATATTTAACTACAGGGTGTTAAGAATATTATAATCTTACACCATCAAGATACTTGTACCAGTTTTTTCAAGACCATTTGTTCGACATATGATTCTAATATTCTTGAATTTGATCTTGACAGTTTCTTTATTTGGTGCTTTAAAAATTTCTTAGAGCTTAATTTTGCCAAATGGCAATCAATCACTTTTTCACTAAAACGCATCAAATCATCTTCCCTTCTCTACCTTCAATCCATATCCAACCCTACCTTAGCTTTCTCACCCATATCGACGAGATTATTTTTAAAGCAAACTGAGAACTAGTACCTTGGCATAATGTTCAGTGCGTTGGACTGTCATGCGGAAGGTCTCGAGTTCGATTCCTTCACATAACCTTTGTTCACCCTTCTTGAAAACGCGTGTGAAGTATGGTCCCCCTATCAAAAAATTCGGAATCGTTAGCATTTAACCCCGTTTTCTACGGTTCATGGTCTGTCTTGGAATAACTCTTTGCCTCTAACTGCTTATCAAGAATGAATTCGACTCCTTTCAGGATCTGTTGACTGAACAACTCACTACATAGATAGATAGAGAAAATCGTAGGTCTCCGCGAATACTGCTAACAGGCACACAGTTATGCATGGGAGTTGTAACTAAGTTGTAAGCTTTGAATATGTAAGTTCGATTAAGAGTTAACCTGTATTAAGCCGAACAAATGTGGGGATTGCCCGATCAAAACAATCGAAAATATATATTTCTTAACTCTAATGGTCGAAAGACACAATTAAGATAAAGATAGAAAATAGAATTTTGTTTATTTGAATAAATTTTCTTTTATGTTTTTTTTTATTAATAACAAATGTTAACACCCGAGTTAACTCTTTTAAGTGCTATCAGTGGTGTATAGTGTAGGCATTTATAACAATTTCTTAGAGCCTTTCACTTAAGATAATAAAAAATTCCAGCTTGTAATAGTCTACATTTCGTTTGGCCTTTGTTTCTTTAAAGAGTTGAAGGTGAATTATGCGGTTTTTATTAATAAGGCTGATAAGATGTCTTTGTCACGCTTCAAAAATAAATTTTTATAGCCTTAATGTATTAAGAATATTTCTTTCAAATACAATTTTATTTAAAAAAAAATTTCTTTTATCGCTAGTTTGAGCAATATCAATTTGATATAAAATTAATTTGATGATTGTCCCCATCTATGGGAAACCTTAAGTGATATCATTTGATTTGGTTTTTTCCTTCAGGGAAAATATAAAGTGATATCATTTATTTAATTCTTAACCACTTAGTTAAGATTAATTATTATTACAAAAATATTCACCTGTATAATTTTTTAATTTTTCAAATATTATGATACCCTGGATTCTATTTCCTGTCTTAAGGGAATCAGAATATCAAAGTTTGTATTATAGGCTAGCATTTTAGACAAAGTGTAGATAAACTTATGGTGTTATTATTAGTTTTAAAAGAAAACACAAATAACTGTGACAGGTTTTTTCTCTCAGAAAACACTTAATGCCAACAAAAGCTCGATGTGGCCTTAATGGAAGATATTAATAATCTTGAGATTATACAAATAATGTGAAACCATGATTTATTAGGGTCGATCTCTCTCCTTTAGACTAATCAAATACGAGTAATGTTTTAATCTTGAGGCTGAAGTGGTGCTCATGATTTGAAAAATATTACCTAAATAAACCCTTAAAAGAAATCAATTTGGAATATGGATTTATTTAAGCTTTTTTTTTTGGAAAAAACAGTTATTCAATCCGACATACTCGTACTTTATAGATTTCATCATTTGAACTGGCTCTTGTGGTTAAAGACTGTACATTGGCTTCCCATTGGAGATGTTAAGTATTTTAAATAAAATATAACTTGATCAACTTAAGCAGGAACCATATTTTTCTCGTGTGGTGTGTTGTGTCGAAGTTCCTTGTGTTCCGATTGCGTTAAGACACTCACTAATTTTTTTCCTTATGTGGGAAATGGAAAATAATGCTCTCGGAAAGAGAAAGAACTCTGTTCAGTAAGGATCTTATCGTAAGCAAAAAATAACTGTTCTTAATCCGACAAGCTTGAAAAATATGACCATTTGATGACAAAATATATACTTCGTATCACCTCACACACCTAAGTCGCATTCGCTTCAACGAAACTTAAATAGTAAAAGTGCAATATAAGCACTTTTGTGGTAGTTAACCTTATAGTAAAATGTAGCAAGTAAACGTTTAAGTTTGACTCAAAAATTTAAGTTTTCTATCTCCAAACTGGTCTTAAATGTACCTGTTTTTGTTTAGAAAATTAAAAATAGCAGTTCTTAAACAAATAAATTGTTCTACGAAAACACTAACTTACTTACAGTCATCTAATTTTACAATTAACAACTTAGCCATTTAGTGAACCATCTTCTAAATTTGAATTTAAAGTCGTTTCTGAGATTGAAAATTGTCATGTACGAGTATATTATAACCTCTTAGATCCTACTCAGTGGGTGAAGATGGAGTTCCAATACGTTTTATTAAAATGATATTACCACAAATTATATCCACCTTTACTCATATATTAAATTTTTGTATCACTATCTCTTCTTTTCCAAAATGTTGGAAGTGTGCAAAGGTAATTCCTGTGCCTAAGAAAAACAATCCTTCAATCGCATCAGATTTTCGGCTTATAAGTATACTTGCCTGTCTATAAAACTTTAAAAAAAGTTTTGTCAAACCAGATTTCAAACCACATACGGGCTCGTAACTTATTTTCTCCGGTTAATTCTTCTGATTCAATAAGCTTGGTTACTGGCGTCCCACAGGGTTCGATCGTTAGTCCTATTTTGTTCTGCATGTTTATAAATGACTTACCACATCTCTTCGCTGACGCTCAAATTTTTCTTTCGGGACCATTTAACTTATTGGAAGATCTAACTTGCAGAAAAAATGAAGATCTGGATGAGATTTACAATTGGTCGCTGTGTAATGGCCTAACGCAAAATCCCTAATTATTTCCACCTCTAGACGAAAATTTGATACGAGCAATCTACCACTTTTTCTAGCACAGTTTTAAATTGAGTTTTCGAGTACTGTGTTAAGTCTAGGCTTAAAAATAAATCGTTCGCTTTCTGCCATCAACCATATTTACCTCTCTGTTGGACATATCTTGTATGTCTTCGGAAATTGAATATGTTCTCTAGTCTAACACCGGTTGAAACTTCACTGAGAATTAGAAAACAGTTGGTCGTACAACTTTTTGACTATGCTTCAATACGAGTAGCTTACCGTAAACTGGGTTTTTAATTATGGGTAGCTTTTAATTATATAATTAGGTATATTGTTTGCTTGTGAATATTAAATCATGTTCTCAATACCATCAAATTATCCTAGGATGCTCTTTTGAACAATTCTTTGAATCCAAGTGTTGTATTTTTTTGCACAAAATATTACAAAGCAGGGCACCATGATACTTATATGAACAAATATGATTTGCGCAGTCTGATGGAACCATGAATCTTATTTCTCCTATAAATATGCCAATCTCTTAATTCATCAAGGCTATTTTTTATATATGCCAATAAATTCTGGAAATAAAATTGAAAATAAATTGAAGGTGGGGCTCACAGTGTAAAGGGCATTTGATCGATTTATTTATCTTATCAAAAATGCGTGAATTTGGTAACTGGAAACCACCTTTTAAATCGCTCAAATAAAATTGTATTAGATGGATTTATGACTAATATTTATAAAATTAATCCTAATGTGCCACAGGGCTCCGTTTAGTCTCCGACTCTCTTTCTCATATTCATCAATGATCTTTTGCCTGAAACTTCTAATCCATTAACGACAGTACTTTTAGCTCCTCATATTCACTTTCAAATTCACGTGTTTGGTCTTCGGATATGGATCTTCAGTCTATTGGATAGAATCCAATGGTACGTGACAAACTTGTAGCGGAAATATTTGCATCCTTTTATTATCCTTTTATTGATTAGGTATAATATCTTTATTTCAATACACAGTGAGTTCCTCCACTAAAACAATTCAACCGTAATAATTGCGCTTTAGAAATGCTCATCAATTTATTTTTGAGCCTAATTTCGGACGTAGGGGTTAGTTTAGAGATTCTTTCTTTAGCAGAACTACACGAATGTGGAATGCCTTACTCAGCTCAATATTTCTTCTATTGCGATGTTTGTACATTCTAATCCATGTACTTTTAAAAGCTCTCCAACTCTTCTTAGCGCTTGCACTGTGCTCAAACAATACCCTTAAAGCCCGCGAAATTAAAGAAATAAAATGCACGACTGGGTCGCACAAACTTGCTCCTATGTAATAGACTAGGAATTTTAAAAACGAAAGTTATTAGAGAAAACTTTTCATAAGGACAAAATTAATTTTTTCAATTCTTTTAACAGTAAGAGACGAAAACAGAATGCTATGCAAATATGAATTTATGCAAGAACAAAAATTATAAGTCGTTTTAGTGGTTTCTTAAAAAAAAACTTTTATATACAAATTTTTTAAGAGATTTTTAAGAAAAAAATTTGGTGCGCCAATTTAAAGTTTTTATTATTGTTCGAATAAAAATTAAATTAAAAAAAATATTTTTTTTTTTTTCAAAAATTCAAAAAATATTTATTTTAAAGTTTTGAAATGCAATGTGTTTTGGACTTTTTAGAAGCATCTCTACGAAAAATTTCATTAAGATCCGTTATGTAGATAATGAGAAATTCAAAATTCGAATAAATGGTTCTATGGTAGGTACAAGCTGTAATATCTTAATTTCAATTTTTTTTTTTAATAAATTAAAGATCATAAAAATTAATTGAAAGAAAAAAAATTTTATCAAAATTCTAGGTGCCGTTTTCGAGAAAAAAAAAGATTTTTGAAAACCATTTTTTTAAATGGTTAAAACATTTGTATGGTGGGTACCTTTATTTTAAGGTAAAATAAAATTTGTTTTCTTACATCTCGTAGATTATATTATGAAACTTTTATTTATCAAGTTTAAAAAAAAATCTAGCATGGGGTTTTCGAAATATATTGAGTTCTGAAAAAAAAAAGTTTTTGAAAATTTGAATACACAGTTCTATTCAAATTTTTAAAGAGCCTTCGCAAAAAAATGATAAAAATCGCTGGTACCGTTTTTGAGAAAATCAAAAACAAAAAATATGGTTCCATGAGAGGTACCCTCAATAACCATTTTTGGAAAATTTTTTTCAACCATTACCTAGCTTTAACTAAGTGAAATTTTTTTGTGTTTTTATTTTTTAAATCTGTCCAACAGTTTTTTGAAAAAAAAAAAATATTTATAAAATTTCGAAAAAAATCGTATGGCAGGTACCGTTATTTTTGGTCTTAAAAAAAAAGAAAAAAAACGTGTAGGGGAAAAAAATTAAAAGTGATATCTACCAAGTTTAAAGAAAATCGGCCTAGCCGTTTAGGCTGTAGTCGAACAGACAGACAGACAGACAGAATTGCCAGACCCACTTTTTTAGTCTTCGCTATCATCGTAATGTCAACTTTGATCAAAATCTCGAGTTCGATTTTTTTTACGAATGCATAACTTGCCTTATAGTATCTATAAGTCGCAAGTAAAAAAACTTTGGCCTCAAATAACAAGCTCCTCCAGTCACCAGTTCTTTCTCTAGCTAGCGGCTTGCTTATGGAAACATAGTCCAATTTGGTTGAAGTCGTTCTCCAAGTTGTGTTTGCTACCTTCCGGGTTCTCCCTCTGCTGCGTACACTATGATGGTTGGATTCCAAGATTCGTTCAGCTTTCACCAATTGTATGGAGTTTATCGTTCATCCTGCCTGTCCTAGAACCACATAAATAGGGGCATATTAGGTCTTTGGCAAAATAATTTATAAGCAACGTTTCGTAGACTTTTTCCTCTGCAGTTGGTAAAGTTCAGAGCATTTCCCTTTTTTTGTGATGAGGCAAACTATACCGAAATCCAGTTTTTAGTACGTGTCTTTATGTGCCCAAATTTTGTAGATGAATTTATTGGTATATGGTCCTTGCCAAGTCGTCTCCTACTGATTTGAATAGTCTAGCTGATAGGCTATCTGCAGCAGAATATTTTAAAATTTTTACAACTTGGAAATCTTTTACCGGGCGTGTGGAAACTTGGGGTATATTAGTCGAAGCTAAGCAGTGTTCTGCTTAGAAGCGGTTTGTCTCCACCTTTTCAAAAATCTGGAAATTGTTATATCCAGATTATCAACACTGAATGCGTATCTACTACCATATGCCCAGTTTTGTCTCAACAGACATCTGTTCTGGTCTTCTTCCTGAGAAGGCGCGATTCCTCCCTTAATTTTTTGGTAGTGCTTCCGGGATGCTCTGGTTTTAGTGTGCACCATTACCTGATTGCTCTCATTCTAAGCTAATACCGCGGAGACGCTTCATAGAACCAGAGCTTTTGTTGTGGTCTAGCACATGAGTGGTGATATTGCTGATGACTTGTGGTTTAACAGGTCTTCTGGTTTAGATGTTGATGACGAACTTACTGACAGATTAAGAGTAAGGTGGGCAGCAAAAGTTTTGTCGATCTCTTACGATTGCTCGGTATTGTAGTGTTATAAATATACGAATAAGTACCTTAGCGTTGTGGTAGTGATCTGTTCTGTTCATTGAGTACGGGACAGTCAAGTTCCCTTGTGGACACACCACCACACACCACACCTTATGTGGTAAATAGGAGTTTCATATGATAAAATTTCAAGTCACCGTGAAGTCTAAAAGCCCGTTTCTGTTGCCGGAGATTTAGTCATGCAGGCTGTATTATCCGACTATGGAACCAAAAATGCCCTTATTTACGGGACTGGTGTTGAATAATCTTGGATTCGTATTAAAGCACGGATCATGCTTGTTGTCTAGGGGATTGTAGAGTGCTTCCTTGGTTGAGTCTTCTTTGTTTTCAGAGAGGGCGTGAATTTTATATTGGCTTCTAAGGGCTAAGTTTTATTGTCCTAGTCTTCTGCTTATAATAAAACCACAGCCACAAAAAAGAGCCGCGGATATTACTCCTTGTGATTTGCATATCTATCTCATTTTAGATATTACCTGAGTCTATCCAGCTTCTTCACTAATTGTTCGGCTGCAAAGTAGTCTTAAGTTTGGATCAAATACAAGTTTCTTTTTAAAAATGCAATAAAATTATGTAATAACATTAAATGTAGTACCCCTTGGCATAATGGTTAGTGCGTTGGACTGTCATGCGGAAGGTCTCGAGTTCGATTCTCAGCCGCTGCAAGAAAGTTTTTTTCAGGAGTGTACAAATTCTGCAAGAGTATCTCTTGTCATGGAAAGTGCTGCTCATATAGGCCGTTCGGAATCGGCAGAAAATTGTAGGTCCCCTCCGTTCCTGGTAACACGCACACAGGAATGGTTGAGAGTTGTAAGTCACTAAGTTCTGGTTCACTCCGAGCTGTTGCACCACCAAATTTTAATTTTATTTTTTTTTAATGTTTTCCATGTATTATGGCTTTTTTGGTAAGAGCAAACATTCCCATTGATTATGGATCACAACGTCGTTCAAGTGGCTGCCTCGAATAGCTTCGTAGCAGCGCATTTTGTCACTCGAATTTTCCAAGACCTCGTTGACAGTTTTGGGCTGCAGCTCACGGATTACTTGAATGACACTGACCTTTAATGCTCAAATTGTTCCAGATTGTTGGAATATTGGTCATAAGATTGCAAGCTGTCAGTGTCAAATAGCCTATGATTTAAAAAGAAAACCCACTAGAAGACCCACCCTTTATATTCCACGTGTAGATCGGAAATTCACTGTCTTTGTTTCATTTGCTGGATTCGTCAGTAGTTCTGCCAAACCGGAACTGTAAAATGCCACAGTTAAGTTCATCTTAAGAACTCTTATGCTGCTATCTCATCGGTCATTCTGACAAGATATCAGAATGCACCATTTGTGTTTCTTAACGGAACTATTAATTTTAACACGTTCAGCCCTTGTTAGACGATTAATATTGTAAAATGGCAAACCCATTAACCAAACATTTAAAGTCTCAGATGATCGTTCAATTTGAGGTATCTGATTGAAACAAGGATATCAAATGCAGATCACTAATTGAATGAGCCCATATTTTATGCCTTTATTGCTTCGCCTCATTTTAATCCAGAGACCCAAGATCATAGGTTCGTGCATTGGTAGTTTTTTACTTCCAAAAATAGTTATCTGCATAAGAAAAAGATATATCCTCAGCGATTGCTGTTCTCTTTCCATTAAAATATTGTTTGAAAATAGAGTTAACATAAACCAAAAAAGAACAGTGCCTAACACTGAGCCTTGCGGTACACCAATCTTTAATTCCAACTTATCGCTAAGAACTTTGTTAATTTTAACTCTTTGAAATCTCTGAGATAAATACGACTGAAACTAACAAAATTCCTAAGTCCAGTTTTGTAGAGTTTGTCTGAAAGAATTTCGTGGTTAACCATGTCAAGAGCCTTGTTCATGTCTATAGTAAATAAAGGCATAGCTCCTATTTTTTTTTATTTAACCATCAACCACTTTTAAGATTGCATGAGCTATAAGCTTCTAGTGTTCAGTTACTTAAGTCTAACTTTATCTAACTACCTATTTTCTTGTTAAATCTCTAGATCCTAGCAGATCATGTATAATAAAAAAATCTAGGCCTCCATGATGGTCTAACTTAACCAATAATTTCGGCTAACTTAATTCAAGCACTTACTTAATACACCGCTCGGAGGAATTTTGATCTAAATCTCACGCCCATCACCAATGAAGTTGTGTTTTCCGAAACACATTTCACTAATAAAATACTTCACCACAATCATTATCTTCTCTGGAAATGGCTCTCTTTACAAGAAAAAAAACTTCGTGGGGAACGAAAGTATCAAAGTTGATCCGATAGAGCACCACCATATCATCAGACCATCAGCCTCAAAATTCCATCAAAGAACATTCTCTAATTTGCATTTGAAACTCGTTGTGGTTGTTTTTTTTTTTTTTTTGAAACTCTTTAACCTAATCTTAGGTTACTCCCAAAGACCCTCTTCAATGAAAATTATTGCTACCATCATGATATGATAAAAATATACAACAACAAAATAAAAAACATTTTTTGTTGTTGTAAGTTCGTCTCCCCATCCATCTATCGATATATTTTTTAAGATAACATATATTTTCTTAGACTTTTCATAACACATCTTGGCATGGCATGGCCGTAAAGTCGTCGTCATCGTCTTCATCGATGCCTGAAGAGTCAAAGTCACGAAACCTACCAAGTCAAACTCTCTGATTATAGGCATTGAACAGAGGCATTCCAATATTCCATCTTCCTCTGGTGCGCGCATGGTCTAAGAGGAAAACGGACAAGACGAAATACCAAGCCAAAGAGAAGTGGTAAATATTTTTGCATAAGTAAGTGGTTTAGCAAAGTTATAAAAAGTTAAAAAAAAAGTCGAAGCAAGGAAATCTCCATACACCTTGAGATGAAGTCTGAAGATGGTCTGTCGGAACATGGAACACATTTACCGCGCAGTCACCAACTGAGGCCATATTTTTTTTCCGAGAAAACACCAAAAACATAAAAATAAAAACCGAAAACATAAAGCAACTGTGTAAACTTTTTGTTTTGTATATTGATGCCCAGGGCGCTAGAAATTGCATTCGACCGGACAATATCTCAATAAATAATGACCGCTCATAAATAATAATCGAAAAGAAAACATTTGCTCGGTCAGTCCAGACACTAGTCGGCCCCGACCGCGCTCCTGCGCCGCACAAACGGCTACAAATTGATTGGCGGCAGCTCAGCAAAAAAAAATAATATGTAAGCCACAGCAGCAGGAGCTGAACTGACTGCAGCCTGGACACTCGAACTGGTGTACCTACCTACACTGTGTGATGGAAGACAGCGCGGGCGGAAGGATGGTGGACACTTTTCGCTGAGCAACATTTAAGGGCGAGAGGATTCACTTTTGTTGATGCTCGGGTCCCGGAATATGGCTCATCTTCATCATGGTAATCGGTCCGATGGAGGTTCGCGTCGAAAAACCTTCAAAACCTTCGGCCGTTCCTCGGCATCGAATCTGAATGAAGGATGATATGCATTTGATTCTCAGAGTCCTGTCCGCTGAGGCAGGCCATTGCTGCTTATCTACAGGGAGGTCGATAAAAATCGTTAAATCATTGTGATGAGCGGGGGAAAACAACGAAAATTCCTTCGAAAAATCGCTTCGAGGCTATCACTTTGCAGTTCGTCTTCGTAGCTCCACACACATACATACATACATACACATGAATGTTGAGTCTTGCTTTTATTGTTTTACAATGCCCAACAAGATTCTCGATACGTAAATGCAGCGCCGATCGACGACGTACCACATAAACGAAACGAAACGGAACGGAACTGGCCTGTCTCAAGACAGAAATGACTAATTGACTGCTATTTACATATGACAGTTGATCATAATTTTTTACTTTTTCTCTCGAACTTGACAAAGAAAAAAAAAAAAAACTTCAAGATGGACATCCAGGAACTGAGCATCCAGGTTTAAATTGCCAACATAAATTGACAGTTAAGATGGTACTTTAGGTTTTATCTTATAGTCTGGTTAAGAAGGGGCTGGAAGTAGGTATTTTTAGGGAAGGGATATGCAAGAAGTTAGCGAGTATGTGATGCAATCGAACATTTAATCAAACATTGATGGATATGTCTGATAATGAAGTGGAATAATGGTTCTTATTATGCGAGTGTTACACAAGGTTATATGGAATTCTTCAGATGCAGTCTCTGTATGCCAAAGCTGCTGACTCATGGTTTGTTGTTCGATTCGTAAGTCTTGGGACTTAACGTTTATTTTGTTCAAATAAAGAAATTCCACTCCTGTTAACTTCTTCAGATACATTTTGTCATAAGTTAATTAAGTATCTTGTTGCCACTGAATGGCACCAAATTTTGATCAAACGATTCATCCCAAAAGGAGGTTATGTATGAGAGCCTTCAACCGAACTTGGGAGAACTGAATAAAAAGTCAGATCAGGCGGTGGCGCGGCCCAAAGAAAAAACGCGCAACTTCGTTGATTTGAAAAAATCGCTCAGAAACAGAAAAGAAAGAAATGGGAAATGCAGCAGTCTAGTACAATGAGAAAATAAATCTTCAAAAATTAATAAAGAGATGAGTTTCTGTTTGTTAAAACAATTCCCGATCGTAGAGAGCATAAACCTTAGTGACTTAAACTCTAAACAATTCCTGTGTGCGTGTTAGCAGATTGGATGGGATTTCAATTTTCTACCGACTCCCAACGGCTAGTGAGCAGCACTTTCCATAACAAGAGAAACTTTTGGTGGATTTGTCACTTCCTCGCAAGAGGCATTATCCACACCCCCGATATTTTTGCGTTTGTTTGGGGATTGCAATCCAAAAAAATATTGTTTCCGTCATTTTGGAAAAAAACGCAGAAATGTGGATTTCTCGAACTTCTTAATCGTCGAGTAGCTTTCTTAGTTTACTTTTGTAGCAAATTTTTAAAAGCTCTTTCCAGTTATAAGTTACTGCCGAAAAACTGTCGAATGTTTGATTTAAAAAAAGTTTTTTATGGATTATACTTTAGATCAGTGCCGGATTAAGCCAGCGCGGGGCCTGTAGCAAATTCTATCAAGGGGCCCTTAGACTGTTTTAGGTTAGGCACTTATCAAGTTTATGGTATTAAATAAAACAAAACTGTTACAAACAAACTTTTCTTGATTTAATTTGCGAAAATTTATAAATAATGCTGTTGATATCGACTTCTCGGAGTAAATCATGTTCAATATTCATTAAAGTGAGGAGATTAAGACGTTGTTGGTTCATCGTGTTCCTCAATTCATTTTTAACACGTTTTAATGTTGAGAAAGATCGTTCACCACTGCAGTTGGTGATCATGAGAGACAAATAAATGCGCAAAGCAATTTCAACATTCGGGAAACAAGATTGTAAAGAATTATTTATCAACAGCTTGTAAACCTGCATTTCCAGAGCCTCATGATTCCTGCTGTCAATAATACCAGCCACATCAGAAGTGAGCATTGACGCGAATTGCACTAATTCGTTGCCCAGACTGTCAAATTCTATATACTATCTATATACTACTGAAATAAATCAGCCAAGTAGGAGACTTAGCACTATTAATGGACTTGTTGAATTATTGATTCAAAATAGCTTCTATGGCTTTTAGTCCACAAAAATTGGCGTTTCGTCCGGGTGATCACACATGGACTCATCAGTTGGCTGTGAGGACCTTGTCAATACGAAATTTTTATTGAATTCAGTTCATCTTATATTGATTTTTTGACAAAAATCCAATGTGAACTATATCCAACCAAGATTAAAATTGTAATCATTAACGTTGAAATATTTTGCTATTTTCAACAAATTCAACAAATCCATTAATAGTGCTAAGTCTTCTACTAGGCTGATTTATTTCAGTAGTTTATAGAATTTGTATTATAAAAACCTTCATATAGAATCAATGCTCGGCCACGGGCAAAATATTCCAACGTTAATGATTATAATTTTAATCTTGGTTGGATATAGTTCACATTGGATTTTTGTCAAAAAATCTATGTAAGATGAACTGAATTCAATAAAAATTGCGTATTGACTAGGTCCTCACCCTCACAGCCAACTGATAAGTCCATGTGCGATCACCCGGACGAAACGCCAGTTTTTGTGGACTAAAGGTCAACATTTTGAATCAGGAAGAGATTTTAGCTCTCGGAATATTCCGAAAATGCCAGCAATTTTATGATAACTGTTCATATATGTACGTTTACCTAAAGCAGTGAGGACGTTATCAATGGTGACATTAAATACCTGAATTTCATACCGTTGTCCAATTTGCGTTTGGTGCGGTGCGAAACATGATTTTTGGTAAGACCAGCAGATAGAAAAATAAAATTTTAGCTGATCATTTTGATGCTAATATTTTCTTCTTAGTAATTGTGACTAAATCTAATATGTAAATAATACTTTTTTATGGTCAGAAAAGGTTGGTGCGCGGGGCCCCCAAATGCGCGGGGCCCGTAGCATTTGCTACTCTTGCTTCGTGGCTAATCCGGCACTGCTTTAGATGTCGTAGGTAAAAAACGTCTCCAATTTCAGGGAAATTTCCTTTTGGAGAAAAAGAATTTTACTAGTTACTCTGCCAAATTGACAAATGGATTCTATAATGGTCTACAATTGTAGTATTGTATTGTTGGTCGACAAAATATACGAGTATAACACAGATATCACCAAATA
The DNA here is from genome assembly GCA_911387755.1 of Chrysotoxum bicinctum. NCBI lineage: Eukaryota > Metazoa > Arthropoda > Insecta > Diptera > Syrphidae > Chrysotoxum > Chrysotoxum bicinctum. The sequence continues at coordinate 35,920,752 of OU426987.1, forward strand.
CAAACTTGGCAAGAACTGATTCACTAGAATTGGGTTGGAAATGAACTCTAGCTCCTTAAGGGGCCAGTTATAGCTATCATTGAAATGCATCATTGGAACAAATCAGTGGAATGCTGACTTCATTTTTTTGACAAGCCAGTTATAGCAATCATTGAAAAATTGATTTCAGTAAAAGATCCTCTCAATGGCTGATTACAACCAATTGTATGCATTTGATGTTAGAGTTGATCAATGAAAGGAAAACTGACATTTTAGAATAGAAGGAGAATCGAACACATTCAGTGGAACGATTGTGTTCCATATTAAAGAAACGAAAATCAGCTGTTCATTGAAATTGATTTCTATAAGTGAAATAATAAAAATGGATTTAAAAGAAAGCTTAAATCAGAATTTTGTATTTTATTTTATAGAGTACAAAAATTCTGCTAGTGCATTAACTTCATTTTGGTCCGGCTTATATTGCTCATGCACCAGCTATAACTCCAGGTGTTAAATTTTTTCGTACTTTTTAATTTTGCACGAATGATTATCACTACTCTTAAAGTGTTTGAGCACGGTGCGAGCATTTTAATTGGAGAGGATTTAAAATGTGGTTTTGAATGTTTAAATACCGCCACGAGAGGCAAATATTGAGCCAGAAAAATATTCCAAATTCGTATAGTACGGATAAATAAACAATCTCTGACCGCTACGGAACATCCGAGGTAAGTCTCAAGAGTGAACTGACGACCATCCCCGAAAGAGAGAGTATTGCGATTGAATTGATTTAGGGTAGAAATGCAACTGGTTATTTCTCTAGAACACTGTTTATAAAATAAAATAATGGAAGACATGAAACACTGCGGGCGTGCTCGAGAAATGGAAATCAGACCAAAAACATAAATTTTAAAAAAAGAGCCAAGTTCTTCTATACAAAAACCTTTGTGTAACAAGTCAGCCGTGAAAAGTACTGAGATCTAAAAGTACGCCAAGTTCTTACTTCATGAAGGTTTAATACCGAATATTTAAAGTAGAATAATATTGAAAAAGCTACAATGTAATAGAGAAATTTTATTATTTAATGATTACTGACTAAAATTGAATTGAATGAAAATTGAAAATTCAATATCTTGAAAACAGATATACGAATAAATTTTTAAATTACGTTATAAAATGTACGAGTATTTTATTAAATACTGACAATTAACATATCAATTTTTTTTATAAGCATTTTAAGGAAAATTTAGTACACAAAAAACATGTTTCAGTGTGTCTGTATGTCTGTACCTCTCCCTACAGCCTAAACCACTAGGCCTATTTTCTTCAATCCCGGTAGTTCAGGGTCTTCGGTGATTCCCTAGAGCAGTGTTTTTCAAACTTTTTGAGCACGCGACCCCTTTGGTAGTAACAAAATTTTGGCGACCCCCCATTATAATGTGTCAGTTATTTAAAAAGCTACATACAATGAACCCCTTCCAAGCCCGGACTAATTACACAAGATTTTACTTATTCGCGATGAAATTTTCTCCCGAATTGCCAAAACAAAATTGTAACAGGCCTTGCAGTAATTTTAATTTTTTGTCATTTAATTTTTTTAAACTGAGAGTAAGTACTTATTTAAAAATTAAGTGTTGTGTTGTTTACGAGTGATTATGGACAAGTTTCTCAAAAGACCGTTGCAGCCTTGCACATCCGGTGCAAGTGGAAGCGGAGGAAGCAACAAAAAAAAAATAGACTTTATGACGTAAAATATCTTAAATATGGTTTCACAGTTTTACATAATAAGTCTCAATGTGCTCTTTGTTGTGAAGTTTTATCTGCCGAGAGTATGAAACCCTATGCGACATCTCTTAACTAAACATTTCAAAGAAGCATATAAGCCGTTAGAATTTTTCGAACGAAAATTGAAATCCCTTAACCAGCAACAAAGTACTGTGGTTCAGGTAAGAGAAATAAGTCTTATTTGAATGCCCTTTATTATTTTTGGATCAAAAATAATATTTATTTTTGTTTGAACGTAATCACGATCTAAATCTAAATGCATACATACAATACATATGTACAATGTACATACGTAAAAGGGTATGTTTGTACAAGTACATGTACTGACCGGCTTTAATTCGCGAAAAATTCCTACGCTTTTTTTCATATTTGATTTATTTTGCTACATACATATGTAGATGTACTGTAATTTTGATTTACTGTTTTGTTTGATAGATTCTTTTTGTTTTTAAATTAGCTTTAGTTATCGAGTGCCAATGAGAAAGCGTTGTTAGCTAGCTATCAAGTAGCATACCGAGTCGCCAAAGTAGGGAAACCTCATACAATTGCTGAGAATCTTATTTTGCTTGCGGCCCTTGATATGGTTGAAATTATTTTTGGCAAACTGGAGGCAGACAAACTTAAAAATATACCACTTTCTGACAATACAATTGAGCGGAAAATAAGTGACATGGCCGTTGACATTCATGAACAATCAATTGAAAAATTAAAGAAGAGTCCACATTTTGCCTTGCAACTGGATGAATCTACTGATGTTTCAGACTGTGCACAGTTTGTTTTATTTGTTCGTTTTGAAGCAGAGGAAAACATTGAAGAAGATTGCAAAGTTCTTCCTGCTAATACTACTGGCCAGTGTTTGTACGATATATTTTTAGAAAGTTCTCGCAACTACGAGATTGATTGGACAAAATGTTTTCTAATCTCCTTTTTCACACAGAGGTCAGATGGCTGTCAAAAAAAAAAAAGGTATTGACACGAGTTCTGGAATTGAAAGCCGAATTATTGATGTTCTTACAAGATTCAAAATCTGGAAATTCGGCTCATTTTTCTGATCCCATCTGGCTCTTAAAATTATCATTTCTTGCTGATCTTTTCAACCACTTATGTATGTCGTTTTTATTTGGCAATCCGGAAGCTTCGAACCTTTATATAGCTTCGTTCGACTCGATCCCAATCGCTCGAAGAAATGTGGATCGAAAATCCGACCCTAATCCAACTCGATCTTTCGATACTGCATATAAACGTAGTATTTAACTACGCGTAGTTTATTGAAGAAACTACATGCCTAATTTACATACTACAATTTGTTACGTCTGCTACGTATTAGTAGTAATAAATTCATAGCGCAGTACAAACAGCTTTGCAAATTGTTCGTGATGGTGTGGGCGTTCAAATAAGTGAGACAGATATAGAAACTTGTTTTATCAAAAAAATTAAAAGTAAAATCAGTGCTAAAGAATCCCAATCAGTCACAAATATCTTAGTTTTAAAACTTCTCCGTAGTCATACAAAAGACAATATAATGCAGACTAAATCTAAAAACAAAATTAAACTCAACACAAAAATTCTGGGTGATCATCATGATGGTACTAACATCTTCCTTAATGACAGCATGACCGCACACACAAGGGAGCTTTTTAATGCAACGAAAAAGATAAAGGTAGAGAAAAAATACAAATACATGTGGATGAAGAACAACTCAATATTTTTGCGTAAACAAGAAGGAGACGATGCGATTCGAGTGAGGCGTGTGAAAGACCTGTGTGGTCTCTGATTGTTTTTTTTTTCTTTTTTTGTTTGTTTTTATAATATTTGTTAACAAAATCTAAAATGCATTTTTCTCCTTCAAATTACACAAACAATTGTCAAAACTTATCAAAACATCATAATTTGTATTTTATCCATCAAAATATTCGTAGCATGAGAGCAAACTTTGATTATTTTGTAGCAAATTTAAATGCTTCAAATTTTGAAGCTGATTTTATTATTCTATCTGAAATCTGGTTGTACGACTATATGAGCTATCTAACTATAATATTTCCGGTTATAAACTTTTTGGCAACTGCAATAACAATTATAGGGCAGGTGGTGTTGCAGTTTTTATAAAGAGTCAGTTTGCAAACCATTGTGAAATAAAAAAACATTAGTATGAGCAGTGCTGATGTTATGAAAATGAGTTTTACGACAGGTATTGAATATTTTTCATTTCTGTGTATTTATCGCCTGCACGAAAATAACCTTAACAAAAATATTTTTGTGCAAGAGTTGGATGAACTTTTAAAAGGTATAAATTCGAAGAATTTAGTGGTTTTGGGAGACATGAACATAAACATCCTTGAAAGTAATCATATCTCCGATAATTACTTACTCACAATGTCATCTCATGGACTCGAGTCTCTCGTAAATGAACCAACTCGAATTACAGATGAGTCCCAAACATGTATAGATCACATATTTGTAAGATTTAATACAAATATGAAACATTTAGTATCTAGTGAGGTTTTGGATCTTAAAATTACAGATCATTGCTTAGTTGGCCTAAAGTTAGACCACCTAATATCAGACACAATGAGTAGTAACCGATACATACCACTCCAATCGAAAGTGAAAATTGATTTCGTAAAGTTAAATAACAGTTTACAACTTGAGTTTTGGGAAGAAGTTTATGGAGAAGCCAATCCTTCTGTAGCTTATGATATTTTCCTGAACATTTAAAAACACACATTAATAGTTCCACTAAAGTTCAATCTAGGTTGCAGAAAACGACTAAGAGCAAACGACTAAAGCCATGGATCACGGAAAACTTAATTGTAATGATCAACAAAAAAAATATGATGAGGAAAAAATATAAGCGAAACCCCCGAAACCTAAGACTGAAACAAAAATTTTATGAAACTTTGTCAGGATGTAAGAAAGGAAGTAAAAGCTTGTCGAGATAGATTTTATTCTTGTAAATTTGAAAATTGTAGAGGAAATATTAAGGAAGAATGGAGAGTTGTCAACAATATCTTAAATAAGCAAGTTGTCAAGGATGATATATTGCAAATCGAAGTTGAAAATACAACAGTCACAAATTCAGTTGATATTGCTAACGCTTTTAATAAATTTTTTGTATCTGTCGCTGCTGAATCTAAGCCTTGCCCTCCGAAAATAAATTGTAGTTGTGACCTCTTTTCTGATTTAGTTTCCGATGAGTCTCAATGTAATAGTTTTGTTTTTGAACCATTTTCTTCGTTTGAAGCATACAAATGTATCATGTCTCTTGACAATAAACAATCAAGCACCGCCGATGGTATTACAAATTATCTTTTGAAACGCATTGCATTTCATATTGCAGATATTTTATCTCACATATTTAATAAGAGTGTAAACTGTGGTATTTTTCCGAAATCTTTAAAAGCTGCTGAAGTTATTCCTTTATTTAAAAAAGGCAACCCTAAGCAAACGAGCCAATATAGACCAATTTCCATTCTTCCTACCTTCTCGAAACTTTTTGAAAAACTTATGAAGTCTCGCATTGGGTTGTATCTAAAGAAAACTAGTTTTTTAAGCGATTCACAATTTGGATTTCGAGAAGGAAAGTTAACTGAAGATGCCATTTTGAAATTGAGCAGTGAATTATGTGCAGGGTTAAACGGTAGTAATAGCACATTAGCTTTATTTATTGACATGACCAAAGCTTTTGATATGGTCAATCATACTATTCTTTTGGACAAACTCTACAAGGCTGGCTTTAGGGGTATGGTTTACAATTGGTTTGCTTCTTATCTAAGTGAAAGGTCTCAAAAAGTTAAAATTAATAATGTTTTCAGTGAAGAAATGGAAATAAGTATTGGTGTACCACAAGGCTCAGTGCTGGGTCCAATTTTATTTTTGATATATGTCAATTCCATATTCCAGCAAAATTTTTGTAGTAGTGTTACAGCTTTTGCTGATGACTTAGCATTAACATTCACAAGTAACTCCTTATTTGATTCCACAATCAAGTTACAAAGGGATTTACAAATTTTAAGGCAATGGTTTTCAAAACATGAACTCTTGATAAGCGAAAAAACAAAGATTATGGTTCTTAGCCTCCAAAACTCGAAACTAATTGACTGTGGGATATACTTTCATTCTGCATCCTGTGAAAAACTTGGCATGTCTGCCCACACTTGCGGTAGAAATAACTATTGTGCCAATGCTATCTGTTCTTCCAGTTGTTTTAAAATAGATTCAGTTGATAGCTTTAAATATTTAGGTGTTCTAGTTGACAAAAATCTGAACTGGAAAGCACACGCAATGGAGTTAAAAAAATATATGATGTGTGCTACTCGAAATATTTTTAATTTAAAATCGTATTAAAGTTAAAGTTAAAGTTATTATTAGCAATTTATTATGGACTCGTCCATTCGAAATTGCAGTATGGTATTTCCAGCTGGGGAGGAACTTACTTTAACACTCTTGAACCTCTTATATTATCGCAAAAGCATATAATAAGAATCATTTCCAATAAGAACAGGTTAACCAGTAGTTGGCCTTTGTTTCAGGATCTTCACATTTTACCACTTAAACATCTGTACGTCTATAAAGTACTTAAAGTATTCTTTATACGTAGCGGTTCTACTTATGCTAGCAGAGGCACAAATGTATACAATTTAAGGGTAAATAATAAAGCCTTAGCTAGTGTACCAGCCTCGAGAAAGACTCATTTTTCAAATTTCTTTACTATCTCAGCACCTAAACTCTTTAATAGACTACCACACCATATTAGAATTATAAATGATCGAAACTTATTTTTAAATAAAGTGAAAAAATGGATTTTTACAAAGATAGCTCAGAAGTCAGAAATTTATTAACTAATATAGTTTGAACAGCTCCTAAAGCCTTGAATTTGTTACGGTGTATACTTTCTTTATCATTTATTGATTGGTTTTTTAAACTTACTAATTACATACGAGTATATCTTTGTATCTTAAAACTATACTTTTTCAATTATGTATTATACTTTTGTATTTTATTATTATAATTATGTGCTTATATAATTTATATTTTTCTTATTTTGTCTTCTACATAAAAATTAAAAAAACAATAATTAAATCAACGCTTACCCCACACTATATTAACGTAGTATATAGTCATTCGCCTCTAGTCTTACATGGCTACAGAATGACTTTTCTTTTTTTTTCTTTTTTATGATGCATTTTAGAGTTTGTCATTGTAAGTAATAGTATTGTAACTTTGTAAGAAAGAAAAGGATAAATAAATAAAAAAAAAAAAAAAAAAAAATAATTCATAAAAATTCAATATAATAAAGATAAAAAAAACAATTTTGCAATTTTATGATCTAATGAAGGTTTGTAAAAAAAAAGTTTCATTTACCATAAGGATGAAGAATTGTAGGAATAACTGAACGTTTAATTTAAAAATTCAAATTTCAAATGCATAACTGACAGTTAATTGACAGCAATGCTACAATTTCTTACATTAACTACAATTAACTACATTTAACTACATTAACTACATAAAATACGTAGCGACGTAACAAATGTAGTTATTTCTAAAAAGTGACAATTCGGCCAACCCTGCTTTCAACAAACATTTTTCTTGATTTTGATTATTGTACGCATTTGATGTTTCACATATACAATCAAACAAAACTTCAGAATCATCAGAAGCAAACAAAAGTGTTCAATTGGGATTCCGGATCGGAGAGAGATTCCGGATTGCCAAATAAAAACGACATTAAACATTTTGAATAAGAGCCTCCAAGGGAGAGAAGCATTATAACTGCAAAAGATAAAATCAGAGGATTCCTCGCAAAGCTTCGTTTGTGGTCAGAGTCTTTACAAACAAACAGTTTTGATTATTTTCTCTGCTTTCAAAAGATTCTCGAAGAAATTTAATCAGACGAATCGATATCATTGAGCTCTCATATTCATCTCATGCTCTGTACCATAATTTAGAGAAGAAACTATTAAGTTACTTTCCGGAGCTGAATTCTGAAAGTGGAGATGGACAAAGATGGGTATTAAATCCTTTTTTGAATATGTCAGTCAAACTCGCCAATCTACCATCGGTAAAGATGAAAGATGAAAAAAATTAAGTGTAATATTATGGACATGGACTACATTTTGGTAAAAAAAATTTGGGCAAAATGTTATTATCGGTACCTGTCATAGAACCGTTTTTTAACGATTTTAACCAAAACTTTTCAGCAGGAGCCCACTTAAATTTAAAATAATATTGTATATAAAAATATTTGAAAAATTTTTTGTTAGGATATTTAAAAAAAATTCCAAGTTTTTTTTTTGAAAAACCAATATCTTTAAAACGTGTGAACGATTATTTTTCGAAACTATTTCTGAAATCTATACTACTAAATACTTAAAATTTGGCATCCCAAATTTTGTTCTCGAAAAATTTTAAGGAAATTTGTTGTATAAAAAATTACTTTAATACTAAAAGGATTAATCAGACGCATTTCAATACATTTGAACATTTTTATTTCATTAAATCCATGTTTTGTATTTATAAAATGTATTTTAAATTCCAAAGTACTTTTACATAAGAGCAAGTTCGTGCGATCCAGTCGTGCATTTTATTTTAAATGAAGGTAGGCCACCAATTGAAAGCTTAATTAGTAGTTTGATTATAGTTCACATCACAGTTACGATTTTTTTTATGTAAGCTCATAATTTTTTCAGGTACTCGTATGCAAATGTTTTCTTTTTTCATTCATGTTAAAATAACATAGTATCAAATCAACCACTCTAGTTCTAAGAAATGTCATGAATTTTCAAAATGCATGTATAGTTTCAAAATGTCAATAAAAAGACACTTCGAATGAAAAATCTTAGATTTTCTATTTTTCGCTTTGAATGTATACATTAAGCATTACCACTCTACCAAATTTCATCATTCTACGGAAATCGGAAATGCTCCATATAAATTACACATTTTCTCAGAAAGTGGGCGGATACCACGACCTCCGAATGGAAAACCACAATTTATATTTTTGTTCCTTTATATGCAATTTGAGCGCTACCATTCTACCAAATTTCATTGTTCTATTGCAATCGGACGTGTGCCATATAATTTACATCAGTTCTGAGGAAGTGGGCGGATACTACGCCCCTGAATGGAAAACCTCAAATTTTCGATTTATTCCTCGGCTTGCATGACAAGACCTACCGTTGTGCAAAATAACAAGATTCTACGATGTCGGGAAGTGCTCCATAATTTTGATGATCTGTCTGTCAGTCAGTCAGTAACGGTTTTTGTGATTTTTGAGGCTTTATATCTCAGGAACCGTTTATGCTAGAAAATTTAAATTTGGTGAGGCTCCTGTGCCTAACTAGCTTAGCAAATATTCGGAATTTTAAGTTTCTGACTTCATTGGTACTGAAGATAGGGAGGGGTCAAAAATCGCCTGAGTTTGTTCCTGTAAAAAGGGTGTAGTGCAAGAACTTGGGTGGGCACTAAAGTGCCCTTTGATGTTTACGTAATAGTTCTACTATTATTATTATTTTAAACTATTATTTTAAAGCTCCTGTTAGGATTCTATTGAAGAGACTAAAATAGGTTATTGAACCTGCCCATATAAGGAATTTATTTAAGTCTTTAACGAATAAATAGCTTCATACGTTACAGCAAGATCAGAGGGTTGAACAATTTCTTGGATCGTAAAAAGAAACATAAACACTAAGGAATATTTTTGGGTGGCGTTGAATATGTCTTCAATCTACGCAAATGGTCTGTCATGTAAATATTATAATTTAAGGTATTCAGTTTCCTCAATGCAATTGTTGCTCATAAAAAGCGACATGAGGCTATTGATTCCACTTCAACGAAAGGAGACAGCATTGCGTTCTTGAAGCATTAAATTCTACGCAGCTTATGATTGTTTTTGATGTTATTTTTGGAAGAAAAAAGAAATTTTTTTTCTTTTTATTAAGCTTTGTGTTTTTAACACCACCACGATATACTGAGTTAAAAAAAAAATCAACTTTGAGGTTTTAAAGAAAAAATTTATGTTTTTTGTTTTTAATCTGAAAAATTGAAAAATTTTGGTTAATTTTCGTTACATATTATTTATTTAACAAAAAATTGATCATAATCAGTTCCGTCGTTTTTGATAGATTTGAAAAATTAAAAGAAATAGATCTATGTGACATGTAGCATTTACTTAAAGTTATTATTCTTTTTCTTTTTAATTTTTTTCTATCCGTAGGCAAGTTTCTTGGAAAATTAGGATTTTCCCAAATGGCTAAAAAAATTCCCATCGTTATTTTCATCTTTGCAAAAAATAAAAACAAACATTTCGTTGGTCGTTATTGTGAAGTTATTTTCGGAAATTTATTACCGTTATATTTTTGACTTGCGATATATAGGTATTAAAGGTAAGGGCGGCTAGATGTTGAATAAAAGAAGCAAACTGAGATTTTAAAATGTATGTATGCATGAAATATGACATCGTTCAAATGCCCACCTCGGCTTCTTACATTGTCACGGACCTGAATGCTCCATTTTCAATGACTCTCCCGTATAGATCAGGCTGAATTTGAACGATAGCCTGTGTGTGGTTCATTCGCATAGAATTGCGACTTCAGGAAAACGGACAAATAAGAGTCTAGGGGGCGCAAATCGCATGATCGTAGATAATTCACATCGCCTCTGCGAGAGATAACTTTACCCTCAAATCGTTAATGCAGAATGTCGATCGTGGCGTCCGCTATGTGGCATGTTGCGCCATCCTGCTGGAACCATATGTCACCTAGGCCCATATAGTTCAATTATTTTGGCCATAAGAAATCGGTTATCATCGCTCTGTAGCACCCGCCATTGGCGCTCACCGCCTCACCAACGTCGTTTTCTAAAAAGCACGGACTAATGACACCACCGGTTTAAAATCCACACCAAACGGTAACGGTGAATATCCCACAAACGAGCTGGCAAAAATCGCGCATGATCTTGTGTGACATTACAATTACAACTTTTCTTTGGATGACCAATTTCCAAAACTAGTTCACCTTCTTTGACCAATTACTGATCGATTTGAAGGGATGCTTTTTTTACGAATATCCCATATATAGCCTGCCAAGATCACAGAGCCCATATATTTTCTTTGAAATTGTCTTAATAAAGTTAAAAAAAAAACGAAATCGAAATATTTAGATTATTTAGTTTTTGATATACTTTTTACAATTTTCGCACTTTTTTCTTCGGTATCCTGGGGGTCAATTCTCTATCTGTGAAACTCTGAAGTGATAAAAAGGCCATTTTTCATTTTTAAATTTTATGAACTCACATAATGCGATTCTGAAACTCATTCTGATAAATGTTTGTCAAAACATGTACTAAACAGTATACTAAAATGAGAATGCTCTCATTTTTGATATACGATACTCATTTTTGAGTATAATGTTGTTTTTGTAATTTTCATATTTTATTAGGGCTTTTCACAAAATCGTTTGAGTGTGAAAACAAATTTAATATTTGAAAATATTTTGACATTTTATTAATTTTTTTTCGTGAATTGCGAATCGGATAGTGTGTGAAGTTGTGAAAAAAACTTATCACTTCACAGTTTCACAAATAGAGAATTGACCCCCTGCAAGCTTCATAGAAGTTTGTACTGAATAAACAACCACTCCAAAACTGATATTATATATAAATAGATATAATTTATAGTTCGAATTTTACCATTTGAAATATCCTAATTTTAAAATCAATTAACAAGAGATCTTAATTTAATCAGATTCTGGTTTTAAGTGAAATTTTAATTAATTTAATTAAATAAAAACAAACAAAAAATACAAATCATACATTTCTACAAGCAATCACAAAAATTATTGAAAAAAAAAAAATGTTTGGTTTTCCTCTCATCTTGTTATCTTTATTGAATTTTATTTTTCTACCAAATTAATATCAAAAATAAAGAAATTAACATATTTCTTATCACTTTGAATAGAAAATAAATGTAGCCATCCCTTTTATATCATTTTCTTCTAATTTACATAAATTTACTTTTGTAATAAAAAAAATGTTCTTCCATCAAAAAATACCTTAATTTATTGAAATCAACAAATATTCCAAACGAGGTCAATAGCATTTTAAGTATTTAATGTTACATTTTGTCCATTTTACATTTAATCACATTTTATAACTTTGTCTGAAAACATAAAAAACAAAACATCCAAACTCAAGCCCCGACTCTATTAACAGCTTCTGCAGTGGTTTTTGGTTGAGTCTCACAAAAAAAAAAAAAATTAAATTTAATGCATTTCCATTTGCATTTCTTGTCCATCAAACATCAAATTCACGATCCAATAAATTTCCTTGTAATTAATCTGATCAAATTACAATTAACCATAGCTCTACCTACATGCGTGTGTCACCTTAGGAATAATCGTAAATTATTTCTTTATGTTTATTTCTTTGTTTCATTCTTTGTTAAGGGTTTCTTTTTGGTTGGAAATAAATTTGGAAAAAAAAAAAACAAAATTAAAAGCAATTTTATTACTCGTGTAGGTGTACCTCCTGGCGGCTGTGTAAGATATTTTTATATTTTTTTTGTTGAATTGATTGAGAAATTAAATAAAAAAAAAACACAATGAATGACCACATTTACGTTCGGCTGATGTTTTGTTGTTTGTTCTTTTTATTTTATTTCATTTCTCAGGTAGCCAGGATTTTTGAATGAGGAATAGATTTATGGAAATTCTTTTCCATGCATCACAGTGGGACAGTAAGCCAAATAAAATAATTTTCTTACATTCAGATTTATTTACTTTTGAATTCTTGGATTGAGCTACTGTCTTGTTGTTAGACTCACTTAACACGTTCAACGGTAAATGAAGCTGGCATTTGAAATAAAAACAATTTGATGGACTTAAAATATTAATTTTATTAAACATCATCTAATCTCATCTAAAAACCCATTTTTGAGTGACTGCAACCGATTTTAAATTTTCTTCTGTTAGTTAGGAATGTTAGAAAATATTTTTGAAATCAAGGTCCTTAGAACTGAAAGAAGTCCGAAGTTAAATTAAATGAAAGAAAAATCATGACCCACCTAAAGCCTTATATTAAATTATTTTAGACTTGTCTGTTTCATTTTATCAACGTCTTTTAAATTTGTCTAAGAATTTATTTATTATATTTATAACCAAGACTTGAAAAAAAAAATATATAATGTCATAAGACTTTTAAGACGTTTTACTTAACCTTACTCTTTTTGGCTCCAACTCAATTAAACGTCTCCAATTTTGTACAATTTGGTAGTAACCCTGGCCATTATGTTTAATGCGAAGGTCTTGAAATCGATTCTCAGTTTTACAGGGTTGTACTGGCTCTTGCGAGTAATTGACTAATCCTCTAAGAATATTTCTATTCATTTATTTAATTTTGCTCATCAAGGTATGGCGTTGAAGACTTTATGTGCTGAAGCGTCAATGGCCATTCGATCTACAAGACCAAACCATCTTAACCATTATAAAGGATTTTGTTGACTATGCTCATCGATGTGTCTACACCGCCACAGCACATAGGCTTGGTGGTGTACATAAACTGCACCATAAATCTTTTGTTGGACTCTCTAAAAACTCAACAAGTGATTAATTATTATCCATAGCAGTAAGGATGCATGCGTCTCACCAAAAGAGAAGAATTGGTGTGATATGTATTTTGTATAGTGTCTCCTTGCTGATTCTCCATAGGACCCTATTACTGCATTTCTATCTATGTCTAAAGATAATGAAAGAATGATGTTGTTTACCGAGCACATAGCAGTAACCAGAAACACTTCTTGACTTCCTTTAAGGTATACCTATCAATTGTCAGATTCCGAACAACTACAAGGTTCGGCTTCTAGACTCTTGTTGATGAAAGCATACAATTCAACCTGCTCTAGTTTGTAACCAGTCCAATCTGTTTGCTGCTGACTCCAAACCAGTACTTGATAGCTTTGTCCTTAGAATTACTTCGATTTCGTACCTAAGTTATGGAAGATAAAATAGGAATATTTACAGATGTATTGGCCTGGGCATTGCGAACTACTTTCTCGAGGTTTTTTTCAATTTCCATTTTTGACGGAGCAGCGAGTCTTCTACAACGTCCTCCTGATAAGTCTTAGTGCTTAGATGCACGAAAATTAAATCTGAATATGTTAAGCTAGAGTGCTACTCTATTCTCACTGTCATAAACGTTTTCAAAATTGAGTTCTTGGGATCTTTTGTAACATGAAAATTTGGTCACTGGTAGACTATCTAATGATAATGCTGTTTTTATTTTTTTAAATTTTTCGTGCAATCAAGGGATTATGACTAGCCTTAAAATGTTTGAGCACAGTGCGAGCGTTTAAGAGGAAAGTTGGAGAGGATTTAAAAGGAGATACCAGTGCACATTGGTTCTGAATGTCATATTTGGAGGGAAATTTAGATTCGGTTAAAGAATTCCACATTCGTGTAGTGCGGCTAAGGAAAAAATCTCTGAATTTAATAGTACGTCTGAAGTTGGGCTCAAGGGAAAAGTGATGGACACTCCCTGAAGGGCAAGTATTATAAAGGACTAACGACCAAATGGTTTATCAGAAAATAGTTTCAGACCTTTACATAACACGCTGAATGGGATTCAGCTAATAAGGAATGTTAAGAAAACTTATGTCTCTGTTAGGTTATGTAGGCGATAGCCTTTTTATAGATTGAGCAGATGTTCCTGAGATTTTAATCTCTGGGCATATTTTCCTCTGACCATATTTCAGCGATGAGCTAGTGTATGCTTCTTACTAGATTATCTTCAGTGTACTGGAAAACATCCACATGATGCCCATCAGCACTAGGTGCTTAGTGTCATTCTAGGTGCTTGGTTGTCATTCAGATTGACTGGTAATGTTTGCTTGTTGTAAAATCGGGGTAAAAATGTTCGTAAATTTGCTTGTGTTTTTCTTCTTCCTAAGCAAGTTTTTATCATCCTTCTTTGGGTTGAGATAAAGCTGGTGAAAAACTCTTGGTTTCTTCTTGAACTTAAATCTGTACACCTGCTTTTTAATACTCGTACTATTTGCTTGGCCACATTCGGAATCAAACAATTGGTTTCCCGGTGGTAACTATGAAATCCCCAATCCTTCCGAACCGTCGGTTTTTGACTTATTGACATCTCTGGCATTGTGTATTCCAGGGATTTTCAGTGGTAGCAGTTGTATTGTTTATCACAATTTTGAGAAAATCTGATTGTAGTCGTCCAAGGTTGAATTTCCTCTGCGTGATTGTTGATAGGGGGTGGCCGTGGCGCGATGGATGTGTGCTCGCCTGTCAACCTCATGATCACAGGTTCGATCCCTGCCGTCGTCTATGTCGCTTTAATTCCATTAAAAACCTTCTAAAAATTGTCATCAATGGGTTGCTGGTTTACTCATTACATGTTGTTCAGGCATAACACTAACAACATGTAATTGAGTTAAACTAGTATACCCAACAAGGATGAACACGAATAAAATATTGTGAATTATTAGCGACATAGAAATATGACACGGCATTTCTCCGCTCTAGTTCAGCCGCCATCCGTGGAGATAAAAATATCTGAGACAACCAACAACAGTCTCAGAACATCGTGCCACACATCTTTCCTATCCTTCTTTCTCTTCATTCACTTCACGCCCACGCTGTGTTGAAACATTTAAAGGGTAATCATAATCCCTTGAGCGCGGGTAGATTATAAAAAAAAAAAAATATTCGTTGCAAATTCGTAGCTGCATTTGACACCAAAAAAAGTAGTTACCCGAGCTGATGTTAGCTGCTTGGAGAGTACGGAGATCGAGAATTTTAACAAGAAGAGTGCTTTCTGTTAATGGCAATGTGATCTATCTAGCCAGTCCCATATCCATTCATATGAATGCATGCTGAATTTATGAGTTCATGGAAAATGGTAAAGGTTATCTTTAAACATAACTTCAATTATTTTGTATCGATTTTGCTGAACAACATTTTGTTTGTTCTGTATCAAAATATATTTAAGATAAAGCATTAAAAAAAAACTGTTTTAAAATCTTAACTAAAAATGGTCTTGAAGACTTGACAAATTAGAGGCAAATTTGTAGCACGAAATTATTAATTTATATTTTAAAAAAAACCCAAAATTTCTCTTTCCAATGTCTTCAATGAATTTAAAAATTAATCAATAAATTGCTGACAAATTTAATCAAAAAGTTAATGAAAAATTTGATGATCAAGAAAAATTCTTGAATCACAGTTTCGTGACATTTTTAACTACGCCTACAACTACTTTTAACCCACTTGTTCATATCATAGTAACATATTTTTTTCCTGTCTTCTCTTTGCCTGCCCCACTGTGTATTTGAATGTTTATCAAATAAATAAATCTCTGAGAAAGGCTATAAAATTTCGTTAATTTGGTTTATTTTATATTTATTTTTTTTTTCTTGTAAAGGTATTCGGAAAAATCACATTAAATTCATTAAATATGCCATTTGATTGATTGTTGATAGCATACGTATAACTTAAATTTTATTTACCAAGCCGATCTTTTTGGCTTTGGTTGGAAATAAAAATAAAATCAGGCTTCTGGAGGGTATAGTGATCGTTTGGTTTATAAAAATGTTTAGAGTTGTAATTATATGCATATGGTGACATTAAACATCAATCAAAATGAACGAACAAGACGTAATTAAAATTCACAGTTAATGAAGTCGGCGTTTTTAATGTTACAAACATTTTTTAATGACTAGTATTGAGTTTTTCTTAGACAAGTTTTGATTTTAAATTGAAAATAAGAAAATATTTTAAAAGCAAGTATGAAATTCTTTTTAACAAATAATAAAATTGGAAAATTGGAAAAATTAATCAACAAGGACTGATCTCAAATTTAAAATTATTTTTCTATTATAAATTAAAAACCGACTGCTTCAATTCTTTGAACTTCTTTTTAGAGAATTTAACGTTTGATACGTAATAAAAAGCTACAAAATACCTTCCCTTCTTTGGGATAGCCAATCGTCTCGGTTATTTCAGTGGTTATTCAATTAAAACCCCTTTTCAGTTTAACTAAGTTAAGTTCAGTTCTAACTAAGTTACACGATTAATGTTACAAAATAACTAAATCGGTATAAGTGATTTACTACGTTGAAGAAGTTTATGTCCCCATTTAGAGTAGCATATAGTCCTCGTATACTGAGTTCAGAGTATTTCAATTATTGTATTGTTTATATATTAACGCCCCAGACGAAAAACATTTCGTGAAAAATTATTTCGGGCGATAAACATTCTACTCAAAAATCTCGGACGAAAAACATTTTAACTCGAAAATCTCGGACGAAATACATTCTAACATGAAAATCTCGGACGAAAAACGTATAAATAATAATTACAATAGTCGTGCTTATAATATTACACTATTAATAATAATGATAATAGTATTATTAATGATAGTAATAGTAGTAGTAGTAATAAAAAAAATCATATACTAAATATGCCTCTCTTTGTTTTTTAGTTTTTAAAACTGAATTTTAAATTTTAGCTCAATATATTCATATTGAAATATTTTTCATCCGAATTTTCTAAATTAGAATATTTTTCGTAAGGACTTTTCAAGTTAAAATGTTTTTCGTCCAGTCTTCCCAAGTTAGAATGTTTTTCGGCTCTTGAATTTTAATATTTTTCGTCGGAGTGCACGTACAGAATGTTTTTCGTCTGGGGCGTCGATATGTATGTATATCTATACAATTATTGCAAAAACTTATCTACTCGGTTGCATGAATCAATTGACTGATTTGTAGTAGTCAATGTATGATGTACCTACTCGTTTGCAGTAGGCATTCTACTCACTTACAGTAGCGCATTTATTTCATTGGATAACGTTATCTCCTCGCTCGGTTTCATATTCTTACTCGATTAGTTAAGAATTTTACTCGGTTATTTTTAGCAAAGAGCTCAATTATAACATTTTTTAATTTACTCGAACTTAGCAGTGTTTCTCTTGTTTCTTTCATCTATTTAATTATTAACTTTTATCTATAAAAACATAAGTAGGAGGCCTATCCTAGATATATAAATATATGTATATAGTATTATACATGTCAAATTATAATAAGGTCGGTGGACTTTGTTGTTCCGTCCCGGTTATCCTGTGGTGGTTTAGCTGTGGCTTGGTAGTAAGGTTTGGCGGCGGTAGACTGAATCTGTGTCAGCGTAAAAGGAAACGGGTGCTTCGTCGTTATCCGTGAAAATATTGTCATTCAGGGCTTCCATCACACTGAAATACCTTGGCTCGGTATGTCATTGCTCAGTAGCCACCCTTCTCATTACCTGATTAGGGTAATTGACGGTGTCCTGTAATAGCTTTTTTGCCGAATTTAGTAAATATTTGCACAGCGATATAATCCTTGCTTCTCTGTAGAAATCCCCTTTCGTTTCGCTTCCGGTCGAAGTGGGATCCTGTGCAGATTCTTACCATCTTTCTTTCGAAGATTAGGTGTTCTTTTATCGCTGACTCAGATCGTGAACCAGGCTGGGAACCTTCGTCTGCTGCCTTAGTACTGGTCTTCTTTTCATCAAGGGGTGTAGTCGGTGAAATGCCCAATTCGCTTTTTTGAGTAGGTACACATTTTTAGTGGTTAAGCCTTAGAAACTCGTTATAGTTCATCCGTAGGTTTTTGACCTTCCTTTTGGCTGCAATGGTCGATCTATCTGGAAGCTTCAGGAACTAAGTTTCTGCAAGTGTCTGCTGAGTGACTTCTGTCTTCACGGGATCTCCTTAAGCGGACAAGCTCCGATTATATTGTTTTGATTCCCCATTTCTTGTAAAAATAGAACAGTCTGTTGTTGTGAGCCGGGCTACTTTTCGGACTGAGACTAGTGGTGACATTGAGATTGCATACGTAAGCGAGTAAGCGTAAGCAGGTTTTCGCAGTCGGTTAGGAAGGGCTGGTCTAATGTCATCAGACTGTTGAGAAAGAGGCCAAGTTTTGAATCTTGTCCGACACCGGTTTGATGTTCTTCATAGTTGATGAGCTGTTTCCCAATTGAACAAAGAAGTTCCTGGAAGAAAAAAAAAATATTAGTGGTGCGGGTAGATGTAGCAGATGTAGTGTCTGTATAAAAGCATCTAACCAGAAACGAATACTTTCTCGAAATCCAGAAAGCATCTGACGGTGACACAATTTCTGTTAATGGATATGTGGTGTCATGCTGGAACTTCAAGAACGGATGAAGTGTTGAGTGCTTCTCCCTAAAGCCAAACTGCATTTCAGGTATTATGTTGTACTCTCTGCAAAACTTCTCAAGTTTTCTTAGTATATTAGCTCTTTCATTCAAGAGATTGATTAGGTTGTTGAGAAAGGATATTGGCCTGACACCTTTCTTCGGGATCGCCACGATTTTCGCAGTTTTCCATTTTTGAGGGAAGTAGTTATTGTTGCCAGAGTTGTTCCTGGTTAGAAGGATCAAAACTGTCTCTGGCATCCTCTTTATGATTAAGTTGGATATTCCATCTGGTCCGGTTCACTTCTTTGGTTAGCAGCTACTGAAATATTTGTTTCTTCTGGGGGTGGTTCAGGTGTGGTCTGCCAACTGAGTCTGAACTGAGAGCTCTGTCCGTGTTAGGTATCAGAGTTTTTTGGATGGAATCCTTCGCATGAAGGAAGACTGGCTTATGCTAAATTCATCTTCCCTTATCATATTCATGCTAAACAATAGTTGTAAATTGTAAAACGCAGACAAATTCGCCCAACATTATAATTGTATTATTCATGTGATCTATATCCGGTGGTTGGTGGATGTCATCATTTTAATTACAAAATTCTAGAATATTTGAATCGTTATTGAATACGGTGATTGGAAACTGGAGTGAGGGGTAGGTAAGCCGTAAGGAAATAAATTCGTAACTCTCTTACAACATCAATTGGTTAAATTCAAACAATATTATTATTTAATATTCCAAATTTTAGCACATTTATTACATTTTTTAAGCAAGATTTTATAATCTGACAGATTTTTTATTCATTAAAAGCTCTGAATTTAACAACAATCACTCAGTAAAAATAAACAAGATGATTTGTAATGTTGACCATCGAAATGGATCAAACTAGACAATTCATTAATATACAAAATTTTATTGGATAAATGTAGCAAGTCTTAATAAATCTGATCCGAACAAGTCGCTAACATTTCAATAGCAAACCATTCAGTTAAATTCAAACGAGAAGATTGTTGGTTTATTGACAAGAAATGTGTGAAAATGACTTAATGTAGTAACTTGAATTAAGCAAGTTACATCCATCTCCTTGGATTTTTATTTTAAATAATTAAATTTAATCCAGTTGACTACGTTAATATCATGTACTATACGTAGTTCTTAAATGAGACTTGTCTATTTTTAACCGATATTCTGGGTTAGAATTTTTTTATCTGCGTGATAGTTCCTACCAATATTTTCGACCTCTTTAAAACCTTAAAAATTGATTTTTCATCTTACTATGACCTATACTATAAACTTTGTATTACACTTTAATCATATATAAAATGAAGTCTTAATTAAAAGTTAAACAAACTTGAAAATGTAGGACTTAAGCTGCTTATTGCATTAATGTTTACTGAAATTAATTAATCTTTTTCCGTAAATAATTATTCTGAGCCGAATTGAAATTAATCAACTTTTTAACTTTATCTAGCAAATGCTACATTATCAAGCTAACTTCATTAAACTTCCTTACCTGAGCAGCCTGCATCGCCGACCGATTTTAACCAACCTGATTGCATAAATATGTGTGTGTTGTTGTTCACCACATGTGCTGTTTATTTACTGCAATAATTAATCACAAAATTTTACCATTCGTATCGTACATCTATATTTCTAAATTCATCGATCTAATCTATATAAGCTCACAAACAATTCCATTAATTTTTTTTTAATAAAAGAATAATAATTAATTTTTAGTTACGGTGACCATTCTTCTTTTTTTTTCAGAAAAAAAAAACATTAAAGTACAAGAATTGAAAAAGTCTTCATATTTTCAATACGTCATCAACATATTCAATTTATGAATACAACAATTTAAAAATTATTCGTTGCCAATATATTCCACAATACCACTTTTTGGCTTCAAAAAATAAGAAAAATGTATTGAATTTCACTGACATAGATAATAAGAGAAATTTCTCAAGAACAACGAACGTTAAGACCATTTCCATATTTACGGACTGTTCAATCGACAGACGATAAAGCCAAGCATTTTTTCGCACAATCAACCATTGAGAGATCAATTAAGCTTCGAAATGTTGCATTCTTTCAACTGAAAGTTCTGGAAGCTTGTGAGGGCTAAAAGAGGCTTGCCACAAGTTATATTATGATATCAAAATATGTATATAATTCTAAGAGACTCAGGATCAAATTAAAGTCATTTTCTCAATCGCCATATAGTCAAAATTGGTATAAAGACTGTTGTCACAAGGAGCTCACATTAACAAACACAGTAATCCATCGATGGGTCACCAGACGCAATCACATAATAAGTGAACCAAATGACAGATTAACTGTCAAAAAATGGGTCATCTTTCTATCATAGCCATATCTAATATGTGGCCGGAGCCTTTTGATTGAAATCCGAACGGTTCATGAATTGACTCTTACAGAGGGTGTCAGGATATAGAGGTCTAAAAGGGTTCTTTTCACTTTCTTTTTGAAAGCTCTTCTCCGAGGAAGCTCATGCTCGTTGACTCTCTCTTGTTATCTATTCACTGTTGGAGCCCAAGCCAACCCAGTGCGTCGGCGTGATTTGATTTTCTGGACAACATCTGCATCTTGGTACAGCTATAATAGAGGTCGTGGCTATGTCTTCCTCCATTTGTCCTTATTTCGGTCTGTCCAGTCTCGCCTGCTCACAATCTGCTCTAGAATAATTGAAGAAATCACTAGCATTTTTTGAATAGTTTGGAAGAGCTTTTTTCTAGCTGAAAATTTGCAAATGTCACGCGGCACAGCTGGATGAGTTTTGCCTAGATCCCGAGTTCGATCATAGATCTCCTGACTATGAATGCTATATTAAGTGCATGAAGGTGATCCTCGATTTGAAATCGGTTGGTCTTTTCCAATATTTGTCTTGCCTGCAGGGCCGGAAGCCCCACTGGCACTTGCCCATTTGAGTGTAGCAGAATGCCTTAAGATTCTCATTTAGTAGGTTGAATTAGATCTTATATGCTAAGTTAAGCAGTGTCTTATGATTAGAAAATGGAAAAGATTATAGTGATGTGGTTTTTGAACTTACTTAAAAAAAATATGGTCACCGTATTTGAATCAAAAGACAAACAACAAATAAAGAAAGCAACACAACCACACCCAAACAATATGACATTTATTTATAAATTTCAGATGCAGATTCAGTCTATTAATCACACCGTGACCATGCACCCTGTCACATTCCCATTCGAAGAACTCTCCTTTCATTATTTCTTTTTATTCTGTGTAGAAAAAAAAAAAGTATAAAATTACTACACGTAAGGTGTTCTGTGCATCTGCATTGCAACATGTTGTGCTGTGTGCGGTGTGCAGTGTGCCCACACCATCATCTATCTTTATCCACTTTTGTGTATGCCATATGTAATCCCACCACCTTGACATTAAATCTACCCATTTAAATTCGTTAAACAAGTCAAATAGAACACCTCCGTGGTTTGTCTTTTGCAACCCGAAGGGAGTGCACGAGATCTTTGAAATCAATGGCGGGGAACCGACTCTATCCATCCACAAGAGTCCAAGAAGAAAAATGTCCTTTCTTCTGGTCGAAGTGGTGGTCATAGTCATCGGCTTCGTCTTCGTCTTCAGCAGCAGCGGGCAGTGAGGAATAACAAACATGAAAATTCTATGTCACAATGTACCCCCACGTTGGGATAGGTAGATATGGGCCTAGGAGGCGCATTGATCTCTTCAGGCATGGGCTGGATCAAGAATCTCCAAAACACAGATACACATGCAAAATCTATTGAAATCGCCTGTCTTAGCACCAATTTGAAGGAAGGAAAAGGAACAAAATAATTATTTCGAATAAAATAAATTATCCTTGCGCTTGGCTGCTGTGAGTTGCGACTTTAACAACTCCACCAAGAGTGAGAGCGAATAAACTTCAACCAAAAAAAAAAAAGATTTATTATCCCTTCAGTCATTCAAAATTGCACAGCGCTGAACGAATGAACGAACCACAACCTGGCAGTGCCAATTCGTTCCAAAAAGGAGCCAAGGAGGAGCTGCTATCCGACTCTGTTGCCAGTTTAACTTTGAAGCCAGTAGAATGCCTATAAATAGAGAGCCTGAGAGAAGAAGGTAATTAACATATTGGAGTTACACTCATATATAAAATGTAGTGTGGTTGGAATTTTTGCGTCCCACACACACAGAATGATCCTAGTCCTAGAAAAACGACAAGCGTAACGTTGCTGCTGGCTGAAGAATTTCAGTTTGGCTCTCCATTTGAGTTCAGAGGCAGGCTGAAGCCTTGTGATTCAAAAAACATTAAAAAACATAATAATCTTCAAGATATTTGTGTATGTAGTACCCTATTTAATTATTTGAAAAGAACCGTTATATTTTAAGTGAAATGTGAACGCAATTTACTTTGTGCAATATGTCTAAAGGACTATTCACGTGAGAGTGTCCAAAGATTGACGAACTAACGAACAATCGTCCATTTTGACAGTTCGTTCACACAGAGTTTTTTTTTCGTCGTGAATGACGTTTAAAACAAACAAACAACTAAAATAAGAATGATTTTGAGATTAGTCGAACGCGAACAATTCATTCCTCCCAGTGTGGATGTGGTATGCATAGAAGGCGTATGGACTTTGACAGTCCGTATAAGCCCTTTCATATCAGAGTGACCAACGATCGAAGAATTAACGAACATTCGTTCATTTTGACAGTCCATTCACACCGTTTTTTTTTTTCGTCACGAATGACGTTTAAACCAAACATAAGCAAAAACAAGAATGATTAGTCGAACAGGAACAATTCATTCGTTGCCGTGTGGATGGTCTGTGGAAATCGAAAAGAGTTTGACAGTTCGCAACACAGTCAGATTGCCGTAGCATACATTTAAGTTAATATTCTACCATGTAGTATTGTTTTGTGAAAAATTTAGCGTTATAAGTGTTATACGAGGTGAATACGAAGAGATTTATGATTGTAACAAAGTCTTGCTTCAATATTTATTTATAACTGCGAGACGGCGGCGGCGTCGCATTGTAGCTATAGCTTAGGGATAGCTTAATCAGGATCTGTCTTTGCATATAGCGTCTATATTTGCCGACCTCAACTGGAGAGACACTTTGATACTAACACGATCAATACAATTAATCTTTCACTACCTAGTATAACATTTTATAAAAAAAATTAAATCCAATTTGATGATATTTCTCGGAACTAAAGTAATCATATCGATGTACATTTACCCTATTTTCAAATATCGCTTAAAAATCTGCATAAATGAAAACAAAAATCTGTGAAGACGAGAATATTCTTAAGGCGCATACTCATACATTTTCATTGATTTCTGTCTACAACTCCGCTTGGATCGTTCGTGTCGTTAAGCTGTTGCGTTGGATGAAGTTGGAGAGTTGAATTTATTTTAATTTTATTGCTTATTCACATTCATCTGTTTGTGTAGACTACACGGGCCGTGTGTACATGGAGAATGTGCCCGTTTCTAGAGGGCTTACACTCATAATGAATGTCCAGGGTTTCCAAAATTTTAAATTCAATTGACATGGATTTTATTAATTCGCGCGAACGAATATTCCGTTGCAAAAGATGGTAAACATAAGTTGCAATCATTTTCTTTGCCAAAGTCGGCGCTGTCTTACTTTAGTGCGCTGCCGTCCCTGGAGGTCGCTTGCAACCATTAAATCATGCAATTGAAAATCCCAATGTTTGCTGAGCATACTTTTTTCATGTTGGTTGCATGAATTTTTAGGCATAGTAAAGCTCAGAATGTCTTGCGATTTTCTGCCTTTGCGACTAAAAAGTAATCTTTTTCATGTCTCTTGGTTCACATTTAAATTCATGACTTTTAGTAAATCACTTTTGTAAAATTGAAATTCTCCAAATTTGTGAATTCGCGAATCATACGCAATGCATACAAATATTTTCCCTTTCAATATGCATCAAAAATCTTGTGGGTCTAAACAAATAAAATTAAGTTTGATACGTAAGTAGCAAGTAGTACGCAGGTTGCAATTTTTATTGCAAATTACATAAGCGAAAAGAATATTATAAGTTCAAATTATGACAAGAAATCGCGAGGCCTTAAATGCTGAAATTTGTGTAATTTTCCTGCCGATGCGACTGTCGCAAGTTTAAACGAATTAAACAATGTACTAACATGCTTCTGGTTACACTTGTATTTTAAATGAGGCTAGGACCGCACTTGCGATTTTTCGTCGAAGCGATTTAAAAGTCGTAGTCGCTCCATATTATTGTTATGCACGCATTTGTGATTTTCTTGCGCGCGGTTATTTAATCGCAAAAAATAAAACACATATAAAACAAAGTGCACGCATTTGCTACAAATAAGTAGCGACAGAAAAATCGCTTGAAAAAATGGAACTTGTTTCGCTACGATTTTTAAGTCGCATGCGCCATGTGTCTTATTCCTTGCGGCTAAGAAATCGTGGATAAGAGATTACAAGTGCGTGCGTAACAATTTCTTGTTGCGACTATGATTTTTAAGTCGTAGTAATTTAAATCGTATTTGTTTCATTTTAACTTACGACAATCGCATCGCGTGAAAAATGAAACAAATTGCGACCTTTAAATCGTCACGATTTGTTGGTATCAAGTGCGTTCATTCTCATTTAAACTCATGTGTTCTATTATTGCTACTAAAAAACCACGCGATTGAAATCGCAAGTGTGTTCTTAGCCTAAGACTATTAGGAACGTTGCAAGAGCAAAACAACACGACAATGTAAATCGAAGACCTGAAACAAATCATGCGATCACTCTTTTTAGTCGCAACGACAGAAAATCACAAGTGCGTTCCCAATAAACATAAAAAAAAAAAATTGTGATGCAATAGCTCGAAGACAACCAGGACCTGTTGACTTACAATTCTCAACCATTCCTGTGTGCGTGATATACCAGGAATGGAGAGGACCTTTAATTTTCTTTCAATTCTGAACGGCTAATCAGTCGTACTTTTCATGCCAAGAGATACTTTTGGGGGATTTGTCAATTCCTCGCAAGAGGAAGTAGACTAACAATTTTTTTGCAGCATCTGAAAATTGAGTCCAAGACCCTCTGAATGACAGTTCAATGCACTAACTATTATGTTAAGTGGTACTACACTACTACAGTGTGTTCCTAATAGCCAAACATAAAACCTAAGTGAGAGTTTTAATCGTCTGTATGAGTACACGGAAGAGTAAGAATGCGACTAATAGCAAGTTGAGAAGGACCCCAAGCAATTTGTACGAATTTGAAGAGAACTAGTTAGGTAACAAACAAACCTGAATTTTTGCGATTTTCCGCAGCATGATCGTAAGAACAAAGAAAGCGTAAAAATATAAATCAACGTACATGTGTTAACCAAGAATTCATGTGATCATATTTTTTGGTCGCAACGACAAAAAATCGCAATTGCAGTCCAAATAGTCAAATATATGACGAAAGTAAGATTTTTAATCGACTGCAAGAGTTTAAGGTCAGAAGAATGACAGCAATTTCGAAAAAGAACAAGTCTCAATTAGATTAGTTATTTAGGTTCTGATAAACACTAAATTTTAGCATTACATTTATGTTATTCAAGTAAGTTATTGTGTTAGAAATTAACCACCTGGCCTTAAACTTAAATGAACACATATCCGACTTAATATTTGCATAGATTGCAAAAATTCCATTTTTGTAATTGTTTTTTTTTGTCGCAAGATGTATGATGACTTTGAGGGCACCAGTCCGATCCGGTGTTATTGGTGTAGATCAATGATTTAAGGAAACACCACAAAAATGAGTCAAACGAAATCAAAGTGTAGGTACGATCTCTATTTCCTGTTCTAGCCGCATCTGTGTGATATTACCATGGCCTCAAATCAAGAATGCAGTACGTCCTTCGCATTCATATCATAAGATTTGGGCTAAACGAAATTCATTATCATCGATCAGTGCTCTTGTTGAAGGTGATAAATGTCATGCTTGTTTTCCTTATTGAAAAACCCTTTAGGTCGAATAGGATATGCATAAGCCGGTAAAATTTGCTAAGAGAACGACTTCAATTTGCGAATATAGAAAATCGCAAGTGCGTTAATAGCCTCAGATTAAAAAAAAACATGGCTTGGAGTTTCAATGTCTTGAGGACTTTACTTATAATATTTAAATAACGGCTATTTTAACTCTAATATAGAATTAGTTACTGATACAAAATATTTAATTTATTAAAATAAAAATATGTATAACAAAATGAGACCTACATGGCAACCCTATTTTATGTCTTCAATCTTAAAAAAAAAAGGTTAGAAAAGAAAAAATACCTGTGTGAGCCTATTTGAAAGCCTATAGAACTTAATTCCGGATCGTACCAAGTTGATTCGATTGTAAAGATATTGAGAAAGTTAAATGGGTCCAATGGTCTGTCTCTATCTTCTAGTTCTATCTATCTATCTACATAGTCTGTAGATACGTAGTATAAACTAGGCATTGTAGAAAAAAAAATAGAAAAAAAAAGATACAAGGAAATGAATTTCCATTCCATAAGATTTCTTGTGCTTTTGGCTTGAATAGATGTGAATTTATTTTTCTCAACTTCCTAAGGCTAAATAAAGACACGTGTTTTTCTTTTTTTTTTTAATACCTACGATGATGCGATGTTTGGAAAAGGAATATGATGTCAATGGGTGGGTGGATTAAATTACAGTGAATTTAGAAGCAACAAATTATGTTAGTTTTTGTTAAGATTAGAAAAGAAAAAAGTAAAATAACATAAAACGGATACAAATTCGTATCTTTACAAATTAATATGTTCTTGTTTTTTTTTTTTTTTTTTTTTTTTTTTGTTGAGAACATGTTTTGAAGAATGTTTTCAAGATTGTATTTTCTTTTTTTTGGGAAAATGTTGAAATATTTATGAGTACATCTAAATTAAATATATAATGGGGACAGATGAAGAATAACCTCCAAGTTTTCGTTGCTCTTTTGATGCATAAACAAGCGATGGTTTATTGATAGTCTTACTATTTGTACACCATTTGATTGTAATAGTTAGTCCTCTCTGGACGATATTACACAGTTTCTTCAAACTTTCCTAGGCCTGTAATAACAATCTCATCAGCGAAACCGATGAAGCGTATGTCTTGAGAAGTGAGATTTTTTGGCAGTTCATCCACTACTAGACTGAACAGCAAGGTGATAGTACCCCTCCCTGCGAATAGCCTCTTGTTGTATATGATTCTCTGTATAATCGAGATGGATACGAACTTTAAACGAATCTGCCACTGCACAAATTCTAAGTGTTGATCCATATAATATCTACACTGAAAATAAATTACTAGGTAATATTGATAAAAACGTTTTTGCTGATTTTCAACAAAACAATTTTGTCGTTTTGATTAAATTTTATCAATACGAAAGAATGATTTTGTTGATTTCACAAAATTATTATAGTTCTGCATGATTTTTTGTCAGTTTAACAAAATATGCACTAAAAATAATATTGCCAGTATAACAAACCCAATTTTGTTAATAAAACAAAATAAAAGAGAGATTTTAGTCACATCCACAAATTTTTTTTATGATGTTAACAGAATGTTTGTTGTATCTACAAAAAAATTTTCTCGTAAATGTTTGTCACAAAGTTTTTGTTAATTTTTTTTTTTGTCAATTTAATAGAAAATAAAATTAAAATGACAAACAATTTTTTTAAGGTTGAGTTAATTTGTTAAATTGATAAAATAAAATTATTTTTCGGATCATGACAAATCATTTGTGTAATCTTGGTTTGATATAGTTCACATTTGGTTTTTGTCAAAAAACCGATGTATATACCTAAGATGAACTGAATTTAACAAAAATTGCGTATTGTCAATACGCCCTCGCAGATAAGTGCATATGCGATCGCCGCACAGAGGAGTATTCGACCTCAAAATCCGGTCAAAAATATTTTTTTTGTTTTTGTTATTGGAATTGGCCTAAAATATTATTTTATAACTTACGATGCATTAAAAAGTTACACTGAAAAAAATTTTCGGGTTAGATAAAAATAAAATTTTTTAATTAAGTATTTTTTTTTTTCAATTTTATTTAATTCATTTTAATTATTTATACATGAAATTTTTTCGTTTGTTGCTTTCCTTAAAGATCATTTGAATGTAATTTGGTTATATATCTAAATTAGACATAATTTTTTAAACAACAAAGGGCAAATTGACTAAAAATACCTCAAGACTAAGAAACCCCATTAAACAAAAATGTGACAAGATGGGTGACTTTTTTTTATGTACATGAGATGACAAAAATGTACAGTTAAATATAAAAGAAAAATTTTTGCCCGATCGTACCCGGAACTATAACAAAAACACTTTTTTTTCCACCGAAAATTACATAAATTTTCATGTTTTTCTATGCATTCTTGTCATCTCAATTTTTAATACTTTATCAATAAAATATATAGAAATTTCTGTATTAAAATAAAGTACATACCTTGGCCTTAGACATCCATTAGAAATTTTTCACAATTATCACAAATCACAATAAAAAAACAGACTTCAGTGTTAATGATTAGAAAACAAAATAAGCTTATTTGGCGTGAGCTTATAAAATTGACTAGATTTAGACTAAGATCTTGAGGATTAGGGGGTCAACAGTTATTATTTGAAACCGGTTTTAGTTAGCAAGAGTATTGAGGAATGCAAAAAGCAAAAATTAACGGGTCGAATGCGATTTTTTTTTTTTTTTACTTATGACCGGATTTTGGGGTCGAATACTCCTCTGTGCGCCGGGACGAAACGCCAATTTTTGTGAATTTAAAGGCTAAGAAAAGGTATTTTGAAACAAAACACATTGTCAAATTAAAAGTTAGCATTTTCATTACACTGACAAATAAATTTTATGAATTTAAAAAAAGAAATTTGTTAAATTGACAAAATATTTTGTTGATTTAACAAAAGAATTTTGTTCATCCGATAATAACAAAAAAAATTGTAACATTCAACAAAAAAAATTGTTGATACAACAAAAGAATTTTGTTAATATGACAAATAAATTTTGTAGATTCTACAAAATAATAGTCATATTAACAAAATATTTTTGATATTTCAATAAATCAATCTGTAAGCTTGAAAAAATAATCTTGTGGATACAACAAAATATTGTTTGTTACCTCAATGAATTTCTGTAATTCTTATCAATTTGCTAAAACGTTTTGTTGGACGTATATTGGCAGAAATTTTATCAGCTCAGCCTACATTTTTATCATATATACCTAGATTTCATTTTCAGTATATATATGTATGTGTTTTTTTGTCTTTGGAAAACTGACGATAACTGTTAAGGTGTGTCCACACCAAAGAAACATTTCAGGAAACATTGTTTAAAAAACGTTTCTGAAATGTTTCCCATTTGTTTAAAAAACATTTCTGAAACATTGCAGAAACATTTCAGAAATGTTTCTGACTTGTTTTTTTGGTGTGGACGCTTTGAGAAACATTTATGAAATGTTTCTTTGTTTCCCATTGTTTCTAGATTGAGTTCTCTGTAATTTTCTTTCTCGCCTGTGTTGCACTTTAAGCGCATGAATTTTTTGTTTCTACTTTATCTTTATCACAATTTATATTTTCGTAAATTTCATATATTTCACCGGCTTTTTTGATTTTATTTTTAAAATTTTCGACAAGTTGATCCCACAAAACTTTTTTTATTTCATAATTTTTTATAAATTGGATAACATTTTTGTTGCTCCACACTTTTCGCGACATTTTATATTTATATTAATAATTACTCGCGCACTTTCTACCTATGTAAATGCTTGGTAAACAAATAAAGTTTCCCATTCGGAATGGAAAACAGAAAAACATTTCATAAACATTTCAGAAATGTTTCGCGAGCGTCCAGGCCAAAGCAACATTTTTGAAACATTTCAGAAACATTTAAGAAATATTTCAGAAATGTTTCTCTGTTTCTGAAATGTTTTTTAAATTTTTCTGAAATGTTTCTTAAATGTTTCTGAAATGTTTCAAAAATGTTTCTTTGGTCTGGACACACCTTTAGAAACGCGTCTTGGTAAAAACGGATAGAATAAGACTGAAATAAAAGGTTTGTTAAGATAACCCCAGAATATAATGGTCGACTCGATTTATTTAAGACGCTCAATTCAAGATGGCGGGTGTCCAAAGAATACTAATTTAAAATGTTCCCTTTATTTTGAATATCGTCGTCGTTCTATGAAAACTCCCTAAGTCCATTTTTTGTGTTTTGAGATATTTGCATTTAAACTTGGAAATTAATATAAAAAAAATCCAAAAATTATCAGAATAGCAAGATTGAATGGGCTTGGCGTAGCCATTGTGCAATAAATTTTTTTGCAAATGGTTTATCCGAAATGAATTAAATAAGAATTGAATCACATTTTTTTTTAAAATGGACTTAGGGAGTTTTCATAGAACGACGACGATATATAACTTTTATAATTGTTTCTCTGCTATAGATTGATAATAATTAACAGTGTTTTAGGATTTCACTAATTTTCACCAACCATATTCGATTTGGTTATATTTCTGCTTTAGTGAGATGGACACGGTTTTTTTTAGTGACAAAGTGTTAATTGGTAACAAAAACAAAAAGTGTTGGATCTGAAATTGAGTAAATAACGTAGATATAGATATAGATATAGAAATACATAACGTGATTAAATGTCGGTCGGCTCAATTAGCACTTGGAGAATTAGATGATTTAACCAATATTAAAAATGATGAATGGGGAAAACAAGACTTCTCAATCAAAAATAATTCCAAAAACAAACATCCAAAATTATTTTCTCAACAGAAATTTAAATATTTTGTTAATTTCTGAGTTCTCTGAGTGACAAATTTGAATAAATCATTTTGATTCTTTGAATTATGCATCTTTAAAGAATTAGGTAGAAGACTTGGCGACTGGTAAATTAATGCAACAATAAATTGGACAATAATATTATGAATTGGTAGTTGAAACATTACTTTCATATCTAATGTGTTCAACAGATGATTGTAAAAAGACTCCAAAAATTGGGGGTGTTACGTGTTACTGGCTGAAGGTTTTTTTTATAACCATTTCGAAGTTCTGCCACTGTTTGATATTTTGTAACTTGTATTAGAAGAAGCAAAGGCTTAAAATATGCTTGGTCTTTAACCATACTTAGAAGTTTCGGTACGGGGGCAACCATTACCACATTTATCATTACCACATTTATTTAATAATACAGTTTTCTTGTTTCGTTCTACGCAGAATAAACTCTTAGCAGATTGTGTTCAAAGCTCTCGAATGAAATTATGAAATAAACTTGAGCAAGAACTGTCATATGAGAAGATATAATTATGTTACCTTCTGAACCCGGGTGGTGTATTAAGTGACGTACTCAGCACTATAATCTGCTCCTAACGAAATTGTGGACAAATTCGACAAGTCGACTTGTCATATGTTTGAAAACATCATGCTCGGTGTAAACAAGTGGATGTTTTCAAAGGGACAGTCAAGGCGGTTTCTTCATAATTTCATCTGAAATATGAAGGTGTGAGTTACGAACGCATCATAATCAAAACACACTTCCTCACAAAATATATAGGTAAATTGTTTAAATTTTGTAATTCTCAAAGAGTTCATTCGTTTTCTCATCAACATATTTACATAGTTATAGATAAGATTTATATTTATTAACTAAAAATAATCAACAACTATTCTATTTCGATAAATAAGTGCTATTTGGCAAAGTTTTAACATTTTCGATACATCTATGTATTTCGTTAAGAAGATCCATAGTTTCGTTTTCTGTTAAGAAGTCAGTACCCAGTATGTGCCATCTAGTTTCTCTTAGAACGGGACACCTTCCAACTGAAAAACATCCTCACATTCTGCCAGATTACACATCTCACAAGGTAGAAGTAAATCTTCCCAATGGCGGACAATAGTTCTCCTCTTAGACGAAACATGTTTGAAATTTCTTTAATAATACAGTCATCCCGAAAGTAGTTAGTTTCTATCATTGAGATAATGATTCAGCTATAAATCATCACATGCAGTGAGTTTGATGCTTCTCCTCTGTACCTACATATACATCAACGCATTTCGGTCCACCAAATACCGCTTTTAAATCAACAAAAAAGGGTATAAGTATTTTATTTATTTCTGGACAGGAATGAGTCAGCCAGCTTGGAACTCACTCAGTAACTTATTCGTATCTATCCACTAATTCAGTCTTTTCAGTAATACCGCCATACAAATTTTATTTGACGAGAAAAAGTTTATCTCAAAGATATTGAACAAATTGTTGAGAAGCTGTACACTTGTATTATTATTTTTTTAACAGCTTTTTGCTTATAGTCCTTCCACTCAGGGCCTGAAACGGACGCCGTGAACCAGAAACTTGAAATTGAGCAAGGCCAAAAGAGCTTATATCTTATATCGGTTATTCAAACAGTGATGATTGTCCAGTAACAACATTCTCTGCTGACAGAATTTTTGAAACAAATAAAAATAGAAAAATAGTTAATTCTTTTAGTCAACCTTTAAAATGAATTCAAATCAGTAGAGTTATAAAGTAAGATAGGAAGATAAAGTGACTTTTAAAGCTCCTAATAGTTGTTGTCAAATTTTCAACCAAAAACCACAAATCTCGATATGAATATTATAGATTGCCAATTTTTAAATTTAACGATCAATATTTATTGTTGTGATTGCCAGTTTGATCATGATTGAGGCATTTAAATCTAAAATTGTCTTATCGACCACCATGACTATCGTACTGAATAAGTCAAGTAGGTAAGTAGGAGAAAATTAACACGGTCTACAAAAAAAAAGTGGCTGCTGTTAGAGAATGAATTGAATTGAGAATGGATTTATCGGTTTCACTGCGAGCTCAATATCTAGGTTTGTATTACGAGATCAACTTATTCAAAAATTGAAGCCAGCTGAACACGGAATGCATATAATATACGCAACCGATCGTGTGCTTGAACATCAGCGTTTGTACGACTAATTTTTACCAAAAAATTTTCTTCGTCTAGAGCTGGGTTTATTTCTCAAAAAAATCCTAATATTTGACATACCTTCAAAGGAACTTGGCAATTACGATAATTGCTTTCAATTTACAAGTTTACATATGATACTTGGAAGATGATACCTGACTTTTTTATAAGTACCTATGGAAAGATTGGTTCAAATCTTAACAATTCTTACCCCAGTCCCTGATTCATTCTTGATCCGTCAATATAGCAATAAATAGCATTTCCTTTGAATGTAATAATTTTTTTAAAAGTTTCTTTCAAATTATAGGGATCTTTATGGTCTTTCCGAAACTCCTACACCATCAACTCTTAGTTGGTGTGGAAATATGTAGGCGACTAAACGAAATTAATAAGAACAATAATTTCTCACTTCATTAGTTACCTAGACATGTTGGTATCCAGGGATATCTAGCAAAAATAAGAGCAACGACTTCTTAAATAGTGCCACAGCCCTCGTACGGAGTAGAAGAGACCATGATTAAGAATAAATCCAAACCAGAGGAGGAGGCTAAAAGATCAACAAACTGTAAAGAACTCCATTGGCTGAACCAGGTTCAACTATTACTTAGGAACTATAACCAAGATCGTTTCTTGAACTGTATCTATAAGCTTAAGTAGGAATGACCTAGGAATAATAACATTTCTCCCCGCGGTCTAAAAAGACTAGAAAGACTCCTAAATATTCTTGGCCTAGAAAACAGTCGCATATGCGGATTTTGCAATACTCATGAGAAAACGCCGGACTACATACTAGATATCACTTATGCATCATGGAAACGAGTATCTGGGTCGCTACTATAGGTAGAAGACTGGGCCTTATCCTCTCTGAAGGTACTCCAAATAATCAATATTCTAAAAGGGGTAAACTTGGAGGAAGAGTTGTAGAGTGAGAAATTGATGTAGGTCTGGACTGGGGTATAATAAATCTTAGGTTGCACTGTCATAACTCCCTGCCTTCAATAATATTCATTCACTCATGGCCTCCCCGATCGTCATTTCTTACTTATTTGTTCCAAAGAAGTTAGCTATCTAATGTGAGTCCCGTTTATTTCGAATATTTCAACTTCTAACATACATTTTTACGTGGCAACAGCCCTTTCATTGTATATACGATATGGTGGTATAATAGACGCTAATCTTGGAAGGCTTAATAAATATTCCTTCAGATAGGCATCCCATTCTTCCAATTATTAAACCTCTTTGGGATACAACATACATTGCCATGTTTCTCTAAGCAACTTCATAAGAGTAGTTAATTAAAGTACCGTTTACATATTTTCAAACAAAAGCAAATAAATTATTTTAGACCGCGGCAGAACAAAGAAATACTAAATAAAACGAAGCATAAAAGCTGTCTTGAGTAAAGTTCTATTCTATCCGTTATATATAAGACGTCTTCCGTTATCTTTAGTAGATACCTACAAAATCAATTTCTCACCCATTCCGCATACCGTATATAGTTATACCAGTTTGAAGTGTAGCGGTCGAACCATTTGACTCCTATGTACAAGCTATATTCTCATTTACAAACCGTTATAGTACCAATAACACACTTCTTCTTAATACTAATTTCCTAAATCATCATTCTTTCAAGTTGATTTAGGGTCCTGGAGTGTAGTTTGTACTATTTTACGAACTTGATCTATAGCACCTTTATACATTTATACCGCTAATAAAAACAATTCAAACAAATCGCTTAGCACTTAAAACTGAGTTCCCTGTTTAGACTACCTTTAAGATCTTTCCCTAAGAGTCTATATACCTCCTTTAAGATAACGGGCTCCTCCAAAATTGATTTTAATGACTTTTTAAAACTGATTTTAATGGCTTCAAGTTTGTAAAAATTACTTACCTTCTATGATTCTACAAGGGCCTATTGTTTAATACGGGGCGTGTTAATTGGCAAACATAAAATACATATGTCTGCAGAAAAACTAATAAAATTTTAACAAAATACATTTCCCGGCTATAATTCTCAAAGCTTGCAGACTCGATAGCATCCGAGGCATAAATTTAAAATCCCAAGACGTTATTACTTTTGCAAACGGAAACAACAAAAAAATTAAAGAAAAGTAACTCTATTCATCGTTAAGATAGGTGAGATTCCAAGCATGGTCTCAATCCCAAACATCCACGCAAATCTTCATCTTCCCCTCGCCAGCCACCAAAATAGATATAACAAACTTTAAAAAGTTTAATTCCAAAAAGAAGAATTCGCGAGCACGTTCAGCAACACTCTCCAGAACCAACCACGAGCACACATCATAATAATTCGCAAATGACCCTCCACACGGTGCCAAGCGAGTTACAGCGTACTTATGCACCCACGCGAACATTTCTCATCTTTATGCAGTCGCAGCACACGAGTGTGTGAAGGATTAATGCGCAATATGCAATGGCTTGGCGTTTGGCGTTTGAATCATGTAAGCTATCAAATTCCAGAATCGCTGCGAAATCAATAAGTTTTAGCCATTCTAAGTTGCAATTACTTTATCGCCTTTCGCGGCCATTTTGGCGATAGAGAGTGAAGAGAGTGAGAAAAACGTTAGAATCGAATGATTCGAATGTTAAATGCCCACAAGAACTGTCCGAAAATCATGTTGCGTTCATCATGTCAATGATGATGATGATGGTGGCTGGTGGCCAATCGTGCAATGTAATCGTCGCGTCGCATTCGTATTCGTCGTCGTCGTCTTGTTGGATGTCATTGCGCGGCTCACAAATGCAGCCATGACGCGAGCAGCGATTTCAGCTAAAGAAAATGGCTGCATTTGGCAAGTGACACTCATATGAGTGTTTAACTGCCCATCCCATGTCACCTGCCTACGCAAACAGGAAGTCCAGTGTGCGCTTAGAGTGCGTGTGATTAGAACACAACGCATGCTGTGAGCTGTGACTGTGATTCCAATCGGTTGCGTCCGCTTCTCGCTTCCCCGGTCCCACTCTCTGCTGGGCTTAATGCTGTAGGAATTTATATCCGTATTATTCGCATCGACTCCTGGCGAATAAAGTTATGGTCGCCGCCCAGTGTGTTAATTATGTACATATGTCTTAAGGAGACTCTAATTATGGAATTGGCGATTTTAAAACATTTGGGAAATGTTAGTTTTACATGAAGCAGTTAAGTATGCTAAATGAATTGCTTTGCATGGTCTTATATCATCATAGGGTAGGGAGGACTTGGCATCATTACTTTGTAAGCTTCTACATTCAGCATGGCTAATCGGAAAACTACTGAATCTTGTTTGGGCCAGTTATGCAACAATCAGTTTTGAGTATTGGTAGTATTTGTGCATAGCTAGCCCTGACTATATCCACAAATAGGGCAAAGCTACAACAGCGATAGGTTAGGTTAGGAAGTTTGAAATTCTTAAAATAGCATTTGTTCCAGTTATCAAAAGAAATTCCGAGAACGAAACCGAATCTACGTCCGAATATTGAGGATGGATAACTCGTTGAAGGCTTTTGGGTATTTTCCCCGGTTAAAATTGATTTGTGGAAAACGAAGTTTTTAGGATATGGTTAGGTTGGAAGGGGTGGTCAAACGGCAGAGACGTACCGTGCTTCGAGTCGGATCTCAATTCATCTATTGCGCTCCCAAAGAAATAGATAAGGAAGGCGTGTGGAAAAGGAGGCACCGAATTGAAGGGAGCTTAGGTAATTGATGCTTTCTTGAACCATCCTGAATTCTGAATGAATTTGAGGATGTTCTTTAGTGGCAGGGTAGAGATGTCACTCAAATCGTTGTAAAAATATTCTCCCAGGACTGCTTTTCTAATTTTGTTTAGGCTGAAGTATTCACAAGAGAAGTGAGATGACCGTTCCCCGACCTCTTTGTCTTGAAACCCTCTACACAGAAGCCCAACGAACTAATATCCATTTTGCTCATGTGGGTTCCCGTTGTATTGATGCCCATTAGGACTGCAATTAGGATGAATAGTTGAAGCTTACTTATCTTGGATAAATATTCTGTTTTTTTTCCTCGTCCTTAAAACCCCGACAAGTGTCGATTAGTGACCATCTGACGTCGGCAACTTCATGAAAATTCTGGCGAATTGTGTTTTCTCTTGCCCAAGTGGCATGAGTACCAAGGTATAGGCTTGGCTCGGTTGAAGATATGACCGGTTTTTAGCCAGTTCATTTGCTATTTCGTTCCAGTATACCTACATACATATATCACAATGTCCCAGAACCCAAATGAGGTTCGTTGCACTGAGAAATCCCAGCTCCTTACGGTGCCGATCTATTATTTTCGACTAGTGGTGTGGCTAAAACAAGTATTAGTGTCCAACCCGTAATCTTGCAATACTCTTATCCGGGAAGACATGTTGAAGTGCTAGGAATGTGAAGGTGGCATTTTGCATTTCAAAACAGCACTGAAGAGATTAAGTTCTTGGGATCCTGACAGCTAGGTTTCTGAATAAGTTCACCATTATATAGGTACATAGTGTTACGTTGTTAGGTGTTGTATATAAACCTCCACATATTTATGATTCTGGTTGCATGACTAACGTGTTTGAAGATATAACCCCGTATTATAACCACATTCTCATTGCTGGGGACTTTAATACTAATCTCTTAGACAAACGGAATAGTAATGTTGCCAGATTTTGGAGTAGTTTAAATTCCTTAAACCTTTTCCCAGTAAACGTCTTAATGCCTACTCATTTTTCGGAATCGAGCTCAACACTTATTGATTATTTTCTTGTGAACCAACAAAGCAAGGTAATTTGTTATAATCAGTTGGAAACTCCTGGTTTTTCAAGACATGATCTGATTCTAACTTTTTATAATATTAATGTTAGTCGAAACACAGATGTACGTACTTTCCAGTATCGAGATTTCAAGGTTATTAACTTTGAAACCCTATTCGCTGAGGTTGCAAACGTCAACTGGGAAACAATTTACTCTCTTCCCGAAGTTGATGACCAAATTGAATTTTTTACCGACGGAGTTAACCACCTGTTCAATACATTTGTCCCAATAAAATCGGTTACCGTTCGTAATTATAGATGCGAGTGGTTCAATCGTAAGATTGAAATTCTTATTGCTAAAAGAAACTCAGCCTATATCAGATGGAAACGTTTCAGGCTACAATCTTTTTTCAGTTCTTACAAAATTCTTCGGAACTTAGTCAATAAGGAGATCAAGAAAGCAAAATTTCACTACTATAGTACAAAATTTCAAAATACTTCATCACAAAAACTTTGGCGAAACATCAAATCTCTTGGCATAACCAAAAAGTCAAATAATTTAGGTGAGGAATGTGATGCTAATGAGCTCAACAAAATGTTTGTCGGCCCTTCTTTGGTTACATCAATTATTGCAGACCATAACAATAGTGAATCCGTATCCTCGAACCAATTCAGTTTCTGCGGAGTTAATGAGATGGATGTACTTGAGGCAGTCAAGAGAATTAAGTCTGAAGCTATTGGGCTGGATAATATGCACCCTAAGTTCTTCAAAATTATTTTGCCGCTAATTATTCCATATTTTACTTACATTTTTAATTCAATTTTAACCACATCTTCTTACCCTAAAATATGGAAAATTTCCAAAATAATCCCAATTCCAAAGAATTCTAGCTCTTCAGTTAAAGAATATCGCCCGATCTCCATTCTGCCTTTTGCCTCGAAAGTCTTTGAAAGAATAATGAGTCAACAGATGTCATCTTTTTTATCAGCTAACAAGTTACTCTCTTCGGTACAAGCTGGTTAAAACTTGTTGATGACATTCGTCAAGAAATTGACAGGGAATACGCTTCCACACTGGTGCTACTTGATTTTTCAAAGGCTTTCGACTCAGTTCCGCACGGTATTTTACTGAATAAATTAAGGAATAATTTTCTCTTTGATAGAACTGCAGTTACTCTCATTCATAAATATCTATCCGGAAGAACTCAGGCAGTGTGTATTAACGCCCACCTATCAAACTTTCTTTCAACGAATGCTGGTGTCCCTCAGGGGTCTATCCTTGGACCATTGCTTTTCTGTATTTTTATTAATGATCTTCCTGAGATTCTCAAGTTTTGTAAGATATTGATGTATGCTGATGATGTGCAGATATACTTAAGTTATCCAATAGGTATGGTCGAAGATGCTACTTATCGAATTAATTCTGATTTGACCAGGATTTTCCAGTGGGCCGAAGTAAATCTCTTACAACTAAACCCTAAAAAAAGCCAAGCAATTGTCATAAACAAAAACCCGGTTGACACGTCTTATTATCCTAGCATTGAGCTTGGTAGCTCAACGCTTCCGTACGTTGATAAGGTCAAAAACTTAGGCATAATTTTCAATCAAACCTTAACTTGGGATGATCATATATCACGCGCTCTTGGAAAAACTTACGGTGCACTCAGAGTTCTTTACCTCACTGGTGGCTGCCTACCCACTAAAGTAAAATCTATCTTGGTTAAAACCCTGGTTTTACCGATCTTAACCTATGGTAGTTTAATTTTCTGTAGTGTCGACAGTGTGAGCCAGAGAAGACTAAGAGTTGCATTTAACAACGTTATACGCTTCGTTTATTCTCTTCGTCGATTTGACCATGTCTCCGACTACGCGAATGGCTTCTATGGAATGTCATTTCAAAATCATCTTGACAGCAAAGTTTTATTATTTTTATTCAATTTGATGCAAAAGAAAACTCCTGCATACTTATACGAAAAACTTATTTTACCTCAGTTGCAAAGAAGCCGAGTACTTATTGTCCCAACACATAGGTACAACGTTTCCAAGCGCCAGTTCTTTGTGTACTCCGTAGGTCTGTGGAACTCATTACCTGCCGAGTTGAGGGGAATCAACAACTGCGATAGATTTAAAACGGCTCTAGAAGATCATTTGAAGTGCTAAATTCAATTATTTCCGTTTTTAAAAAAAAAAAAAAAAAAAAAAAAAAAAAAAAAAAAAAAAAAAAAAAAAACTTCTTTGTAATATAAACTATCTCTTTCTTTTTCCTTTTTAAAGTAAAATTCTGTATATTAATTTGTATATTAACATGAGTGATCTTATTTCATTTAATTTTAAATTTCAAATCCAATTTAATATTACAAATATATCAATTAAAA
Organism: Chrysotoxum bicinctum; assembly: GCA_911387755.1. Lineage (NCBI taxonomy): Eukaryota > Metazoa > Arthropoda > Insecta > Diptera > Syrphidae > Chrysotoxum > Chrysotoxum bicinctum. The sequence goes on from OU426987.1 coordinate 35,961,806, forward strand.
CATGTTAACCACCTTGTACTAAGTATTACTTAAAAAAACATTGTGTTTTTAATATACTTATGTTATTAATAAAATAAATATCAAATAATAATGTTACGCATCCCAAGCTGCCTTTTGCTTTTGAAGAGCTGAAGCCCTTAAGCTTCTGGGAGAAATTTAGTAACAGTATTGGGGCAGTAGAGAACTAAGACCGTCACGTTTTAATCATACAGTATTTTTACGCCAAAGCAGAGCTTTTAAAACTAGCTGACTGGCACCGTAGAACTTATGGGAGCATACTACGTAGAAATATCGTAATGGTAATGGGAGTAGGGTAGGCAGTATTGGCAAAAGCGACGACAATTCTGAGGGTATTGTCAATTTTTGAAGAGATCATTTTATGTATTAGATGTGATCATTAAGGTTTCGAAAAAAGAACCAAATAAACAATTCGCTGAATGCCGACGATTTAAGATTTGTTTTTAGGACGTCCGGGACGGAAATAGAGATCAAAATGGGTATGACCATGGAAGACCAGCTTTAGTTCGGGGACTACCTTTAACAAAGACTAATAATATTCGGAATATAATATTCAGCAGCATAAGAAACCTACCTTGTTAAGGCTCTAAACCGAGCTTTCTCGAGTTGGTACACAATGCTTAACGCCTTGTCCGAACTCGAGGTAACAAAATTTTGATAGTGTAGAAAACATCATGGCAAATAAAACAATGAAAAAGAAAGAGGTGGAAGAACTTGAGGGTTTTCCCGGAGACCTCTTAAGCGCAACAACTAATATATATATAGAGAGGGAAGCTTGGAATTCGGAAATCTCCCCAGTAAAGTGGAAACAGAAGAATGATTGTCAAGTTGGTTCTTGCTGTTGCCAGTATGACAGCATTAAATATCGATCCACACTACACCCGCTTTTAATTAATTTCAATAATAACTTCGAAAGGGTTAGTCGGAAATGTAACTCGTTTTCCTTACTCAATCATTTCAGTTAATTTATTTTCAGGGCAACATGCTATTTACCCAAAAATTAAGTTCTGTACAGAGGAAGAAGAAGAACCTTTTATTCCCCGAGTGACGGCTCTTTGACGGCTGTATATGGAAGAATTCAGTGGACTCTGTAATCATAGTTCCAACACCTTGACTACGAGTGAAAGGATGATTTATTATTATTAAAATGAGAAAAAGGATGGATACGAAGCAAGAACCCAAACTCGTAAGACTGTAAATCAATGCTGCAAAAATACCAATAAAGACATAGAGATCCGGCTTGAAACTTTTTTATCTGTTCTTCAGAACTCTAGGAACGATTGGAAGGGCTGGTTACTATCGTACAAATACACCAATATGGTTCTGTTTTCCGTTGCCATTTGAATAGGGAAACATTCTAGTACAATATTTATCGACACTTTCTTCCTCCCCTCCCTAATTCCCCCATTGTTATTGCTATGCTTATGTTCAACATTATAAGGGTCTCTGTAAACGCTTGAGTGTGTGAGAATTATAAACAAAACAAAACAAAATAGTCGAATATTGTCCTCGGTCATAATGCCTGCCCTGCACAACATCTGATCTAGACCGAGATTGGAGAAATCACATGAAACGTAATCTTCTCACCGAAAGAAACCCCATTGCATTTATGGACTTCGAAAGATCTTTTTGGCACATTGCACCTTTTGAATTCTCCAATGTCACGCGACTCACCTAAATCAGATATCCGAAGATCTCAAATTCGAACTCAACAACATTATTATTTTTCGTTCACCACTTACGCAGTTCACTCACATTCAGTCTTTGCTGAAAGAGAATCATGAGGACCTACTTGGATGAACGAAAAGTACCCTTTCGATCATACACATAGTGAGGCCACATAATAAATTGGATTTATTGATCATTTGAAATCCAGTCGTAGACAAGTGTAGGCCATTTGGCCATTTTAGCTTTGCTTGCTTTCTCGGAGCTTTTCCCCACCAGTGGTAAGGGGTTTCGTGGAAAGACAAGTTAGGTAAAAGATCTTGTCCAGCTTTTTCTTACTAAGGCTTCCCCCAACCGTGGTAAGAGACCAGTTCGATGTTAATCGTCCTAATTGCCACCAGAGGCTTTGGTACCTGCTTATTTACCAGAGCGTGTAGCCTGCTGTACCACCAGAGCCGCTGTACCTGTTGATGTACCTTAGCGCTTTAGCCTGCTGTTTTAGTGGTACCGGGGGCGTTGTACCTGCTGATGTACTAGACTGTTTTAGCCTGCTGTTTTAGTGTCGCTAGGGGCGTTGTACCTGCTGATGTATCAGAACGTTTTAGCCAGTTGTTTTAAGCGCCACTAGGGGCGTTAGTACCAGCCGATCGCGTTATAAGCGCGACGTCAGAATAAGAGGATCTGTTTTTAAAGCCGAATTACCAGAACCCAGATTACCCGGAACCGATTATCAGAATATAAAACCAAAATCCGAATCATCAGCAACCAGTATAACCGATGCGAGACCGCAAGATTAGCATATAAAAGAGTTGATACCGGTGAAGCATTCGATTGCCAGAATTGATGGAAATACTAGTAGCAGAATATTGTGTGTAATAGATATAAGTTATTTTCAATAAAGATTTTGTAATAAGGTTTATAGACCTTTTCCTCTGAAGTTTCGTGTTTTCTTCAGGACGACCCTGGCGAGACCGGTGAGCAAAACCTCGGGAAGGTTGGAAAACATAAATCACATCACAGTATAGAGTTCCTGAAAAAGTATATATTCAAAAGTAGCTTTGAAGTGGATGCAAAGATGTAGGTGGTGCAACTCGACTTGAAATTCTTGGGTCGCTTTCAAGGTTCAGTGAAAAGATTTCGATTTTATCCGTTTTGGGGTGCTGGAGGTCACACTGGGGCTGTGTGTGAGGTACTTACAAAACCATTTTTTTTTTTGAAAAACCCATTAGCCATGTAATAAGAAACCGTTCAAATGCCCGCATCGGATTCTTACGGCGAATCGCTTGGATTTCGGTGGCCAATTCAAGTCACTTCTGTGAGAGGTAACCTTCATACCCTCAAATCGTTCATACAGAATGTGAATTGTCGCGTCCACTGAGTGACACGTTGCGCCGTTCTGGTGGATCCACATATCGTGCAGGTCCATCTGGTTCAATTTGGGCTACGAGAAATTGGTTATTATCGTTTTGTAGCGCTCGCCCTTTTTTTGAAAAAGTACGGACCGATGACGCCGTTAGTTCAAGATTCACATCAAACGGTAACTTTTTGAGGATGCATTGTCACCTGGTGAACCTCATGTGAGTTTGTATCGTCCCACATAAAGCAATGTTAAACACAGCCATTCATCCAAAAATACGCCTCGTATCGCTAAAGAAGGATTTTCAGCCAAAATGTGTGCCCTGTTTCAAGCCCTCCGAAGTCCAGTCAGCGAACAAACGGCATTGTATATGATCATGAACTTTGAGCTCCTGGATCAGTTGGATCTTGTACGAGTGTATGCCCAAATCCCGATGGAAAATTCTAAAGTCTGCGAAAGCCCTAGTTCTTGGGCACGGCAAGGAATCGCCTGCCTCGATTTTTTCGGTACAATCTCACGATTCACAACGGTTTTCTTGGTCAATCTTGAGCTCCTTCGTTACGCGAATATTGGTTGATTGATTACCGAACTGGTCGTCTCAAAATCGGTCACCAATAATTGAACAGTCGACTGTGAAGGGCCACCATGTCTAACGTAAGATAGGCTCAACGTTTGCACTATACCGTACACTCATTTTGATAATGAAAGTTTTATTATCTAGACTTGCAATACTATCGTATAACTTGTCATTATGATTTGGCATCATTAACTGAATAATAAATCAACAGATTTGACAGATATCACTCAAGACAACATGGCCGCCACACATTCTGTGGATGCGTTCAAAAATGCATGAGAAAAGTAATTCGATTGTACTAGAGCGGATTTCAGATGTACCAACAGTTTTTGACTCTTTTTCTTGAAAGTTGAATGAAATTCTCAATCGAAGGCAGAGTAAGTTCTTGGTAATGTTTTTATTTTTCTCGATTTATTACTAGGAGTAAAGCAAAAGCAGAAAACAAACTTAATGGTCCTTGTGACCTTAAGACATCATTCTTTCTTATAAAGCTGCAGTGTATACGTCTTTGGAATCAAAACAAATAAAAACTTGAATTGCGTGCCATAATGACACTATCTTACATTTAGAGCAACACGAAGAAATATATTCCTCACCTGCATGCATGCAACCATTTTAAAAAGAACAACAACAACAAAAACAACTTTTTGTCGCCACAGACCACCGCACAAAAAATAGCGAAATCGCATCACCTTCCATAAAATAAGACCCATGGAATTCCGGTGCAGCAAAATGCTCCCAATACGAGGATACTAGGCTTATTTTTTTGGTCCTCCGTATAAGTAATTAATCTACTAGACTGAGTCTCCAGTTTAAAATTTTATAATAAATGACTACGATTCAAAGAACCAAAAAAAAAAAGAAAAACCATTAAATGGATCTTGAAGCGTAAGTTCTGCGTCGCGTCGGAGCAAACAAAAATGGTAAATAATGTCCCACCATCACAATGTATGCACGCGTCTCGTGGAAGGTTTCCTTTATTTCTATAAAGATCCAATGACGACGACGCGACGCAATGCCACATCGTCTTACTAGAGACACTGACTACAATGTGAGCGCATCTTAAGCCACAAGGAGTCGGCCAGCACCGTGTGCAGTGTGCAGGCAGCATCCAACCAAATAACCAGAACCAACACCACCACCTAGTTTGTTTATGCAGCTATAAAAGAAAATTTATTTATGTCAAATGAAACACGGTCCCGAGAGGTTGAAAGGAATTAATTTGTTAATTTATGCTGTAAGGTCACAAAAAAATACGATAACATCGCCGATCTGGTGCGCTCTCAGATCGCAGGTTTGTATTTAATATCTGAACCAGATTCGGTTGCATCCAGTGAAAGGCCAAAAATAATTCCAGGCATTCACTCCAAATGCACATCAGTCCATCTTTTATGGCTTTATCTATGGAAATGGACAGAGAAACATTAAAAATGGTGATCTCGAATTCGGTTCCTATACAAACTACTTCCCGACTTTACCCCCACTTGACCCTGCTCGGAGAGGTATTCAAGAGTGTTTGGCTGCAACACCTCCCGACAGAGAGAAAGACTAAATAAATTCCCGCCGCGAACCATTTTTTTTTTCTTATTTGGTTTTTTAGAACAAGAACAAATTACTCGAGACCACTTGCTGTTTTTCTTAAGTATCTTCAACAACCAGTTGTTGTTGGTTAAAGTACGAGTAGAGTTGCAACATTGTTGTCGAGCTTAAGAAATGTGACGAGAGTCGCCTGCAACAAAAATTGTTATGCGTTTTGGTTTTTTACGTTACATATACCCCTATGGTGTTTGGTGTGTGGTGGGCACCACACTTTTCGATCCAGATTTGGTCCTCACTATCAGCTTTAATTCGTACAGGCTGGTTAGCTCCGCCGATATGTACGTGGGTATCAAGTTTTTTGATGGCCAATCATAAACAACATGGAAGGTAACACTATAGGATATTCTTCAATGAACTTTAGTTTATAAAAAAAAAAAAACCACAAGATGTGACATCTGTCGCTTCTCTCCGATAAAGTGATAAGCGATTGTCACGGTATAAGCACCATGAGATTGTCATTGAACTTGAGATGTTTGAACGAAACAATTTTTACTAGCTTGTCTTCAATAAAACACGCTTGTCCTAAAATGTCAAAGAGAATCAAAGTGTGTCCAAAATGGAAACTGGAGATATAGTCTTGAAAGATGTTGGTTTAATGTGCATGTTTGCCTTATTCCAACCCTTCCAAGAAAGTTGTTCAATAGAAAAACTACATGTCGAAAGCAATAAGTCCTGATTCTGGGTATAAAAATCGAAGACTATTTTACTTCCCAGGAAATTATAAGCAACACAACTTGCTAGACCTACAAGATCTTTTTATCCATCTTGTGTTTTGTGTGTCCACTAAGAAGTTTAAGGTCAGGCTGTCATCAATTCTCATCATTACGAGGGCGGTCCCATAAGTACTTCGCCTCACCGCTCGATGGTGTCAGTATCGCAAGAGATTTACTATCGTCTAGTATATTCACTTAGGCGGCTACCGTCAAAATTTGGGCCGCATCGGACTCGTAGCTTTGTTTTGACCACGTGTTGGAGGCAGCTTGTCCGCGAATTTTAGGAAGATGGAAAAAGAGCAATATCGGTCGGGGATTCGATTCTTGTTTTTGGAAGAGAAATCGCGCAGCGAAATCAAACAGTTCTTGGATGCTGTGTATAGTGACTCTTTTTCTTTATTGGCAACCGTCAAAAAAGGTATAATGAGTTTCAACGTGGTCGCAGATCGGGTTTTGATGAGCCCCGCCTAGGTGCCCCATAAATGGCTACCATGAAGGATAACGTGTCAAAAATCCACGATCTCGTATTCACAGACCACCGATTGAAGGTGCGAGAGATAGCTGAAACAGTAGGCATCTCAAAAGACCGCGTGGGTCATATAAACCATGACATTTTGGGCATGAGAAAGCTGTCGGTGCGATGGGTGCCGCGTTTGCTCACTCCGAACAACAAGCCTTGGCTCTCACCTCTCCACGGCCAAATTGTTCGAATTGCACTACGAACTGCTGCCACATCCACCGTATTCTTCAGATTTAGCCCCGTGCGAATTTTTTTGTTTGCAAACTTGAAAAAAGTCACTCGCCGGGCAGAAATTCGAGTCGAATTAGGAGGTCATCGCCGCTACGGAAGCCTACTTTACAGATCTCGAGAAAACCTATTTTTCGGATGGGTTAAAGAAGGTGGAGCATCGCTGGATCAAGTGTAACGATCTAAGCGGAGACAATGTTGAGAAATAAATCGCCACTTTTCTAAAATTTTTGAAGTAAAACTTCTTTTCCGTTGTTGGGGGTAAAAAATGTTATATGCAGTTGTCAGTGACAGGTAAAAACGGCACGCCATCATTCAAGGACAGCAACATGCTTTTTACAATTGTTTGAACTTTGTTCGAGGTTATTTAAAACCCTTTAAAAACACCTTTATCGACGAAAGGGAAAGTTATTTTAATGAAAAAACCACGACAACTAACCAATAAAACAATTTAAAACATAATTTCATTAAAAAAACACGCACTAAAAGCTTATTTATTAACGAATAATGTGGCCGAACAATTTCTCAATCGAAAACCACTTCCCTTTAAAAAAAAAACACAAACAAATACCTCTTTTTCATAGTATTAAACAATTTATCCTACACAATACTGAATACTTACATACTATTTAACTAGAAAACAAAGCACTAAAATTTACAAAATAATCAATGCGAAATAAAAAAACACTTGTAAATAAACTTTCTGCTTTCTGTTGTCAAAATTAAACTAGCATTGCCATATCCGAAGAATTTTAAATTCAGTGTCAAACTTAAATTAGCATTAGTACTGCCAACTCCATCTTAGGCAGCAGTCGTAAAAATCCGACTGGTTTGATGATGAATGCAAGCTAGCGACTGAACGTTGCGTACCGAGCAATGCAACAATCTCATAGAACGCGGGCACGCGAAGATGAATGTAAAGAGCTCAGAAGAATAGAAAAACGGCTTCACAGACAAAAAAAATCAGCCTGGGAGAAGAACCTAATCTGTGAAATAGAAACTTGCCGAGAGCGAGGTCCGCACCAGGCGCGGAAGTTCTACCAATCCGTCCGAAACATGACGCAGTACACACCACGCTGCACATACTGCAAGGATGGAGAGGGAAATCTGATCACCGATCCTGAAAGCATACTGGAGCGATGGGAAGTGTACTTTAATGAATTGCTAAATGGTCAGCTCACTGCAGAAGTGGAGGCTCCACTACTTCAAGAAGAATACCCTATGTTGCCGCCACCAAGCTTAAACAGAACAAAGCCCCGGGAGCCGATGGCATACCAGCCGAATTATTCCATCACGGCGGGCCAGCCTTACGTCAAGCAATTCATGATATTATAGTACAGGTATGGGAGCAGGAAGAAATGCCAGAAGACTGGCGGAAAGGTTTAATATGCCCCATACATAAGAAGGGAGATGTCACAACGTGCATCAATTATAGAGGTATCACGTTGTTGAGTACCGCCTATAAGATACTCTCCTCTATCCTACAAGACCGGATAACCCCATACGCTAAAACCGTCATCGGGCAATATCAGTGTGGTTTCATTCCAGGCAAATCAACAACTGATCAGATCTTTACCCTTAGGCAGGCGATGGAAAAATGTCTAGAATTTAACATCCCAACATACCATCTGTTTATAGACTTTAAGGCCGCCTATGATAGCATAGCCAGGGTAGAACTTTACAAAGCCATGAGAGAATTCGGCATCCCAAATAAATTGACACGACTATGTAGGTTGACCATGACCAACGTAACAAGCCAAGTAAAAATAGCCGGATTGCTATCCAGACCAATCAACATCTTTAATGGACTCCGACAAGGGGACGGTTTGGCCTGCCTCCTCTTCAACCTGGCGTTGGAGAAAGCAATCCGTGACTCTGGCACGGCAACAAGAGGGACCATCGTCAACAGGTCCAGCCAGTTACTGGCTTACGCAGACGACATTGACATCATCGGAAAAACCGAACAAGCTGTACACGATTCCTTCATCCAGATTGAGCAGGCGGCACAAAATCTGGGGCTGCACATTAGATATTTAGATATTTTAGATATTTTATTCAGTTAAATCAAATCTCTTACAAATAGACTGTACAATCTTTTTAATTGCTCGAGTGTAGTAAGTAAAAAATTAATTTAATTTGAATCTGACTATGTAATAAGAAATTAATTTAAAGAAATTTACATAAGTACCTATTAAAGAAAATGATTTATTTTTAAATTTATATT